>CM066035.1:17408830-18676613 GCA_033557465.1 Ichthyophis bannanicus
AGCTGTAAAACTAGAAGGCATGACATGAAGCTGCAAGGTGGTAAATTGAAAGCTAATGTCAGGAAATACTTTTTCACTGAAAGGGTGGTGGATGCTTGGAATGCCCTCCCGATGGAGGTGGTGGGGACAAACACAGTGACGGAATTCAAAGTGGCCTGGGACAGACACAATGGATCACTTTACAGCAACTAGTCTAAATCAAAATAAACTGAACCATCTAATTTCTCAACAAATAGGGGTGTCCTACATGGCGCGATGGGGGGAGGAGTGGTGGATTCACACCTAAACAAAGATATGGGGAGGGTGCTGACATGGAGAGGGGTGCACCTGCTCCTGGTGGGTGCACCCCTAAACAAAGACATGAGAAGGGGTGCACCTACTCCCAGCACCCCTAAACAAAGACATGGGAAGGGGTGCACTTACTCCTGTCATATGGCTGGGCAGACTAGATGGACCATACTGTTCTTTATCTGACGTCATTTACTATGTTACTATGTTACTATATACAGTATATATTCATAAACCTGTGTGATAGAAGTACCTGACGTGATTTTTGTATACATTGGTGGAGTGATTTCTTTGTTTTGCCATTTACTGTTCACTCCGGGACTAACCTATTTTTGGTTGTGAAAAGCAATATTAAAGCTGCTGAAATGTAGGACGTGGAGAAAAGAAGTGCTGTGGATTGTTTTGGAAAGAGGAGATGGCACTGTCATCCATACTAGTGTTGTCTACAGGCCTCCAACTCAAACCAAAGAAATTGATAGAGAATTGATTATTGATATTGCAAAGATAGCCATGAAGGGGGAAGTGATCATATGGAGTGGAGGAGTAGCCTAGTGGTTGGGGCAAGGTACTTCAGGCCGGAAGGTCGGGGGTTCAAATCCCACTAGAGGACAGCAACCTTGGGCCGGAAGGACAGGGGTTTCTAGTCCCACAGGTGCTCCTTGTGGTCTTGGGCAAGCCACTTAACCCTCCATAGCCCACGTTCCCTGTAAAATGGTTATCTCCAAGTTATAATACCCTGTTCAATGTAATTTCAGTTTGTTCAATGTAAACCGCACTGATGCAGAATAGCATGGTATATAAGAGAATGTAAATAAATAAATAAATAAAAATAAATAAATATTGGGTGACCTTAACCTACCCGATGTGGATTGGAGTATTTCTTCTGCAAATCTTGAAAGAAGTAAAAAAAAATTATGGGTGCCTTCCAAGATGGATTGCTTAGACAAATGGTGAAGGAACTGACCAGAGAAAGCTTGATGCTGGATTTAGTACTCACCAACGGAGATAGCGTGTCGAATATCCGAGTGGGTGCACAGGTGAGCAGCAGCGATCATCACACAGTGTGATTTGAGATAAAAGCCAAGGTGGAGTCCAATTACAGCAAGCTCAAAGACCTAGCCTTCAAAAACACTGACTTCAGTAAAATGGCCAAGTGACTGAAGGAGGAGTTGGCAGGGTGGGAGGGGATAAAGGAAGTGGAATTGCAGTGGGCTAAACTAAAGGAGGCAATAAAAGGAGGAACAGATACATATGTAAGGAAAGTAAATAAAAGCAAGAGAAAAATGAAAACTATTTGATTCCACTGGTCAACAAATTTTACAAAAGTCATGTTACTGAAATAAAAATAGTCATTTCTTATCAATTTTTATATGCTGTACACAAATATGACAGTGAAATTGCGAAGTTGGCTCTAGTTTTTTTGTAATCTACAAGAATTAATGTTTACATCACGAAATGCATGTCAATAGTAAATATAATAGGCCTTCTGTTAATACCTGTAAAAAACCAAGTCATAGACTACTTCTTAGATTTTTTCGCCTGTCTCTTGTACAGCTGTTCGGGAGCTTCTCTGGGGAGTGTCCAGCAGTAGTCAGCTAGTATTGTAGTGGACCATTTTCCCTGGTATCTTTGCTCCATTGTTGCGATATCCTGGTGAAAACATTCACCCTGTTCATCACTAACCATACCACAGTTGTCAGAATAGAAATCGAGATGGGAATCAAGGAAATGGATCTTTAGAGACATATTGCAGCCAAGTTTCTGATACTGCACCAGCATGTCTTCTACTAGTTCCTTGTAGTTTTCTGCCCTAACATTCTCGAGAAAGTTTGTTGACACTAGGTGAAAAGCATTCCATGCTGGTTTCGCATCACCCTGCAGCAAGTTGTTGAACCGGTCATCTTTGAAGAGCTCTCGAATAAGAGGACCCACAAAAACTCCCTCTTTAATCTTTGCTTCGCTGAGTCGAGGGAATTTTTCATGCAGGTATCGGAAAGCTGGCGAAGTGCGGTCCATGGCTTTCACAAAGTTTTTCATCAAACCTAATTTGATGTGAAGGTGTGGTAGCAGGATTTTGTGAGCCTCAACCAGAACAGGGTGCTGGATATTCTTCTCTCCAACTGTTACATTTTGTCTGCAATTCCATTCCTTCCACAAGTAGTGCCAATCCCTTGCTCGGCTATCCCACTCACATAAGAAACACATGTATTTTATATATCCCTGCTGTAGTCCCATTAAAAGGGCATCTACCTTCAAGTCACCACAGTGGTACCAGCTGTACTTGTTATAGTTAATGGAAGTCAGTAGATGCTTTAAGTTATCATATGTCTCTTTCATGTGGACGGCATGCGCTACTGGAATAGATGGAAGACGGTTTCCATTGTTCAAAAGCACAGCCTTCAGACTCAGTTTCGAAGAGTCTATAAATAGTCTCCAGTCTTGTGGGTCATGAGTGATTTTTAAGGCATTCATGAGGTTTTCAATATTGGAACAGAATACCATATTACTTTCCTTTCTGAAGAAAGGCTCCAATACTGGTGGCGCTTTCGATATGAAATAATGTTGACAACTTCTTCTAGAAGATTCCATTGTTGGAGTCTTGATCCTAGCAATTCTGCCTTGTTCTAGGATAAGTCCAAATCACGAACCAGGTCATTTAGTTCTTCCTGTGTAATTCTGTGTGGAGTTGATATGCATCCCAGTGAAAATCTGGGTCACTGCATGCTGACAGACCAGGAGAAGAACAGGTCGGCTCACCCTTGTCCTCATCAGGTGAATCAAGAGAATATTCTGATGAAGGTTCTGGAATAGGAAGTCCCTCACCATGTGGAACTGGTCTCAATGCAGATGGAATGTTTGGGTAGACTATGCTCGACTTCTTTTGCTTCGTTATTCCGCTGGAAAGAGGAGGAACCAAGCAGACGTAACAGTCATTTATGTGGTTGCTTGGCTCTCTCCACACCATAAGGACTGCAAACAGCATTGATGGTCTTTTGCAATTCAACCACTGTGAAAGCTGTGTTGTACATGTAGTGCAGCATATATGCGGGGCCCAAAGCTTGTCTTGGTCACCAATCTTGCATCTGAAGTAAAGATGATATGCCTTCTTCAGTTGAGGAGTGATAGTTTTCTTCTGGTTGAGAAATGTCACTTCCCCACAAATGTAGCAGAAATTGTCAACTGTATTAACGCACTTTCGCGGCATTACTGTTCTGTATTGTACCTAAATAACTAAAATTATATGATTAATAAGTTACATGTAACAGTAGCTTAAACTGTCTTGCATACAGTCTGAAATATTTTAAATGCTCAACCTTTCCAACTGCGTATAGTACACTGCTGACGTCAGATGGCTTCAGCAGCCGTCTGGCAGTAGTATTGCATTGCATCAGAAAATGATGCAATCAACTCTGGATGATGTGTGCATGCTGGTATTATGCAATGTGATGCAATATTACATCATTCAAGGCTTATTTGGGATGTTGTTGATGTCCTACTGGATAAATTTACACAGTGAAACGTCAAAAATGAACTACATGGAATATCTTCAAAACGAGAGCCAATACAATTTTTTAAATGTTATATTCGTCTTCAGCTCACCAAGATAGTGGCTGCACAAATAAAGGCAAAAAACACAGCTTTCACAAAATTCAGACGCTCACAAAGAGAGGAACACAGAAAAGAATACAAGATCAAACTAAAAGAGACAAAAAGAGAAATAAGGAAGGCAAAATCAAAGGGAGAAGAAAAGATGGCTAAAGATGTGAAGTGTGGCGACAAAACATTTTTCAGTTATATTCGGGAGAGGAGGAAAATCAAAGGTGGAATTGCAGGATTCAAAAGTGCCGGGAACGGATTTGTGGAAAATGACAATGAAAAAGCGAAAATGCTAAACAAATACTTCTTTTCTGTTTTTACTAAAGAAAATCCTGGAGAAGGACCACCTGTGATTGACAAATATACAAATGGGAATGGAGTAGATACCACACCATTCGCAGCACTTGATGTGTTAGAACAGCTTGCAAAACTAAAAGTGGACAAGGCCATGGGACCGGATGGGATATATCCCAGGATACTGAAAGAGCTCAGAGAGGTTCTTGCAGGGCCGTTAAAGGATCTTTTTAATAGATCCTTGGAGACAGGAGAAGTTCCACAGGACTGGAGAAGGGCTGATGTGGTACCTCTTCACAAAAGTAGTAACAGGTAAGAAATGACAAACTATAGGCAGTAAGCCTTACCTCAGTGGTAGGAAAAGTAATGGAGGCGCTCCTGAAAGAGCCAATAGGGGACTTTCTCGAAACCAACAATTGGCATGATCTGAGGCAACATGGTTTTACCAAAGGCCTATTTATTATGTAAATAGTTCAACCTCTGTTCTTTGTAATATGTTGTGTTAAATGTAAACTGCCCCTGATCTCTGGAAGGGGCGGTATAGAAGAACCAAATAAATAAAAAATAAATAAATAAAAGACTGATCTTGCCAAACAAATCTGAATGAGTTCTTTGACTGGGTGACTAGAGAACTAGATCAAGGGCATGCAATGGATGCGATCTACCTAGATTTCAACAAAGTCTTTGATACTGTTCCTCATAAGAGGCTTATCAATAAACTCAACAGCTTGGGGATGGGTCCCAAGGTGGTGAACTGGATCAGAAATTGATTGACTGACAGACAACAGAAGGTGACAGTAAACGGAACTCACTCGGATGAAAGGAAGGTGATAGCGGTGTGCCCCAGAGTTCGGTCCTGGGACCAGTACTGATCAATGTATTAGTGAGTGATATTGCTGAAGGACTGAATGGAAAAATCTGTCTTTTTGCAGATGACACGAAAATTTGCAACAGAGTGGATTCCCCTGAGGGCAGGAATAACATGTGGAAAGATCTACAAAAGCTGGAAGACTGGTCTAATGCTTGGCAGTTAAGATTTAATGTGAAGAAGTGCAGTGTCCTGCACTTGGTAAGCAGATATGCAAGGGAATTGTATGCGATATGGGTGAGAGGCTGCTGTGCACGGACCAGGAGAAGGACCTCAGAGTGATTGTTTCTGAGGATTTCAAGGTGGTGAAACAGTGTGACAAGGCAGTGGCAAAAGCCAGAAGGATGCTGGGTTGCATACAGAGAGGAATTACCAGCAGAAAGGAAGAGGTACTAATGCCACTGTACAAGTTGCTGGTGAGGCCTCACTTGGAATATTGTATTCAGTTTTGGAGACCGTATCTCACAAAGGATATAAAAAGACTGGAAACGGTTCAGAGGAAGGCGACCAAAATGATTTGGAGCCTGTGCCAGAAGACATATGAGAAGAGACTTGAATATGAGACATTAAATATTGATACTCTGAAGGAGAGGAGGGACAGGGGAGATATGATTCAGACCTTCAAGTAATTAAAGAGTATTAATCAACAAACAAACCTTTTCCAAAGACGGGGAAGCTGTGAAACTAGCGGGCATAACATGAAGCTGCAAGGGGGTAAACTGAAAGACAATGTCAGGAAATACTTTTTCACTGAAAGGGTGCTGGATGCTTGGAATGCCCTCCCGATGGAAGTGGTGGGGGCAAATACAGCGACAGAATTCAAAATGGCATGGGACAGACACAGTGGATCCCTTTATAGCAACAGGATAAAATCAAAATAAACATAACTATCTCTTATATCTCAACAAATAAGGATGAACTACACGGAGCGGTGGGTACACCCTAAACAAAGGCATGGGGAGGGGTGAGCTGCACGGAGCGGCAGATGCACCTACTCTTGCCGCCTGCTGGGAAGACTAGATGGACCCGACTGATCTTTATCTGCCATCATTTACTATGTTACTATGACCTGTAAGTGCACCTCCTTCTGCTGCTCCTCACTAACTTCTCTCTCTCTACATCCCTCCTGGAACTCCGCTCTTCTGGCAGATCCCTTCTATCTGTGCCCTTCTCTTCTAATGCTAACTCTAAACTTCGATCTTTCTACCTTGATGCTCCTTATGCCTGGAACAAACTACCTGAGCTGGTGCGTCAGGCTCCTTCTCTGGCCCTGTTCAAATCCAGGCTAGAAACTCACTTCTTTGAGACTGCTTTCGGATCCTGATCCCCCAAGTCACCTCCTATGTGTTTTGTTACCATTTCCCTAGATATATCCAAGTCCCCAGTTGTGTTGTCTGTCTTGACTAGCTTGTAAGCTCTTATGAGAAGGGACTTGAAGGACTACAAAACGGGACTGCTACTTCTGGAAAGAGATCTACAATTGTTAAGTATTTACTTATGGGAATTTTTCTAGATCTTGAGGAAAAGGAATTCTTTCGATTAAAGCTGTTTAATCTGTGAACCCAGTGTATTTGTTAAATCAGTCAGGGCCTAGTAGCAGCAAAGCATTTTCAGTTTAAATTTAAAACACAGAAGAGAGCTTTCTGGTTACATTTAGATCCCAAGACTCCCTCGATCCAAGCAAGCACTGTGGGACTCCCCCTGGAGATTGGTCACAGATTACCTTAGAAGCACAGGACAGGGTACTGTGTAGAAGCCAGCTTTTAATAAGTCTTCCTTCCCTCCCTCCCTCCCTGACACCTCGCACCCCTGGGATAATATTAGCTTTATAGGTGCTTAAACTTCTTAAAGGAAAGAAGGTGCCATATTCACTCTCAGGTGCAGCTGTTTATTCTCATCAGCATACATTAAGGACCTGAGATTAATTAAACGTCAGGTGAACAAAGTACATTAAACGTATTAGGTATAGTTTTATTAGTATAAGTATCCCCAGCAACCCTTAGTACATAAAGAACTTAAATATCTAAACACAACCTTAAAACTAAGATGCAGACAGCAGTCCAGTAGCGAGATGGGGGCTTTCCAGTCATTTGCATTGAGTGTCACATGTATGATTTTCTCCTGGTTGGTGAGGGGTCTTAAGTGTGCACAAGGTGCAAAGAGCTCTTTGCTCTCAGGGAACGAGTCTGTTCTCTAGAGGCTAGAGTAGCAGACATGGAAGACATAAGAAAGACAGAGAGGTACATAGACAAGACCTACAGGGATATAGTCCTGAAATCCCACCTCCAGTCTGGCAGCATCCCTGTTGCCATGGAGGAGAGAGGTCACGTGACAGGAGAGCATCACCCTGGTGTGGCAGGAAGTCATCCTATAGCTAGGACCTGTCCTCCAGGTAATGTAAAACCCTCTCACACTGAGGAGGTTTCTCCAGGGCCATGTGCCCATGAGGGAAGGGTTAGGACAACTGTTATATTTGGTGATTCGATCATTAGGCATGTAGATAGCTGGGTGGCTGGTGGACGGGAGGATCGCATGGTAACATGCTTGCCTGGTGTGAAGGTAGTGGACCTTATGTGCCACCTAGATAAGGTCTTAGATAGTGCTGGGGAGGAGTCTGTTGTCGTGGTACATGTCGGTACCAATGACATAGGAAAATGTGGTAGGGAGATTCTGGAGGCTAAATTTAGGCTTTTAGGTAGGAAATTGAAATCCAGAACTTCCAGGGTAGTGTTCTCCGAAATTCTTCCCATTCCACGCACAGGACCCAAAAGGCAGGCAGAGCTCCAGAGTTTCAATGCGTGGATGAGACAATGGTGCAAGGATAAGGGGTTTTGATTTGTTAGGAACTGGGGAACATTCTGGGGAAAGAAGGAGCTCTTCTGAAGGGATCGGCTTCATCTTAACCGGGATGGAAACAGACTGCTGGCATTAACCTTTAAAAAGGAGAGAGAGCAGCTTTTAAACTAGATAATAGGGGAGAGCTGACAGATGCCCAAGAGCGCATGTTTCAGAACAATGTATCCTTGAAGGATACTACCGAGAAAATGAAGTTAGGGCACATCATCAGGGAGGTTCCAATAAAGACAAAGGTAGCCCAAATGCCCTTGAGTATAGAGAAGACAGAACTTAAAGATTTCAAATTACCCCTGTCTACCGATAACCAGATTAATATGAATAAAATACAGTCTCTAAAATGCATGTATGCAAATGCTAGAAGTCTAAAATATAAGATGGGCGAGTTAGAATATATAGCACTAAATGAGAAGTTAGATATGATTGGTATCTCAGAGACGTGTTGGAATGAGGACAACCAGTGGGACACTGTGATACCTGGGTACAAACTATATTATAATGATAGAGCTGATCAAATTGGTAGAAGAGTTACGCTCTGTTAGAGAGGGCATTGAGTCACAAAGGATTAAAGTTTTGCAGGAAACAAAATTTGCTGTAGAATCTCTATGGATTGAAATCTTTGTAAAAAGGGGAAGGCGATGGCAGTGGGGTTCTACTATCGACCGCCTGGCCAGAATGAACAAATGGATGATGAAATGCTCAAACAAAACAAAAGTTACAGAACAGTAATAATAATGGGTGATTTCAATTACCCTGGTATTGATTGGGTCAGTGTCACAGCAGGACATGCTAGGGAGATAAAGTTTCAAGATGAAATAAATGACTGCTTCTGGTTCATGAACCGACCAGAGAAGCCATTTTGGACTTAGTCCTCAGTGGAACACCAGATCTGGTGCAAGAGAAAAGGGTGTTGGGGCCACTTGGCAATAGTGATCATAACATGATCACATTTGATTTAATTAATGGTGGAGGGATGGTAAAGAAATCCACAGTACGACCTTTTAACTTTCAAAAGAGAGACTATGATAAATTGAGGAAAATAGTTTAGAAAAAACTAAAAGGAACAGTTGCAAAGGTTAAAGATTTACCTCAAGCTTGGGTGTTTTTTAAAAATACAATCTTGGAAGCCCAGACCAGCTATATTCCACGCTTTAAGAAAAGTAGAAGGAAGTCCAAAAAACTGCCAGCATGGTTTAAAGGTGAGGTCAGAGAGGCTGTTGTTGCCAAAAAAGCATCTTTCAGGAAATGGAAAAAAGAGCCAAATGACAAAAACGGGAAACAGCACAAGTACTGGCAAGTTAAATGCAAGGCATTGATAAGGCAGGCAAAGAGAGAATTTGAGAAGAAACTTGCTGTGGAAGCAAAAATGTGTAATAAAGACTTTTTCAAGTACATTCATAGCAAAACACCTGTGAGAGAGTCAGTTGGACCATTAGATGCTAGAGGAGTAAAAGGGGCAGTAAGAGGGTACAAGGCTATAGCGGAGAGACTGAATGAATTCTTTGCTTCAGTCTTTACTGAGGAAGATGTAAGGATGTTACCCATGACTGAAGTGGTATTTAAAGGTGATACTGCAGAAGAATTGAAAGAAATAATGATACACCAGGAATATGTATTACAACTATTTGATAAACTGAAGAGTAGCAAATCACCTGGACCGGATGGTATACATCCAAGGGTGTTGATAGAATTGAAATATGAGATTGCAGACCTGCTATTAGTAATCTGTGAACTATCATTAATATCATCTGTAATACCTGAAGATTGGAGGATCGCCAATATAACGCCAATTTTTAAAAAGGGTTCCAGGGGTGATCTGGGAAACTAAGACCAGTCAGCCTGACATCAGTACTGGGAAAAATGGTAGAAACCATCATAAAGAACAAAATTGCTGAACATGTAGATAGTCATGGCTTAATGGGAGACAGCCAACATGGCTTTAGACAAGGAAGATCTTGTCCTACTAATCTGTTATGTTTTTTTGAAGGTGTGAATAAGCAGGTAGACAAAGGTGAGTCAGTTGATATTGTGTATCTGGACTTTCAGCAAGCCTTTGACAAGGTTTCTCATCAGAGACTTTTGACAAAACTAAAGAGTCATGGGTAAGAGGCAATGTACTATTGTGGATCAGGACATGGTTAAAAGATAGAAAGCAGAGGGTAGGGCTAAATGGCCAATTTTCCCAATGGAGAAAGGTGAATAGTGGTGTACCCCAGGGATCTGTGCTGGGTCCGCTGCTTTTTGACATATTCATAAATGATCTAGAAAAGTGAATAACGAGTGAGGTTATCAAATTTTCAGATGACCCAAAAGTATTTAAAGTTGTTAAAACACAAGAGGAGTGTGGAAAATTTCAAGAGGATCTTAATAAATTGGAAGACTGGGCATCCATTTGGCAGATGAAATTTAATAAGGACAAGTGCAAAGTTATGCACCTAGGAAAGAACAACCCAAACTATGGTTACACGATGCAAGGTTCCACATTAGGAACCACCATCCAGGAAAAAGATTTAGGCGTCATCGTGGATAACATGTTAAAACCCTCTGCCCAGTGTGCAGCAGCGGCCAAGAGAGCAAATAGAATGCTAGGTATGATAAGGAAAGGAATGGAAAATAAAACAAAGGATATAATAATGCCTCTGTATTGTTCCATGGTGTGACCGCACCTTAAATATTGTGTGCAATTCTGGTCGCCGTATCTTAAAAAGGATATAGCGTTATTAGAAAAAGTTCAGAGAAGAGGCACCAAAATGATAAAGGGGATGGAAGGATACCCCTATGAAGAAAGGCTAAAAAGGTTAGGGCTCTTTAACCTGGAAAAGAGACGGCTGAGGGGAGATATGATAGAAGTCTATAAATTAATGAATGGAGTGGAACGGATAAACGTAGATCGATGGTTTATGTTATCAGAATATAGAAAGACTAGGGGACATGCAATGAAGCTACAAGGTAAACTATTTAAGACTAATAAAAGAAAATATTTTTTCACTCAACATGTAATCAAACTCTGGAGTTTGTTACCGGAGGATGTAGTAAAGGCTGTTAGTGTAGATGGGTTTAAAAAAGGTTTGGACAAGTTCCTGGAGGAAAGGTCCATAAACCATTATTAAGAAGGGACCCAGGATATCAATGCTTGACCCAGTACAAGCATTGTGGAACCTGTGTCTTTTGGGGAAACTGCTAGATACGTATGACCTAGATTGGCCACTGTTGGAAACAGGATACTGGGCTTGATGGACCTTGGTCTGACCCAGTATGGCATATCTTATGTTTTTATGACTGTCACATGTCTCTGTACAATGCTGTGTATGTCATCTAGTGCTATATAAATAAGTAGTAGTAGTAATAGCAGCAGCATGCTGTCAGATACCAGGTACAGGATTTTCCCACAACACCTCATTCTGGGAGCCCAGCACCCCAACATATCTCAGAATAAAGAGTCCCTCACAGCATCCCATCGCATACCAAGCACAGGATTTCCCCACAGCAGTACAGACTGGGAGCCCAGCACCCCATCATATCCCAGGATTCAGGTTCCCTCACTGCACGCTGACATATCGCAAGATACAGGATCCCTCTCACTGCACGCTGACATATCGCAAGATGCAGGATCCCTCTCACCGTGGCCTGTTCAAATGCAGGCTAGAAACTCACTTAGAGACTGTTTTTGGATCCTGATCACCTCCTATGTGTTTCGTTATCATTCCCCTAGATATATCCTAGTCCCCCATTGTTGTGTTGTGTGTCTTGACTAGACTGTAAACCCTTATGAGCAGGGACTGTCTCTTACATGCCTCTGTACAGTGCTGCATACACCTTGTATCTCTATATGAATGATAAGTAGTAAAAAAACCAAGTTCACATTGTCAGCCTGCTCTGAAAACTAGTAGCTTTAAGAGAAGATCTTTGGCCTGTGTTGCAGTGGCAAGCCTGTGCTCTGGTAGTTGCCCAGCAGGGTCTCTGGCTCAGGAAGTCAAACTCATAGCTTACTGCCACCTTTTATGGGAGAATTACCCATTTATTTCCCCACACACACCCATTTCAGGGCTGGATTTCCTTAAATGGTCACCCTAAGACACACCTGTGTGTTTTTTGATCTGATAATTGCCCCATACTTGACACAATAATCAAAATGACTTTTATTCACTGCAGTAGCTGTGCTGCTTTAATCCTCGGGAAAACAATTTGGAGCCTTGGAGCTTGTCCTGTCTTAAGAGTCGGGAGTGCTGCCAGAGGACTGGAGAAAGGCGCATGTGGTCCCTTTAGACAAAAGATGTAAGGATGACATTGAGAACTACAGGCTGGTTAGTCTAACCTCTGTGGTTAGTACATTATTGGAAAGGCTACTAAAAGAGAGAATAGTGAGGTTTCTGGAGTCCAACGGATTGCAGGATCCGAGGCAGCATGGATTTACCAGAGGCAGGTCTTGTCAGGCAAATCTGATTGATTTCTTTGGGTGCCCAGGGAGTTGGACCGAGGGAGAGCCCTAGATGTGTATTTTGATTTCAGTAAAATCTTTGATGCCGTCCCGCAAAGGTGACATAAACAAACTGAGCACCCTAGGGATGCAGTAGCTTGAGTAGGGGTAAATGGAGCTCACTCTGAGGAAGAGGTTGTTACCAGTGTGCAGCAGGCATCTATCCTTGGTCTGATTCTGTTAACATCTTTGTTAGTGATATTGCGGAAGGACTGTCCGGTAAGGTTTGCTTGTTTGTGGATGATATGAATAGAGCAGACACACAGGCACACAGGAAGAAGTTGATAACATAAAGAGGGATCTAGTTAATCTTGAAGAATAGTCTAGAATTTGTCAGCTGAAATTTAATGCTAAAAAATGCAGGGTGATGCATTTAGCCTGCAAAGATCCAAAGGACCTCTACATTGTGGGGGGTGAAGTACTTCTGTCCACAAAAGAAGAGCGGGACATGGGTAGCTAAACAGGTAGAAAAGACGATTGCAAAAGCCAGAAGAATGCTTGGTGTATAGGGAGGGGAATCGCCAGCAGAATAAAGGAGGTGATAATGCCTCTGTATAAGTCTCTGGTGCAATCTCATTTGGAGTATTGTGTGCAAATCTGAAGACCGCACCTTCAAAAGGATATAAGCAGGTTGGAGTCGGTGCAGAGGGTGGCTTCTAAAATGATTAGTGGTCTTCGTTATGAAGCAAATGAGGACAGACTTAAAGATCTTAATATGTATACTTTAGAGGAAAGGCGGGATAGAGGAGATATGATAGAGACATTTAAATACCTCCATGGCATAAATGCTCAGGAGGGTCTCTTTCAATTGAAGGCAAGCTCTGCTATGAGGGGACATAGGATGAGAGTGAAAGGGGATAGACTCAGGAGTAATATGCAGAAATATTTCTTTACGGAAAGAGTGGTAAATGCGTGGAATACTCTCCCAGTGGAGGTGGTAGACATGAGGACAGTATCTGAATTCAATAAAGCATGGGACAAACACAGAAGATCTCTAAAGGTGAAAAGAGCAGTATTGTAGTTGATATGGAAGGGCAGACTAGAGAGGCCCTGTGATCTTTTTTCTGTCGTTATGT
Source organism: Ichthyophis bannanicus (assembly GCA_033557465.1). NCBI lineage: Eukaryota > Metazoa > Chordata > Amphibia > Gymnophiona > Ichthyophiidae > Ichthyophis > Ichthyophis bannanicus. The sequence continues at coordinate 17,422,284 of CM066035.1, forward strand.
TTCTATGTTTCTGCCCCTCACTTGGTTTGCAGCTTGTCGTGCTGTGTGGGCTTATGTGTATCAGTGATGCTGAGAGTTAAGCTATCAGTAGCTTAGCTACTGGCAGGGTCTTCCAAGATAGACAGGTCACAGCTGAGGTGCAAACAAAGACAAACCACCCATCTGGGCAGCAGCAGAATGGGATGGTGTTGTAAGCGGAGGATCACATTTCTGTGACAAATGCAACAACACTGGAATTAACTGGCAAATCTACTTCTATTTCTTACCACGAAAACCCAATGGATAATCAAAAAACAAATTGTACTATAGTGCTGGAAGATGAAACCCCCAAGTTGGAAGGCACTCAAATGGCTACGAGGGATGAGCTGACTTCTCAAGTAAAGTTAGCATTTATGTTGTAGTTGGATCTGCTGATGTAGCTGTGCATGAAATGAGAGTCAAAAGTTGCAAAGATGTCTTATATATTGGGACATGTGAAGCATGAACCAAGAGAAATTGGAGGGGTCAAGAATGAAACGTAACGCACTCGAATAGTGCGTCCCCAACAATGTAAAACACCAAACAGTATCCGTTCTCATTCAACTTCATATGTATATAGTTTACCTTGTTCTCCAAGTTCCATTTCCTGTTCAATGTAATGACCAGACATATGTTTATTGTCGGATGTTGTTGTTCTATGTAAACCGCGCTGATCGCAAATAGTGCGGTATATAAGAAATGGTAATAAATAAAAATAAAATAAAATAAAAAACGTGTACAGCTCCATCTGTTGGGTGTCAGTGAACTGAAATGGACTGGCATCAGGCACTTTGCATTTGATGATCCTCTGGTCTACTATGCCGCAAATGAAAGACAAAGAAGAAATGGTGTTGCATTTATAATTAAGAAGAAACTTGCAAGAACTGTAATGAAATACAATGCAGTCTGTGAACGCTTAAGTTCTATTCGTCTATGAGGAAAGCCTATCAACACAACTATAATTCAGGTATATGCCCCAACAATAGCTGCAGAAGAGGAAGACATTGATGAGTTCTATGAACAAGTACAAGCTGAAATTGACAGAACATGCAAACAGGATATCCGATAGTCGTGGGTGACTGAAACGCAAATGTTGGCATCAAAGAAGAAGGCAAAGTGGTTGGAAAATATGGACTTGGAAACAGAAACAAAACTGGAGAAAGACTGATAGAATTCTTCAAGACCAATGATCTATTCATCTCAAACACCTTATTCCAGCAATACAAGCACAGACTGTACATGTGGACTTTACCCAATGGATTGTACATATTCAAACTGACTACATCCGTGGAAGACAATGATGGAAAAGCTTGATAACATCAACAAAGACAAAACCTGGAGCTGACTGTGGTACAAATCACCAACTACTAGTATGCAAACTCAAGTTAAAGTTGAAAAAGAGCAAGCCACTCATGAATGTAGCAAAATATGACTTTGGGAATATACCACTGGAATTTAAAGACTGCCTGAAAAATCGATTTGCTGCTTTAGATACAAAAACAGAGTTCCAGAAGAGTTATGGGATGACATCAAGAAGGTTGTGTTGGAAGAAAGCGAGAAGTCTCCTCATAAGGTGTAAAAGCAAAAAACAGCCAAAATGTATGAACTAAATAAACTCTGAAAATTGTCCAGAAACACAGAGAAGCTGAAGTCAGAGGAAAAAGAGAGGCAATCGTAGAACTCAACAGAGATTTCTAATGTGCAGCAAGACAAGACAACGAGAAGTACTACAATGACACATGCAAGGAAATAGAATCATAAACTATTAGAGGAAGAACAAGATAGACTTTTCTAAAGCTACAAGAGATAAAGAAAAAATTCCAGCCTCAAATTGGAATGCTACAAGATGCTCAAGGACCCAGGTCGAATGATACTGAGAAGATCAAGAAAAGGTGGAAAGAATATTCAGAGTCATTATACCATAAAGATCAAGTGGACCAATAACCATTTCAACCTGTACCTTATGACTGGGAACCATTGGTGATGAAAGAAGAAGTCAAAGCAGCATTGACAGTCTTATCAAAGAACAAAGCACTGGGCATTGATGGCATTCCCATTGAAGTATTACAGCAATTGGATGAAGCTGATACCATACTTACAAGGCTCTGCCAGGAAATTTGGAAGACAAATTCATGGCCAACTGACTGGAAAAGATCTGTGTTTATACCAATACTGAAGAAAGGTTTCCCGACTGACTATGGAGATTATTGCACAATCGTTCTGCTCTCACATGCCAGCAAGATTCTACTCAAGATCATTCAGCAGCGACTACAACCATATATGGAATGGGTACGCCTGAAGTGCAAGTAGGGTTCAGGAAAGGGCGAGAAACAAAAGACATTATCACGGATGACAAAAGACCAAAGAATACCAAAAGGATATCCATGTGTTTTATTGACTACAGCAAGGCTTTTGACTGTGTAAATCATGAGAAACTCTTGGCTACATTAAGAAGCATGGGTATACCAGAACACCTGATCGTTCTCTTGTACAACATTTATATTTATCAAGAAGCAACAGTTCGAACAGAACTACGAGAAACAGAATGGTTTAAGATCAGCAAAGGTGTACAACAAGGCTGCCTACTTTCCCCCTACCTCTTTAATTTATATGCAGAACAAATCATCAGAGAAGCAGGACTGTATGAAGACAACTGTGGTGTGAAGATTGGTGGAAGACTCATCAACAACCTTCACAATGCTGATGATACCACATTACGAGCTGAAAGTGAAGACGATTTGAAACATTTGCTTCTCAAGATCAAGGAATAAAGCCCTAAAATGGGTCTGCACCTTAACGTTAAAAAGACAAAGATCCAACTGGCAAAATCAACAGGTTCATCATTGATGGAGAAGAAATTGAAATAGTTGACAGCTTTAACTTATTTGGATCAACAATCAACAAAGAAAGGACTGTTGTTGTTAAGTGTCGTCGAGTCGGTGTCGACTCATGGCAACCCTCTGGATAGTTGTCCAGTCAAAACATCCGACAACATACTGCTCTTGGTAGAATGGCTATGAAGGACCTAGACAAGATTATCAAGAGCAGAGATCTCTCTCTCCATACAAAGATTCAACTTGTCAGGCCATGGTATTTTCAATAACGTCATATTGATGCGAAAGTTGGACAATGAAAAAGATAGACAGGAAGAAAACTGATGTCTTTGAATTATGGTGCTGGCAATGAATACTGTGAATATCATGGACTCTCCGAAGAACAAACCAGTCAGTAATAGAGGAGAGCAAACCTAAGCTTTCCTTAGAAGCTCAGATGACAAGACTTCGACTTTAATATTTTGGTCACATTGTACGAAGAGAGAAATCATTGGAGAATGAGATAATACTTGGCAAGATAGAAGGTCACCGTAAAAGAGAAAGGCCAGCAATGAGATGGATCGATACAATAACAGCAGCTATAGATACCACTCTATCAACAATGAGCCACTTGGCTTAAGACCGAACAAAGTTAAGGTCAACTATCCAGAGGGTCGCCAGAAGTCGACACTGACTCAACGGCACTTAACAACAACAAGATATTTCCTATAGAAAAAGAATTGATTCAATTGAGGGAAGAATTAGCTGCAGTAAAACAAATCTCCCCCAAAATACAACTTGAAAACAATCCATTGCCACAACCAGAAAGAATCCAGTAACCCAAGAATAAATGGATTACAGTGGGTTCTGGCAGGTTACGACCTGTAACATGGAGACACCCACTCCCACCTTGAGATACCCTTGCATAATACCTTCTCGGCCTTGATAAATGAGGATGCTCCATTAATGGAAAGTGAAGTGGCCTTACAGAAGAAAGATGACACACAGTGTACCAGAAAAGACCCAGGTGTTGTCAAAAAATTAAACCAAAAAAAAGTGTTAATACTGGGTGATTTCATTATCAGAGACATTAACTTGGGAACTCTGTTCCAGGGTCAGAAGGTAGACAAATGCCTTCCAGGGTCTTCAGCCAGGAAGATTACAAACCAGAATCTTAGTGAAATCAGAGAGGAAAATAAGAGTTCTGAAACTGATGTTATCCTTAAGAGAAAAAATGATCTGGCTAGAAATAGTATCTCTGCAGTACAAGAGGATTTCCAAATTTGGGAGAGAGCCTTAACCTTTAGTTAACACTATAGCATTCTCATGCAAAATGCAATGTGTGCCTTTGAGTCAGTCCTGACTCCTGGTGACCCAGAAGCTCCTGGGTTTTCTTGGCAGTGTCACCAGAAGTAGATTGCCAGGCCTTTCTTCCGAGGTAATGGAGGGTTAAGTGACTTGCCCAAGGCCACAAGGAGTGCTAGTGTGAATTGAACCCTGGTTGCTTGGTTACCAAGCCAGTGTTCTAACCACTAGGCTACTCCTCCACTCCAGTTAACACTAGCATTCTCATAAGTTCTACCTATTCATGATAAGGGGGAAGAGCGGCTGCATCATACGGCCAGTTATAATACATGGCTCCAAACCTGGTATAACCATGAAGGCTTTAGATATGTAGGTGGCTGGGGAAATAAATGGAACAACAAGAGACTGTACAATAATGATGATCTACATCTTTCTGTAGCAGGAAAAAGATCCTAGGTGAAAAATTCAGCCAATATGTAGACAGACATGTATTTATTTAACTTTTCTTATATACCGCCTTTCAATGTTATCAAAGCGGTTTACATTCAACTCAACGAGTATACATGGAACTGTTGCAGATATAACTATAATACATTTTAGACAATGAACTGCTAAGCCACAGTGGCAACTATTTACATTAAAAATTAATGGTTGACATTCTTGGTAGGGGGTAGTTAGATGAGTGTACTTACAGTCCAATATGTGTGATATTTAAGTCCAATGTTTTATTATTTATTTACTTAAACTTATTTCTCTACTGCCTTTCTACAATTCAAAGTGCTTCACAATTAACAAATGTGTAACAGGGCCTGTTCAGTACATTGTTTTACTGGAAAAGTAAAAAGTAACAATTTAACGTCAACTATTTACATGTATGATTCTGATAGTTATATTGGTTAACTTAAGTACAATTAAATGGAAGATGTGACTATCATGTCCTTAGGGTGCGTTTTAAGGTGAGTGGGTTTCTGAGTGCATATCTGTGCTGTATTCATTGAGGTAAATGGCGGATGTGACTATCATGTGCTTGGGGTGCATTTTAAGGTGAGTGGGTTTCTCAGTGCATATCTGTGCTGTATTCATTGAGGTAAATGGAGGATGTGACTATCATGTGCTTGGGGTGCGTTTTAAGGTGAGTGGGTTTCTCAGTGCATATCTGTGCTGTATTCATTGAGGTAAATGGAGGATGTGACTATCATGTGCTTGGGGTGCGTTTTAAGGTGAGTGGGTTTCTGAGTGCATATCTGTGCTGTATTCATTGAGGTAAATGGCGGATGTGACTATCATGTGCTTGGGGTGCGTTTTAAGGTGAGTGGGTTTCTCAGTGCATATCTGTGCTGTATTCATTGAGGTAAATGGAGGATGTGACTATCATGTGCTTGGGGTGCGTTTTAAGGTAAGTGGGTTTCTGAGTGCATATCTGTGCTGTATTCATTGAGGTAAATGGAGGATGTGACTATCATGTGCTTGGGGTGCGTTTTAAGGTGAGTGGGTTTCTCAGTGCATATCTGTGCTGTATTCATTGAGGTAAATGGAGGATGTGACTATCATGTGCTTGGGGTGCATTTTAAGGTGAGTGGGTTTCTCAGTGCATATCTGTGCTGTATTCATTGAGGTAAATGGAGGATGTGACTATCATGTGCTTGGGGTGCGTTTTAAGGTGAGTGGGTTTCTCAGTGCATATCTGTGCTGTATTCATTGAGGTAAATGGCGGATGTGACTATCATGTGCTTGGGGTGCGTTTTAAGGTGAGTGGGTTTCTCAGTGCATATCTGTGCTGTATTCATTGAGGTAAATGGCGGATGTGACTATCATGTGCTTGGGGTGCGTTTTAAAGTGAGTGGGTTTCTGAGTGCATATCTGTGCTGTATTCATTGAGGTAAATGGCGGATGTGACTATCATGTGCTTGGGGTGCGTTTTAAAGTGAGTGGGTTTCTGAGTGCATATCTGTGCTGTATTCATTGAGGTAAATGGCGGATGTGACTATCATGTGCTTGGGGTGCGTTTTAAGGTGAGTGGGTTTCTCAGTGCATATCTGTGCTGTATTCATTGAGGTAAATGGCGGATGTGACTATCATGTGCTTGGGGTGCGTTTTAAGGTGAGTGGGTTTCTGAGTGCATATCTGTGCTGTATTCATTGAAGTAAATGGCGGATGTGACTATCATGTGCTTGGGGTGCGTTTTAAGGTGAGTGGGTTTCTGAGTGCATATCTGTGCTGTATTCATTGAGGTAAATGGAGGATGTGACTATCATGTCCTTAAGGCGCATTTTAAGGTGAGTGGGTTTCTGAGTGCATATCTGTGCTGTATTCATTGAGGTAAATGGAGGATGTGACTATCAAGTGCTTGGGGTGCGTTTTAAGGTTAGTGGGTTTCTCAGTGCATATCTGTGCTGTATTCATTGAGGTAAATGGCGGATGTGACTATCATGTGCTTGGAGCACGTTTTAAGGTGAGTGGGTTTCTCAGTGCATATCTGTGCTGTATTCATTGAGGTAAATGGAGGATGTGACTATCATGTGCTTGGGGTGCATTTTAAGGTGAGTGGGTTTCTCAGTGCATATCTGTGCTGTATTCATTGAGGTAAATGGAGGATGTGACTATCATGTGCTTAGGGCGCATTTTAAGGTGAGTGGGTTTCTCAGTGCATATCTGTGCTGTATTCATTGAAGTAAATGGCGGATGTGACTATCATGTGCTTGGGGTGCGTTTTAAGGTGAGTGGGTTTCTCAGTGCATATCTGTGCTGTATTCATTGAGGTAAATGGAGGATGTGACTATCATGTGCTTGGGGTGCATTTTAAGGTGAGTGGGTTTCTCAGTGCATATCTGTGCTGTATTCATTGAGGTAAATGGAGGATGTGACTATCATGTGCTTAGGGCGCATTTTAAGGTGAGAGGGTTTCTCAGTGCATATCTCTGCTGTATTCATTGAAGTAAATGGCGGATGTGACTATCATGTCCTTAGGGCGCATTTTAACGTGAGTGGGTTTCTGAGTGCATATCTGTGCTGTATTCATTCAAGTAAATGGCGGATGTGACTATCATGTGCTTAGGGTGCGTTTTAAGGTGAGTGGGTTTCTGAGTGCATATCTGTGCTGTATTCATTGAAGTAAATGGCGGATGTGACTATCATGTCCTTAGGGTGCATTTTAAGGTGAGTGGGTTTCTGAGTGCATATCTGTGCTGTATTCATTGAAGTAAATGCTGGATGTGATTATCATGTCCTTAGGGCGCGTTTTAAGGTGAGTGGGTTTCTGAGTGCATATCTGTGCTGTATTCATTGAGGTAAATGGCGGATGTGACTACCATGTGCTTAGGGCGCATTTTAAGTTGAGTGGGTTTCTTAGTGGTATCTGTGCTGTATTCATTGAGGTAAATGGCGGATGTGACTATCATGTCCTTAGGTCGCATTTTAAGGTGAGTGGGTTTCTGAGTGCATATCTGTGCTGTATTCATTGAAGTAAATGGCGGATGTGACTATCATGTCCTGAGGGCGCGTTTTAAGGTGAGTGGGTTTCTCAGTGCATATCTCTGCTGTATTCATTGAGTTAAATGGAGGATGTGACTATCATGTGCTTGGGGTGCATTTTTAAGGTGAGTAGGTTTCTCAGTGCATATCTGTGCTGTATTCATTGAGGAAAATGGAGGATGTGACTATCATGTGCTTGGGGTGCATTTTAAGGTGAGTGGGTTTCTCAGTGCATATATGTGCTGTATTCATTGAGGTAAATTGAGGATGTGACTATCATGTGCTTGGGGCACGTTTTAAGGTGAGTGGGTTTCTCAGTGCATATCTGTGCTATATTCATTGAGGTAAATGGAGGATGTGACTATAATGTGCTTAGGGCGCATTTTAAGGTGAGTGGGTTTCTTAGTGCATATCTGTGCTGTATTCATTGAAGTAAATGGCGGATGTGACTATCATGTGCTTAGGGCGCATTTTAATGTGAGTGGGATTCTGAGTGCATATCTGTGCTGTATTCATTGAAGTAAATGGCGGATGTGACTATCATGTGCTTGGGGTGCGTTTTAAGGTGAGTGGGTTTCTCAGTGCATATCTGTGCTGTATTCATTGAGGTAAATGGCGGATGTGACTATCATGTGCTTGGGGTGCGTTTTAAGGTGAGTGGGTTTCTGAGTGCATATCTGTGCTGTATTCATTGAGGTAAATGGCGGATGTGACTATCATGTGCTTAGGGCGCATTTTAAGGTGAGTGGGATTCTGAGTGCATATCTGTGCTGTATTCATTGAAGTAAATGGCGGATGTGACTATCATGTGCTTGGGGTGCGTTTTAAGGTGAGTGGGTTTCTGAGTGCATATCTGTGCTGTATTCATTGAGGTAAATGGCGGATGTGACTATCATGTGCTTGGGGTGCGTTTTAAGGTGAGTGGGTTTCTGAGTGCATATCTGTGCTGTATTCATTGAGGTAAATGGCGGATGTGACTATCATGTGCTTGGGGTGCGTTTTAAGGTGAGTGGGTTTCTGAGTGCATATCTGTGCTGTATTCATTGAGGTAAATGGCGGATGTGACTATCATGTCCTTAGGGCGCATTTTAAGGTGAGTGGGTTTCTGAGTGCATATCTGTGCTGTATTCATTGAGGTAAATGGAGGATGTGACTATCATGTGCTTGGGGTGCGTTTTAAGGTGAGTGGGTTTCTCAGTGCATATCTGTGTTGTATTCATTGAGGTAAACGGCGGATGTGACTATCATGTGCTTGGGGTGCGTTTTAAGGTGAGTGGGTTTCTCAGTGCATATCTGTGCTGTATTCATTGAGGTAAATGGAGGATGTGACTATCATGTGCTTGGGGTGCATTTTAAGGTGAGTGGGTTTCTCAGTGCATATCTGTGCTGTATTCATAGAGGTAAATGGAGGATGTGACTATCATGTGCTTGGGGTGCATTTTAAGGTGTGTGGGTTTCTGAGTGCATATCTGTGCTGTATTCATTGAAGTAAATGGCGGATGTGACTATCATGTCCTTAGGGCGCATTTTAAGGTAAGTGGGTTTCTGAGTGCATATCTGTGCTGTATTCATTGAGGTAAATGGAGGATGTGACTATCATGTGCTTGGGGTGCGTTTTAAGGTGAGTGGGTTTCTCAGTGCATATCTGTGCTGTATTCATTGAGGTAAATGGCGGATGTGACTATCATGTGCTTGGGGTGCGTTTTAAGGTGAGTGGGTTTCTGAGTGCATATCTGTGCTGTATTCATTGAGGTAAATGGCGGATGTGACTATCATGTGCTTGGGGCACGTTTTAAGGTGAGTGGGTTTCTGAGTGCATATCTGTGCTGTATTCATTGAGGTAAATGGCGGATGTGACTATCAAGTGCTTGGGGTGCGTTTTAAGGTTAGTGGGTTCTCAGTGCATATCTGTGCTGTATTCATTGAGGTAAATGGAGGATGTGACTATCATGTGCTTGGGGTGCGTTTTAAGGTGAGTGGGTTTCTCAGTGCATATCTGTGCTGTATTCATTGAGGTAAATGGAGGAGGTGACTATCATGTGCTTAGGGCGCATTTTAAGGTGAGAGGGTTTCTCAGTGAATATCTCTGCTGTATTCATTGAAGTAAATGGCGGATGTGACTATCATGTCCTTAGGGCCCATTTTAAGGTGAGTGGGTTTCTGAGTGCATATCTGTGCTGTATTCATTCAAGTAAATGGCGGATGTGACTATCATGTGCTTAGGGTGCGTTTTAAGGTGAGTGGGTTTCTCAGTGCATATCTGTGCTGTATTCATTGAGGTAAATGGTGGATGTGACTATCATGTCCTTCGGGCGCATTTTAAGGTGAGTGGGTTTCTCAGTGCATATCTGTGCTGTATTCATTGAGGTAAATGGTGGATGTGACTATCATGTCCTTCGGGCGCATTTTAAGGTGAGTGGGTTTCTGAGTGCATATCTGTGCTGTATTCATTGAGGTAAATGGCGGATGTGACTACCATGTGCTTAAGGCGCATTTTAAGGTGAGTGGGTTTCTGAGTGCATATCTGTGCTGTATTCATTGAGGTAAATGGCGGATGTGACTATCATGTGCTTGGGGTGCATTTTAAGGTGAGTGGGTTTCTCAGTGCATATCTGTGCTGTATTCATTGAAGTAAATGGCGGATGTGACTATCATGTGCTTGGGGTGCGTTTTAAGGTGAGTGGGTTTCTGAGTGCATATCTGTGCTGTATTCATTGAAGTAAATGGCGGATGTGACTATCATGTGCTTGGGGTGCGTTTTAAGGTGAGTGGGTTTCTGAGTGCATATCTGTGCTGTATTCATTGAAGTAAATGGCGGATGTGACTATCATGTGCTTGGGGTGCGTTTTAAGGTGAATGGGTTTCTCAGTGCATATCTGTGCTGTATTCATTGAGGTAAATGGAGGATGTGACTATCATGTGCTTAGGGTGCGTTTTAAGGTGAGTGGGTTTCTGAGTGCATATCTGTGCTGTATTCATTGAGGTAAATGGTGGATGTGACTATCATGTCCTTCGGGCGCATTTTAAGGTGAGTGGGTTTCTGAGTGCATATCTGTGCTGTATTCATTGAGGTAAATGGCGGATGTGACTACCATGTGCTTAGGGCGCATTTTAAGGTGAGTGGGTTTCTCAGTGCATATCTGTGCTGTATTCATTGAGGTAAATGGCGGATGTGACTATCATGTGCTTGGGGTGCGTTTTAAGGTGAGTGGGTTTCTGAGTGCATATCTGTGCTGTATTCATTGAGGTAAATGGCGGATGTGACTATCATGTGCTTGGGGTGCATTTTAAGGTGAGTGGGTTTCTCAGTGCATATCTGTGCTGTATTCATTGAAGTAAATGGCGGATGTGACTATCATGTGCTTGGGGTGCGTTTTAAGGTGAGTGGGTTTCTGAGTGCATATCTGTGCTGTATTCATTGAAGTAAATGGCGGATGTGACTATCATGTGCTTGGGGTGCGTTTTAAGGTGAATGGGTTTCTCAGTGCATATCTGTGCTGTATTCATTGAGGTAAATGGCGGATGTGACTATCATGTGCTTGGGGTGCGTTTTAAGGTGAGTGGGTTTCTCAGTGCATATCTGTGCTGTATTCATTGAGGTAAATGGAGGATGTGACTATCATGTGCTTAGGGCGCATTTTAAGGTGAGTGGGTTTCTGAGTGCATATCTGTGCTGTATTCATTGAAGTAAATGGCGGATGTGACTATCATGTGCTTGGGGTGCGTTTTAAGGTGAATGGGTTTCTCAGTGCATATCTGTGCTGTATTCATTGAGGTAAATGGAGGATGTGACTATCATGTGCTTAGGGTGCGTTTTAAGGTGAGTGGGTTTCTGAGTGCATATCTGTGCTGTATTCATTGAGGTAAATGGCGGATGTGACTATCATGTGCTTAGGTCGCATTTTAAGGTGAGTGGGTTTCTGAGTGCATATCTGTGCTGTATTCATTGAAGTAAATGGCGGATGTGACTATCATGTCCTTAGAGCGCATTTTAAGGTGGGTGCGTTTCTCAGTGCATATCTGTGCTGTATTTATTGAGGTAAATGGAGGATGTGACTATCATGTCCTTAGGGCGCATTTTAAGGTTAGTGGGTTTCTCAGTGCATATCTGTGCTGTATTCATTGAGGTAAATGGAGGATTTGACTATCATGTCCTTAGGGTGCATTTTAAGGTGAGTGGGTTTCTCAGTGCATATCTGTGCTGTATTCATTGAGGTAAATGGAGGATGTGACTATCATGTGCTTGGGGTGCGTTTTAAGGTGAGTGGGTTTCTCAGTGCATATCTGTGCTGTATTCATTGAGGTTAATGGAGGATGTGAGTATCATGTGCTTGGGGTGCGTTTTAAGGTGAGTGGGTTTCTCAGTGCATATCTGTGCTGTATTCATTGAGGTAAATGGAGGATGTGACTATCATGTGCTTGGGGTGCATTTTAAGGTGAGTGGGTTTCTCAGTGCATATCTGGCTGTATTTATTGAGGTAAATGGTGGATGTGACTATCATGTCCTTAGGGCGCATTTTAAGGTGAGTGGGTTTCTGAGTGCATATCTGTGCTGTATTCACTGAGGTAAATGGCGGATGTGACTATCATGTGCTTGGGGTGCGTTTTAAGGTGAGTGGGTTTCTCAGTGCATATCTGTGCTGTATTCATTGAGGTAAATGGCGGATGTGACTATCATGTGCTTGGGGCACGTTTTAAGGTGAGTGGGTTTCTCAGTGCATATCTCTGCTGTATTCATTGAGGTAAATGGCGGATGTGACTATCATGTGCTTGGGGTGCGTTTTAAGGTGAGTGGGTTTCTGAGTGCATATCTGTGCTGTATTCATTGAGGTAAATGGCGGATGTGACTATCATGTGCTTGGGGTGCGTTTTAAGGTGAGTGGGTTTCTCAGTGCATATCTGTGCTGTATTCATTGAGGTAAATGGCGGATGTGACTATCATGTGCTTGGGGTGCGTTTTAAGGTGAGTGGGTTTCTGAGTGCATATCTGTGCTGTATTCATTGAGGTAAATGTCGGATGTGACTATCATGTGCTTGGGGTGCGTTTTAAGGTGAGTGGGTTTCTGAGTGCATATCTGTGCTGTATTCATTGAGGTAAATGGCGGATGTGACTATCATGTGCTTGGGGCACGTTTTAAGGTGAGTGGGTTTCTCAGTGCATATCTGTGCTGTATTCATTGAGGTAAATGGAGGATGTGACTATCATGTCCTTAAGGCGCATTTTAAGGTGAGTGGGTTTCTGAGTGCATATCTGTGCTGTATTCATTGAGGTAAATGGAGGATGTGACTATCAAGTGCTTGGGGTGCGTTTTAAGGTTAGTGGGTTTCTCAGTGCATATCTGTGCTGTATTCATTGAGGTAAATGGCGGATGTGACTATCATGTGCTTGGGGCACGTTTTAAGGTGAGTGGGTTTCTCAGTGCATATCTGTGCTGTATTCATTGAGGTAAATGGAGGATGTGACTATCATGTGCTTGGGGTGCATTTTAAGGTGAGTGGGTTTCTCAGTGCATATCTGTGCTGTATTCATTGAGGTAAATGGAGGATGTGACTATCATGTGCTTAGGGCGCATTTTAAGGTGAGAGGGTTTCTCAGTGCATATCTCTGCTGTATTCATTGAAGTAAATGGCGGATGTGACTATCATGTCCTTAGGGCGCATTTTAACGTGAGTGGGTTTCTGAGTGCATATCTGTGCTGTATTCATTGAAGTAAATGGTGGATGTGACTATCATGTCCTTAGGGTGCATTTTAAGGTGAGTGGGTTTCTGAGTGCATATCTGTGCTGTATTCATTGAAGTAAATGGTGGATGTGACTATCATGTCCTTAGGGCGCGTTTTAAGGTGAGTGGGTTTCTGAGTGCATATCTGTGCTGTATTCATTGAGGTAAATGGCGGATGTGACTACCATGTGCTTAGGGCGCGTTTTAAGGTGAGTGGGTTTCTTAGTGGTATCTGTGCTGTATTCATTGAGGTAAATGGCGGATGTGACTATCATGTCCTTAGGTCGCATTTTAAAGTGAGTGGGTTTCTCAGTGCATATCTGTGCTGTATTCATTGAAGTAAATGGCGGATGTGACTATCATGTCCTGAGGGCGCGTTTTAAGGTGAGTGGGTTTCTCAGTGCATATCTCTGCTGTATTCATTGCGTTAAATGGAGGATGTGACTATCATGTGCTTGGGGTGCATTTTAAGGTGAGTAGGTTTCTCAGTGCATATCTGTGCTGTATTCATTGAGGAAAATGGAGGATGTGACTATCATGTGCTTGGGGTGCATTTTAAGGTGAGTGGGTTTCTCAGTGCATATATGTGCTGTATTCATTGAGGTAAATTGAGGATGTGACTATCATGTGCTTGGGGCACGTTTTAAGGTGAGTGGGTTTCTCAGTGCATATCTGTGCTATATTCATTGAGGTAAATGGAGGATGTGACTATAATGTGCTTAGGGCGCATTTTAAGGTGAGTGGGTTTCTTAGTGCATATCTGTGCTGTATTCATTGAAGTAAATGGCGGATGTGACTATCATGTGCTTAGGGCGCATTTTAATGTGAGTGGGATTCTGAGTGCATATCTGTGCTGTATTCATTGAAGTAAATGGCGGATGTGACTATCATGTGCTTGGGGTGCTTTTTAAGGTGAGTGGGTTTCTCAGTGCATATCTGTGCTGTATTCATTGAGGTAAATGGCGGATGTGACTATCATGTGCTTGGGGTGCGTTTTAAAGTGAGTGGGTTTCTCAGTGCATATCTGTGCTGTATTCATTGAGGTAAATGGAGGATGTGACTATCATGTCCTTAGGGTGCATTTTAAGGTGAGTGGGTTTCTGAGTGCATATCTGTGCTGTACTCATTGAAGTAAATGGTGGATGTGACTATCATGTCCTTAGGGCGCATTTTAAGGTGAGTGGGTTTCTGAGTGCATATCTGTGCTGTATTCATTGAGGTAAATGGCGGATGTGACTACCATGTGCTTAGGGCGCGTTTTAAGGTGAGTGGGTTTCTGAGTGCATATCTGTGCTGTATTCATTGAGGTAAATGGCGGATGTGACTATCATGTGCTTAGGGCGCATTTTAAGGTGAGTGGGATTCTGAGTGCATATCTGTGCTGTATTCATTGAAGTAAATGGCGGATGTGACTATCATGTGCTTGGGGTGCGTTTTAAGGTGAGTGGGTTTCTGAGTGCATATCTGTGCTGTATTCATTGAGGTAAATGGCGGATGTGACTATCATGTCCTTAGGGCGCATTTTAAGGTGAGTGGGTTTCTGAGTGCATATCTGTGCTGTATTCATTGAGGTAAATGGAGGATGTGACTATCATGTGCTTGGGGTGCGTTTTAAGGTGAGTGGGTTTCTCAGTGCATATCTGTGTTGTATTCATTGAGGTAAACGGCGGATGTGACTATCACGTGCTTGGGGTGCGTTTTAAGGTGAGTGGGTTTCTCAGTGCATATCTGTGCTGTATTCATTGAGGTAAATGGAGGATGTGACTATCATGTGCTTGGGGTGCATTTTAAGGTGAGTGGGTTTCTCAGTGCATATCTGTGCTGTATTCATAGAGGTAAATGGAGGATGTGACTATCATGTGCTTGGGGTGCATTTTAAGGTGTGTGGGTTTCTGAGTGCATATCTGTGCTGTATTCATTGAAGTAAATGGCGGATGTGACTATCATGTCCTTAGGGCGCATTTTAAGGTAAGTGGGTTTCTGAGTGCATATCTGTGCTGTATTCATTGAGGTAAATGGAGGATGTGACTATCATGTGCTTGGGGTGCGTTTTAAGGTGAGTGGGTTTCTCAGTGCATATCTGTGCTGTATTCATTGAGGTAAATGGCGGATGTGACTATCATGTGCTTGGGGTGCGTTTTAAGGTGAGTGGGTTTCTGAGTGCATATCTGTGCTGTATTCATTGAGGTAAATGGCGGATGTGACTATCATGTGCTTGGGGCACGTTTTAAGGTGAGTGGGTTTCTGAGTGCATATCTGTGCTGTATTCATTGAGGTAAATGGAGGATGTGACTATCAAGTGCTTGGGGTGCGTTTTAAGGTTAGTGGGTTTCTCAGTGCATATCTGTGCTGTATTCATTGAGGTAAATGGAGGATGTGACTATCATGTGCTTGGGGTGCGTTTTAAGGTGAGTGGGTTTCTCAGTGCATATCTGTGCTGTATTCATTGAGGTAAATGGAGGAGGTGACTATCATGTGCTTAGGGCGCATTTTAAGGTGAGAGGGTTTCTCAGTGCATATCTCTGCTGTATTCATTGAAGTAAATGGCGGATGTGACTATCATGTCCTTAGGGCCCATTTTAAGGTGAGTGGGTTTCTGAGTGCATATCTGTGCTGTATTCATTCAAGTAAATGGCGGATGTGACTATCATGTGCTTAGGGTGCGTTTTAAGGTGAGTGGGTTTCTCAGTGCATATCTGTGCTGTATTCATTGAGGTAAATGGTGGATGTGACTATCATGTCCTTCGGGCGCATTTTAAGGTGAGTGGGTTTCTGAGTGCATATCTGTGCTGTACTCATTGAAGTAAATGGTGGATGTGACTATCATGTCCTTAGGGCGCATTTTAAGGTGAGTGGGTTTCTGAGTGCATATCTGTGCTGTATTCATTGAGGTAAATGGAGGATGTGACTATCATGTGCTTGGGGTGCGTTTTAAGGTGAGTGGGTTTCTGAGTGCATATCTGTGCTGGATTCATTGAAGTAAATGGCGGATGTGACTATCATGTGCTTGGGGTGCGTTTTAAGGTGAGTGGGTTTCTGAGTGCATATCTGTGCTGTATTCATTGAGGTAAATGGCGGATGTGACTATCATGTCCTTAGGTCGCATTTTAAGGTGAGTGGGTTTCTGAGTGCATATCTGTGCTGTATTCATTGAAGTAAATGGCGGATGTGACTATCATGTGCTTGGGGTGCGTTTTAAGGTGAGTGGGTTTCTGAGTGCATATCTGTGCTGTATTCATTGAAGTAAATGGCGGATGTGACTATCATGTGCTTGGGGTGCGTTTTAAGGTGAGTGGGTTTCTGAGTGCATATCTGTGCTGTATTCATTGAGGTAAATGGCGGATGTGACTATCATGTGCTTAGGTCGCATTTTAAGGTGAGTGGGTTTCTGAGTGCATATCTGTGCTGTATTCATTGAAGTAAATGGCGGATGTGACTATCATGTCCTTAGAGCGCATTTTAAGGTGGGTGGGTTTCTCAGTGCATATCTGTGCTGTATTTATTGAGGTAAATGGAGGATGTGACTATCATGTGCTTGGGGTGCGTTTTAAGGTGAGTGGGTTTCTCAGTGCATATCTGTGCTGTATTCATTGAGGTAAATGGAGGATTTGACTATCATGTCCTTAGGGTGCATTTTAAGGTGAGTGGGTTTCTCAGTGCATATCTGTGCTGTATTCATTGAGGTAAATGGAGGATGTGACTATCATGTGCTTGGGGTGCGTTTTAAGGTGAGTGGGTTTCTCAGTGCATATCTGTGCTGTATTCATTGAGGTTAATGGAGGATGTGAGTATCATGTGCTTGGGGTGCGTTTTAAGGTGAGTGGTGTTCTCAGTGCATCTCTGTGCTGTATTCATTGAGGTAAATGGAGGATGTGACTATCATGTGCTTGGGGTGCATTTTAAGGTGAGTGGGTTTCTCAGTGCATATCTGGCTGTATTTATTGAGGTAAATGGTGGATGTGACTATCATGTCCTTAGGGCGCATTTTAAGGTGAGTGGGTTTCTGAGTGCATATCTGTGCTGTATTCACTGAGGTAAATGGCGGATGTGACTATCATGTGCTTGGGGTGCGTTTTAAGGTGAGTGGGTTTCTCAGTGCATATCTGTGCTGTATTCATTGAGGTAAATGGCGGATGTGACTATCATGTGCTTAGGGTGCGTTTTAAGGTGAGTGGGTTTCTCAGTGCATATCTGTGCTGTATTCATTGAGGTAAATGGAAGATGTGACTATCATGTGCTTGGGGTGCGTTTTAAGGTGAGTGGGTTTCTCAGTGCATATCCGTGCTTTATTCATTGAGGTAAATGGAGGATGTGACTATCATGTGCTTGGGGTGCGTTTTAAGGTGAGAGGGTTTCTCAGTGCATATCTGTGCTGTATTCATTGAGGTAAATGGCGGATGTGACTATCATGTGCTTAGGGCACGTTTTAAGGTGAGTGGGTTTCTGAGTGCATATCTGTGCTGTATTCATTGAGGTAAATTGCGGATGTGACTATCATGTGCTTGGGGTGCGTTTTAAGGTGAGTGGGTTTCTCAGTGCATATCTGTGCTGTATTCATTGAGGTAAATGGAGGATGTGACTATCATGTGCTTGGGGTGCGTTTTAAAGTGAGTGGGTTTCTCAGTGCATATCTGTGCTGTATTCATTGAAGTAAATGGCGGATGTGACTATCATGTCCTTAGGGCGCATTTTAAGTTGAGTGGGTTTCTCAGTGCATATCTGTGCTGTATTCATTGAGGTAAATTGAGGATGTGACTATCATGTGCTTGGGGTGCGTTTTAAGGTGAGTGGGTTTCTCAGTGCATATCTGTGCTATATTCATTGAGGTAAATGGCGGATATGACTATCATGTGCTTCGGGTGCGTTTTAAGGTGAGTGGGTTTCTCAGTGCATATCTGTGCTGTATTCATTGAGGTAAATGGCGGATGTGACTATCATGTCCTTAGGGAGCATGTTAAGGTGAGTGGGTTTCTGAGTGCATATCTGTGCTGTATTCATTGAAGTAAATGCTGGATGTGATTATCATGTCCTTAGGGCGTTTTAAGGTGAGTGGGTTTCTGAGTGCATATCTGTGCTGTATTCATTGAGTAAATGGCGGATGTGACTACCATGTCCTTGGGCGCATTTTAAGGTGAGTGGGTTTCTGAGTGCATATCTGTGATGTATTCATTGATGTAAATGGCGGATGTGACTATCATGTCCTTAGGTCGCATTTTAAGGTGAGTGGGTTTCTCAGTGCATATCTGTGCTGTATTCATTGAGGTAAATGGCGGATGTGACTATCATGTCCTTAGGGTGCATTTTAAGGTGAGTGGGTTTCTGAGTGCATATCTGTGCTGTATTCATTGAGGTAAATGGCGGATGTGACTATCATGTCCTTAGGGCCCATTTTAAGGTGAGTGGGTTTCTGAGTGCATATCTGTGCTGTATTCATTGAAGTAAATGGCGGATGTGACTATCATGTGCTTGGGGTGCGTTTTAAGGTGAATGGGTTTCTTAGTGGTATCTGTGCTGTATTCATTGAGGTAAATGGCGGATGTGACTATCATGTCCTTAGGTCGCATTTTAAGGTGAGTGGGTTTCTCAGTGCATATCTGTGCTGTATTCATTGAGGTAAATGGCGGATGTGACTATCATGTCCTTAGGGCGCATTTTAAGGTGAGTGGGTGTCTGAGTGCATATCTGTGCTGTATTCATTGAGGTAAATGGAGGATGTGACTATCATGTGCTTGGGGTGCGTTTTAAGGTGAGTGGGTTTCTGAGTGCATATCTGTGCTGTATTCATTGAGGTAAATGGCGGATGTGACTATCATGTGCTTAGGGAGCGTTTAAGGTGAGTGGTTTCTCAGTGCATATCTGTGCTGTATTCATTGAGGTAAATTGAGGATGTGACTATCATGTGCTTGGGGTGCCTTTTAAGGTGAGTGGGTTTCTGAGTGCATATCTGTGCTGTATTCATTGAGGTAAATGGAGGATGTGACTATCATGTGCTTGGGGTGCGTTTTAAGGTGAGTGGGTTTCTGAGTGCATATCTGTGCTGTATTCATTGAGGTAAATGGCGGATGTGACTATCATGTGCTTGGGGTGCGTTTTAAGGTGAGTGGGTTTCTGAGTGCATATCTGTGCTGTATTCATTGAGGTAAATGGCGGATGTGACTATCATGTGCTTGGGGTGCGTTTTAAGGTGAGTGGGTTTCTCAGTGCATATCTGTGCTGTATTCATTGAGGTAAATGGCGGATGTGACTATCATGTGCTTTGGGCGCTTTTTAAGGTGAGTGGGTTTCTGAGTGCATATCTGTGCTGTATTCATTGAGGTAAATGGCGGATGTGACTATCATGTGCTTGGGGTGCGTTTTAAGGTGAGTGGGTTTCTCAGTGCATATCTGTGCTGTATTCATTGAGGTAAATGGCGGATGTGACTATCATGTGCTTGGGGCGCATTTTAAGGTAAGTGGGTTTCTGAGTGCATATCTGTGCTGTATTCATTGAGGTAAATGGCGGATGTGACTATCATGTCCTGAGGGCGCGTTTTAAGGTGAGTGGGTTTCTGAGTGCATATCTGTGCTGTATTCATTGAGGTAAATGGCGGATGTGACTATCATGTCCTTAGGGCGCATTTTAAGGTGAGTGGGTTTCTGAGTGCATATCTGTGCTGTATTCATTGAAGTAAATGGCGGATGTGACTATCATGTCCTGAGGGCGCATTTTAAGGTGAGTGGGTTTCTGAGTGCATATCTGTGCTGTATTCATTGAGGTAAATGGCGGATGTGACTATCATGTCCTGAGGGCGCTTTTTAAGGTGAGTGGGTTTCTGAGTGCATATCTGTGCTGTATTCATTGAGGTAAATGGCGGATGTGACTATCATGTCCTGAGGGCGCGTTTTAAGGTGAGTGGGTTTCTGAGTGCATATCTGTGCTGTATTCATTGATGTAAATGTAGGATGTGACTATCATGTCCTTTGGGCGCGTTTTAAGGTGAGTGGGTTTCTCAGTGCATATCTGTGCTGCATTGAGGTAAATGGAGGATGTGACTATCATGTGCTTGGGGTGCATTTTAAGGTGAGTGGGTTTCTCAGTGCATATCTGTGCTGTATTCATTGAGGTAAATGGAGGATGTGACTATCATGTGCTTGGGGTGCATTTTAAGGTGAGTGGGTTTCTCAGTGCATATCTGTGCTGTATTCATTGAGGTAAATGGCGGATGTGACTATCATGTGCTTGGGGTGCGTTTTAAGGTGAGTGGGTTTCTGAGTGCATATCTGTGCTATATTCATTGAGGTAAATGGAGGATGTGACTATCATGCTGTATTCATTGAGGTAAATGGAGGATGTGACTATCATGTGCTTGGGGCGCGTTTTAAGGTGAGTGGGATTCTGAGTGCATATCTGTGCTGTATTCATTGAAGTAAATGGCGGATGTGACTATCATGTGCTTGGGGCGCGTTTTAAGGTGAGTGGGTTTCTGAGTGCATATCTGTGCTGTATTCATTGAAGTAAATGGCGGATGTGACTATCATGTGCTTGGGGTGCGTTTTAAGGTGAGTGGGTTTCTGAGTGCATATCTGTGCTGTATTCATTGAGGTAAATGGAGGATGTGACTATCATGTGCTTAGGGTACGTTTTAAGGTGAATGGGTTTCTCAGTGCATATCTGTGCTGTATTCATTGAGGTAAATGGAGGATGTGACTATCATGTGCTTAGGGTACGTTTTAAGGTGAATGGGTTTCTCAGTGCATATCTGTGCTGTATTCATTGAGGTAAATGGCGGATGTGACTATCATGTGCTTGGGGTGCGTTTTAAGGTGAGTGGGTTTCTCAGTGCATATCTGTGCTGTATTCATTGAGGTAAATGGCGGATGTGACTATCATGTGCTTGGGGTGCGTTTTAAAGTGAGTGGGTTTCTCAGTGCATATCTGTGCTGTATTCATTGAAGTAAATGGCGGATGTGACTATCATGTGCTTGGGGTGCGTTTTAAGGTGAGTGGGTTTCTCAGTGCATATCTGTGCTGTATTCATTGAGGTAAATTGAGGATGTGACTATCATGTGCTTGGGGTGCGTTTTAAGGTGAGTGGGTTTCTGAGTGCATATCTGTGCTGTATTCATTGAGGTAAATGGCGGATGTGACTATCATGTCCTTAGGGCGCATTTTAAGGTGAGTGGGTTTCTCAGTGCATATCTGTGCTGTATTCATTGAGGTAAATTGAGGATGTGACTATCATGTGCTTGGGGTGCGTTTTAAGGTGAGTGGGTTTCTCAGTGCATATCTGTGCTGTATTCATTGAGGTTAATGGCGGATATGACTATCATGTGCTTCGGGTGCGTTTTAAGGTGAGTGGGTTTCTCAGTGAATATCTGTGCTGTATTCATTGAGGTAAATGGCGGATGTGACTATCATGTGCTTAGGGTGCGTTTTAAGGTGAGTGGGTTTCTGACTGCATATCTGTGCTGTATTCATTGAGGTAAATGGCGGATGTGACCATCATGTGCTTGTGGTGCGTTTTAAGGTGAGTGGGTTTCTCAGTGCATATCTGTGCTGTATTCATTGAGGTAAATGGCGGATGTGACTATCATGTGCTTAGGGTGCATTTTCAGGTGAGTGGGTTTCTGACTGCATATCTGTGCTGTATTCATTGAGGTAAATGGCGGATGTGACTATCATGTGCTTGGGGTGCGTTTTAAGGTGAGTGGGTTTCTCAGTGCATATCTGTGCTGTATTCATTCAGGTAAATGGCAGATGTGACTATCATGTGCTTGGGGTGCGTTTTATGGTGATTGGGTTTCTCAGTGCATATCTGTGCTGTATTCATTGAAGTAAATGGAGGATGTGACTATCATGTGCTTGGGGTGCGTTTTAAGGTGAGTGGGTTTCTCAGTGCATATCTGTGCTGTATTCATTGAGGTAAATGGAGGATGTGACTATCATGTGCTCGGGGTGCGTTTTAAGGTGAGTGGGTTTCTCAGTGCATATCTGTGCTGTATTCATTGAGGTAAATGGAGGATGTGACTATCATGTGCTTGGGGTGCGTTTTAAGGTGAGTGGGTTTCTCAGTGCATATCTGTGCTGTATTCATTGAGGTAAATGGCGGATGTGACTATCATGTGCTTGGGGTGCGTTTTAAGGTGAGTGGGTTTCTCAGTGCATATCTGTGCTGTATTCATTGAGGTAACTGGAGGATGTGACTATCATGTGCTTGGGGTGCGTTTTATGGTGAGTGGGTTTCTGAGTGCATATCTGTGCTGTATTCATTGAGGTAAATGGCGGATGTGACTATCATGTGCTTGGGGTGCGTTTTAAGGTGAGTGGGTTTCTCAGTGCATGTCTGTGCTGTATTCATTGAGGGAGGATTTTAGTTTCTTTCTGAATTCCGAAGTCTGTGATTTTTCTTAGAGCTGGTGGGAGTTCCATAATGTGAGTAGTATTTGAGCATGTAGGGGGATGTAAAAAATTGTCTTAAGTATTAGAATTATGATTTGGTGTTGAGTGTTTAGGCCATAGTATTCGGTGAACAGATGGGTCTTCAGCTACCCCCTTCCCCCTGAGATCAGCTACTCCCCTTCCTCTCACTCTTCACTCACAACTTTCCCCCCTACCTCTGCTAAACTTTCTTCCTTTCTGTGCTCTGAGGACAAAACCACTCACCTTCTTTACTCATCCAAACTCACTACCTGCTCCTCTGATCCTGTTCCCACCAGTCTCCTTACCTCCATCTCCTCCACTGTAGTCCCTTCCATCTTTCATATTCTCATCTAAACTCACTACCTGCTCCACTGATCCTGTTCCCACCATCTCCTTAGCTCCATCTCCTCCACTGTCCCTTCCATCTCTCATATTCTCATCTAAACTCACTACCTGCTCCTCTGATCCTGTTCCCACCCATCTCCTTAGCTCCATCTCCTCCACTGTAGACCCTTCCATCTCTCATATTCTCATCTAAACTCACTACCTGCGCCTCTGATCCTGTTCCCATCATCTCCTTAGCTCCATCTCCTCCACTGTGGTCCCTTTCATCTCTCATATTCTCATCTAAACTCACTACCTGCTCCTCTGATCCTGTTCCCACCATCTCCTTACCTCCATTTCCTCCACTGTAGTCCCTTCCATCTCATATTCTCATCTAAACTCACTACCTGCTCCTCTGATCCTGTTCCCACCATCTCCTTAGCTCCATCTCCTCCACTGTAGACCCTTCCATCTCTCATATTCTCATCTAAACTCACTACCTGCTCCTCTGATCCTGTTCCCACCCATCTCCTTAGCTCCATCTCCTCCACTGTAGACCCTTCCATCTCTCATATTCTCATCTAAACTCACTACCTGCTCCTCTGATCCTGTTCCCACCATCTCCTTAGCTCCATCTCCTCCACTGTAGCCCCTTCCATCTCTCATATCCTCATCTAAACTCACTACCTGCCCCTCTGATCCTGTTCCCACCCATCACCTTAGCTCCATCACCACCACAGTAGGCCCTTACATCACTCAAATTCTCATCTAAACTCACTACCTGCTCCTCTGATCCTGTTCCCACCCATCTCCTAAACTCCATCTCCTCCACTGTAGCCCCTTCCATCTCTCATATTCTCATCTAAACTCACTACCTGCTCCTCTGATCCTGTTCCCACCATCTCCTTAGCTCCATCTCCTCCACTGTAGTCCCTTCCATCTCTCATATTCTCATCTAAACTCACTACCTGCTCCTCTGATCCTATTCCCACCATCTCCTTAGCTCCGTCTCCTCCACTGTAGCCCCATCCATCTCTCATACTCTCATCTAAACTCACTACCTGCTCCCCTGATCCTGTTCCCACC
Source organism: Ichthyophis bannanicus (assembly GCA_033557465.1). Lineage (NCBI taxonomy): Eukaryota > Metazoa > Chordata > Amphibia > Gymnophiona > Ichthyophiidae > Ichthyophis > Ichthyophis bannanicus. The sequence goes on from CM066035.1 coordinate 17,446,423, forward strand.
CATCTCCTTAGCTCCATTTCCTCCACTGTAGTCCCTTCCATCTCTCATATTCTCATCTAAACTCACTACCTGCTCCTCTGATCCTGTTCCCACCATCTCCTTAGCTCCATCTCCTCCACTGTAGACCCTTCCATCTCTCATATTCTCATCTAAACTCACTACCTGCTCCTCTGATCCTGTTCCCACCATCTCCTTAGCTCCATCTCCTCCACTGTAGTCCCTTTCATCTCTCATATTCTCATCTAAACTCACTACCTGCTCCTCTGATCCTGTTGCCACCATCTCCTTAGCTCCATCTCCTCCACTGTAGTCCCTTCCATCTCTCATATTCTCATCTAAACTCACTACCTGCTCCTCTGATCCTGTTCCCACCATCTCGTTAGCTCCATCTCCTCCACTGTAGTCCCTTCCATCTCTCATATTCTCATCTAAACTCACTACCAGCTCCTCTGATCCTATTCCCACCCATCCCCTTAGCTCCATCTCCTCCACTGTAGCCCCTTCCATCTCTCATATCCTCATCTAAACTCACTACCTGCTCCTCTGATCCTGTTCCCACTCATCTCCTTAGCACCATCTCCTCCACTGTAGTACCTTCCATCTCTCATATTCTCATCTAAACTCACTACCTGCTCCTCTGATCCTCTTCCCACCATCTCCTTAGCTCCATCTCCTCCACTGTAGTCCCTTCCATCTCTCATATTCTCATCTAAACTCACTACCTGCTCCTCTGATCCTATTCCCACCATCTCCTTAGCTCCACCTCCTCCACTGTAGTCCCTTCCATCTCTCATATTCTCATCTAAACTCACTACCTGCTCCTCTGATCCTATTCCCACCATCTCCTTAGCTCCATCTCCTCCACTGTAGACCCTTCCATCTCTCATATTCTCATCTAAACTCACTACCTGCTCCTCTGATCCTGTTCGCACCCATCTCCTTAGCTCCATCTCCTCCACTGTAGACCCTTCCATCTCTCATACTCTCATCTAAACTCACTCCCTGCTCCTCTGATCCTGTTCCCACCCATCTCCTTAGCTCCATCTCCTCCACTGTAGTCCCTTCCATCTCTCATATTCTCAGCTAAACTCACTACCTGCTCCTCTGATCCTGTTCCCACCCATCTCCTTAGCTCCATCTCCTCCACTGTAGACCCTTCCATCTCTCATACTCTCATCTAAACTCACTACCTGCTCCTCTGATCCTGTTCCCACCCATCTCCTTAGCTCCATCTCCTCCACTGTCCCTTCCATCTCTTATATTCTCATCTAACTCACTACCTGCTCCTCTGATCCTGTTCCCACCCATCTCCTTAGCTCCATCTCCTCCACTGTAGACCCTTCCATCTCTCATATTCTCATCTAAACCCACTACCTGCTCCTCTGACCCTATTCCCACCATCTCCTTAGCTACATCTCCTCCACTGTAGTCCCTTCCATCTCTCATATTCTCATCTGAACCCACTACCTGCTCCTCTGACCCTATTCCCACCATCTCCTTAGCTACATCTCCTCCACTGTAGACCCTTCCATCTCTCATATTCTCATCTAAACTCACTACCTGCTCCTCTGATCCTGTTCCCGCCCATCTCCTTAGCTCCGTCTCCTCCACTGTAGTCCCATCCATCTCTCATATTCTCATCTAAACTCACTACCTGCTCCTCTGACCCTATTCCCACCATCTCCTTAGCTCCATCTCCTCCACTGTAGTCCCTTCCATCTCTCATATTCTCATCTAAACTCACTACCTTCTCCTCTGACCCTATTCCCACCATCTCCTTAGCTCCATCTCCTCCACTGTAATCCCTTCCATCTCTCATATTCTCATCTAAACTCACTACCTGCTCCTCTGATCCTGTTCCCACCATCTCCTTAGCTCCATCTCCTCCACTGTAGACCCTTCCATCTCTCATACTCTCATCTAAACTCACTACCTGCTCCTCTGATCCTGTTCCCACCCATCTCCTTAGCTCCATCTCCTCCACTGTCCCTTCCATCTCTTATATTCTCATCTAACTCACTACCTGCTCCTCTGATCCTGTTCCCACCCATCTCCTTAGCTCCATCTCCTCCACTGTAGACCCTTCCATCTCTCATATTCTCATCTAAACCCACTACCTGCTCCTCTGACCCTATTCCCACCATCTCCTTAGCTACATCTCCTCCACTGTAGTCCCTTCCATCTCTCATATTCTCATCTGAACCCACTACCTGCTCCTCTGACCCTATTCCCACCATCTCCTTAGCTACATCTCCTCCACTGTAGACCCTTCCATCTCTCATATTCTCATCTAAACTCACTACCTGCTCCTCTGATCCTGTTCCCGCCATCTCCTTAGCTCCGTCTCCTCCACTGTAGTCCCATCCATCTCTCATATTCTCATCTAAACTCACTACCTGCTCCTCTGACCCTATTCCCACTATCTCCTTAGCTCCATCTCCTCCACTGTAGTCCCTTCCATCTCTCATATTCTCATCTAAACTCACTACCTTCTCCTCTGACCCTATTCCCACCATCTCCTTAGCTCCATCTCCTCCACTGTAATCCCTTCCATCTCTCATATTCTCATCTAAACTCACTACCTGCTCCTCTGATCCTGTTCCCACCATCTCCTTAGCTCCATCTCCTCCACTGTAGTCCCTTTCATCTCTCATATTCTCATCTAAACTCAGTACCTGCCCCTCTGATCCTGTTCCCACCAGTCTCCTAGCTCCATCTCCTCCACTGTAGTCCCTTCCATCTCTCATATTCTCATCTAAACTCACTACCTGCTCCTCTGACCCTATTCCCACCATCTCCTTAGCTACATCTCCTCCACTGTAGACCCTCCATCTCTCATATTCTCATCTAAACTCACTACCTGCTCCTCTGATCCTATTCCCACCATTTCCTTAGCTCCATCTCCTCCACTGTAGTCTCTTCCATCCCTCATATTCTCTTCTAAACTCACTACCTGCTCCTCTGATCCTGTTCCCACCCATCTCCTTAGCTCCATCTCCTCCACTGTAGTCCCTTCCATCTCTCATATTCTCATCTAAACTCACTACCCGCTCCTCTGATCCTGTTCCCACCAGTCTCCAAGCTCCATCTCCTCCACTGTAGCCCCTTTCATCTCTCATATTCTCATCTAAACTCACTACCTGCTCCTCTGATCCTGTTCCCACCAGTCTCCTTGCTCCATCTCCTCCACTGTATTCCCTTCCATCTCTCATATTCTCAATTTATCGCTTTCCACTGCAACTTTCCCTTTCCCTGCAGCCTTCAAGCATGCTGTGATAACTCCTCTCCTCAAGAAACCCCCACTAGACCCTACCTGTCCTTCTCACTATCGACCCATCTCCCTCCTCCCCTTCATTCCTAAACTACTTGAACATGCGGTTCACCGCTGTTGAATCAACTTTCTCGCCTCTCAAGCCCTTCTGAATCTCTACAATCTGGGTTTCGTCCTTTACATTCTACCAAAATGGTTTTGCCAAAGTCTCCAGTGACCTGATCCTGGCAAAATCCAAGGGCCTTTACTTGATCCTCATCCTTCTTGACCTTTCTGCTGCTTTTGACACTGTTGAACACAACCTTCTCCTTGATAACTTGTCTTCTTGGTTTTAAGGGCTCTGTGCTATCCTGGTTCCCTTTTTATCTCTCCCATCCCTCTTTAGTGTTTGTTCTGGTGGATCCTCCTCTACTGCTATACCGCTCTCAGTTTCTGTACCCCATGGATCTGTCTTGGATCCACTCCTTTTCTCTCTTTATACCCAATCCCTTGGTGCACTTATCGCCTCCTATGGTTTTCAGTACCATCTTTACGCTGATGACTCCCAGATCTATCTCTCTACACCTGGTAATCCAGACCTGGATCTCTGCCTGCCTTTCTGACATTGCTGCTTGGATGTCTCACCACTGCTTGAAACTGAACATGGCCAAAACTGAGCTGCTTATTTTCCCCCTTAAACCCTCCTCTCTCTCCCTCTTTCTCAGTCTCTGTGGATAACACTCTACTCCTCTCTGTCTCCTCAGCTTGCAACTTTGGGGTCATCTTTGGCTCTTCTCTTTCCTTCTTCACAAATATCCAACTGATAGCTAAAACCTGCTGTTTTTTTTCTCTACAACGTCAACAAAATTCACCCATTCCTTTCTGAACACACTACTAAGACACTTATCCACTCCTTAGTCACCTCCTGTCTAGACTATTGTAACCTGCTCTTTGCTGATCTCCCTCTGAATCATCTCTCTCCCCTTCAATCTGTTCACTCTGCTGCATGGCTAATGTTCCGGCAGCCTCGTCATGCTCATATTACCCCTCTTCTCCAGTCATTTCATTGGCTCCCTATCTGTTTCTACATCTAATTCAAACTTCTTCTGCTGACCTATGTGCATTCACTCTGCAGCTCCTCACTACCTTTCTTCTCTTCTCTCTCCCTACACCCCTCCTCAGGAACTCTGCTCTTCTGGGAAATCACTTCTATCTGTGCCCTTCTTTTCTATTGCTAACTTCAGACTTCGCTTCTTTCAGCTTGCTGCTCCTTATGCCTGGAACAAACTACCTGAGTCTGTACGTCAGGCGCCTTTTCTGATCCTTTTCAAATTCAGGCTGAAAACTCACCTCTTAGCTGCCGCTTTCAGATCTTGACTCACCTGATTTCCTTTGTTTCCTTACCATTCCCCCTAGTTGTATCCCATGTCTACAGCTACTGTGTTGTCTGTCGAGACTAGATTGTAAGCTCTGATGAGCAGGGACCATCTTTTACATGTATATGTGCAGTGCTATGTATGTCTTGTAGCGCTATAGAACTGTTCAGTAGTAGTAGTGCTAACTCCTCCAGACTCTACCCCCCCACCCACTGTGCAGATTGACATTAATGCATTCCCCCACAAGCCCCCATATAAGTAAACAATAAAGTCCAATAGCCAGAGGGAGAACAGTCAGGCCTGTGATCCCCCAAAACAGAATCAGTATCATGATGGCCAAGCCTCAATTCTAGACTGGCGAGCATTCCAGATGAGGCAAACCAGCCTGGGCACTCCAGCAGGGCCAGCAAGCAGCTTTTTTCAACGCAAGGGAACCACAGTGTGGTAAAGGTGCGCCACCTGCCAATGTCAGCCATCCATAAACCGTACTGTCCACAAGAGGCTACAGGCTCCCCAGTCTTCACACATCCCCCTCTCCCTGGGGTTAGCACAAGAATATACCCAGTCCAAGATCTCCCCAGTTGCAGAGCCAGACTTGGTTGGCAAGCTCCAAAGAGCTGCCCCCGGGGGGGGGGGGGGGCACGGCGACATCGCCATAAAAAATAGTCCGGCTCTCCAGGCTACTCAGAGAGATTTATTTTATTTATTTATTTAACAGGACTTATATCCCACCTTCTCCTTTAATCAAGGCGTTGTACACAGCAAGCAATCAAATTATATTGGCATTTGTGTTATCATGCAGCGTTATACAGTGTATGTGTGTGTGTAAGTTGGCATTGATTCGTTGTGGGCTATTTACAGCATGAGCTACATTACATTGTTATGTACATGAGTGATAAAGGGTGGGGGCCGGTATTAGTCCAGGGGCTGTCAGACACTATTATGTGCTATCGCCGTAATGCTCAATGAAGAGCATTGTCTTGAGTTGTTTTCAAAATTCCTTAATATCTTCTGTCGATCGTAGTTCTTCAGGGAGGGCGTTCCATATTACAGGTGCTGCCATTGAAAGAGCTCTTCTTGCAGTGTTCTTGCAGTGTTCTTGCAAGCCTTTGTGAAGTCTTTTGGTGTGTTGATGGTGTCAGAGGTGCCTCTCCTCCTTGGTCTTGTGCTGGTGTCTGGTTGTATGAGTGGTTGTAGGCTGAGTGCTGAGGTCCGGTGTTTGATTTTGAATATGTTTAGGACTGTCTTGTACCTGATGCGGGAGCTGATTGGGAGCCAGTGGAAGTCTTTTTAAAATGGGGGTGATGTGGTCTTGTCTTGATGAGCCAGATATTATGCGTACAGCTGTGTTTTGAGCCATTTGCAGTGGCCTGAGTGTCTGCTTGGTTAGGCCAAGATAGATTGGGTTGCAGAAGCCTAGGATGGGATTTATTAGAGCTTGACAGACTGTGCGGAAATGTTCTTGAGCGAGGAGGGGTTTGAGCGTCTGATTAGTCTCATCTTGAGGTATGCATTTTTAGTGGTTCTGCTGATGTGGGACTGTAGGTTTAGTTCTTTGTCAAGAGTCACTCTGAGGTATTTCACTTCCGGTTTTATGGGTATTGTTATGCTGTTGACCTTGATGGGGGGTGGCGGAATGTAGCTGGTGTTTCGGATGATGAGTAGTTCCTCCGTCTTATTGTAGTTTATGGTCAGGTTGTTGTCTTGAAACCAGCTGGACATGTGTTTGAGACAGTCTGTTATCTTGGTGTAGTCTGGGTTGTCAAGATTGACTGGGTATATATCATGATGTTGTCGGCATAGATTGTGTATTGTATTTTGTGTTCCTTCATGATGTTGCAGATTGGTTGAATGTAGAGGCTGAATAAAAGTGCTGATAGGGCGGAGCCTTATGGGACACCTTGTTTGTTTTTTGAGGGTCGGGAGGTGTTGGGGCCAATCTTGACCTGGAACTGTCTGTCCGTTAGGTATGAGTAGAACCACTTCAGGGTGGTGCTGTGTAGTCCAATGCTCTGTAGTCTTTCTAGCAGGATTCTGTGGTCCACTGTGTCGAACGCTGATGAGATGCCTAAGATCATAAGTGTTCCTCTCTTGCGGTTGTCTATGATTTGGATTGTCGTTGAAGAGGTATAACAGGAGTGTTTCGACTCCATGGTTCAGGTGGAAACTGTATTGTTGGATGTCCAGTGGGGCATGTGCGTCAATGTGGTCCTGGAGTTGATGCTGTACCGCTTTTTCTATAATCTTTGCCAGAAGAACATAAGAACATAAGATATGCCATACTGGGTCAGACCAAGGTCCATCGAGCCCAGTATCCTGTTTCCAACAGTGGCCAATCTAGGTCATATGTACCTAGCAGTTTCCCCAAAAGACACAGGTTCCGCAATGCTTGTACTGGGTCAAGCATTGATATCCTGGGTCCCTTCTTAATAATGGTTTATGGACCTTTCCTCCAGGAATTTGTCCAAACCTTTTTTAAACCCAGCTACACTAACAGCCTTTACTACATCCTCCGGTAACAAATTCCAGAGTTTGATTACACGTTGAGTGAAAAAAATATTTTCTTTTATTAGTCTTAAATAGTTTACCCTGTAGCTTCATTGCATGTCCCCTAGTCTTTCTATATTCTGATAATGTAAACAATCGATCTACGTTTACCCGTTCCACTCTGTTCATTAATTTATAGACTTCTATCATATCTCCCCTCAGCCGTTTCTTAGGGGTATGCTTGAGATGGGTCTGTAGGCTGCTGGGTTGTTCTTGTCTAGTGAGGATTTCTTCGGGATTGGTCTTATTGTAGCTAGCTTTAGTTGGCTTGGCATGACTCCTTGGGACAGTGAGTTGTGCACCATGTTGTGTATGGCGTGGATGAAGCTTTCCTTCATTGCTTTAATCCATAAAACTGGGCATAGATCTGTTGGTGCGGTGCTCGTGTTGAGCGCAGTGATGATGAGTGAGAGTTGCTTTGTAGATGGAGTGCTGAATTTGTCCCATGTTTTAGAGGGTGTGGTTGGTTTGGTGGTTGTGCTTGTCGTTGGTTGTGGTGTGGTATCCAGCTTTTCTTGTAGGTGGTCTGCAAAGGATTGTGGGTCTATCTGTACGTCTCTTTCGGTGTTGGGTTCATTGGTAAGATCTTTCACTATTTTGAATAGCTCTCTTGGTTTGTTGTAGGCTTTGAGTATGATGTTTGTGTGGTATTCTCTTTTTGTCTGGTTGATGAGTTTGTTGTATTCCCTTTGCTTCATTAGGTATAGGGCCTGAGTGGAGGGGGATTTGTTGTGTCTCCATCGGCGTTCTAGTTTCCTTAGGTCTCTTTTAGCGTTACGTATGTCCTTTGGGCGTGTGATGGTTTTTGATGCCGTGAGTCTTCTTGGCTTTGTGTTCCTTGGCTATGGCGGCAGCATTGATGATACTGTTCCATTTGTTGATTTGCTCATCTAAATCCTCTGATTCAAGGTCCATGAGGGGTAGAGTGTCCTGTAGAAATTGGTCCTTGTCGAAGCTTTATTTATTTTATTTATTTATTTATTACATGCAATTATATACCGCACTATTTTCCATCAGTGTGTTTTACATAGAACCAGTTAAATACACATCTCAAAACTTTCGATTTGTGTTTACAATTAACAGGCAACAGAACTTGGATAGATAACAAGGGGGTAACTATTTACAACTGGACTTGGTGCTTACCAATGGTGAAAGTGTTTCTGATGTTGTAGTGGGAGATCATTTTGCATCCAGTGATCACCAGATGGTGTGGTTCAGTATTAGGACTAGGGCTGTTAGAATCCATTCCAAGGTGAGGATCTTAGACTTTAGGAAGACTAACTTTGCGAAGATGGGCCAATACCTCAGGGAGTCGTTAGTGGGATGGGAACAGCTGGGGGATGTAGAAAAACAATGGGCAAAACTGAAAGGGGGTATTTTAAGGGCAACCAACCTTTTTGTTAAAATGGTAAATAAAGGCAAAAGGAACAGGAGACCGTTATGGTTTTCGAAGGAAGTAGCTGAAAAAGTGAAGAAAAAGAGGGAGGCCTTCATGAAATACAAGAGATCACAGAGAGCGGAAGACAGGCATCTGTATTTGGAAAAACTTAGAGAAGCTAGCAAAGTAGTCAAGAAGGCAAAGATTCACCAGAGGCAGGTCTTGTCAGACAAATCTGATTGATTTTTTTGACTGGGTGACCAGGGAGTTGGACCGAGGGAGAGCTCTAGATGTGGTGTATTTAGATTTCCGTAAAGCCTTTGACACTGTTCCTCACAGGCGACTTATAAACAAACTGAGCACCCTAGGGATGGACCCTAAAGTTACTGCTTGGGTTAGAAATTGGTTGGGTGGGAGGCGACAAAGAGTACAAGTAAATGGAGCTCACTCTGAGGAGAAGGATGTTACCAGTGGTGTGCCCCAGGGATCTGTCCTTGGTCCGATTCTTTTTAACATCTTTGTTAGTGATATAGCGGAAGGGCTGTCGGGTAAGGTTTGCCTCTTTGCGGATGATACCAAAATCTGCAATAGAGTAGACACCCAGGAAGGGGTAGATAACATGAGGAGGGATCTAGCTAAGCTTGAAGAATGGTCTAGAATTTGGCAGCTGGGATTTAATGTTAAAAAATGTAAGGTCATGCATTTGTGCTGCAGCAATCCAAGGGAGCAATACAGTATAGGAGGTGAAGTACTTTTGTCCACTAAAGAAGAACGGGACCTAGGCGTGGTTGTGTCTGATGATCTTAAAATAGCTAAACAGGTGGAAAAGGCGACGGCAAAAGCTAGAAGGATGCTTGGGTGCATACGGAGAGGAATGGCTAGCAGAAAAAAGGAGGTGATAATGCCTCTGTATAAGTCTTTGGTGCGACCTCATTTGGAGTATGGTGTGCAATTCTGGAGACCGCACCTTCAAAAGGATGTGAACAGGATGGAGTCGGTGCAGAGGGTTGCTACCAAAATGATTAATGGGCTTCATTATAAAGCATATGAGGACAGACTTAAGGATCTTAATATGTACACCTTAGAGGAAAGGCGGGATAGAGGTGATATGATTGAGATGTTTAAATACCTCCATGGCATAAATGTTCAGGGAGAGAGCCTCTTTCAATTGAAAGCAAGTTCTGCTACGAGGGGACATGGGATGAGGGTGAAGGGAGATAGATTCAGGAGTGATATGCGGAAATATTTCTTTACGGAAAGAGTAGTGGATCCGTGGAATAGTCTCCCAGTGGAGGTGGTAGAGATGAGGACAGTAACTGAATTCAAGAAAGCATGGGACCAACACAGAGGATCTCTAAAGGCAAAAAGTGGACTGTTGTAGTTGTTATGGAAGGACAGACTAGATAGGCCATGTGGTCTTTTTCTGTCGTCATATTTCTATGTTTCTATGTTTCTAACTGTACAGAAAGAGCGGGCTGAACATCTGTTTGAAGTGGTTAGTTTATTGATGAGGCATTTGAGGTGCTGTTATCCAGGTAATGCTCGAGGAAAAGGTGGTATTTCAGAGCTTTCCTAAACTGCATTAAATTAGTGATTGCCCGTATACTAGGAGAGAGGCTGTTCCAGCATTTTGGTGCCGAGAATTTGAAAGCCCTGTTCACTGTTGTCTGGCAGCACTTGGTTGTTTCTCTTGGGACTATTAGTTTATTGTCCTCAGGGGATCTTCTAGGTCTGTTCAGGGGGGTTATCTGAATGAGGTCTGCTAGGGCTGGTGCGGCGAGCTTATTTATGATCTTAAAGGTCAGAATTATGGTTTTGAACGTAATTCTGCCTTTTATGGGGAGCCAGTGGAGTTGTTTAAGGATGGGTGTAATGTGTTCCCACTTGGAAGCGCCCTGGAGCACTCTTGCAGCAGAGTTTATTGCAAGCTGTAAAGGGTGTAGCGTGGATTGCGGGAGATCGTGGAGTATGGCGTTTGCATAGTCAAGATGCGGTATGATCAAGGCTTGGTATACTGTGCGGAAGTCGCCAGGTTCCAGTAAGGTGCGTATGTGTCTAAGTGATCGGATTTTATGGTATATCGCTCTAGCTACATTGCCTATATGGGTCTTCATGTCGAGTCACTGGTCAAGTGTGACTCCTAGATATTTAATAGAGGGTTTGGTAAGTAGTTCTGCATCTAAGACCTTTAAGCATGGTGGTGTGATGAATTTCAGATCTCTGGTGACGAAAAGGACTTCGGTTTTCTTATGTTGGATTCGCAGGTTTTGTGATTGGAACCAACTGGATACTGCGTTGAAACAGTCCATGAGCGGTGAGAGTTCGGGGTTCTCCGCTGCAAAAGGCATATATAGGAGCACGTCGTCTGCGTATAACAGGCATTCCACCTTGAAGGACTGGACGATCTCGCAGATCGGTTGCATATAAATATTAAACAGGGCAGATAGAGAGGATCCTTGTGGGACCCCTTGGCTCTGGTGGAAAGGTTCTGATGTTGCTTCATCTGATCTTATGTGTTGCTATCTATCCGAGAGATATGACTTGCACCATTCAAGTGCTAAGTCACAAATCCCCTTCTCTCTGAGGTGGTGTAAGAGGATGTCATGGGAAACAGAATCAAAGGCCGCCGCTATATCCAAGAATATGAGTACGTATCCTCGGCGTATGCTGTCAATTCCTGCAATTATGGTACTGAAGAGGATGGTGAGGAGAGTTTCGACCCCATGTGCGGTTCTGAAGTCGTACTGACACGGATCAAGTGGTGCAGAGGCGTCAATATGATCTTGAATTTGTCTTTGGACGTCTTTCTCGACGATTTTTGCCAACAGTGGTATGCTGGACATCAGTCTATACGAGTCGGGCTTCTTAGGGTCCAGTTTGCTGTTTTTGAGGAGTGGCCTGATTGAGGTACGTTTGAGGGATTGGGGAAAGGTGCCTGTTGTGTATGAGCAGTCCATTAGCTTTGCTATAAAAGGGCTGACTGTCGGTCGTAACTCTTTTATCCAGGACACCGGGCAAGGGTCAATTTGTGCGGTTGTTGTGTTCATTCCAGCAATTATGCCCTCAATGTGTTTGGCAGATGGCTTAGCTTCTGAATCTTCTTTGCACGGGTGGATTGTCAGGAGGCTCGTTGTGTTTTCCTCCTTGTGGCACAATTTTTATTTTAATTCTGTGATGGTCTGACAAAGGTACAGGTGTGACAGAGGGTGTTGATATGCAACCTCTGTCAAGTAGGTAGTTGGGGCGAATATGAGGTCTGGTGAAGATCCGCGTTGGTATTGTGATCAGTTGAGTGCATTGTAGGGTGGTCATTGCTTGCAGGAAGGTTTCTGTATCCTTGATGGTAGCGGATTTGAGATTGAAGTCTCCTAATAGTAACAGTGGTTTGTGGTTGGTGTTGATCGCACAGACGGCCTCTAACTTGGAGGCTAGCTCATCTGGTGGAGCATGGGGGGCTCTATAAATGAGGCACAGGGCCATCTGTTTGTTTTCCACAATGATTGTGTTGCATTGGTCTGTGTTTGATGAGCTTCGGGACTTGAGCTTTAGGCTGTTTTTTGCGATGATCGAAACCCCTCCTCCTCTCCTGTGTGTGCGTGAGCAGTTAAATGCTGCATATGTAGAGGGCACTAATTGATTAAGGAATACATTGTCAGTGGGGGTGAGCCATGTTTCTGTGATGCAGAGGATATCGGGTTGTTGAGCTTCTATGTGGTCTGCTAGCGTGTTAATTTTGTTTCGAATGAATCTGGTGTTGATGAGCTCTATGGAGATATCAGTTGGCCTGTCTACTGCTCTGGTGGCATTTTTTGTGTTTGCGTGGGTGTTGGTCTTGGGGTCTGATTGTTTATTGTGCTTGGTTTTCTTGTGAGTGCTCCAGTTTGTGTACTGGAGGGGGGTGTAGACTGCTGGGGTTGTTGGTGACCATAAGGTGTGTGTGGGTAGGTAGTGGGTGGTTGTGTGCTGTGGAAGGAGTTGTGGAAGGAGGAGGCATATAGGCAGATACATCGTTGCAGTCATGTTGATTCCGGATGCACTTACTTTAGGGTTCTCCTGTTGCTTTTGGAGTTTTTCGTTGCTCTTGGGGTCCACTCCTGTGGTCTGGGGTTGTCGATCTTTTGTAGGGCTGCTTGGGGTTATTGCTGTGGTCGCTCCTGTGGCCGCACCTAAGGGCCCTCTGGCGAAGCCCTCAGGCGAGGCCCTCAGGCGTGGGCGCGCCCGGTTGGGACGCCACTTTTAAGCGTGTCTCCCACTGCCCCGATTGGGCAGGAGCTTCTGAGCGGGAGGATTCCCTGCTCAGGTGCTCTACCCCGATTGGGGGAGCTTCTGCAGGTCGGCGGGGAGGAGCGGGCTGTGTGTGTCCGTGCTGTCCACAAGAGGCCACAGGCTCCCCAGTCTTCACACATCCCCCCTCCCCGGGGCTAGCACAAGTATATACCCAGTCCAAGATCTCCCCAGTTGTAGAGTCAGACATAAGAAAATAGGAACATAAGAACATAAGATGTGCCATACTGGGTCAGACCAAGGTCCATCAAGCCCAGTATTCTGTTTCCAACAGTGGCCAATCTAGGTCATATGTACCTAGCAGTTTCCCCAAGGGACACAGATTCCACAATGCTTGTATTGGTTCAAGCATTGATATCCTGGGTCCCTTCTTAATAATGGTTTATGGACCTTTCCTCCAGGAACTTGTCCAAACCTTTTTAAATCCAGCTACACTAACAGCCTTTACTACATCCTCCGGTAACAAATTCCAGAGTTTGATTACACGTTGAGTGAAAAAATATTTTTTTTTATTAGTCTTAAATAGTTTACCCTGTAGCTTCATTGCATGTCCCCTAGTCTTTCTATATTCTGATAAGGTAAACAATCGATCTACTCCGTTCCACTCCGTTCATTAATTTATAGACTTCTATCATATCTCCCCTCAGCCGTCTCTTTTCCAGGTTAAAGAGCCCTAACCTTTTTAGCCTTTCTTCATAGGAGTATCCTTCCATCCCCTTTACCATTTTGGTGGCTCTTCTCTGAACCTTTTCTAAAATAGCTATATCCTTTTTAAGATATGGCGACCAGAATTGCACACAATATTCAAGGTGCGGTCTCATCATGGAACGATATAGAGGCATTATAATATCTTTTATTTTCCATTCCTTTCCTTATCATACCTAGCATTCTATTTGCTCTCTTGGCCGCTGCTGCACACTGGGCTGAGGGTTTTAACATGGTATACACAATGACGCCTAAATCTTTTTCCTGGGTGGTAGTTCCTAATGTGGAACCTTGCATCGTGTAACCATAGTTTGAGTTGTTCTTCCCTAGGTGCATAACCTTGCACTTGTCCACATTAAATTTCATCTGCCATTTTGATGCCCAGTCTTCCAATTTATCAAGATCTTCTTGCAATTTAACACAATCCTCTTGGGTTTTAACAACTTTAAATAGTTTTGTGTCATCTGCAAATTTGATAACCTCACTCGTTATTCCACTTTCCAGGTCATTTATGAATATGTCAAAAAGCAGCGGACCCAGCACAGATCCCTGGGGTATACCACTATTCACCTTTCTCCATTGGGAAAATTGGCCATTTAGCCCTACCCTCTGCTTTCTATCTTTTAACCAGTTCCTGATCCACAATAGTACATTGCCTCCTATCCCATGACTCTTTAGTTTTGCACTTATTAAAAGAGGGCTGCTACACAGTACCCTGTCTTGTGCTGCTGAGGTAAGCCATATTCTGATTTGATTTAAATTATAGCTCTTAGCTGCTGCTAGGCTCTAACTTCTTATGAAATTTAAACTACAAGCTCTCTGCTGGGTTCTAAATTTAACCAGAAAGCTCTCTTCTGTGTTTTAAATTTAAGCTAAAAGTACTTTGCTGATGCTAGGCCCTGAGTGACTATTAAATTTAAACTACAAGCTCTCTGCTGGGTATGAAATGTAACCAGAAAGTTCTCCTCTGTGTTTTAAATTTAAACTTAAACTGCTGCTACTAGGCCAGACTTGGTTGGCAAGCTCCAAAGAGCTGTCCCGGGAAGGGGGGGGGGGGAGGTGGGCACGGCAACATCGCCACAAAAAATAGTCCGGCTCTCCAGGCCACTCAGAGAGAGAGCCCCACTCAACCCATCAGGCCCACCTTTCAAGCCTGCAAGGCCTCATTGAATGCCAGGACCTCTGCAGAGGTGTTAAAGTAGAGTTATTGGTTCTTATGAAGTATGCAGAGTCGAGCTGTGTAGAGCAAAGCAGATTTAATCTCATGGCTCAATACACACCTCAGAGAACTCCTGCCGGTGTTTACTCACTGTAGTGGAATAGTCCTGGAAGATCATGATTTTCCAGTTGCCCTTCTGCTAGTCCTGGGCCACTCTGAGGATCAGATCTTTATAATGGTAGTTGTGAAGGCCAGACCTCCCCCTCCTGTCACAGCCCCTAGTGATGTGCTCATTTGATCATTTGTTGGAGTGGAGGAGTGGCCTAGTGGTTGGGGCAAGGTACTTCAGGCTGGAAGGTCGGGGGTTCAAATCCCACTAGAGGACAGCAACCTTGGGACGGAAGGACTGGGGTTTCTAGTCCCACAGGTGCTTCTTGTGGTCTTGGGCAAGCCACTTAACCCTCCATGGCCCATGTTCCCTGTAAAATAGTTATCTGCAAGTTATAATGCCCTGTTCAATGTAATTTCAGTTTGTTCAATGTAAACCGCACTGATGAAGAATAGCGCGGTATATAAGAGAATGTAAATAAATAAATAAAATCTGTGCAGCTGGGTCCTCCACCCTCAAATTCAAGGGAATCCAGGTCTCCAGAAATCACTTTCCTCCATTCCAACAAAGCGCACGTTTTTTACGGTCTCAATTCTTGAGGTCGAAAAGCTTGTCAGTTTGCACCTGCATTTGCTCCTCCAAGCACTTTAGGAGGGAGGCACAAGCCTGCTCCGCATCCCCCAGTGCTGAGATGCGTTGTTCTGCCTTCCCAAGCCAGGTCTGAAATTCCATGATTGAGCTTGCCACCTATGTCAGCTGCTCTGACAGGCTCCGGAAGTCATACTCCAGCATCCATGTTACTGCCGCAGAGTCCTCCTCCACCATGGCAACAAGAAAGGCTGCACGTAGGCCCGATGGGGCCAGGTCCAGCATCTTCCAGCAGGCAGTCTTTCTCTTTATCTTTCTTCATGGCCTTAGCAGCCATCGGAAGGTGAGTGCAGGTGTTACAGCAACCCTGCGTTCTAGCCACTTAGAATCAGCAAAATTCACCAAAAAGAGTATGAAAATGGGGTCTAGAATTGCATTAAATCAGAGAGAGGTCCCAGACCTGGCAAGAAACACTCCCGCTCAGCTCACCACATCATGTGATCCCCCTGGCAGGACCTTTAAAAGAAGTGTTTCATAGCTCCCTGGAGACTGGGGAGGTACCACAGGATTGGAGAAGGACTGAAGTGAACCCTCTTCAAAAATGTGGCAACAGAGATGAGGTGGCAAACTACAGGATGGTAAGCTTTATCTTGGTGGTGGGAACAGTAATGGAGATGCTGCTGTAAGAAAGGATAGTGGTTTTTCTGGAAGCCAACAGGTTGCAAGATCTGAGGCAGCATGGATTTACCAAGGGAAGATCATGCCAAACAAATCTGGTTGATTTCTTTCACTGGGTGACCAGAGAACTAGGTCAGAGGCATGCAATGGATGAGGTCTACCTATATTTCAGTAAAGCCTTTAATACTGTTTCTCATAGGAGACCGGTGAGTAAACTGAGCAACCTGGGGATGGATCCAAAGGGGGCTGAACTGGATCAAGAACGGATTGTCTGTGGTGAATGGAACTCACTCTGAAGAACGGAGGGTGAGTAGTGGAGTTCCTCAGGGATCGGCCCTGGGACCACTACCCCTCCACTAACCCTCCATTGCTTCAGAAAAATCCAAATCAATGTCATTATCGAGTTTAAGTTACAATGTAAACAGCTTTGACTGAAATGATAAAGCGCTATAGAAAACCTGTTAAATAAATAAATGTCTTTGTGGATGATATTATCAAAAGGTTAAAAGGAAATATTTGCCTTTTTGCAGATGATATGAAAATTTGAAACAGAGTGGACACTTCGGAGAGAGTAGACAACATGAGAAAAGATCTACAAAAATTATAATAATGGTCAATTGCTTCACAACTGAGATTCAATGCAAAGAAGTACAGAGTAATGCACTTGGGATGAAGAAAATCAAAAGAGGTGTATGCGAAAGGGAACGAGAGGCTGGTGTGTACAGACCAAGAGAGGGGCCTTGGAATGGTAGTGTCTAAGGATCTTAAGGTGGCAAGCAGTGTGACAAGGCGGTGGTCAAAGCCAGAAGGATGTTGGGCTGCATGTAGAGAGAAATAACCAGAAAGAAGAAGGAGGTATCAGTGCCCCTGTACAAGTCATTGGTGAGGCCTCACTTGGAGTATTGTGTTCAGTTTTGGAGACCATACCTTTCCAAGGATATAAAAAGACTTGAAATGGTTCAGAAGAAGCTGATCAAAATGATATGGAGCTTGTGCCAGAAGGCAGATGAGTAAAGACTTGAAGATCTAAATATGTAAACCCTAGAGGAGAAGAGGGGATTTGATACATGAAGGGGAAGCTGGAGAAGTAGAGGACATGAAATGAGGTGGCAAGAATGTAAACTTAAAAGCAACATCAGGAAATATTTTTTCATGGAAAGGGGGTGGATGCCTGGAATGTCCCCTCAAAGAAAGTACTGGGAGCAAAAACTGTGATGGAATTTAAAAAGGCATGGGATAAACATCGAAGATCACTACATACCATGAGGATGGAATCAAAGCAAATGTAAATAACTTCATAAATAGAGAGGGGTAGCCTGCCTGGAGTGGCAGGGACAACCCTAAGCATAGACATAGAGGGGGGTAACCTGCCCAAAGCGGCATGCAACTCTACAAATCTAGCCACCTTACTGGGCAGACTAGTTGGACCATGCTGGTCTTTATCTGCTGTCATTTACTATGTTACTATGTTTTGTGTCATCTGCAAACTTGATCACCTCACTCATTCCCATTTCCAGGTCATTTATAAATATGTTGAAAAGCAGTGGGCCTAGCACAGGGTGCTCCATTTTCTCCTTTCTCCATTGGGAAATTGGTCATTTAGCCTCATTCTCAATTTTCTATTTTTTAACCAGTTCCCAGTCCACAAGAGTACACTGCCTCCTCTCTCTTGACTTTTTAATTTCCTCAAGAGTCTCTCATGAGGAACCTTGTCAAAGCCTTTCTGAAAATCCAGATACACTATTATCAACCAGCTGAACTTTACCTTCACACCTTCAAAAATATATAGCAGATTAGTGAGAGAAGACTTTCCTTGGCTAAATTCATGTGGCTTTGTCCCATTAAACCATGACTATCTATATGATTAGTAATTTTGTTCTTTATAAGTTTCTATCATTTTGCCCAGTACTGACTCAGGTTCACTGGTCTGTAGTTTTCCTGGATCACCTATGGAATCCTTTTTACAAAATAGTATGACATTTGTCACTCCAATCTTCATATACTATAGACGATTTTAATAATAGTTACAAATTACAAATTTCTAATAGTAGCTTTGCAGTTTCATTTATGAGTTCTTTCAGTACCTGGGGATGTATACCATTCAGCCCAGGTGATTTGCTACTTTTTAATTTATTCAATTGCTGTATTACATCTTCCAAGTTTGTCAAGGTTTGTTTCAGTTCCTTGGATATATCACTTTTAAATATCATATGTAACGTCTCTATATCTTCCTCAATAAAGACCGAAGTAAATAATTCATTCAGTCTCTCCGCTATGGCCTTGTCCTCCTTTAGTGCCCCTTTTACATATCCAGAAATTCAGATCTCTAGCATAGTGTCTTATTCCTACCAACAAAACATTGAAAAGAGCGAACACTCAAGATATATATATATTTGTATTTTAACTTCCAATGATTCCCATGTTTCCCCACTCTCACACCCAGTTCCCCCCCCCAACTATGCTTCATACGCACTCACCCATTTTAAATCTTCCCCTAAACCTTCCCCTCCCCTTATTCTTTATCCTCCTCCTGCAGTTTCCATAATGTAGATGCTGCTCAGCCACTCACAGGTCAATGTGATTGTGACAAGAGAGAGTTCCTTCAATGTCCACTAGGTATAAGTGGGATGCAAGCCTTTGCACACAAGTGCCCAACCTCCAACAAGTTGTACGATCTTCTAATAGTGGTTTCATGTGGATTGAGTTCCCAATATTCAGCTCAGGCAAATCTCTTGCAGATATGTCATATCTTGACAACACATTGCTCCTTTTTTTGGAGTTTTTCTAATATACCTTGTACCACATAGGACTGAAGTATAGGATTACCACATTTTTGGAGAGCAAACAGGCAGGACTGAGCTGGGCTGGGCAGGACAGGGGTCGTCCCCCTCAGGCATCTTTTCCCGAAATGACCTATCTAGGTAGCATTCACTAATTCAAAAGTTTAAAAAAGACATTAGCAGTTCTGCTAGAGTTATAAGGACGCACATATACAGTACATATATGCTTAAACGTTATTTTATAATATAGATAAATATTCTATCCATTTCTAAAATTCCCCCTCTTTTTTTCAGAAAAGAAGTTAATTTTACAGCTTCTCCTACCAGGATAGAGGAGATTGCATCTGAGGGGTGCGCAGGGGGTGCAAAATTCTCACTGAATTCAGGAAAGGAGGTGGTTATACTCCGTGGAGTCGGGGTCACTATTTCAGAACCTTGCCGGCTATTGGCAGAGATGTCTTCAGTTTCCTTGACATCAGGTTAATGATGTGTTTTTCCTGAATATAACTTGCTTTGAGTTACTACTGGCAAGGTAGAAGCTAAAGGCACGTGCAAGAATCAGAGGTTGTGAAATAAAACGCCTGCAGCACTGTACAAAGGAAACTGCTTTTTATCTACATAGTAGGAAATGTTTACAACATTCCGTCTAACCACTGCATGAAACTGAGGACTCGCAGTTAATTCTGAGTCAAGAACAAACAGGAACAATGTGGTTATTAACATGGACATCATCCAGACTCGTCAAGGACATGGATCAGCTGTGCGATGTACATTCAGTCGGTTAATATGCTTTAAAAAATGTTGTGCATGTTTTGTAAAATGTTTTTTTTATTATTTTTCACTTGAGAGAAATACTTTACATAATGTAGAAACATTCCAAGTACAACAGTGGCATCTAATACATTAACAACAACTTCTGCAACTCTGTGATAGCTGAGGACGACTCTTGCACTTAGCCCCAGACTTCACCGTTTTCTTCATATACCCCCACTCTGCACTGTAGTCACATTCCTGTGCCCCCTTCCCACCCCCTCCTACTCCTTCCCATACTGAGCCCACTAACCTAAGAATTAATATGCATTAAATCAATTAGCACACATCAAAAAGTTCTAATACAGCTGTGAAATGAATCAAAAAATATGTCAGAAAATAAGGCCAAAGGCCCAAATGAACTGGGCGAACTCAAAATGTTTGTCATGTGACCACCAATGCTACAGGTTTTTGTAAATTCAGTGATAGTCAAATACTGGAATTCCAACTAGAATTATCGGGGGCTATTAAAAAGTATTCACATGGTATGTGCTCCTGAGCAACTGTCGACTTTCCCCCTGGTTTTAGTTTAATAGTTGCTCTATCTAGTTTTCGGACATTTGCACCAGCAACCTAGTACCCCTTCGGTTAAGGTATAGCCCAAATATATTGAGTAGGCTCCCCCTTCTCCAGAAAAATAGGCCAGTTTTTAACAAATATAAAACCTTTCTTTCCTGCGCCATCTTCTGATACTCTGGAGTCCTGCTTGTCTCTTGGGTCCTGCGCCTGAAACAGGAAGCATTTCTGAGAATGCTACCCTAGAAGTTCTGGATTTTAACATTCTACCTAAAGACTAAATTTGGTTTCTAGAAGCTCCCTCCACCACATATTTTCCTATGTTATTAGTATCAACATGCCCCAGGACAGCCAACAACTCCCCAGCATTGTCTAAAATCCTGTCTAGGTTACACATGAGGTTGGCCATTATTTACATTCTCTTATATACCGTGCTATTCTGCATCAGTGCGGTTTACATTGAACAAACTGAAATTACATTGAACAGGGCATTATAACTTGGAGATAACTATTTTACAGGGAACATGGGCTATGGAGGGTTAAGTGGCTTGCCCAAGACCACAAGGAGCACCTGTGGGACTAGAAACCCCAGTCCTTCTGGCTCAAGGTTGCTGTCCTCTAGTGGGATTTGAACCCCCGACCTTCCGGCCTGAAGTACCTTGCCCCAACCACTAGGCCACTCCTCCACTCCACTCCACTCCATTATTACATCAAGAAAGCAAGTGACCGTGCAATCCTCATGCCCACCAACCAACCATCTATCTACAGGCCTAATGATTGAATCACCAACCAAGATGACTATCCTAATTCTTCCCTCCTGAGCAGGAGCCCTTGGAGATACATCCTCAGTACAAGAGGATAATGCATTTCCTGGAGGACAGGTCCTAGTTCCAGGATCACTTCCTGACACATCAAGGTTATGCTTTCCTTCCAGGTGACTTCTCTCCTCTAAGGCAGTACAGAGGCTGCCAGACTAGCAGTGGGAGTTCTCTACTATGCCCATGAAGGCCTCCTCTTTGTACCTCTCTGTCCACCTCAGCTCATCCAAGTCTACTACTCTAGCCTCCAGAGATCAGATTTGTTCTTTGAGAGCCAGGAACTCTTTGCAGCAAGAGCACACATATGACCTCTGAGCAACTGGAAGATAATCATACAAGTGGCACTCAATGCAAAAGAATAGATAGCCCCCATCTCACTTCTGGACTGTTTTCTACATCTTTGCATTGATGAGTTTTTTAGTTGTTTTGAGTCACTTAGGGAGTATGAATACCTAGACTAAAAGAAGGATTTCAAGGTCTTTTTTGGTAAATTATCTGATAATATAATGTGATTTGCTTACTAAACTACTAATAATCTACTAAGGATTAATCACCTGTTGATTAAAATATCCTATGATAAATAATTCCAGTCCTGATTGGGAAACCAGACTATAAAATAAGGGGTGAGCCTGGAGTGGGTGGAAGGTGGGGAGGATGGGTGGGAAAAGATTTAACTCCTTGTTTGTTTTGTTTTTAACCTCTAGAATGTCTACCTACAAGCTAGGGCAAATTAATTCTAAAGTTTTTAACCAAGCCAATAACTACTTTTTACTTTTAAGGAATTTCAAATAAAGAATTTTCCAATAATCCACAAACTCTTGACTCAAGCCTTAAGTCACCAGATTTGCAAGTAAATTTGTCTTCTCTTACCTACAGAGGTTTCTTCAGCTATCAGACTTAGGACATGAGGTTAGTGGGAGTGCAGAGACAGAGTTAGTTGGAGAGGCATGGACTGAGAGGAACAACAGTGGAGTACAAATCTGAGTCTGGCTGTGGATTGGGAAGACCATGGGAACTTGGCATGGATGGTGATCGGGTAGTGGGGGAAGTGAGGACTCAGGGATTAGATAGAAGGAGATTATGCAATTGGAGGTGCTGGGAAATATGAAACTGTGTGAAGAATCTGAAGGGGCCAGAGGGGTTGGGGGGCAGCAAAAAGGGGCAGAGGGCTGTGAAGGAATGCAAGACAGAGGAAGGGGTTGGGTCTGAGGGGGGGGGGGTGAGAGAGAGTGAAAATAGAGAAGATTAAAGGGGAAATGGAAGGCAGGGGAGAGGCTAAGAAACAGAAAGATGAAGACTGGTGGTAGGGTGAGTACAGTGGGTGGCAACAGGGAACTCAAGAGTAAGTGAAAGAGGGAAATAAAAAATTGTGGAGGAGTGAAAGAAAGAGGGGAGAATGCAAGAACAGGAGAAATGAGAGGGGAAGATAGAAAGCTGATAGGTAAGGAGTTAAAAAAGGACAGTGAAGGCTGGAGAGTGAGAGGGGAAGATAGAAAGCTGATAGGTAAGGAGTTAAAAAAGGACAGTGAAGGCTGGAGAGTGAGAGGGGAAGATAGAAAGCTGATAGGTAAGTAGTTAAAAAAGGACAGTGAAGGCTGGAGAGTGAGAGGGGAAGATAGAAAGCTGATACATAAGGAGCTAAAAAGGGACAGTGAAGGCTGGAGAGTGAGAGGGTAATTTTTTATTTATTTAGCTGCATTTATATCCTGCTTTTCACCGGGTCAAAGCAGTTGGGGGATACATTTAACACAAGGGGATATGAGACACATACACTAATACTTACAGGGAACATGGGCAATGGAGGGTTAAGTGGCTTGCCCAAGACCACAAGGAGCACCTGCGGGACTAGAAACCCCAGTCCTTCTGGCCCAAGGTTGCTGTCCTCTAGTGGGATTTGAACCACTGACCTTCCGGCCTGTAGTACCTTGCCCCAACCACTAGGCCACTCCTCCCAACAGAGTGAGAGGGGAAGATAGAAAGCTGATAGATAAGGAGTTAAAAAAAGACAGTGAAGGCTGGAGAGTGAGAGGGGCGAAAGAATAAAATCTATTTAAGGTGAGGAGAGGAATAGAGGAGAGAAATGCAGAAAATATAAAAGGGAGAAATCATTGTTAGTGATAGAAAAAGAAAATGGAATAGTGATGTAGAAGAGGACAGGGAAAGACTGAAAAGGGGGAAGTGAAAAAAAGAGTTCAGTACCAACCCAATAAGACAACAAGGAACTAAGGACCCGATTTTCATTTAGGCAAGCTATGCGCTGCGTCGGTGGTGACGGAAATAAAAATCCAGGTCACGTCGCACAGGCCAGCAGCTGCTGAGGCTAAGCGGGTAGCAGCGATTTTCAAGCCCTAGCGCCTTAAAGATAGGCAAAGGTTTTCCTCGCCTATCAGCAGACAGCATCAAAAATCACTGCTACCCGCTTAGTGCCATCCCCCGCCTCTGCTTTTCCTCGCAATGCCCCCAGCATGCCCTGATGCTAAGCGGATT
Organism: Ichthyophis bannanicus; assembly: GCA_033557465.1. NCBI lineage: Eukaryota > Metazoa > Chordata > Amphibia > Gymnophiona > Ichthyophiidae > Ichthyophis > Ichthyophis bannanicus. Next base: position 17,469,908 of record CM066035.1, read on the forward strand.
ACGTCTGGGCGTGTTAGGGACTTAACCAGGATTTTCCAAAGACACTACCCATGTAGGTGCCTTTGGAAAATCACAGTTAAGGCATTTACATGTGTAACATAGGCTGCCTTCAAAAATTGGGCCCTAATTGTATAAACCTTTTTCACATGTAAAAGGCCTCGTATAAAATTAGATCATGTCTAAAAGTACAGCTGGAAACTGGAGATCACATGAGGCGCTGAAGAAGAGCAGCTGTGCAGTTCCTATGTCTGATGGCTTCCCTGACAATCTGACCCCATCCCTCCCTCTTCTGGCACAGGGACTGTTTTTGTAGGCTGAATGGTGTATGGACCAGTAAGGAAGAACCATTATGCAGTCCTGGAAGTGGAGGAGGCGAAAACATCCCAGGAAAGGGAAGAAACAGAACTCGAGCACACCAAAGTTGCAAAATCAGTGACCACAAAGAAGCGAAGGGTGGTGGTGGTTGGTGACTCTCTTCTGAGGGGTACTGAGGCGACCATCTGCCGACCGGACCTGATGTCCAGAAAGTGTGCTGTCTTCCAGGTGCCAAAATCTGAGATGTTACGGAGAGTTTGTCAAGACTCATCAAGCCTACTGACTATTACCTGATGTTGCTCATCCATATCAGCAGAAATGATACTGCCAGGCTCCCTCTGAGTGTATCAAAAGTGACTGCATGGCTCTGGGACAGTGGGTGAAGCAGATAGGGGGGCAGATGGTGTTCTCTTCAATCCTCCCTGTTGAGGGTAAAGGCAGAGGCAGAGAAGCTTGCATCCTGGAGCTAAATGTATGGATGAGAGCATTTCCTGGATGATGGTAGGATGTTCCCAGGGCTACAGAGCAGAGATGGCATCCATCTGTCCAGGAAGGGTTGACGTGTCTTCAGTAGCAGACTGGCTAATCTACTAAAGAGGGCTTTAAACTAGATTCATTGAGGATGGGTGAAGAAAGTCCCCAGGTAAGTGAAGCATTAAATATTTCTATAGAAATGGGTAAAAGGGGCAACAGCTGTAAAGCGGTGTGCATAAATACCTGTAGCATGGGAAATAAGATCCCGTATATTGAGGCTTTAATGGAACGGGCTGACTTGGATTTAGTGGCAGTTACAGAGTCATGGTTCACGGACAACCATGACTGGGATGTAATTATACTAGGCTATATCTTATTCAGGAAGGATAGGGTAGAAGGAAGGGGTGAAGGAGTGGCACTATATGTAAAAAATAACATTAAAGCTATAGAATTACAGGGTTTAAAAGGCAGAGAGGAGGCACTGTGGGTAGAAAGAGGGAAAGAGAAATCTATTTGCATTGGCGTGATATACAGAGCTCCCTCACAGGAGAAAGAGGTGGACGGAGAGTTAGTTGAAGACATACGCAGCATTGCTAGGAAAGGGGAAGTGCTACTGATTGGGGATTTCAATATTCCAGATATTGATTGGAGCATCCCTGCTGTGGCGTCATCTAGAACTAAGAAGATTCTGAATTCTCTACAGGGAGAACTATTCTGGCAACTGGTAACAGAACCTACATGTGAAGGGGTCATACTGGACTTGGTGCTACCAATGGTGAAAGTGTTTCTGATGTTACAGTGGGAGATCATCTCGCATCCAGTGATCACCAGATGGGGTGGTTCAGCATTAGGACTAGGGGTGATTAAAATCCATTCAAAAGCGAAGGTCTTAGATTTTAGGAAAACTAACTTTGCAAAGATGGGCCAATACCTCAAGGAGTCATTAGTGGGATGGGAACAGCTGGGAGATGTAGAAAAACAGTGGGCAAAACTCAAAGGGGGGTATTTTAAGGGCAACCAACCTTTTTGTTAGAAAGGTAAATAAAGGTAAAAATGAGAACTAAGAACCAATTGCCTAAAGTCTATATGTACGTCTTGTTACCCCTCCCCTCTTGTTCAATGTAGACCCACAAATATGTCGTCAATCACTTTGATTAAAGGATAAAGTGGCATACAAAACTTATTAAATAAATAAATAAAAGGAAAAGGAGGCCGCTATGGTTCTCAAAAGAATTAGCTGAAAAGGTGAAGAAGAGGGAGGCCTTCATGAAAAACAAGAGATCACAGAGAGATGAAGACAGGCATCTGTATTTGGAAAACTTAGAGAAGCTAGCAAAGTAGTCAGGAAAGTAAAGATACTAAAAGAAGAAGAAATAGTCAATGCAATAAAATAGGAGGATAAGATTTTTCAGATATGTTAGTGAGAAGAGAAAGGGCAAAAGTGGTATTGTCAGACTCAAGGGTGAAGGGAAGGAATATGTAGAAGCTGATGAGGATAAAGCAGAATTGCTTAACAAATATTTCTGTTCTGTCTTCACAAATGAAGGGCCAGGAGCAGGACCTCAGAAAACACTCACAAATAGGAACAAAAGTGATGGGGATCTCAAATGATTTTCAGAAGACTGTGTTCGCGAGAAACTAGCTAAACTAAAAGTAGACAAAATGATGGGACCAGATGGGATACACCCGAAAATACTAAGGGAACTTGGGGACGTTCTAGAGGCTTTACTGACTGACCTTTTCAATGCCTCTTTGGAGTCGGGAATGGTGTCAGGAGAGAGGCACATGTGGTCCCTTTACACAAAAGCAAATGTAAGAATGTAGTTGAAAACTACAGGCTGATTAGTCTAACCTCTGCAGTGATTGCATTATTGGAAACACTGCTCAAAGAGAACAGTGAGATTTCTGCAGTCCAATGGATTACAGGATCTGAGACAGCATGGATTCACCAGAGACAAGTCTTGCCAGACAAATCTGATTGATTACTTTGGGTGACCAGGGAGTTGTACCAAGGGAGAGCCCTAGATGTGGTGTACTTGGATTTCAGTAAAGCCTTTGACACGATTCCACACAGGCAACTTATCAACAAACTGAACACCCTAGGGATGGACCTTAAAATTACTGATTGGGTTAGAAACTGGTTGAGGGGGAGGAGCCAAAGAGTACAGGTAAATGGAACTCACTCTGAGGAAAAGGAGGTTGTCAGTGGTGTGCCACTGAGATCTGTCCTTGGTCTGACTCTTTTTAACATCTTTATTAGTGATATTGCGGAAGGGCTTTTGGGTAAGGTTTGCCTCTTTGTGGATGATACAAAAATCTGCAATAGAATAGACACCCAGGAAGGAGTAGATAACATGAGGAGGGATCTAGCTAAGCTCGAAGAATGGTCTAGAATTTGGAAGCTGAGATTTAATGCTAAAAAATGCAGGGTCATGCATTTGGGCTGCAAAAATCTAAAGGAGTGGTACAGTGTGTGTGCGGGGGGTGGGGGGGGGGGAGAAGTACTTCTATCCACAAAAGAGGAGCGGGACATGGGCGTGATTGTGTCTGATGATCCTGAAGTAGCTAAACAGGTAGAGAAGGTGACAACAAAAGCTAGAAGGATGCTTGGGTGTGTAGGGAGAGGAATGGCCAGCAGAAAAAAGGAGGTAATATTTCCTCAATATAAGTCTTTGGTGCGACCTCATTTGGAGTATAGTATGCACTTCTGGAGACTGCACCTTCAAAAGGATATAAACAGGTTGCAGTTGGTGCAGAGGGTGGCTACTAAAATGGTTAGTGGTCTTCATTATAAAGCATATGAGGACAGACTGAAGGATCTTAATATGTACACCTTAGAGGAAAGGCGGGATAGAGGTGATATGATTGAGATGTTTAAATACCTCCGTAGCATAAATGCACAGGGGGAGAGCCTCTTTCAATTGAAAGCAAGCTCTGCTATGAAGGGACATAGGATGAGGGTGAAAGGGGATAGATTCAAGAGTAATATGCGGAAATATTTCTTTACGGAAAGAGTGGTAGATGTGTGGAATAGTCTCTCAGTAGAGGTAGTAGAGAAGAAGACAGTATCTGAATTCAAAAAAGCATGGGACAAACACAGAGGATCTTTAAAGGAAAAAGGGGACTCTTGTAGTGTGTAATATAAAAGGGCACACTAGAAAGGCCATGTGGTCTTTTTCTGCTGCCAATGCTTCTTTGTTTCTATAAAATTACTGTGTATTATGGATATGGCTACCATGGAGAAATTATTTAAAAATTGATGCTGCAGTATGTCTACTGAGGTGCTTGGCAACTATTTTTTAAGTGGAAGAACACTAATTTTTTACTGTATAGTAAGGGGCATATACTAAAGGTTAACATGCGTTAAGTGCTGCAGTGACTGAGAAATGAATGGGCACTGGCAGCACTTAATGCGCGTTAACCTTTAGTAAACAAGCCCCTAAGAGTTTAGTCAGTGCGACAGTTGGAGCAGGCACTTGAATGAAAAGTGCTGTGTAATGTACCTCTTGGAATGCAGAATAAAACTAAGGGTATTATAATGCCTCTATATCGTTCCATGGTGAGACCGCACCTTGAATATTGTGTGCAATTCTGCTCGCCGTATCTTAAAAAGGATATAGCGTTATTAGAAAAGGTAAAACCTTTGAGTTCATTGTAAACCACCTTGATAAACATGAAAGGTGGTATATAAATAATGTCAAATAAATAAATAAATACAGAGAAGAGCCACCAAAATGGTAAAGGGGATGGAAGGATACCCCTATGAAGTGAGGCTAAAAAGGTTAGGGCTCTTCAACCTGGAAAAGAGACGGCTGAGTGGAGATATGATAGAGGTCTATAAATTAATGAACAGAATGGGTAAACATAGATCGGTTGTTTACATCTTCAAAAAGCAGAATGACTAGGGGACATGCAATGAAGCTACAATGTAACCCATTTAAGACAAACAAGAGAAAATATTTTTTCACTCAACGCATAATCAAACTCTGGAATTCATTACTGGAGGATGTAGTAAAAGCTATTAGCTGGGTTTAAAAAGTGGTTTGGACAAGCTCCTGGAGGAACAGTCCTTAAACCACTTTTAAAGAGGACCGTGGAAATCCACCTTTTACCGGGGAATAAGCAATGTGGAATCTGTACACCTGTATGGGAACCTGTCATGTACTTGAAACATGGATTGGCTGCTGTTGGAAGCAGGATACTAAGCTTGATGGACCTTGGTCCGACCCAGTATGGTGTTTTATATGTTCTTATGTCCTACAGTATGTGGCAAAGGAAAAAAATGAATTTTGAGCAGAGGCTATTTATTTTGAGTAACAAAGAAGGAAAGATAGTGTGAGGACTGAGGTTTATGGGAAAAATAGTTTTAGTGACTGGAGGTGAAAGATTCTTCTCTGAAAGAAATTTAATGTCATTGAGAAGAATTAACCTCAGCAAATTTACTAGAGAATATTTTAGGATTATTTTGTTTCTCAGAGAAGACTTTTTTTTTCATCTTCTGGAGAATATTCTTAAAGTCTGCACATCTGTTTGATGAAGGCTGAGAGCATGCTGGAGAAAGAAATATATCTGTAAACCCCCCTTTTAAGAAATAGTGGAGGATTAGCCTCTAGTGATTAGAGCACTGGCTTGTTAAGCAAGAGACCAGGGTTCAATTCCTATCAGCACTCCATATGGTCAGTGCCTCAGAAGAAAGGGCTGGCAATCTACTTCTGGTTACGCTGCCAAGAAAACCCAGGAACTGCAGGGTCACCAGGAGGCAGCACTGATGTAAAGGCACACATTACATTTCCATCTAATTCTATTTGGGAGAGAGAGAGTTGTGCTACTGTGCTGACAGTCTGGCACAGACACAAGGGGATAGATTCTTTTTTGGCCTGGCTCTTAGAAGGGCGACGCTACTGCTACTACCATTACCACTAATCATTTATATAGTGCTACAAGGCATATGCGGCGCTGTGCAGATACATATAAAGAATGGTCACTGTTCATCAGAGCTTATAATCTAATCAGTCTAATCAAGACAGACAATACCGTAGTTAAGAAGCTAAGACGAAGGGGCTACTCTGCTTCAATGGTGGCCACACACTTGAGAGCCCATAAACATTCTACCTCCTTAGCTTGTGTTAGAGTATGGAGGGTGTTTGAATGTTGGGTTGAGGACAATGGTTTCCAAGTTTTTTTTGCTTCGTCCTCGATTCTGAATGTTCTGGCCTTCTTACAGGCTTGTTTGGACAAAGGGTTGACCTTGCACTCCCTTTGTGTCCAGATGGCGGTTATCTCCTGGTGTCGTAGATGGGTATAGGGGTCCTTGCTGGCAGCCCACCCAAACATGGTCCAGTTTCTTAAAGCAGTGAGACAAAAACGTCCTTCTTTGCAGGATATTGTTCCCCCTGGGACCTCAGCTTGGTGCTATCTGCTCTTACAGGTCTGCTCTTTGAGCCTCTGTCTAGGGCTTCCTTGAAAGATCCTACCCTAAAGGCAGTTTTCCTGGTGGCTATTTGTTCGACACAGTGGATATCAGAGTTTTAGGTTTTATCTTGCAGAGAGCCTTTTCTGGTGTTGGCCAAGGAGAAAATGGTGTTGAGGCCGGTTCTGTCATTTTTACCAAAGGTAGTTGAGCGGTTTCATCTCAATCAGTCTGTGACCCTTCCGGTTTTTCCTCGTTCTCAAGATACAGAAGAAGGTTGTCAGTTGTACCAGATAGACTTGCCAGAGAGTTGCATCAGTATCTTAGAATGGAGCTTTCTGGTAATTCCAATTATCTGTTTGGTTTGGAGGGACGCGCAAGGGTGAAGCGGCTTCCATGGCTTCGATAGCTCAGTGGGTAAAAGAGGCTATCGCCTCTGAGTATATGCTGAAGAGAATAACAGTCCTGGGTGCTCTGAAGGCACATTCAACAAGGTTGCGAGCAAACCTCCGGGAGAAGTATAGTCTAACTCTATCAGCTGACATTTGCAGGGCAGCCACATTATCTTTGCATTCTTTTATGTGCCATTACCATCTGGATATGCAAGCTTCAAATGATGCACATTTTGGGGGCTTCAGTACTCCAGGCTAGACTTGTGGGTCCCTCCCATGTCTAGTTACTGCTCTGGTTACCAGAGAACCAGGAGAACCAGAGAACCAGGAGAACTTTCTGGTTACCTTTCATACCCAGTAGGGAGCTGTAGTTTAAATTTCATAGTCACTCAGGGCCTAGCATCAGCAAAGTACTTTTAGTTTCAAATTAAAACACAGAAGAAAGCTTTCTGGTTAAATTTAGAATCCAGCAGAGAGCTTGTAGTTTAAATTTCTTAATAGGTTAGAGCCTAGTAGCAGCAAAGAGCTATAATTTAAATCAAATCAGAATATAGCTTACCTCAGCGGCACAGGACAAGGTACTGTGTAGCAGCCCTTTTTTAATAAGTGTTATATCCCTCCCTCCCTCCCCACACCCACCCTCCCCTGGGATAATCACAGCTTTATAGGTACTTGCACAACTTAAAAGACAGGAGGTGCTCTCAGGTGAAGCTCATTACCCAAATCAGTCATACACTAAGGACCTGAGATTAATTAAGCTTCAGGTGAACAAGGTATATTAAACTTCTTAGGTACAGTTTTAGTGGTATAAATATCCATAGCACCCTTTAGTACATAAAGAACTTAAAGATCTAAACACAAACTTAAAACTAAGATGCAGACAGCAGTCCAGCAGCAGGATGTGGGCTTTCCAGTCTTTTGCATTGAGTGTCACATGTATGATTTTCTCCCAGCTGGTGAGAGGTCTTACGTGTGCACTAGGTGCAAGGAGCTCTCTGCTCTCAGGGAACGAGTCCGTTCTCTAGAGGCTAGAGTAGCAGACTTGGAAAACATAAGACAGACAGAGAGGTACATAGACGAGACCTACAGGGATATAGTCCTGAAGTCCCACCTCCAGTCTGGCAGCATCCCTGTTGCCAGGGAGGAGAGAGGTCACGTGACAGGAGACCATCACCCTGGTGTGGCAGGAAGTGATCCTGTAACTAGGACCTGTCCTCCAGGTGATGTAAACCCCTCTCGCACCGAGGAGGTTTCTCCAGGGCCAAGTGCCCATGAGGGAAGGGTTAGGACAGCAGTTATAGTTGGTGATTCGATCATTAGGCATGTAGATAGCTGGGTGGCTGGTGGACATGAGGATCGCCTGGTAACATGCCTGCCTGGTGCGAAGGTAGCGGACCTCACACGCCACCTAGATAAGGTCTTAGATAGTGCTGGGGAGGAGTCTGCTGTCTTGGTACATGTCGGTACCAATGACATAGGAAAATGTGGTAGGGAGGTTCTGGAAGCTAAATTTAGGCTTTTAGGTAGGAAATTGAAATCCAGAACTTCCAGGGTAGCGTTCTCCGAAATGCTTCCCGTTCCACGCGCAGGACCCAAAAGGCAGGCAGAGCTCCGGAGTCTCAATGCGTGGATGAGACAATGGTGCAGAGATGAGGGGTTCAGATTTGTTAGGAACTGGGGAACATTCTGGGGAAAGGAGGGGCTCTTCCGAAGGGATGGGCTTCACCTTAACCGGGATGGAACCAGGCTGCTGGCATTAACCTTTAAAAAGGAGAGAGAGCAGCTTTTAAACTAGATAATAGGGGAAAGCCGACAGTCGCCCAAGAGCGCATGGTTCGGAAGAATGTATCCTTGAAGGATACTACAAAAAGCAGAGAGGTTCCAAAAAAGAGTAAAGTAGCCCAAATGCCCTCGAGTATGGAGCAGACAGAACTTAAAGATCCCAAATTACCCATGTCTACCAATAGCCAAATTAATATGAATAAAATACAGTCTCTAAAATGCTTGTATGCAAATGCTAGAAGTCTACAAAACAAGATGGGAGAGTTAGCATATATAGCACTAAACGAGAGGTTAGATATGATTGGAATATCAGAGACATGGTGGAAGGAGGACAACCAGTGGGACACTGTGATACCTGGGTACAAACTATATCGTAATGATAGAGTTGACCAAATTGGTGGAGGGGTTGCGCTCTATGTTAGAGAGGGCATTGAGTCAGAAAGGATTAAAGTTTTGCAAGAAACAAAATTTGCTGTACAATCTCTATGGATTGAAATTCCATGTAAAAAGGGGAAGGCGATGGCAGTGGGGGTGTACTATCGTCCGCCTGGCCAGAATGAACAAATGGATGATGAAATGCTCAAAGAAATCAAGGAAGCTAGCAAAAGTTACAGTGCAGTAATAATAATGGGTGATTTCAATTACCCCGGCATCGACTGGGTCAGTGTCACAACAGGACATGCTAGGGAGATAAAGTTCCTAGATGAAATAAATGACTGCTTCTTGGAGCAGCTGGTTCATGAACCAACCAGAGGGGAAGCAATATTAGACCTAGTCCTTAGTGGAACACCAGATGTAGTGCAAGAGATAAGGGTGTTGGGGCCACTTGGCAATAGTGATCATAGCATGATCACCTTTGATTTAATTAGTGGAGGAGGGATAGTAAGGAAATCCACAGTACTACCCTTTAACTTTCGAAAGGGAGACTATGATAAAATGAGGAAAACAGTTAAGAAAAAACTAAAAGGAGCAGTTGCAAAGGTTAAAGACGTACATCAAGCTTGGGTGTTGTTGAAAAATACTATCTTGGAAGCCCAGACCAGCTGTATTCCACGCTTTAAGAAAAGTGGAAGGAAGTCCAAAAAACTGCCAGCATGGTTTAAAGGTGAGGTCAGAGAGGCTGTTGTTGCCAAAAAAGCATCTTTCAGGAAATGGAAAAAAGAGCCAAACGATGAAACCTGGAAACAGCACAAGCACTGGCAAGTCAAATGCAAGGCATTGATAAGGCAGGCAAAGAGAGAATTTGAGAAGAAGCTTGCTGCGGAAGCAAAAACGCGAAATAAAGACCTTTTCAAGTACATTCGTAGCAAAAAACCTGTGAGAGAGTCAGTTGGTCCATTAGATGATAAAGGGGTTAAAGGAGCACTAAGAGGCGACAAGGCGATAGCGGAGAGACTGAATGAATTCTTTGCTTCGGTCTTTACTGAGGAAGATGTAGGGATGTTACCCATGACTGAAGTGGTATTTAAAGGTGTGGAAGAATTGAAGGAAATATCGATACATCGGGAAGATGTCTTACAACTATTAGATAAACTGAAGAGTAGCAAATCACCTGGGCCGGATGGTATACATCCAAGGGTGTTGAAAGAACTGAAATTTGAGATTGAAGACCTGCTATCAGTAATCTGTGAACTATCATTAAAATCATCTCTAATACCTGAGGATTGGAGGATCGCCAATGTAACACCAATTTTTAAAAAGGGTTCGAGGGGTGATCCGGGAAACTACAGACCAGTGAGCCTGACATCAGTACCGGGAAAAATGGTAGAAACCATCATAAAGAATAAAATTACTCAGCATGTAGATAGTCACGACCTAATGGGAGACAGCCAACATGGCTTTAGACAAGGAAGATCTTGTCTTACTAATCTGTTATGTTTTTTTGAAGGAGTGAATAAACAGGTGGACAAAGGTGAGTCGGTTGATATTGTGTATCTGGACTTTCAGAAAGCCTTTGACAAAGTCCCTCATGAGAGACTTTTGGCAAAACTAAAGAGTCATGGGATAGGAGGCAGTGTACTACTGTGGATCAGGAACTGGTTAAAAGATAGAAAGCAGAGGGTAGGGCTAAATGGCCAATTTTCCCAATGGAGAAAGGTGAATAGTGGTGTACCGCAGGGATCTGTGCTGGGTCCGCTGCTTTTTGACCTATTCATAAATGACCTGGAAAGTGGAATAACAAGTGAGGTTATCAAATTTGCAGATGACACAAAACTATTTAAAGTTGTTAAAACCCAGGAGGATTGTGGAAAATTGCAAGAGGATCTTGATAAATTGGAAGACTGGGCATCAAAATGGCAGATGAAATTTAATGTGGAGAAGTGCAAGGTTATGCACCTAGGGAAGAACAACCCAAACTATGGTTACACGATGCAAGGTTCCACATTAGGAACCACCACCCAGGAAAAAGATTTAGGCGTCATTGTGGATACCTTGTTAAAACCCTCGGCCCAGTGTGCAGCGGCGGCCAAGAGAGCAAATAGAATGCTAGGTATGATAAGGAAAGGAATGGAAAATAAAACAAAAGATATTATAATGCCTCTATATCGTTCCATGGTGAGACCGCACCTTGAATATTGTGTGCAATTCTGGTCGCCGTATCTTAAAAAGGATATAGCGATTTTAGAAAAGGTTCAGAGAAGAGCCACCAAAATGGTAAAGGGGATGGAAGGCTACTCCTATGAAGAAAGGCTAAAAAGGTTTGGGCTCTTTAGCCTGGAGAAGAGACGGCTGAGGGGAGATATGATAGAAGTCTATAAATTAATGAACGGAGTGGAACGGATAAACGTAGATCGATTGTTTACCTTATCAGAATATGGAAAGACTAGGGGACATGCAATGAAGCTACAGGGTAAACTATTTAAGACTACTAAAAGAAAATATTTTTTCACTCAACGTGTAATCAAACTCTGGAATTTGTTACCGGAGGATGTAGTAAAGGCTGTTAGTGTAGCTGGGTTTAAAAAAGGTTTGGACAAGTTCCTGGAGGAAAGGTCCATAAACCATTATTAAGAAGGGACCCAGGATATCAATGCTTGAAGCAGTACAAGCATTGTGGAACCTGTGTCCCTTGGGGAAACTGCTAGGTACGTATGACCTAGATTGGCCACTGTTGGAAACAGAATGCTGAGCTTGATGGACCTTGGTCTGACCCAGTATGGCATATCTTATGTTCTTATGTTCTTATGGTACATTCCACGCATGCTGGACTGGACTGGAGGGATGGTAAGGAAAGCGAAATTAGACGTTACCTGCTAATTGTCTTTCCTTGAGTCCATCCAGTTCAGTCCAGGTCTCTCCCTTCAATAACAACTTTCTGTGTTGTTGAATTTTAGGAGTATTGGACGAGGGCGGTCTACCATGAAGGGCTCCTTTCAGAGGTACACAGCTATATATTGAGGAGTTCTCATAGATTATTCTTGACAGTTTGGCAAGTACTGCTATGACCCTAACTTCTTCTTTTCCTCTCATTTTGTACATGGTTCTATAGGTTGCTCTCCGTAGCACAGTTGGTGGGGGTTGTGTTTGTCCACGGGCTATGTTTGTAGTAGATATTGCCTGGAATTTTGGCCTTAATATGAGGAGTGGCCTAGTGGTTAGGACAAGGTACTTCAGGCCGGAGGGCCGGGGGTTCAAGTCCCACCTGGGGACAGCAATCTCAGGCCGGAGGGACTGGGATTTCTAGTCCTATAGGCACTCCTTGTGGTCTTGGGCAAGCCACTTAACCCTCCATTGCCCATGTTCCCTGTAAGTATTAGCATATGTGTTTCATATCCCCTCGTGTTAAATGTATCTCCCAATTGACCGCTTTGACCCGGTGAAAAGCGGGATATAAATACAGCTAAATAAATAATATGCTGTTTTGGAGTCTGCTTTTTTAATAGGATACTGGTCTCTGGAGTCTATAGAGGGAGCTCTTGTATTGTGACATCAGAAATCTGACATGCTCCAGCTGCTGGAGGAGGCAGATAACCCACACGTAGTGGACTGGGACTCAAGGAAAGACAATTAGCAGGTAAGGTCTAATTTTACCTTCCTTACCCTCCAGGGCCTTCACACTCTAAGCATTTGTAATATCCCGGTTAGAATATTGTAACACCATCTATTGCAGCCTCTGTACCTCTAGCTTGAAAACATTACAGTTAATCCAAAATATTATCATTTGTTTATTAACCAATGCTACTAAATATGACCACATGACCCCTCTTTTCCTCAAGCATCAGTGACTCCTTCTAACTTATCGGTTTCGCTCATAGGCTTACTCACAAAGATTCTTTACCGTACAATCGATCTATCTTTCCACATTACTCGCCCTCTACCGTCCTGCCCAGTCCCTTCACTCCCAAAGCTCAAACTCACCGACAGTCCCTCCAGTATCCTCTGCCTCTTGTCACACTATGTCTTTCTTCCTTTCACCAACTTTATGGCATTCCTTACCTAACTACTATACACAGTCTCTGAATCTTTTTCTCAGAAGAACTTTGAACTTCTTATAACCTATTATTCCAGTCCAGCTTTTCCAGGCTGCCCAACTTAGGCTTCGTTCAGCCTCTAATTGCCTGAATCTGCACACTAAACCTTAGCTCTATACTTTTCTGTCCCTTTTTCTATATTATATGGTGTTCCTTTCTTTTTTACTCTTAATTTTTAACTGATGTAAACTGCCCGGATACCCTTGGGTCTAGGACAGTATAGAAAGTTTTAAATAGACATAAAAAAATAGGGCCCGATACTGAATTGGGCAGGCTATGTGCCACTATGGCGCATAGCCCTGCCTGCCAACCCCTTAACCCCAGATATTCAATGCTGCAGTGAATATCTGGGGTCACCGCACATGCCCTGGAGCTGACAAAGGTAACCGGATACAACGATATGGCACCGCTACCCAGGTAGCTTCTGCGGGTCAGCTTTTGCTATACCTAGTTTTACCCACCGATCGTCAACTGGGTAGTGGTGCCATATCACAGCTACCTGATTAGCAACATTCTCTGCCTCCACTCCTTCCCAAAACGCCACTACATGCCCTGCCATTCCATGCACCACACTGAAAATCTGCACCATTTGATGGCGTGGGCTCGTCTCGTGCAGACTCTATGGGAGGTCAGGAGGACCTTCTCCACTTCCCCTGAGAGGTTGAAAGGGGCCAAGGCTACCCTCTCAGCAGCCAAGCCATTAGCAACAGGGACCCCAGGTTGTGGTGTAGGAGGGAGCCCTGCTCCTGTGACAGTAACCCCGGGGCTCTCCCCAGGGGGACCGGGGGTGCCGTGGACAAGCAGAGGAGCAGTGGGAACCATGGTTGCCTGGGTCACCAGGGGGGCGACTAGTATCAGGGATGCCGTGTTGTGCTGAGCCTTGAAAAGGATCTTGGCAATCAGTGGCATGGGCAGAAAGATGTAGAGAAGGCCCTCAGTCTATGGAATGAGGAATGCATCTACTGCCACCCGGGATGGGTGCAGCTGGTGGGAGCAGAAGCGGGGCTGCTGGGAGTTGTTCAGACTCATTAAGAGGTCCATCAATGGAACCCCACAGAGCTGGAAAAGCTGAAAGGCCACTCTGGGGTCTAGCCACCACTCATTTATTTAACATTTTTTATATACCGCCTTTCAAATTCTCAAAGCAGTTTACAGGGAACATACATAACTTTGTATACATAGAACTTTTGGAACTATTTACAATAACAATTAACAGTGTTTATATTTGCATTATAACTATTTACATAAGTGAATGGACTTGTACATGTTCATGAGGAGTTGGCAATTTCTTAACATTTGTTATAAGCATTGCAATTAGTTAATTTGTAGAGTCTTGAAATGTTCAGTGACAAGGTGGGTCTTCAAGGATTTTCCGAAGTCGGTAATATCCATGGTGGCTCTCAGGTGATGAGGGAGGGCGTTCCATAATGTTAGGATATAGAGCTCGAAAACTCTGAGTAGAGTGTTCTAGGAGGTGCCTGTGGGTGTCTTGGGAGTTTTGGTGCGATGTCCTTCTTGATCTATTGTCGGGGAGTCTTTTAATTAGGGTTTTTAGGCAGTCGGAAGATGGATCATGGAGTATTTTGAATGCTATCATTAGTATCTTGTATTTTATTCTTGAGCTGATGGGGAGCCAATGAAGAGATTCCAGTATCGGGGTAATGTGAGCTTGTTTATTAGTTTTGGTGATTAGACGGGCTGTTGAATTTTGGGCCATCTGCAAGGCTTGTGTTGAACATTTGGGTAAGCCATAGAGAATTAGGCTACAATAGTCAAGGTGCGGTGTGATTAGCGCCAGACATAGAAGCAATCGAAGATTCTGCAGGAACTTCATTTTGCAGTAAACCTTTGTAGTAGTTTTATTGATGTGAGACTGAAAATTAAACCTCTAGTCAATGTAAATTCCTAAATATTTAACTTCTTTCTTGATGGGGATTGATCTGCTTCCTATTAGTAGGTTATCAGGAGGGTTGAATGTATTGTCTCTCATGATTATGAGAGCTTCTGATTTCTTGTAATTGATTTCCAGATTGCATTGTAGTAACCATTCCATGACTGCTAACATACAGGCTGATATGGGGGAGTAGTCGGGTTTCTTGGTGTCTAGGATGGAATATATCATTAAATCGTCTGCATATAGATGGTAATGTATTTTGTGCTCCTGTAAGATTTTGCATACTGGCTGTATGTACAAGTTAAAGAGGAGGGCAGAGAGTGCGGAGCCTTGAGGGAGACTTTTGTGGTTCGCAAATGAGCAGAGAGCCACTGGAGAAGAGAGGAGAGCGTCTGGAGTCCAGATTGTCCTCCTCAGAATTCTTTTCCTTTTTGCAACAGGCCTGGTCCTTCTAGGGTAGAAATTCAGACCTTGCAGTCTCTGGGTGCCCCTGGACATCATCCAGTGACAGGCAGGCTGAAACTAGAAACCCTGTTCAAATGGTTTTGGTTAAGTGTCTCCGACATGGGATGCTCCCTGAAGTGAGGAACAGTTGGAAGCTATCCAAGATGATGACTATGCTTCAGACCCAGATGAATCAGCATTGGGCACTGATGTTGATGAGGACTTACTCTCACCTTAACAACATAAGAACATAAAATATGTCATACTGGGTCAAACCAAGGTTCATCAAGCCCAGTATCCTGTTTCTAACAGTAGCCAATCTAGGTCATACGTACCTAGCAGTTTCCCCAAAAGACACAAGTTCCAAAATGCTTGCATTGGGTCAAGCAGTGATATCCTGGGTCACTTTTAATAAAGGTTTATGGACTTTTCCTCCAGGAACTTGTCCAAACCTTTTTTAAACCCAGCTACACTAACAGTTTTTACTACATCCTCCAGTAACAAATTCCAGAGTTTGATTACACATTGAGCGAAAAATATATTTTCTCTTATCAGTCTTAGTTTATCCTGTAGCTTCATTGCATGTCCCCTAGTCTTTCTATATTCTGATGATGTAAACAATTGATCTACATTTACTCGTTCCATACAATTCATTAATTTATAGACCTCTATCATATCTCCCCTCAGCCTTCTCTTTTCCAGGTTAAAGAGCCCTAACCTTTTTAGCTTCTCTTCATAGGGGTATCCTTCCATCCCCTTTACCATTTTGGTGGCTCTTCTCTGTACCTTTTCTAATAACACTATATCCTTTTTAAGATACGGCGACCAGAATTGCACACAATATTCAAGATGCGGTTGCACCATGGAACGATACAGAGGCATTATAATATCCTTTGGTTTATTTTACATTTCTTTCCTTATGATACCTAGCATTCTATTTGCTCTCTTGGCTGCCGCTGCACACTGGTCGGAGGGTTTTAACATGTTATCCACAATGGCACCTAAATCTTTTTCCTGGGTGGTGGTTCCCAATGTGGAACCCTGCATCGTGTAACCATAGTTTGGGTTGTTCTTTCCTAGGTGCATAACTTTGTACTTGGCCACATTAAATGTCATCTGCCATTTGGATGCCCATTCTTCCAATTTATCAAGATCCTCTTGCAATTTTCCACAATCCTCATGGGTTTTAACAACTTTAAATAGTTTTGTGTCATCTGAAAATTTGATAACCTTACTTGTTGTTCCCTTTTCAAGGTCATTTATGAATATGTCAAAAAGCAGCGGACCCAGCACAGATCCCTGGGGTACTCCACTATTCACCTTTCTCCATTGGGAAAATTGGCCATTTAGCCCTACCCTCTGCTTTCAATCTTTTAACCAGTTCCTGATCCACAATAGTACACTGTCTCCTACCCATGACCTTTTAGTTTTGCCATAAGTCTCTGAGGGACCTTGTCAAAGGCTTTCTGAAAGTCCAGATACACTATATCAGCCTGCTCACCTTTGTCTACCTATTTGTTCACACCTTCAAAACAACGTAACAGATTAGTAAGACAAGATCTTCCTTGTCTAAAGCCATGTTGGCTGTCTCCCATTAAGCCATGACTATCTACATGCTGAGTCATTTTGTTCTTTATGATGGTTTCTACCATTTTTCCCGGTACTGACGTCAGGCTCACCCGTCTGTAGTTTCCCAGATCACCCCTGGAAACCTTTTTAAAAATTGGCGTTACATTGGCCATCCTCCAATCTTCAGGTATTACAGATGATTTTAATGATAGTTCACAGATTACTAATAGCAGGTCTGTAATCTCATATTTCAGTTCTTTCAACACCCTTGGATGTATACCATCTGGTCTGGGTGATTTGCTTCTCTTCAGTTTCTCAAATAGTTGTAATACATCTTCCCGATGTATGGATATTTCTTTCAATTCTTCCACAGTATCACCTTTAAATATCACTTCAGTCATGGGTGACATCCCTACATTTTCCTCAATAAAGACCGAAGCAAAGAATTCATTCAGTCTCTCCGCTATGGCCTTGTCCCCTCTTAATGCCCCTTTTACCCCTCTTTCATCTAATGGTCCAACTGACTCTCTCACAGGTTTTTTGCTATGAATGTACTTGAAAAAGTCTTTATTACGTGTTTTTACTTACACAGCAAGCTTCTTCTAAAATTCTCTCTTTGCCAGCCTTATCAATGCCTTGCATTTAACGTGCCAGTGCTTGTGCTGTTTCCAGTTTTCATCATTTGGCTGTTTATCCATTTCCTGAAAGATGCTTTTTTGGCAACAGCCTCTCTGACCTCACCTTTAAACCATGATGGCAGTTTTTTGGACTTCCTTCCACTTTTCTTAAAGCATGGAATACAGCTGGTCTGGGCTTCCAAGATAGTATTTTTAAACAACATCCAAGCTTGATGTAAGTCTTTAACCTTTGCAACTGCTTCTTTTAGTTTTTTCTTAACTATTTTCCTCATTTTATCATAGTCTCCCTTTCGAAAGTTTAAAGGTAGTACTGTGGATTTCCTTACCATCCCTCCTCTATTAATTAAATCAAACGCGATCATGCTTTGATCACTGTTGCCAAGTGGCCCCAACACCCTTTTCTCTTACACCAGATCTGGTGTTCCACTAAGGACTAGGTCCAAAATGGCTTCCCCTCTAGTCGGTTCATGAACCAGCTGCTCCAAGAAGCAGTCATTTATTTCATCTAGAAACTTTATCTCCCTAGCATGTCCTGCCGTGACACTGACCCAGTCAATACTGGGGTAATTGAAATCACCCATTATTATTACTGTGCTGTAACTTTTGTTAGCTTCCCTAATTTCTTTGAGCATTTCATCATCCATTTGTTCATTCTGGCCAGGCAGTCGATAGTAAACCCCCACTGCCATCGCCTTCCCCTTTTTACATGGAATTTCAATCCATAGAGATTCTACAGTGAATTTTGTTTCCTGCAAAACTTTAATCCTTTGTGACTCAATACCCTCTCTAACATAGAGCGCAACCCCTCCACCAATTTGATCAGCTCTATCATTACGATATAGTTTGTACCCAGGTATCACAGTGTCCCATTGGTTGTCCTCCTTCCACCATGTCTTTGAGATACCAATCATATCTAACCTCTCATTTAGTGCTACATATTCTAACTCTCCCATCTTATTTTTTAGACTTCTAGCATTTGCATTCAAGCATTTTAGAGACTGCACTTTATTCATATTAATCTGGCTATCAGTAGACAGGGGTTATTTGGAATCTTAAAGCTCTGTCTGCTCAGTACGCAAGGGCATTTGGGTTAGTTTTGTCTTTATTGGAACCTCTCTGCTGATATGCCCTAACTTCATTCTTTTGGTAGTATCCTTCAAGGATACATTGTTCCAAACCATGCACTCTTGGAAGCATGGTTCAGAAGACTATGCAGAGGCCAGCGTGATCCACCTGCTCTAGAAGGAGGAGCTGGCGGCATTGATTTCCAGGGTCTCATCTGCCTTGAATTTAACAGATGCTTCTGACATGGAGCGGGAGCCAGAAGTACACCTGCTTCTTCAAGAGGTGCATAAATCCACTACTGTCTTCCCTTTCCCGAATATGATCAAAGTTATGATCCAGTCCAAGTGGGACTTATCCAATTCCCTGCCTAAAGAATTAAGGGTCTATAAGAAGATCTATGCTCTCCCGGAGGAGCATGGTGAGTAGTTTAATATTCCCAAGGTCGATGCACAGGTTATGGTGGTTACCAGATGGACCACCATTCCCATGGAAGCCGGATTAGTCTTAAAGGATGTTCTGGACTGCAATGTCGATTCCTTGCTGAAGAGCCAATTTGCCATTTCGGTGGCTATTCTACAGCTGGGGGTATATACCAGCTTGACGTCTCGAGTCCTGCCCCAGTGGCTTTAGTCTCTTCCACCTGATGATACTACTTCCATCTTAGAGTCAGCTACAGCCTTCCTTTCTGATGCCATGTATGACTTGGTGCGCTTGGGTGTGCAGGGCCATGTGTGGAGACTCGGTGTGGGGGTTCATTTGCATAAGGGGCCCCATTTACATAAATATTTACATAATTTACCATACACTAACTTTTAGTAAACATGCCTCTTAATGAGTGTATGGATAAAGAAAGACTTAAAGATTTCTACATTACTATAATCCAGTGCAAACCTCCAGGCACATTAGGAACTACTACAAACACTGCCCATTTAGAACCCATAGCAAACCCGCCATATCCTAACAGCACTACCAGGACTCACAAAGCACCATACTCTACCTATCAAAAGGCAACATTGCAAATATTAAACCAATAATTTCAAAGAATAACAATACATGATCTACTGGGGAAAGAGAACAAGTGGCAATGTCAAATAGGAATTAAATAAACAGAATACCTCAGCTCAGTTACACATGCAGAACATAGACCATCACCAAACAAGGAATCACAATTTAGAAACAGGAAGACAATAATTAAACTGGGAACCCCAAAAGCCAAACTTGGAATGTACAACAACACTGTAGAAATAAAACTATAGATTCATTTCCTCTTGTACTAAACAAAGCGCAGACGTTAATGATGCACATTTCCCAGAGCTGACATATTCCAGTTAATAAATTCAAAATAAAGAGATATTTTTCTATCTTTTGTGCATTTTTTTCAGTTGCAATTGCTCCAGTCGCTTTCTTCTGGTTTCTTCGTGTCTTCTGCTAATCCTCCATTGTCTGCTGTCCATTTGTCCTTTCTTCTAGTTTTTTTTTCCATTCTCTCTCTACAGCTGCTTTAACATACTAATCTTTCTCCTTTTGCTCTTTCCTCATTCCTATTTCATCCACTCAAATGTTACCCCTCCATCCTCAATCCCCACTTACTCTCCCAATACCCGGCCAATTGTAGATTTTTGTTCCCTCCCACACAAAATATTTTTCCCCTCTCCATTTCACTCTCCCAGCTCCATCCCATTCTAATCCTCCCCCAACATCAGCTCCCTTCTTGTTCCAGCCCCACCCAGCATCCGCTCCCTTCTAGTCCCCACATCAGCCCATTTCCAGTCCTAGCCTCCATCAGCCCATTTCCAATCCTATCCTAGCCCCATCAGCCCATTTCTAGTCCTAGCTCCCCCATCCATTTCCAGTCCTATCTGAGTCCCTCCATCAGCTCATTTCCAATCCCAGCCCTCCATCAGCCCATTTCTAGTCCTTTCCTAGCCCCACCATCAGCCCATGTCAAATCCTAGCTCCCCTCCACTCAGCCCATTTCCAATTGAAGCCCCCCATGAGCCTACTTCCAGTTCTAGCCCCTCCATGAGTCCATTTCAATCTGCCATCACCACAGCCCATTTCCAATCTTAGCACCCCCCAACAGCCCATTTCCAGTCCTATCCTAGACCCTCCATCGGCCCATTTCCTGCCCTTGCTCCCCCCCGACTCAGCCCATTTCCAGTCCTAGCTCCCTCCCCTCACAGCCCATTTCCATTCCAAGCCCCTGTCCCCATCAGCTATTTGCAGTTCAAGCCCCCCCTTCCATGCAGCCCATTTCCAGTCCTAGCAGCCCCCCCATAGCCCATTACCAGTCCTAACCCCCCATCAGCCCACTTCCAGTCCTAACCCTCCCATCAGCCCATTTCCAGTCTTAGCCCCCCCCATAGTCCATTACCATTCCTAACCCCCTCATCAGCCCACTTCCAGTCCTAACCCCCATCACCCCATTTTCAGTCTTAGCCCCCCCTCCATAGCCCATTACCAGTCCTAACCCCCCATCAGCCCATCTCCTGTCCTAACCCCCCCATCAGCCCATAGCCCATTGCCAGTCCTAACCCCCTCCCCCATCAGCCCAGGGAAATTTTTAAAAAAGAAAAAAACTGGATGCTGCCGCTGCCGCCGTGGCAGCCGCAGAATCAAGTGTCCCGTGGCCCCCCCCCCCCACCTGCCCAGCAGAGCCCTCCCTGAATCAGCTCCCTCAGCGTGGGCTGCCGCGAGAGAGAAACTCTCCCTTCGCGGCTCTGAAAGCCGGCGCTGAGTGGACTGATTCAGGGAGGGCTGTGCCGGGCAGTAAGGGGAGGGCCGCGGGACACTTGATTTTGCCGCTGCCATGGCGGCAGCAGCCAGATTTTTTTTATTTAACTGGGCTGATGAAGAATGTTGTTTGCGCAGGGTCCCCTGAAACGCGGGGTCCTGTGCAAACAACATTCTTGTTCAATGGACAGGCCAGCCCTGGTCCTGATAACAGTGTCACGGCACTGGATTTGGCTCCTTCACTGAGTGAAAGCCCGTTTGGCTCAACTGGCTTTCAAGGGGAAGCTTCTGTTTGGAACTGATTTGGAGAAAGTAATGAAGGACCTAGGCAAAAGAAAATCTTATCACCTTCTGCCCCCTTTCTGGTCAGCCTCCGCATGACTACTAAGGGTGCACTGGCCAGATTCCCGAGGGTCTTGGGACTACCATCACTATTAACCTGGAAAACCTTTCTTACCCTCTGCTCTAGGGCCTTGGGCTCATTCTCAGTCCTTTTGTGGAGCACATGGACCCAGGGACTCGGCCCCATCCAGAAGAGGAACCTCCCGGGTCATGGATTGAAGGTTTGAGAGCCCATTCCCTGGTGCCTCTGGTGGGTGGCAGACTTCGCTGCTTCTTATAGGAATGGGCCTGGGTTACCAAAGATCACTGGGTGCTAAACACCATTTAATTTGGCTATTTTATTTATTTATTTATTTATTTAATGTCTTTTTATACCGCGTTCTTTGGAATCAGTGCAGTTTACAGTCAACAACATTTGAACAGTGCAGGCGGGCCTGCACTGGACTTACAATGAACAAGGGATGATAACTTGGGATTAACAGGGGTAACTATTTACAGGGTATATACACTTAGCATCTATTACCTGGTGGTATCTTTACAGTATTACATCAATATTTACAGCAGTAGGTCACTATGTACACATTCAGTAGCCTGGGGGTATTGTTGAACTAGGGGGTGGGCCTGCAATCGTGTGGCGTTGGTGCGCTGGGGGTGAGGGCCTGGTTGTCGAGTGTGTCTGGTTGAGATATGTCGTTTGTATGAGAGTAGTACTGGAGGAAGAGGTGGTGGTTTAGTGCCTTCCTAAATTGGGCGAGGTCAGTGATTTTATTTATTTATTTGAACAATTTTTATATACCGCCCCTTCCAGAGAACAGGGACAGTTTACATCAAACTAACAAGTTACATAGAATGATGTAGGAAAACACTCAACTATTTACATGGTAACTATAACATGAAACATTGTAGGAGATGTATAACAATAAACTATTTACATAGGGAATATTGAACTTTATATATACAAAAATAATTAGAAATACTAGTCTGAGTAGCTGCAATGTGACTGACTGAAGGGGGGCAGTGAGGGGGGAGGGAGGACAGGAGGGGCATTAATTATGTACTAGTATAGCTTCAGTTTGGGCTATTATAGTATTTGGTGAAGAGCAGGGTCTTTAGTTCTTTTCTAAAGATTTGGAGGTCTTTGATTGATCTGAGGGGGTCGGGGAGCGAGTTCCATAACACTGCGGCTATGTATGTGAACACTCTACTACTAGTTGTTTGTTTAGTCTTGCGGTTGGATGTTGGTACTGAAAGGAGGTTCTGGATGCCCTTTCTTCTGCTCCTGGTGGCAGTCTGTGTGTGTAATAGAGACGCAATAAAGGAGGGGGTAATGTTATTGAATAGCTTGAATGTGGTCGTTATTGTTTTATATTGAATTCTACTTGCAATTGGGAGCCAGTGGAGATTATGTAAAATAGGGGTGATATGGTCAGAAAGACGAGCTTTGGATATAATTCTAGCAGTAACAATTTGGGCCATTTGAAGAATATTTAGGTTCTTTTTAGGTGTTCCCTGTAATGGACTGTTATAATAGTCAAAATGGGGTGTTATTAGTTCTTGGACTACTGTTCTGAAATCATGAGCGTCTAAGAGGGGTCTGAGGTGTTGAATGGATGTCGTTTGTTTTATGTGGGATGTCATACTGAGGGATTTATCTAAAATAATTCCTAAGTATTTCACTTCTTGCTTTACTGTGAGGGTAGTGTTATGTATGTGAATTGTTTGGGGGGGGGTGAAGCTTTGATCTCAAGTTATGAACAGCATTTCAGTTTTTTTGAAGTTAATGTTGAGATTGTTTGCATTTAGCCAGGTTTCTGCTTCATGAATGCATGCATCAATATTATGATATATAGGATTTTGTATGTCTACAGAGGTGTATAACAATGTCGTCTGCATAAATGTAGTATCTTACTCAATGTTTTTTAAAGATTTAGCAGATTGGCTGAAGGTAGAGTTTGAATAGGAGAGCTGATAATGCAGAGCCTTGTGGAATACCTTGTTCCTGGGGGAAGCTTGTGGATGATTCATGGCCAATTCTTACAGATTGAGAGCGGTTGGAGATAAGAACTGAACCCATTGGAGGGCAATTCCTGCTTAGCCTAAGTGTGCTAGTCTTGATAGAAGGATGCTATGGTCCACATTATCAAAGGCAGATGCAATGTCGATAAAGACCAGTATGAAGGCCTGCTTAGTGTTGTCCATTCCACAGAT
Source organism: Ichthyophis bannanicus (assembly GCA_033557465.1). Lineage (NCBI taxonomy): Eukaryota > Metazoa > Chordata > Amphibia > Gymnophiona > Ichthyophiidae > Ichthyophis > Ichthyophis bannanicus. The sequence goes on from CM066035.1 coordinate 17,493,646, forward strand.
GAGAGTGTCAAATAGGACCAGGAGCAGTGTTTCGACACCATGGAATGGGTGGAAACCATATTGGTGGTCATCCAGCGATGCGTTTAAGTCAATGAAGTCTTGCTTTTTGATATAAATAGAATGCTGGTAATTGGCCTATATGAATTAGGGTCATCTCTGTTAAGGGTTTTGTTCTTAAGAAAGGGTCGAATATTGGAGAGTTTGTGTTCTTGTGGCATTATTCCTTGGAAAGGGATTGGTTGACTATGTTCAGAAGAAATGGAGCTAATTCTGTCTTTGTTGCTTTTATTCATGCTACAGGACATGAATCAAGGTGGGATATGGTGGTACTGATTTTTGTAATTGTTTCAAGGAGTTGTTTTTCCTTGATAAGGTGAAACAAGAACCATTTATTAGGGTTAGATTGATATTCGAGTAGGGGTGGGGTGCCTGTAGGGATTTTTCTTTTTAGTTTGGCTGCAAAATGGTTGGCTAGGGTTTGCAATTTAATGCAAATTTCATTTGGTTGATTTTGATGGGATTTAGTTAGGGATTTTACAATTTCAAACAGCTCTCTTGGCCGGTTAATGGCTCTATTTTGGATAGCTGGACGGAATTCCCCTGCCATACCACCACGAGAACCAGGATATCATATTCACACCTCCTGCATATCCCTCTGCTGAGTTCTAAGAAGTCTCCAACTGAGAAGCACAAGAGCCAACGCCTACTCAAGTGTGCGCTAATAAATGCCAGATTCATACGCTCAAAATGGCCTGCAGCCAGTGACCTGATAACAGCCCACAGCCTTGATATATTGCTGATAACTGAGACGTGGCTAACCGACAGCGACAATGTTATCATCAACCAGCTTCTACCACCAGACTTCTCCATCTTTGTCTGCCATAGGTCCAACCAGAGAGGGGGCGGCACACTCATCCTTGCCAAATCTACAGGGCCTACCAAAAAAAACCCTAAACATTCTGCAAATGGCGCAAAATGTAGCGGCTCGGATCATCATGAGAAAAAATCTTACTGATCACATCACACCTGTTCTGATTGAGCTACACTGGCTCCCCATTGCTGCTCGCATAAAATATAAAATACTAACAACCACTTTCAAACTCTTACATAACGTAGCACCATCCTTCCTCTCCACCCTAATCTGCTCTCAACCACCCAACAGAAGCAGAAGAACCATCAACTCAAACACCCTCCTCATTCCAACAGATATAAGATCTGTCAAAGCCAGTACTAGTAACAGAGCCTACTCTTACACAGCACCAACTCTCTGGAACCAGCTGCCGCCAGAGCTACGAGCTAACAATGACCTAACAGACTTTAGAAAAAAACTCAAGACTCATCTGTTTCAGTACAACTTGATATAAAAGCTTTGCCACCCTGGGAGACAAGGATACATTTATGTAAAATGTACTTATATAAGTTATTGCTCCTTATGTATTGCTCATTTATGTGATAATGTACATATGTAAGTTATTGCTCCTCTCTACATCTTAACCCATTACTGTGTGCTGTGCTTACCCTACGAATCAACATGTATATACCCCAAATCTTATTGTCCTGATTTGACAGTTTCCAATGTATAATCTAACCCGCTGCTGATCGCTGGAAGTAGTGGTATATAAATGTTTGTTAAATAAATAAAATAAATAAATAAAATAAATCTGCCCTCCAGTTTAAGTTAAACAATACCACCAGCACACCCCACCTTGACGCTCTTTCCGTCTCGAATGAGCACTGTACGATCAACCTACTGTACCGAGCTCCATCATCGTCCCCAGATCACCTACCGACAATAATCGACATCGCCTGTAATTCCCCTAACCCGCGATCTCCAAATTGGCTAGTAGGAGATTTCAACTTGCCTTCCTTACAAGTCACTCACTCATCAGCCTTCCTTGAAGCTATGTCCCAATTGGGCTATGAACAACTTACCGATGCTCCCACTCATAGTAAAGGAAGCAAACTGGACCTGATCTTCGCTCCGCAGTCTGCAGCCAACTCAACCCAAAGCCTTCTGACCTCCATAACCCCTGTACCCTGGTCTGACCACAAATTACTTCTATTCCACATCCCCACCAACTACCTCACCGTTGATAGCAGTAAAGCAGAGCGCCCCCCGAGAACCTTAGCAACACATTTCCGACCCTTCGTTAAGGAAGAAGCCCTGGAGAAGATTTTACCTTCACTCTCCAGCGCCCCACTCTCCCCAGACGATTTAGTATCCAATTGGGACAATACTCTTAGAGCCGCTGCCTGCCTCCCAGCTGCTAACAGAGTTTTGACTAAACGAGAACATGCAACATGGTTCTCACAAGAGCTGCGAGGATCCCTCCTTCACCTGCGCAGACTTGAGAGACAGTGGCGTTGCTCCCGGACCTCTGCGGCACTCTTTGCATACACCTCATACCTACAAACTCACCGAAAAATGACGATGGATAGGAGAAAACAGTACCACTTGGAGATATTAATGCGGTCTATAAACAAACCTCACAACCTTTTCAATATTGTAAAATCCTTAACAGGTGATCCAGCTACAACTCATTCACCCATGCCGCACCCACAGGACTACGCAAACTATCTGCAATCGAAGATGATCCAGACCAACATGATTTCTACCTCCACATCCCACTCCAACCCATGTACCACTACCCAACCATCCGTTCTATGCAAATTCTCTGAGGTATCCAACAGAGAGATTGAAGATATCATCTCATCTATTAACCTAACCACCGCACCCAATGATCCCTGCCCAGCCAACTGGATCAAAGAGCTACGTCACGAGCTTAGCCCAACCATAAGTAAAATTTTCAACCATTCTTTCTTAACTGGGTCCTTCCCACAGAGCCTGAAGTACTCATCTATTCGCCCACTCTTGAAAAATAGCAAACTCGACCCATCCAAAGTCGAATCTTTTAGACCAATTTCGAGCATCCTGTGTTAGCCAAAATCATGGAAAAAGTAGTCCAGCGACAAATCCAACATCATGTGGACACCGAAGCCCCTCTCGACCCTTCTCAACACGGCTTCAGAGAAGCCCATGGGCTTGGCACCCTCCTCACAACCCTCTTTAACAACCTAGTCATAGGCCTTGACAATATCCATCAAGGATTTATTCTTATCTTTCTGGACATTGCAGCCGCCTTTGATTCAGTTAACCATGATACTCTTCTTCAACGCCTTCAGGAAAAGGGCATTCAAGGCCTAGCTCTAACCTGGTGCAAATCATATTTAAGCAATAGATGGCAACAAGTCCGAACAGGCTCAGCGACATCAGAACCATTTCCTCTGATGCAAGGTGTACCTCAAGGGTCATCCCTATCTGCATTAATGTTTAACATCTATATGCAGCCCATTTGCGCATTGATCCGTTCCTTCAACATCCAATGTCTAGCCTATGTGGATTAGGGGAAGCCTAAGATAAGCAAATACGTGTTCTGCTTCCTTGTATTTAAAATGTCCATTTGTTGATCACTGCTTCAACCTGAATTACTGCTTCAACCTGAATTAACATCATGGGTCGTTGATGTAATGCGCAGCACACATCCTTAGATACAAATTAAAGGAGTGAGCTAACCGCGCGTCTGAGACCCGTTAGTCCAAAACTTAATAAGTTTTTTGAGAATTGTCAATGGTATCATATTAATAGGTTACTACGATTGAAGTAAGGCATTGCCTAAAGTTTTGATTTTGAGGTTTTTTTGCATTTTCATATATGATTAGCCTATGCGGATGACATCCTGATGTATGCTCCTTTCAAGATTCACCAGCCAGACTTCGCACCAATAGTAAGATGCTTTGAAGCTGTAGTGAACTGGCTCCTCACACAAAACCTACGTATAAACCACAACAAAACAGACGTCCTGTTCGTCACGAGGAGCCCAAGCTTCAAACCATCATCTTCACTACAAGTCAACAAGATGGAACTGAAGGCACAATCCACAATCCGATATCTAGGTGTTACTCTAGATCAGCGGCTCGACATGTCAGTGCACATTAAGAACTCCACCAAAGCAATATATCATAAGATCCGATCACTTCGACATCTCTGCCCATTACTTGACTTCTCCGATTACACAGGTACACTACCAAAAAACTGCCTCCAGTTTTGCAACTGATTCCTATAGATTTTGGGGTGCTGAATCCAGGAAAAATAGCCAAAATGTTCCATCACGTCATGTTTTCTTGCAAAATTAGATTTCTTACCCATATAAGGAATGTTCACATAATTTCTTTTTAGCCGACTGCAGTTTATTTTCTTGGCCTAGAGGTTGTAATGGTTTAACTAACTAGAAACACTCCCTCATGATATTTTAGAGTGTTTTGTATTCATTTTATACATTAACAGGACAATTGGGAGGCGGGGGCTAAATCCAGTACCTCGCGCTGGCGCATGTTCTTTCCTGTTCGCCTCGCCTCGTTCGCTCGCTCAAACACGGTGGTTGCGACATGAACGTTCCTGTCAAATTTCAGTTTCTTGCAAGTTCATTATTACCTTTTGTTTGCTCAGTCGTAATCCAGCTTTATTCCGAAGTGGTTCACTACAGTTGTAGTTTGCAGTGCTGTGTATTTGTGATGGCTCACAGAGCCAGAGGTTGCGTCAACTCTCCGGACAGTTTTTGTTTATTTGTGGGAATATACCGTGAAAAAGCGGCAGAGGAACATTTCTGCATTTATTAAAAAAGTATATTTCGCCTATTTCGGTTTGAAGTTAGGCGATCAAGACAAACCGTGGGCTCCTCACAAGTGTGCAAGACATGTGAGGAAGATCTACGCTTATGGATGAAAGGTAAAAACAAGCATTTCGTTTCGGAATACCTATGATGTGGCGTGAACAAGAGACCACAGCAGTGACTGCTATTTTTGCTCTTGCATTGTGAAGGGATACAACTTAAAAAAATAAGAACGTAGTAAGTTACCCCAACCTTCCCTCAGCAATTAGGCCTATGCCTCATAGCAACGAAGTACCTGTGCCTGAACCACCAAAATCTTTGGATCATATTTGTGTGGATGTTCTGATCATGATGAGACTCATCAGATGGCTTTTCCGATGAGTCCAGTACTTCCGAGTTTGAAACTGAACCAGATCCGAAACCTGAACTTTTCTCTCAAGCTGAATTGAATGATTTAGTCCGGGATTTAGAAAGATGCTGCCCAACTGCTAGGTTCTCGGCTTAAACAGAAAAATCTATTGTCACCAGGAACCACGTTTTATTGGTACCGCAACCGCGAGACACAATTTTTGAAGTATTTCAGCAAAGAGGAAGATTTGGTATTTTGCAACGATATATACGGAGTGATGGAAAAGTTTAAACTCAAGTATGATCCTGCTGAATGGCGGCTGTTCATTGATTCATCAAAAGACAGCATAAAAGGTGTTCTTCTTCATAATGGCAACACATTCGCTTCAGTTCCTATTGCTCACTCTGTTATTCTCCAAGAAAAATACGAGAATTTGGCCCTGATTCTTCAGAAGATTCGTTATGATGAGCATAAGTGGATGATTTGTGGAGACTTTTAAATTCTATCCATGCTATTAGGGCAGCAATCCGGTTTCACCCAAATATCCCTGCTTCCTTTGCTTGTGGGATAGCCGGGCCCGCGACCTACACTGGGGGAAAAAAGACTGGCCAATTCGGGAGTATTTGAGACCCGTGAGAAAAAATGTTCTTCATGAGAGCTTGGTACCTCGTGATAAAATTCTATTACCACCTCTCCACATTAAGTTGGGTCTCATTAAGCAATTCATCAAGTCCCTTCCAAAAGATGGTGAGTGCTTTCGGTACCTTTGCTCAAAGTTCCCCCGACTTTCTGAAGCAAAGCTAAAGGAAGGAGTGTTTGTTGGCCGTGATATAAGGAAACTCATTTCAGATGGAGCATTCGCTGAAACGATGTCTGAGAAGGAAAAAGAAGCCTGGGATTCCTTCAAATTCTTGGGGAACAGGCGGGATGAGAACTCTAAGGATATTGTTGCCAGGATGCTCAATGCCTTCAAAGAACAAGGCTGTAACATGAGCCTGAAAGTCCATTTCTTGCACTCCCATGTGAACTACTTTCCCGAAAACTTGGGGGCGTACAGTGAAGAACAAGGTGAAAGGTTTCACCAGGACATCAAGGACGCAGAGAGAAGGTACCAAGGAAGATGGAACACCACTATGATGGCTGATTTCTGCTGGTTGCTGCTGCGGGAAACCCCAGATGAAAAATACGCCAAGCAGCGCACCAAGAGAAGCATTCGGGGGAAGAAGAAACGGGCCCACCAGGAGATTGATTGACCCAAGAATGACTTTAAAATCTAAACTGTGTTGACAAATATCATGTTTTTACTAAACTTTGAAATAAAAATTTGCTAGTTATTACCACAGTGTCGGATCTCATTTATTAGAATTTTATTTTCACACCATCGGGTGTTTGTCTTCATGTATTTCAATGGTGCGGTTTGCGTTTTCTATTCTTACATACATACCTGTACAACATTTTTTGCACATTTCTTTGCTTTGCTTTGTGTCTAACCTCGCTCTTATATGCTCAATGTTTGTGCACATGTATGTGGCTGTTTTAAGTGCAGACAATTTTGCTACCATCACAGTGTGTTTTGTTGACATTATTCTTATGTGCTGCCTTGTTACAATATTCTTTATTCTTATTTGAATAACTACTAAACAATTAGTATAAAGAATTCATCCAAGAAACTTTATCTCGATCGCACTCAATCTGAAACGTTCACCTCAAACTGCTAACCCAATGTAGCAAAAAATCTGTACGTGATGAAGCAAATTGGTTACCAGATTTGGATTCAGCGCACCAAAAAACGTAAAAATCAATCGAAACATTAGAGGCAGTTTAAAAAAAATTTTTTTTAGTGTACCTGTGTTACCGATCAATCTTCCAAGCCTTGGTAATCCCACATCTAGACTTTGCCAATATCATCCTATACGGGCTCCCACAATCAACACTGAACCCTCTCTGTCTGGCCATGAACTCAGCTGCGAGAGTTCTCGTAGGAGTATCACGTTCCAACCACATAATGCCAGTCTTGAAGAGCCTACACTGATTACCTCTACAGGCCAGAACTCTCTATAAAGCTCTAGTCATGACATTCAAGGCCTCAAGGATCCAACCCCTCTCGCCCATCAGTAATCTTATACATGTCACTCCAGCTAATAGAACCAGGAGGCCCTCTTCTTTGAACACCATTGATCTTCCAAGATTGCTGACGAAATGCTCTAAAACAACAGCCTGCAGAGCATTCTCCCTTTTTGCACCCAGAGCCTGGAATGCCCTCTCACCTGAAATCAGAGCCATCACAAACATAACGTCATTCAGAAAAGCTCTTAAATACCACCTGTTTCTAATATATTATTTGGAATCTACACCCAGTGAGCACTGCTCCCCAGGCGACACCATTTCTATGACCCCTTCAGAAAATGGTTAATCGACACGACCCTTACACTCACCACACCCTGTTTCTACCCCTTTTGATATACAGCGCTTACACTCATAATGTGTTTACTACAACCATGTAATTAATTATCATACCATGTATATAGTTCCCCCAGTTATCTCCATGTTAGTTTACCCTGTTCATTGTAAAAACCAATGTTGCCTTGTACATTGTGTTTGTTTTTTGTTCATATGTACACCGCACTGATTAAAAGAGCGCGGTATATAAGAAATGAAAATAAATAAATAAATAAATATTAGAATGATGGTTCTTCTTTGCTCTGTTTATGGTTTCCTTATAGGTGTTCAAAGCAGCTGTGTAGAGTGTTCTATATTCGGTGGGTTTTTTGGCCCTCCATTTTTTCTCTTGTTTACGGAGCTCTTTCTTTAGGATGTATATGTCATTAGTGTACCATTTTTCAGAGGGTTTACATTTGGTTTTTGCCTGAGAGTATGTGGGAGCAGCTGCTTTATTGATTATAGAGTTCCAATTCTTTATTGAGTCATTAAGATCAGATGGTGGAGATGTAAGATGTGATATTATGTCGTTCAGGAAATCATCTTTGTCGAAATGTCTAAAACTGATATATTGGTGGTCTGAGTATGGGGGTTTGTATGTGGTAAAGTTGATTGAGAAGTCTGTTCGTAAGATGAAATGGTCAGACCATGGGACCTGGATAGACTAGGGGGAGGGAGAAGTTAGGGTGTTCTGTGAGAGGTTTAGGGAGGAATACCAGGTCGAGCCTGTTACCCTTGATATGGGTGGGGTTGTTTATTATTTGTTGAAAACCCATATCTTCCATGAATTCCAGAAAGGCCGTGGACTGGGTTGGAGGTAGTGAAGCTAGGTTGAAGTTCCCTAGGATGACATGGGGTTTTTTTGTAGTGGATGTGCAAGTTGATTGGAGGATCAGTGTAAGGTTAAAGTGGTTGTTGGTAGGTGGTCTATAAAGGAGACATATTGCTAAGCTTTTATTTTCAATTTTGAGTATGTCTATGCCGTCGCAATTGCTACAGATACTGGCAAAAGCGTTTAGTTCTTCTCTACTTATTATAAGGACACCGCCTTCTCTTTTGGAATCTCTCAGGCAGTTAAAGAGACTATAGCCATTTGTGTTTAGTTGGTTTAGAAGGATTGTATCTGACTCAGTAAGCCAGGTTTCAGTGATACAGAGTCGATCTGGGGATTCATCTGTTAGAATGTCTAGGATTACTGGGATTTTATTTCTTATTTATTTAACATTTCTTTTATACTTCATTTTAAGTTATCAAGGCAATTTACATTGAACACAACTTAAGAATTACATAGAACAAAAACTTGTGGAATAGATGTGTAGGAATTACAAGAAAACAATAGGGTGGGGAATCATAGGTAAAACTTATTTACAAGGGCATTTTCAATTGAAGGTATTATTTTGGATACTTGTTGGTATGAGGTTGAAGTGGGGTTATTGAGTGATAAAAAATATATCTTGGGAGGATTATGTATCTGAATCAAAAAACTTCTGGAAGATGTGGGTTTTAAGTTTTTTTCCAGAAGTTTTTTATATCTTTTATTGTTTTATTTATTTTATTTATTTTATTGCTTTTATATACCGCGTTCTTTAAAATCAGTGCGGTTTACAGATAACATTTTTATGCATATCAGGATGTCTGTTATGCACTTACAGTGAACGGGAGATACAACTTGGATTTCAAAATGGGGGAACTATCTACAGTATCTACAAACTATGTACAGTATAACTATGAGTTGTCTGTGGCTTATCGTTGTTTAGCTGGGTGTAAGGCGGCTAATGTTGGGCTGTGAGTAGTGCAGGAGAAAGAGGTGGTGTTTGAGTGCTTTTCTGAATTGGGCAATATCCGTGTTATATATATATCTTATGTTGCTTGGGAGGGAATTCCATAAGAATGGACCGCAGATAGAGAATGTTCTCTGACATGTTGCTTCAGTCCTGTTAGCTTTATGTACTGGTATTTTGAGTAGGTTTTGATTTTGTTGCCTTCACAATCTATTGTTTGGTATCCTCTGTATGATGGTATGCAGGCAGTTTGCAGTCATGTTATGTATTGTGATGTAGACACCCCTATAGAGCCCATGGAAATAGAAAGGAAAAGGTTACCTTTAAAACTGACAGTCAGCCAGCACACATAGCTCACTGTTTACAAAAGAAAGACAAACAGAGGGAGATAGGAGCTGAGCTGACACGCCCAAGCTCTGACGTAGCAGCAAGACTGGAGCTTGATCACTCACACCTGTTCAGAAAGGCAGAGCCAAGCCTCAGGGAACAGAAATATAAACGCTGGTTGGGAGCAAAGGAGGGTCAGTGAGGACAACAAGAGAAGCAAGGAAGGAAGCCAGAGAGGGAGCAAGAGGAAAGAGCTCCTGAGAGACGTGGTTGGAGAGGTTCAGGAACCCTAGAGAATTGGAGACTTGGCAAAGAACCTACCTGCAGTTCTGGGAGAGAAGTCGGCAGACTAGAAGGTGGGAACGCACAGCCTGTTGCCAGGAACCAGCCTGGGCAGAGAGAACAGGGAGCCCTTCAGTCCTTACTGCCTGAGGGAAGGCTTCAGAGTTTGCACAAGCTGAGACCCAGTACCAAAGCAGGGAGGTTAAGAAGCTCTACCTGGAACAGAGAGCCAGGGGGTGTCTCTAGTCAGGAATTACAAACGGAGAGTCACAGAGCATTTCCTTGTAACTGGAGGGAACTAGATGAGAGCCAGAGAAGAAGCTCCAAAGCCACAGGTATTTCAAACCCTTGCTGTCTAGAAATGTATACAGGGGAAACACCCGAGTTTGCAAAGGGAGGTTACCTTAAACACAGTAGTAACAGCTGGCAGCCAAGCTCAGTAAATCCTGAGCTGGAAGATATGCAAATGGACTGTAATGCTAATGACATATCCGAAGTTCCAATGGATTGCACGCTTTGCCTAGCCGATGATATTGAGTCACTGTGTTAAGTCTTTGAGTTAAAGAGCTGTGAAACAGCAAAGGAAAAGAAGTTATTTTCCTTTGCCAGAAGAAGCTGTTTTGTTTCCCATTTTTGTTACTTGGAAAAGGCATAGCACGTTTTTGGAGCCAGAGTGTGAAAAGCAGCTACCTTATTTGTTGTAAATAATCCTCAAGCAAACACCTGGACACTTTCCTATTTTGTTCTACACTAAGTCCTAATGTGAGGGGATTAAATTTCTTGTCATTTTGCCTTAAACACTCGACTCATAACTATTCCTTTATCAGAGGTCTAAAAGGGACTACAGCTTCCAAGAGGCATTGCGAAAGCAGAAAGGTGTGGTCTCACTTTCTGATTAAAGGACATCATGGCAGACCAGCTCTCTTAGCCCTAGGTGGAGGGCTGGCCACATGACAGTATTTATATGTATTTATAATAGATTTGTGTTTATGCATGCCTGTATAGGTAGCCAGTGTCCTATGTCCTGGACTGCATGAAGCCAATTCCTGATGCCTTCATTGTTTCCCCTTGTGGGTCCGTGATCAAAGGTGCTGCAGGGGGACCACCTTGGAGAAGTTGCTTCGCCTAAAGGTGGTGGTGCCCAGCTCCCCAGATGAGTGGAGCAAGGGCAGGTACTCCATCTACTTCGTGGTGCCAAAGAAGGACAGTTCGTTCCAGCCCATTCTGGACCTCAAAGGGATCAACGAGCACTTGCGCACCCTGTGTTTTCTGATGGAAACCTTATGCTTTGTGATTCAAGCAGTGCACAAAAGGGAATTCTTGGCTTCTGTGGATCTGGCCGAGCGGTATTTTCATATCCCAATCCCGGCAGATCAGCAGAAGTATCGGCATTTTGCCATTCTTGGCGCTCATTCTCAGTTTGCCGCCCTTCCCTTCAGGCTATCCACCGCCTCAAGGACATTCTAAAAGGTCATGGTGGTGGCAGCTGTGCTCAAGTGATCTGTAACCATCCCTATCTAGATGACTGGCTCATTCGAACACCTTCCTTCGAATGATATCCCAAGTGGCATCCTTTTTGGAAAGTCTTGGCTGGGAGATCAATCAGGAAAAGAGTCAGCTTTTGCCTTCCAGTTCTTGGTATTTCTGGGAGCATGTTTCAACACTACAGTGGGCAGAGTTTTCTTGCCAGAGGAGAAAGTCAGAAGACTTTTCAATTGCATGGTGACATTCTGTGAGCAGCATGCTACCAGAGTGTGGGATTATTTTCAGCTCCTTGGATTCATGGCGGTGACCATACAGATGGTCCTGTGGGCACATGCTTACATGCGACAGCTCCAGTGGTCCTTGTTGACTTTGTGGTCCCCGAGTTCTCAGGAGTTTGAACGCAGGCTTCCACTCACATTGAGAGCAAGGTCCAGCCTGCGGTGGTGGTGGCAGCAACCCTGTCATCTGAGGAAGGGTGTACTTATTTATTTATTTATTTACTTATTTCACATTCTTATATACTGTCTTATCTGGCAATCAAGGTGATTTACAATAAACAGAACTTGATTTAACATCAAACATTTTTAACTATATACAATAGCAGAATTAACTATTTACACTGTTATGTAAATAGTTGTTTTGTAAATAGTTGCTCCTGTTATCCTGTTATCCAAGTTGATCTTCCTGTTAACTGTAATAACCAGATAAATGTAACTTGTCTGAGTTTTCTTGTTCCATGTAAACCGCGCTGATAACGAATAGTGCGGTATATAAAAAATGTTAATAAATAATAAATAAATAAATTTACAATGTAACTGGTCAGAAAATAAGGGGGGGTGGAAGATAGATCGAAATCCATATGTTGGTTAACTGAGAGGTGTGTAGGTGTGTATTTGAATGTATTAGGGGATAGAGAAGAGGTTAGGGGGAGGAAATAGAGGGCTGTTAAGACCACGTTTGGTAGATAGTCATAGGTTCTGAGTGTGATTTGCCATAGTGTTGAATGAAAAGGAAAGTCTTCAATCTTTTTATGAAGATCTTTTATTTCCTTTATTGATGGAGGCAGGGAATTCCAAAGAGTTGGGGCATAGTGAGAGAAAGCTCTTTTGTTTGTTTTGTTTGACTTGTGGAAATCAGGTGGTATGCATGGTACTGCTGGATGATTTCTCCTGGATTATGCTGACAACAGATGCCAGTCTCTTGGGCTGGGGAGCCCTTTGCCAAGACCAAATGGCTCAAGGCCATTGGAACCACAGGGAAGTGGTGTGGTCCATCAATCGCCTCAAGGTGAGGTCCATAAGGTGTGCTCTTTTGTGTTTCTGGCTCCTGGTTGAGGGACAAGCAATTTGAGTGTTTTCAGACAATGCCATGACAGTGGCTTAAGTCAATCGGCAGGGTGGCACAAGAAGCACTGGAGTGGCCCTGGAGATGAATCTCCCATTTCCCTGGGCCAAGAGAAACCTTCTGCCTTGTTGGCTAAGCACATTGCCGAAATGGACAACATGGAAGCGGATTTCTCAGCCGGCACCCTCTGAATCCTGGTGAGTGGGAGTTGAGTCAAGAAGAGTTTCAGTTGATTTTACGCCACTGGGGTCACCCCAGAATGGATCTGATGGTGACCTGCTCTAGTGCCAAAGTGTGCCACTTCTCGGTCTAAGGACATTGATTCCCTGACCCAGCCATGACCCAGTCATCGGCTGCCATACGTGTTTCCTCCATGGCCCCTGGTGGGATGTGTGATTTGGCATATAGAGTGCCACGCAGGCAGGATTGTTCAGGCAGAACCAGATTGTCTGTGGAGAGCATGGTTTGGAGATATGGCTCCTTCAAGTGCTTCCCCTTTGGCTGCCTCCATTTCGGGGGCTATCACAGCAGGGACCGATGGTCCTGGAGGACCCAGCTCCCTTTTCACTTATTACATGGCTCTTGAAAGGAGATTGCTAGCGTCTAAGGGCTACTCTCCAGCTGTAATCTCTACTATACTTGGTGCCTGGAGGAGGTCTACTAAGCTATCATATGTACGGTATGGTGCCTATTTGAACGTTGGTGTGGCGTGGGTAAACTTGGCTCCTGAGACAGCCAAGGTGTCCTCTCTTTGACTTTTCTGCAGGATGACCTAGAGAAGGGCCTCTCTCTTAGCTCCCTGAAGGTTCAGGTGGCAGCTTTGGCCTGTGTCCTGGGTCCGATGATGGGAAGGTTCTTGACCTTGCACCCGGATGTCTCATGACTTCTCTAAGGGGTTCAACGTTTGCGTCCTCCCCATCGGTCTGTGATCCCTTCCTGGGATCTATCTCTGGAGCTCAGGGCCCCGATGACGGCCCCCTTTGAGCCATTGAAGCACGATACCTTGAAGGATTTGATGCTCAAGACTGTCTTCTTGGTCACAATTTGTTCTTCAATGCAGATCTCCGAGCTGCAGGCTCTCTCATGCCGGGAACCTTATCAGTCCATTTCAAATGAGGCCATTTCTATTCGGCCTATGCCTTCCTTCTTGCCTAAAGTGTTGTCTCCCTTTCACATGAACCAAGTGGTTTGCCTGCCCTTCTCTAAGGAGCAGTGTCGGGGAAAGGATAAGGATCTTCACATTGTGGATGTCCAGAGGGTGCTTCTCCGGTATTTGGAAGTTATGAATTCCTTTCGTAAGTCAGACTATCCTTTTTTTATTTAGCAGCATTTTTATTCTACCCTATCTACAAGCCATGGCTATTTACATGGAACAGTGAACTAAACATTTTACATAGAACATTTATTAAAGGTTAAATTAACTGGTGCCTCCAGATTTGAACATGTGACATCAGGGCCGTACCGAGTGAAGATCGCGCCCTGTGCGACTTGCATATCGGGTGCGCAGCCCCCCTCCCCCACAGCGGTAGAGAAGAGGCGTGCCCGATGTGCAAGTCGCTGGCATGCTAAGCAGATTTGTCCCTCCCTGCAAGAGCCAGCAAGAAGGCTTAAGGGGCGCATTTTAGCTATCCTGCCATTACCTGCTGCCGCTGAGAGAAGAAAAAGTGGTGGCGACAGGCAACGGAAGACAGCTAAAATGCGCCCCTTAAGTATTTGCACCCTGTGCGGCTGCACCGCTCGCACAGGGCTAGGTACGGGCCTGTGTGACGCCCATCCTAAAACAATTGCATTGGCTCCCAGTAGTTAGCTGCCTAAATTACAAAGCCCTCCTGATTACATTTAAAATACTGCATAACCTCTCTGCACTCTCTCTTGTAGAAATCATACAATGGACACCAAACATTAGAATGAGAAGAACAAACATAACCAACACCCCACCCCATCAGCAATTAGCAAGAGTTCCCAAGCTGCTAAGAACCGAGCTTTCTCATTATACGCACCAACTCTCTGGAATACCCTCCCTGCCCCAATCCATCTCCGACCTTTCAGCCTTCAGGAAAGCAATAAAGACGCATCTTTTCCATCTGTACTATGACCATATACCGTAGCTATGCTATAGACCTTGTCTGCCAACCTTAGCTCCGACCACTCTGCTACTTACGGGACACATTCCAGCTTGTAATTAATTCTCTCTATTCCTATCCAAGTTGATAGCCCTGGTTAATGTAAAATGGTTATTGTCTATTGTGCATAACTTGATGTTTGTTGTACTGTTCTTTGATACCTGTTCTATGTAAAATGTTTATTTTGTTCTGTGTAAACTACGCTGATTTCAAAATAGTGTGGTATATAAAATCAAATAAATAAACATCATAACTATTTACATCAAACTTGACTGACTGTGGCAAGGGAATATGAAGAGTTATGTTGGTGCTACGGAGGTTTCCTATGGGGGTTTCTGATGTGGATCTGATGGATGGGGGGGTTAGATCAGAATCTGTGCCGAAGTATTCCAAGAAGTGGGTGATTTTTAACTTATGCTGGAGTTCGGTGAGGTCTGTGAGAGCCCGTATTTCTGGTGTGAGGGCAGATCAATATTCTATGTATATAGTTCAATGTATATAGTTTTACCCCCATATTATCCATGTTTATCTTATCCAAATTTATTTTCCTGTTTTATGTAATACCGAACAGCCTGTTGTTCTGGTCTTTGGTTCTCTGTAAACCGCGCTGATTGTAAATAGCGCGGTATATAAAAAATTGAAATAAATAAATAAATAAATAAATTCCAGATGAGTGGGACATAGAACGAGAAGGCTCTGTTGGAAGTTGTATTGCTGGATTGAGTAAAAGTGCTGTTTTCTGGCCCATGCAAGGGTGAAGCAGTGGCCAAGTTGACTTTGGAGTGCTACAATAAGGAGGCTATTGCCTTAGCATATCAGTTACAAAACTGGCCAGTTCTGGAGGGTCTATGCGTCAATTCTACCTGAGTGCAAGGGTCTCATGGGCAGGGCAGAGCGGAGCTCAGTAGATCCTGCAGACATTTGTCGGGCAGCAACATGGGCATCACTTTCCACTCTTGCACTGGTGGACACGGTCTTCGGTTGTGAGCTGCTGTGTGTTCTTCCCGCCCAGTGGAATTGTAGCTTTGGTACATCCTACTTGTCTGGACTGGACTAGCAGGACGATATGGAAGATGACATTTTACTATACCAGTTAATGTCCTATCCTTATGTCCTGCTAGATCAGTCCAGGGCCTGCCCCTGAAACTGTATTTGCTCTGTTCCTCTGCTGTGGTACCCTTCAGTCCATCATGATTTTTTTACTTGGCTCTGCAGGCTCATCTACTGACAGCCTTTTATTTCTACCTTCATGTACATGGTTCTCTACTATTTCGCTATTCATAGTTGCCCACATTGAGGTTGTGTGAGGCTTGTTCTGTATCTCCCATTTCCTTTGCGATGAATACTGAAGGAGCACAGGAGTAATCTCATTGAAACCTGGGCTTTTCATTGGTTCTTTGTCTCCACCAATCTGCTGATAGGGAACACAGCCCACTTGTCTGGACTGGTCTAGCAGGACTCAAGGAAAGGACATTATCTGGTAAGTAAAATATGACCTTCTAAATTTTGCTGCTTTTATTTCATCTAATCCTGAATACTGTAACATCATACTGACCTTGTAGAGCAGAAATCATTAGTTTTCTGTTCGTCCTGTAGTTGATTTCTTGGCATTCGTCCTGTAGTTGATTTCCTAGCATCTTAGAGAGGGTTCTAGAAAGGCTGTGATGCTCCTCACAAAGCCAGGAGCTTACACTAGCTTGTCAGCCCTTTAATCCAGCCCTGCACATGGTAACAGATACTATCTGACAGTACAGATAGCAACTAGAGGATGTAGTATTTATTTATTTATCTATTTCTTCTATACCGCCCCTTCCAGAGATCAAGGGCGGTTTACATGGAACAGTTAACATTTTTGTATACTTCTGTATACTTTACATAGAACGGTATTTGTAACTATGTACAGGTAACATTGCATGGAACAGTTTCAAAACTATTTACATGGAACTATTTACAAAGAACATGGAACATGGAACATGGAACATGGAACGTACGAAGCATGAACCAAGGGAAGTTGGAGGTGGTCAAGAATGAAATGGAACGTGTACAACTTGATCTGTTGGGTGTCAGCGAACTGAAATGGACTGGCATAGGGCACTTTGCATCTATTCATCTCAAACACCTTCTTCCAGCAACACAAGCGACGACTGTACACATGGACTTCACCCAATGGATTGTATAAAAATCAAATTGAATACATCTGTGGAAGTCAACGATGAAAAAGCTCTGTAACATCAACAAAGACAAAACCTGGAGCTGACTGTGGTACAGATCATCAACTACTAGTATGCAAACTCAAGCTAAAGTTGAAAAAGAGCAAACCACTCATGAATGCACCAAAATATGACCTTGAGAATATACCACTGGAATTTAAAGACTGCCTGCAAAATCGATTTGCTGCTTTAGATACAAATGACAGAGCTCCGGAAGAGTTATGGAATGACATCAAGAAGGTTGTGCTGGAAGAAAGCGAGAAGTCTCTACAAAAGGTGAAAAAGCAAAAACGGCCAAAATGGATGACGGAAGAAACTCTGAAAATTGCCCAGAAACGCAGAGAAGCTAAAGCCAAAGGAGAAAGAAAGACAATCGCAGAACTCAACAGAGATTTCCAACGTGCAGCAAGACAGGACAAGGAAAAGTACTACAATGACACTTGCAAGGAAATAGAACATAAGAACATAAGAACATAAGAAATGCCATACTGGGTCAGACCGAGGTCCATCAAGCCCAGTATCCTGTTTCCAACAGTGGCCAATCTAGGTCATACGTACCTAGCAGTTTCCCCAAAAGACACAGGTTCTGCAGTGCTTGTACTAGGCCAAGCATTGATATCCTGGGTCCCTTTTTAATAGTGGTTTATGGACCTTTCCTCCAGGAACTTGTCCAAACCTTTTTTAAACCCAGCTATACTAACAGCCCTTACTACATCCTCCGGTAACAGATTCCAGAGTTTGATTACACGTTGAGAGAAGAAATATTTTCTCCTATTTGTCTTAAATAGTTTACCCTGTAGCTTCATTACATGCCCCCTAGTCCTTCTATATTCTGATAGCGTAAACAATTTATCCACGTTTATCCGTTCCACTCCATTCATTAATTTATACACCTCTATCATATCTCCCCTCAGCCGCCTCTTTTCTAGGTTAAAGAGCCCTAACCTTTTTAGCCTCTCTTCATAGGAGTAGCCTTCCATCCCCTTCACCAATTTGGTGGCTCTTCTCTGTACTTTTTCTAATAACTCTATGTCCTTTTTAAGATACGGTGACCAGAATTGCACACAATATTCAAGGTGCGGTCGTACCATGGAGCGATACAGAGGCATTATAATATCCTTTGTTTTATTCTCCATCCCTTTCCTTATGATACCTAGCATTCTATTTGCTTTCTTGGCCGCCGCTGCACACTGGGCGGAGGGTTTTAACATGTTATCCACGATGACTCCTAGATCTTTTTCCTGGGTGGTGGTTTCTAATGTGGAGCCTTGCATCTTGTAACTATAGTGTGGGTTGTTCTTTCCTAGGTGCATAACTTTGCACTTGTCCACATTAAATTTCATCTGCCATTTGGATGCCCAGTCTTCCAATTTATCCAGATCCTCCTGCAGTTTTCCACAATCCTCTTGGGTTTTAACAACTTTAAACAGTTTTGTGTCATCTGCAAATTTGATTACCTCACTAGTTATTCCCTTTTCCAGGTCATTTATGAATATGTCAAAAAGTAGCGGACCCAGTACAGATCCCTGGGGTACTCCACTATTCACCTTTTTCCATTGGGAATATTGGCCATTTAGCCCTACCCTCTGCTTTCTATCTTTTAACCAGTTCCCGATCCACAATAGTACACTGCCTCCTATCCCATGACTTTTTAGCTTCGCCAAAAGTCTCTGATGGGGGACCTTGTCAAAAGCTTTCTGAAAGTCCAGATACACTATATCAACCGACTCACCTTTGTCTACCTGTTTATGCACACCTTCAAAAAAACAGATCAGATTAGTAAGGCAAGATCTTCCTTGTCTAAAGCCATGTTGGCTGTCTCCCATTAGGCCATGACTATCTACATGCTGTGTAATTTTGTTCTTTATGATGGCTTCTACCATTTTCCCTGGTACTGACGTCAGGCTCACCGGTCTGTAATTTCCCGGGTCACCCCTGGAACCCTTTTTAAAAATTGGTGTTACGTTGGCGACCCTCCAATCTTCAGGTATTACAGATGATTTTAATGAAAGTTCACAGATTACCAATAACAGGTCTGCAATCTCATATTTCAGTTCTTTCAACACTCTGGGATGTATACCATCCGGTCCAGGTGATTTGCTACTATTCAGTTTATCAAATAGTTGTAATATATCTTCCCGGTGTAGCGATATTTCTCTCAATTCCTCTGCAGTATCACCTTTAAATACCACTTCAGTCTTGGGTAACACCCCTACATCTTCCTCAGTAAAGACCGAAGCAAAGAATTCATTCAGTCTCTCTGCTATAGCCTTGTCTCCTCTTACTGCCCCTTTTACCCCTCTATCATCTAATGGTCCAATTGACTCTCTCACAGGCCTTTTGCTACGAATGTACTTGAAAAAGTCTTTATTTCGTGTTTTTGCTTCCGTAGCAAGTTTCTTCTCAAATTCCCGCTTTGCCTGCCTTATCAATGCTTTGCATTTAACTTGCCAGTGCTTGTGCTGTTTCCAGTTTTCATCATTTGGCTCTTTTTTCCATTTTCTGAAGGTTGCTCTTTTGGCAGCAACAGCCTCTCTGACCTCACCTTTAAACCATGCTGGCAGTTTTTTGGACTTTCTTCCACTTTTCTTAATGCATGGAATACAGCTGGTCTGGGCTTCGAGGATAGTATTTTTAAATAACACCCAAGCTTGCTGTAAGTCTTTAACCTTTGGAACCGCTCCTTTTAGTTTTTTTCCGAACTATATTCCTCATTCTATCATAGTCACCCTTTTGAAAGTTAAAAGGTAGTACTGTGGATTCCTTTACTATCTGTCCTCCACTGATTAAATCAAACATGATCATACTATGATCACTATTGCCAAGTGGTCCCAACACCCTTATTTCTTGCACCAGATCTGGCGTTCCACTAAGGACTAGGTCCAGTATGGCTTCCCCTCTGGTCGGTTCATGAACCAGCTGCTCCAAGAAGCAGTCATTTATTTCATCTAGAAACTTTATCTCTTTAGCTTGTCCTGCTGTGACACTGTCCCAGTCGATACCGGGGTAATTGAAATCACCCATTATTACTACTCTGTTGTGGCTTTTGTTAGCTTCCTTGATTTCTTTGAGCATTTCATCATCCATTTGTTCATTCTGGCCAGGTGGTCGATAGTATACTCCCACTGCCATCACCTTCCCCTTCATAAATGGAATTTCAATCCATAGAGATTCTACAGCATATTTTGTTCCCTGCAAAACTTTAATCCTTTCTGACTCAATGCCCTCTCTAACATAGAGCGCAACCCCTCCACCAATTTGTTCAGCTCTATCATTACGATATAGTTTGTATCCAGGTATCACAGTGTCCCACTGGTTATCCTCCTTCCACCATGTCTCTGAGAGTGCAATCATATCTAACCTCTCATTTAATGCTATATATTCTAATTCTCCCATCTTATTGTTTAGACTTCTAGCATTGGCATACAAGCATTTTAGAGACTGTATTTTATTAATATTAATCTGGCTATTGGTAGGCATGGGTAATTGGGAGCAGAAACTATTAGAAGCAGAAACTATTAGAGGAAGAACAAGATCGGCTTTCCTAAAGCTGCGAGAGTTAAAGAAAAAGTTCCAGCCCCGAATTGGAATGTTACAAGATGCTCAAGGATCTATGTTGAATGATGCTGAGAAGATCAAGAAAAGGTGGAAGGAATATACAGAGTTTTTATATGATAAAGATCAAGTGGACCAACAGCCGTTTCAACCTATACCTTATGATCAGGAACCATTGGTGATGAAAGAAGAAGTTGAAGCAGCATTGAAAGCCTTATCAAAGAACAAAGCACCAGGCATTGATAGCATTCCCATAGAAGTATTGCAGCAATCTGATGCAGCTGTTACCGTACTTACAAGGCTCTGCCAAGAAATATGGAAGACAACATCATGGCCAACTGACTGGAAAAGATCTGTGTTTATACCAATACTAAAGAAAGGTGATCCAACTGACTGTGGAAATTATCGCACAATCGCTCTGATCCCACATGCCAGCAAGATTCTACTGAAGATTATTCAAAAGAGACTACAGCCATACCTAGAACAAGAACTACCTGAAGTGCAAGCAGGGTTCAGGAAAGGGCGAGGAACGAGAGACATCATTGCGGATGTGAGATGGATCCTTGAAAAGACTAAAGAATACCAAAAGGATATCTATTTGTGCTTTATCGACTATAGCAAGGCTTTTGACTGTGTAAACCATGAGAAACTCTGGGCCACATTAAGAAGCATGGGTATACCAGAACACCTGATCGTTCTCTTGCGTAATCTGTACATTGATCAAGAAGCAACAGTTCGAACGGAACAAGGAGAAACAGAATGGTTTAAAATAAGCAAAGGTGTAAGACAAGGCTGCATACTTTCCCCCTACCTGTTTAATTTATATGCAGAACAAATCATCAGAGAAGCAGGACTGTATGAAGACAACAGAGGTGTGAAGATTGGTGGAAGACTCATCAACAACCTTCGCTATGCTGATGATACCACATTACTGGCTGAAAGCGAAGATGATCTGAAACATTTGCTTCTCACAATCAAAGAACATAGTCTCAAAATGGGCCTGCACCTTAATGTAAAGAAGACAAAGATCATGACAACTGGCATAATCAACAGGTTCATCGTTGAAGGAGAAGAAATTGAAATTGTGAACAACTTTAACCTACTTGGATCAACTATCAATAAAGAAGCAACAAGCAGTCAAGAAATCAGACGACGCATTGCTCTTGGCAGAATGGCTATGAAAGACCTAGATAAGATTCTCAAGAGCAGAGATGTGTCTCTCCATACAAAGATTCGACTTGTTCAAGCCATGGTATTTTCAATAACATCATATGGATGTGAAAGCTGGACAGTGAAAAAGACAGACAGGAAGAAAATTGATGCCTTTGAATTATGGTGCTGGCGGCGAATACTGTGTATACCATGGACTGCCCGAAGAACAAACCAGTCGGTACTAGAGGAGATCAAACCTAAGCTTTCTTTAGAAGCTCAGATGACAAGACTTCGGCTTTCATACTTCGGACACATCATGCGAAGAGAGAGAGATCATTAGAGAAAGACATCATGCTTGGCAAGATAGAAGGTCAACGCAAAAGAGGAAGGCCAGCAATGAGATGGATCGCTACAATAACAGCAGCTACGGGTACCAGTCTGTCAACAATGAGCCGCCTGACTGAAGACCGAACACAATTTAGGATAGCTATCCAGAGGGTCGCCATGAGTCGACTCCGACTCGACGGCACTTAACAACAACAACATTTACAAAGAACAATAAACAGTATGTTACAGAGGACAATAGACGTTAAACATAAAAGCTGTAGTAAAAGCTGTTAGTGAGGCTGGGTTTAAAAAATGTTTGGACAAGTTCCTGGAGGAAAGGTCCATAAGTCATTATTAAAAAGGACCCTGGATATCACTGCTTGACCCAATACAAGCATTGTGGAACCTGTGTCTTTTGGGAAAACTGCTAGATACTTGTGACCTGGATTGGCCACTGTTGGAAGCAAGATACTGGGCTTTAGGACCTTGGTCTGACCCAGTATGTCATATCTTATCTTCTAACCAATAAGAAAGCAGAGTTATCCAGTCAATAGCTACTACAGTAAAATTAACAGCAAAGCAAATGAAATATATATGTAAATAATATAAAATGCAGTACATCAGAGCTAGGGAATTATTTGTAATCCCTGTGTATGCATGTTTGTGTTTGATGTTCATATGTTCCTTATGCCTGGAACAAACTAGTTAGTGGTCTTCATTATAAAGCATATGAGGAAAGACTTAAGGATCTTAATATGTACACCTTAGAGGAAAGGCGGAATAGAGGTGATATGATTGAGATGTTTAAATATCTCCGTGGCATAAATGCATAGGGGGAGAGCCTCTTTCAATTGAAAGCAAGTTCTGCTACGAGGGTGAAAGGGGATCGATTCAGGAGTGATATGTGGAAATATTTCTTTATGGAAAGAGTGGTAGATATGTGGTATATTTTTTATTTTATTTATTATTTATTTATTTATACCGCGCTCTTTAGAATCAGTGCGGTTTACATGTCTACTAACAGGTACTTTTTATTCCCTTGTCCCCGAAGGGCTCACAGTCTAAGTGTACCTGAGGCAATGGAGGGTTAAGTAGCTTGCCCAAGGCCACAAGGAGTGGCCATGGGACTAGAAACCCCAGTCCCTCCGGCCTGAGGTTGCTTGTCCCCATGAGGGAATTGAACCCCTGGCCCTCTGGTCTGAGGTAACCTGTCCCAACCACTGAGCCACTCCCAGTGGAGGTGGCAGATATGAGGACAGTATCTGAATTCAAAAAAGCATGGAACAAACACAGAGGATCTCTAAAGGAAAAAAGGGGACTGTTGTAGTGGTTGATATCGAAGGACAGATTAGATAGGCCATGTGATCTTTTTCTGCCAGCATGTTTCTATGCTTCTATTTTTCTAAACTACCTGAGTTGGTATGTCAGTCTGCATCTCTGGCCCTTTTCAAATCCAGGCTTAAAACTCACCTCATCGAAGTTGCTTTTGGCTCCTAATCCGCGTAGTCTCCTGCTCGCCAACAATGTGTTTCTTTACCATTCCCCTAGACATACTGTATCCTAGTCCCCAGCTGTTGTGTTGTCTGTCTTGACTAGACTGTAAGGTTTTATGAGATCATCTCTTACATGTCTCTATACAGGGCTGCGTATATAAATGATTAGTAGTAGTTGTGTTGCTGTTAAGTGCCGTTGAGTCTGTGTTGACTCATGGCAACCCTCTGGATAGCTGTCCTAAACTGTGTTCGGTCTTCAGTCAGACGGCTTATTGTTGACAGAGTGACATCCATAGCTGCTGTTATTGTATTGATCTATCTCATTGCTGGCCTTCAATTGTCCTTCAACCTTGCCAAGCATGATGTCTTTCTCTAATGATCTCTCTCTTCGCATGATGTGTCCAAAGTATGAAAGTCAAAGTCTTATCATATGAGCTTTTGATCTCCTCTAGTACTAACTGGTTTGTTCTTCAGGCAGTCCATGGTATACACAGTATTCTTCACTAGCACAATAATTCAAAAGCATTGATTTCCTTCCTATCTTTTTCATTGTCCAACTTTCACATCCATAAGATGTTATTGAAAATACCATTGCTTGCACAAGTTGAATCTTTGTATGGAGAGAGGCATCTCTGCTCTTGGAAATCTTGTTTCAGTCTTCCATAGCCATTATGCCAAGAGCAATGCGTAATCAGACTTCTTGACTGCTTGTCATTTCTTGATTATTGATCCAAGCAGGTTAAAGTTGTCCACTATTTTAATTTCTTCTCCATCAATGATGATTTTGCCAATTGTCAGGATCTTTTTCTTCTTTACGTTAAAGTGCAGCCCCATTTTAAGACTATGTTCCTTGATCTTGAGAAGCAAATGTTTCAGATTGTCTTCACTTTCAGCCTGTATCGTGGTATCATCAACATAGTGAAGGTTGTAGATAAGTCTTCTACCAATCATCGCTCCTCAGTTGTCTTCATACAGTCCTGCTTCTCTGATGATTTGTTCTGCATATAAATTAAACAAGTAGGGGGAAAGTATACAGCCTTGTCCTACAGCTTTGCAGATTTTAAACCATTCTGCTTTTCCCTGTTCTGTTCGAACTGTTGCTTCTTGATCAATGTGAAGGTTGTGCAGTGGCCGTGTTTGTAAGGGAAGTCATCAAGTGGTGCCGATTGAAGGGAGGAGCATTACCTTCAGTAGAACAAGTACATTTTTCTGAGTAGCAGCAGTTGGACATTTTATTATTATTATTATTATTATTATTACTGAATGAGAAATGCATATTAAGTGTATGGTAAATGTGCAAATTTTAATTTTAATGTGGTTTGTATTTTATATGACTGAAAATATAGAATATGAAAATATAAAATATGATATCATAAAGTGCAATAGATATATAATAATGAATATATGGGTTAACACTCATATGTGGTAAGGGGTATAATATTTAGATAAAGATGTTTTACATCATTTTGGAAAAAAAAGATATATGAAAGAGGGATGTTCATTTATACAGTTTGTATGTAATAGAGTCCTATCTTTATTTAGTGGTTGTGATTTTATTGTTGCACTCTTTTTGGATGTATAGATAAGTTGTGCAAGAGAATTATCAGATGTTCTCGTATTTATTTATTTATTTATTTACATTCTCTTATATACCGCGCTATTCTGCATCAGTGCGGTTTACATTGAACAAACTGAAATTACATTGAACAGGGCATTATAACTTGGAGATAACTATTTTACAGGGAACATGGGCTATGGAGGGTTAAGTGGCTTGCCCTTGCATCTTAATATGGTCCATAGTTTCTCATGGTTTACACAGGCAAAAGCCTTGGTTTAGTCAATAAAACACATATAGATATCCTTTTGGTATTCTTTTGTCTTTTCAAGGATCCATTTCACATCTGCGATGATGTCTCTCGTTCCTCGCCCTTTCCTGAACCCTGACAGCACTTCAGGCAGTTCTCATTCCAGGTATGGTTGTAGTCTCTGCTGAATAATCTTCAGTAGAATCTTGCTGGCATGTGGATCAGAATGACTGTGTGATGATTTCCATAGTCAGTCGGATCACGTTTCTTTAGTATTGGTATAAACACAAATCTTTTCCAGTCAGTTGGTCATGTTATGTTATTTTATGTTACTCTTTATTTTATATACCACATATCTGCCAAAACCTATGCAATTTACATTAACAAATCACAAATCATACAAAATCTATGGAATTTACATTAACAAAAACACAAATCATAGAAAAAGAACACCATAACAAAATAGGAAAGATACAACAGAAAAAGATGAACATACCAACTAAAAACAGAGTCAATAGAAACAGACAATGATGTTGTCTTCCAAATTTCCTGGCAGAGTCTTGTAAGTATGGTAACAGCTGTATCCAACTGCTGTAATACTTCAATGGGAATGTCATCAATGCCTGGTGCTTTGTTCTTTCAATGCTGCTTTGATTTTTTTCATCACCTAAAGGTACAGGTTGAAACGGCTGTTCGTCCACTTGATCTTTATGGTATAATGACTCTGTATATTCTTTCTACCTTTCTTTGATCTTCTCAGCATCATGCAACATCGTGAGCATCTTGTAACATTCCAATTCTAGGCTGGAATTTTTTCTTTAACTCTCTTTGCTTTAGGAAGGCCGATCTTGTTCTTCCGCTAATACTTTCTGCTTCAATTTCCTTGCATGTGTCATTGGTAGTACTTCTTATCTTCTTGTCTTGTCTTGCTGCATGTTGGAAATCTCTGAGTTCTGTGATTGTCTTTCTTCTCTGGCTTTAGTTTCTCTACATTTCTGCATAATTTTCAGAGTTGCTTTGGTCATCCATTTTGGATGTTTTGGCTTTTTCACTTTTTGTAGAGACGTCTCACTTTCTTTGAGCACAACTTTCTTGATGTCATCTCATAACACTTTTGGTGCTTTGTCATTTGTATCCAAAGCAGCAAATCAATTTTGCAGGTAGTCTATAAATTCCGGTGGTATATTCCCAAGGTCATATTTTGCTACATTCATGAGTGAAATGGCTTTCTCTTTTTCAGTTTTAGCTTAAGTTAGCATACTAGTGGTTGGTGATCTGTTCCACAGTTGTACAATAGTAGTGGTAGTAATATACGATATATGTATCTCTGTTGTATGGTCCATGTGTGCTGTGCATGCATTGAGTCTATGGGAGAGTAGTTAGAGCTGGTGGAGTATTTTCGAGGGGACATTGTGACATACTAAATGATGGCAGATAAAAACAGTATGATCAATCTAGTCTGTCCAGTAAGGTGGCTAGAGATGTAGAGTTGCCCCTCTCTATTTATGAAGTTATTTATATTTGCTTTTATTCTATCCTCTTGGGGATCCTCTGTCTCTTTCCCAGGCCTTTTTGAATTTGATCACTGTTTTTACCCCTACCATTTTACCAGTTTGCAGGGTGGTGGGTCACATACAGTGGACAGTAGTTGGCATGGTGTTGGAACAATTAGGGGGTGTTGTTTATGTGGGATGACAAGACAATTGCAATGGAGTATTTTTTAGTGGTAGGGCAGTGTGTGGAGTGGTGGGCAGTTACATGGGGGTAGGTTTTTAGAGCATGGCAGGTTGTAGGGCAGTTGTGGTAGGGTAGTTTTAGGGAGTGAAGGCAGTTGGAAGGATGGTGAGGCAGTTTCAAGGGATTGGGTTTTGGGATGGGGTAATTTGCGGGCCTGGGAGGCAGTTATAGAAGTATTTTGTGGGGTTGGGACAGCTTGCAGTGTAGTGAGCCAATTGTATGGGGTATTTTTTCAGGGTAGGGGCATTTTGCAGGTTGGTTGGGCAGTTGCAAAGGAGTATTTCCATATCATCCTGCTAGTCTAGTCCAGACAAGTGGGTTGTTTTCCCCTACCATATCTTATATTATGAACATAATATATCATATGCCATACTGGGTAAGACCAAAAGGTCCATCGAGCCCAGTATCCTATTTCCAACAATGGCCAATCCAAGTCACAAGTACCTGTCAGGTTCCCAAAATGTAGACAGATTCCACGCTGCTTATCCCAGAAACGTGTGCAAATGTCTTTTGAACCCAACTGCACAAACAGCTTTTAGTACATCCTCTGACAATGCAACACTGCTCGCCCCTGGGGCAAGCAGCGTGGAATCTGTCTACCTTTTGGGAACCTGACAGGTACAGTACTTGTAACCTGGATCGGTGACTGTTGGAAACAGGACACTGGGCTTGATGTGCATTTGATCTGATCCAGTATGGCAGTTCTTACGTTATCATGAACTTAGTTATGTGTTAAAAGAAAAAATATTTTCTCCTATTTGTTTTAAATTTACTACTTTGTAATTTAACGGCATGCCTCCCTAGTCTTTGCACTTTTTATTCTTTTTCTGACATAACAGCAAAAAAAAATCCATTGCTGTCCTATCTGATGCATGGAGATTGAAGACTCCCAGTATCATATTTCCAAATTTATGACAAGAGATTAACATTCATGAACTCAAAATTGACAACACTACTTCATAAAAACTTTAAGAATTAAGGGCCCGATATTCAGCCGCTGCCCAGTTAGCGTCAGCGACAAACGCTAGGCCAGTTTTTCCTGCACCTCACTTTTGCCACTTAGAGATAACCGGGCAGCGACTCAATATCGCTACTGCCTGATTATCACTGAATGCCGTCCTCAGAAGGCCCCGAAGCAAACCGATTAGATGGGGGCATGCAGCAGCGACTCCCGTGAATACTGCTGCTGAATATCCCAGACAAAATGTATATTGTTCCTATACAGAGCTCCTACTGTATATAGCAGGCATGTCCAACAGGTGGATCGCGATCTACCTGTAGATTGCGGAAGAGTCAGAGGTAGATCACCAGCCCCATGGCTCCATCTCTCCAGCAGCTTGCCCCGTAGCAAGGAGAGAGCTTGTGCTGGCAGGTCGTCTGCTGAGTGCTTGCCGCCGCTGCTGATCCTTTGCCTGTCTTTTTTCCCTGCCTACGGGAATCTTGCCTGCAGGTGTACTGGGGGGCGCTTGTTGTTTTCGTGTCAATAGTTTGTGGGTACCCCAAGGGGCTGCTGCCCGCGCCCCGCGACAAGATGCCACAGGCCCAGCATCATACCTGGTTTCCTGTCTCTCAGAATCACCCATTCCTGCCCCAACACCCCTTAGAAGTGTGTTATATACCGGGCGATATCCATTCGCCCGGGCTTTACCTGAATACACTTACCGTATTAGTTGAGTCGTGTGCTGGTCGTTGGTCTCTTTATAGTTCGCTTTCATTAAACGTTTTTGGGCAGACACAACAAAGTGTCAAGAATTTGGTGATTTTGGCAGGCTTTTCCAATTTTGTTCTAACTTGCCTATGCCTTGCCTTCGAATTGGTTCAAACCACTGTGACTTTTGCTTGCCTCTGAAATTTTATTTTGCCTAGCCTTTGCGTTGATTCTACACTGCAATTTTATTTCGCCTTGCCTTTGTGTTAATTCTACACTGTGTGCAGAATTTATTAAATCGCGTATGGCGGTATTTGATTTTATCTGGTTTGCTGGACAGGTGTTTGAGTTTTTTTGATGATTGTTTGGTGGTATTTTATTATTGGTGCCAGTATGATGAATTCTTATTTTTACTTTTAGAACTGCATGTGTGGTTTTGGCATCTCCAGTCCTTGTATTGCACATCATCCAGAGGTCTTCAGTTCCTGTTGATCTTTAATACTTTGGGATAGTGACAGTTTTGGACCAGATTCAGCCAGTGTTTATACTAATTTAGCAGATTTGGCCTTCCTACATCCAGCCACCCTAGTATAACGAAGATGAGTGTTCCAAAGAAGAGCAAAACCTACCACTTGCATGATGAATGAGAAATGGACTACTTCTTCATCATGGTGAAAGACAAGTGTTGTTGTCTAATTTGTAATGCCCCAGTATCCTTGCCCAAAAAGGGTAATCTGGAACATCACTATAAGGCTCTGCACAGCAATAAGCTTGATGCTGATTTTCCACCCAAAAGTGAAATTCGTAAACTGAAGCGCAAAGAACTTAAATCGAAATTGGCTACTCAGCAACAGTTGATGGTGAAGCCAAGGTCACACTCGGTCAATGCAACCATAGCATCCTTCAAGGTCAGCAACCTGATCACAAAGAAATGCAAACCTTTCACTGAAGAGGAATTTGTAAAAGATTGTTTTCTTGAAGCAGCTGACAATCTTTTTGAAGGATTTAAAAATAAGAAAGAGAGCATAGCTGCTATTCAAGATGTACAATTGTCAAGAAACAACGTCGTGCGGCGAATAGAAAAGATGTGTGGAGACACAACTGAACAATTGTTGGAGCATGTTTCAAATTGTGTTGCTTTCTCACTCCAACTGGATGAATCTACAGACATAAGAGACATAGCCCAGTTACTAGTCTTTATCCGGATGGTTTTTGAAGACTTCAGTGTTAAAGAAGAACTACTTGAATGATTTCTTTAAAAGGGAGAACTACTGGTCAGGAAATATTCAGTTCTTTCCATTCTTTTGTGACAAAGTGTAATCTTCCATTGCATAGACTTGTTTCCATCACTACTGATGGAGCAAGAGCAGTGACAGGTGAGGTTAACGGTTTCATAGCCCTCTGTAGACAGCATGACGACGTCCCAGATTTCCTTTCTTACCACTGCATCATTCACCAACAAGTTTTGGCAAGCAAGAGACTCAATACAAAGACTGTCATGGACATCACTTTCAAAATTGTAAATTCAGTTCTTGGAAGATCACTTCAAAGACGGCTTTTCAATCTTACTCTTAATGAAGGGGCAGCGAAAATCATTTTGCACACAGATGTAAGGTGGCTAAGTAGGCACAAATTTCTTCAAAGAATTTGTGATTTGCTGAATGAAATAAGAAGTTTTTTGAAGGAGAGGGGAGATGACCAAGCAGAGTTGGAAGATGGTTGGAAGTGGTTATGTGATCTGGCATTTCTCGCTGACTTTACAGGCGAACTAAGTGATATGAACCTTTAACTACAAGGTAAAAACAAATGCATTGGCGAGATGATGAGTACAGTTTCATCCTACAAGAGCAAATTTGAGCTAATGATGACTGACCTTGCAAACAACACTTTTGATCATTTTCCTAATACGCAGGACCATCTGGGACAATATCCAAATTTTGTTTTTCAGAACGAGAAGTATGTGACAGAAATCTGTTCTGTTATCCAGGAATTCGAAAATAGATTCTGTGACTTCCAAAAAATTGGAACAATTGTGGAGTACTTGTCATACCCATTCAAAGTAGATGTGGACATTAAAGAAACTGCAGCTGCTATCAGTAAAAATTACTCATTGAACAAGCCATCTCTTGAAAACGAAATATTAACCCTTAAAAATGACATTTTTCTCAAGATCCGTGCTGAGCAAGAATCGTTTTGGAAGCTAGTGCCTACAGACAAATTTCCCAACTTGAGAAGATGCAGTGAAGCTGTACACTCCTGTTTCGGTTCAACTTATTTGTGTGAATCTGCGTTTTCCCATCTGAAAATGACAGAGTACACAACGTTCCAACATGACAGATGAACATCTCCAGGATTCCCCGAGACTGGCCCTCACGCAATATTCACCCAACTTCAAAAAGCTGGTGGATGAAATGCAGGCTCAGACGTCTGTGATAAGGAAGCTTATCATAGCTCAGGAAGGAGCTATAGAAAAGGTGAAGTGACTCTGAACAAGCAACCTGTCAGTTCTGGTAGAAATAAGAAAACAGAATTTTCCCATAAAAGACTACCAGTCCCAGAATGCACCAGGTTTCCAACAGCCATTAGAGGAGCTGAAGTGGGGAAACGTGTGTTCAATCAGGAGGGCTATGAGGTAATCCCTAAGCACTCATCTCAAAGGGCAAGGCCTGATTCAGCACAGCTGCACTGTGTTAGGGAGGAGCACTCATCTAAGCAGAATAAAGGTAGAGTTTATTCTAAAGAGAATTATCCTCAGGATCATCATCATCTTCATGATCAGCTTGAGCTTGATCATCTTCATCATCTGAAGGATTATCAGAAGCAGAAGCCAAACCGGACGGACAGAGAGGGCAAGAAACCCTTTGGAAGAAAGAGGAGAAAAGCCTTTGAGAGGTCTTATTTCTTTTGCTTTGATTGCCTGACAAGTTCAAATGTTGTTTTCCTGGTTTTGTTTTTTTCAAGTTTAACACTGAAAGCAAGTAACCTGATTTATGTGCTACCAAGCATATCTGTGTTGGGAGAAATAACCCCATAAATAAATATCTTATTGGCTTTACCCAAAAGCACAACTAATTATTGTGAGCAGCTGTGTCTGGTGTGAATGAACTGCATTGCCCACAATCCCTTGCAAATCATATAGATATATGCACTTGCCAAGACTGTGAACATTCTCACACAGGCAGCCGCCTGACACGTCTCACTAATGAGCAAGAGCGAACTATTAAAGATTGTGCAAGATCAGCCTGGATCAATACTCGACCTAAATTTAACATAAATTACTCAATAAAAGTTAAAGAAAGTTATTACTCAATAAAACTTTAAGAAAAAATGTACTTTCCATTTCCCCTCGCAGTTCTTACTGGATCTTCGTCTCTCTGTTTTGTTTTTGCTTAATTTGCTTAACAGCTGATCACATCCAAGTAAATGACAGAAGGTTCATTAAAAATGGGGGGGAGGGGATCCTCCAACTTTATTGGGTTAAAATTTAATTTGAAACTAATTTGAAACTTAATTTTCATGGTGGTAGATCACCGGCACTTTTGGCCGGAAAAGTAGATTACGACCTGTTCGAAGTTGGACGTGTCTGGTATACAGCAAACTACGCAATCAATCTCACACCACTCACACACATACCTCAATGTATCACTGCATGCCCACACCCACACACCCTGCCACTTGATTTATCACTGCATGCCCACACCCACGCACCCTGCCACTTGATGTATCACTGCATGCCCACACCCACACCCCCTGCCGCTTGATGTATCACTGCATGCCCACACCCACACACCCTGCCGCTTGATGTATCACTGCATGCCCACACCCACACACCCTGCCACTTGATGTATCACTGCGTGCCCACACCCACACACCCTGCCACTTGATGTATCACTGCATGCCCACACCCACACACCCTGCCACTTGATTTATCACTGCGTGCCCACACCCACACACCCTGCCACTTGATGTATCACTGCATGCCCACACCCACACATCCTGCCACTTGATTTATCACTGCGTGCCCACACCCACGCACCCTGCCACTTGATTTATCACTGCGTGCCCACACCCACGCACCCTGCCACTTGATGTATCACTGCATGCCCACACCCACACACCCTGCCACTTGATTTATCACTGTGTGCCCACACCCACGCACCCTGCCACTTGATGTATCACTGCGTGCCCACACCCACGCGCCCTGCCACTTGATTTATCACTGCGTGCCCACACCCACGCACCCTGCCACTTGATTTATCACTGCGTGCCCACACCCACGCACCCTGCCACTTGATTTATCACTGCATGCCCACACCCACACACCCTGCCACTTGATGTATCACTGCATGCCCGCACCCACACACCCTGCCACTTGATTTATCACTGCGTGCCCACACCCACGCACCCTGCCACTTGATTTATCACTGCATGCCCGCACCCACACACCCTGCCACTTGATGTATCACTGCATGCCCGCACCCACACACCCTGCCACTTGATTTATCACTGCATGCCCACACCCACACACCCTGCCACTTGATGTATCACTGCATGCCCACACCCACACACCCTGCCACTTGATTTATCACTGCATGCCCACACCCACACACCCTGCCACTTGATTTGTTTGCTGTGCAATCCGCTTTGATTTTAGGATTAAGCGGTATATAAAACTGTTTAAATAAAATAAAATAAATTAATTAATTAAGATGGCTAGCAGGTCTGCCAACCATGTTAATCCCATTGAATATCAGGCCCTAAGCTTTTATATACAATGAACAGTGCACTCCTTCTGATCCTGGGAAGTTACTTAGCCCTCCATTCCTCAGGTACAAGCTTAGTCCTCGGGGAGCAGGAACATAGCCACTCACCTTGAGCTTCTCAGAAGAGGCGTGAGCTAAAGCCAGGTCCCTTTCTCCTTCCCCCTGCTTCTATCATGTGTACGTTTAAAGCTGCTCAAGGACTGTTTGCATTCATAGGTATATACAGATGAATTATATATCTGAAATAAAGCAGTTAATTCAAGTGCATTCTCCTGAGCTTCTATACAGAAACAAGATAGCCAAACTATTTGTGTCCAGTTTTGAGCAACACACACACACTGCCCAGTGACTAATGGGACTTTCATTTGAAAAGAACACAGAGTGGAACAGACAGTCATCAGTACGTTGCCCACACCCTTTGCCTGTGGGAGCTCTCGTATGAGACTGGAAAATAAACTTGAAATGTCTTAAATAAATGGAGGTAATTCATACACCACCACACCCACTCAATCTCCCTGCACCCATTTACTCACTAACTACACAATCACAGACTCACTCACACACGTATACCCGTACTACTACGGATCATTACTAAAGCACTTCCAGGCACACGAAGACACACGCCCTGCTCCACTCAATCTCCCTGCACCCATTTACTCACTAACTACTCACTCACAGACGTATACCCTACTACTACGGATCATTACTAAAGCACTTCCAGGCACACGAAGACACACGCCCTGCTCCACTCAATCTCCCTGCACCCATTTACTCACTAACTACTCACTCACACACGTATACCCGTACTACTACGGATCATTACTAAAGCACTTCCAGGCACACGAAGACACACGCCCTGCTCCACTTTTCAAGACAAACATACATGACAAAGGCGAGATTCTAGGAGAACATATTAGGCCAACAAATTCTAATTTTAAGTGGGCCATCTACTTTAAGCAAATGTTTATCTTCTAATATACTACTGGTAGTTTTTTATTGCTGCAAAAATATAATCACCAATAGTCTCATGAAAATAAAATAATTTGACTGAGGACCTTGAAAGCACTGCTGACCTAACCTACTGGCATAATAGATTTTCCCATAAGAGAGCCATCAGATATATAAAATGACCTTGTTAGTGTGGCTTCTGGTTCTCACAAGCAGTTGCCCAAATATCACCAATCAAAGAATTACTTAGACGGCAGTTGCTTTAATTACAAAAACTTTTATTTCAGCATAACAAAATAGCAGTGTCATGCAGAACAGCAAAAGCCTGTCTAGAAATGGCAGACAGTACTTTCTCTCTCTCTCTGTAAAGGGGGAGAAAACACTGCCCACCCCCACCTGAAATGGCTGATTTATATACATTTTCCTTGTCTCAAATGTCTGTTTCAAATTAGTTTCAGTGAATCCATCATAACTTCTTAGGTGTCAGCAGGGCCTCAGGCGTCCTGCAGCACTTAAGAATCCCTTTACATTTATACATCTGGATCTGCTTCATCTATGCATGGCCTGTGACCTCTATACATCTGGATCTGCTTTTAGGTCTGCTCATCTATGCATGGCCTGTGACCTCTGCCCCTTCCTGTATTTTTCTTCTTGGCACTAATTGAAACCGTGCAGGGCAAGAGAGTGCTTTTGCTCATTAGTTTGAATTCGTTGAATTCCTAGCTTGGCCTGTACTTTCTTTTGCTAGGCCCCAATACTTCCCCCAGTTACCTCCAAGTTGATCTCCCTGTTTATTGTAAATACAACTCAGAGTGCCTGTGTTGTATAGTTGATGTTAAATGTAAACCGCTCTGATCTAAAATAGAGCGGTATAGAAGAACTGTTAAATAAATAAATAAATAAATATTCTGCATACTCCTATCCAGAATATGGTTACCCAGAATCCTCCATAGCAGGCCGCATCTATTATCTTATGGCAAGCATATACTCTCATATAACTATTGTCTTCTTGTCTTCTGTGCCATCCATCCTCCTGTGTAGTTTCACCAGGCAAGGGTGCAGTCATATAAAGCCAATATATACATATATAAGCAGACCCAAGGCAGACTTTAAATCAAATTTCCCAACATTAGCTAATTTATTGCATGTTGAGTTCATTTCAGATGGTTGAAATTGTAATGGGATTGGGGGAAAAATGGTGAGTTTTGCAGATGTAGAGAGGAAGTACACAAACAAAGACTAAGATGTCTAGAAAGGTGAAGACTATGAATCTAACTGAGCACCATCAAACATATTTACTCATGCAAGGTATTACTTGAAAGGAATATCTGACTGTAATAAGACTTAGATTGTGAACGAACTTATAGGAGACTCTCAGACCGGGCAAACACCATGCGACCATCATGTGAAGGCCCATGATCAACTTTTTAATTACTATGGGCTACAACATTCAACACTTTAAAATCATCTGATATGATCATCCCCAGGTCCTGCCAACTCCTGACCATTCATTCCACTTCACTGTTCCATATGCCTGGAACAAACTTCCTGAGTTAGTGAATCAGGCTCCTTCTCTGGCTCTATTCAAATCCAGGCTAAAAACTCACCTTTTTGAGAATGCTTTTGGGTCCCGAGGCCCCTCCACTATTTATGTGTATCTTACCATGTTCTAGTCCCCAGCTTTGTGATGTTTTTCATTCTGATTAGATTGTAAGCTCTGATGAGCAGGAACTGTGTCTTACATCTATAGGTACAGTGCTGTGTACACCTTGTAGTGCTAGACAAATGATTAGTAGTAGTTAGTAGTAGTATACAGCCTTTGTACTAAGGGTAGAGGTGTGTCCTGGCAGTAATATATAAAGAATATTCTGATATTACAATATAATGCCATTTAAACTACATTCTCCGGGACCAAGAAGGAAGTCAGTCCTCACATATGGGTGATATCATCAACGGAGCCCGTGCAGGAATGCTCCCTAGCTTCCAAAGGAATCTTTTGGGAGGTTGACCATGCATGTGTGCCTGTCTTCCCACCCAAAGGAGCCATCTTACCCCAGTCTTCTTTTTTCCACGGAGCCTGTCAGACACTTGTCTGCCACAGAAAATCATCTATACCTCACCGGTATGGTTTCTTAATTTTTCTCAATGATTTTTCGATCGTGTGCTCGTCATCGTCTTTTCCACTATCCCCAGGAGCGTCGGTGGTGCCGCATATTTTCTCAGGTTCTTCTTTCTTTTTCTTTTTTGGTGCATGGGTCTTTTCTCTCGCACCTTCCTGGCTCGCTGGGGCATTAGAGTCCTTTGCCTTGGCGAAAGACATCTTCCCCAATATGTCAAAGCCAGCCAGTGGCTTTCTGAAGTGTTCCAGTGTGGCTGGACCATCTCCATGACAGATCGCCATAACTGGTGCCTTCAATGCCTCAGGCCCGACCTTGAGCCCCCTACCTTGGCTCTCTGCTTGCAGATGATGCACAAGGGGCTCAGGAACTGAGAAAACAGTGGGAATCACTGATCAGGTCCTCCGAGTCTTCGGCATCGGCACCGACATTGATGTTGGCATCAACACCTTTGAATGCCTCCGTTGAGACTTTGGCTTCACATGAGTGCCGGGCTCACTCAGAGCCGAAGGGCTGCAAGGTATCAGACTAATGACCATCCTTCGATGAGGGATGGACCCGGAAGGACTGGACTTTTGCCCCGTCAATCGAGGGGGGATGCCGAGACTCAGAAGTCCCACAGTCACCGGCATTGCAGTCCCCCTTGGGACTAAGCTGCCCCGGTGGAAGGAGCTGCCTCCCAAGGCCCAGGAAGGCCATTGGGTGACTCCCGATACTGTAATGATTGTGGGGTCCCCGACAAGACTACCGGCACCAGAGACCATGGTTGCTGCCCCTGTTACCGTGCCATCGAACTCTGCACTCCTAGTCGAGTGCGTGCATGTCCTCAAGCACAGCTTGGCTGCATTCTCTAGCTAGACCATGGGTTGCTGTTCCAAGGCTTGCAGAGCAGAGATGCATTCCATCTGTCCAAGAAAGGTCAACGCATCTTCGGTAGTAGGCTGGCTAATCTACTGAAGAGGGCTTTAAACTAGATTCATTGGGGATGGGTGAAGAAAGCCCCCAGGTAGGTGAAAGCCCCTAGGTAGGTGATACATTAAATACCTTTATGGAAATGGGTAACGGGTAATATATGGAAAGCAGTGTGTATAAATGCCCGTAGCATGGGAAATAAGATCCCTGATGTTGAAGCTTTGGTGGGAGTGGCTGACTTGGATTTAGTGGCAGTTATAGAAACATGGTTCACAGAAAACCATGATTGGGATATAACTATACCTGGCTATACTTTATTCAGAAAGGACAGGGTAGGAAGAAGGGGAGGAGGAGTGGCACTATATGTAAAAACTACTATTAAAGCTTTGGAATTACAGAGCTTAAAAGGGAGAGAGGAGGCATTGTGGGTTAAACTAGAAAGAGGGAAAGAGAAATCTATTTGTATTGGTATGATATACAGACCTCCCTCACAAGACGAAGAGGTGGACAGAGAGTTAATTGAAGACATAAGCAGCATTTCCAGGAAAGGGGAAGTGTTACTGATAGGAGTTTCAATATGCCAGATGTTGACTAGCACATTCATGCTGCAGTATCATCTAGAAGTAAGGAGATCCTGGATTCTCTACAGGGGAGAACTATTCAGGCAATTGATAACAGACCCCACACGTGAAGGGGCCATATTGGACTTGGTGCTTACCAATGGTGAAAGTGTTTCTGATGTTGTAGTGGGAGATCATTTTGCATCCAGTGATCACCCGATGGTGTGGTTCAGTATTAGGACTAGGGCTGTTAGAATCTATTCAAAGGTGAGAATCTTAGACTTTAGGAAGACTAACTTTGCCAAGATTGGCCAATACCTCAGGGAGTCGTTAGTGGGATGGGAACAGCTGGGGGATGTAGAAAAACAGTGGCAAAACTGAAAGGGGATATTAAAAGGGCAACCAACCTTTTTGTTAAAATGTTAAATAAAGGTAAAAGGAAAAGGAGACCGCTATGGCTTTCGAAAGAAGTAGCTGCTCCTTGTGGTCAGGGCAAGCCACTTAACCCTCCATAGCCCATGTTCCCTGTAAAATAGTTATCTCCAAGTTATAATGCCCTGTTCAATGTAATTTCAGTTTATTCAATGTAAACCACACTGATGCAGAATAGTGCGGTATATAAGAGAATGTAAATAAAATAAATAAATAAATAAAGTGAAGAAAAAGAGGGAGACCTTCATGAGATATAAGAGATCACCGAGAGAGGAAGACAGACATCTATATTTGGAAAAACTTAGAGAAGCTAGCAAAGTAGTCAGGAAGGCAAAGATTCAAAAGGAGGAGGAAATAGCCAAGGCAATAAAATGGGGGGATAAGACATTTTTCAGATATGTTAGTGAGAAGAGGAAGGGCAAAAGTGGTATTGTCAGACTCAAGGGTGCAGGGGAGGAATATGAAGAAGCTGATAAGGATAAAGCGGAATTTCTTAATAAATATTTCTGTTCTGTGTTCACAGATGAAGAACCAGGAGCAGGACCTCAGAAAACACCCACAAACAGGAACAGAAGCGAGGGACATCTTGAACAATTTTCAGAAGACTGTGTTCGTGAGAAATTAGCTCAACTTAAAGTAGACAAAGCGATGGGACCGGATGGGACACACCCTAGAATACTGAGGGAACTTGGGGACGTTCTAGCAGCTCCACTGACTGACCTTTTTAATGCCTCGTTGGAGTCGGGAGTGGTGCAAAAGGACTGGAGAGAAGCTCATGTGGTGCCTTTACACAAAAGCGGAAGTAAGGATGTGGTTGAAAACTACAGGCCGGTTAGTTTAACTTCGGTGGTGAGTAAATTATTGGAAACGCTGCTGAAAGAGAAAATATTGAGGTTTCTGGAGTCCAGCGGATTACAGGATCCGAGGCAGCATGGATGCACCAGAG
The DNA here is from genome assembly GCA_033557465.1 of Ichthyophis bannanicus. Taxonomy (NCBI): domain Eukaryota; kingdom Metazoa; phylum Chordata; class Amphibia; order Gymnophiona; family Ichthyophiidae; genus Ichthyophis; species Ichthyophis bannanicus. Next base: position 17,533,051 of record CM066035.1, read on the forward strand.
GCAGGTCTTGTCAGACAAATCTGATTGATTTCTTTAACTGGGTGACCAGGGAGTTGGACCGAGGGAGAGCCCTAGATGTGGTGTATTTAGATTTCAGTAAAGCATTTGACACTGTTCCTCACAGGTGACTTATAAACAAATTGAGCACCCTAGGGATGGACCCTAAAGTTACTGCTTGGGTTAGAAATTGGTTGGGTGGGAGGCGACAGAGTACAGGTAAATGGAGCTCACTCTGAGGAGAAGGATGTTACCAGTGGTGTGCCCCAGGGATTTGTCCTTGGTCCGATTCTTTTTAACATCTCTGTTAGTGATATAGCGGAAGGGCTGTCGGTTTGCCTCTTTGCGGATGATACCAAAATCTGCAATAGAGTAGACACCCAGGAAGGTGTAAATAACATGAGGAGGGATCTAGCTAAGCTTGAAGAATGGTCTAGAATTTGGCAGCTGGGATTTAATGTTAAAAAATGTAAGGTCATGCATTTGGGCTGCAGCAATCCGAGGGAGCAATATAGTATAGGGGGTGAAGTACTTTTGTCCACTAAAGAAGAGCAGGACCTCGGCGTGGTTGTGTCTGATGATCTTAAAGTGGCTAAACAAGTAGAAAAGGCGATGGCAAAAGCTAGAAGGATGCTTGGGTGCATACGGAGAGGAATGGCTAGCAGAAAAAAGGAGGTGATAATGCCTCTGTATAAGTCTTACTCATTTGGAGTATAGTGTGCAATTCTGGAGACCGCACCTTCAAAAGGATGTGAACAGGATGGAGTTGGTGCAAAGGGTGGCTACTAAAATGATTAGTGGTCTTCATTATAAAGCATATGAGGACAGACTTAAGGATCTTAATATGTACACCTTAGAGGAAATGCAGGATAGAGGTGATATGATTGAGATGTTTAAATACCTCCGTGGCATAAATGTTAAGGGAGCCTCTTTCAATTGAAAGCAAGTTCTGCTACAAGGGGACATGGTATGAGGGTGAAGGGAGATAGATTCAGGAGTGATATGTGAAAGTATTTCTTTACGGAAGAGTAGTGGATCCGTGGAATAGTCTCCCAGTGGAGGTGGTAGAGATGAGGACAGTAACTGAATTAAAAAAAGCATGGGACAAACACAGAGGATCTCTAAAGGTAAAAAAGGGACTGTTGTAGTTGTTGATATAAAATGGGTGACCTCTCTAAGAAGAAAGCCTTGGGAAAGAAGCCTTTTTATCCCAAGAAGAGGAAGTACTATGTTAGCTACCTGCCATATCAGCCCTATCATGGCTTTCAGCAGGGGCAGCAGCAGAAGGGTCAGGGCCAGCACCAACACCAACCGGCCCAAGCCCCAGACATCATAGCCTGCTCAGCAACTGCAGCCTGGTGGAAGATTTTGACTCCTTCCTAAGGAGCATGGCCTCCCTTCCCATTCCAACCACATTTCCACTTCAGGTGGGAGGCAGATTCATCCATTTTTCCTACAGGTGGCCAACTATAACATCAGATTCTTGTGCCCTCAGAATAGTTTTGGAGGGGTGCCTGTTGCAGTCCCCTTCAATCCATCCCACTGATAACTTTTCCAGAAAGAGATCCAGATTCTCTTGGCTGACATGGCTGTCAAGCTGGTCCCTCCCTCTCAGGTCAGGAAGTACTCCCATTTCTTTCTGGTTCTCAAAAGGATGGGTGGCTTTTGGCCCGTATTGGATCTTTGGGACCTCAACTGATTCCTTTTGAGAGAAAAGTTCAAGATGATCTCCCTGGGAATGTGGAGTGGAGGAGTGGCCTAGTGGTTGGGGCAAGGTACTTCAGGCCGGAAGGTCAGGGTTTCAAATCCCACTAGAGGACAGCAACCTTGGGCTGGAAGGACTGGGGTTTCTAGTCCCACAGGTGCTCCTTGTGGTCTTGGGCAAGCCACTTAACCCTCCATAGCCCATGTTCCCTGTAAAATAGTTATCTCCAAGTTATAATGCCCTGTTCAATGTAATTTCAGTTTGTTCAATGTAAACCACACTGATGCAGAATAGCACGGTATATAAGAGAATGTAAATAAATAAATGTTGGTGCCTTACAACCAACAAGAAGACTGGCTGTACTCCTTAGACTTCAAGAATGCTTATACTCGCATCCCCATTCACCCTCTCCCCCAGCAGTATCTCCGTTTCATGCTAAGTGGACAGCACTATCGTACCAGATACTACTCTTTGGCCTCACCTCTTCCCCAAGGGTCTTCACAAACTGTCTAGTGGTGGTTGCTGCATTCCTCTGGTCACTGGGACTTTTTGTCTTCTCCTATCTGGATGACAGGTTGATCAGGGGTCATATGCTGGACGAGGTCCGGAGCTCCTCAACGATCACCAGTCAGCTGCTCGAGAACTTGGACTTCGTCATCAACTACCCAAAGTCTCAACTGCAGTCCTCTCAGCGCCTTGAGTTCATTGGGGCCCTCCTAGATACTATTTTCGGTCGGGCCTATCTACCCAAGAATCAAGCCCCACAGCTTGTCCACCGAGCCAGAGAAGTGTGGAACCATTCATTCACCACAGTCAGGGAGATGCTGCTCATTCTAGGTCACATGGCCTCTATGGTTCACATCACTCTACTTGCCCATCTACAGATGAGGCAAGCGCAATGGACTCTAGGGATGCAGCGGCGCCAAGATACAGGCATCTCTGGGTCTTCTGCATCCACTAGAAGACAGCAACCTTGGGCTGGAAGTGTGATAGGCGATGGCCTACTTCATCTTGTAAATGAAGAATGTGGCAGAGGCCTGTCTCTGCCTGCCTGTCAGCTCTGCATGAGTCCTTCCCCCCTCCACCTCAGAGTATTATAACTGACTCTGGAATATTACAGAAATTACCAGTAGCTGTTAGAAACACTTCTCAGCTTTGCTTTGCCTTGATAAGAATGTCTTCTGATAAGAACGTAAAACTCTTCCACTGTTTATGTTATGTTTTAATAAAGCACAGATGTCTGTCTCAGTATTTCTCAGTATTATTGCTTGCACACTGTAGCCTTGCTAAGACACTGACCTTGTAGAGAGAAGCAGATTGAAATTCAGCAGAATATATATTATGTCTGAAGTTTTGAGCCATGGCGAGAGAGATGTGCACGGGGGGAACAAGGGGGTAAGCCCAGTCACAGATGGCTATTGGATGAAAGTAGCTGGGCCACCAAGACCAATGAGGAGGTTGACCTGTATTAGATTGGGGAAGAAAGGTATATAAACTGTCATTTCTCTGAGCTCTGGGCTCAGCCATTTTGTATGTATCATTGTCTGAGTCTGTACACATTAAACTGGCTTGAATTCTAGTCAATAGACTCCGGGTTTTATTGGTTGCGGACACTTCGCTATTACATATTCTTGGTGCGTTGGCCGGGAATGGCGTAATACGCAAATGGTCCGCAAGTGATACTACCACGTATTACCGCCTCCAGGTTTGGTCCGGCTGGGACCACAGCCGACCGACGTGGATAGGATCCCAGGCGCCGACCGGTCCCTTGCATCGGAGGGTTCCGCCCTGCCTTGGCGGCCTGCTGGGTCCAGCTGGCCACCACCTCGAACCCAGGGGAATCCAGGATTCAACCCAAGGTGGAACTGGTTGCGCAACGCATTAGCTACCGGATCCGGTGAGTATTGATTTTTCTGGTTCTTAGTCAGATAGCTTTGGGAAAGTCTTGAGACGAATTTGGTACAGTAACAGGTAAAGGAAGTCTGATCAACCTCCAGGGCGGCACTAGTACCCCTGCATGAGTATACGCGGGGCGAAGCTGCTGACCCTTTTGGTTTGGTAATTTTGGTTTAGTCAGTTAGCCCGGGAGTTTTGGAATTTGGGAAATGCTAGCATGTTTGGTTGTGTGAAGTGTGCTTGAGAGGTCTTGAAATACAGGCCAAGCGAGAGCGGTCTCCTAAGTAGCGCAGTTCCTGGCAGGGCGACCTCGCCCAGGTCGCGAACAGGAGGAAGCGTTTGTTGTTTGTCCCCCTCATTGTTTTGTGGGCTACGCGGACCCCTTACCCATAGCCATCCTACCTACCCTTTCTGTTTGCTGTCTTGTACGTTATACGTTATAATGGGAGGGGCGGAGTCCGTACAAACTCCGCTGAACTGTATGATCACGAATTTTAAGAAAGGGTTTAGTGGTGATTATGGGATAAAAATGACAGCGACCCGTTTAGAAATATTGTGTAGTAGGGTGTGGCCGGCGCTGGACGCCAGGTGGCCACCAGAAGGTACTTTTGATATCCAAATTGTGACCCGTGTGCACAAGGTAGTGCGCAGCTATAGTCCCGAACAGTTTCCCTATATAGATTCCTGGTTAGGTATCTGTGAGAAGCAGCCCTCCTGGATGAAGAGTTGCAGTGAGGGACAGAGAAAGATTATGTTAGCAACTGCCACGAGAGTCCCTGCCAAGAAAGAAAAAACCCCTATTTATGTGGCCCAAGAGTCTCCAGGGATCCCAAAGTATCCACCCGCCTTTCTGTATACTCCAGTCCCGTCAGCACCACCCCAAGTACCCCCATTAGTACCCCGTGTAGAGCCGGAGGTAGCGAGCGTACCTCCAGCCGAGGTGCCTCCACCGGAGCAAGTGAGCGTACCTCCAGCCGAGGTGCCTCCACCCGAGCAACCACCTCCAAAACTTGAAGAGCAGACCCCTCCCCGCAGAAGTCGGAGCCCTAGTCCTGAGCAGCGCTCTGATGTGGAACAATCATCCCCCGAGGAATTCGCTAGTGGAGGGTTAGATGCCGATCCAGGGTCATCCACTAGTCCAGATACCAGTAGCGGCATCACCCCAAAGCCCACTGAAATGTGCTATGATTTCAGAAGTAGAACGAAAGAAGTCCACCAACTGCCACTGCGGCAGGTCCCAGGATTACCCATTCAAAATGAGGAGGGTCAGGTTGTGCCCGGACCTACCAGTCTAGTCTATGTGCCTTTCTCCACAACAGATTTATTGAATTGTAAAACGCATTATGCCTCCTATACTGATAAGCCCCAAGATTTGACAGAGTTAATGACTAGTATTATGCAAACTCATCAGCCCACCTGGTCTGACTGTCGCCAGCTCTTGGCTACCCTCTTTACTACTGAGGAGCGGGCACGGATAGTGCGAGCAGACACTAAATGGTTGGAAGAGAACCCTGAAGTTGGGAGAAACCTAAATCTAGATCCCCGACAGGCAGCAGCCGCAGATTTCCCCAATGAAGATCCCGGATGGGACCCGAATAGTGATGTAGGAGAAAAGGTCCTCACCCGGTTCCGCCAAGCTCTACTGCAGGGCCTAAAGAAGGGAGGCCAGAAAACTATGAACATTGGAAAAGTAGCGGACGTTCTTCAGCGCCCAGATGAGAGTTGTGATAAGGAAGCTTATCATAGCTCAGGTAGGAGCTATAGAAAGGATGATGTGACTCTGAACAAGCAACCTGTCAGTTCTGGTAGAAGTAAGAAAACAGAGTTTTCACATAAAAGACTACCAGTCCCAGAATGCACCAGGTTTCCAGCAGCCATGAGAGGGGCTGAAGTGAGAAAACGTGTGTGCAATCAAGAGAGCTATGAGGTAATCCCTAAGCACTCATCTCAAAGGGCAGGGCCTGATTCAACACAGCTGCGCTGTGTTAGGGAGGAGCACACATTAGGACAGAATAAGAATAGAGCTTATTCTTCAGATAAGAGCTTCAGGAAAAGCTTGAGGGAGAGCTTCAGCAACGGCTACAAGCTCCAGCCCAGCTACAGGTTTAAGCATCACCTGGAGAAACAGAAGCCAAGCCAAGCGGATAGAGAAAGAAGGAAACTCTCTGGAAGGAAGAGAAGAAAGGCCATTGGAAGGTCTGGGAGAACCCAAGGCAGTACCTATACTGGGAGGTATTCCAAATGCCAGCAGAGTCCATTGGACTGGAGTCAGCCAGAGGAATGGAATGGCAGAGATAGGAATCACCAGTGGCTACCTGGAAGAGAGAAGACTGCACGTGGAAAGGACTTTCAGACCTATGCCAGAAGGTATGTGAGAGAGGATCCAGTGTCCAGGGATCAAGAATGGAAGGCTGGACATCAGAATTGGATTACATACTGGCCAGGCTATACAGAGAGGAATTATGATAGCAGGAGAGGCTCAGGTATGAACACTGATCCAGACCCTATCTATAATAGTGAATGGCAGCAAGGGAATAAGCATTCTCATGATAGTGCCTTATTGAAAGACTCGTCTGTGCCAATGTATGATAGTGACCCTATGCTGATTGATGAAGGGGGAGATACAGCAGATGAAACTATTCATTACATGGACTGTTCTCTATCTAAATGCTATTGCTAGCTTTCTGTGAGCAAACACCTCAGCCATCACAAAGAAACCTAACTTTGTTCTTTATTTCCACTGCAAACAGCTCTTAAAGCAGGATTTGGGTTCACACAGTAGCAGCCAGCCAGCTAAAGGGTTTCAGCTGGTCAATTGATAGTAATTAAAGCTGCACCTGATTGTGTGTGTGAGCAAGGGAGAATCACTGCTGGGATCTGCGTGGAAAATAAGCAGAAGTTAACCTAACAAGCAAAGTTCATTTATTTCTTTGTGCCTTTTTATTTGGTAATTATTTGCTAAGAAAACATTAGCTAATTGCCTGACAAGTTGAAGGTTGTTTTCTGATTTGCTTTGTGACTTTATGTTATCCATTTAAACACTGCAAGCAAGTAACCTCATTTATATTGCTACCAAGCATATTTGTGCTGGGTGAATTAAACCCCATCAATAAAAGAATTTTATTGGCTTTACCACTTGGTTTCACAACTCAATTATTGTCTTCAGCTGTGTTTGGGAGTGAAAGAACTACATTACCCACAATACCTTGCAAGAATCATATGAATATATGCATCGTCAAGATTGTGTAAGTTCTCACCCTAGGCAGCCATCTGACAGAGTCCAGCTGCTTTCTATGAACGATTTACTGAAGCCTATAGACTTTACACCCCCTATGATCCAGCAGCCCAGGAGAATTTACGCATGGTAAATGCTGCTTTTGTGAGTCAGTCCCAGGGAGACATAAAGCGAAAACTGCAGAAATTAGAAGGATTTGCGGGCATGAACTCAGCACAGCTAATGGAAGTCGCACAAAAGGTATATGTGAATCGTGATCAAGAAAGCAAACGGGAAAGTGAAAGAAGGATGAGGAAGAAAGTGGATTTGCTCGCTGCAGCACTAGTGGAAGGACGCGGAGGAGGATATCCTAACTGAAGAGCTAGAGGACGTGGAAGGGGCCGAGGGAGCTCTCGGCCCCCCTTAGGTGCAAATCAGTGCGCTTATTGTAAAGAGGAAGGACATTGGAAGGATACATGCCCGAACATGAACTCCGCCCCCTGGAGGGGACGCGGAAGCGCCAGGAGAGTGGGGGGGGGGGCGATTCCAGCAGCAAGGGGGGATGCAGCGCGCACAGTTTCAGCAGTTCCAGCAAAATGAGACTGCCATGCAGGGAGTGGCAGTCACCGAAGCAGATTTCATGGATGATGAGGAATAGGCCAGACCGGGCTCCAAATTCTTCTTAGGTCTCCAGGAGCCTATGGTCAATGTAAAAATTGGAGACCAGCATATGGCCTTTATGGTAGACACAGGGGCTGAGCATTCAGTAGTAGCCAAGCCTGTGGCCCCTGTGTCCTCTCGATCTGTTACAATCGTGGGAGCTACAGGAACAAGAACCACGAGACCTTTCCTGCAGAACCGCGCCTGTGAACTAGGGGGGCAGCAAATAACACACCAGTTCTTGTACATGCCTGAATGCCCAGTTCCCCTTTTGGGCCAAGATATGCTTGCAAAGCTTCAAGCACAGATATCCTTTGTTGAAGGGGGAAAAATGGAAATGACTATAAACTCACCATCTTCAATTAGTTCATCACACCGCCGCTCGTCTTCTCACTAATTCTTCCCGCTCGGCTCATATCACTCCTCTTCTTATTCAATTACACTGGTTGCCTATCCCTTTTCGTATTCAATATAAGATTCTGATCTTTGTTCACAAGGCTTTGCACACCGGTGTCCCTCTTTATCTCTCGGATCTGGTTCATTTTCACTGTCCCTCTAGAGTTCTTCGGTCAATTCACGCTAATCGTCTTTTTCTCCCACCCCCTTCTAGGGCTCGCCTTGAATCTACCCGTTCTTCCGCTTTCTTTTTTCTTGGCCCCCGTCTTTGGAACTCCCTTCCTTCAGCCTTACGTCTAGATTCCTCCTTCCGCTCCTTTAAAGCTTCACTTAAGACTCACCTTTTTTGCACGGCTTTTGACCTTCCTTTCCCCCTTTCCTCTGCTGTTGGCAGCTGACTGTTCCTCCCCAACCCGTTTGTACTTTTCTTTTAACTTTTCTTTTATTTCTCTCTTCCTTGCTATCCTTTCCTGTAAATGAATTGGCGTTCCTTTCTATTTCTGACAGTAGTCTCCTTTATTTTTTTATTGTACACCGCTGTATGCCTCTAGGTTCAGGCGGTATAATAAGTTTTAATAAAGATAAAGATAAAGAACTCAAAAGCCGCTGGCTTGATGGTGTTAACTGTCCCCCGAGAAGAAGAATGGCGGTTCTATTCACCTACATCCAAAGCAGCAAGTTCCTGTATACTTATCAGCATTGCAGCCCCACCTGGAGTATGGGCAGAGAACAATCCACCTGGCCTAGCAAAGAATATAGCTCCTGTACTTGTTACCCTTAAGCCAGGAGCAGAACCAGTGCATGTGCGTCAGTATCCCCTCCCACGACCAGCAATTGAAGGTATTCATCGCCACCTGAAGAAATTACTGCAGTATGGACTTCTTAGAGAATGCCAATCACCCTGGAACACCCCCTTCTCCCAATCAAGAAGCCTGGGACAGGTGACTACCGCCCAGTGCAGGATTTACATCGAGTAAACAGTGCAGTTGAAACTATACATTCAGTAGTACCAAATCCTTACACCCTCCTGGGACTGATTCCAGCAGAAACCACTCATTTCACTGTTTTGGACTTAAAAGATGCTTTTTTCTGTATACACCTGGCAGAGGCCAGTCAGCTTTTGTTTGCATTTGAATGGGAAAACCCTACCACAGGAACACGAGGACAACTCACTTGGACTCGATTACCACAAGGATTCAAGAACTCGCCCACTATCTTCAGTGCAGCCCTCAGTCAAGATTTGTCAAGTTACTCTGTAACTCCGGGAAAAAGAATTCTACTCCAATATGTAGATGATTTGCTCATAGCCACCAACAACGAAACTGATTGTGTGCAAGCTACAAGTGATCTATTGCACCTTTTGAATGAAGCTGGATACAAGGTCTCAAGAGCCAAGGTGCAGCTGTGTCAGATAGAAGTGAAATACTTAGGGTTCCACCTGTCCAAAGGAACCCGGAAATTAGGACTTGAGCGGAAGGAAGCAGTATGCCGCATCCCAACCCCCACAACCAGAAAACAGGTGCGAGCTTTCTTGGGAGCGGCAGGCTATTGCCGAATATGGATACCAAATTTTGCGCTCATGGCAAAACCCTTGTACCAAGCCACCCAGGGAGTTGAACGATCCCCCCTGGAATGGGGCCCAGAACAAGATAAAGCATTCAAATCATTGAAAACAGCATTGATGTCATCCCCAGCCTTGGGCCTACCGGATGTGCAGAAACCCTTTCGTCTATATGTCCATGAGTCAAGCGGAAACGCATTGGGAGTCTTGACCCAGCCTCTTGGGTCCTGGCAGCGACCTGTGGCCTACCTGTCAAAACAATTGGATCCTGTTGCCAAAGGTCGGCCACCTTGCCTGAGAGCTGTAGCAGCCACAGCCCTCTTAGTGAGCGAAGCTGACAAGCTCACCTTAGGACAAAATCTTCGAGTCACTGTACCACACTCTGTCCTAACCCTGATGGAACACAAAGGAAACCATTGGCTCACTAATGCCCGAATGTTGAAGTATCAAAGTATGCTATGTGAGAATCCGCGATTGCAATTAAGTGTCAGCCAAACTCTGAACCCAGCTACCCTATTGCCAACCGGTCCAGGCCCTCCTGACCATGATTGCTTGGAAGTAATGGACACTGTATATTCAAGTCGCCCAGACTTAACTGATGTTCCCCTGAGCCATCCAGACAAAACATTCTTCGTTGATGGGAGTAGCCTCATAATTGAAGGACAGCGATGTGCTGGTTATGCAGTGGTGACTCTGGACATGGTAGTAGAATCGTCAGCCCTAGCCCCAGGAACCTCAGCACAGAAGGCTGAATTGATAGCTCTTACACGTGCACTCAGAATTGGAGCAGGAATTAGCTTGAATGTATATACAGACTCTAAATATGCTTTTACAACACTACATGCCCATGGGGCCCTGTACAAAGAACGTGGATTGATCACCTCAGGAGGCAAGTCTGTCAAGTATGGCCCAGAAATATTGACTTTGTTGGAAGCAGTATGGGCCCCCAAACACGTTGCTGTAATGCATTGCCGAGGCCATCAAACTGGAGATGGAGAAGTGTCCCGAGGAAACAGATTTGCTGATGCCTCAGCCCGAGAAGCAGCTATTGCAGGACAAGTTATCACCCCAAATGTCACAATACAAGCAGCCATATTTCCAGTACTTCTTAGTGCGTGGACACCCAGATATACCAAAATGGAGATGGACCATTACTGTCAAAAGGAGGGGGGGCAATTATCAGAAACTGGATGGATAGTGTTGCCACTGCCTGAAGGGAGCTCCACCCCTGGTATGACCGTGATTCCTGAAGCACTAGGCCCTGCCTTTGTCCAAGCCTTTCATCAAGCCACACACTATGGAAAAACAAAGATGGCAGATGCTCTGAAGCCATATTTCTATATCTCATTGCTGGGACCTTTGACCACCTCAGTAGCCCGAAGATGTGTGACTTGTGCCAAGAACAATGCCCGGCAAGGTCCTGTACCACCCCCAAGAGTTCAGTCAATAGGAGTTATCCCCTTGGGAAATATCCAAATAGACTTTGCAGAAATGCCACGAGCAAATGGATATTGTTACTTGCTAGTCCTAGTTTGTACTTTTTCTAGATGGGTGGAAGCTTTTCCTACCAGAACTGAGAAGGCCAGAGAAGTCACTAAGGCCTTGCTCCATGAGATCATTCCCCGATTTGGAATACCATTGACTATGGAGTCTGACAATAGGCCCTCTTTTATATCACAAGTAACTCAGCAGCTAGCCCATGCCCTGCAAATACAATGGAAGTTACACACAGCCTATAGGCCCCAGAGGTCAGGGAAAGTAGAGAGAATGAATCATACCCTGAAGTCTCAGATATCCAAACTTTGTCAGGAAGCCCACCTGAAGTGGCCCCAAGCTCTCCCCATTGCCCTTCTCCAAATACGTTCAGCCCCCACCACGCCATTAGGAGTATCCCCATTTGAGATTTTGTATGGGAGGCCCCTGCCAATAATACAGGGGATAAGAGGGGATATGAATCAGATTGGATCAGAAATCACTAGGCAAGAATTGTTGGCTCTAAGTTCTGTTTTGCAGAACCTTCATACCTGGGTGCAGGACCAGTTGCCTATCAATCTAACAGAGCCATTGCATCCTTTCAAGCCTGGAGCCTCGGTGTGGGTAAAGGAGTGTAAGAAGACACCGTTGGCGCCTCATTGGAAGGGACCATACATCGTTTTGCTATCCACCCCAACAGCAGTTAAAGTGGCCGAGATCGACTCCTGGATTCATCACAGTCGAGTGAAACCAGCAACAGTACCTGAGTCTCGTCCCTGGACTTCGATCACTAATCCTGCAGCACCATTGCGACTCATGCTGTGAAGAAAAGATCCGTCATCGTAAAGACTTTGCTAACCTGCTCCTGAAAGAGACATCCTTCAGTTTTGTATTACCCTATCAATCCTTATCTATCTACCTCAATCAACCATTATCTACCTCAGTAATCATCAGAGACTATAATCATGATGATTACAAATTGCTGCTATTTCCTTCTTGCGGTAGCCCTGGGACTCTTGAGAACCACTCTTGCCTTGCCCCCTTGTGCAGCCTGTATAACCACCACCCGAACTGGAATGCAGGTCACTCAGACTCTACTCTATCACTCTTACTATACTTGTACCGGTGTAGTCATTCGGTGTATCTATAATGTTACAGAACTGAATGTCTGCACAAAGGGAAAGACTCGTACTTGTTTCAGACCTCGACAGAATCCATCTTACTATGTCCTGGAACTGAGATGGAATGATGAAGATGGAGCCCTTATCAATGCTACAAGTCAACTCTCTGATCCTAACCAACCTGCTTACCTGTATTTTGATGCTTGTGACTTGATTAATAGAAATAATTATTACAGGTGTGGATCATGGGAGCAAGCTTACTATTATGATGAGAAGTATATGTGTCCTGAAGGTGCATACAACTGGGGAATATGCACTAGGATACATTCCCCAACAACATATAGCAAATCATCAGAAGCAGACTATTTCTGTCCGAAATGGGATTGTGTGTACTATGCTACCTGGTCTGGTAGCCCTACAGGACAGACCGGAGATGATCGCAAGGCGCTGCTGGAAAGATTACCCTTACTGAAACCTGCACAGTGCAAGAAAAGTGCCTGCAATCCCCTACGACTTCAGATCTTTGACCCCAGCCAGTGGAAGCAAGGATTTCGATTCGGCCTGCGCATAGCAGGAGGTGGAACTGATCCTGGAACGATTATATTCATTCAGCTGAATGTAAAGACTCATGTTTCTTCACCTTATCGCATACATCATACCTTCTACGAGGCCATGAAGGCAGAATTTGTAGTCCCCCATGCTCCACAGAATTTGTTCATCGAACTAGCTGGAGCTGTGGCATCCAGCCTCCAGATCTCGGACTGTCTCTTTTGTGGAGGAACTCAAATGGGAGACCAGTGGCCTTGGGAAGCACAAGAACTGAACTATTCTGTACCATATAACCAAACTGATGTGCATAACACTACCAATGAATGGGTCCTGGCCCACTCCATAGTGGGTAGACTGTGTTTTGTACGAGCAGGACCACAATTAACTGCATTGGTAGGACAACTGGTCTGTTTGAACCAAAAATATTACAATGCCACAACTGGAAAGACTTCTTGGTGGTCAGGTGCCAATACTCCAGAACCTTCTAATCCTCTGATCATCTTTCCTTATTTGGCCAGGATATGGACAGATCTGGCTACACACCGCACTTGGCAAGCTCCACCTGGACTATATTGGATTTGTGGCACCCGAGCATATGCTAAACTCCCTGCCAAATAGGGGGGAGCATGTGTTCTCGGAACGATACGGCCATCTTTCTTTCTTTTGCCCCTATCCCACGGAGAACAATTGGGGTTCCCTGTATATAAAAGTCGACAGAAACGAGAGGCTCTGAAAATTGGCCAGTGGGACAAATGGGATGCAACCTCTGAAGAATGGCCACCAGAGAGAATTGTTTCTTACTATGGACCTGCTACCTGGGTGCAAGATGGTTCTTGGGGCTACCGCACCCCTATATATATGTTAGATCGTATCATACGTTTGCAAGCTGTTGTTGAAATTATAACCAATGAAACTAGTAGAGCACTAACCTTGTTAGCTAAACAAGCCACACAGATGCGTACAGCCATTTACCAGAACCGCTTAGCTCTAGATTATCTGCTTGCAGCTGAAGGAGGAGTATGTGGCAAGCTGAATTTAACTAACTGCTGCTTGCAAATAGATAATGAAGGACAGGTTGTAGAAGACATAGCCAATCACATGAGAAAACAAACTTATGTCCCAGTCCAAACGTGGCATGGCTTGCAACTAGATGGCTGGTTTGGTTCTTGGTTTTCAGGCCTAGGCGGCCTGAAGACACTTATTTATTTATTTATTTATTTATTTAAAGTCTCTTTTATACCGCGCTATTCAGCATCAGCGCGGTTTACAATAAACAATGAACATACACATTTCCAATAGTACTTTGTGTTTACATATGAACAGGATATTCAACTTGGCTAACAGGGTAACGATGTACAACAACAATATATACAATATATACAATTTATAGACTTATAGACTTATAGATTTATAGACTTGTCATACTTGTATTCCTGATTGTAACTGTTTGCTTATGTATCCCATGTTTCCTCCCCCTATGCTTGCGTATGCTACACTCCATTATTGATAATAGTCTTGACCGCAGGGAAGCAGCACAAATATTAGCAACATGGGATTACAATCCCATACCCCGAAGCGATCCTTCTACTATAGTTTAAAGCACCGCCATATATATGTGTGATTAGATTCCCACCCTTTCCCATGTGCGGGTGTGAATAATCAAAAGGAGGGAATGTGATAGGCGATGGCCTACTTCATCTTGTAAATGAAGAATGTGGCAGAGGCCTGTCTCTGCCTGCCTGTCAGCTCTGCGTGAGTCCTTCCCCCCTCCACCTCAGAGTATTATAACTGACTCTGGAATATTACAGAAATTACCAGTAGCTGTTAGAAACACTTCTCAGCTTTGCTTTGCCTTGATAAGAATGTCTTCTGATAAGAACGTAAAACTCTTCCACTGTTTATGTTATGTTATAAGCACAGATGTCTGTCTCAGTATTTCTCAGTATTATTGCTTGCACACTGTAGCCTTGCTAAGACACTGACCTTGTAGAGAGAAGCAGATTAAAATTCAGCAGAATATATATTATGTCTGAAGTTTTGAGCCATGGCGAGAGAGATGTGCACGGGGGGAACAAGGGGGTAAGCACAGTCACAGATGACTATTGGATGAAAGTAGCTGGGCCACCAAGACCAATGAGGAGGTTGACCTGTATTAGATTGGGGAAGAAAGGTATATAAACTGTCATTTCTCTGAGCTCTGGGCTCAGCCATTTTGTATGTATCATTGTCTGAGTCTGTGCACATTAAACTGGCTTGAATTCTAGTCAATAGACTCCGGGTTGTATTGGTTGCGGACACTTCGCTATTACAGAAGGACTGGGGTTTCTAGTCCCACAGGTGCTTCTTGTGGTCTTGGGCAAGCCACTTAACCCTCCATTGCAAATGTTCCCTGTAAAATAGTTATCTCCAAGTTATAATGCCCTGTTCAATGTAATTTCAGTTTGTTCAATGTAAACCGCCTTGATATCATGAAAGGCGGTATATAAGAAATGTTAAATAAATAAATAAATAAAGGTGACTGTAATGCAACCACTCAAGCTATCCCTCTCTTGGTGGCTAAAACCACAAAATCTGTACCAGGGACTAACCTTCCAAGCCCTTCCACAATAATGGGTTCTGACTACAGATGCGTCCAAGATGGGCTGGGGAGCCTATCTCAATGGACTCCACACGCAGGGCCTCTGGACAGCCGGGGAGGTCTGCACCAGATCAACTTCCTGGAGCTTCAAGCCATCTCCAATATGCTCAAGGCTTTTTGAAAGCAGCTCGCCAAACAGGTTGTCCAAATCCAGACAGACAACCAAATAGTGATGTTCTACATCAACAAGCAGGGGGGCATGAACTCGTACTTTCTCTGCTGAGAGACAGTTCTTCTTGAGGCCTCCAAGCTCTCCAACAGAGGTGATGATAGTATGGAACAGAGAGAAAAAAACTGGGCATGGGTCACTGGCGCCTACAGAATCGATACTCCAACTCAACCATCCTATGATATAAAGAACCGGTATGCAGTCCTGGAAGTGAAAGAGGAGAGAACATCCCAGGAACAGTAAAAAAACAGAGCTCAAAGTTGCTGAATCAGTGATCACAAGAAAGACATTTGCAGTATTGCTATGAAAGAAGACGTACTATTGATAGGTAATTGCAATATTCTGGATGTTGAATAGTGCATTCCTCCTGGATTGTCATCTAAAAAAAAGGAGATCTTGGATTCTCTACAGGGAGAACTATTCCAGCAAATGGTAACAGAACTCACACGGGAGTGGGTTATACTGGAAATATGAGATTGCAGACCTACTTTTAGTAAGCTGTGAGCTATCCTTCAAATCATCCATAATACCTGAGGACTGGAGAGTGGCAAATGTAACGCCGATTTTTAAAGAGGGTTCCAGGAGTGATCCGAAAAACTACAGACCGGTGAGCTTAACGTCTGTACTGGGCAAAATGGTAGAAACCATTAAAAAGAACAAAATTACTGAACATATAGATATAGTCATGGCTTAATGGCAGAAAGCCAACATGGATTTAGCGAAGGAAAGTCTTGTCTCACTACTTATATTTTTTTGAAGGTGTGAATAAGTAGGTAGATAAAGGTGAGCCGGTTGATATAGTGTTACTCTATTTTCAGAAAGCCTTTGACAAGGTCCCTCATGAGAGACCCTTGGAGAAATTAAAAAGTCATGGGATAGGAGGCAGTGTACTATTGTGGATTGTTGTTGTTAAGTGCTATCGAATTGGTGTCGACTCTTGTCAACCCTCTGGATAGTTGTCCTAAACTGTGTTTGGTCTTCCGTCAGGCGACTCATTGCTGATAGAGTGGCACCCATAGCTGCTGTTATTGTATCTAGATTAGACTCTTGCAATGTAATATATCTGTCTTCCCCAATCCCAGCTTTGCCACTTACAACTCATGCAAAGTACAACAATCCGTATCTTATCACATGCATCCCAGTTTGACCATGTTGCCCCTCTCCTGATCCATCACCATTGACCTCCCACGGCATTCCATTTACTGTTTAAACTCTTGATCATAGCTTTCCATGCATTATATCTGGGTATTCCCCAATACTTATCTGACCTGTTGCTTCCCCACTCTATTCACTGCTGCCTCTGGGAAATTCATGCAAATAGAATGCACCTCCCATCCGCAAACCAGGCTCATCTTATGTCCACCCACTCTGCTCCTTTTTATTTTCTCGCTCCTGCCTCATGGAACATGTTACCTTAGGCCTTACGATTGGACTATCATTTGCAAATTTTAAGTCTGTTAAAAACTCACTTATTCAATCAGGCATACAACACACTGGTCCCCTAATACATAGTTCCCTGACTGCTTTTACTACTTGCTGCCTGCATCTGTCTCTTTTTTTATGAGTATGAATGAGTACCTGCCCTATCAACTGTTCTAGTTCCTTTCTAATTTCTGTTTTTATCTTATTTTAAATTCTAAACCGCTTTGCTGTGTTTTTATCGAAGGGCGGTAAATCAAATTGAATAAATCATAAACCATATCGATCCATCTCATTGCTGGCCTTCCTTTATTGCGTTGACCTTCTACCTTGCCAAGCATGATGTCTTTCTCTAATGATCTCTCTCTTCGCATGATGTGCCCAAAGTATAAAAGTTGAAGTACTGTCATCTGAGCTTCTAAAGAAAGCTTAGGATTGATCTCTAATACCGAATGGATTGTTCTTCAGGCAGTCCATGGTATGCACAGTATTCATCGCCAGCACCATAATTCAGTTATCGATTTTCTTCCTGTCTATCTTTTTCACTGTCCAACTTTCGCATCCATATGACATTATTGAAAATACATGGCCTGGACAAGTCAAATCTTTGTATAGAAACATCTCTACTCTTGAGAATCTTGTCTAGGTCGTTCATAGCCTTTCTGCCAAGAGCAATGCATCATTGGATTTCTTGACTGCTTGTCATTTCTTTATTGATAGTTGATCCAAGTTTGTTAAAGTTGTTCACTATTTCAATTTCTTCTCCATCAATGTTGAACTTATTGATTTTGCCAGTTGTCAGGATCTTTGTCTTCTTTAAATTAAGGTGCAGGGCCATTTTAAGACTATGTTCCTTGATCTTGAGAAGCAAATGTTTCAGATCGTCTTCACTTTCAGACAGTAATGTGATATCATCAGCATATCAAAGGTTGTTGATGAGTCTTCCACCAGCTTCACACCTCAGTTGTCTTTATACAGTCCTGCTTCTCTGATGATTTGTTCTGAATATACTGTAAATTAAACAGATAGGGGGAAAGTATACAGCCTTGTCGTACACCTTTGCTGATTTTAAACTATTCTGTTTCTCCTTGTTATGGTCGAACTGTTGCTTCTTCATCAATGTGAAGGTTGTACAAGAGAACTATTAGATGTTTTAGTATACCCATGCATCTTAATGTGGCCAGGAGTTTCTCATAGTTTACACACAGTCAAAAGCCTTGCTGTAGTCAATAAAACACATATAGATATCTTTTTGGTATTCTTTTGTCTTTTCAAGGATCAATCTCACATCCATGATGATGTCTCTTGTTCCTCGCCCTTTCCTGAACCCTGCTTGCACTTCAGGCAGTTCTCATTCCAGGTATGGTTGTAGTCTCTGCTGAATAATCTTGAGTAGAATTTTGCTGGCATGTGGCAACAGAGCGATTATGCAATAATTTCCATAGTTAGTCAGATCATCTTTCTTTAGTATTGGTATAAACACAGATCTTTTCCAGTCAGTTGGCCATGTTATGTTATTTTTTGTTACTCTCTATTTTATATACCGCATATCTGCTAAAACCCATGCAGTTTACATTAACAAATTAACCAAAAACACATATCATAAAAAAGAAAGCCATAATAAAACAGGAAAGATACAACAGAAAAAGATAAACATACCAACTAAAAACAGACTCAATAGAAATAGACTATGATGTTGTCTTCCAAATTTTCTGAAAGAATCTTGTAAGTATGGAAACAGCTGTATCCAATTGCTGCATTACTTCAGTGGGAATGCCATCAATGCCCAGTGCTTTGTTCTTTGATAAGGCTTCCAATGCTGCTTTGACGTCTTCTTTCATCACCAATGGTTCCTGATCATAAGGTACAGGTTGAAATGGCTTTTTGTCCACTTGATCTTTATACTATAAAGATCTTTCTTTGATCTTCTCAGCATTATTCAACATGGATCCTTGGGCATCTTGTAGCATTCCAATTCAAGGCTGGAATTTTTTCTTTAACTCTCTTTGCTTTAGGAAGGCCAATCTTGTTCTTCCTCTAATAGTTTCTTATTCAATTTCCTTGCATGTGTCATTGTAGTACTTCTCCTTTTCTTGTTTTGCTGCACATTGGAAGTCTCTGTTGAGTTCTGCGATTGCCTCTCTTTCTCCTCTGGCTTCAGTTTCTCTGCATTCAACACACTTTGGCAAGAGCTGTTTTGATAGAATGTAAAGGACTAAAGCCAGATTGTAGAGGATCCAGAAGGGCTTGAGAGAAGAGAAAGTCGAGGCAACAGCAGTGAAAATGTGATAGGCGATGGCCTAGCATGTAGCAGAGCTAGGTCTGAAGCCCTTTTTCTCCTGCTTTAAAATGTTATTGCTGAAGCCCTTTTTCTCCTGCTTTAAAATGTTATTGCTGATTTTGGAAAATTACAGAATGCTGTTAGCTAGCTGTTAGAAAGAAATACCGTTCTATTCTAGTTTGATAACATGTTCTGTTCTCCTGGAGATAAGAGAATTAAATACTTTCTTACTGTTTATTGTTTAGATGTCTGATGTCTGTTTCAGTAGAATGCCGCGCCACTGTATCTTTGCTGATTGTGCACTGACCTTGTAATTAGGATGAAAATATAGCAGAGAAGCTGAACAATGTAAGAATATTTTGTCTAGCATTATGAAGATTGTTTAGTGTTTTGAGCCAGGGCTAGAGATATATCTTAGCCTTGCTTTGTTTGGCCTCGCTTTGTTTTGCTTTTGTTAAGAATGCTTCTGATATGCCTTCCACTATCTTTGTGGCTAACTGACCTTGCAAGAGTAGCGAAATATACTGTATACTTTAGCAGAAGTATTATGTTTAGTGTTATGTCTAGTTGCTGACCCGTGGCTAGTAAGACCCAAGCAAGGGGAGCGAGTCCTGGGCCCGGTCAGAGATGTCTATTGGATGAGAGTAAGTGGGCCACTGTGGCCAATGAGGAGTTTTGCCTGTATTAGACTGGTGAAGAAAAGTATATAAACTGTCATTTTTCTGAGCTCTGGGCTCAGACCATTTTGAATGCTACTGCAATCTGAGTCTGTGCACATTAAATTGGCTTGAATCTTTGCCTGACTCCGGGTATTATTTATTGCATTCTTATCAGCTACTACAAACCGCATGTTCAAGTAGTTTAGAAACAAAGGGGAGGAGGGAGATGTCAATAGTGAGAAGTACAGGTAGGGTCTAGTGATGGTTTCTTAAGGAGAGGAGTGACCACAGCATGCTTGAAGGAATTTAAAGACTGCTTGCAAAATTGATTTACTGCTTTAAATGTAGATGACAGAGCTCCAGAAGAGTTATGGAATGACATCAAGAAGACTGTTTTGGAAGAAATTGAGAAGTCTCTACAAAAGGTGAAAAAGCAAAAACGGCCAAAATTGATAACCAAAGAAATTCTGAAAACTGCCCAGAAATGCAGAGAAGCTAAAGCCAGAGAAGAAAGAGAGGCAATCACAGAAGGCACATGAAGGCAGGGCCTTTGAAGCACATGGACATCTAAAAGACCCTGCATTAACTGTAGATGTTACTGCAGCTGCCTATCCTCAGGGCTGTTGGCAGGGGTAGTGGTGGCAGTTCCAGGGAGAGGAAGAGAACAGCCTAGAAGTGTTCAGCATGCTGGGGAAGGGGAAGGAGGAGGGAAAGGAAGAATTGCTGGACAGGGAATGACCAGAAAGATGCTGGACATAGGGGGGAGCATAGGGAGATAGAGCTACTAAACATTAGGGGAAGGCATAGGAAGATGGAAAGGAGAGATGCTGGTCATCGGAGGGGCATAAGGATATGGACGTGAGATGCTGGAGATGGGGGAGAATAGGGTGATGGAAAGGAGAGATGCTGGTCATCGGAGGGGCATAAGGATATGGACGTGAGATGCTGGACATGAGGGAGAATAGGGAGATGGAAAGGAGATGCTGGTCATCGGAGGGGCATAAGGATATGGACGTGAGATGCTGGACATGGGGGAGAATAGGGAGATGGAAAGGAGATGCTGGTCATCGGAGGGGCATAAGGATATGGACATGAGATGCTGGACATGGGGGAGAATAGGGAGATGGAAAGGAGAGATGCTGGTCATCGGAGGGGCATAAGGATATGGACGTGAGATGCTGGACATGGGGGAGAATAGGGAGATGGAAAGGAGATGCTGGTCATCGGAGGGGCATAAGGATATGGACATGAGATGCTGGACATGGGGAGAATAGGGTGATGGAAAGGAGAGATGCTGGTCATCGGAGCGGCATAAGGATATGGACGTGAGATGCTGGACATGGGGGAGAATAGGGAGATGGAAAGGAGATGCTGGTCATCGGAGGGGCATAAGGATATGGACGTGAGATGCTGGAGATGGGGGAGAATAGGGTGATGGAAAGGAGAGATGCTGGTCATCGGAGGGGCATAAGGATATGGACGTGAGATGCTGGACATGGGGGGCATAGGGAGATGGAAAGGAGAGATGCTGGTCATCGGAGGGGCATAAGGATATGGACGTGAGATGCTGGACATGGGGGGCATAGGGAGATGGAAAGGAGAGATGCTGGTCATTGGAGGGGCATAAGGATATGGACGTGAGATGCTGGACATGGGGGAGAATAGGGAGATGGAAAGGAGAGATGCTGGTCATCGGAGGGGCATAAGGATATGGACGTGAGATGCTGGACATGGAGAATAGGGAGATGGAAAGGAGATGCTGGTCATCGGAGGGGCATAAGGATATGGACGTGAGATGCTGGACATGGGGGAGAATAGGGTGATGGAAATGAGATGCTGGTCATCGGAGCGGCATAAGGATATGGACGTGAGATGCTGGAGATGGGGGGCATAGGGAGATGGAAGGGAGATCCTGGACAAGGAAGAGGCATAAGGATATAGAAGGGAGATGCTGGAGATGGGGGGCATAGGGAGATGGAAGGGAGATCCTGGACAAGGAAGAGGCATAAGGAGATGGAAGGGAGATGCTGAACATGGGGTGGGGGACACATAGGGAAATGTTGATATTAGACATTGGGTGAGGACATAGATAGAAGGGAGATGCTGGATATAGGGGACATAGGGCGAGATACTAGGCTTTGAGGGAGGGCATAGGGAGATAGAAGAGGGAGATGTTGGACATGGGGGGTGAAACTATGGAGACAGAAGGGAGATGCTGGTCATGGAAGGGGCATAAGGAGATGGAAGGGAGATGCTGAACTTGGGGGGGGGGGCATAGGGAGATGGAGATACTAAATATTGGGCTTGGACATAGAGAGATGGAAGGGAGATGCTGGATATGGGGAGGCATAGAGAGAGATACTAGACATTGGGGGAGGGTATACAGAGATGGAAGGCAGATGCTGAAAATGGAGGTGAAACTGAGTTAGACATAAAGAGATGGAGAGGAGATGCTGCACATAGGAAGGGAGGGGGCATAGAGAAACAGAAGGGAAATGCTGAACTTGGGGGGATTGGGGGTGAAGATGCTGGACATGGGAGGTGAGATACTAGACTTATCAGGGATAGGGGGGGAGAAAGGGCGAGATCCTGAATATGGGGGACAGGGGAACGAGAAGGGGAATGTTGGACATAGGTGGATGAGGTGAGAAAAAGGAGGGAGGCACTGGGCAGGTGGTGAGAGGAGAAGGGGAGATATGCTGGACATGGGGGAGGGGGAGAGTTAAAGGCTGGGAAAGAAGAGAGTTGGGGAATGGGAGGGCTCTGTTAAGGATTAAAAAAATGATAGATGCAGTAAAAAAAAAGGAAGCTGATGAGTGGAAGGTAAGGAAGAGGAGTGAAATCTGAGTTGATAGAGAGAGAGAAATATAGACAGAAGAAAGCTGAGGGGGAAAGATCAATGTCAGAAATTTTATTTATTTAAAAGGATTTCTATACCACTTTATCCTTAAATCAAAGCGGTTTACAGTAAAACAAAGGTATTACATTGAACGAGGGGGGGGCATGCTGGGGGGGGTATTGCAATGAAGCTCTATGCACTTAATCTAACTATTGTAAACGGGGGCGCTGGGTGAGAATGTCCACAGTCTTGGCAAAGGCAAATATTAATATGACTTGCAAAGGATTGTGGGAAATGTAGTCCATTCATACCAGAATCAGCCGTTCACAATAAATTAGTTGTGCTTGCTCGAGTGTAAAGCCAAGAAAATATATTTTATTTATGGGGTTATTTCTCCCAACACAGATTTGCTTGGTAGCACAAAAAGGATACTTGCTTTCAGTATTATACTTAGAAAAACAAATCAGGAAAAACAACAACTGAACTTCTTAAGCAATCAAATCAAATCATAAAGACCTTGATGGGAACAGAAAGGTCTTTTCTGTGGGCTCCTGCTAATATCTTTTTAGCAGTGCTTCAAAAACAAACAAAACCCACAAAGTAATGAAAAACTGTTCTTTTTCAAGGCTAACTTCTGGTATTTTCACACACACCCAGAAGTGTCTCTTCAGAGCTCACAGGCAATTAGGCAAGGCTCAATTGCTAACAATTAACCAGCTGCAAACCTCTTGGCTGGTTTACTTTCTAAACGTGGCTCAAATCCTGCTCAAAAGCTTTTCTGAGTAGATCAAAGAACAAGTTTATATTTCTTTGTGATAGTTGTTGTATTTTGTAAATGTATATTACCACAGAGGTTTAGACAGAGAGCAATCCATGTATTCACACTGTTCATTTACAATATCTCCTGCTTCTTCAATTATCATAGAATCAATATCATGGATTGGCACAGAGGAATTTCTTAATGGAGCACTCTCAGAACAATACTTGTTTCCCTGCTGTCTTCCAAGTGAAAAGCTAGGGCATAGACCAGTGTTCATACCTGAGCTTCCATTGCTGTTAGGGTTCCTCTCCAAATATCCTGGCCAGTATGTAGTCCAGTTTTGATGTCCAGCCTTCCAATCAAGATCCCTGGACACTGGGTCTCTCTTCACATACCTTCTTGCACTGGTCTTAGGGCCCCTTCCAAATGCAGCCGTCTCCCTCACAGGTCCCGTCTGGGGATTCCTGGCTCTGCAACCCCACTCCTCTGGTTTCCTCCAGTCCAATGGAGTATGCTTGCCTCTGGAATGCCTCCCAGCACACGTACTGCTATGGACTCCTTTAGACCTCCCAGATGCTTTTCTCTTCTTTCTTCCAAAGTGTTTCTTGCTTTCTCTGTCCGTGAGCTCTGGCTTCTGCTGCCTCTGCTCCTGCTGATGATGATCATGAAGATGATGAAGATTCTGATGAATAGAATAGGCTTTACTTTTAACCTGTTTAGAGGGCTGCTCCACCCTAGCACAGCGCAGCTGTGCTGAATCAAGCCCTGCCCTTGGAGATGAGTGCTTGGGGATTACCTCATAGTTCTCCTGATTGAACACACGTTTTCACACTTCAGCTCTTCTAGTGGCTGTTGGAAACCTCGTGCATTCTGGGACTGGTAGTCTTTTATGGAAACATTCTGTTTTATTATTTCTACCCGCAAAGACAGGTTGCTTGTTCAGAGCCAATTCACCTCTATTATAGCTCCTTCCTGAACTATGATAAGCTTCCTTATCACACTATATACAATAGAGCTATATACAAAGTAGATATAT
This sequence comes from Ichthyophis bannanicus, assembly GCA_033557465.1. NCBI lineage: Eukaryota > Metazoa > Chordata > Amphibia > Gymnophiona > Ichthyophiidae > Ichthyophis > Ichthyophis bannanicus. Next base: position 17,557,424 of record CM066035.1, read on the forward strand.
GGGTGTAATTGCAGTGTAATTATATACTAAAGAAAAATCTGCTCTATATACAGGGTGGTTGCTGAGGTAAACTAGAAGACAAAACCGAGGTACTGGGTATGGCTAGTTAAATGGGAGGAAGGGGGAGGGGGTGGGTGGTAGGGAAGGTTCCAAGGGGGGGGGTGAGAGGAATGGTGGGGAGCGGAAGAAAGGAAGCCAATGTGAAACAATTGAAAGTATCTTGCTGTCATGTTATATTATATGGTGTCTCCATAGTGCTCAATATAGATTGTGGTTTTCAGTATCTTCCAAAAGTCCTTGATATCTGAGGTTGCTCTTAGGTGGTCCGGAAGAGAGTTCCATAGTGTGGGAGCTGAAAGGAATAAGGCTCTTTCACATGTGGATTGACTAGACTTGGTGTAGTCACTGGGTGTTGAGATCGTTTCAGCTGTGCAACGTCTCCTTGATCTGGTGCTTGTATCATTGGTTATAAGGGACTTCAGGCTGCTGGCTGAAAGGCTTTGTTTGATTTTAAAAATGTTTAATAGTTTTATACTTGATGCGGGTGTGAATGGGGAGCCAGTGGAGATGGTTCAAGATGGGGTGATGTGGTCGTGCTTTGAAGATCCTGTTATAATCCGGGCAGCAGTGTTTTGTGCCATCTGTACGGGGCGGAGACAGAGTTTTGGTAGTCCAAGGTAGATGGGGTTGCAGTAGTCCAAAATGGGGGTGGTTATTGCTTGGCAAACAGTTCAAAAGTGTTCTTGACTTTATTTATTTAAAGTTCTTTTATACCGTGCTATCATCAGCGCGGTTTACAGTGAACAAGAATACCCACAGAAAGCAACAGGCTGTTGTGGGTTTACATGTAACAGGCGAGTTTAACTGGGATTCAACTTTGGGAAACTTTGTACATATATGTTATATAACTATATACAATGGCTAGTGTTTTATTTACATCCTGTGTGAAATGCGATATTTACAACTTTATTTTGAGGGCTTGGGCTGTGCTAGGGGGTCGGTGAGGGAAACTGGAATTGAGCGAAGTGTAGAAGGAAGAGGTGGTGCTTTAGGGCTTTTCTGAATTGCTTGAAGTCAGTGATTAATCTGATGGTGGATGGTAGGTTGTTCCAACGTCTGGGTGTGTAGTGTGCGAATGCTCTGTCTGTAGTTGTGCGTGAGCATTTTATGGCCTCTGTTGGTATGGCTAGGGTGTTTGCTGTTACTGTTCTCCTGGATCTGATGTTGGGGGTGTGATTGAGGAGAGTTGAGATTTATTTATTTATTTATTTACATTCTCTTGCTATTCTGCATCAGTGCGGTTTACATTGAACAAACTGAAATTACATTGAACAGGGCATTATAACTTGGAGATAACTATTTTACAGGGAACATGGGCTATCGAGGGTTAAGTGGCTTGCCCAAGACCACAAGGAGCACCTGTGGGACTAGAAACCCCAGTCCTTCTGGCCCAAGGTTGCTGTCCTCTAGTGGGATTTGAACCCCCGACCTTCCGACCTGAAGTACCTTGCCCCAACCACTAGGCCACTCCTCTACTCCACTCCAGATTGCTGAGGGGGCTATCCTGTTGATAGCTTTGAAGGTCATAAGGAGGGCTTTATATGCAATCCTGCAGTTTATGGGGAGCCAGTGTAGTTCCATTAAGATGGGGGTAATGTAGTCGCTTCTTGAGGTGCCGTACAGGACACGGGCAGCGGCATTCATGGCTAGTTGTAATGTGTTTAGGGTGTTTTTGGGGAGGCCATGGAGTATTATGTTAGCATAGTCAAAGTGGGGTGTGACTATAGCTTGGAATATGGTCCGGAAGTTGTCTGGGTCGAGCATGTTTTTCAGATGACGGAGGGTCCTTATCTTGAAATAAATGGTTTTTACGGTGCGGTTGACATGTTCTTTGTAGTCCAGTCGATGGTCCAGTATTACGCCAAGGTATCTTATGGTGGACTTCATTGTGAGCTCTGCGTCCCGTACTTTTAGAGTAACCGGGGGAGAAAATTCTTTGTTTTTCGTGACGATCAGGACCTCGGTTTTTTTGAAATTTATTCGCATATTCTGGGTGAGGAGCCAGTCTCCTTAGTAGTGGTTTGAGTCATCTGATGACTCGCATCTTGAGGTAGGAGGTCTTGGTGGGTTTTGTGATATGTGTAATTTATTTTTATTTACTTTATTTAACAAACATTTCTATACTGCGCTTTCCCATGGATCAAGTGCAGTTTACAATGAACAGTGGTTTACAAGGTATGATAAAATGAATACCTAGTCATATTACATGGAACATTTGTGAGCTTTTTACAGATCACCATCCACTTCCCCAGAAGATCTTCCATCCATTATTGACCTCGCAGCTAACACCCTCTCTCCCAATAAGCCAAATTGGTTAATGGGCGATTTCAATCTCCCGTCCTTACCACAAAGCCATGCAAATGCGTTCCTTGATGCAATGGAAGACCTAGGTCTCAAACAAATCATCGGTGAACCCACACACACAAAGGGGAACATTCTTGACATGGTATTTGCTCCGCACCCTGTCATGGGCCAAAGCCACTATCCTCCGATATCAGTCATAGAAGTACCCTGGTCCGACCACAAATTGATCATCATACAGATACCCATCAACAATGTCCAACTAGACAGAAGCCGACCTTCGAACATACCCTCTCGAACTACCACCAGATGCTTTCGCCCCTTCGATAGGGAACACATCCTGTCGGAGACCCCATCACTCATCAACAAAACCACACCAGACCTTGATGAACTAATCGCTTACTGGAACTCTAGCCTGCTTGCCATCTCACAACGCCCAAACCCGAAGAATACAGCAAGGTCAAAAGGATGCTCCGCCCCCTGGTTCTCTCCTGAGCTGCGAGCATCCCTTACGCAACTACGTAAACTTGAACGCCGATGGCGCAGATCGCATTCAACTGAAGATCAGACCGCTTACCGAACACTCCTTGCAATACACCGAGAATCAATCACTACCAAAATGAGACAATATCACACTGACACCTTAAAGAGGTCTCTGAACAAGCCACGTGACCTTTTCAATCTAGTCAAATCCCTCTCAAAAGAACCTTCCCCGGTACAACACAGCGAAATTCACCCGCAGGAATTTGCGGATTATCTGCAATCCAAGATCGTGCAAACCAATAAGGTGGTAGCGGCCCCATATCAAGAACCAACGGGCCTATCACCACTTAACATATTTTCCACACCATCCACTAAATGTATCGAGGACACCATAGCCTCACTCAACACCTCCACCGCACAAACTGATCCATGTCCAGCTTTTTGGATCAAGGAGCTACGTGATGTGTTCAGCCCTGTCATTGCAAAAATAATGAAGCTATCCTTCACTACATCATATTTCCCCACTTCACTTAAGCAGACTTCCATTAGACCACTTCTGAAGAACCCCAAGCTTGATCCACAAAGAGCTGACTCTTACCGACCAATAGCCAGCATCCCCCTCTTGGCCAAAATAATTGAGAAAGAAGCACAACGGCAAATTCAAGATCACATCGATGCTGCTTCCCCCTTAGATAGCTGCCAACACGGATTCAGAGAATATCATGGGGTAGAGACACTACTCACTGGCCTTTTCAATGAAATCATCACTGGAATTGACAACATCCGTCAAGGTTTTGTGCTCATATTTCTAGACATTGCCGCGGCATTCGACTCCGTGAGTCACGAAATTCTCCTTGGAAGACTGAAGGAGAAGGGAGTCTGCAACAGTGCACTAGAATGGTGCAAATCTTACCTTGACGACAGATGGCAATATGTGAAATCAGGATCAGAAGAGTCAACACATTTCCATCAAAAGCAAGGAGTACCCCAGGGCTCATCGTTATCCTCATTACTTTTCAATATCTACATGCAGCCCATCTGCAATATCATAAGATCATTCAACGTGAATTGTTTGATATATGCAGATGATATCCTATTATACATGCCCTTCTCCACAACTCACATGGACCTGACCCCTCTCACAGACTGCTTCAACGCAGTTTCAACTTGGCTCCAAACACAGAACCTTCGCATCCAACATAAAAAAACGGAGGTGCTATTCATCACCAGAGATACCTACTTTACCCCCCCATCCCATATCAGTGTCAATGAAGCTGACTTGCAAACCAAAGATGCAATAAAATATTTGGGAGTTACTTTGGATCAACATCTTAACATGAAAAGCCACATAAGCAACATAGTCAAAGCCATCTACTTCAAAATACGCTCTCTCAAGCACCTACGCTCCCTTTTGGACCCAGATGACTTCCGAACCATATATCAAGCGCTGATCCTGCCGCACTTTGATTTTGCAAATGCCATCTTACAAGGTCTCCCCCAATCCACATTAACCCCCTTACAGTTGGCCATGAACGCCGCAGCTAGGATCCTTTACGGAGCATCCAGATACGACCACGTGACCCCCATTCTCAAACAGCTGCACTGGCTACCAATCAATGGGAGAATCACCTTCAAAACCCTTCTATTAACTTTCAAGGCAATCAAAGGTATTTCAGCCTCCTCACTCACTCATCTTATCCACTTTGTCCCTCCCAACAGATCCAGAAGATCAACAGCTATAAACTTGCTTGCAATACCAAAGGCTTCGACAAAGTACAACATGACAACCACAAACAGGGCTTTCAGCTTTTACGTACCCAAATGCTGGAATGCTCTACCCCCTGACATTAGGGCCATAGCCAACCAATATCAGTTCAGGAAGGCCCTCAAAACCCACCTGTTCCTCCAACACTTACCTGACAGCAATTGATCCTAGATATACCTTTCAGGAATTGACCCAATTTAGTTAAAAGACCTACATGCATTATCTGACTTTTATCTATCCTTCCAATGTAAATAGATTATGTATATAGTTAACCCTGTTTTCCAAGTTTATACTCCTGTTCGATGTAAACCTGACAGCTTGTTGTTATGGTCGTTAAGTTATAATGTAAACCGCACTGATGCTAAATAGCGCGGTATATAAGAAATTGTAATAAATAAATAAATAAATAACAGATAACATGGCAACTATATACATTTGGTACAAATTATATTCCAGGAGGTATACCTGGAGTGTAATCTGAGCTTTTTACATTTTACATTACAAAAGGAATAGAGAAACAACTATATACAGGGTGGAGTGTTTGTTTGAGACAATGTTAGTTTAGCTTTAACATATAGGTTATTGTTATAACATATAGGTTATTGTTAGTTAGCCTATGTCCCTTTGTGTGTCTAGGTTAATCTGTGTGACACAGTGTTTGGTAAATAAGTGTGTGCTTAATTTTTTACGGAATTCACTAATGTCGTTCAGTTGTCGGATGTCGTCAGGTAGTTCATTCCAGAGGGTAGGGGCTGAGTGTGAAAAAGCCCTATTATTGGTAAGTTTTTTAGCTTTTAGATTAATTTAGATTAACAAACTGTTTTGAATTCATAATCTATGATTGAAATCCAATTCCCAAAGCTCCGATCCTCGAGTTTCCAAAAACATTCAAAGTCCATGCACCTCAAACCTTGCTGAACCCCTTGTCGCGAGGATCACTCCTCCAGAAACGACCGGGTCCACCATAACATGCACAAAATTAAAAAGTATAAGAATGACAAAAATTCAGTGCACCCTTAGATAGCAATTTGATCTCCAAATTTAATCCCCTGAGAGCTGCTGTATGGAGACTGAAAATCCAGCACTGCTCACACAATTGTAGATGTGCCACATGATCTCTTCTGACCAATGGGTAGCTACAAAATTGATGACATCATTTTATCTCAGCAAAGGAATGTTCATATTCCACCCAATGTGAGGGATTGGGACTGATGAAGTCCAGGTGTTTAATTTACGTAGAGTGATGTTCTGCTAATATTTGCTTACTGGGTCATGTAGCCCACTCCACATACTTAAGATTGCAAGGGCAAATTAATAGACTTACCTCAAAGGTGGAGTTACAATCCATGTTTAGATGGACCATGTCGGTCTTTGTCTGCCGTCATATACTAGGTTACTATGTAAGATGTAATTTATTTTATTTTATTTATTTAATTTCTCTTCTATACCACGCTATTCAATATCAGTGCGGTGTACATTTAACTGTAGCTTATACAATGCAGTCGTGACTGTATTGTATTTACAATAAAACTGGAAATATAAGTTGGCTAGAAACTGGGGTAACTGTCTATAACTTATTTACATTATATACATTAGTAACTGTACTGTGCGCAGTGAAGCTTACTTGAGGTTGCAGCTTTTGGGCTGGCTGCTCTCTGGTGTGCTAGGTGTAGGGTTGCCAACTGGCCGGTTTTCAGCCGGCCTGGCCAGTTTTTCCATGGCCAGGCCGGCTGCCGGCGCAGATGCAAAACCGGCCCTTGAAAAGCTGTTTTTTTGCTCTGGCCGCAAGATCAGGAGCGGCCAGAGCAAAAGACCGGCTTTTCATCCAACCCGATACCCGAAGTAAAAAAAAAAAAAAAACATCCAGGGCCGGCCCACACACCGGAGGGCTTCAGAGGGAGCCGGGGAAGCCCGCGCGAGGCCCCGGCTCCCTCTGTACAGCCGCCAGCGTGAAAAGCCTTTTCCTTCACGCTGGCGGCTGTTTCTGCGAAGCCGCGAATGCTGGGAAAGGATAAAGGGCATTGCCTTTAACCTTTCCAACCAATCGCGGCTTCACAGAAACAGCCGCCAGCGTGAAGGAAAAGGCTCTTCACGCTGGCGGCTGTACAGAGGGAGCCGGGGCCTCGCGCGGGCTTCCCCGGCTCCCTCTAAAGCCCCTCAGACAGCCGCGGTGCTGGTCGGGGGGGGGGGGAGGCCAAGGACTGCATGGGCTGTGATGGGGGGGGGCTAGGACTACAAATGGGCTGTGATGGGGGGGGGACCTGGACAGGAAAAGGGCTGGGGGGGGGGAACTTGGACTGAAAAAGGGGTGTGATGGGGGGGGGGACCTGGACCGGAAAAGGGCGAGGGGGGGGGGACGACTTGGACTGGAAATAGGCTGTGATGGGGGGGGACCTGGATTGTAAAAGGGTTATGGGGGGGGACATGGACTGGAAATGGGCTGTGATGGGGGGGACCTGGATTGTAAAAGGGTTATGGGGGGGGGACATGGACTGGAAATGGGCTGTGATGGGGGGGACCTGGACTGTAAAAGGGTTATGGGGGGGGACATGGACTGGAAATGGGTTGGGATGGGGGTGGAGGGGACCTGGACTGGAAAAGGGCTATGGGAGGGGGGGGGGACTTGGACTGGAAATGGGCTATGGTGGAGGGAGGGCGAACATGGACTCGAAAAAGGCAGTGATAAAGGGGGTAGCACTGCAAAAGGGCTGTGATTAGGGGGGCAAGGACTGCAAATGGGCTGTGATGGTGCGGGGGGACTCGGATTGCAAATGGGCTGTGATGGTGGGGGGGCCTAGGACTGGAAATAGGCTGTGATGGGGGACTTGGACTGAAAATGGGCTGTGATGGGGGGGGGGGCCTGGACCGGAAAAGGGCTAGGGGGGGGACTTGGACTGGAAATGGGCTGTGATGAGGGGGGACCTGGACTGTAAAAGGGCTATGGGGGGGGGGACATGGACTGGAAATGGGCTGTGATTTATTTATTATTTATTTATTTATTACAGTTGCTTATATACCGCACTATTCAGCATCAGCGCGGTTTACAGTATAACAAAATGACCAAAACACATTCTGTTTGGTTTTACATCGAACAGGGGTACAAACTTAGATAACAGGGTTGAACTAAATTGGTTTTACATCGAACAGGGGTACAAACTTGGATAACAGGGTTGAACTATATACATGAGGTAATAATCCAATAACAATGTTGGACTATAGAATAAATAATGAGTCCGTTGAGCTGTATGTAGTATCATGAATACTTAAGATATTATGAGCATGAGGTGAGGGAATGCTGTGTCTCTTAGGAGGTGCTATCTAGATTCATCGCTGGCAGGGTAGTATTGGAGGAAGAGGTGAAATTTGATTGCTTTCCTGAATTGGGTCAGGTCTGAAATAGCTCGAATGTCTGGTGGGAGCATATTCCAGCATTTGGGGACGTAAAGACTGAAAGCTCTGTTTGCTGTTGTGCTATTGCATTTAGTCAAGGTTTTTGGGGTTATTAGTAGATTTATGGCTGTAAACCTCCTGGCTCTGTTGGGGGGCACTGTATGGATGAGATCAGTAAGTGCCGTGGAGGATAGGCGCATGATGGCCTTGAATGAGAGGAGTAATGTTTTGAAGATGATCCTTCCGTGTATTGGTAGCCAATGAAGCTGTTTTAAAATAGGAGTCACATGGTCACTTCTGGAGGCTCCATGGAGTACCCTTGCAGCAGCATTCATGGCCAGTTGTAATGGGTTTAGTGTGGATTGCGGGAGACCTTGTAAGATGGAATTGGCAAAGTCAAAATGCGGTAGGATCAGTGCTTGGTATATGGTCCGGAAGTCATCTGGCTCCAGTAGGGAGCGCAGATGCCTGAGTGAACGGATTTTGAAATAGACAGCTCTGACAATGTTGCCTATATGACACTTCATGTCCAGATGTTGGTCCAAGGTAACTCCCAAGTATTTTATTGTTTCTTTGGTTTGTAATTCCGCTTCCTTGACCCTTATATGGGATGGTGGGGTAAAGTCTGGGTCTCTGGAGATGAACAGTACTTCCGTTTTCTTGTGCTGGATGCGGAGGTTTTGTGCTTGTAGCCAATCTGATATAGTATTGAAACACTCTATAAGTGGAGTAAGGTCCATTTGCACGGTCGAGAACGGCATATATAAGAGGATGTCATCCGCATATATTAGACAGCTCACATCGAATGATCTAATGATGTTGCAGATGGGCTGCATATATATGTTGAACAATAGGGATGACAATGAGGATCCTTGCGGCACACCTTGTGTTTGATGGAATTGTTGTTTCGATTCTTCTATTCCAGATTTGACATATTGACATCGGTCACTTAGATAGGAACTGCACCATTCGAGAGCGGTATTGCATATTCCCTTTTCTTTCAGTCGCCCGAGGAGAATCTCATGATGTACCGAGTCAAAGGCAGCAGCAATGTCTAAAAAGATGAGCACAAATCCTTGTCGGATGTTGTCAATGCCTGTGAATATGTTATTGAATAAGCATGTGAGAAGTGTCTCTACACCATGGTACTCTCTGAACCCATGTTGGTAGTAATCTAAGGGAGCTGTGGAGTCTATATGATCCTGAATTTGCCTTTGGACCTCTTTCTCCAATATCTTTGCTAATAGGGGAATACTAGCTATTGGTCTGTAAGAATCGACCCTCTGTGGATCAAGTTTAGGGTTCTTCAATAAAGGCCTGATTGAGGTTTGCTTGAGGGTTGTGGGGAAGGAACCAGTAGTGAAGGAATAGTTTGTCAGCTTTACGATGAATGGACTGAATTCCTTGCGTAGCTCCTTGATCCAGAACGCCGGGCAAGGGTCAGTTTGTGCTGTGGAGGTATTGAGGGAAGCTATTGTGTCTTCAATGCTTTTTTTAGATGGTGTGTAGAGAACTTGCATAAGGGAGATAAGCTGGTAAAGTCTTGGCACAAGTCAGTTGAGATTTTGTCGGTCTGTATGATCTTTGACTGGAGGTAGTCAGCGAATATTTGTGGTTGGATATCCACCTGTTGTTCAGGAGATGGTTCCTTTGAAAGGGCTTGCACCAAGTTGAAAAGATCCCGTGGTTTGTTCAGGGATCTTTTCAGAGTGTCAGTGTGGTGTTGTTTCATTTTCATTGAGATTGCTTCTCTGTGCTTTGTTAGGTGGAGTTGGTAGGCTGTCAGATCTTCTGGTGAGAGCGATCGGCGCCATTTTTTCTCTAGTCTGCGTAGTTGTGTTAGAGAAGCTCTCAATTCTTGGGAGAACCAAGGGGCCGTATTTCTTATTCTCCTGGATGCGTTATTGCTCTGTGGACGTTGTGAGATAGCCTTGAGATTACGATTCCATGCAGAGACTAGTTCTTCCGGGTCGGAAGAGGTTATGGTAAAGAGGGCGTGAGTTTGAGAGAGGATTAACTCTCTGTTAAATGAGCGGAAGTTTCTTGTTGAGGTTCGAGCTGTGCTGTTATATTTTCGGGCACTATGTCGCTGGCTGTCCCCGGTAGGGATTTGAAAAGTGATAAGTTTATGGTCAGTCCAGGGGACGTCAATGATAGATAACATCGCGTTATGGTTTTGTTCAAGGGGTGCATGTGGTGCGAACACCATATCCAGGATATTGCCCTTTATGTGTGTGGGTTTGTTGATGATTTGTGTAAAGCCCAGGTTCTCAATGGCTTCGAGGAATGCAGTTGCATGGCTTTGATGAAGTGAAGGGAGGTTAAAGTCTCCCATTATCCAAGTAGGTGAATTGAGGTTGTGAGCATTAGCAGCAAGGTCAATAATTGTGGGGAGGTCCTCAGGTGATGAAGATGGCGATCTGTATATTAGATTGATGGTGCATTGCTGGTTCTTGATGGAAAGAGAGTCCAGGTTACTTGTACTGGAGGCTTCAGTAATATGGAAATGAAGATCTGATTTAGTAAGGATTAGAACCCCTCCTCCTTTTTTAGATTCTCTGTGTCTTATATGTATAGAGAAGTTAGGAGGTAGGAGTTGGTTGAGGATGACGTTATCCTCTGAAGATAGCCAAGTGATGGGGGTGGAGGGGACCTGGACTGGAAAAGGGCTATGGGGGGGGGGAACTTGGACTGGAAATGGGCTATGGTGGAGGGAGGGGGAACTTGGACTGGAAATAGGCTGTGATTAGGGGGGCTAGGACTGCAAATGGGCTGTGATGGTGCGGGGGGACTCGGACTGCAAATGGGCTGTGATGGTGGGGGGGCCTAGGACTGGAAATAGGCTGTGATGGGGGACTTGGACTGAAAATGGGCTGTGATGGGGGGGCCTGGACCGGAAAAGGGCTATGGGGGGGGGGGACATGGACTGGACATGGGCTGTGTTGGGGGTGGGGGGGACCTGGAAGGGAAAAGGGCAATGGGGGGGGGGGGGCAACTTGGACTGGAAATGGGCTATGGTGGAGGGAGGGGGAACTTGGACTGGAAATAGGCTGTGATTAGGGGGGCTAGGACTGCAAATGGGCTGTGATGGTGGGGGGGGGCTAGGACTGCAAATGGGCTGTGATGGTGCGGGGGAACTCGGACTGCAAATGGGCTGTGATGGTGCGGGGGGACTCGGACTGCAAATGGGCTGTGATTGGGGGGGGGCTAGGACTGGAAATGGCCTGTGATGTGAGGGCTAGCACTGGAAATGGGCTGATGAAGAGCTGGAATAGGACTGGAAATGGGCTGATGTGGGGCATGGGAGAATGGGACTAGAAGGGAGTGGATGCTGGGTGGGTCTAGAACTATAAGGGAACTGATTTTGGGGGAGGACTAGAATGGATGGGGAATGAGAATGGAGAGGGGAAAAAATATTTTGTGTGGAAGAAAAGTCTATGATGGGCCGGGTATTGGGAGAGTAAGAGGGGCTTGATAATGGAAGGGTGAAATTTAAATGGATGATAAAGGAATAAAGAAAGAATTGGGGGAAAGAGCAAAAAGGAAACAATCAGTATGTTAAAGCAGAAATAGATCCAATTGATATTTCTCAGATTTATTATGTGCCCTCTAGGTCTAAGAAGGTTATCTCTGAGGAAGGGGCGTTTGATGAGATTGTACCATCTATGTCTAATCTGACTGCATTCCTGGAGGATTCCCTGGACACAATTGCTCAACGGGCCACATTACTAGTGACCTTTACGTCTATGATAGTGAAACAACGGATCCTTAAAGCCTTTTTTAAAGCTAAGGCTACTAAGTTCTGTGGCCAATTGATTAATGTTTTTCCTGATGTCACACGTAGCACCCAACTTCGCCGGCGGCAGTTTTTGACCTTTAAGCCCCGGGTTTTGGCATTGGGTGCTACATTTTTCCTTCGATTTCCATGTAAGTGTGTGATTGTCTATGAGGGTGTTTCTTACATCTTCATGGATGTCTCACATTTGGAAAAATTTCTCTCAGACCGGCAAGACAGGGTGAGGGATGCGCAGTCTACAATGTGAAATTGCCTCCATTTTGTTGGCCTCGTGGCCTTGTTTTCTTAATTAGTTTTTTACTATCTTTATTACCTTAGTTAGAGTTTGCTTCCGTAATGTGGGCTATATAGTGACCCTTGTTGTTTGATTCTGGATGTCCTTTATGGGCTGGAAATAGTGTTAATTATTTGCTTGTCAAGTGTACACTTTTTTTTTCCTTTCTCGTTTTGGTTGTTGTAATGACTAAAAAAGCTCAATAAAAAAAAAAAAAAAAAAAAGCAGAAATAGAGAGAAAATGGAAAACATCTAAAAGAGAAGAAAGGACAAATGGATAGCTCGCAGAAGACACGAAGAAACCAGAAGAAAGTGACTGGAGCAATTGCAACTGAAAAATAAAACGCCCAAACAGAAGGTAGAAAATACTTTTTATTTTGAATTTATTAACTGGAATATGTCTGGTCTGGGAAGTGTGTATTGCTAACATCTTTGCGTTTTTGTTTAGTGCAAGAGGAAATTACTTTATAGTTTTATTTCTCCAGTGTTGTACATTTCATGTTTGGATTTTGGGGTTCCCAGTTTAATTATTATCTGATCAAGGAAGTTAGCCTACACGTATCCTCGGTAATTTTTGTGGGTGGGGCTGGGGGCGGGGCAGGGGTGGGACTAGGGGCGGAGAATGGGTGGAGCATGGCGAGCCACAGGTGTTGGGTTTTTCTCGGTGAAAAAGTTGGCAACCCTAGCTAGATGTGCTGGTGTGGGGGTCTTGGTGCTTGGTGGACATGTTTGTTAGTTGACCTATGGGGCTGTTGTTTGGTAATGCCGTATGAATAGGTGGTGCTTCAGCGCCTTCCTGAATTGGGTCAGATCGGTGATTGTTCGGATGGCCATAGGGAGGGCATTCCAGCATCTAGGTGCGTAGAGCATGAAAGCTTTATTAGATGTCATGTGGGTGTATTTCATTGTTTCCTTAGGGATAATCAGTGTGTTGATAGCTGTGGATCTTCTGGACCTGTTAGGGGGTGTGAGATGGATTAACTCGGTGATGGAGGTGGAGGGTTGATTGTTTATGGCCTTGAAGGCCATTACTAGTATCTTGAAACATACTCTGCCTAGGACTGGTAGCCAGTGGAGTTTCTTTAGGATTGGTGTGATGTGGTCCATTCTTGAGACTCCGTATAGAATCCTGGCAGCTGCATTCATTGCCAGCTGAAGGGGGTTCAGTGATGCTTGCGGGAGGCCATATAGTATTGCATTGGCATAATTGAAATGTGGGATTACTAGTGCTTGATAGATTGTTCAGAAGTCTTCGGGGTCCAGCAAGGGCCGTAGGTGTCGTAATGTCCGTACTTTGTGGTATATTTTCTTTACTGTGTTTTTTAAGTGTGTTTTCATGTCCAGCCATTGGTCTAGGGTGACACCTAGATATCGGATTGTGGGTTTTACTATCAGCTTGGCGTTCTTCACCTTTAAGGAGGCGGGGGGGGGGGGGGTGAAGCCTTGGTTCCTTGTGATGAAGAGGATGTCTGTAATCAGTTAGATTCTGCTGCAGATTGAAAGTAATGGTTTGAAATGTGGTACTGTGTTGATCATGAGACCTTATGGACAAGAAATCTTGACAAATTTTCTTTACACAGCTATAGCTAAGTACACTAATTATGGTTTTGATGACTGATGTCCTGTGACGTTGGTCTAGCAACAATAATTTCTCATGACCTCTTGCTCCAGTGGATGCATTGAATTTTTCTGAATTTTTGGCATTCTTATGGACATTTTAATTTTTGTGCACACTAAAATGGACCCAGTCATCTCTGGAGGAATGATCCTCACGACAATGGAATAAATTGAAGAAGACAAGAGGGGCTGTAAGTGGCAGGTGGCCGGAAACCCTAGAAAGTGAGCTAAGAGAAGACTACTACTACTACTACTGAGCATTTGTATAGCGCTACAAGACGTACGCAGTGCTGCACAGACATGTAAAAGACGGTCCCCGCTCATCAGAGCTTACAATCTAGTCACTTCAGACAACACAGTAGCTGTAGACAGGGATAAAACAAGGGGAAATGGTAAGGAAACACAAAGGAGACCAGGTGAGTCAACATCTGAAAGCAGCAGTTTTCAGCCTAGATTTGAAAAGGGCCAGAGAAGGCGCCTGACGTACAGACACAGGTAATTTGTTCCAGGCATAAAGAGCAACAAGGTGAAAGGAGTGAAGTCTGGAGTTAGCAATCGAAGAGACGGGCACAGATAGAAGCGATTTGTCAGAAGAGCTGAATTCCCAAGGAGGGAGAGATAAGAGAGGAAAGGTAGTGAGGAGCTGCAGAGTGAATGCACTTATAGGTCAGCAGGAGACGTTTGAACTGGATGCGGAAACGGATAGGGAGTCAGTGAAGTGACTTGAGAAGAGGAGTAATATGGGCATGACGAGGCTGGCGGAAGATTAGCCTCACAACAGACTGTTGAACAGATTGAAAGGGAGAGATATGATTCAAAGGGAGACCAGCAAGGAGTAGGTTACAGTAGTCAAGATGGGAGGTGATTAAGGAGTGGATAAGTGTCTTAGTAGTGTGTTCAGAAAGGAATGGGCAGATTTTGTTGATGTTATAGAGAAAGAAATGGCAGGTCTTAGCTATCAGATGGATGTGTGTGGAGAAGGAGAAAGAGGAGTCAAAGGTGACCCCAAGGTTGTGAGCCGAGGAAACAGGGAGGAGTAGAGAATTATCCACAGAGACTGAGAAAGGAGGAAGAGGAGAGGAGGTTTTAGGGGGAAAAATAAGAAGCTCAGTCTTGACCATGTTCAGTTTTAAGTGGTGGTGAGACATCCAAGCAGCAATGTCAGAAAGGCAAGCAGAGATCCAGGTCTGGATTGCCTGAGAGATTTCCGGTGTAGAGAAGATAGAGGAAAGCAGAAACCAGAGATTGAGATCAACACGATTAGAGAATACAATGTCCAGACAACAAAGGTAGAAAAAATAATTTTATTTTCAGTTTAGTGATTGGAATATGTCAGTCTTTACACTTTACATTTTTTGTCTTTATGTTTTGCACAGTACAATGGCATGTACATCTCTCTTTGTTTTTCTGGTGTTGAATTGCAGGGTCTGATTTCTTGGGGTTTCATTTTAATTTTTGTCTATATCTATGTTCTGTGTAACCAAGGCTAGGTGTTTTGTTAGCAGGGAGTTGGATATAGGTATCTGTAGTAATCTGGCTTGTTCAGTTTTCTAAATAGGTGTCCTGGTTCCCTGCAATGTTTATGGTTCTGCCCTTTTCTTGTTAAGCTCCTTGTGTTTGTTTTGAAAGTTAATGCTATTATGGTATGGTAGATTTTCTTGATAGGTGCTAAGTGATTTTTGTAGCATTTTATATTACTTCACCATATGCCCATTACTGATGAGGGTTGATATGATAGTGACTGAGATGACACCAGAATCAGAAATTATTGTTTGGTTTGTTGAGCTCTAAGAGGAAATGTTCTAGTTCTGCTCTGTACCCATTGTTGGAAGAGAGGTTTCTTTGGATGCAGGATATATGTTTGGTGTGGCCCTTGGGTGGGGACCACGTCGGGTTTCCTGTAATGAACAAAAGGAGAAAAAGCAACTGGACAAAAGAGGAAAACCTCTAACACCGAGCACCATCCTCAACCTTACCCCAGGACAATATAGGAACACAGCAACTCAAGGCCACGAGAGAGATGACCAGCACTCAACGGAAGCCACCCACCCAGCCTCACTTAGCTACACCAAGAAACATCAAGGTAACCTCCAGACAACCCACGAATCACCACAATGAAAACAATGCCTTTCCTTACTACTTACTCTCGCATTCTCCACCTCTCTACTCACACCCATTACAAACATACCGGCATACATACCAATAATTCACACACACTTTCTCATTATAACCCCCCTAACTATGACAAAAACAAACCCAGACATACACAACACCTACTTAAAATCAAAACGATAACACATAAAACCAAACCACCTACACCATCTCATGCAAGAGAAACCCCTCCTACAAAATGTACACTTTTAATTGCCTGTTCTGATTGAAGGGGAAAAAGGGGACTGTTGCCGTGGTTGATATGGAAGGGCAAACTAGACAGGTCATGTGGTCTTTTTCTGTCATCATGTTTCTATGTTTCTAAACAAAATACAGCTCTTATCAGATATATTACTTGACAACCACATTGATATCCTAAACATAATAGAATCTTGGTTCACTGAAACGGACAGAATCCTACAAAACCAATTAACCCCACAGGACTACCAACTCCTCAGCTCTCCAAGGACTACACAACATGGGATGGCGTCTGCATCCTAACCAGGAAGTGCCTGAATTTCCGCATCCTCTCAAAGACATCTGACAATGGCCTGGAGACGCTAACAATCACAAACAACAAAATGACCATACTTCTTGTCTACAGATCTCCAAATGCTGACCCCAACCAACTTGGCACAATCCTAGAAACTATCTGTAACAACAACTCAAACAACAAATACCTCATGATACTAGGTGGCCTTAACCTTGCCTCAGCACCACCATGCAAAGTAAAGACTTTCCTTGAAGCCGTGGAATCTCTAGACTACATTCAAATCATCAATCAAGCCATCCTCATCAAAGGCAACTCTCTTGACATGATTTTTCTTGCCACACAACATACTCAACAAACACCAGATCCCAAAACCTACCACTATTGATGTCCCATGGTCAGACCCCAGGATGATTTCATTAAACATACCACCTGAAATGACTGAATATAAGCAATGTACCCCAGAACACACCACACGCAGGTTCCACACGTGGAACAAAGAAGAATTCCTAGCAAACATGCTTCCAAAAATTCAAAACAGCCCTGAAGATGTTGACACCTTAATATACAGCTGGAACAAAGCCATAACGGATGTTGCTTTGAAACCACCAACCTATAACAAACCACCCAGACAAAGAACAGCAACTTGGTACACACCCATACTAAAGGACATGAAGATAAGTCTACAGATTATGGAAAGAACATAAAATCAAGTGATACCCTAGACACCTATAAGCTCAAACTATGGACATACCAAGCAGCCACCACCCAGGTGAGAAAAGACTACTACACCAAAGCTCTCTAAATTGCCCAAGAGAACTCTTTGATATAGAAAATCATTAAAGTAAGGACACAACATGCCAGATGGGGAAAAAAGTATCCTCATATCTCAAAAAATGGCAAACTATTTTCAAACCCTGACTTCTGCCCACCCTAATAGTACAAACCAGTACGCAACCTCAGCACAGGAAATCACTCACCCAAGCACATGAAACTCGTTTGTTAAAATCACACCTGAATATCTGGATAACATCATCACAAGCATCAACACTACAACCTCACCACTCGACCCTTGTCCTGTCAGTTAGAACAAGATAGCTAAATGAGAGCTTATTCCAACAATGCTAAGAATCATCCAACCATCATTACAACAAGGATATGTACCATCTGAGCTCAAGTCTGCTTCCATCCACCCGGTAAGGAAAGGGACTTCCAATGCCATAAACCAGCCATCCTCTTACAGGCCCATAGCCAGCCTCCCATTCATGGCAAAAGTTTTAGAAAAAATTGTTTACCGACAACTCCAGGACTACATAGATACATATCACCCACTCGACAACCAACAGTATGGATTCAGACCACACCACAGCATAGAATCCCTCATGACAGCCCTAATAGACAACCTAATTAAGGGCACTGACAAAACCCAAATCTGGCTTCATTCTAATCTTTCTAGACATAAAAGCAGCATTTGATTCCATCCCATACAACCTCATAATTCAACAACTACAAATCCTTGGCTTAGCAGACACACCCCTCACAGAGTTCAAGTCCTACCTGACAGACCGCAAACTGCAAGTAACACTAAATCATACAAACTCCAGTCCATATACTCAATCTCAAGGAGTCCCACAAGGCTCGACCCTCTCATCATTATTATTCAACCTCCTCTTACAGCCAGTATGCTGTATAATAAAACCTGCAATATCCTATACCATATCTTTGCAGATGATGTAATCATATACGCACCAATCAACACATCAAACCTAGATATCATACTCATAACAAACTGCTTCTCCGCAGTCTGCAACTGGCTCAAGAGACACAGCATGAACTTAAACTTTAAGAAGACAGAGGCCATGTTCATTAACAGAGACACTAGCTTTAAACCACTGACTTCCATAGCTACTGATGGCACCCAAATCCAAGTGAAACAAGAGATACCTTGGAGTTACACTGGATCAACACCTCACTTTCACAGCACACATACAAAACATTACTTGAACTATTTACTTCAAGCTCAAAATGGTCAAGCACATCAAATCTTTACTAACTGACCACAACTTACACTAGGTCCTCCAAGCAACCATCTTTCCCCACTTCGACAACTGTAATATCATCTTTCAAGGCATACCAAACTCAACCATCCATCCTCTCCAACAGAGCTGCATGAATCTTATTCAACACTAAAAAGACAGAGCACATCACACCTCTCCTCAAACAACTGCATTGGCTCCCAATAATACAAAGCATACAATTCAAATCCATCCTCACACCCTTCAAAGTCCTCAACTCCTCGTCATTACACCTCCAACCCTGCTCCAGATTGTACCTGACTTGTACCTGACAACAGAAGGCAACAAACTACATCAAGAAACAGGCTACAGATATCACCGATGTGTTTAAGAAAACTAGTGAAACCACATCCAAGAGAGCCTTCTCTCTCTATGCTCCACACCTTTGGAATTCTATTCCCAACAAATTAAGGACCACTACTGACACAATTTCCTTCAAAACGCCCTCTTCAAAGACTCCTTCCCAGAAACATAGCCTAACCTTTCACCTCTAACCTACTTAGTTCCATACTCTCCCCTGCCCCTAGTCCCGCCCCTACCCCCTCCTTCCCCTGTTATATATGATATCCTAGGAATTGTACAACTGTTACCTCCAAGTTTATTTCCCTGTTTAATGTAAAATGTTATGCTACAATGTAAACCGCTTTGACCGTAGGATAAAGCGGTATAGAAAAACTGTTAAATAAATTAAATAAATAAAAGTAAAAAGTAAGAACCACAGCACAGTTATAATACCAAAATAAAATCAGTTATATTAATTCTATTTTGTTGCTATAAACAGCACTGTGGTCCTCGCTTTCTCTTTTTGTTTTTTGGTGGGTGAGCACCTAGTATCTCCTTTGTTTTCTGCAGAATTTTTTCTTTAATTATATAACCTGGGAATGTATTGCTTTCTTTTCTCGTAGGTATTTTGAGTGATCCCCCTGATCCTTGAATACAGCTCTGAGGAAGCCCCTCTGTTTTGGAGCGGGGGGGAGGGGAGGGTGGCTCAGCTCATCTCTTGCCTTAGGCAACAAATTGCTGGGGAAGGGGAGAGTCTGGTGTCAGGTGCAGGGAAGGGGGAGAGGTAAAGTTGCTTATTGACCATGAGAGAAATCTCTTGTGGTACTGGCATATTTCATTAAAATATTTGCTGTTTGGAGGAGACCACGTGACACATGAGCGAGTAAGAGGTGTCTCTGCTCGCTCTGGGACCGTCCTGCGATTAATCGGCAAATTTTCACTGCTTACCCCAACAAATTTGGACAGAAATCCCCGGAAGTGCTAGGTGATATCTGTGGGCTACCCCGAGTTGCAGGGACAGCTGAACAATGCCTCCTCCAGCGCGGAAAGACAAAGAGAAAGTGCCGCGAGCTGGGGCCTCCACGGCCGCTGGACCAACCACCACTATGGCGGCGCCTAGATCCCTGGGGGGTGAGAGTGTGGACTCGGGCCCGGAAGAACTGGCGCGAGAAGTGGCACGGCTGCTTGAACCTAAATTTGACTTGATTCTCAGTAAATTAGAAACGGTGACCGAGGCGCTCACAGAGTGCACGCATCGAGTGGAGGAGTTGGAACACAGAGTGTCGGCACTCGAAGAAGAGGAGGGCAAGCGCACACGAGAGGAGAGTCGGTTGCAGAAGCAAGTGGACGCTTTGCTGGATAAGGTCGACGATTTAGAAAATCGGTCCAGGAGGAATAATATCCGTCTCGTGGGCATACCAGAGTCACATACGGACGCAATGTTGTTAGATCTAGTGGAGACCTGGTTGCCGCGCGAATTGGGCCTTACGGACCTTGTGGGGCACATGAAGGTGGAACGTGCGCACCGCCTGGGGCCTAAAACGGAACTTCGACAGCGCCCCAGAGTAGTCATTGTGAAGATCCTAAACTTTCAACACAAATGGCAGCTGCTGCAGGCGTTTCGCAAGAAGCGTGACCTGCGTTTGGATAACAACTCCGTGCTGCTTTTTCAGGACTATTCTGCTTCGGTGGCGGCAAAACGAAAAGAGTTCTCACCGGTATGCACAGCGCTTTTCAACAAGCATGTCCGTTTCAGCCTTGCTTTTCCGGCGATCCTTAAAGTGCAACAGGAGGGGAAGCAGCATGTGCTAGCTACAGCCGCGGAGGCGAAGAGATTTCTTGCGGAGTTGGAGCGGAGCGGACAGCAGAGTGAGCCTACCGCTGATGGACACCATAGGGAGTGAGGCCTGTTATTACCAAACTGCTGGAGAACTCCACCGGGTGTTGCAGGCGGATCAGCCCTAACTCGACTTTCAGAGTGTGAACAATTGCATTTATGTTTGTTTTAGGCCTACAGTACCGTTTACGGGGTGGCCCGGAGAGGTTTCCTGAGACTGAGGCTGATTGCTTGAGTGATTGAGTGCTTGATTGCTTGGTTACTGTGGATAAACATATGGCTGGGAGGTTGATAGTGGAATATGAATATTATTGGACTTGGGCAGGGGCTTCGTTGTCTGGGAGCTGTGTTGGTCCGATGCGGCTGGGGAATATTAGTATGAGTGCTGCGGGTTGGAGGGGGGGCATAAGAGTATGGCTGGAGTGCGTATGGTGAGTTCAGATTGCTTCCTCGGGATTCACATTGCACTACGATATGGGGACTCTTGCTCTATCCCCACATAAGGGGATTGAGCACCTATGGGCAGGACGGCCCTGTAGCGCACTGCGACGGGTCTCAGGCCTGGCAGGGTGGGCCAGGAGTTATTCACTTGGTTCTTTTAAGGGGTGGGGGGAGGGCACGGGGAGCCTAGGAGGCAGGGGGGAGGGGACAGGGAGCCTAGGGGGCAAGGGGGGTGGGATAGGGCGAGGAGGGGGAAAGGGGTGGGGGTGGTTTTGCAGGTCATGCAGGTGGACCCTAGGGGGGGTTGGGTGAAATGGGGGAGGAGTCTGGCTGCTTGTGGGAAGGGACTGAGTGGCTCCTGTCTGGTGACTTATGGGAGGTGTAGATGGAAAGGGGTGGGGGTGGTTTGGCAGGTCATACAGGTGGACCCTAGGGGGGGTTGGGTGGATGGGGGAGGAGTCTGGCTGCTTGTGAGAAGTGACTGAGTGGCTCCTGTCTGGTGACTTATGGGAGGTGTAGATGCAAAGGGGTGGGGGTGGTGTGGCAGGTCATGCAGGTCATGCAGGTGGACCCTAGGGGGGGTTGGGTGGGATGGGGGAGGAGTCTGGCTGCTTGTGCGAAGAGACTGAGTGGCTCCTGTCTGGTGACTTATGGGAGGTATAGATGGAAAGGGGTGGGGGTGGTGTGGCAGGTCATGCAGGTGGACCCTAGGGGGGGGTTGGGTGGGATGGGGGAGGAGTCTGGCTGCTTGTGGGAAGAGACTGAGTGGCTCCTGTCTGGTGACTTATGGGAGGTGTAGCTGGAAAGGGGTGGGGGTGGTGTGGCAGGTCATGCAGGTGGACCCTAGGGGGGGTTGGGTGGGATGGGGGAGGAGTCTGGCTGCTTGTGGGAAGAGACTGAGTGGCTCCTGTCTGGTGACTTATGGGAGGTGTAGATGGAAAGGGGTGCTGAGCGCTGAGGCTGGGCAGCTCTCAGTACAATGGCTGCAATCTTGGCACTGGGTATGTTCGCAGCAGGGAAATGGGGGTTAATGGGTACTGATTTGCGGTTTGTGTCCTGGAATGTTGGGGGCTTGAACACTCCGATAAAGCGCACCAAGGTACTTCAGGCACTGCAGAGAGCAGGAGCCCAAGTGGCTTTCCTCCAGGAAACGCATTTAAATGCTAGAGAACATGCCAAGTTGCAACAGAAATGGGTGGGGCATGTCTATGCGGCGGAAGCGGCTGAGGGTCGGAAGAAGGGGGTTGCACTCTTATTTCATAAGCGCCTGATGGTAGAAGTTATAAGCGAAGACCCAGATCCCCTGGGGCGCTATCTATGGGTGCATGTGAAACTTAATGGAGAGGAGCTGATTTTGGGTAATATTTATGCTCCCAATCAATATTCGCATGGCTTTTTTGAGATGATTGCCAGAAAGATAAGTGGGTTACCTGATGTTCCATTGGTACTTGCAGGCGATTTTAATTGCCCCCATGACCCGACAGTGGATAAGTCTTCATCGGGAGAGAAAACGGGTAGGTGGACTACCAGAGGAGTGAACTACCTATGTCAGGTCAGTGATTTGATAGATGTTTGGCGGCTGCTGCATGGGAGTGAACGGGATTATACCCATTTATCCCGTGCGCACCAGACGTGGTCTAGAATAGATATCTTGGTGCAGCGGACGGATCTTGGGAGAGTTCGGAAGACGGAAATTTGTCCCATTGTAGTATCGGACCATGCAATGGTGACGATGGCTTGGGCAGGCGGTCGTAGAGTGGGGGGTCGATGGTCCTTTCCCAGCCACCTCTGGCTCAGGAAGGATTTTCAGGAGTATGTTCGAGATCAGTGGCGAGAACTTTTGGAACTTAATGAGGGTAGGGTCGCTTCGGTGACCACATTGTGGGAGACTGGGAAAGCGGTGGTTCGCGGGCATGTGATGGCCTATGTGGTTCGGTTACAGAAAAGGGTGAATGCTGAGTTGGTGCAGCTTACTCAGGTGTTGCAGGAGAAGAAGCGCGAGGCGTTGCATTGTCCTAGGAGTGGAGGAGTCCACCAGGCCTATGTTGAGACCCAAAGACAGGTGAATAATCTTCTTCAGGACCGAGCGATTTTTGATCAGCAGTATTATAGGCATCAGCTGTTTCGCTTTGGCAATCGTTCTGGGAAGTTGCTCGCACGGCTGGCGCGAGGGCGACAGGGGAGCCATTTGGTGGTGCGGATCCGAGACGAGCAGGGAAAACAGCGGACAGAACCCGCGGAGATTGCTGAGGTTTTTAGGCGCTTCTATAGCCGTCTTTATACCCCGGAGGGGGAAGACCAGCAACATATGCAGGCCTTTTGGAATGGTGTATCGCTGAATCAGGTGACTCAGCAGGAGCGGGAGATGTTGAATCAGCCGATCTCGGGGATGGAAATACAGAAGGCTATTCGAGAGGGGAAGCTACATAGGGCGCCGGGACCCGACGGGTACGGAGTGGAGTTTTATAAAATTGTAGAGCAGCAGGTTGTGCCTACGTTGGGAGCGGTCTATGCGGAAGTGTTGGAGACTGGACAATTTCCAAGGGATATGCGAACGGCCTCCATCACACTGATACCTAAGGCCGGGAAAGACCAGGAGGATCCCGCTTCCTATAGACCCATCTCGCTCATCAACGTGGACATGAAGATTCTTGCGGCGGTGTTGGCCGCGCGAGCGCAGGAGATTTTGTCTCGATTGATCGGACCATACCAGGCGGGATTTGTACGTGGGAGGGTAGCAGCTAAGAATATTTTGCAGGTGCTGCTGAGCATGGAGAGATGTCTTCAAAAACGCTGTCCCTTATTATTGGCGAGCTTGGACGCTGAGAAAGCTTTCGACTGGGTCTCCTGGAGTTATTTATTTGAGGCCTTACATCGATTAGGCTTTGCTGGACAGTTTGTGGGGTGGATACGTGCTGTGTATGCGGAACCGAGGGCGTTTATTCTGGTGGGGGGAGACCGCTCGGAACCGTTTGTCTTGCAGAGAGGGACTCGCCAGGGGTGCCCTCTATCACCTCTTCTCTTCATTTTACATTTGGAGCTTCTTCTGGTGAAGCTAATTAGTCAGAGCGACGTGACAGGGGTGCCTTGGCTGTCTGGTGAGTTTAAGATTAGTGCATTTGTGGATGACATGTTGCTTTGCCTCACGGATCCGCAGGTGTCCTTGCCGCAGGCCCTGCAGCTGATTGAGAATTTTGGTACCTTTTCGGGTTTGAAAATTAATAAGGCTAAGTCTCTGGGGCTTGACGTAGGCGGGTGCTCTCGGTGACACTGGGCTGGCCGGTTCCCCCTGATGTGGGCGGACGGGCAGCTCCGCTACCTCGGTATCCAACTTCCCGAACGGCCAGATCAATTGTACCAGGTGAATGTTCCTATGCTGATGGAGGGGATGGCTCAGCGTTTGCAGGCTTGGCAGAAGTTGCCGCTGTCGCTACATGGCAGGATAGCATTATTTAACATGGTGGAGTTTCCCCGATGGGCTTATGTTCTGTGCCATCTCCCGGTGTGGCTATCGTGCAGGGATCTTGAGCAGATGGGCCGGCATCTGTTGTGGTTCTTATGGAGAGGGCGGCGAGCGTGAATTGCGCTCCGTACATTACTGTTGCCCAGAGAGGATGGAGGAGCTGGTTTACTATCGCTTCGGTGGTATAATCTCGTGTGTTGGATACGGATTTTGCGGGACTTTGTGGAGAAGAAGGCTGAGGTTGTCCCCTTACCTATAATCGATAAAATGGCGGCTCTGCAGCATAGAATGTCCGTGGTCCATGTGAGTGGACGGCAGCTTCCCGAGGGATGTAAGCAGTCGAGATTTTGGACTGGCTTGCGCAGGGTGTGGGGAGCCCTTTGTCGCCGTCAGGGGGGGGGGGGACGCTGGAGTGACGGATTGCATCCCACTGCGGGGAAACCCGGCTTTTCCACCTGGTTGGGGGACCTTGGTAGCTTCCGCCTGGGCATCTAGGGGCGCTCGCTTTGTGGGGCACCTCCGTATGGCTCGTGGAGTTGCGGTGGATTCGTTTGCTTCGTTATGCGGGCGATATCACTTGGAACCCCGCGAATTCTATTTTTATTTACAAGTCCGACACTATGTGACTGCGTTACACCGAACACATGCAGGGGTGCTGGAGGAAGGGGGGATGTTGACGCTGTTTGGATCCTTGGATGGGAAGATCACTATTGGGGCTCTACGTCGGGCGTTTGCTCCTGAGGGTCAGTTGCACTGTCTACTTGGTCTAGTTGAGAAGTGGAGGAGGGATGGAATGACCCAGATTACGGTGGAGCGACTGAGAGATGCGTTCCGAGGCATTAAATCTCTTTCTGAAACGATTCAATTGCAGGAAATTCAATATAAATTCCTTTGGCGAGCCTATGTTCACAATATCTGGGCGGCGAAAGCAGGCTTGTCGATATCGGATAGTTGCACCCTTTGCAAGGTAGATAAAGGAGGCTTCGCACACCGCTTTTGGTTCTGTATGCATGTTCAGGGATTTTGGTCTGGAGTGGGACGGGTGTTGGAGGGCTGGCTGCAAACACGTATAGAGTTGGCCCCTGAGTGGTGCCTTTTTGGATCTTATGAAGGAGTGCAACCCCTTGGGGACAGTGCCCGCCAGCTTTGTGCTAAAGGCTTCATTGTAGTTAAGCTATGCCTATTACGGAGCTGGTTGAAAGATAAGGCCCCGAGGGTGGCAGAGTGGGAGCGGGCTATGAGAGAGTTGATGGACATGGAGCAACGTACGGCTAGGCTGTCGGCGGGAGGAGCGTGGGAACGGTTCACTAAGGTGTGGGGCCCCTTGAGAGATGTGACCTGAGGTGTGTGATGAGTGTGGAGAGAGGCATGGAGTCACTATGGCGGGACTGCTGTTGGAGCGAGGGGTGGTGGGTGGGGAAGGGAGGTGGGGCGGGGGATGGGGGGTGGAGGGGAGGGGAGATACAAGAGGGGACCTTGAGCATGTCTGCACATCCGACTCTACATGTGGATCTATTCCTGGGGCTTATAGGGCGGGAATAGGTACGCGGGGATGGTTTTGTATCATACTGTATTGAGTATTGTACTATGTCTGCACTCAGAGGATGTGTTTGTTTTGTTTGGTTGGCCCTTGATGGGCGTGATTGTATTCTTGTGTTTGCCAATCGGTTAATCCTAATAAATCCTAATAAAAATGATTTACTTAAAATATTTGCTGTTTGATATACTGACTTCCTATCCTGGCTTTTTTTTTTAGATAACCATAATGAATATGTATGAAATGTACAATGCAAATATGTCAAACCCCCTCCCCCATCTGCCTATCTCACCCTTTGCCCCTCCAACTGAAACAGTCCAGTTATGCCCATTAATTATTTAGGCAGGATAACTGTAGGTGCCTATTGCCAGCCAACTGTACTCACCTAGTTCCCTTAGAAACATAGAAACATGACGGCAGAAAAAGAGCACATGGCCTATCTAGCCTTCCCCCTTCCTTGGTCTCCTGCTCTAACGTGCTCTCCTCCCTGATTGCTTCAGCCACCTCCACCTCTACAGCACACATTGGCCCACTCTACATGTTTCCCCCAGAATGAGACCAGGAGCTGGGCTAGCATCACATGGTGAACCTGGGATTCTTGTCCGCCCTCTCAACCATGATGAAGGCACCTTCTGAGCTGATGAGGTAAAAATAACCTTTCAGGGTCTGGAGCTCTGCCTTGCTTCATTTTACTGTAAAACCTGTGGTGTGGGAAAATGCTAGTAGGCCTGGCACTGCGGATTGTCCTGTTCCAGGCGGCCTTCAGAAGTCCTTGCTCTGGCACAGATGTGCAATGAGTAGGCTAAAAGATGTGGCTCAAAGGATACTAGACCCCCTTCCCTCCCGCTACTGGATCCTGTATCTCATGGTCCTTATCTCCAGGCTATACACTTGCCTCTTCTTCCTAATATACAACTTTCTGATCATTTTAGCAGAGGAAAATTCACCTCGAATCTGCACAGGTAGCTGAAGTTTCAGGATGCAAAGGTACTGCCACCACAGATCTGCAGGAGCAGCCAATATGCTCACCTAAGATCCTTTACACTCTGTGCCCCCTGACACACTTTACCCCCCACCCTGCGAAACATCCAGTGAACTCAAAACATCAGAAAGCACCTCAAGACATACCTCTTCCAAGAGCACTATGGTGCACAACAGCATAACTATCGAACGCAAGAGCACCCCTCCCTAGCCATAGCGTCTCTCCTACCCTACCACCATAGACACCTGCAAGAACTCAACCCCCCTCTGCTATTCCCCGCGCATTTTAAACCCCGCTCCTAGAGGGTGTTCTAATTAATGTCTCTTTTTCCTCTGCTGTAATTTATTGCAATCTCTCTGCTCAACCTTGTTTAGCTGTTCACCATTTTGACTGGTAGAAAAATGGTATATGAAAATCAGTTAAATAAATAATAAATACGGTGAGATTTATTTTTTATTTATTTATTTAACAGGTTTTCTATACCGCCCTAACATTAATTCAGGGCAGTTTACAATGAACATCACAGCAAAAACAACTTTACATAGAACAGGATGATGAACGGAGGGTTATAGAGGGGGTACAACGATACAGTAGAACGTTTAACTATTCACATGAGTGCATTGGTGGTTCTGTCTAGTGTGGTTATATCCGGTTAAGAGTACAGTCAGGGCATTTGTACAAGATAAAGGGATAAGTGTTTTCATGTGGTGGGTCCATTGTGTTTTGTAGTGGATTGAGACTTTGTAACTTTCCAGGAGTGCTGTATGGTGAATTGTGTGGTCACTGTGAGTCCATAGTATTCTGTAAAGAGATGGGTCTTTATAGCTTTCCTAAATTCTGCTAGGTCGTTGATGGCTCATATGTCTGGCCTAATGGGAGACAGCCAACATGGCTTTAGACAAGGAAGATCTTGTCTTACTGATCTATTATGTTTTTTTGAAAGTGTGAATAAACAGGTGGACAAAGGTGATTCGGTTGATATAGTGTATCTGGACTTTCAGAAAGCCTTTGACAAGGTCCCTCATCAGAGACTTTTGGCAAAACTAGAGAGTCATGGGATAGGAGGCAGTGTACTACTGTGGATCAAGAACTGGTTAAAAGATAGAAAGCAGAGTGTTGGGCTAAATGGCCAATTTTCCCAATGGAGAAAAGTGAATAGTGGTGTACCCCAGGGATCTGTGCTGGGTCCACTGCTTTTTGACATTTATTTTTATTTATTTATTTTGCTGTATTTATATCCTGCTTTTCACTGGGTCAAAGCAGTCAATTGGGGGATACATTTAACACAAGGGGATATGAGACACATACACTAATACTTACAGGGAACATGGGCAGTGGAGGGTTAAGTGGCTTGCCCAAGACCACAAGGAGTGCCTATAGGACTAGAAATCCCAGTCCCTCTGGCCTGAGATTGCTGTCCCCAGGTGGGACTTGAACCCCCGGCCCTCCGGCATGAAGTACCTTGTCCTAACCACTAGACCACTCCTCCCTCCATATTCATAAATGACCTGGAAAGTGGGATAACGAGTGAGGTTATTAAATTTGCAGATGAGACAAAACTATTTAAAGTTGTTAAAACCCAAGAGGATTGTGGAAAATTGCAAGAGGATCTTGATAAATTGGAAGACTGGGCATCAAAATGGCAGATGAAATTTAATGTGGACAAGTGCAAAGTTATGCACCTAGGGAAGAACAACCCAAACTATGGTTACACGATGCAAGGTTCCACATTAGGAACCACCACCCAGGAAAAAGATTTAGGCGTCATTGCGGATAGCATGTTAAAACCCTCGGCCCAGTGTGCAACGGCAGCCAAGAGAGCAAATAGAATGCTAGGTATCATAAGGAAAGGAATGGAAAATAAAACAAAAGATATTATAATGCCTCTATCGTTCCATGGTGAGACCGCACCTTGAATATTGTGTGCAATTCTGGTTGCCGTATCTTAAAAAGGATATAGCGTTATTAGAAAAGGTTCAGAGAAGAGCCACCAAAATGGTAAAGGGGATGGAAGGATACTCCCATGAAGAAAGGCTAAAAAGGTTAGGGCTCTTTAACCTGGAAAAGAGACGGCTGAGGGGAGATATGATAGAAGTCTATAAATTAATGAACGGAGTGGAACGGGTAAATGTAGATCGATTGTTTACGTTATCAGAATATAGACAGGCTGGGGGACATGCAATGAAGCTACAGGGTAAACTATTTTAAACTAATAAAATATTTTTTCACTCAACGTGTAATCAGACTCTGGAATTTGTTACCGGAGGATGTAGTAAAGGCTGTTAGTGTAGCTAGGTTTAAAAAAGGTTTGGACAAGTTCCTGGAGGAAAAATCCATAAACCATTATTAAGAAGGGACCCAGGATAACAATGCTTGACCCAGTACAAGCATTGCGGAACCTGTGTCTTTTGGGGAAACTGCTAGGTACGTATGACCTAGATTGGCCACTGTTGGAAACAGGATACTGGGCTTGATGGACCTTGGTCTGACTCAGTATGGCATATCTTATGTTCTTATGTTCTTATGTCTGAGATATGTATGTCAGACAGCCTCAGTGGTATGCGTCTGTAATACTGATACCTTTCCTAGCTGACTTGTGCCTTTCTACCTTTATAGTATAATGGAATGTGTCTCTGTGGAACCCACCACACAAAGCTTCCTGAATTCAGTAGACTGGGCTGTAATACGCGGATGGTGTTAGGGAAGGAGGTGGGACTTTAGGACAGCAGAAACACAGGAACATAGAAAGATGATGGCAGATAAAAATCATGGACCCAATATTCAATGGTATTTACATAGTTTAAAAGCCCTTAAACCGTGTATATGCTGCTATACTGCGATATTCATTGACACTAACATGGTTAGTGCTGATGAATACCCCCTTGTTCTGCAGCTAACGCCCTGATGCAATCCGCATAGAATCGGGGGGTGTCGTGGGCATTCCGGGGTGAAACTGAGGCAGCACCATTGCTAACGGACAGCAGCAATATTGAAGGTGCGGTCTCCGGAATTGCACACAATACTCCAAATGTGTTCACACCAGAGACTTATACAGAGGCATTATCACCTCCTCCTTCCTGCTGGCCATTCCTCCCCCTATGCACCCAAGCATCCTTCTGGCTGTCATTGTCACCTTTTCTGTTTAGCCACCTTAAGATCATCAGAAACAATCACCCTCAGATCCCGCTCTTCTTTTCTGGACAGAAGTACTTCTTCCCCCCCCCCCCCCTCCACTGTACCACTCTCTTGGAGTTTTGCAGTCCAAATGCATAACTGCATTTTTTAAAATTAAATCTGAGCTGCCAAATTCTGAACTATTCTTCAAGATTTGCTAGATCCCTCCTCATGTTATCTACACCTTCCTGCGTGTCTATCCTACTGCAGATTTTGGTATCACACACAAAGAGGCAAACCTTACCCAACAGCCTTTCTGCAATATCACTTAAGAAACTATTAAAAAGGAACGTCGTCAGAAAAAGACCATACATCCTATCCCGTCTGCCCTTCCATACCAGCTACTAAGCTTTACAGTCTCTTTTTTTTCCTTTAGAGATGTTCTTATTTATTGGTTGCATTTGTATACCCCTTCTTCCAGCGATTAGTAGCATTTTACCTTACACAGCAAAACAATATTTATTTTGCTGCATTTATATCCCGCTTTTCACCGGGTCAAAGCGGTTGGGGGATACATTTAACACGAGGGGATATGAGACAGATACACTAATACTTACAGGGAACATGGGCAATGGAGGGTTAAGTGGCTTGCCCAAGACCACAAGGAGCACCTGTGGGACTAGAAACCCCAGTCCTTCCAGCCCAAGGTTGCTGTCCTCTAGTGGGATTTGAACCACTGACCTTCCGGCCTGTAGTACCTTGCCCCAACCACTAGGCCACTCTTCCCAATAGTTACATAGATTAAGAATCACATTATTTACATCTTCATTTCAGGAATATGTGTTTATACATTTTGGCTTACTTTATACTTGCGTTTATACAGCTTGAGCTATTTACAGTTGCATTTATATAGCTGGGCTTTGTTATAAGACATATAGGGACAGACTTCTGTGTTTATCCCAAGCTTTCTTAAAGTCAGATACAGTGCTTGTCTCTGCCACCCATACTGGGAGACTATTTTATGCATCTATCATTATTTCTGCAAAGAAATATTTACGCAAATTACTCCTGAATCGACCCCCTTTTACTTTCACTCTCTGCCCCCATGCGGCAGAGCTTTCTTCTATCTGAATGAGGCTCTCCTCCTGTACATTTATGCCACGGACATATCACATCTCCCCGTCTCTCCTTTCTTCCAAAGTATACATAGAAAGATCTTTAAGTCTGTCCCTATGTGTCTTATAACAAAGCCCATTGAGCATTTTGCTGGCCACCCTGTGTAACCTATCCCTGTCAGCCCTATTTCATCCTTTCTGCCTTATGGCTTGTCTCACATCACTAATGACGCACAAAAAAACCACACCAAAAGTAATATAAATACACAACAAACAAACTTCTGGACAACATTACACCTATCAATTTCCAATATGCTATCTAGGGAAACAAGCACCATAAAAAACTATTAATTACAAAGGCTAACACAGATTCCAAAAAGATTCCCAACCTGATCCAAAATGGATCTCAAACAAACTAAAGAGGAGAAAAGACCTCAGGGCCCAAATTTCAGTTGGGCGGTGCTATGCGCCACATTGATGCACAGTCCGCCCACCTCTGCCTAACCCAGATTTTCAATGCCGGGGTCTTATATAGCCCTAGCATTGAAAATCCGGATCATGCTGCACAGCTGGGAAGCCACAGGGGCTAATGTAGCACTAATTTTCGATGCTACACGGTTAGCCCCTGAGCCTTAAAGATAGGCAGGATTTTCACATGCTTATCTTTAAGGTACAGAGCGCTACCTGTGTAACATCGAAAATCACCTCCACTTCGCCCTGAACCGCTCCTATTATGCCCTGATGTTATGCAGATAGCATCGGGGTGCATTAGGGACATAGCCGGGATTTTCAAAGTGCACTACCCGTGTAGGTGCCCTTCGAAAATCCCAGATACAGCCTTTATACAGGTAACTAGGGCAGTTACCCATGTAAAGGCCTTCGAAAATCGGGCCCTCATTGTATAAGCTGTTATCCTTCCACTAAGCGATTACCCACCAAAGGGGAGTCGTCTTATTAAACATCAGCGGTCTAAAAAACTCCTCTGAAAAAACAAGACATTAAGGGGTATGTTTACTAAAGCATCTTTTTTTTTTTTAAACTTTTATTTTCATTTTGCAACAAACAAAAGAAACAACACACCAAAAGAGACAAAACAGGTATACAATAAGGAAAAGTAAACCCATTACCCCCCACCCCGATGCTTCTTCTCTACCCGATTATATCAGCATGTGAGCGCTGCCAATTAACAGTGATTATACATCAAACGATCAAAAGAGTATCTACAATACAGCATGATCATGGGACAGAGATATATACAAAGTTAGACAGTTAGATGAGAGCATTTAGCAAAATGTACATAGTCATTGAGCAGCTTCCATTGAGACCAATGAGAAGGAGTCTGAACGGAGGAAGCGAACAGACGAGGTATTTGTTCATATTTACTGTAAAGACAGGCATGATTCCACCATTCATTGGGGCTCAGATGGGAGCTAATTTTCCAGTATTACTTAATTAGGAAAATAGCAATGCCAAGCATAAAGTTCGAAAGGAGATAAGCCATTTTTGGGAGAGAGGGGATCCCCGCAATTGGGCGAAGTCCCACTATCCTCCAAGAAAGGGGCTCCTGAGAGTGCGAGATAGACTAAATACGACCCCAGACCCGACGCCAGTAATACTGTAGTGCGGGATATTCATGCATAACATGAGGCAATGAACTAATGGCCGCAGGACGTGTCCAGCAACCATTGCCCTGAGTAGTGTTCCATTTGTCTAATCTATGAGAAGTGTAAAAACACCGGTGGGCTAGAAAGGAGAGGGCCTGAGTGAGTGAGGCAGATCGGGAACCCGTGTCCCTCTGCTCCAGATAAGGCTCCATTGCTCCGAGGTCAAAGTCACATGCAATCCTCTCTCCCATACTTCCTGCGCTATAGGGGTATCTCTAGTTATAGCATTACATAAGGTTTAGTAAAATTGGATGCTACACCCGGTGAACTACCGAGAGATCGGAAAGTCTCCAATCAACCTTATGTAGGGAATGTCAATGGCGGGAGTACTCTAGTGCTCCGAAGGCGATGCTGAAGTTGCACTGACCAGAGTCGGGAGTCTAATGATTGCATAAGAGTATTAAAGGCACCTAAAGTGTCTAAAAGCATTGGTAGATAGTAGGAGTCTGATGGGAGAGTCATACCAGGGAAAAAGGTAAGAGGAATCGGTTTGCAAAGGCCCGCTTCTATATCTAGCCACACAGGTCTACTCGGTACTGGATCTTCCAACCAACGAGCACCTTGTTTGAGAAGAAAAGATTAAGGGAACACTTGAGTAAAATCGCCACCAAGTATTAATGGAGCATTGGCAGAGGCCGAGGCCAACTGCGCAATACTTGCATAGTAAGCAGGGTTGTCCACATTCGGGGCATAATGCAAATACACGTGAATTCACTATCTCCAACCTCAAGGTGTACACGGACCCATCTACCCTCCTTGTCAGCGCTAATATCAGGTACAGTAGCATGCAAAGACTTCTTAACCAGAATGGTTATCCCGTACCATTTGGAAACGGTGGGAGAATAGGCAGCTACCCTGTGAGGCTTAGCATGAGTTTCAGTGTTTCAGCAGAGTTTAAATGCGTTTCCTGAAGAAACACTAAATCAACATGCACATGGCTAAGATAGCTAAGGATTTTCTTTCCTTTGAGTGGACCATTAATGCCTTTGACGGTGAATGATAAGATTTTACATAAGGCCATTCAGAAAAGTTAAAAATTCTGAGCATGATAGCACACATAATTTCACTATATCCCTCAAACTGACTGTATCTGGCTGTACACATGACATAGGAAAAATAAGCTAATATAATACAATGAAGCGCCCCACATTAACAAAGAAAACCGCAGTACGGTAGAGGAGAAGCAAAACCCCAAAATTACTGGCGACCATGTGTCTGCGGGGAGAAGCCCCAGAGAAGGCCGAAATTGAAAAAACACATAACCTGTAGGACTGTGCGTGCTCCGAATCCGACCGAGGCACACATCATGGAGGGATAGGAGACCAAAAAACAAAAAAGTCATAGAAAGAAAGAAAGAAAGTCCAGGTAGTCTCTGTGCTTGACTATGACCGCCGCATCGGGCCCTTCAAAATGGCGGACAGAGCCGGCAAATAAAAGTCCAAGTCGTTGGATCAGCGCATCTGCTCTGCTTCTTTGGAGTCTAAAAATGCTGATAGTAGATCAGGATCTTCGAACGTCCTGGTTTGGTTGTGGAGAGTCAATCGGAGCTTCGCTGGATACAACAGGCCAAAGCGAGCCTGTAGCTGTTGAAGTCGAGGGCGAAAAGCAAGGAGTTTCTTCCGACGGTCAACGGTAGGCTTTGCCAAATCAGGAAAGAAGGAGACCTTACGACCTTCAAATTCCAAATGATGATTCGCTCGGGCAGCATGTAAAATTTGTTCCACTTGTTGATATCGTAGCAAGCTAAAGATAATAGGCCGGGGGGTCGTGCGGTTGAGCGCCATGTGGGCAGGAACACGGTGTGCGCGATCGATTTCCAGGTCTCTGTGAAAAGTGATCTTCAGCAAGGAGGGAAGAGTTTTGAGCAAGAATTCTCTTATATCTCCTGCTTCCACCCCCTCCGGCATTCCGAGGAGCCTCACATTGTTGCGACGGGCTCGATTATTACTATCTTCTAACTCCTTTTGAAGAGTCTGTATCTGGCGCTCAGCCTTGTCCAGTTTGCCCAAGCGCACCTCGTGCGAGTCGAGGACCCCCGCCATGTTGACCTGCCGTAATGAAAGACTTTCAAGTCGGTCCTGGAGCACTCCAAAGTCTTCTCGCATGGCTCGAAGCGCTTCTCCATTGGACTGCACCAATTCCTTCACGCCGCGTATTTCCTCCAAAATCTCCAGGTGCATTTCGGGGTTTTCACGAAATGGGACCATCTTCTGTGGGGAGGACACCTCTGTTTTGGAGCGTTTTCCGTGAGAAGAAGAAGGAGACCCGAAGTCCAAGCGCGCTGGTTTATGGGCCGCCATCCCCCCCGAGGTGCCCCGGTCAGCTCGGAGCGAAATAGTAAATTTGTGTAGGTATTAAGTCAGGATTCTAAGTAGGCCTCTCGGGAGCTTCAACGCAAAGCGTCCTACCCGCTGGACATCAGGCTCCGCCCCCCTTACTAAAGCATCTTAATGTCACTGGCGCTAGTTGCAGCGTTACTGTGAAGAATGCCATATAAGGAGTGGGCGTTCTGGTCTTAAGGTAGCAATCGCGGGTTATCACACGATAAAGTGCGCCGTGTCCGTTATCGCACGATAGAGGGAGCCGTGCACGTTACCGAGCGTTAACCTTAACTTCACGTGCTGACCTACAATCACAGCAACAGATGTGTAGCACACTGGTTAATACAATGACTGCTGAGACAGGGGTCATGAGTTTGATCCCCCAGTGGGTGTAATGAATAAGGGTGGCCAAGGCAATTCCTTTTCCTGCTAGAAACAGTCCAACAATCTGTGCTGCCAGCTAAAAATACCCGCACCCCAGTGCCATAACCTAATGCACCTTTTAGGGCGCACCAGAAGGCACATCCTAAACCACCACGTCAGTCAAGGCGGGTTATAATGTGCCCCAGAGGGTATGTCGAGAGGTTGTCAACTCCCAAGGCACCATAGTAGACGCCCCATAAGCTGGCTGAATCTAAGGTGTGGCTAAAGAGGCCCCAAGGATGTATAGGTGACTCAAGAAATGTTGGCCAAGGGCAGTAAGGTCCCCCAAGTTGAAAAGCAAGAAAGGTATGGGACAAACACAGATGTAACCCTTACACTGCACAGAGCACCAAGGAAAGACAATGCACAAGTGATGGAAGGAAGTAGATCTGAGCTGATGGACCAGACAAATCTGCGTCCAGCCCATGTGGCAGCTGGAAAAATGGACAAACATATCGGGGGCAGCTGTAGCGATGCACAGGGTGATGGTAATGTACCATGCAACAATGACACTGTGTGGCAGAGGATGGGAAGACGTGTCCGGCAGAGGAGGTAGAGGTGGCAGGATAGGTGCAATGACAGGAGGACAGAGGAGTAGCAGTGCCATGCAGAGCACACACAGGAGAGGCAACCAGGGAGAGCTGCAATGCAGAAACGTGTACCAGTGCAGGACATGGGGTAGCAGCTTGCACATCAGGGCAGGACAGCACACAGCTGGCAGACATACATAGACAGTCAGAAGGATGGTTGGCAACTGTGATCAGGGTACAATGTGCTAACAGCACAGATTTGCACAGATATGACTGTTACAGCTGTGCAGGACAGGCATACAAATGAAAGAGAACAGAGAGGAATCAAACCTATGGCCATTAGCACAAATGGCAATGCACAAACTGGTAGGCCACACCACCAACATGAGGTCATTAGCAAAGGCTGCATACAAGAATACTGCAGGGCACCACACAAGAAGCCTGCTGGCTGCCAGGATAGGCAAACCCCCAACAGTAACCATGATGGAATGCACATGCAGATCTGGTGTGTACAGCTCAGATCACAGTCTGTAATTGAGACCAGAGACACATATAACCAACATCTCCAACGAGTCAGCTCCATGCCTCTCCCCTCTCCTTCCCTTCCCTACTAACAATAGAACCCGCCATTCTATTACCAAAAACCTCCTGCCAAAAGATATTGTAAACAATCTATCAGTAATAGGGCTTTCTCCCTTTATGCTCCTTCCCTATGGAACTCCCTTCCTCATGAACTGCGCAACTGCCCAACCCACACTGAGTTCCGAAAGAAACTAAAAACGCTTCTTTTCCTCGAACACTTCTCCCTCCCACCTTAGCTCCTAATTCTCTACTGACACCTCCCCGCCCCTGCCTTATTCTCTAATTCTCTATATTTATTCATCTAGCCATGTCCATCCTGGTTTTTTACCGCTGTAAATAGTTGTTATTTGTTCTGTTAAACGTTTCCCTTGTTACCCTTTTTATCAGTTACTTGTTCCATGTAAACAGTTGAAACATACTGCTGTTATTGTTTTATGTAAACCGTCTTGATTTGTAGAAAGACGGTATATAAAATCTGTTAAATAAATAAAATAAATAAATAAATATAACTACATGCACACACACAATGAAATGTTATGCAGTGGATACAGCATGCAAAAGAGGAAAGAACCTAAACCCAAAGGGCGGCAGGGGATGCTCTGTGGAGCAGGGCAAAATATGGAACAGAACAGGAGCATGTGAGAATTGAACCTGCAAACAGGTGTGCCACAGACCAGCTGATTCACAGCAATGCCAATCCCCCAAGCGGACTACCATGTAAACACTATAAAGAAAGAGACATATGTAACAGCTAATATGTGATGGATAGGCAGCACAGAGGGCACACTTTGGTGTACAGTGAAGAGATGGAAGGGTGTGTGCATAGGTGATGAACCTGCAGGTAGCTCATGGTCAGGTTAGCACAACAGAAAAAAATAAGTAAACTCCATGTGTGGATCAAACCAGCAACCTATGGTGTTACAACACATGTCTGTAACCACTATCCCAAACAACCACAATGAGCACAATGCAAAAATATTACCTCAAAGGAAATGTGTGTATGGGAACCTGTAACACCCAGTGATGTGGCAGACGGCTGGCAGATAGACAGCTGGCACCGTACAAGGATGTGAGCACAGGTGGGCCATGTACATGACCAGGAAATCACTAAATACGTGTGTCAGTGTGATCAAGCAGCAGCAGAGACAAATGTACGTCCAACACATATTTTTATTTTGGTTAATCATCACAGATAGTGTAGATACTGCCTATGATAATATCAAGGTGAGTGGATCCCAGGTGAAAGCCGGAAAACACATTTTGCAGGGCAGCAACCCACATGTTACAGAAAAGTCACTGGCCTGTCCACAGATGATGGGCAGGAGAGATAATGTGCATCAGGTGCATGGTGTGCAGTATGCATTGGGCCCCCTCCCCCCACATGCTGCTGCATGCCCCAAATGCGTCAGTTACATATGTGTGCATGTAGACAGTAGGCGGTGCATGATGAGGGCCCAACACACATCAATCATGATCTGTTCCTTAAAACATATCTGTCTGCCAACACAGGAGGCACACAAATGAAACAGCATATGTTGTTAAACGTAAGAAAGTGTAAACACACATATCAAAATATATGTTGCAGCTGTCACATAATGCCTGATATAGGAATCAAAGCTGCACCAATGTAACCCTAAACAATCGTCAAATGCACAATGAGGATATGCCAACAGGTAGCAGAGGCACATGAACACAGAGAATCCAAATGAAACAAACCACAGAAACATGCAGAGATAACACTATGCAGAAGGTCCCCTGCACTGGTTGGTGTGGATACAGTGTCTGTACACATATATCACGGTACATGGAATGTACAAATGAAGGAAGAAAATGGACACTCACACTGCCACACTCCAAATATAAGGGGGCAATGTGAGTGTCGTTACCT
Source organism: Ichthyophis bannanicus (assembly GCA_033557465.1). Classification (NCBI taxonomy): domain Eukaryota; kingdom Metazoa; phylum Chordata; class Amphibia; order Gymnophiona; family Ichthyophiidae; genus Ichthyophis; species Ichthyophis bannanicus. The sequence goes on from CM066035.1 coordinate 17,596,005, forward strand.
CAGGGGATAAATAGCACTGTGCAGACATGCAATGCTAGGTTTGTAAATCAATGCAGAGCATCACGTCTGTACAGTAAACAGACACAATAACCTGTATATAGAGATGGAAAGAAAGGTAAAGCATGTTACAGTAACCCACACAGAAGCCATATTGCAACCTGCTGTGTTGCACCAACATAGTCAGTCACATGCACATGCACCGTGTACGTTGAAACATGATACAGTGATGCCACACATGCACTGTAACACCCTTGGTGAGTGCAAACATCAATCCAAGATGTTGGTGTGCAGTAAAGTGGTGTCGTGGCAAATACTGTGTCATGTTCAAGTGGAGGGTAGGCGGACATGGACAAGAGGACCTCTCCATTGCTCCCCCTGTGCCACACGCATGGCTGTATTTTATTTATTATTAGAGTCTCTTTTATACCGCGCTATTCAGCATCAGTGCGGTTTACAATGAACAATAAAATACACATTTCCAATGGTACTTTGTGGTTACAGTTGAACAGGTAATGCAACTTGGATAACAGGGTATGCTTGTGTTGAACCAAACAGATGATTGTATCCTGTGTTCCATGTCACACACATGGGCAAAACACAACAACACAATGTCAGAGGGATGTACAACATACAGCGACAAGGTCAGTCCCTGCTGCACACGTGGGGACCAGTACACAGTGTCCTCAGTGCAAAGGGTGTCTGCAATCCAACAAGTCACATTAAGACTGTCCTTGAAACCCTGGACATGCATAGTCAAGTGTGACATCCCAATATGCCACAGTACTGGAAAGGGAATGTGTGTCTCCTGCCATGAACACGACACCCAGCCAGAGCACGGCAGCAACGGTGTGTTGGACAGGCCTGTCATGCCCAAAGTAGCAGTCCAACAATAATACTGTCCATCCTAGGCATGTGTCCCACTCGCAGAGGTCAAACATCCTATGGCACCATTTCCCAGGGATAGTTCCATGGTGTTGTTGTGTCCTCCAACAGGTGGGTGATGGTGACGCTGGATGCACTGTAGTAGATGTGCTTTTTGTGTCCTCTGCCCTGTGTCAGAAGAGGATAAACAATGTATTGGTATGCTGCTTTCAACATCAGCCCAAATTGCAGAGAGTCAAACATCAATATGTACGTAATGAAACGTCACACAGGCAAACATAACATGATCACAACACAGAACACACGGCATGTTGTGGACATTCTGAATTGGAACTACAGACGAAGGTGTCACATGGATATGGTCATGTCCATACCCATATTATACAGGCATTTTACAGCTCCACCCCATGTGCATCAGCATTCGTGTACAGAGACCCAACATGAAATGTCCATGAAACAAACAGTAAATCATTAACATGTAAAGGCTGATGTCATTCCCAAAAGACCAAATGTGCAACCTACTGTGTGTTTGCATCAAGTGTATGGTTGGGATCCCCTGAGGCTCTCAAAGGCTACAACACATCACAGTGAAGAGAGAAGATGTCATTGAAATGTGCAGAATCACCATGTCCCCATGTCCAGCCACTGTTGATGCATGTCCACATTATGGCGATATCTGTGATACACAAATGCTGCTGCGCAGTGGTCTGTCAGCACACAAGAGATAGGTCAGCTCACAACACACAACACATGTCCACAATGTTCACATGGTAAACAGCAGTAAGGTAGAGATAGCACAGTCACCACCACTCCCCAAGTGTACAGACCCCTCACACCACATGAAAATGCAAAATGCCTGCACACTGTATCATCACACAGCCAACTCAAAAACACACACCCACACAGTCTGCTAAGGTGAGCGTGCCAGCAGTAGCATACGGCCTGTATGTGCACAATTTGAGATTAGTGGAAATAAAGGCTTGTCAAATGCAATGATACACTGCTGTTGGCTGATGCTACAATGTCAGGGAAGGGTGTATGTGCAGCCCACCACCCGAACACCTAGGACCTGCACACAAATGCAGCTCTGTTGGATGTGTCCCAGAGACAGTGTTGGATAAGACGAACTAGCCAGGAACATATGTGGATATGTGTGCCAACAGCAACATATGGGGTATGGGGGTGCAGGGCAAAGAGGTGAACAACAACATATGTAAAATATGACAGATCACTGCAGACATGTGCTCCCCCTGACTGTCGTCACAGTCCACCTACCCCAGACTACTGCATGTTGGATGACATACAGTCAGCTGCCAATGCACCACAACACCAGGAGGGTCACCAAGTATGTCCTGTGGATTGAGAAACACAAGAGAAACATACATATGTCATGTTGTAGCTGTGCAACACACACTGCACCTTCATGTCCTCAGCTCGCAGACCCCCCAAGATCCTTTACAGACTGACTGTTCCCCATCACATTGTACAGATTAGTTTCATGTTAAAGTTATCACTGAAGTGTGTGTGGCAAACTACAAGGGTCCGTACTCTTTCCGTCCCCTTCCTCACCTCTCCGCTGCCGTAAAAAATGTGGAACAGAACTGTCTCCTCGCTACCGTGTCCCTGCTTGGCTCTAAGGCCGCAGTACTATCCTGTGTCCCCCATATCGCTCCCACTGTCCCTTCAGTGTGTGTTCTGATGTCTCATTGTCCTCTGCTACCCTGCTGTCAGTTACTGTAACACAGGGAAATATCCAGGGGCTCCTTCCTTATTCTCTGTCGATATACATTTCCTTGGTGTGTCTATCTCATACCTTTACTTACATTACCAGCTGTGTGCTGATGTTTTGCAAATATATCTCTCGACGCCTGAGTTATCTCTGCCAAACCACACCCCGATGTCTGCTTGCCCACCTGACATTGATGGCTGCATGTCATCCCACTGTGTGAAATTGATAATGGCAAAGCATGGATATCCTATATGTGCACCTAAACCCTCCCCTCCCATCAGAGCATCTTTGTGTGTGTGGCCATAACTTCCTTTCTCTAGGGTCCGCAATGTAGGTGTTGTCTTGGACTGCACTCTCCTTCTCTACACACATACCCAGCTTGTAGTTGAGGCTTGTGGTTTATGTCTAGATGTCATCAGTTATATTTCCCCAGTCCTCCCTGAAAACACAACTAAAACCCAAATTCCCCCCCCCCCCCCAATCAGCTCCCGGCTTGCCTACTGTAACCTACACCTTGCTGATCTGGCCTTGAATCATCTCTGTCTGCCTGAAAATATGCAATACTGCATTGCATGGCTATTCTACAGCCATATACATAATGGCACTAATACTCCCCCTGTCAGGACACCTCACAGGTTCCCTATCCGTTTCCGCATCCATGTCAAGGCTCTCCTGCTGACCTATACATACAGGCACACTGTGGTGTTGCAGTAACTTCCCTTACTGATCTCAAATACCAGTAATCCAACTACTACTGAGCATGTATATAGTGCTAAGTATCACATGTAGCGCTATACAGAAACAACTAACACACAGTCCCTGCTCAGCAGAGCATACCAACCAATCAATCAGCTCATATTACAAAATGCGAAACACACAGGTCTAGGGAACTGGTCCCATCTATGGGCCGCTCTCCTACTGTTGACCCCATACTACACGCCTTTCACCTTGCTGCACTCAAAGCCTCAAACTAACTACCTGTGGCTGTACAGCAGCCCCTATCCCAATCAGCCACAAATCATGTATGACAACTTACCACCTCCCACAAGCCTACTACTCCCGACACACATAATCCACCTCCACCTGCTGTTGTGCCCTGCTCACATCTTCTGCATTTCAGTCATGACTAGATTGTAAGCTCGGATGGCCAGGCAGTGTCTGTTACATGTCAATGCAGTGTTGCATCTTACTGCTATTGGGATACAAATGTTCACTATAGTAGTGGTACACACATATCTAAACAAATGTATGTGGTAACATATGCAGTACTTACATGAGAAGACCTCCTCAATCACCTGCCGCCTGACTGCTGTGCCCTCACGTGTGTCACCACGGCCACGTACAGGAGGGCACGTAGGATCATCCTCCAGATCCTCATTAATTTGGACAGGGATATGGTGCCTGAGAGCAATGTTGTGCAGGATGCAACAGGCTATAATGATCTCTGCCACAATCTGTGGTTTGTATTGTAAGGCCCCGCGTGTCCTATCCAGACACCTGAAGCGACTCTTTAAAACGCCAAAGGTGCACTCTATGATGGAGTGGCTGAAGGCATGGGCCTCATTGTAACTCCTCTCTGCATGTGTCCGTGGTTGACGCACAGGGGTCAGCAACCAGGGGTGACACCCATATCCTGAATCACCTGCAGAAAGAAATGTGGAACATTAAAGCAGGAGCTGATGCCCACCCAAATGGACACAAGTATGTACGTGCAAACCAAATGCACAAAACATCCTGACAGAAACATATGACAGCACATGATGGGACACCACAACTATGCATCAGCGTGTGAAGTTATGACACACAAAAACAAGGGGTAGGTGTACAGATTGCAATCAACATAATCTGTAACCACAACACAAATGCTAGCGTCCATTCTACCATAATCACACAGCACCATAGCAAGGTAGAGCTGGAGGGCACTACCCCCCCCCCCCCAACATTAGATCACACACAGACAGACGAGACACACACACAACTAGGGCTACACCTCAAAGACAGACATGTGCACATACAGTTAGTCACAGGATCACCATGTGCATGTCAGAGATGAGAAATACACACCCAACAGTATACAGTCCTCATACTGTCCTGCCTCAAATTGTCTGAATAGTGCCGAGTGATGCAGGATATAGGAGTCATGGGTGGACCCTGCAAACCTAGGGACCACATTCAGAATATACATATTTGCATCACATACAACCTGAACATTCAGGGAATGGTAGTGTTTGCGGTTGCGGAACACTACCTCCCTGTCTCTGGGCGGGACCAGGGCAACAAGTGTGCAATCAATAGCTCCCATCATGTGTGGTATCCCGGCAAATGCCTCAAAGGTCTGGTTCAGGGTCCCCCACTGTTGCCTACTGTTGGGAATGGCAATGTAATTCCCCACCTAGTAGGGCATGCAGTACCTGGTGGAGACAGCGTGAGAAGGTTGGGCGGCTCATGCCACCCACTGCGGCCACAGATGACTGGAAACAGCCAGAGGCAAAGAAATGTAGGGCACCAAGGAGCTTGACCAAACCCGGTATGGCATGTGACTGACCAGTCAGGGGCTCGAGGTCATGTCTTAGATCCTCATAGCCCCCATGCTCAGGCAGTAGAGGGAGATGACCTGGTCCTCATACATGCCCTGTAGCTGGGCCCTAGGCCTGTAGAGGCAAGGCTGGTGAGCCTGCAACTCCACACGCCTCCTGCGCCGTGCCGGCACAGCCCCTGCCTGGCCTGCCCCCATAGCTGCAGGTGTGTGTTGCAGCGGGAGTAAACCTATGCCCTGTGCCCAAGCCCCATGGACACCATCTCCCCGTCAGGCAACTGCAGCCCCTGCTCACCTTCCACATCACATGCAGCAACCACAAAGCCCGCCATAAACTCCACCCCCCTCAACTCCGCTAATGCACTCAAACTCAGACACTCATCTCACCCACCAGTCACCAACCCAGCCACACAACTCCACCAGCACTCACCAACCCAGCCACTCTCCACACCAAACCTGCTCTGACACTTCCCTTGCTTCACCAACAACCAACACTGCACGCCTCGTCTCCCTCGCCTACACAAACCCCTCAGTGTGTACCAAGTGTTTTTTTACGTGTGCGTGTCCTTGCGCATGTTGCGCATGCGCAGCAGTGCAAGCATGGGGCTGCACGTGTTGTGCATGCGCAGCGGCACAAGCGTGGGGCTGCGTGCATTGCGCATGCGCAGGGGAGATGTGGAAGCTGCGTGCACGGGGACACCACGTTGCGCATGCGCTGTGCGTGTGTGTGAGCATGAGATGTGCGCATGTGCTGTGTGCCGTTACGCGCATGCGGCCGGCCTTACGTCACATGAATGGGGGAGGGCAGAAGGAGGGAGGAGCGGGATGTGGATGAGATTAGATGGGGTACGTGAGGAACTATTTTTAGTGTGAGAAGGAAATCGGGGGGGGGGGAGCAGGGTTGGGGTTGATATTACCTGATGAGAGAAGGAGAATAAGTATAAGAGAGTGAGGTAAAGTGGAGATAGTACGTCGGAAGCAAGGGTGGGGTTGCTTTAAGGAGAGGGGGGCTGGTTGAATGTGAGGGATGGTGTGAAGAAGCTCAAGAGTAGATGCTAGTCTAGGGGGCAGAATGGAGGGAGAAGTGAGGAAGGCAGAGGGAGGGTAGGAAGAAGTGAGGAAGGTAGGGGGAGGGGAGGGAGAAGTGAGGAAGGTAGGGGGAGGGTAGGGAGAAGTGAGGAGGGTAGGGGGAGGGTAGGGAGAAGTGGAGAAGGTAGGAGAAGGGTAGGGAGAAGAGGGAGGGTGTTGATAGGAGGGGAGGTAGTAGGGAAGGATGAGGAAGAGAAGGACAATGAGATGTGGGGCTATGGTAGTGGGCAGCAAGGTCAGAGCAAGCAATGGGTAGCAGTTCTATGCAGGCAAAGGGTGGCAGTTCAATACAGGAAATGTGTAGCAGTTCTATGTGACAATGGGTAGCAGTTCTATGCAGGCGATAGGTAGTTCTATGCAGGCGATGGGTAGCAGTTCTATGCGACAATGGGTAGCAGTTCTATGCGACAATGGGTAGCAGTGCTATGCACGCAGTGGGGAGCAGGACCAGATTGGCTTTGAGGAGCTGATCAGGGAGGAGCGTTCCTCTGCTCGACTCCCTGACGCTGATCCAAATATGGTTATGGCTTAGATAGTGCTGGGGAGGAGTCTGCTGTCTTGGTACATGTCGGTACCAATGACATAGAAAAATGTGATAGGGAAGTTCTGGAGGCTAAATTTAAGCTTTTAGGTAGGAAGTTGAAATCCAGAACTTCCAGGATAGCATTCTCCGAAATGCTTCCTGTTCCACGTGCAGGACCCAAAAGGCAGGCAGAGCTCCGGAGTCTCAATGCGTGGATGAGACGATGGTGCAAGGATGAGAGTTTTGGATTTGTTAGGAACTGGGGAACATTCTGGGGAAAGAAGGGGCTCTTCCGAAGGGATGGGCTTCACCTTAATCAGGATGGAACCAGACTGCTGGCATTAACCTTTAAAAACGAGATAGAGAGGCTTTTAAACTAGAAAATAGGGGAAAGCCGACAGTCGCCCAAGAGCACATGGTTCGGAAGAAGGTATCCTTGAAGGATACTACCAAAAGCAGTGAGGTTCCAAAAAAGAGCATAGTAGCCCAAATGCCCTTGAGTACAGTGCAGACAGAGCGTAAGGATTCCAAATTATCCATGCCTACCAATAGCCAGATTAATATTAATAAAATACAGTCTCTAAAATGCTTGTATGCAAATGCTAGAAGTCTAAACAATAAGATGGGAGAGTTAGAATATATGGCTTTAAAAGAGAGGTTAGAACATAAAAACATAAGATATGCCATACTGGGTCAGACCAAGGTCCATCAAGCCCAGTATTCTGTTTCCAACAGTGGCCAATCTAGGTCATATGTACCTAGCAGTTTCCCCAAGGGACACAGGTTCCACAATGCTTGTATTGGTTCAAGCATTGATATCCTGGGTCCCTTCTTAATAATGGTTTATGGACCTTTCCTCCAGGAACTTGTCCAAACCTTTTTTAAACCCAGCTACACTAACAGCCTTTACTACATCCTCCGGTAACAAATTCCAGAGTTTGATTACATGTTGAGTGAAAAAATATTTTCTTTTATTAGTCTTAAATAGTTTACCCTGTAGCTTCATTGCATGTCCCCTAGTCTTTCTATATTCTGATAAGGTAAACAAGCGATCTACGTTTACCCGTTCCACTCCGTTCATTAATTTATAGACTTCTATCATATCTCCCCTCAGCCGTCTCTTTTCCGGGTTAAAGAGCCCTAACCTTTTTAGCCTTTCTTCACAGGAGTATCCTTCCATCCCCTTTACCATTTTGGTGGCTCTTCTCTGAACCTTTTCTAATAACGCTATATCCTTTTTAAGATACGGCGACCAGAATTGCACACAATATTCAAGGTGCGGTCTCACCATGGAACGATATAGAGGCATTATAATATCTTTTGTTTTATTTTCCATTCCTTTCCTTATCATACCTAGCATTCTATTTGTTCTCTTGGCCGCTGCTGAACACTGGGCCGAGGGTTTTAACATGGTATCCACAATGACGCCTAAATCTTTTTCCTCGGTGGTAGTTCCTAATGTGGAACCTTGCATCGTGTAACCATAGTTTGGGTTGTTCTTCCCTAGGTGCATAACCTTGCACTTGTCCACATTAAATTTCATCTGCCATTTTGATGCCCAGTCTTCCAATTTATCAAGATCCTCTTGCAATTTTCCACAATCCTCTTTAAATAGTTTTGTGTCATCTGCAAATTTGATAACCTCACTCGTTATTCCACTTTCCAGGTCATTTATGAATATGTCAAAAAGCAGCGGACCCAGCACAGATCCCTGGGGTACACCACTATTCACCTTTCTCCATTGGGAAAATTGGCCATTTAGCCCTACCCTCTGCTTTCTATCTTTTAACCAGTTCCTGATCCACAATAGTACACTGCCTCCTATCCCATGACTCTTTAGTTTTGCCAAAGGTCTCTCATGAGGGACCTTGTCAAAGGCTTTCTGAAAGTCCAGATACACAATATCAACCGACTCACCTTTGTCCACCTGATTATTCACTCCTTCAAAAAAACATAACAGATTAGTAAGACAAGATCTTCCTTGTCTAAAGCCATGTTGGTTGTCTCCCATTAGGTCATGATTATGTACATGCTGAGTAATTTTATTCTTTATGATGGTTTCTACCATTTTTCCCGGTACTGACGTCAGGCTCACCTGTCTGTAGTTTCCCGGATCACCCCTGGAACCCTTTTTAAAAACTGGTGTTACAATGGCGATCCTCCAATCTTCAGGTATTAGAGATGATTTTAATGATAGTTCACAGATTACTAATAGCAGGTCTGCAATCTCATATTTCAGTTCTTTCAACACCCTTAGATGTATACCATCCGGCCCAGATGATTTGCTACTCTTCAGTTTATCTAATAGTTGTAATACATCTTCCCGATGTATCAATATTTCCTTCAATTCTTCCGCACCTTTAAATACCACTTCAGTCATGGGTAACATCCCTACATCTTCCTCAGTAAAGACCGAAGCAAAGAATTCATTCAGTCTCTCCGCTATCGCCTTGTCGCCTCTTAGTGCTCCTTTAACCCCTTTATCATCTAATGGACCAACTGACTCTCTCACAGGTTTTTTGCTACGAATGTACTTGAAAAGGTCTTTAATTTGTGTTTTTGCTTCCGCAGCAAGCTTCTTCTCAAATTCTCCCTTTGCCTGCCTTATCAATGCCTTGCATTTGACTTGCCAGTGCTTGTGCTGTTTCCAGGTTTCGTCATTTGGCTCTTTTTTCCATTTCCTGAAAGATGCTTTTTTGGCAACAACAGCCTCTCTGACCTCACCTTTAAACCATGCTGGCAATTTTTTGGACTTCCTTCCACTTTTCTTAAAGCGTGGAATACAGCTGGTCTGGCCAAGCCTGATGTATGTCTTTAACCTTTGCAACTGCTCCTTTTAGTTTTTTCTTAACTGTTTTCCGCATTTTATCATAGTCTCCCTTTCGAAAGTTAAAAGGTAGTACTGTGGATTTCCTTACTATCCCTCCTCCACTAATTAAATCAAAGGCAATCATGCTATGATCACTATTGCCAAGTGGCCCCAACAACCTTATCTCTTGCACTAGATCTGGTGTTCCACTAAGGACTAGGTCTAATATGGCTTCCCCTCTGGTCGGTTCATGAACCAGCTGCTCCAAGAAGCAGTCATTTATTTCATCTAGGAACTTTATCTCCCCAGCATGTCCTGAAGTGACACTGACCCAGTCGATACAGGGGTAGTTGAAATCACACATTATTATTACTGCGCTGTAACTTTTGTTAGCTTCCTTGATTTCTTTGAACATTTCATCATCCATTTGGTCATTCTGGCCAGGCGGTTGATAGTACACCCCCACTGCCATCGCCTTCCCCCTTTTACATAGAATTTCAATCCATATAGATTCTACAGCAGATTTTGCTTCCTGCAAAACTTTAATCCTTTCCGATTCAATGCCCTCTCTAACATAGAGAGCAACCCCTCCACCAATTTGATCAGCTCTATCATTACGATATAGTTTGTACCCAGGTATCACAGTGTCCCACTGGTTGTCCTCCTTCCACCATGTCTCTGATATTCCAATCATATCTAACCTTTCATTTAGTGCTATATATTCTAACTCTCCCATCTTATTTTTTAGACTTCTAGCATTTGCATACAAGCATTTTGGAGAATGTATTTTATTCATATTAATTTGGCTATTGTTAGACATGGGTAATTTGGGATCTTTAAGCTCTGTCTGCTCCATACTTGAGGGCATTTGGGCTAGTTTACTCTTTTGTGGAACCTCTCTGCTTTTGGTAGTATCCTTCAAAGATACATTCTACCGAACCATCCGCTCTTGGGCGACTGTCGGCTTTCCCCTAATATCTATTTTAAAAGCTGCTCTATCTCCTTTTTAAAGGTTAATGCCAGTAGCCTGGTTCCATCCCGGTTAAGGTGAAGCCCATCCCTTTGGAAGAGCCCCTCCTTTCCCCAGAATGTTCCCCAGTTCCTAACAAATCCAAAACCCTCATCTCTGCACCATTGTCTCATCCACGCATTGAAACTCCGGAGCTCTGCCTGCCTTTTGGGTCCTGCGCATGGAACAGGAAGCATTTCAGAGAACGCTACCCTGGAAGTTCTGGATTTCAACTTCCTACCTAAAAGCCTAAATTTAGCCTCCAGAACCTCCCTACCACATTTTCCTATGTCATTGGTACCGACATGTACCAAGACAGCAGACTCCTCCCCAGCACTATCTAAGACCTTATCTAGGTGGAGCGTGAGGTCCGCTACCTTCGCACCAGGCAGGCATGTTACCAGGCGATCCTCACGTCCACCAGCCACCCAGCTATCTACATGCCTAATGATCGAATCACCAACTATAACGGCTGTCCTAATCCTTCCTTCATGGGCACATGGCCCTGGAGAAACTTCCTCGGTGCGAGAGGGTTTTACATCACCTGGAGGACAGGTCCTAGTTACAGGATCACAACCTGGCACACCAGGGTGATGCTCTCCTGTCACATGACCTCTCTCCTCCATGGCAACAGGGATGCTGCCAGACTGGAGGTGGGACTTCAGGACTATATCCCTGTAGGTCTCGTCTATGTACCTCTCTGTCTGTCTTATGCTTTCCAAGTCTGCTACTTTAGCCTCTAGAGAACGGACTCGTTCCCTGAGAGCAAAGAGCTCCTTGCACCTAGTGCACACGTAAGACCTCTCGCCAACTGGGAAAAAATCGTACATGTGACACTCAATGCAAAAGACTGGAAAGCCCCCATCCCGCTGCTGGACTGCTGTCTGCATCTTAGTTTTAAGTTTGTGTTTAGATCTATGTTCTTTACTTACTAAGGGTTGCTATGGATATTTATACTAATAAAACTGTACCTAATACGTGTAATATACCTTGTTCACCTGAAGCTTAACTAATCTCAGGTCCTTAGTGTATGATTGATTTGGGTAACGAGCTTCACCTGAGAGCACCTCCTGCCTTTTAAGATGTGTAAGTACCTATAAAGCTACGATTATCGCAGGGGTGGTTGGGTGTGGGGAGGGAGGGAAGGAAATAACACTTATTAAAAGAGGGCTGCTACATAGTACCCTGTCTTGTGCTGCTGAGGTAAGCTATATTCTGATTTGATTTAAATTATAGCTCTTAGCTGCTGCTAGGCTCTAACTTCTTATGAAATTTAAACTACAAGCTCTCTGCTGGGTTCTCAATTTAACCAGAAAGCTCTCTTCTTTGTTTTAAATTTAAGCTAAAAGTACTTTGCTGATGCTAGGCCCTGAGTGACTATTAAATTTAAACTATAAGCTCTCTGCTGGGTATGAAATGTAACCAGAAAGTTCTCCTCTGTGTTTTAAAACTAAAAGTACTTTTCTGATGCTAGGCCCTGAGTGACTATTAAATGTAAACTACAAGCTCTCTGCTGGGTTCCAAATGTAACCAGAATGCTCTCTTCTGTGTTTTAAATTTAAACTAAAAGTACTTTGCTGTTACTAGGCCCTGAGTGCCTATTAAATTTAAACTACAAGCTCTCTGCTGGGTATGAAATGTAACCAGAAAGTTCTTCTCTGTATTTTAAATTTAAACTTAAACTGCTGCTACTAGGCCCTGACTGATTGAACAAAAATAGTGGGTTCACAGATTAATTAGCTTTAATACAAAGAATTCCTTTTAGAAAATTACCAGAAGTATATACTCACAGTTGCAGATCTCTCTCCAGAAGTAACAGTCCCTTTTCGTAGTCCTTCAAGATATGATTAGATATGATTGCAATCTCAGACATGGTGGAAGGAGGATAACCAGTGGGACACTGTGATACCTGGATACAAACTATATCGTAATGATAGAACTGAGGTTGAAAAGATACTCTGCGCCCCCCTCACCAGCAACACTGCAGCGCTCTTGGAGTAACGGAAAACCACACTCAAAGCAATGAGAAGGAAATCTAAGAGACAGCAATAAAATACCACACACTTCTATATATATAGATACACCAAAGCTTTGCGGAGAGAAACAAATAGAAACAAGTTCTCTTTGTTTACTCTAACTATTAGCTATTGCTTACTTTATTTATAAGGCTCTTTTGGAGGATACAGCATAATTTCACTTTATTGTTCTACGTCAGGTATTACGTATTCATCACATCATAGGTCAATTTCTAATCAGCATAGGTCAGTATGAGGAGACATACATGTATTCCAAGACATAACTGTTTACTGCTGACTGCTTGATATCTAGTATCCCTGAGACTGAAAGGCTGGAGGACAAGCTGCCCTTTTTCTTATTTCACATAGCTTACAGGACTTGTACCTCTTCACCTACTTAGTAAGCAAATATATGAAGTTTATTTCTAGGCAAAGTTCTGAACAAATTTAACTCTTTCTCAGGTTTTATTAGACCGTCTGGTGGTGTACACCGCCCTGTACAGACAAGCTTACTTTCAGTCCCTCCTCTGATTCTGTAAAGAATCATTCCCAAAGCAAGGAAACTCAGACATTGCCATTAAAGTGGAATTAAAACTAGATTCTGGGTCAATCTGTAACATCATTGTAGGGGTCAGTGATTCCACTGATTTCTTACAGCAGGCTGATATTACACAGAGAATTAATACTCCTAGAATGAGAATCCCCAAAAAGCCAAGTAATGATGCTAACATGCCTTGCAAAGGCCTGGATAATGAATTCCAAAATGAAGAAGCAATCAAATAGATCTGAAAAAGAACTTACATAACTATCACTTGAAACAAAAGTACTGTTTCTAACTTTATCTAATATGCCTTTTACTATTTTCCCATTATTATCAAGCATACTACAACAAAAACCAACTATTACTCCACACACACCATTTTCCTTTGCTAGGAGATAGTCTAAAGCCATTCGGTTCTGGGCTGCATAAGCTGACACTTTGTTCACTGCACCTTGCAATACACGAATTGCCTCAGTGAGATCCAGGGCTGTAAGTTCAACAACTGCCTGTAGTCGCATAATCTGGGTACCATATTCTCTGGTGGGTGCTATAGCTCCAAAGGTTGAAAGCCACACAGTACCTGTGAATGCATCTATTTGAGATTTAGTTAAAGGTTTTGTAGTGTCTACCAGTTGTTGAGCAGCCTCTATGGCCTTATCCTGTAAAGAAACATCCCTTTTTCTTCTAAAAGAATTGTTCAGGGTTGATAATAAAGTAATGTTCTGGTAAGGTACAAATCGCCACTGGGTATCTAATTGGGCTATATAACAGGTACCTGACCAACCTCTGGGAAGCTCTGTATACGCAAACGTACCACACACAAAATAATCTCCTTCTAAAGCCACTAAGCCATCTTCCCAGATTGTCAGATTCTGGGGACAAGATATATTCTGGATACAATTATTCAAAGCCCACTGAGTCATGTCCATTTCATTAAGCCCTCCAGACAAATTACGTTTCCAGGGATGATAATACCCTAGTAAAGGGAAACTCCAGTTAGGTATGCCTAGGTCTAAACTAGAGGCATTCAAAGGGTAGCCAGAACTATTATATTGTAGTAATTCATAATCATGCACCTGGTTCCCTTGAACCGACATTAATTGTACTACTGAAATATACCAGATAGAAGAATTATGCAGCATTACTATTCTACAAACATTCCATGGAGTATCCCCTACCTTTCTTCCCTTACCCTGAGCCATAAAACATATTGGAGGATGTTGCAGAGGCATAGAACTAACTATTCTAGGTTCTGGGCCTGTATGAGACCATTGTACAGAAGTTAGATTAAAGGCTATGTCACGAAACTCCTCAAAGGTCTTAGGCCTAGCCCTAGGTAGAAATCCATGCTGAGTAGCTGTCACAGATGGAAGACACACTGCACAATCTGATAAATTAAAATGTTTTGTCACTGAGTGTACCTGTGACTCGAAAACATTTGAATATTCCTCATAACATTCCCAAGGTTCTAACTGCAGCACTGCTTTGCTACCACTAATATGCCTCAGCACAACTAAGATTAGATATAAAAACATTCTTAGCAAAACTTTTACATATCTAAAACTATAACTACTTAAAAGTATACTAAATCAAAACTGAAAATATACCTACTCTTCTTAATACTCTCCTTTATATAATGAAGATATATACTATAGCTATAATTAGCCTCTAAGTCTCAATAAGTTTATGAAGTAGAGGTTAAGTACCTAAAGGTCATTACATATATATCAAGAAAATATTAATCTAAACTGACCTCATCCCTCTAAGCAATACTATAAATGCCGAACAAAAGCATTTTGCATGAATAGTCCATTCAGAATTTACTTAATACAATAATCTTTTTCTGTGATGTCACCATTGTTCTCTCTGAAAGTACTTTAAATCATAAAAATCTTTTTCTGCAATATCACTGTTGTCCGAGGAGTCTGCGTTGTATTTCTTGAATCATGGATGCGGAGAACCACCTTCCGGATCTTGTGAGGGAGCCTTCTTACACTGCGTAAGATGTATCCAACGAGAATGTCCTTCCACTTTACAGGCTGAATATCCCACCAGAAGTACACGGAATGGACCTAGGAATTTTGGAGCCAGAAGCGTCTTTGGATGCAAATTCTTAATCAGGACCCAATCCCCTGGTTTCATGTCCGGATGTGATGATTCTGGAGGAGCATCTTGTTGAGGATTCACCTTCAATAAAGGGGACACAGACAGGGCTGAGTGCAATCGTGCACAATAAGTTAAGATATCGCTGCGCAACAACTGGGGGTCTGGGATAACTGCCAAGGCATGTGGAGAAGTAGCTGGACGTCCAGTAACTATTTCATATGGTGTCAGACCTCCTCGAGTGCGCTGGGGGGAGTTACGCACCGCCATAAGGGCAAAAGGAAGGGCTTCTGTCCAATCCGTAGCCCAATCCTGTGTCATAGTGCGCAAGAAACCTTTGAGAGTCCTATTCATCCTCTCCACTTGGCCAGAGCTTTGCAGATGATGGGGTGTGTGCAGTTGTCTTTTTACACCAAACCAATTTTCAATATCCTCCCAGACACGTGCAATGAAGGCCGGACCCTGATCAGAAGAAAGAACAAAAGGTACACCCCAGACAGGAATAAACTGAGTGAGCAACAATTTTATGGCAACCCCAGCTGTCATACTGGTAGTGGGATAAGCCTCCACCCAACCAGAGAAAAGACAAGTGATCACCAACAAATACCGCCTCCCTCCTCTGGCACAGGGCAAATCAGTAAAATCAAGCTGCAAAACCAGAAATGGTCCAGAAGGTTTGGGAAGAGCAGCAGCAATCTTCAGAAGGGGCCCCCACCCTGCCAACCTGCAAACAATCCAAGCAAGCAGCATACACAGCCTGTGCCACAGAAACAAACTTCGGGTGATACCACAAAACCGCAAAGGCTTGAGACATGGCTGCAGCAGATAAGTGAAGTTTATGATGCAGGAACAGAGCAAGCGGAAACAAAAGAGAGTCAGGGCAAATGAGTAGGTGCTCCTTCTTCCAGTAGCCCTGAGTATCACAGGATGCACCCCATGAAGTCCAGAGAGTTTTGGTTTCAAGGGAAGTGTCTTGATACTGCTGTAAAAGAGAGGACAGGGAGAACAAAGTCATGTTAGAAGGCTTTAAATACAGCAGCGTTGGTGACACTAATGCCTGAAGAGCAGCCTTCCGAGCTTCTTGGTCTGCAAAACGATTGCCCTTTGAAACTAAATCACCAGCAGAGGAATGTCCTTTACATTTCAAAACTGCAACTTGTGCTGGCAAAAGAACGGCTTGTAACAGGCGGTGAATGTGTTTAGCATGTTTAATTGGTTTATTAGCAGAAGTTAAAAATCCTCGTTGCAACCAAATATTACCAAAATCCCATAGCACACTCATTGCATAGGAGCTATCTGAATATATATTTGCTAGAAGATATCTAGAGAGTTCAAGAGCACGTGTCAATGCAAAAACCTCTGCTAACTGAGCACTAGAAAATGGCAGAGAAGCTGATTCAACCACATCATCAATTGTGGTTACTGCATAGCCCACACGAAGTTTTCCCATTTCATCTCTGAAAGCTGAACCATCCACAAATAAGGTTACATCCGGGGCTGGCAGGGGTACAGGTGAGAGATCAGGTCTAGCACTGGAAGATGTTAAAATACTTTGAAAACAATCATGGGACCCATCCTCCTCCACCAGATCTGCCAAAGGAGCCAGGAGCGTAGATGGATTGCATATGGACGTAGTACATATTTTTATATGTATAGTATCCCTGACACTGAAAGGCTGGAGGACAAGCTGCCCTTTTTCTTATTTCACATAGCTTACAGGACTTGTACCTCTTCACCTACTTAGTAAGCAAATATATGAAGTTTATTTCTAGGCAAAGTTCTGAACAAATTTAACTCTTTCTCAGGTTTTATTAGACCGTCTGGTTGTGTACACTGCCCTGTACAGACAAGCGTACTTTCAGAGGTGTTACGCTCTATGTTAGAGAGGGCATTGAGTCAGAAAGGATTAAAGTTTTGCAGGAAACAAAATTTGCTGTAGAATCTCTATGGATTGAAATTCCATGTATGAAGGGGAAGGTGATGACAGTGAAGTTGTACTATCGACCGCTTGACCAGAATGAACAAATGGATGATGAAATGCTCAAAGAAATCAAGGAAGCTAACAAAAGTCACAGCAGAGTAGTAATAATGGGTGATTTCAATTACCCCGGTATCGACTAGGTCAGTGTCACGGCAGGACATGCTAGGGAGATAAAGTTTCTAGATGAAATAAATGACTGCTTCTTGGAGCAGCTGGTTCATGAACCAACCAGAGGGGAAGCCATACTGGACCTAGTCCTTAGTGGAACACCAGATCTGGTGCAAGAAATAAGGGTGTTGGGACCACTTCGCAATAGGGATCATAGCATGATTGTGTTTAATTTAAGTAGTGGAGGAGGGATAGTAAAGAAATCCACAGTACTACCTTTTAACTTTTGAAAGGGAGACTATGATAAAATGAGGAATATAGTTAAGAAAAAACTAAAAGGAGCGGTTGCAAAGGTTAAAGACTTACAGCAAGCTTGGGTGTTATTTAAAAATACTATCCCCGAAGCCCAGACCAGCTGTATTCCACGCATTATGAAAAGTGGAAGAAAGTCCAAAAAACTGCCAGCATGGTTTAAAGGTGAGGTCAGAGAGGCTGTTGCTGCCAAAAAAGCATCTTTCAGGAAATGGAAAAAAGAGCCAAATGACGAAAACTGGAAACAGCACAAGCACTGGCAAGTTAAATGCAAAGCATTGATAAGGCAGGCAAAGCGAGAATTTGAGAAGGAACTTGCTACGGAAGCAAAAACACAAAATAAAGACTTTTTCAAGTACATTCGTAGCAAAAGGCCTGTGAGAGAGTCAATTGGACCGTTAGATGATAGAGGGGTAAGAGGAGACAAGGCTATAGCGGAGAGACTGAATTAATTCTTTGCTTTGGTCTTTACTGAGGAAGATGTAGGGATGTTACCCAAGACTGAAGTGGTATTTAAAGGTGATACTGCAGAGGAATTGAGAGAAATATCACTACACCGGGAAGATGTATTACAACCATCTGCTCCCCGACACCATCAGCAGCTCTCCCTGCACGGGATAGAGTCTCCGGAGCGGGAGCCCGGCCCTCCAGCGTGCTGCCCAATCGGAGCAGACGCTCTACACTTGAAATTAGAGGCGCCATCCGGCGCGGCAAACCATCTGCTCCCCGACACCATCAGCAGCTCTCCCTGCACGGGATAGAGCCTCCGGAATGGGAGCCCGGCCCTCCAGCGTGCTGCCCAATCGGGGCAGACGCTCTACACTTGAAATTAGAGGCGCCATCCAGCGCGGCGAACCATCTGCTCCCCGACACCATCAGCAGCTCTCCCTGCATGGGATAAAGCCTCCGGAGCGGGAGCCCGGCCCTCCAGCGTGCTGCCCAATTGGGGCAGACGCTCTACACTTGAAATTAGAGGCGTCATCCGGAGCGCCCGTGCCTGGCGGGCCCGCGCCTGAGGGCCTCGCAAGAGGGCCCTTTGGCTCGGCCCTTAGGCACGGGCCCGAAGAAGAGGGCACACACAAAATACCGCTCCTGCTGTCCCAGCCTCCGTCATCAGCTACAACGACGAGTCATGAAACCACCTCCAGTCCACCCTGCCTAAGGAATTCAACCTATTAAGCTGCCTACAGACCATAAGGTGAATTGACTTAACCATGTTTATAGTGTCTAATTCATATTTACTAATTCGAATCTGTGTCTAGCCATCCTCACAGTAATAACCTCACAAATGCCTATATAATATCTCACTCTATCTATAATCTGTATGTTGAATAGTGCACTGTATTGTGATCAAGCACAAATAGCGATAGTAATTATTGAGAGATCCATCTAACCAGAAGTTGATATTTAACCTGTTGACCTCATCATATGCTCTCAGAAGAATAAACTCACACTAAGTTAACCAGATACGATCAATACACCACAACTATGGCATTATCCTTGCTTTCTCTCACTCTGATTTACACATTGACCAGCACTTTTTACGAAGCTACTGCCTTTACACAGGGTGACAACCCTATCCCACTACTTCCCAACACAAGTAGGAAATATTACCATAACCAATACAAACCACCCCCAAATCCTTACCACAAAAGGCAGTCGCATTTGCTCTATGTCACACTTAAACCCGCAACAACAACAGACCATAAGGATGAACAGTACCAAAAAGCCCTCAAGTATGCCCTCATCAATGCACGATCCATCCGCAACAAATGGCCTGCCATCACAGACCTACTTTCAAAGCTCAACTTAGATATCCTATTGGTTACTGAAACGTGGCTATCAGACACTGATAATGCTATACTAAATCAAATCACCCCAACTAACTTCTCGATCTTCACATGCAACAGAGAAAGCAGAAGAGGAGGTAGTGTCCTCATTCTAGCAAAGACTGCACTACAATACCAGATTAACTTCACTAAGACAATGCCACACCTAAATATGTTAACAGTCTCCAACAAACATAACACTAAAAAACCTCATTTACAGGGCACCCGGCACCGCGTCAGACATAAGAACATAAGAACATAAGAACATAAGATAAGAACATAAGATATGCCATACTGGGTCAGACAAAGGTCCATCAAGCCCAGTATTCTGTTTCCAACAGTGGCCAATCTAGGTCATACGTACCTAGCAGTTTCCCCAAGGGACACAGGTTCCACAATGCTTGTATTGGTTCAAGCATTGATATCCTGGGTCCCTTCTTAATAATGGTTTATGGACCTTTCCTCCAGGAACTTGTCCAAACCTTTTTTAAACCCAGCTACACTAACAGCCTTTACTACATCCTCCGGTAACAAATTCCAGAGTTTGATTACACGTTGAGTGAAAAAATATTTTCTTTTATTAGTCTTAAATAGTTTACCCTGTAGCTTCATTGCATGTCCCCTAGTCTTTCTATATTCTGATAAGGTAAACAATCGATCTACGTTTACCGTTCCACTCCGTTCATTAATTTATAGACTTCTATCATATCTCACCTCAGCCGTCTCTTTTCCAGGTTAAAGAGCCCCAACCTTTTTAGCCTTTCTTCATAGGAGTAGCCTTCCATCCCCTTTACCATTTTGGTGGCTCTTCTCTGAACCTTTTCTAAAATTGCTATATCCTTTTTAAGATATGGCGACCAGAATTGCACACAATATTCAAGGTGCGGTCTCACCATGGAACGATATAGAGGCATTATAATATCTTTTGTTTTATTTTCCATTCCTTTCCTTATCATACCTAGCATTCTATTTGCTCTCTTGGCCGCCGCTGCACACTGGGCCGAGGGTTTTAACATGGTATCCACAAGGACGCCTAAATCTTTTTCTTGGGTGGTGGTTCCTAATGTGGAACCTTGCATCGTGTAACCATAGTTTGGGTTGTTCTTCCCTAGGTGCATAACCTTGCACTTCTCCACATTAAATTTCATCTGCCATTTTGATGCCCAGTCTTCCAATTTATCAAGATCCTCTTGAAATTTTCCACAATACTCCTGGGTTTTAACAACTTTAAATAGTTTTGTGTCATCAGCAAATTTGATAACCTCACTCGTTATTCCACTTTCCAGGTCATTTATGAATATGTCAAAAAGCAGCGGACCCAGCACAGATCCCTGGGGTACACCACTATTCACCTTTCTCCATTGGGAAAATTGGCCATTTAGCCCTACCCTCTGCTTTCTATCTTTTAACCAGTTCCTGATCCACAGTAGTACACTGCCTCCTATCCCATGACTCTTTAGTTTTGCCAAAAGTCTCTCATGAGGGACCTTGTCAAAGGCTTTCTGAAAGTCCAGATACACAATATCAACCGACTCACCTTTGTCCACCTGTTTATTCACTCCTTCAAAAAAACATAACAGATTAGTAAGACAAGATCTTCCTTGTCTAAAGCCATGTTGGCTGTCTCCCATTAGGTCATGACTATCTATATGCTGAGTAATTTTATTCTTTATGATGGTTTCTACCATTTTTCCCGGTACTGATGTCAGGCTCACCGGTCTGTAGTTTCCCGGATCACCCCTCGAACCCTTTTTAAAAATTGGTGTTACATTGGCGATCCTCCAATCCTCAGGTATTAGAGATGATTTTAATGATAGTTCACAGATTACTGATAGCAGGTCTGCAATCTCAAATTTCAGTTCTTTCAACACCCTTGGATGTATACCATCCGGCCCAGGTGATTTGCTACTCTTCAGTTTATCTAATAGTTGTAGGACATCTTCCCGATGTATCGATATTTCCTTCAATTCTTCCACACCTTTAAATACCACTTCAGTCGTGGGTAACATCCCTACATCTTCCTCAGTAAAGACCGAAGCAAAGAATTCATTCAGTCTCTCCGCTATCGCCTTGTCGCCTCTTAGTGCTCCTTTAACCCCTTTATCATCTAATGGACCAACTGACTCTCTCACGGGTTTTTTGCTACGAATGTACTTGAAAAGGTCTTTATTTCGCGTTTTTGCTTCCGCAGCAAGCTTCTTCTCAAATTCTCTCTTTGCCTGCCTTATCAATGCCTTGCATTTGACTTGCCAGTGCTTGTGCTGTTTCCAGGTTTCATCATTTGGCTCTTTTTTCCATTTCTTGAAAGATGCTTTTTTGGCAACAACAGCCTCTCTGACCTCAGCTTTAAACCATGCTGGCAATTTTTTGGACTTCCTTCCACTTTTCTTAAAGCGTGGAATACAGCTGGTCTGGGCTTCCAAGATAGTATTTTTCAACAACACCCAAGCTTGATGTACGTCTTTAACCTTTGCAACTGCTCCTTTTAGTTTTTTCTTAACTGTTTTCCTCATTCTATCATAGTCTCCCTTTCGAAAGTTAAAGGGTAGTACTGTGGATTTCCTTACTATCCCTCCTCCACTAATTAAATCAAAGGCGATCATGCTATGATCACTATTGCCAAGTGGCCCCAACACCCTTATCTCTTGCACTACATCTGGTGTTCCACTAAGGACTAGGTCTAATATTGCTTCCCCTCTGGTCGGTTCATGAACCAGCTGCTCCAAGAAGCAGTCATTTATTTCATCTAGGAACTTTATCTCCCTAGCATGTCCTGTTGTGACACTGACCCAGTCGATGCCGGGGTAATTGAAATCACCCATTATTATTACTGCACTGTAACTTTTGCTAGCTTCCTTGATTTCTTTGAGCATTTCATCATCCATTTGTTCATTCTGGCCAGGCGGACGATAGTACACCCCCACTGCCATCGCCTTCCCCTTTTTACATGGAATTTCAATCCATAGAGATTCTACAGCAAATTTTGTTTCTTGCAAAACTTTAATCCTTTCTGACTCAATGCCCTCTCTAACATAGAGCGCAACCCCTCCACCAATTTGATCAGCTCTATCATTTCGATATAGTTTGTACCCAGGTATCACAGTGTCCCATTGGTTGTCCTCCTTCCACCATGTCTCTGATATTCCAATCATATCTAACCTCTCGTTTAGTGCTATATATTCTAACTCTCCCATCTTGTTTTGTAGACTTCTAGCATTTGCATACAAGCATTTTAGAGACTGTATTTTATTCATATTAATTTGGCTATTGGTAGACATGGGTAATTTGGGATCTTTAAGTTCTGTCTGCTCCATACTCGAGGGCATTTGGGCTACTTTACTCTTTTTTGGAACCTCTCTGCTTTTTGTAGTATCCTTCAAGGATACATTCTTCCGAACCATGCGCTCTTGGGCGACTGTCGGCTTTCCCCTATTATCTAGTTTAAAAGCTGCTCTATCTCCTTTTTAAAGGTTAATGCCAGCAGCCTGGTTCCATCCCGGTTAAGGTGAAGCCCATCCCTTCGGAAGAGCCCCTCCTTTCCCCAGAATGTTCCCCAGTTCCTAACAAATCCGAACCCCTCATCTCTGCACCATTGTCTCATCCACGCATTGAGACTCTGGAGCTCTGCCTGCCTATTGGGTCCTGCGCGTGGAACGGGAAGCATTTCGGAGAACGCTACCCTGGAAGTTCTGGATTTCAACTTCCTACCTAAAAGCCTAAATTTAGCTTCCAGAACCTCCCTACCACATTTTCCTATGTCATTGGTACCAACATGTACCAAGACAGCAGACTCCTCCCCAGCACTATCTAAGACCTTATCTAGGTGGCGTGTGAGGTCCGCTACCTTCGCACCAGGCAGGCATGTTACCAGGCGATCCTCACGTCCACCAGCCACCCAGCTATCTACATGCCTAATGATCGAATCACCAACTATAACTGCTGTCCTAACCCTTCCCGCATGGGCACTTGGCCCTGGAGAAACCTCCTCGGTGCGAGAGGGGTTTACATCACCTGGAGGACAGGTCCTAGTTACAGGATCACTTCCTGCCACACCAGGGTGATGCTCTCCTGTCACGTGACCTCTCTCCTCCATGGCAACAGGGATGCTGCCAGACTGGAGGTGGGACTTCAGGACTATATCCCTGTAGGTCTCGTCTATGTACCTCTCTGTCTGTCTTATGTTTTCCAAGTCTGCTACTCTAGCCTCTAGAGAACGGACTTGTTCCCTGAGAGCAGAGAGCTCCTTGCACCTAGTGCACACGTAAGACCTCTCACCAGCTGGGAGAAAATCATACATGTGACACTCAATGCAAAAGACTGGAAAGCCCACATCCCGCTGCTGGACTGCTGTCTGCATCTTAGTTTTAAGTTTGTGTTTAGATCTTTAAGTTCTATATGTACTAAAGGGTGCAATGGATATTTATACCACTAAAACTGTACCTAAGAAGTTTAATATACCTTGTTCACCTGAAGCTTAATTAATCTCAGGTCCTTGGTGTATGACTGATTTGGGTAATGAGCTTCACCTGAGAGCACCTCCTGTCTTTTAAGTTGTGCAAGTACCTATAAAGCTGTGAAATTCCCAGGGGAGGGTGGGTGTGGGGAGGGAGGGAGGGATATAACACTTATTAAAAAAGGGCTGCTACACAGTACCTTGTCCTGTGCTGCTGAGGAAAACTATATTCTGATTTGATTTAAATTATAGCTCTTTGCTGCTACTAGGCTCTAACCTATTATGAAATTTAAACTACAAGCTCTCTGCTGGATTCTAAATTTAACCAGAAAGCTCTCTTCTGTGTTTTAATTTGAAACTAAAAGTACTTTGCTGATGCTAGGCCCTGAGTGACTATGAAATTTAAACTACAGCTGTCTACTGGGTATGAAAGGTAACCAGAAAGTTCTCTTCTGTGTTTTTAAATTGAATCTTAAACTGTTGCTACTAGGCCCTGACTGATTTAACAAAAAAATAGTGGGTTCACAGATTAATTAGCTTTAAAAGAAAAACAATTCCTTTCAGAAAAATTCCCAGAAGTATATACTCACAATTTCAGATTTCTCTCCAGAAGTAACAGCCCCCCTTTCCAGTCCGTCAAGACAGGGTCACAGAGCTCTGGTTGAGCTATTTATGCTTGTGCTGATGATGTAAGCAGTGACCTACTTCCTGGGTAATTAACAGTCCTTGCTTGGATAGAAGGAGTCTTTCAAAATGGCCTTTTGAACTGCCAGCTGGTGTTAACACCTATTGAAAAAGCTTCACAGGTTGCTTGCCCACTAGGTAGAAGGCCTCTTTGTAAAGGTCTCTAGAAGACTTTATATGCTGCTCAAGGAGAATTGACCTTGTTTTGCCTCTTGTGCTAAGCTATATTCTGATTTGATTTAAATTATAGCTCTTTGCTGCTACTAGGCTCTAACCTATTATGAAATTTAAACTACAAGCTCTCTGCTGGATTCTAAATTTAACCAGAAAGCTCTCTTCTGTGTTTTAATTTGAAACTAAAAGTACTTTGCTGATGCTAGGCCCTGAGTGACTATGAAATTTAAACTACAGCTGTCTACTGGGTATGAAAGGTAACCAGAAAGTTCTCTTCTGTGTTTTTAAATTGAATCTTAAACTGTTGCTACTAGGCCCTGACTGATTTAACAAAAATAAATAGTGGGTTCACAGATTTATTAGCTTTAAAAGAAAAACAATTCCTTTCAGAAAAATTCCCAGAAGTATATACTCACAATTTCAGATTTCTCTCCAGAAGTAACAGCCCCCCTTTCCAGTCCGTCAAGACGAACTCTCTGATGTGATTGATCTAGCCTGTAATCCTCAAGACACCTATAAAACAAACTGGTTGATGGGAGACTTTAATCTTGCTTCCACTCAGCAGGAACTAGCCAATACCTTCCTAGAAGCAATGTCCAATCTAGGCTATGAACAGGTCGTAAAAGACCCCACACACCAACGAGGCAACCTCCTTGACCTAATCTTCATTCCACCCAGAGTCTCTAGCAGGCTAAGTCAAATTGAGTGGAGGAGTGGCCTAGTGGTTGGGGCAAGGTACTTCAGGCCGAAAGGTCGGGGGTTCAAATCCCACTAGAGGACAGCAACCTTGGGCCAGAAGGACTGGGGTTTCTAGTCCCGCAGGTGCTCCTTGTGGTCTTGGGCAAGCCACTTAACCCTCCATAGCCCATGTTCCCTGTAAAATAGTTATCTCCAAGTTATAATGCCCTGTTCAATGTAATTTCCGTTTGTTCAATGTAAACCGCACTGATGCAGAATAGCATGGTATATAAGAGAATGTAAATAAATAAAAATAAATAAATAAATAAATTGAATTATCAGTCACCCCTGTCCCCTGGTCTGACCATAACCTAATAACATTTCAGAATGCCAACGCTACAAACAACAGACTGCCACCCAATCACTTGTAAACCTGAAAAACCAACCCGCTTCAAACAACTAGACAGAGAGCTGTTCACCCAGCAGGTACTCCCAACATTATCTAAACCATCTGACAACCTCAACGAATTGCTCACAAACTGGAATAACACCCTCACTCTGTACGCCCAACAGCCAAGTAATGACAAAAACCCTACAACCAATAGTCGTTCCTCCATGAAGCAGAACGCCCCATGGTTCTCCTCCAAGCTACGATCCTCATTACTACATTTGAGAGAAAGTGGAGATGGACCCGCAATTCAACAGACCAATATACATATCTAGAACATCTGAAAAATCATAGGGACTCAACGTGGACAGAGAGAAAAAAATTCCATGCCGAGCTTCTTAACCGCTCGTTAAATAAGCCTCGTGACCTTTTCAATCTAGTAAAATCATTGACCAGCCAACCTTCCCAACCACAACAGGAGGATATCCAACCACAGACATACGCTAACTACATCCAATCTAAAGCAATCAAAGTAACCACTACTACACCTCGCGAATCCTATCAGAACCCTCACATACATTCTCCACTCACCAAGCTCTCACCCCCATCAGTGAAAACCATCGAGGAAACAATTGCCAATATCAACACCACGACAGCACCGAATGACCCATGCCCACCGCACTGGATCAGAACAATGCGTTCAGAACTAAGCCCATTCATAGCTGATATCGCAAAGCAATCGTTTACAACTGGAATCTTCCCGGACATCCTTAAGGAAACATCCATATGACCTTTACTAAAAAATAACCAGCTCGATCCGAAGAAAGAGGACTCCTACCGACCAATTTCCAGTATCCCTTTCCTATCTAAAATACTGGAGAAAACAACTCAAAGACAGATTCAACAGCACATCGACACAACATCCCCTTTAGACCCATGTCAACATGGATTCAGAGAGGCGCACGGCGTTTTGTTGTTAAGTGCCGTCGAGTCGGAGTCGACTCATGGTGACCCTCTGGATAGCTATCCTAAATTGTGTTCGGTCTTCAGTCAGGCGGCTCATTGTTGACAGACTGGTACCTGTAGCTGCTGTTATTGTATCGATCCATCTCATTGCTGGCCTTCCTCTTTTGCGTTGACCTTCTATCTTGCCAAGCATAATGTCTTTCTCTAATGATCTCTCTCTTCGCATGATGTGTCCAAAGTATGAAAGTCGAAGTCTTGTCATCTGAGCTTCTAAAGAAAGCTTAGGTATGATCTCCTCTAGTACCGACTGGTGTGTTCTTCAGGCAGTCCATGGTATACACAGTATTCGCCGCCAGCACCATAATTCAAAGGCATCAATTTTCTTCCTATCTGTCTTTTTCACTGTCCAGCTTTCACATCCATATGATGTTATTGAAAATACCATTGCTTGAACAAGTCGAATCTTTGTATGGAGAGAGACATCTCTGCTCTTGAGAATCTTATCTAGGTCTTTCATAGCCATTCTGCCAAGAGCAATGCGTTGTCTGATTTCTTGACTGCTTGTTGCTTCTTTATTGATAGTTGATCCAAGTAGGTTAAAGTTGTTCACAATTTCAATTTCTTCTCCTTCAATGATGAACCTGTTGATTATGCCAGTTGTCATGATCTTTGTCTTCTTTACATTAACGTGCAGGCCCATTTTGAGACTATGTTCTTTGATTGTGAGAAGCAAATGTTTCAGATCATCTTCACTTTCCGCCAGTAATGTGGTATCATCAGCATAGCGAAGGTTGTTGATGAGTCTTGTAAACGGGGGCGCTGGGTGAGAATGTCCACAGTCTTGGCAAAGGCAAATATTAATATGACTTGCAAAGGATTGTGGGAAATGTAGTCCATTCATACCAGACTCAGCCGTTCACAATAAATTAGTTGTGCTTGCTTGAGTGTAAAGCCAAGAAGATATTTTATTTATAGGGTTATTTCTCCCAACACAGATATACTTGGTAGCACATAAAAAGGAATACTTGCTTTCAGTATTATACTTAGAAAAACAAATAAGGAAAAACAACAGCTGAACTTGTTACGCAATCAAATCAAAGCATAAAGACCTTGATGGGAACAGAAAGGTCTTTTCTGTAAGCTCCTGCTAATTCTCCTTAGCAGTGCTTCAAAGAACAAACAAAACCCACAAAGTAGAAAAAAAACTGTTCTTTTTCAGGGATATCTTCCTGTATCTTCACACACACTCAGAAGTGTCCCTTCAGAGCTCACAGGCAATTAGGCAAGGCTCAATTGCTAACCATTACCAGCTGAAACCCTCTTGGCTGGTTTACTTTCTATTACGTGGCTCAAATCCTACTCAGAAGCTTTTCTGAGTAGATTAAAGAACAGGTTTATATTTCTTTGTGATGGTTGTTGTATTTTGTAACAGCATATTACCACAGAGGTTTAGACAGAGAGCAATCCATGTATTCAAAGTCCCCATTTATAACATCTTCCCCTTCTTCAATTATCATAGGTTCACTATCATGGATTGGCACAGAGGAATTTCTCAATGGAACACTCTCAGGACAATACTTGTTTCCCTGCTGTCTTCCCAGTGAAGAGCTAGGGCATAGATCAGTGTTCGTACCTGAGCTTCCATTGCTGTTAGAGTTCCTCTCTAAATATCCTGGCCAGTATGTAGTCCAGTTCTTATGTCCAGCCTTCCAATCAAGATCCCTGGACACTGGATCTCTCTCTTCACATACCTTCTTGCACTGGTCTTAGGGTCCCATCCAAGTGCAGCCGTCTCCCTCACAGGTGCCGTCCGGGGATTCCTGGCTCTGCAACCCCACTCCTCTGGCTTACCCCAGTCCAATGGTGTTTGCTTGCCTCTGGAATGCCTCCCAGTATACGTACTGCTATGGACTCCTTTAGACCTCCCAAATGCTTTTCTCTTCTTTCTTCCAAAGTGTTTCTTGCTCTCTCTGTCCGTCAGCTCTGGCCTCTGCTGATGATGATGATCTTCAAGATGATCAAGATGCTTCTGATCAAGATGATGATTCTCTGTAGAATAAGCTTTTCCTTTATCCTGCTTAGATGCATGCTCCACCCTAGCACAGCGCAGCTGTGCTGAATCAAGCCCTGCCCTTGGAGATGAGTGCTTGGGGATTACCTCATAGCCCTCCTGATTGAACACACGTTCTGGGACTGGTAGTCTTTTATGGAAACATTCTGTTTTATTATTTCTACCAGAACAGACAGGTTGCTTGTTCAGAGTCACTTCACCTCTATTATAGCTCCTTCCTGAACTATGATAAGCTTCCTTATCACAGTCTTCCACCAATCTTCACACCTCTGTTGTCTTCATACAATCCTGCTTCTCTGATGATTTGTTCTGCATATAAATTAAACAGGTAGGGGGAAAGTATGCAGCCTTGTCTTACACCTTTGCTTATTTTAAACCATTCTGTTTCTCCATGTTCCGTTCGAACTGTTGCTTCTTGATCAATGTACAGATTGCGCAAGAGAACGCTCAGGTGTTCAGGTATACCCATGCTTCTTAATGTGGCCCAGAGTTTCTCATGGTTTACACAGTCAAAAGCCTTTCTATAGTCGATAAAGCACAAATAGATATCCTTTTGGTATTCTTTAGTCTTTTCAAGGATCCATCTCACATCTGCAATGATGTCTCTCGTTCCTCACCCTTTCCTGAACCCTGCTTGCCCTTCAGGTAGTTCTTGTTCCAGGTATGGCTGTAGTCTCTTTTGAATAATCATTAGTATAATCTTGCTGGCATGTGGGATCAGAGCAATTGTGCGATAATTTCCACAGTCAGTTGGATCACCTTTTTTTAGTATTGGTATAAACACAGATCTTTTCCAGTCAGTTGGCCATGATGTTGTCTTCCATATATCTTGGCAGAGCCTTGTAAGTATGGTAACAGCTGCATCAGATTGCTGCAATACTTCTATGGGAATGCTATCAATGCCTGGTGCTTTGTTCTTTGATAAGGCTTTCAATGCTGCTTCAACTTCTTCTTTCATCACCAATGGTTCCCGATCATAAGGTACAGGTTGAAACGGCTGTTGGTCCACTTGATCTTTATCATATAAAAACTCTGTATATTCCTTCCACCTTTTCTTGATCTTCTCAGCATCATTCAATATAGAACCTTGAGCATCTTCTGACATTCCAATTGGAGGCTGGAACTTTTTCTTTAACTCTCGTAGCTTTAGGAAAGCCGATCTTGTTCTTCCTCTAATAGTTTCTGCTTCTATTTCCTTGCAAGTGTCATTGTAGTACTTTTCCTTGTCCTGTCTTGCTGCACGTTGGAAATCTCTGTTGAGTTCTGTGACTGTCTTTCTTTCTCCTCTGGCTTTAGCTTCTCTGCGTTTCAGGTCAATTTTCAGAGTTTCTTCCGTCATCCATTTTGGCCGTTTTTGCTTTTTCACCTTTTGTAGAGACTTCTCGCTTTCTTCCAACACAACCTTCTTGATGTCATCCCATAACTCTTCCGTAGCTCTGTCATTTGTATCTAAAGCAGCAAATCGATTTTGCAGGCAGTCTTTAAATTCCAGTGGTATATTCTCAAGGTCATATTTTGCTGCATTCATGAGTGGTTTGCTCTTTTTCAACTTTAGCTTGAGTATGCATACTAGTAGTTGATGATCTGTACCACAGTCAGCTCCAAGTTTTGTCTTTGTTGATGTTACAGAGCTTTTCCATCGTTGACTTCCACAGATGTAGTCAATTTGATTTTTATGCAATCCATTGGGTGAAGTCCATGTGTACAGTCGCCGCTTGTGTTGCTGAAAGAAGGTGTTTGAGATGAATGGATCATTGGTCTTGCAGAATTCTATCAGTCTTTCTCCAGCTTCATTTCTGTTGCCAAGTCCATATTTTCCAACTACTTTGCCTTCTTCTTTGTTGCCAACTTTTGCGTTCTAGTCACCCATGACTATCAGGATATCCTGTTTGCATGTTCTGTCAATTTCAGCTTGTACTTGTTCATAGAACTCTTCAATTTCATTCTCTTCTGCAGCTGTTGTTGGGGCATATACTTGAATTATAGTTGTGTTGATAGGCAATCCTCGTAGACGAATAGAGATTAAGCATTCTCTGACTGCATTGTATTTCATTACAGTTCTTGCAAGTTTCTTCTTTATTATAAATGCAACACCATTTCTTCTTTGTCTTTCATTTCCAGCATAGTAGACCATGTGATCATCTGATGCAAAGTGCCCCATGCCAGACCATTTCAGTTCGCTGACACCCAACAGATCAAGTTGTACACGTTCCATTTCATTCTTGACCACCTCCAACTTCCCTTGGTTCATGCTTTGTACGTTCCGGCGTAGAAACCCTATTAACCTCATTGACAAACACACTCACCAATGGGATAGATAACATCAAGAAAGGCTTTGCTTTGATTTTCCTGGATATTTCAGCAGCGTTCGACTCAGTTGATCATGAACTACTCCTGATGAGACTCTATGCAAAGGGAATCCATGACCACGCATGGGACTGGTGTAAGTCTTACCTTCAAGGAAGATGGCAGCAAGTTAGAATTGGCAACAATACATCAGAACCCTTCCAGCAAAGACAGGGAGTACCACAAGGATCGTCATTATCTGCACTACTTTTCAACATATATATGCAGCCAATTTGCGACATAACCCGCTCCTTCGGCATATCCTGCCTCATGTATGCAGATGACGTCTTACTATTCACACCTATAACGGTCACATGCCCAGATCTCACAATGTTGACGAAATGCTTCGACGCAATAACAGACTGGCTCTTTAGTCAGAATTTACGTATAAACTTCAAAAAGACAGAAGTGCTATTTATCACATGGAACAAAGACTTCTCCCCACCATCAACACTAAGGGGCTTGTTTACAAAGCCGCGGTAGCGGTCCGCGGTCGTTATCGGAGCCGCGGCCCCATTGATATCAATGGGGTCGCGGCTCCGATAACGATCGCAAACCGCTACCGCAGCTTTGTAAACAAGCCCCTAAAAGTCAGACACGCAGAACTTCCGGTCAAATCCAACATACGCTATCTAGGTGTAATATTAGACCAACATTTGGACTTCAAAGATCACATCAAGCGCACAGTAAGAGCTATTTACTTCAAAATCAAAACCCTCTGCCACCTGAGACCCATGATGGAAATTGACGACTTCTGAACTATTTTCCAGGCCCTAGTGACACCGCATTTTGACTACGCTAATATAATACTACATGGCATCCCAAAAAATACTCTGAACCCGCTACAATTAGCTTTGAACGCAGCAGCTCGTGTCCTCTGCGGAATATCCAGAAAAGACCACATCTCACCTATATTAAAAGAGCTTCACTGGCTCCCAATAAGCTGCAGAATCACTTATAAGGCCCTCCTCATCACCTTTAAAGCATTCAACAAAACATCACCCTCCTCAATTGCTGATCTGCTCATTCACACCCCCAACAACAGATCCAGAAGAGCAATCTTGGAAAATACCTAGTTATACCAAGTGGATCTATGAAACTTAACCAATCAACCATCAATAGAGCATTTACAAGCTATGCCCCCAGGTGTTGGAACAAACTCCCTTCTAGCATAAGAGCAATCAGGGACCTCACTCAATTTAGAAAGGCCCTCAAACATCACTTGTTCCTCATGCACTTTACACAGCTCAATGACTTCCCCCCTACCCACACACTCACTCAGCTTGACGATTCCCCCCCCCAGCAACGCAATCAATCAATCATGTCAACCGTGAGCATATGCACACTAAAACTGCATTATGAATGTACACCATATGTTATTACAGAACTTTAACTCTTCATGACCAAGAGAGTGCAAACACGCAGTAATCAAACTCTCACCGTAAAACCCGTTATGAGTTCAACCTGTTAAGCTCTTGTAGCATATTTTCATATGTATACAGTTTCCCCAGTTAATTCCATGTTAAAACCCTGTTTTATGTAAACGTAGGACAAAATCTGTATGTCCAAGTGTTTTATTGTTCGATGTAAACCGCACTGATGAGAAATAGCGCGGTATATAAGAAATGTTAAATTAAATAAAAAAATAAAAATAACTATTTGATAAACTGAATAGTAGCAAATCACCTGGACCGGATGGTATACATCTAAGAGTGTTGAAAGAACTAAAATATGAGATTGCAGACAAGTTATTGGTAATCTGTGAATTTTCATTAAAATCATCTGTAATATCTGAAGATTGGAGGGTCGCCAATGTAACGCCAATTTTTAAAAAGGGTTCCAGGGGTGACCCGGGAAATTACAGACCGGTGAGCCTGACGTCAGTACCGGGGAAAATGGTAGAAACCATCATAAAGAAGAAAATTACACAGCATGTAGATAGTCATGGCCTAATGGGAGACAGCCAACATGGCTTTAGACAAGGAAGATCTTTTCTTACTAATCTGATATGTTTTTTTGGAGGTGTGAATAAACAAGTAGACAAAGGTGAGTCGGTTGATATAGTGTATCTGGACTTTCAGAAAGCCTTTGACAAGGTCCCTCATCACAGACTTTTGGCAAAACTAAAAAGGCATGGGATAGGAGGCAGTGTACTATTGTGGATCGGGAACTGGTTAAAAGATAGAAAGCAGAGGGTAGGGCTAAATGGCCAATATTCCCAATGGAAAAAGGTAAATAGTGGTGTACCCCAGGGATCTGTACTGGGTCCGCTACTTTTTGACATATTCATAAATGACCTAGAAAAGGGAATAACTAGTGAGGTTATCAAATATGCAGATGATACAAAACTGTTTAAAGTTGCTAAAACCCAAGAGGACTGTGGAAAACTGCAGGAGGATCTGGATAAATTGGAAGACTGGGCATCCAAATGGCAGATGAAATTTAATGTGGACAAGTGCAAAGTTATGCACCTAGGAAAGAACAACCCACACTATAGTTACACAATGCAAGGTTCCACATTGGGAACCACAACCCAGGAAAAAGATTTAGGAGTCATCGTGGATAACATGTTAAAACCCTCCACCCAGTGTGCAGCAGCGGCCAAGAGAGCAAATAGAATGCTAGGCATCATAAGGAAAGGAATGGAAAATAAAACAAAGGATATTATAATGCCTCTGTATCGTTCCATGGTACGACCACACCTTGAATATTGTGTGCAATTCTGGTCGCCGTATCTTAAAAAGGATATAGCGTTATTAGAAAAAGTACAGAGAAGAGCCACCAAAATGGTAAAGGGGATGGAAGGCTACTCCTATGAAGAGAGGCTACAAAGGTTAGGGCTCTTCAACCTGGAAAAGAGACGGCTGAGGGGAGCTATGATAGAGGTCTATAAATTAATGAATGGAGTGGAACGGGTAAACGTAGATCGATTGTTTACGCTATCAGAATATAGAAAGACTAGGGGACATGTAATGAAGCTGCAGGGTAAACTATTTAAGACAAATAAGAGAAAATATTTTTTCACTCAACGTGTAATCAAACTCTGGAATTTGTTACCGGAGGATGTAGTAAAGGCTGTTAGTGTAGCTGGGTTTAAAAAAGGTTTGGACAAGTTCCTGGAGGAAAGGTCCATAAACTATTATTAAAAAGGGACCCAGGATAATCAATGCTTGACCCAGTACAAGCATTGTGGAACCTGTGTCTTTTGGGGATTCTGCTAGGTACGTATGACCTAGATTGGCCACTGTTGGAAACAGGATACTGGGCTTGATGGACCTCGGTCTGACCCAGTATGGCATATCTTATGTTCTTATGGCCATGCTGGTATTGGGACCAGGTTGGGCGTCAGTTAGGGGGGAAGAGGTCGCAGCCCTCTGCACTATTACTGTCACCAGTCAGGGGCTGGTACCTGCAGAGCGCCCTGCGGTCCCACGTGCACGCCTGAAGAGACTGCAGCTTTGTAAACAAGGCAAGAGGGTCCCAATAGGCCTTGTCTTCACAACCCTCCCTCCTCCCTCTGGAGTTATTTTTCTTTTTTTATGCTTGATTAAGCTATGTCATTATGTTGTTGTTAAGTGCCGTCAAGTCAGAGTCGACTCATGGCGACCCTCTGGATAGCTATCCTAAATTGTGTTCGGTCTTCAGTCAGGCGGCTCATTGTTGACAGACTGGTACCCGTAGCTGCTGTTATTGTATCGATCCATCTCATTGCTGGCCTTCCTCTTTTGCGTTGACCTTCTATCTTGCCAAGCATGATGTCTTTCTCTAATGATCTTTCTCTCCGCATGATGTGTCCAAAGTATGAAAGTCGACATCTTGTCATCTGAGCTTCTAAAGAAAGCTTAGATTTGATCTCCTCTAGTACAGACTGGTTTGTTCTTCGGGCAGTCCATGGTATACACAGTATTCGCCACCAGCACCATAATTCAAAGGCATCAATTTTCTTCCTGTCTATCTTTTTCACTGTCCAGCTTTCACATCCATATGATGTTATTTATTTTATTTATTTATTTATTACAGGCTCTTACATACCGCTCTATTCAGTATCAGCGCGGTTCACAATACAACAACAGACCAGAACAACAACTGTTTGGTTTTACAGAGAACAGGTTAGAGAACTTGGAAAAACATGGGGAAGTCATTAATGCAACTATTTACATGAGTATTTACATATAAATACACACAACAGGGTTTCTTCTCAGATTGGGTAGTGATCAAAGATGGATGGATGGTCTAGTAATATTGGGGGAAGAGGAGGGATTTTAGCGCCTTTCTGAAAAGGGATATTAAAAATACCATGGCTTGAACAAGTCGAATCTTTGTATGGAGAGAGACATCTCTGCTCTTGAGAATCTTATCTAGGTCTTTCATAGCCATTCTGCCAAAAGCAATGCGTCGTCTGATTTCTTGACTGCTTGTTGCTTCTTTATTGATAGTTGATCTAAGTAGGTTAAAGTTATTCACGATTTCAATTTCTTCTCCTTCGACGATGAACCTGTTGATTATGCCAGTTGTCATGATCTTTGTTTTCTTTACATTAAGGTGCAGGCCCATTTTGAGACTATGTTCTTTGATTGTGAGAAGCAAATGTTTCAGATCATCTTCACTTTCCGCCAGTAATGTGGTATCATCAGCATAGCGAAGGTTGTTGATGAGTCTTCCACCAATCTTCACACCTCTGTTGTCTTCATACAATCCTGCTTCTCTGATGATTTGTTCTGCATATAAATTAAACAGGTAGGGGGAAAGTATGCAGCCTTGTCTTACACCTTTGCTTATTTTAAACTATTCTGTTTCTCCTTGTTCCGTTCAAACTGTTGCTTCTTGATCAATGTATAGATTGTGCAAGAGAACGATCAGGTGTTTTGGTATACCCATGCTTCTTAATGTGGCCCAGAGTTTCTCATGGTTTACACAGTCAAAAGCTTTGCTATAGTCGATAAAGCACAAATAGATATCCTTTTGGTATTCTTTAGTCTTTTCAAGGATCCATTTCACATCCGCAATGATGTCTCTCGTTCCTCGCCCTTTTCTGAACCCTGCTTGCACTTCAGGTAGTTCTTGTGACAGGTATGATTGTAGTCTCTTTTGAATAATCTTCAGTAGAATCTCGCTGGCATGTGGGATCAGAGCGATTGTGCGATAATTTCCACAGTCAGTTGGATCACCTTTCTTTAGTATTGGTATAAACACAGATCTTTTCCAGTCAGTTGGCCATGATGCTGTCTTCCATATTTCTTGGCAGAGCCTTGTAAGTACGGTAACAGCTGCATCAGATTGCTGTAATACTTCTATGGGAATGCAATCAATGCCTGGTGCTTTGTTCTTTGATAACCAAATCAAAAAGAACCCCAACCAGATATAATGTGACCCGCTGTAAAATAGTATTCTTTTGTCGGAGCTGACCGTGGGGAGGTCGAAAGGGAAAACGACCTTCGCCAAGCGGGCAGCTACTTTTTATTATTTATATGATTCTTCACCAAAAAACACAGTCAAAATTACTTTATAGTATAAAACTTATCTCAGTCCAAACATCGCTGCTTCCAAAAGTCCCCTCGCACGACGCGCGCGTTTCGGGCACCTTCACCCTGTTTCAAGTGCAATAACCAAGTATAAATTTGCAGCAACCTTCCAGGAAACGCCGTCTCACTGCAGCACAGGTCTAAGTTGCAATGGCTAGCAACCGTCTTTTTAAAGAAGAACCAACCAATCAAAGACCGGGGAGGCCCCACATGTCGGGGAGCCCTGGCCTGATTGGTAGAACTGTTTCAATGTTTATTAGCAATTATGAATAATTGTCACTGATTACTATTAACAGCGTCCATGTTTACAACAAACTTAACCAGTCAATTTCCCGATTTAGGCCTTCAGGTTCAACTGAACCCAGACGAAAAATCCATCGTTGTTCTAAACGTTGAAGATAGTATTCTCTTTTTCCCCGTCGAGGATCCAAGGGAACATGATCAATAATCGACCAGGTGAGTTGTGCAAAATCATGAGAATGCTCCAAACAGTGGGAAACGATCGGAGCTGATGTAATTCGCCGACGTAAACGAGAGGCATGTTCCATCAGACGACGTCTCATAGAACGAACAGTACGGCCAATATAAAGAAGAGAGCAAGGGCATTTAATGCGAGGGGACTTTTGGAAGCAGCGATGTTTGGACTGAGATAAGTTTTATACTATAAAGTAATTTTGACTGTGTTTTTTGGTGAAGAACCATATAAATAATAAAAAGTAGCTACCCGCTTGGCGAAGGTCGTTTTCCCTTTCGACCTCCCCACGGTCAGCTCCGACAAAAGAATACTATTTTACAGCGGGTCACATTATATCTGGTTGGGGTTCTTTTTGATTTGGTTATTGATTTACCTTGACCTTGAGGTTCATTTTTTGTTCTTTGATAAGGCTTTCAGTGCTGCTTCAACTTCTTCTTTCATCACCAATGGTTCCAGATCATAAGGTACAGGTTGAAGCGGCTGTTGGTCCTCTTGATCTTTATCATATAAAAACTCTGTATATTCCTTCCATCTTTTCTTGATCTTCTCAGCATCATTCAACATAGAACCTTGAGCATCTTGTAACATTCCAATTCGAGGCTGGAACTTTTTCTTTAACTCTCGTAGCTTTAGGAAAGCTGATCTTGTTCTTCCTCTAATAGTTTCTGCTTCTATTTCCTTGCATGCGTCATTGTAGCACTTTTCCTTGTCCTGTCTTGCTGCACGTTGGAAATCTCTGTTGAGTTCTGTGATTGTCTTTCTTTCTCCTCTGGCTTTAGCTTCTCTGCGTTTCTGGGCAATTTTCAGAGTTTCTTCCGTCATCCATTTTGGCCGTTTTTTCTTTTTTACCTTTTGTAGAGACTTCTCGCTTTCTTCCAACACAACCTTCTTGATGTCATTCCATAACTCTTCTGGAACTCTATCATTTGTATCTAAAGCAGCAAATCAATTTTGCAGGCAGTCTTTAAATTCCAGTGGTATATTCTCAAGGTCATATTTTGCTGCATTCATGAGTGGTTTGCCCTTTTTCAGCTTTAGCTTGAGTTTGCATACTAGTAGTTGATGATCTGTACCACAGTCAGCTCCAGGTTTTGTCTTTGTTGATGTTACAGAGCTTTTCCATCGTTGACTTCCACAGATGTAGTCAATTTGATTTTTATACAATCCATTGGGTGAAGTTCATGTGTACAGTCGCCGCTTGTGTTGCTGGAAGAAGGTGTTCGAGATGAATAGATTGTTGGTCTTGCAGAATTCTATCAGTCTTTCTCCAGCTTCATTTCTGTTGCCAAGTCCATATTTTCCAACTACTTTGTCTTCTTCTTTGTTGCCAACTTTTGCGTTCCAATCACCCATGACTATCAGGATATCCTGTTTGCATGTTCTGTCAATTTCAGCTTGTACTTGTTTATAGAACTCTTCAATTTCATTCTCTTCTGCAGCTGTTGTTGGGGCATATACTTGAATTATAGTTGTGTTGATAGGCATTCCTCGTAGACGAATAGAGATTAAGCGTTCGCTGACTGCATTGTATTTCATTACAGTTCTTGCAAGTTTCTTCTTTATTATAAATGCAACACCATTTCTTCTTTGTCTTTCATTTCCAGCATAGTAGACCATGTGATCATCTGATGCAAAGTGTCCTGATGCCAGTCCATTTCAGTTCGCTGACACCCAACAGATCAAGTTGTACACGTTCCATTTCATTCTTGACCACCTCCAACTTCCCTTGGTTCATGCTTCGTACATTCCATGTTCCAATGTGTAAGACATCTTTACAGCTTCTGACTCTCATTTCATGCGCATGTTATTATTATATATGTCATTATACTGAGGTAAGATAGCACCTTTGTGTGGGAAGGTGACCGCGCATGCGCAGTCTAACTCCTAAAGGCTTTCTTTGAAAGTTGGAGAGTGAATCTGTGCGGGCTCTATTGATGCCGACACCACCCATTTGTGAGGACTAATTCCTGCTGTCCCTGCAGAACACCTGTTACAGGTGAGTAACTACACTTTTTCTATGGTGCTGATTTCTCTAAATAGCATATTGGAAATTGATAAGTTTTAATATTATTCAGAAGTTTGTTTTTTGTTGTGTATTTGTCTCACATCACACCATAAAGGGACTGGGAGCTCAGAGTTATTGATGGTTTAAAATAGAGTACAGCAGACAGTATGCAATGGATAGAGATAGAAACTTGAGCAGTATGTACCATGATGCTCCCTATGACCTGTGATTCTCTGTGGCTGCCTGTACAGACTAGAGTTGGGATTTCCTAACACGATCTGTATAGTTCAGGGGATGCTCTGGATCATCGCTCTATGGGCATGTTTGTACAAAGCTATTTTGTTGTATCTTTGTGAAGGAGTGAAATATTTTAGGTCAGCTAAACAAATGGATATTTGATCTTAGAGTCTTGTGAAATGACTGTGCTTGGAGTATAAACAGCGGCAATGGCATAACTTGGTGTCTGTAATCTTGAACAAAATATTCTTAAATAAAGCTGTTTACTCTTACTTTCTTACATTAGCGGACATGAAAGTGTCTCAAGGTCTAAACTATTTATTTTATTTAAACAGTTTTGTATACCGCCTTATCCTTCAATCAAAGTGCTCACAACACAATTGGGGGATACATTTAACACGCGGGGATATGAGACACATGCACTAATACTTACAGGGAACATGGGCTATGGAGGGTTAAGTGGCTTGCCCAAGACCACAAGGAGCACCTGCGGGACTAGAAACCCCAGTCCTTCTGGCCCAAGGTTGCTGTCCTCTAGTGGGATTTGAACCCCCAACCTTCTGGCCTGAAGTACCTTGCCCCAACCACTAGGCTACTCCTCCCTTCTAGTACTTGTCAAAGAAAAAGTATTGTCATAAAGCTGGGGTGAGAGCAGAGATGGGAAGGCAAGAAAAAATCTTGGGTCCTAAATTTATTTATATTCTCTTATATACTGCGCTATTCTGCATCAGTGCAGTTTACATTGAACAAACTGAAATTACATTGAACAGGGCATTATAACTTGGAAATAACTATTTTACAGGGAACATGGGCTATGGAGGGTTAAGTGGCTTGCCCAAGACCACAAGGAGCACCTGTGGGACTAGAAACCCCAGTCCTTCCAGCCCAAGGTTGCTGTCCTCTAGTGGGATTTGAACCCTTGACCTTCTGGCCTGAAGTACCTTGCCCCAACCACTTGGCCACTCTGCCACTCCTTGGCCTTGAGCTGTTGATGCATGAAATAGGCACTTGCGGTATCTCACAGACATGCTGCCATCTGGTGTTGCTGTGATCCGTGCACCTGGAGACATGGCTACCACTTTGTGTGAGGAGGGGGAAACACAGGGCACACAAAACAGTTGGACTGGCGCCAGAAGCTGAATTAACTATGAGACTTTTCTACACAGCCTCACCTGCAGTCCGATCCTCTGCCCAGGTCTGTGTGCTATATCCCAATGTACAAGAGAACGCTGCCTTTGTCTCGTGTTTTTTCAACAGGCACTTTCCAACTTGGGGTTTTTTTGTGTTGGTTTTTTTTTAACATTAGCTTGCATGCTTCATGTGGACCAAGCCCTTTGGTCTCTAATGTCTGTACACATACTAACTAACTCTCAAAACATAACACCCAGACTAACAGAAATGTCAGCTCTGTGCCAGCAATGGAATGAAGACTAGCATTGAAACCTGTCTGTTTCAGACTGTGAGCATATCAGGACATGAAGACACAAGCTGGAAAGTGCCTGTCGAAAAACCATGAGACAAAGGCACAGTTATCTTGTACATTTAGGATATAGCCCATAGTTATGCGAATTTATGCACCTAGGAAAGAACAACCCAAACTAGGGTTGCATGATGCAAGGTTCCACATTAGGAACTAGCACCCAGAAAAACAATTTAGGCATCATCATGAATAATATGTTGAAACCCTCCACAAAGTGTGCAGTGGAAGCCAAGCAAGCAAATAGAATGCAAAAAGAAAGGAATGGAGAATAAAAATATTTTTCCGTGGCGCAACCACACCTTGAATATTGTGTACAATTCTCGTCACCATATCTTAAAAAGAATATAGCATTATTAGAAAAGGTACAAAGAAGAGCCATCAAAATAGTAAAGGGGATGGAAGGATTCCCCTATGAGGAAAAGCTTAAAAGGTTCGGGCTCTTCAACTTGGAAAAGAGATGGTTGAGGGGAAATATAATAGAGGTCTATAAATTTATGAATGGCGTAGGATGGCTAAACATAGATCAGTTGTTTACTCCATCAAAAAGTAGAAGACTGGAGGAAGTGATGTCAGCCTGCTGAATGATTGTCTGAGAGCTGAGCTCCGCCAAAACCCCTCTCCGCAAACTAATACCCTCAAAGTAAGCTAAAAGGCACCTACCAGACTTAAATGTGTGCGGGAAGGTCTGAGGAGACAACCGGCATGTACACCCGTAAAAAAACTCCGATCTTTTGGACTATGCTTTTCAAGCCTGTCAAACACCCTAGCATGAGAGCATTAAAATGGCATCTAAAGATCCATGTGGCAGCCTATATAGTGAACCAAGTGACAAAGGTCTGGAAGGTGGAGGTGACGGAGACGCTGGACCCTCCAAAGCTGATTTTAGAAGCTGGTTTCTAGAAATAAAGCAAGATGTGCAACAGGTACGTTCTGAGATTGGGGGCTTAGTCAGAGAACTCAGGACTGAGATCACGGAGTTGCTCCTCAGAGTGGAAGACGATGAGGCATGGACGGACAGTGTGCAGGGCGAGCAAGATGGGCTACGACAGATGAGAAAGAGGAGAGGAGATGTGCCTTAAAATAGAAGATATGGAGAGTAGGGCGCGGAGATCCAATGTGCGCATTTGGGGAGTGCCCGAAGCAGCAGAGTATGCTGACACTATGCAAGTGGTAAAGAGACCTGCCTGATGGTTCCTAATGAGGGAAATGAGGAAGGAACTCGGGCAGTAATAAAAGCTGAACGAGTGCATAGGACATTGGGACCTTCCCGCAATCAGAAGCCCAGAGACATTATTATTTGAATTCATGAATGCGCGTCAAAGAGAGGTTCATGATTAAAATGAGGCAACTGAGGAAATTGAACTGGAGAGGCCTGGACGTATTACTGTGACCAGATCTATCAGCGTCAACCATGGCGCAACACAGGGCGTTTCACCCTCTAATGCAAAAACTGCAGGATGGAAATCATCGATGCAGATGGCTATACCATGCTGGTATGCAATGCAATGTGTGCCTTCAAGTCAGTCCTGACTCCTGGCGACTCAGAAGCTCCTGGGTTTTCTTGGCAGTGTACCCTGCTGCTATAGCATTCACAATTAATGGAGTGACCAAACAAGGGAAGATACTGGGTGAAGCATTGATAGCTCTATGTGAGATGGGAATCACTGTCATTCAATTTCCAGAGACCGGGGAAGGCGCTAAGTGCTCTAGAAAGAAAAGGGCACGCTGGCAGATACTAAGCGGGAAAAAGGTGCGGCGCACTCAAACAAAAGCTAGCACAGAGAAACCAACATGAGCTGAGTCGACCACAGCTGGTGAGTATTACAAGACAGTGAAGGAAGATATGAACAGTGGTTGTGATAGGGAAGCCAGATCTCTTATGTATGGAGAATGGGTTATGGGATTAGACGTGATGAAAATGGAGAGGGAAGGAACAAAACAAGGGGAAAAAAAGACAATAAGTATGAAGGAGAGGTGGAATTAGGGGATAATATGCAAGTTGTAGTACAATGAGTACATGACTTAATGGCATGCGGTGTGTGATAAGGAAGCTTATCATAGCTCAGGAAGGAGCTATAGAAAAGGTGAAGTGACTCTGAACAAGCAACCTGTCAGTTCTGGTAGAAATAAGAAAACAGAATTTTCCCATAAAAGACTACCAGTCCCAGAATGCACCAGGTTTCCAACAGCCATTAGAGGAGCTGAAGTGGGGAAACGTGTGTTCAATCAGGAGGGCTATGAGGTAATCCCCAAGCACTCATCTCAAAGGGCAGGGCCTGATTCAGCACAGCTGCGCTGTGCTAAGGTGGAGCACTCATCAAAGCAGAATAAAGGTAGAGTTTATTCTACAGAGAATTATCCTCATCCTCAGGATCAGCTTGGAGATCCTCATCTTGGACAGCTTCATCATCTGGAGGATCATCAGAAGCAGAAGCCAAACCGGACGGACAGAGAGGGCAAGAAACCCTTTGGAAGAAAGAAGAGAAAAGCCTTTGGGAGGTCTAAAGGAGTCCAGAGCAATACGTATACTGGAAGGCATTCCAAGGGCCAGCATACACCATTGGACTGGGGAAAGCCAGAGGAATGGTGCTGCAGAGCTAGGAATCTCCAGAGGGTACCTGTGAGGGAGACGGCTGCACTTGGAAGGGACCCTAAGACCCGTGCCAGAAGGTATGTGAAGAGAGATCCAGTGTCCAAGGATCTGGATTGGAAGGCTGGACATAAGAACTGGACTACATACTGGCCAGGCTATTTAGAGAGGAACTCTAACAGCAATGGAAGCTCAGGTATGAACACTGATCTATGCCCTAGCTATAACCTTGAAAGACAGCAGGGAAACAAGTATTCTCCTGAAAGTGCTCCATTGAGAAATTCCTCTGTGCCAATCCCTGATATTGAACCCATGATTGTTGAAGAAGAGGAAGGAGAAGTCTTAGATATAGGCTGTGAATATATGGATTGCTCTCTGTCTAAACTCCTTTGGTAATTTACTGTTACAAAGTACAGCAACCATCACAAAGAAATACAAACTTGTTCTTTAATCTACTCAGAAAAGCTACTGAGTAGGATTTTGAGCCATGCAGTAGAAAGCAAGCCAGCTAAGGGGTTTCAGCTGGGTAACTGCTAGCAATTGAGCCTTACCTAATTGCTTGTGAGCTCTGAGGAAATCACTTCTGAGTCTATGTGGGAAGATATAAGAAGTTAACCTGAAAAGAACAGTTTTTCCCTTCTTTGTGGATTTTGTTTGTTGTTTGAAACACTGCTAAGAAAATATTAGCTAAAGCCTACAGAAAAGACCAGTTTGTTACCAACCAGGTCTTTATTCTTTTGTTTTGATTGCTTGACAAAGTTCAACTGTTGTTTTCCTGATTTTGTTTTTCCAAGTTTAACACTGCAAGCAGGTATCCTGTTTTATGTGCTACCAAGCATATCTGTGTTGGGAGAAATAACCCCATAAATAAATATCTTATTGGCTTTACACTCAAGCACAACTAATTATTGTGAGCAGCTGTGTCTGGTGTGAATGGACTGCATTTCCCACAATCCCTTGCAAATCATATTGATATATGCACTTGCCAAGACTGTGAACATTCTCACCCAGGCAGCCGTCTGACAGGTGTTAATTCTACTATACCGTGGTGCTGAGAGGGCTGCGTGAAGGAAATGTTGAGTAGTGATAAATAGTGATAACTTAACCCGTACAAACAAGCTCTAATACCTGGAAGCTGAGAAAGACTTTGGAACAGAAGGAATTAGCAGCCTTGTAATATATGTAAACTGCTCCCATTCCTTCTGTATAAAAATACGGCCAATAATCAGAATTCTTCCTAACGAAGGTATTGCTAAGTTACTGTAGA
The DNA here is from genome assembly GCA_033557465.1 of Ichthyophis bannanicus. Taxonomy (NCBI): domain Eukaryota; kingdom Metazoa; phylum Chordata; class Amphibia; order Gymnophiona; family Ichthyophiidae; genus Ichthyophis; species Ichthyophis bannanicus. The sequence goes on from CM066035.1 coordinate 17,640,807, forward strand.
TGTATCATGCGATAGCATAGCCAGAGATGAAATTGTCACAACTATCTTGTAAGTACCTTATTATCTAACCCCTAAGCATCACCTTACTCCGATATACTGTAACTTCAGATATTGCGCAATGTTTCATGTTACTAACATATTACTGTAACCTCCACATTATCTCTCCTCCAAGCCTGTAGCTGTTTCGGGTACAACATAATCTCACACAAAAGCCCATAGTTTGCGATAAAATACCTCATACTACTTAGATCTTCAAAACTGAATGCTGTTATTTCCATGAAATTACAAAATTCCAGGTAGCACAGGATAGCCACTAGCGCTACACTCTCAGAGAAACTGCAGTAACTCAATTACACGCATAACCTGTTACAAAATATCAATATTATATATGCTATATAGCACCTCTGTAAGAAACACATTGTTATGTATTACCTATGACAAAATATGTAACATATATATTCTATGGACAAACACTGTAAGTAGTTCAGACAAGTATATAAACAGTCACAAAATAGCATCTACATATACCACCCTAATTACCTCACTACTCTCTGCCTAGCAGCTTCATCACCACTCAAAGACTCACCTCAACATAGCACACCCCCAAAATTTCCCTTGAAATCAAAATCTCTACTTACTACAATCCTTCCTTCTATCAGAGACCCAGGACTACTCCATACCACACACCATGAAAAATGCAAAAATACTGATCTTAGCACTCCTCCTACTTACTTTAACCTACACCCTTACTTGCTCCTCTGCCCTCCAAACGGATACATCTCCACAGTTTTACATCCCCATTATGTGCTCCAGGTTCTACCCTGCCCACCACACAACCAGAAACATACATAAACCACATAGCCCCAAACAGCATAGTTACTCACCTGTAACAGGTGATCTCCGGGAACAGCAGGAATTTAGTCCTCACATATGGGTATCGTCGGTACCGACAGAGCCTGCGCGGGAACACTCCCCAGCATTCAATTAGAACGCTTTTGGGAGCATCCCACAGCGCCTGCATGCTGCCTTCCCGCCTTTCCCAACTGCCTCTCTCCAGCTGAGTTTTAGAGCTGAGACAAAGAGAGAGAGCGAGGGAAAGGAAAAGAGAGAGATAGAGAGATACAACTCCTAGGGGATGTGGGTGGGTTGTGAGGACTAAATTCCTGCTGTTCCCGGAGATCACCTGTTACAGGTGAGTAACTATGCTATCTCCAGGAAGAAGCAGGAATGTAGTCATCACATATGGGGACTCCCTAGCTTTAGGTGCCAGGGAGAGACCCCAGAAGTTGTGTGTCCCTGAGAAGGGCTCCACTTCCCCCCATGGATCTCTGGCATCCTACCAGGGATGGTGGGTAGGAGTTGATTAGGTATGGAACAGGTGTTTGAGAACAGCCTGACCAAACAAGGCATCCCAGCGGGAGTCCTTGTCCAAGCAGTAATGGGCTGTGAAAGTATGAACCGAGGCCCAAGTGGCTGCTCGACAGATGTCATCAATAGACACAGAGTTCAGATGAGCCATTGAGGCTGCCATGGCTCTCACATTGTGAGCTGTGACATGGCCCTCCAGAGAAAGGTTCTTACTCTGATAGGCGAAAGAAATACACTGAGCAATCCAGTTAGATATTTATTTTATTTTTATTTTATTTATTTAACAGTATTTCTAAACCGCCTTATCATAATAATCAAGGTGGTATCACAGCAAACAATCTGGTAGTGTGAGTGTGTTATACATGCAGTGAGGGTGAAAATTTAGTTGGGTGCGTGTTGTATTGTGTGCTAGATTGGTTTGAGCTATGTACAAAGTGGGCTATATACAGTGGTGCTAAAAACATTTTATATACATACAGTGTTAGGTGGTAACGTGTGCTGCTATACAGTCACTTAGGTTATGTGATGTGTCCATAGTGTTCTATGAACAGCATGGTTTTCAGCTGTTTTCTAAAGTCCTTAAGGTCTGTAGTTGCCCTCAAATCGTCCGGTAGTTTGTTCCATATTGTTGGAGCAGCCATGGAGAGTGCTCTGTCCGTTGTGTCCTTGCGTGTGTGTTTGTATTCACTTGGGGTGCTGACTCGGTTGTGTGTTTGTTTTCTTCTAGGACGTGGGCTGGTGTCTGGTTGTATGAGGATGTGCAGGCTGTTGGCTGATGTGTGCTGTTTTATCTTAAATGGGTTTATGATAGTTTTGTATCTGATGAGTGCACCGATCGGAAGCCAGTGTAAGTCTTTTAAGGTAGGTGTGATGTGCTCCTGTCTTGCAGTTCCGGATATGATTCGTGCTGCGGTGTTTTGTGCCAGTTGGAGTGGTTTGATGGCTTGTTTCGGTAGTCCAAGGTATATCGGATTGCAGAAGTCCAGTAGTGGGGTTATCAGTGCTTGACAGACGGTACGGAAGTGTTCTGGGGCGAGGAGTGGTTTCAGTCTCCTGATGATTCGCATCTTGTAGTAGGCTTTTTGTATTGTTTTGTCTATGTGTGGCTTGAGATTGAGTTTATTGTCCAGCGTAACCCCGAGGTATCTCACTTCTGACCTTATTGGTATAGTAGTGTTTTGTATCTTTAAATTTGGTGGGAGTATGAAGCTTTGGTTCCGAGTGATGATTAGAGCTTCAGTCTTGTTGTAGTTTATTGCGAGGTTGTTGTCTTGACACCAACTGGTCATTTGTGTAAGGCAGTCTGTTATCTTAGAGAAGTCCGGGTTGTCGATTGATATCGGGGTGTATATCATGATGTCGTCCGCATAGATTGTGTATTGAATGTTGTTCTCTTTCATGATGTTGCATATTGGTTGGATGTAGATGTTAAATAGGAGTGCTGAGAGCGCAGATCCTTGAGGTACTCCTTGACGGACTTTTATGGGTCGGGAGGTGATGTGTCCCACCTTGACCTGTAGCTGTCTTTCGGTTAGGTACGAGTGGAACCATTTCAGTGTGATATCGTGTATACCAGTGCTCTTTAGTCTTTCCAGGAGCGTGTTGTGGTCCACTGTGTCGAAGGCTGAGGAGATGTCGATGAAGATCATTATGATTCCATTCCTGGTGTTGTCAATTATTCTTAGGATGCTGTCGAAGAGGTAGATCAGTAGCGTTTCGACACCGTGGTTGGGTCGAAATCCATGTTGGTTGTCGTCGAGTGTTTCGTGTTTGTCGATGTGATCCTGAAGTTGTAGTTGAACCGTTTTTTTCGATGACTTTTGCGAGGAAGGGTATGCTGGAGATTGGTCGGTATGCTGCTGGATCTTTTTTGTCGAGAGTTGTTTTCTTTGTGATTGGTCTTACTGAGGCAAGTTTTAGTTGCTTTGGCATGAGTCCTTGAGTGAGTGAGTTGTGTACCATTTTATGTATGGTGGGGATGAGGCTTGATTTGGTGGCTTTGACCCATGACACTGGGCATGGGTCTGTAGGAGCGGTGCTTGTGTTGATTGTAGAGATGATGTGGGATATCTGTTCTGTTGAGGGTGAGGAGAATGTGCCCCAGGTTTTGGAGTGTACGTCCGTCCTTGTGGTCCTACTAGGCATTGTTTGTTCTGTGGAGTGAAATTTGTCTTTGATGTGGTCGGCGAATTTCTGTGGATCAACTTGTGCTTCCCCTTCTGTTGTTTGCTCTTTTGTGAGGATTTTTACTATTTCAAAAAGCTCTCCGGGTTTGTTGATGGAAGTATTTATCATGTTTGTGTGGAATTCCCTCTTTGATTGATTGATGTGTTCATTGTATTGCTTTTGCTTCGTTAGATAAAGATGCTGGTCGGCAGTTGTTTTGTTTTTTTTCCATCTCCGTTCAATCTTCCTGAGTTCCCTCTTTTCCTGTCGTATGTTTGCTGAGTACCATGGTTTGTTTTGTCTCTTGTTGTGGTGTTGTTTCTCGGTCCCGCCATCGGATGGTTTGGCGGCGTTGGCTAAAATGCTGTTCCAGCTGGAAACTTGTTCCTCCAGGTCGTCTGTAGTAATGTTCAGGTGTTGTATTGTGTCCTGTATGAATTCGTCCTTGTCGAAACACTTGAATCGTCTTTGTGTGTGTGAGATGTTTGCTCTTTCGTTTGTCTGGTCCTCTTGTGACCGCAGCCTTGTCTCGATTAAGTAGTGGTCAGACCATGGCACTGGGGTAATGGTGGGTGGAGAAATCAGGTCTCTTGATGTTAGGTAATTGGATGCGAATATGAGGTCTGGGGATGATCCATGTCTGTGTGTTGGTGCATTGATTATTTGTGTGAATTGGAGTGAGGACATTGCTTGAAGGAAGGCCTCTGCGTCTTTGACATTGGTGGACTTTAGGATGAAGTCTCCAATCAGCAGCGCTGGTTTGTTGTTTGTTGTTATGGCACAGGCTTCTTCGAGTGTGAAGGCCAGTTCGTCGGGTGGAGCTCTGGGTGCTCTGTATGTTAGGCAGATTGCAATGCTCTTGTTCTTGATGGTAATTGTGTTACATTGCTGTGTATCGGTGAGGCTCTGTGTCTTGAACTTTAGTTTTGTTTTCGCTATTATCAGGACTCCTCCTCCACGCTTGTGGGTGCGTGGGCAGTTGTACACTGAGTAGTTGTTTGGTACTAGTTGGTTGAGTAGTACATTGTCAGTCGGGTTGAGCCATGTCTCTGTGATGCATATTATGTCGGGCTATCGCTCTTCAATGTGGTCTACAAGCGTGTGTATCTTGTTGCAGACGGATCTGGCATTTATGAGCTCGATCGTTGTTGTCTTTGTTGAGGAGGTTGCTGTTACAAGTGCTTCCTTTGTGCAGGTGTGGGAGTTTGCTTTGTGTCTGCTTGGTCGCTTTGCCTGGTAGGTTCTGAGTGTCTCTTTGTATGTGTGCTGTGGTTCTAAATATGGTAATACAGTTGGTGGGTGCCATGTTGTGTTTGCTTGTGGGTGGTGGAGGTGTGTGGTTGGTGGGAGGAGTTGTGTGACGAGTAGGTAGAGTGGGAGGAAGTATGTGGCGTGCATGTTGGTTCTTTGTGATGTTCTGTTAAGGTGATGCCTGTTTTCTTAAGTCTTCGTCTGTTGGCTGTTTGGAGAGAGCTGTATCTGGTGCGATAGCCTGTCTCGTAGAGGGAGAGCCGGATCTGTGTAGGGCGTCTTGGTGCGGGAGCCTGTCCCGTGGAGGGCGAGCCGGATCTGCGTAGGGCGTCTTGATGCGGGAGCCTGTCCCGTGGAGGGAGCCTGTCCCGTGGAGGGCGCCTTGGAATTTGTCCCGTGGAGGGAGCCTTTCCCGTGGAGGGCGAGCCGGATCTGCGTAGGGCGTCTTGATGCGGGAGCCTGTCCCGTGGAGGGCGCCTTGGAATTTGTCCCATGGAGGGAGCCTGTCCCGTGGAGGGCGAGCCGGATCTGTGTAGGGTGTCTTGGTGCGGGAGCCTGTCCCGTGGAGGGAGCCTGTCCCGTGGGGGGTGAGCCAGATCTGTGTAGGGTGTCTTGGTGCGGGAGCCTGTCCCGTGGAGGGCGAGCCGGATCTGCGTAGGGCGTCTTGATACGGGAGCCTGTCCCGTGGGGGGAGCCTGTCCTGTGGAGGGTGCCTTGGAATTTGTCCCGTGGAGGGAGCCTGTCCTGTGGAGGGTGATCCGGATCTGTGTAGGGTGTCTTGGTGCGGGAGCCGGTCCCGTGGAGGGAGCCTGTCCCGTGGAGGGCGAGCCGGATCTGTGTAGGGCGTCTTGGTGCGGGATCCTGTCCCGTGGAGGGAGCCTGTCCCGCGGCGGGAGCCTGACCCGCGGTGGGAGGGCCGGATCTATTGGGGTGTGTGTAGTGGAGGTGTGAGCTTGGTGGTGGGGAATGTGTGATGTACTGTGAGAGTTCTACTTGCGGTTCTGACGTCCTTCGCCTCGGTCTGCTCCTTGCTGGGTTCTCCTGTGATGCTGTCGGCGCTGCTGTTTATTTTGGTTGTTTCTTGCTGCTTGGCTTCGTGCCTCGCCTGGGGTTCCGGAGTTGTGAGGTTTTTTTCCTTGCAGAGTCGGTGTGGTCGTTGATCTTCGGTTCGGTGGTGGAGGTGTCTGTTGGACATAGCGTGGCTTTTCAGGGAGGAGGAAATGTTGGTTGGTTGCATTCTTTGTGCGCCTCTGTGCCGCGCCTAAGGGCCACGCCAAAGGGCCCTCTGGCGAGGCCCTCAGGCACGGGCCCGCCAGGCGCGGGCGCGCCCGCGAGGGACGCCGCTTTTATGCAGGCGGGCCGCTTGTCCCCTCCTCTCCCACTGCCCGGATTGGGCAGGAGCACCGTGGGGGGAGTTTTCTGTCGGCGGCAGCAGCGGCTCCCTCCGGGGGTGAGGGACGCCGCTTTTATGCAGGCGGGCCACTTTTCCCCTCCTCTCCCACTGCCCGGATTGGGCAGGAGCACCGTGGGGGGAGTTTTCTGTCGGCGGCAGCAGCGGCTCCATCCGGAGGCGAGGGACGCCGCTTTTATGCAGGCGGGCCGCTTTTCCCCTCCTCTCCCACTGCCTGGATTGGGCAGGAGCACCGTGGGGGGAGTTTTCTGTCGGAGGCAGCAGCGGCTCCCTCCGGAGGCGAGGGACGCCGCTTTTATGCAGGCGGGCCGCTTTTCCCCTCCTCTCCCACTGCCCGGATTGGGCAGGAGCACCATGGGGGGAGTTTTCTGTCGGCGGCAGCAGCAGTGTTCTCTTGGAGACTGGAAGTCCCAAATGAGAAGGATCAAAAGCAACAAAATGTTGAGAGGACTTTCTATGTTGCTGTGTCCTTTGTAAGTAAAAAGCTAGAGCTCTTTTACAGTCCAAGGTATGAAGATTCCTCTCTGCATTTGATGCATGAGGTCCTGGAAAAAAGACAGGTAGGTAGACCTCTTGGTTGAGATGAAAAGGCAAGACCACCTTAGGCATAAAGTGTGGATGAGTCCTAAGGACTACCTTGTCATGATGGAACCTTGTATAAGGTGGATTAGCTACTAGTGCTTGCAATTCACTAATGCGGTGTGCTGATGTGATTGCAATGAGAAAGATAACCTTCCAAGAAAGGAATTTCAAGGAGGTGGTAGCTAAGGGTTCGAAAGGTGGCTTCATGAGCTGCCCAAGAACCAGGTTCAAGTCCCATGCCACCGGAGGTGGTCTAATGGGAGGCTTAGTTAGAAGGAGGCCTCTCATGAATCTTGCTATAAGAGGATGAGAGGAAATAGGTTGTCCATTTAGAGGTTTAAGAGAAGCTGCAATAGCACTCAAATGGACTCTTACTGAATTTGTCTTAAGGCCTGCATTAGACAAATGGAGGAGATACTCCAGTAAAGATTCCAGAGGTATAGCAAGGGGGTTAAGACCCTTTTCTGAACCCCAAATAGTAATCCTTTTCCACTTGAAAGCATAAGAATGTCTAGTGGAAGGTTTTCTGGAAGCATAAAGAACATCTTTCACTTGCTGAGAAAGATGAGATGCAGGGACTGGGGATTGGGATGCCATAACATCCCGTTCTCCTGAGATAGGAGATCTGGAGCAGACCCTAACTCCAGGGAGGGAGCTTGAGAGAGATGTAGAAGAAGAGGGTACCACACTTGCCGTGGCCAATGGGGTGCTATGAGGATCATATGGCCTCTGTCTCTCTGAAGCTTGAAGAGGGTTTTGGGAATTAGAGGAATGGTTGGAAAGTCATACAGGAAGTCTTGACCCTAGTAAAGGAGGAAAGCATCCTTGGCCTGAGCTCCCTGAGCCGGAGTTCTGGAACAGAACCGGGGAAGTTTGGAATTCCACGGACTTGCAAAGAGGTCTATGTCCGGGGTTCCCCAAAGTTGAAATATCCTGGTCACCTGGTCTGCATGCAGAGACCACTCGTGTGGAAGGAGAACTCGACTGAGTTTGTCCGCCCAAGAGTTTTGAATGCCTGGAAGATATACTGCCAGCAGATGAATCTGGTGCTCTCTGGCGAGGGCCCATAGTCGCAAAGCTTCATTGCAAAGCGACAGAGAGCCCGTTCCCCCCTGCTTGTTCACAAAGAACATGGCTACCTGATTGTCCGTGTGAATGAGGACTGTCTTGTAGCTGAGCAGGGAGTGGAACACTCGCAGAGCAAGGAAAATTGCTCTGAGTTCCAAGAGATTGATATGTAGACAACTCTTTTGTGGAGACCAGGTGCTCTGGGTGGAGAAATCTTGCAGATGAGCTCCCCAACCCTTTGGAGAAGCATCTGTTTTGAGAGTTGCTTGGGGTAAGGGTTGTTGGAAGGGGCACCCCAGCAACATATTTTGAGTGGACCTCCACCATTGGAGGGACAAAATGAGGCGACTTGTGTTTGCTATTTTGTCTGACGGGCACCCTGATGCCTGGGTCCATTGGGTGGATAAAGTCCACTGAGCTGCCCTCATGTGGAGGCGAGCATATGGAACCACATGCATGGTGGATGCCGTGTGGCCCAGCAATTGCAACATTTCTCGAGCAGTTAGATGAGGCTTTAGCGCTGCTTGAGAAGCTAACTGAACTAAGCGAAGGCAACGGGCCTGGGGGAGATAGGCCCTTGCTCTTGTGGTATCCAGAAGAGCTCCTATGAACTCTAAAGATTGAGTGGGAGTCAGACTGGATTTTGGGATGTTTATTACCAGCCCTAAATACTGGAGGATACGCATTGTGCAGGATAGAGAAGTCTTGGCCTCTGACTGTGTTGGAGCTCGAATGAGCCAGTCGTCCAAGTAAGGGAAGACGAATATTCCCAGAGTACGGAGAAATGCTGCTACCACAGCCATGCATTTCATGAACACCCTTGGAGCAGAGGCCAGACCAAAAGAAAGCACCCTGTATTGGTAGTGCTTTCCTTGAAAAAGGAACCAAAGGAACTTTCTGTGGGTTGGATGGATGAGTACATGGGTGTACGTATCCTTGAGATCTAGAGAACAAAGCCAATCCTGACTCTGAAGGTATGGAAGGAGAGAACCGAGAGAAATCATCTTGAATTTCTCCTTGACAAGGAATTTGTTCAATTCTCTGAGATCTAATATAGGTCTGTATCCCCCTGTTTTCTTTGGGATGAGAAAATAAGGGGAATAGAACCCTGTGCCCTGTTGATGAAGAGGCACTTCTTCTATCGCCCCTTGGGCAAGAAGAATGGCAACCTCCTGACCTAAGAGGTTGATGAGAGGTGTCGGAGAATTGAACTGCTTCACTAATGTGTGAGGGGGCATGCTTGAAAAATGAAGTTTGTACCCCTCCTTTATAATGGAGAGTGTCCAATGCTCTGTTGTTATTTGCCCCCATCTGGGGGCAAAATGACATAACCTTCCTGGAATGGTGGACGGTTCTGGTCCTTCCAGAACCAGAAAGGCTACGTTCTCTAGCTGAAAGTCAAAGGCCCTGAGGAAGCTGAGGCTGCTGAGCCGGTAGAGGCCTAGCAGCCTTTGCTTTCTTCTGTTTGGGTGGTTGCTGACGTTTGGTTGAAAACTGACCTGCAGATGATGCCTGCTGAGTATAAGCAGGATAAAATCTTTTCTTTTTAGAAAAAGGTGTTTTCTTGAACAACTTCTTTCTAACAGGATCAGCAGTGGACTTGGATAGTCTATCCAAGGTGGAATTTTCAGCATCCATTTCATTGGCTTTTTCCTGCCAATCTTTCCCAAACAGGTTCTCACCAGTACAAGGGATATTTCCCAATTTATCTTGTACCCAGAGCTCTAAATCAGATGCCTGGAGCCAAGCAATTCTACGTGCACCTATGGCAATAGCCGAGGTTCTGCTTATACACTCAAAGCAGTCAAAGGCTGCACGGTTGGAGAATTTAGAGACATCTTGGGCATGTTTGACCCAAGTGAGAAAGTCCTGTCTTTTCTCCTCAGAAATGAAAGGACTTAAAGTCTGTAAATTATCTGTGACCTCCTTTAGGAACATTCCCATGTAGAGACTATAGGAACTGATTCTTGCAGCAAGTATGGAAGCTTGAAAGACTCTACATCCAAAAGCATCCAGGGTTCTGCATTCACTTCCTGGAGGATTAGAGGCATGTCTTTTTGCACTTCTAATCCTTCTCATAGCTGACTCCACCACAACAGAGTGGTGAGGAAGCTGAGTTTTATGGAACCCCAGGACAAGGAGGGACATGATACATAGTATCTAACCTACGAGAATGAGGAGAGGTGGTAAGAGGTGTTTCCCACATCCTTAACATGAGATCATATAGAAACTCATGAATGGGTAGGGTAGCTGCCTCCTTAGGAGTTTTGGGATATTGTAAAATTTCTAACTCCTTGGCCCTTGGCTCTGTTTCAGGGGCCACAGTGATGGACAGGCCCCGAGCCACCTCCCTGATAAAGTCTTGGAAAGACATGTCCTCTGGAGGAGACATCCTGCGTTTAGGGGAGAAGTATCTCTGCATCGACAGAACTTTCAGAATCCTCAGATTCTTCTGAGGACTCGAAGCATCGTCTGTCCGGATGCTCCTGCAGAGCCCGATACCCGTACTGACCAAGGTCGGTACCGGGAATAACCGGTACCGGAGAATCGGTACCAGAGGGCATCATAGGACAGAGTACCGGCATAGCAGACATCGATGCTGATGTCAATGCTATCGGTACTGGTGCCGATACCAATGCCGGTGCTAGTGCCGGTACCGGTGGAGTTGTCTGTCGCAGTACCGAGGGCGTCGATGCCACAAGGAAAACCGCCAGACTGCGTTCCATGCTCAGAATTCTCTGGTCCATGGACGCCGCCAATGCCTGGAAGTCGGTACCGGTGGAAGCCACCGGTACCCCAGAGCATGGCACCAGGAGATCTGTCGAGGCCGAGCCATCTAGAACATCCTGGAACCCCGATAATGCTTTGGAAGCCGAAGCCTCCCGCTGGGGTAATTTTGCCGGTGCAGGATCCTCGAGGGCAACGCCAGAGGCATCTTGATGCTTAGGAGATCTACCCTTTGAGGACCAGCTGGATTTATGTTTAGTTACCTGAGATCCACGGGAGGAAGAAGAAGCCCTGGAAGACGTCGATGCCACCGAAGCTGCATCAGAGGGAAACAGGGTTCTGCCGACCTCTTTTAGACATCATGGCACAGGACACACAATCTGTGATGGAGTGGTCAGGACCTAAACATTTTAAACACCATTCATGGGTGTCGGTGACGGAAATGGTACCGCCACACTTGGTGCATTTTTTAAAACCTGAGGCAGGTTTTTCCATGTTAAGGAAGGTTTTGGGCCTAAGGCCCAAAAAGGCGGGTGCACCTGAAGAAAATAGAAAAATAAATATATAGTATGTTTTGTAAATAGTTACCCCGGTTATCCAAGTTATTTATGCCCTGTTACTTGTAAACTCATACGTGTTAAATGTACTGAGCATTTTGTTCCATGTGAACCGCGCTGATGATGAATAGTGCGGTATATAAGAGATTGTAAATAAATAAATAAATAAAAAATATATATATTTTTTTAGAAATAGGAAAAAAAAGACCAGCGATACCGGTAGAGGGTCGAAGAAGGCAGACGCGACCACAAAAAGAAATAAAGAAATAAAGAAATTCTTCTGCGATGACAGGAAAAAGAAGAACTGGAGAGAGGCAGTTGGGAAAGGTGGGAAGGCAGCACGCAGGCGCTGTGGGATGCTCCCCAAAGCGTTCTAATTGGACGCTGGGGAGCGTTCCCGCGCAGGCTCCGTCGGTACCGACGATACCCATATGTGATGACTACATTCCTGCTTGTTCCTGGAGATAACAAAGTACTCAAAATAGACTTATTTACATACACACTCAAAACAACAATCCCACACACCCCTCTCACACTTCACATATCCCACTAAAATGCATCCTAATTAATGTAAGGTCCATAAGAAACAAAACCCCAGCCATATTGGACATGGTGAGGGATGAAAAACCCCAGCTAATATGCATCACCGAAACCTGGATCTCAGAAACAAATACTGTTATCCTAAACCAGCTAAAAATTAAAGGATACCAGCAATTCATTTGCCCAAGAGACAACAAAAAAGGGTTGGGGTCCTCATACTAAGTAAACATAGAAACATAGAAACATGATGACAGAAAAAGACCACATGGCCTATCTAGTCTGTCCTTCCATATCAACAACTACAACAGTCCCCTTTTTACCTTTAGAGATCCTCTGTGTTCGTCCCATGCTTTTTTGAATTCAGTTACTGTCCTCATCTCTACCACCTCCACTGGGAGACTATTCCATGGATCCACTACTCTTTCCGTAAAGAAATATTTCCGCATATCACTCCTGAATCTATCTCCCTTCACCCTCATCCCATGTCCCCTCGTAGCAGAACTTGCTTTCAATTGAAAGAGGCTCTCTCCCTGAACATTTATGCCATGGAGGTATCTAAACATCTCAATCATACTCAAACAAGAACTAAACCTTACCCTTAGCACCTGCAAAAACCTAGATGGCATAAAGACATAATAATGGTAGAAAACAAACACATGTCCATCTGTCTGGTCTACTGACCTCCAACCCACAACCATAATAATCTAACCTATATCCTTGAAGCCACATGCACAACATCACTAAGAAAACCACACATTCGTCAAGGGTTTGTCCTCATCTTCATGGATATAGCTGCTGCTATTGTCTCAGTAAGCCACGAGCTTCTCCTGGGACGCCTCAAGGAGAAGGATATCCGTGACACAACACTAGAATGGTGCAAGTCATACTTGTCTGACAGATGGCAGCACGTACGATCCGGGGCCTCAACATCAAAACCTTTCCATCAGAGGCAAGGCGTGCTACAAGGATCCTCTCTCTCCACCCTGATGTTCAACGTATACATGCAGCCCATCTGTAACCTCATCCGATCATTCAATGTCAACTGCTTGATATATGCTGATGATGTACTGCTCTACATGCCATTCTCAACAGAGCAGCTTGACTTCTCCCCACTGACAGACTGCTTTGACGCAGTATCCAACTGGCTCGAATCTAAAAAACTCTGAATACAGCACAAGAAAACAGAGGTCCTTTTCATTACGAGGAACCAAAACTTCACCTCGCCACTCCACATAAAGGTTAAGGAAGCAGAGCTATAAACCAAATCCACAATCCGATACCTTGGAGTCACGTTAGACCAACAACCGGACATGAAGGTGCACATAAGCAACATAGCAAGAGCAATTTACCACAAAATCCGAACACTCAGGCACTTACGCTTCCTACTAGAGCCGGACGACTTCTGGACAATCTATCAAGCGTTGATTATACCCGCACTTTGATTACGCCAATGCAATCCTACAAGGGCTCCCACAATCCACCCTGAACCCGCTCCAACTCGCGATGAATGCTGCAGCGAGAGTTCTACACGGGGCTTCTAGGAGCGATCATGTTACGCCCATCCTGAAGCACCTCCACTGGCTCCCTATACATGGCAGACTCGCTTTCAAAACCCTACTGCTGACTTTCAAGGCCATCAATGGGCTCTCCTCCGCCTCACTCACGGAGCTTATACAAACCATGTCCCCCAGTAGGTCCAGAAGATCTGCAACAGTCAACACACTGGTAATCCTGAAGGAAATAACCCAATGCACCCATGCAACAGCAAAAGGGGCTTTCAGATTCTGTGCACCCAGATGCTGGAACACCCTACCACCCAGCATCCTGGCAATCCCTGACCTAACCCAGTTTAGGAAGGCATTGAAGCACCACCTCTTCCTCAAATACTACCCGGAAGACAGTGCTCCAATAGCCCCCTCCCCCATCTAGTACAGCCACAGCAACATACCCCGCAAGCCATCCATAACGTGTCGCCTAGATGTAAACAGTTACCCCAGTTTTATCCAAGTTGTAGTACCTGTTCTTTGTAAACACAGATCAGCTTACTGCACTGTGCTAGTCATTCTGTTTCATGTAAACCGCACTGATGTTGAATAGCGCGGTATAAAAGAGACTGTAAATAAAATAAATAAATAAAATCCCCCTCGGGGACTTTAATTTACCGACCCTCCACAACACACAATCAGCTTTATTGCTCAACTCTTTAAAAGACATGAAGTTTCAACAAACAGTCTCCACATCCATACATGCTAAAGGCAACACACTTGACCTAGTTTTCCTACCAAAACGTATCACCAACCATCCCATTTTCATTCCCCCTAATACAAAACAAATCCCCTGGTCAGACCACTCTGTAATAGAATTCATCATTGCCATAATCCCCCACAATCTTCCCCAATCTAAAGAAATAAATCAAACAAGACGATTCACCCAATTTAAGAAAGACTCATTCTTTAAGAATATATTCCCACAACTAAACAACATACCAAAAGATATAAACACATCCATGAACAACTACAACAATACCTGGAACAAGAACTACCTGAAGTGCAAGCAGGGTTCAGGAAAGGGCGAGGAATGAGAGACATCATTGCGGATGTGAGATGGATCCTTGAAAAGACTAAAGACTATAGCAAGGCTTTTGACTGTGTAAACCATGAGAAACTCTGGGCCACATTAAGAAGCATGGGTATACTAGAACATCTGATCGTACTCTTGCACAATCTGTACATTAATCAAGAAGCAACAGTTTGAACGGAACAAGGAGAAACAGAATGGTTTAAAATAAGCAAAGGTGTAAGACAAGGCTGAATACTTTCCCCCTACTTGTTTAATTTATATGCAGAACAAATCATCAGAGAAGCAGGATTGTATGAAGACAACAGAGGTGTGAAGATTGGTGGAAGACTCATCAACAACCTTTGCTATGCTGATGATATGGAAATTACACTTACCTGGTAATTGATGTTCCTTGAGGGAGTACAGTTCAGTCCTCCACCACTGGGTAGTGCACCTCCTCCTGCAACATGGAGACTGGACAAGTCAAACTTGTGACATCACCGGGTATATCCTGCTGGTCTTCTCCCATGATCCCCCAGTGACCTACTGTCAAAGCAGACTCAAAGGAGCAAACAAACAACCAGTTAAAGTACTAAATACAAAGCTATGCTCAAACTTCAACTTTAAAATCACAGGGCCCCAAAAAGAAAGGCTGAAAACACCCTCCTCCGTGCCCCTGTCCCCCTGCGCACCAAACAGCGGAAGACAGAGAGCTAGAAGGAAGGAGAACTAAGGAAGAGTATAGGCAGAAAAGGTTGCTCTCGCGATTACCTGCCAATCAGAGTCCGTTGCCGACTCTAGGATCCGAAAGCATACTCGGAACTGACGCCTCGCGTCTGAAACATCCATCCCCGGGCGGGAATGAGGACTGAACTGTACTCCCTCAAGGAACATCAATTACCAGGTAAGTGTAATTTCCATTTCCTTATCGGTCCTACAGTTCAGTCCTCCACCACTGGGATGTACCAGAGCAGTAATCATTGGGAGGGACCTATCCAGTCGGCTCGGCCCCTAAACGAACAGAGCAGGCACCGACCCCAGCCCGCTCCTCACGTCAACAGGCGGTAAGCCAACCAGGAAGACACGACCGAGAGCCCACTTGGATCCTCTTCACTGGTGAAAACAGCACAGAACTCTGCCCCAAGCAGCGCTAATGCTTCAGAAAGACAAACTCGCCATCGCAAACACACTGAACGCCCTAGAAACAGACCTACTGAGAAGGCTACCGGAGCTCCGCCTGAAAAATCCGCTTGAGCTCCCCCTTGGCTCTCGACCCCACCAGGGTGTCAAGTGTTAGCAACCGCTGCTCTCCCGCAGAACCCGCCTCCACGGAGGGACAGGCAGCGAAGAGACCTCCCAGAAAGCGACGGAACCTCACCTAAGGTCCAAGGAACGCAGGTTACAAGCAAAGTGTTCTTGCGTAAGTCCCAAACCGACAACTAAACAGGCACAGCCGGATTCCACGAGGGAGAACGGAACCGAGGTCCATCCAGACAGAGGTGGGAAGCAAAATGAGGGAAATGGAAAAACCACCAGCGTCAAACACCCTATTTGTCACACATCAAGGGCTTTATTCTTTGCAACACAAAGTAGCTCTACAGCTATGTCCTGGACCAGTTGGAGTCTTTTTAATTGAGAATGTGGAATGCAGCTAAGCAATGAGTTGCAATAAACCAAGCGTGATCCACCAAGGGCATATAAGAGGGTGTCAAGTGCCCCAGAGTCCAGCGTTGTTTCAGAAGATGTGGAGTCTTACATGGTGTGACAAAAAAGAAAGGAGACTCTGGTAGCCACGCCCACGACGCAATGCCAGTAGGCCAACCGCTTACATCACCTGGATATGCCCTCCGGAAGTGGAGGAACCATGCAGAAGTAGCAATCGCCGACGTGATCCATGGGCCCTCTCCAGATCATTGGAACCGCAAAAGACTTTGATGGTCTTTTCCCATCCATCCACAGCCTGAGATCTGCTACACATGTATTACAGCATATGTGTGGCGCCTAGCTTTTATCCTGATCTTTTATTCTGCAGCCAAAATATAAATTGTAGGCTTTCTGAACCGCCACAGTCATATGCCATTTTTTGTGATGTAAAAGTCACATCACCACAACTAGAGCAGAAATTATCTGCATGATTAACACCAGGACGAGGAATCGCCAAATATGCTGTGAGTGACCTATCGGTATAAAATAAATATGTCTTTTTTTTTTTTTTTTTACTGTCAAGCGAGGCAAATTTAAGTAGTGACTGCATCAACTGGTTTTGGACAGTTATTTCGATTGGTTGCAAGTAAAGATTATGCAAGCTCACGCAAATGTTGCAGAATACACTGGTAATGGTCCCCACTGACTAATGAAGAGCACATATCTTAGCAACCAGACCCAGTCGGCCATTTTCACTATGACCTCTGAAAGGCATAGAATGGACCAGGCCACGGCCCGGTACCAATGCGTCGACGCTATCCAGTAGCCTCATATGTCCTCTGCTAAACATCGACCCGTCGCCGCAGACTGACAGGTCGCCATGAGGTCCAATATGGGCTGACCGCATCTGAGCACACGCGGCGCGCACACCGCCTGATGCAATCTCACTCCTCTGGCAAACACTCGGACCCCGCTAAGGACATTCGCCACCACAGTGTCCCCACCGAAACGCAGGCCACCAAGGCTTCAACCGCGCACGCTGTCCCTTCGCTCGGGCCACCCTGACCACCCGACCGACTCCACCCTGCCGATCGAAATAGGCCACCATCCCGGAGATCTCAGACAGCACCTACAGAGCTCGATCCGCTACCGGGTCCGTGAACGCCTGCCACGGCTGACGTACCGCGCACCGTTCCAGTCAGACGATGGAACACTGGGCGTGCTGCGTACACTAAAATGCCTTGTACATAAAGGATCCCCAAAATGTAGCTGAGTCTAACCACGCTCCAGCCAAGCTCCCGGAAGAAAGGGACAGAACCTTATAAAAAAGAAGTGGGGACAATTAGGAAGGCTTTCCTGTTTGATTATTCTTTTTTTTTTTTTTTTCCTTCTTACAACTCCATAAGGGCCACAAGGCACACAACCGAACAGGGCATTGTCCAGAGAACGCAAGGCCCCTCCTCCAGGCTGACTCCACAGCCTAAACCGGCAGTCACCTTGGCTGATGCCGAGCAGCGCGGAAGCCAACTTGTAAGCCCAGCATATGAAGTATGCCTACTAGTACAGCATTCCACAATGGAGGGACATGTAACCGGATGGCTTTGAATATGAACCTACAGATATCCCGCGCTTGCTCCAAGACAAGCACTGTGCAGCCTACTGGTCTTCTCGGAGCACCGCCACGACCCGAAGACCTAAACCGGCCAGCAAAAGACGACGTACGCTGGGCCCGAAGGAATCTGGTTGAACGGATCCCAGCACTCCCTGTATCGTTAGGATCGGAGCCTCCCCCCAAGGACTCAGCCCTGGCTGGAACCGGCTGAGCATAACTCCAGGCCCTGCGGCGAGCCCCCACGAAGAAGTGGGACACAACGATGCCTTGAGGAAAGGGAAGGCCCAATGGGTGAAGCAAGTTGCTAGCCGACCAAGGGAGTAAACCCCACACGCGCACCTCAACGGAAGGTCGGAAGAACCGAGGATTCTGGTCCCACAGGTGCGCCTGCTAGCCTTTAACAACATACACCTCCGCAGGTACAAAAAACTTAAATTGTGAGCACCTTCAGGGGTAAGGGGAATAGACAACAGCCTCCGACTGTTGACCACCTTGTCTTGCACAACAGACAGCAGCACCCCACCAAACAAATGATTGGGAATATATGACCTCAGAACCCCAAGACAGAGGTAAAACAGTAGAACGTGCAGTGGACGTGAATTTCCAGATCTGCCAGCCCCCCTGCCCACATTGAGAAGAGGCAGGGAAGAACTGGACCGGCGGATCTGGAGGGGTGCCTCCTGGACAGCCGGGCCACCGAAGGGAAAGCTGATGACTGAGGCCCAAACTCCTCAGGATGGCCCCGTCTTGCATTGGCAACCCCATGCAACACCATGACAACCCCGCTCACGATATCCCAAGCGATCTCTGTCATTGCTGCAACAATCACCTGAGCATGAGATCACAGACGGAACACGGACATGCAGACGCACTCAAGGAGAATGCACCTAAGAAGTATGAGCCTATCCAACATCCAGCACCACATGTCCAGGTGTCCCACTCCTGTCACCCAAAACACAGGACGCTTGAACCTAGGTGACCGTCATAGCAAAGACAGGGAGGCCTGACTGCCGCTATCAACCCTTCCAGGACCCTGGAACACTAAGCCCCTGACTGTGCCATCTAGCAACACTTCTCACGATCCCCAGCAGGGGCCTTTCCCCAGATGGGCAGTGTTCCCGCCAAATGGGCAAGCTGCGCTCTGATAACATAGTGCAGAAAATCAAATCAAAGTGTCTTAACCTAGCTAATTTTTGTCTAATAGTGATCATTCATAATATCAGCCAGGCTCAATCATAACATTAGTATTAATGATCTCTAAAGATTTAAGAGTTACTAATGTTCAATTCCCTGTTCTTTGTAAACTCATTGTTGTTTGTATACATTGCAGTATTCTTGTTCGATGTACACCGCGCTGATTTTAATAGCGCGGTATAGAAAAAATGTTAAATAAAATAAATGTGGAGGAGTGGCCTAGTGGTTGGGGCAAGGTACTTCAGGCCGGAAGGTCGGGGGTTCAAATCCCACTAGAGGACAGCAACCTTGGGCCGGAAGGACTGGGGTTTCTAGTCCCACAGGTGCTCCTTGTGGTCTTGGGCAAGCCACTTAACCCTCCATAGCCCATGTTCCCTGTAAAATAGTTATCTGTGTGCTGTGCTTTCCTGTCTAATCAATGTGTTTATACCTCAAAAATTTCCTGTCATGATTTGACAGTTTCCAATCTGTAATCAAACCGCTGCTGATCGCTGGAAGTAGCGGTATACAAATGTATACTAAATAAATAAAATAAATAAATAAATAATTGGTTTTTCTTTTTTAAAGAGCTTCAAAGGCGATCTTGGAAACTACAGACCAATGAATCTGAGTTCAGTGCCAGTTAAATGAAAGAACTTGTTCTGAAAAGCAGCACCAAGCTGTCTTTTCAAAGGGTTAATAAACATGTGAGTAAGCCAAATGATATGTATCTGGATGTTTTAGAAGGTACTTGACAAAGCCCCTTATGAACTTCTCCTGAGGAAGGAGATGATGTGCTATTATAGAATGGGAAATGGATCAAAAACAGGAACTCAATAGGACTAAATGGCCAGTTTTCTCACAGGAGACCCGTAAATAATGGAATGTCTCGGGATCTGCACTGGAACTGGCATCTGGTAACATCTACTGCACTGAAATGATCTGGAAAAGAGATCAGCAAGCATGGCGATCAAATTTGCAGATGGCATAACGACATTTAGAGGCTGTCTGCACAATTTCCAAGCGTATAAACATGGAAATAGCATCCTTATGTAAATGACAATTTCAGAAAGGGCTCAATTTGTAGGTGGTTGTGCCGCCGATGACCCTGAATGGCCAAATCCTAGCACGGAAACCTGCTGCTGACAGACGTCGCTAACTGCCAGAATGCAGACAAAGGTAAAGGCACCCCCCAAGAAGTAAAACCCAAACCAATCACATTGCATTCAAAGAACTATAAACTATCATGAAATTAAAAGGAAATTAAAAGGAAATTAAAATTAGAATTAAAATTAAAAGTAACAGCAAAAGGAAGTCCTTATCTGGGTGTAGCCGCGTGGAACAGCGTCGTTTGCTCAAACGCGGGGCTGCTCCGCTCTCCGCCACGAGGCCTCAGCCCTGCCGAGAAAATGGCGCCAATCCGAAGCAGGCCCGTTTGGCGCCAACCACCACAGAGGCGGCAAGAGCTCAGAGCCCCTCCATGCGGACTCGAGAGACTCCCTTGTGGCGTCGGGATACAGCAGTTACCCCGCTGTAGCTGCGGGGTGAAGAGCTGTCCAGACACGCTGCTGCCTCGCGCCACCAGATGTAGCAGACGCTGCGAGCCCCGGCCCACCGGCTAAAGAACCTCGAACGGCCTGAGGCTCCCGCCACGATGGGAATCTGCCGCATGGACACTGCCAAAATGCAGGTGTTCCACAGAGCTCTCCCCCATACAGTCCTGGGGGAGAGATCATCACCGGGCACAGAGACCGAAGAATCCCAAGCAGAGAGGCTAGCTGGCAGCGTGAACTTTGAAAAGGGACAGAACCCCCCTTTACACTAAGGCAGACTAGGTGAAAATAAATAAAGTAAAAGTAAATGAAATTAAATGAAAATGAAAATGAATTCAATTTACAGGATTACACCTAAAGAAGGGCAAAAGAAATGCAAGGTAAATCAAATCCTGACTAACTGCTCCTAAACTGCTTCTCAAGTGAGCCCAGCACCTAGGCTCACTACGTCCTCATACTGCATGGAGACTGGACACACTGGGGGATCATGGGAGAAGACCAGCAGGATATACCCGGTGATGTCACAAGTTTGACTTGTCCAGTCTCCATGTTGCAGGAGGAGGTGCACTACTCAGTGGTGGAGGACTGAACTGTAGGACCGATAAGGAAACTACATTACTGGCTGAAAGTGAAGATGATCTGAAACATTTGCTTCTCACAATCAAAGAAAATAGTCTCAAAATGGGCCTGCACCTTAATGTAAAGAAGACAAAGATCATGACAACTGGCATAATCAACAGGTTCATTGTTGAAGGAGAAGAAATTGAAATTGTGAACAACTTTAACCTACTTGGATCAACTATCAATAAAGAAGCAACAAGCAGTCAAGAAATTTGATTTATTTAACACTCATTTATAAACCGCATCTTCCAGAGATCAGTTGCGGTGTACAATTAACAACAAATTAACAAAGTGAGGTTTGTTTTACATAGAACATCTTAAATTAAACAAAGCTAAGTCTAGTAAACTAAACAGTATATTTAAACTGGAACAGTGTGAATAACAAATAACTAACAATGTAGTGTCTATAAAGCGTAAGACAGTACATAACAGATACAACTATATACATGTGGAGGTATTAGGGCATAAGAGATTGGGTCGTCAATTCGTTTAAGCTATGTGTGTTGTCCATTTAAGTGGGAAGGTTTGTACTTTGTGGTCAGATACCTGTTTAGCCTTTATCTAAGTTGAGTGCAAGGTTTTCCATGGTATTATAGTGTTTTGTGAATAGATACGTTTTTAATTTTTTTCGGAATTCCATGATCTCTGTTAGTGATCGTAGATCCTCTGGTAGGGAATTGCAAATAGTTGGAGCTATGTGGGAAAAGGCTCTATTGTTGGTTAATTTATGTGCTTTTTTGAAGTCTTTCGGAATCGAAATCAAACGACGCATTGTTCTTGGCAGAATGCCTATGAAAGACCTAGATAAGATTCTCAAGAGCAGAGATGTCTCTCTCCATACAAAGATTCAACTTGTTCAAGCCATGGTATTTTCAATAACATCATATGGATGTGAAAGCTGGACAGTGAAAAAGACAGACAGGAAGGAAATTAATGCCTTTGAATTATGGTGCTGGCGGCGAATACTGTGTATACCATGGACTGCCCGAAGCACAAACCAGTCGGTACTAGAGGAGATCAAACCTAAGCTTTCTTTAGAAGCTCAGATGACAAGACTTCGACTTTCATACTTTGGACACATCATGCAAAGAGAGAGATCATTAGAGAAAGACATCATGCTTGGCAAGATAGAAGGTCAACGCAAAAGAGGAAGGCCAGCAATGAGATGGACTGATACAATAACAGCAGCTACGGATACCAGTCTGTCAACAATGAGCCGCTTGACTGAAGACCGAACACAATTTAGGATAGCTATCCAGAGGGTCGCCATGAGTCAACTCCGACTCGATGGCACTTAACAACAACAACATGAACAAATGGAACGCCATAATCTCAAAGGCAGCAATATATACAAATACTCAGGTAAAACCAATACATAGATCTACAGAAACAAAAAGAGAGCAACAAAAAATACCGACATCAGAATTTCTTATGACAACCCAACAAAAATACAAAGAAATAATCTTAGAGAAAAAGAAAGCATACCAAACCAGTATACTTAACAAATCACTAAATCGCTCAAGGGAGCTCTTTAATATATTCAAATCCCTAATCCAGACCTCCAACACAGATACCAGCTATACCATTGAACCACAAATTCTCGCAAACCACTTTACAGAAAAGTTGAGAAGCAAACCAGTGGCTGACCTCACACCTCCACAAGAACACTCCACAAATCTTAACTGGAGTTCCTTCCACACAATCGATCAAGGACAACTGCTAAACATCATTAACATAATCAACATCATCACATCTGCACTCTACCCATGCCCTGTTATCTGTATTAAGGCAACCAAAACAGAATTAGCCCCAATCATATTATCCATAGTAAACCAATCCCTTACACAAGGTTTCATGCCTGTCAAACTCAAACAATCCATGATCCGTCCTATCCTTAAAAATAGGACACTTGACAAAAACAACTCTAGCTCTTATAGACCTATAGTAAACATTCCATTATTATCCAAAATATCGAGAAGGTTGTCCAACTACAATTACAAGATCACATTGAACACAATACCTCCTTAGACGAACACCAATATGGCTTTTGACCTCACCATGGAGTTGAAACACTACTATTAACTCTCTTTGACAAAGGGAGAATTTGGGGTGTGGGGGATAGTAGAGAGGTACCTTAAAGGGTCCAGAGGAGAGAATTTAGGTAATGGTGGATGGCAAATCAAAAATGGTTTGAAAAAGATGAGTTTTTAGAAGGGTTTTGAATTTCACAAAAACTGGCTCCTGCCATATTGCAGAGGGAAGAGAGTTCCATAGTGAGGGTCCCAGAAAAAAGAATGCAGAATGCAGGGTGGATTGGAGGTGAGCATGGGAGGGAGATGGGAGCACCACACGGTTAATATGAATAGAGCATAGGCTGCGAGAGGGGGTGTGGAATTGCACTAAGTCAGCCATATATTGTGGAATACCGGTGTATATAACATGATGAGTCAGCGTTAATATTTTGTATTGAAAGTGATAGGCTACAGGAAGCCTATGTAATCTGCTCTCATTGGACTTCCCAAGTCTCGGTTATCTCGGCTACAACGGATACAGAATACTGCCGCTCGCCTTGTCTGTCACGCTTCTCTTCGGGACCACGTTACTCCTCTGCTTTTCCGCCTCCACTGGTTGCCTTTCCCTTACCGTTCCCAATTCAAGCTGCTCATCCTAGTTCACAAAGCTCTCCATACCGGCACCTCTCAATATCTTTCCGACCTCCTTTCCTTTCACTCTCCCCGGTGTACTCCTCACTCTTTCCACCTTAACCGACTCACTTTCCTTCCCCTTCCCGTGCTCACCTTCAATCCACCCGTTCTGCTGTCTGCTTTATTGGTCCCGCCCTTTGGAATTCCCTTCCCTCTTCCCTCCGTTTAGAGCCCCACCATTCCACCTTTAAACAAAATCTGAAAACCTACCTTTTCTCCCTTGCTTTCAATGTGCCCTCCCCTTTTGTGTAACTTCCACTCCCCTTGCTCCCCACCTACCTTCTTGTTTTTTCCCCCATCCCTCCTTTGTTTCTCCTGTCTACACTATCTTTTATGAAGGAATTGTAACTTTCTTTTTCCTTTTCCATGGCTTTGGCCTTTTTTTTTAACTTGATTTTAATTGTACACCGCTTTGATTACTGGAGAAAGGTGGTTTTATCAAAAAACAATAAACATAAGCATAAACATGAGAACTGGTGTGATATGGCCTTGGCGGGAGGAATGGGTGATGATCCGGGCAGCCGTATTCTGTATCAGTTGTAAGCAATGAAGTTGGGTTTTAGTGATACCAGTGAAGGCCAAGTTACAGAAATCTAAATGAGACATAACTAAAGACAAGAGCAGAGTAGTAAGAGCCTGCGGTGAGAGGAAAGGGTGGATGGTGAGTATCGGACAGAGGTAATAGAAGGAGTGACAGGAAAGGAGTGAGATATGTTCTTGAAAGGTAAGCGCAGAATCAAGGGTCAGGCAAGATAACAAATGGAGGGGACTAGGGGGATAGCAATACCAGCGAGAGTTGGGGCAACTGTGGGACACAGACTACCGAAAGTGAACCAAATTGCAAATGTCTTAGACAGATTAAGATGTAGACAGTTGGAAGAGAGTCAGGAAGAGATGTGCTGCACACAATCGTTGAGTGTGGAGAGATTTTAGACTAAACAATTAACATGGAATCCCACATACAACTAATCACAAAAAACATATTTTTCAAACTTAGAACACTCCAGCATCTAAGAGCATTACTTGACCCCCATGACTTCAGATCAGTTGTCCAAGCTCTTGTCACACCGCACCTAGACTTCTGTACTAGCCTACTCCATGGGCTACCAAAGAAAACCAGCTTCAAACAACTCAAAATGTTGCAGCCAAAATTATTTATAAAACACACCCTCGTGATCATTTTAAACCCATCATGCACATGCTCCACTGGCTGCCAGTCGCAAGCTGTATAAAATTCAAACTTCTAATGACTACATTTAAATTAATTAACAACATAGCCCCTTCATTCCTCTTCACACTACTACAACCAGCAACAGACACATGTAATAAAAGAGGATGCCACATGAACACAATAAAAGTACCCTCAGCCTACTGGAAGTCTAAGCAAACCACAAGTAACAGAGCATTTTCCTATGTCACCCCTAGCCTTTGGAATACACTCCCCGACACACTCAGAACCATTATGGATCTTCAAACATTCAGAAAACAACTTAAGACACATCTGTTTCTTGAACACTATGGTAATGACATCTTAACCCTCCAATCCACTCAGAAAACCTCATCACAACACCCCCACACACAACCAAATGAACAATCTCCATATTCAACTCTATGCAAATACATGCTGCATTGTAAATAGTAAACTATGTATATAGTGGATAAATGAATCCTCCCAAGTTTGTTACTTCCCAAATGTTGATTATCCTTCTTGTTCAATGTACAGTTGAGTTCTATGTAAACCGCCCTTGATCTCTGGAAGGGGCAGTATATAAAAACCTAGCAAATAAATAAAATAAATAAATAAATAACAAAACTACCCCGGATACACATGAGCACTAGCGGGGCGGGGGTGATGTGTCAGCTGGTCTTCCTGAACATTAAGGGTTTGGGTAGTTGGCAGAAGTGCAGCTTGCTTCTGAACAAAACCCGAAGGTGGAAGGCAGGGATAGTATTTATTCAAGAGACACACCTGAGACGGGGTCAGACCCATTTGCTCAAAATTAGGGACTATCCGCATGTGCTCCTGGCCGCTAATGTGGAGGCATATAGACTGGGAGGGGTGAGAATCCTGGTGGGCAGTCAACATACTCTGGAAATACAGCAATGGCAGACTAAAAGGGGTGTTACTTGGTGATGGAGGTGAGGTTGGATGGCATAGCCATGGTGCTGGTTAACATCTATGCTCCCAATGAACAGCAGGGGCCATTTTTTAATGAGCTGCTGGCTGCGGCTCTTATAATATGGGTGGGGACTTTAAGCTAACAAGAAATCCCAAATTGGATAACTCTAAAGGGGTGGGCCAACCAAGGGGACCACATAGACCAGTGATGGCTAACCTTTTTGAGCCCGAGTGCCCAAACTGCCGCACAAAACCAAAGAATTTCCTCAAAGTGCCAGCACGTCATTTGCATAAGTGGTCTTATTTGCATAAATATTTGCATAATGTTACCATACACTAACTTTTAGTAAACATGTCTCTTAATGAGTGTATGGATAAAGAAAGACTAAAAGATTTCTACATTACTATAATCCAGTGCCAACCGCCAGGCACATTAGGAACTACTACAAACGCTGCCCATTTAGAACCCATAGCAAACCCGCCGTATCCTGACAGCATTACCAGGACTTACAAAGCACCATACCCTACCTATCAAAAGGCAACACTGCAAATATTAAACCAATACATTTCAGTGAATACTGGGGAAAGAGAACAAGTGGCAACGTCAAATAGGAATTTCCTCTTGTACCAAACAAAGCGCAGATGTTAATGATGCACATTTCCCAGAGCTGACATATTCCAGTTAATAAATTCAAAATAAAGAGATATCTTTCTACCTTTTGTGCATTTTTTTTCAGTTGCAATTGGTCCAGCCATTTTCTTCTGGTTTCTTCATGTTTTCTGCTAACTCTCCATCGTCTGCTGTCCATTTGTCCTTTCTTCTCTCTTCTAGTTTTTTTTCCATTCTCTCTCTCTCTCTACATCTGCTTTAACATACTAATCTTTCTCCTTTTGCTCTTTCCTCATTCCTATTTCATCCACACAAATTTTACCCCTCCATCCTCAATCCCCAATTACTCTCCCAATACCTGGCCAATTGTAGATTTTTCATCCCTCCTACACAAAATATTTTTCCCCTCTCCATTTTACTCTCCCAGCCCCATCCCATTCTAATCCTCCCCCAACATCAGCTCCCTTCTAGTTCCAGTCTCACCCAGCATCCATTCCCTTCTTCAAGCCCCCACTTCCCCTCAGCCCATTTCCATTCCAAGCCCCGTCCCCATCAGCTATTTGCAGTTCAAGCCCCCCACTTCCCCTCAGCCCATTTCCATTCCAAGCCCCATCCCCAACAGCTATTTGCAGTTCAAGCCCCCTTCCACTCAGCCCATTTCCAGTCCTAGCAACCCCCCAACCCATTACCAGTCCTAGCCCCCCATAGCCCACTCCCAGTCCTAATCCCACCAGCCCATTTCCAGTCCTAACCTCCCCATCAGCCCACTCCCAGTCCTAATCCCCCATCACTCAATTTTAGTTTAAGCCCCCCCAGCGCCTATCACCACTCCTAACCCCCCCAGCGCCCATCACCACTACTACCCCCCCCCGCCCATCGCCCATCACCACTCCTAACCCCCCCAGCCAGCCCAGTGCCCATCACCACTCCTAACCCCCCCCAGCCAGCCCAGTGTCCATCACCACTCCTAACCCCCCCAGCCCAGTGCCCATCACCACTCACCACTCCTAACCCCCCCCACCCCAGCCCATCACTACTCCTAACACCCCCCAGCCCAGCCCAGCCCAGCCCATCACTACTCCTAACCCCCCCCAGCCCAGCCCAGCCCAGCCCATCACCACTCCTAACCCCCCCCAGCCCAGCCCAGCCCATCACCACTCCTAACCCCCCCAGCCCAGCCCAGCCCATCACCACTCCTAACCCCCCCCAGCCCAGCCCAGCCCAGCCCATCACCACTCCTAACCCCCCCTCCAGCCCATCACCACTCCTCATCCCCCCAGCCCAGCCCCGCCCAGCCCAGCCTATCACCACTACTAACCCCCCCCCAGCCCAGCCCAGCCCATCACCACTCCTAACCCCCACCCCCCCCAGCCCAGCCCAGCCCAGGGAAAATTAAAAAAAAAAAGAAAACCTGTCTGCTGCCGCTGTCGGGGCCGCCGCGGCAGAATCGAGCGTGCCGTGGGGCCCCCCTGTACCCACCCGGCAGAGCCTGCCCTCCCCGTAGCAGCTCTCTCTTTGGAGCTGCAGTCAGACGCGCCGGCTTGCAGAGCGCGAGGGAAGAGTTCCCTCGCTGCTCTGTTAAGCCCGCGGGGGCTGATGGGAAGTTCCCATCAGCCCCCGCGGGCTTAACAGAGTCGCGAAAGGGAAACTCTTCCCTTCGCGCTCTGCAAGCCGGCGCGTCTGACTGTAGCTCCAAAGAGAGAGCTGCTACGGGGAGGGCAGGATCTGCCGGGTACAGGGGGGCCCCGCGGCACGCTCGATTCTGCCGCGGCGGCCCCGACAGCGGCAGCAGACAGGGTTGTTGGTTTTTTTTTCGATTGCGGACCTTCCCGCGTGCCAGCTGCAAGGCCTTCGCGTGCCACAGCTGGCATGCGTGCCATAGGTTCGCCATCGCTGACATAGACATAAGTTCGGAGTATTAATGGATGCCCTCAACTTGATTGACTGTTGGAGGGAAAAAGAGGGGAGGGCGCATAGATACACTTTCTACTTTAACCCCCACTGCAGCTACAGTAGCCTGGGTGGACTCAGGCCTAATAAATGCAATCAGGTAAGTTGAAATAGGGGAAATCATATGGTCAGATTATGCAATGATAGGCATGATGATGGCACTACTACTACTACTATTTATCACTTATATAGCGCTACACATGCAGCGCTGTACAGAAATACATGCAAAGACAGTCCCTGCTCGTCAGAGATTACAATCTAGTCAAGAGAACACAGAGCAATAGTCAATTAGGGGGAAAACAAGACATGGCATTTACAATTCGGGAGAAAACAAAACATGGCATTTACAATTTAGTCATGACAAAGGACGGGAGTCAGGTCAAGACAAAGGATAGAAGTCAGGAACTGAAAGCAACAGTGAAGAGGTGGGTTTTCAACCTGGACTTGAAAAGGGCCAGGGAAGGTGCCTGGCGTATAGACACAGGTAGCTTGTTCCAGGCGTAAGGTGCAGCAAGGTGAAAGGAGCAAAGTCAGGAGTTAGCGGTGCGAGTGAAGGGCCTAGACAGAAGTAATTTGTTAGAAGAGCGAAGTTCCCGAGAGGGGATGTAGGGAGAGATAAGAGATGAAAGGTATGGAGGGGCCATAGAGTGAGTGCATTTATAGGTCAGGAGGAGCAGTTTGAATTGGATGCGGCACTGAGGAGGAGAGCGGCTGGGTTACACTTCTGGAAGCTTAATGATTCGCTCCTGGAGCGCCCTGAAGTGATTAAAAATATTGGATGGTGAAAAAGATAGACAGAAAGAAAATTGATGCCTTTGAATTATGGTGCTGGCAATGTATACTGTGTATACCATGGATTGCTCGAAGAACAAACCAGTCAGTACTACAGGAAATCAAACCAAAGCTTTCTTTGGAAGGTCAGATGACAAGAATTTGACTTTCATACTTTGGACATATCATGCGAAGAGAGAGATCATTGGAGAAAGACATAATGCTTGGCAAAGTAGGTCACCATAAAAAAGGAAGGCCAGCAATGAGATGGATAGATACAATAACAGCAGCTATGGATTGCACTCTGTCAACAAGGAGTCGCCTGACTGAAGACTGAACACAGTTTGGGACAACTATCCAGAGGGTTGCCATGGTTCAACACCAACTCGACGGCAACAGGAATAAAGTTTCTTATTCCTTTACCTCAACTAATGAGGATTTGGCTCCTTTCCATTTAGCCTTTTGACAATCAGTAACTTCTGATTCTGTCTTTATGTTTAAATCTCTCTCTTTATAATTAGTACAAAGGAAAAGCTTGTTGGATTAGTAAAACAGGTACTAAATTGTTCTCTCATACTCTGAACTGGGACATGGTAATTGTAAGGTTTTTGTAGTTGGGTTATAATTAATGGGTGATTTAATTTTGACCTGACAATAATTTAAGTAATTGGATCTAATACTATAAAAATATTTTCTTTATTCTTAATACATTCATTGAGAATTTCTGGACATCAAAGTACATACCGTATCCACGAAAGAGCTTAGGGAGTGAGGTCTACTGATCGTCTCATCCACCTTCCCAGTCCGCCAGACAGCCCAAAGCAGAGCAAAAGAACATATACAAGACTGAGAAACAGATGTCAAGGAGGAGGGTGGAAGCTTGTCCAGCTTGTCCTGGGACATCTCCGAGTTCATCATAAATTTCCCCTTTAAAATGTGTTCCTTGTGGATTAACCACTCAGATTTTGGATGGTTCCTAATAGGGAGGGAAGGCTGACGTCAGGACCCACAAGAGACACTGCAGCCTGCAATGTGGGGGTCTAGCACTTAGAACAGATTCTCCCGACAAAGAAGCTTATTTGACTTTTGCAAGGAAGTATTATTTTATGAACCATATGCACTTATATACCAGAGGAAAGGTAGCTTAGTGGTTAGAACTCTGGCTTAGTAACCAAGAGTCAAGAGTTCAATTGCCACTGGCAGTCCTTGTGGCCTTGCGCAAGTCACTTAACCCTCCATTGCCTCAGAAGAAAGGCCTGGCAATCTACTGCCAAGAAAACCCAGGAGCTGCTGGATCACTAGGAGTCAGCCTTGACTCAAAGGCACTTAAAAGAAAGGATGCCTTTATATATGCCCTATACCCAATAAAAACCTATTGATAATACCCAAGAATAAAACAAAAGCAAAACAGACAACTAGTCACAGAGTCTTCTCAATATACGCTCCATCACTCTGGAACTCACTTCCCGGGAACATAAGAACTATCAACGACCTATGGGACTTCCGTAAAGCCATAAAACACACCTCTTTCTGGAATACTATGGAACGGACACCTAATATTACCCTTGGACAAGCACCCACCACAGTATAACATGGAGCAACTCACACCCCTCTAGACGGTTCTAGCTATCATATATTGACTTCAATATCACATGTTCCCAAACACACAGTGATAACAGATCTCACAATCTGAAGTAAATTCACCATGTAATTAACATTGTTTGTTGACCCCGTTAACTCCACGTTTAACTCCCTTGTTCTATGTAAAGTTCAGTTTAATTTTCACTGTAAACCGCTTTGAATAGTAGAAAAGGCGATATAGAAAACTTGTTAAATAAATAAATAAATAAATATTGGGTTTTGAGGAAATTGCTGGTTTTATAAACCCAGGAGCTTCTGGGTCACCAGGAGTCAGGACTGACTCAAAGGCTCACATTGCATTTGCATTTGCATAATTTGACCCCTGAAACAGGCAATATGTCGAGTCATTTAAATTTTATAGTGTGTTCCTCAGAGTCCTGCCTTAGTGCTCCTTGTGGGCGCCCAAATGCTCCAGGATTACAGTTGGATACCCTTCAAGGTGTTTGATCACTTTATTTTGCTAAATGGGAGGGTCCTTTTCCAGGGCCTCTTCTCCATTTTCTCTCCCGCTGTCTTCTTCACTTTCACCTCTACATCTCGCTCTGATATTGAATGTTGTTTCATCCTTTTTTATCATCTGCCTTCTGTCTGACCAGAGATTTTATTCCTTCTTTCCCCCCTTTCACCTCTCATCTACTTACCAGCTTTTGATATTCAGCTCTCACCTCTCTTGTCCTCCCATTTCACCCTCATTTCTACCCCAGCTTCCTATTTCCCTCTGTCTTTCACCCACTTTCTAGTCCCCTAATTTCTCTCTCTGTACTAGACCCCTCCTCGGAGTTATCCACATCGCCTCCTGTCCTCTAACCAACTCCACCTCCTTCCCCTTCACTTATCCTCTCTCTACCTCTAGATCTTTTCTTCTGCCTTTTACCACTTATCCAGTCTCCCATTCTCCTTTTATCTCCATCTTCTCTCACTCCTTCAGAGACCCATCCCCTTTATCTCTCATTCTCTCCATTGCCCCCTACTCTTTGCCTACACTTCCAGGTCCTTCGCTTGGGCCATTCATTCTTCCAAAGGCAGAGTGAATCAAATCACTCCCTTCCAAACTTTTGCACAACAATTAGAAACATAAAAACATAACGGCAGAAAAAGACCACATGGCCTATCTAGTCTGCCCTTCCATATCGACTACTACAATAGTCCCCTCTTTTCCTTTAGAGATCCTCTGTGTTTGTCCCATGCTTTTTTGAATTCGGATACCATCCTCATCTCTACCACCTCTACTGCGAGACTATTCCACACATCTACCACTCTTTCCATAAAGAAATATTTCCACATATTACTCCTGAGTCTATCCCCTTTCACCCTCATCCTATGTCCCCTCGTAGCAGAGTTTGCTTTCAATCAAAAGAGACTCTCCTGTGCATTTATGCCACGGAGATATTTAACTGTCTGTATCATATCTCCTCTATCCTGCCTTTCCTCTACATATTAAGATCCTTAAGGCTGTCCTCATATGCTTTATAATGAAGACCACTAACCATTTTAGTAGCCAACCTCTGCACTGACTCCAACCTGTTTATATCCTTTTGAAGGTACGGTCTCCAACATTGCACACAATACTCCAAATGAGGGCACATCACTGATTTATACAGAGGCACTATCACCTCCTTTTTTCTGCTAGCCATTCCTCTCTGTATGCACCCAAGCATCCTTCTAGCTTTCACTGTCGCATTGTCTACCTGTTTAGCAACTTTAAGATCGTCAGACACAATCATGCCCAGATCCCTCTCTTCTTTTGTGGACAGAAGTACTTCACCCCCTACACTGTACCGCTCCCTTGGATTTTTGCAGCCCAAATGCATGACCCTGCATTTTTTAACATTAAATCTCAGCTGCCAAATTCTAGACCATTCTTCAAGCTTCTAGACCAGGGATGGGCAAACTACGGCCCGGCGGACCTTTTAATCTGGCCCCCTCTGCCCGGCTGAACTCTCCCGGCGCGGCTGAAGCCCTCTGCTCCGGCTTGCAGATACGCGAAGGGAGAGTGTCTCCCTCGCGTCTCTGTTAAGCCCGTGCCGGAGGATCTGCCCCTGCGGGCTTAACAGAGACGCGAGGGAGACACTCTCCCTTCGCGTATCTGCAAGCCGGAGCAGAGGGCTTCAGCCGCGCCGGGAGAGTTCAGCCGGGCAGAGGGGGCCGCGGGCAGAGGGGGCCCCGTGGGACACTCCATGCTGCCGCGGCGGCAGCGGCCAGCTTTTTTTTTTTAATTTCCATGAGCCGATGGGGGGGGGTTAGGACTGGCAGTGGGCTGTGAGCCAATGGGGGGGGTGGTTTAGGACTGGTAATGGGCTATGGGGAGGTTAAGACTGGCAATGGGCTGTGGGCTGATGGGGGGGGGGGTTAGGACTGGTAATGGGCTATGGGGGGGTTTAAGACTGGCAATGGGCTGTGGGCTGATGGGGGCTGTCTGGAAATGGGGTGATGGGGGTTAGGACTGGTAATGGGCTATGGGGGGGGTTAAGACTGGCAATGGGCTGTGGGCTGATGGGGGCTGTCTGGAAATGGGGTGATGGGGGGTTAGGACTGGTAATGGGCTATGGGGGGGTTAAGACTGGCAATGGGCTGTGGGCTGATGGGGGGGTTAGGACTGGTAATGGGCTATGGGGGGGTTAAGACTGGTAATGGGCTGTGGGCTGATGGGTGGTTTAGGACTGGTAATGGGCTATGGGGGGTTAAGACTGGCAATGGGCTGTGGGCTGATGGGGGCTGTCTGGAAATGGGGTGATGGGGGGTTAGGACTGGTAATGGGCTATGTGGGGGTTAGGACTGATAATGGGCTATGGG
This sequence comes from Ichthyophis bannanicus, assembly GCA_033557465.1. Lineage (NCBI taxonomy): Eukaryota > Metazoa > Chordata > Amphibia > Gymnophiona > Ichthyophiidae > Ichthyophis > Ichthyophis bannanicus. Next base: position 17,674,228 of record CM066035.1, read on the forward strand.
GGGGCTAGGACAGGAAATGGGCTGGTCACTTGGGAGGATCTGGCTATCCCACTTCCTGACGCTTCGGCACGCAATAACTGCAGATTCATGTGAGGTGATTCAGAATCTTAAATCTCGCTCATATCTTGCCCACCCCATCTTTTCGGATGAAGCGGGTGGGACAGCCCCCACTTTGGCTACCACGCTTCAGAAACCAAAAGACCCACCCACAGAAGGAAGTAGGGAGGCATGGTCTAGTGCAGGGATGGGCAAACTACGGCCACTAAAATTGAAGGTACTATTTTATGAAAGAAATACATTGCATAAAAGTTTTGTAAAATAACTCTTTTTATGCTTTTCTACCTTAAATTAATCTAAACATTTAATGTTACAAATTTAAATTTAATTTATATTAATTCACACATACACACCGTCCATCTACTCTTGGTCCGGCCCCCGGGTCCAATATATGAACCCATTGCGGCCCTCGAGTCAAAACGTTCGCCCACCCCTGTTCTAGACCGTTCTTCCAACTTGTTCCATACTGAATGTCTCCCACATATGCATCAGCCATGCACTCATCATGGGGGAACCACCTGTTTCCAAGTTGAAGCCAGGTTCTACTTGGCCACATTCATACACTGCTTCACTGCTTCTAGCTGTGGGATCTTCAATCCTGGTGTTGACATGTTAAGCAGTTAAGATCCCTGGATCCCAGAGCACCTCTCTACCCAGCAGCATCTGAACCCTATACTGTATTCCCTTCCAATATCCTCTAATTCAGGGGCATCCCCACCACACATGTGCAAGCGTCGCTTACAGCACACTGCAGAGGTACCTGGAAAAGCCCTAGCAAGATGGTCTGGCATCATGTACCAGCCATATAAGATTGTGTAGGTATTCTCCTGGATATTTATAGCCACAGAACTTTCAATCTGTTCCTACTACTGCTTTGACTAACTGAGATGCAGCTTCTCTGTCCAATATGCCTTTTGTTTCCCCTCTTTAAAAGCCACTCATTGCTGACAGGACCAGCATAAGGGGGATGGGGGTAAACAGGACAACTGCCTCTTTGCCTGCAGGTGGGCTTTGGGGCACCCTCACCAGTTTCTGCCCTTGGCCCCTGCATATCTAGCACCAACCCTGGTGGCTGATATAAGTAAAGAGACAAAATTAGCCCAGTGGTAACTGTCCCGTCTTCACATGCAGTAAATATTTTAGGTCATTATTTTTCCTTGCCGCCTAGCTCTTAACCTCTCCTCACCCCAGTGCATCAACTGGGAATAATAGTAAGCATGAATCTGGAGAAGCTCAGTCTTCCTGAAGCTCGGGAAATGGTCAAAGCTGGCTGCCTTCAAACAAATGGCCCATCCTCTGCTGAGGGGAGATATGATAGAGGTCTATAAATTAATGAATGGAGTGGAACGGGTAAACGTAGATCGATTGTTTACGCTATCAGAATATAGAAAGACTAGGGGACATGTAATGAAGCTACAGGGTAAACTATTTAAGACAAATAAGAGAAAAAAAATTTTCACTCAACATGTAATCAAACTTTGGAATTTGTTACCGGAGGATGTAGTAAGGGCTGTTAGTATAGCTGGGTTTAAAAAAGATTTGGACAAGTTCCTGGAGGAAAGGTCCATAAACCATTATTAAAAAGGGACCCAGGATATCAGTGCTTGACCCAATACAAGCATTGTGGAACTTGTGTCTCTTGGGGATACTGCTAGGTACATATGACCTAGATTGGCCACTGTTGGAAACAGGATACTGGGCTTGATGGACCTTGGTCTGACCCAGTATGGCATATCTTATGTTCTTATGTTCTCTCCTCCCCCCGCGCCCCCCCAACTGTCGGAAGACCACTGACCTTATCCCTTAGTCAAAGGCAGCATTGTCCACAATAGGGGATAAAGGGGAAAGACCCATTCCCTTAGGCCTAGAGTTCCTGGCCCAACATTTAATAGTGTGGTCAACATGCAGGTTCCTCACACATTTCTTTGCTGGCAGCCACAGCTGACCTCCCCAGATCTGGGAACCCAGTTTCCTTTCCATCAGGACCCAGGACATAATGCTAGCCCCTTTCATCCATTCAACTCTAGCTCTCCCCTGTGCATCTGCATAATACCACCGCAAGTTTGGGACACTCATTCCTTTCTTCTGGTGAGCATACAGTATGTGCTTTGCTATTCTATGCCTCCAGTACTGCCAAAGAAATTTCAAAATTTGCCACTGCAACCTAACACCCAGTGGGGTAATTCCACAGGCAAGACTTAAATAAATACAAAAGCCTGAAAGAACGACCGTCTTAGAAGAGACTATCCTCCAGGTCAACCCAGAACCCCTAGCAATCTGCTGGAAGTAATGTAGTATGGCGTGACCGTCAGGTTGCCGCCTAAATACCGCAGGGAAGAGACTGCCCATTTCAAAGGAAAATGATCGGCAAACGCGAGCACATCTGAGCTTCAACACTAGTATTTAGGATTTCAGACTTGGAGTAATTGATCTTTAACTCTGAAACTTTGGTGTAGGCCTCGAAGAGTTCAATTAGATTAAGGAGAGTGGCCAATGTCGCCGTCAAAGAGAGCAAAATATTTTCTGCAAATAAGGCCACCTTGTATTCTCTTCTCCCCAGCCGTTCCCCCCCCCCCCTAATATCCACTGCATCCCTAATATTCTGTGCAAGGGGCTGTATTACTAAGATGAACAAAAGCGGGGAGAAGGAGCACCCCTGGCGAGTCCCATGGCCCAGGGTAAACATCTCAGAATAACCCCCATTAACCCAGAAACATGCCCACAATCGATGGAGCAAGCTCTGAATCCATCTCTGAAAATTGGGACAAAACCCCTTCTTCGCCAGCACCCCATGCAAAACTCTCCAGTTTACTCAATCAAAGGCTTTCTCCAAGACCCACTGCCAACAAAAACAACTGCTGACCCCCCATACAGGCCTCTTGTATCAACTGAAGTGATGACAAACATTATCTGCTGCCTTTCTGCCCTCCACAAACCCCACTTGATTTTCATTAATCCTGCCAACTACGGCTCAGAACGTTTGAGTTTTGAAGGACCACCAAAAGAAACTGCTACTGCTGGAAAGAAATTGTCACTTGTAAGTATTTACTTCTGGGAAAGTCTCTAAATCTTGGGGAAAGGGAAATTCTTTGGGTTAAAACTGATAAATCTGTGTAGTTTAGATAGGGTTGCCAACTTTTTCACCGAGAAAAACCCGACACCTGTGGCTCGCCATGCTCCACCCATTCTCCGCCCCTAGTCCCACCCCTGCCCCGCCCCCAGCCCCACCCACAAAAATTACCGAGGATACGTGTAGGCTAACTTCCTTGGTCAGATAATAATTAAACTGGGAACCCCAAAATCCAAACATGAAATGTACAACACTGAAGAAATAAAACTATAAAGTAATTTCCTCTTGCACTAAACAAAAACGCAAAGAAGTTAGCAATACACACTTCCCAGACCAGACATATTCCAGTTAATAAATTCAAAATAAAAAGTATTTTTCTACCTTCTGTTTGGGCGTTTTATTTTTCAGTTGCAATTGCTCCAGTCACTTTCTTCTGGTTTCTTCGTGTCTTCTGCGAGCTATCCATTTGTCCTTTCTTCTCTTTAGATGTTTTCCAATCTCTCTCTATTTCTGCTTTAACATACTGATTGTTTCCCTTTTGCTCTTTCCCCTAATTCTTTCCTTATTCCTTTATCATCCGTTTAAATTTCACCCTTCCATTCTCAAGCCCCTCTTACTCTCCCAATACCGGCCCATCATAGACTTTTCTTCCACACAAAATATTTTTTCCCCTCTCCATTCTCATTCCCCATCCATTCTAGTCCTCCCCCAAATCAATTCCCTTATAGTTCTAGGCCCACCCAGCATCCACTCCCTTCTAGTCCCATTCTCCCATGCCCCACATCAGCCCATTTCCAGTCCTATTCCAGCTCTTCATCAGCCCATTTCCAGTGCTAACCCTCACATCACAGGCCATTTCCAGTCCTAGCTCCCCCCCCCCAATCACCGCCCATTTCCAGTCCAAGTCCCCCATCACAGCCTATTTCCAGTCCTAGCCCCCCCCCCCACCATCACAGCCCATTTGCAGTCCGAGTCCCCCCGCACCATCACAGCCCATTTGCAGTCCGAGTCCCCCCGCACCATCACAGCCCATTTGCAGTCCTAGCCCCCCTAATCACAGCCTATTTCCAGTCCAAGATCCCCCTTCCTCCACCATCGCCCATTTCCAGTCCAAGTTCCCCCCCCCCCCCCCCATAGCCCTTTTCCAGTCCAGGTCCCCTCCAACCCATCACAACCCATTTCCAGTCCATGTCCCCCCCCCCATAACCCTTGGACAGTCCCGGTCCCCCCCCCCCATCACAGCCTATTTCCAGTCCAAGTTTCCCCCCACCCCCATAGCCCTTTTCTGGTCCAGGTCCCCTCCACCCCCATCACAACCCATTTCCAGTCCATGTCCCCCCACCTAACCCTTTTACATTCCAGTTCCCCCCCCCATCACAGCCTATTTCCAGTCCAAGTCCCCCCCACCTTTAGCCCTTTTCCAGTCCAAGTCCCCCCCCTTTAGCCCTTTTCCAGTCCAAGTCCCCCCCCCCTAGCCCTTTTCCAGTCCACATCCCCGCCTTAGCCCTTTTCCAGTCCATGTCCCCCCCCCTTAGCCCTTTTCCAGTCCAAGTGCCCCCCCCCTTAGCCCTTTTCCAGTCCAAGTCCCCCCCTTAGCCCTTTTCCCGTCCAGGGCCCCCCCCCCTCACCGCCAATGCAGTCCTTGCCCCCTCCCCCCCCCCCCCGACCAGCATCGCGGCTGTCTGAGGCTTCAGAGGGAGCCGGGGAAGCCCGCGCGAGGCCCCGGCTCCCTCTGAACAGCCACCAGCGTGAAGAGCCTTTTCCTTCACGCTGGCGGCTGTTCCTGTGAAGCCGCGAATGCTGGGAAAGGTTAAAGGGCAAACTTTAACCTTTCCCAGCATTCGCGGCTTCACAGGAACAGCCGCCAGCGTGAAGGTAAAGGCTCTTCACGTTGGTGGCTGTTCAGAGGGAGCCGGGGCCTCGCGCGGGCTTCCCCGGCTCCCTCTGAAGCGGAGAAAAGCCGTTTTTTTTGCTCTGGCCGCTCCCGATCTTGCGGCCAGAGCAAAAAAACCGGCTTTTAAAGGGCCGGTTTTGCCTCTGCGCCGGCAGCCGGCCTGGCCGTGGAAAAACCGGCCAGGCCGGCTGAAAACCGGCCAGTTGGCAACCCTAAGTTTAGAATCCAGTGTATTTGCTAACTCAGTCAGGGCCTAGTATCAACACACAGCTTTTAGTTTAAATTTAAAACCCAGCAGAAAAGCTTTTAGTTTACTTTTAAAACCAGCAGAGAACTCTTAGTTCAAATTTAAAACTCAGTCAGGGCCTAGAATCAGCAGAGAGCTTTTAATTTTAAATCAAATGAGCTTAGCACAGAAGTAAGAATAGGGTAAAATATTCTTTGAGTTGAAAGAAATAAATTGTTTCTAGATACCTTTACAAAGAGGACTTCAACTTAGGAAGCAAGAGATCTGTGAATTTGTTTTAACTAGGGGGTATGTTTACTAAACGGTCTTAACGTCGCAGCGATGGTATTATCGCGCGATAACGCAGCGGCGGCATTAAGGTACACTAACGCTCTGAAATCCGGGTCTGAAGGGTGGAGTAAGGCTTCCCAGAGGGCGGAGAGAAGGGGTCAATGGGCAGGCAGTGGGAGGGGAGAGGCTCCAGGCACACTAACGCTGTGGAATCGGGGTCTGAACACTAATGCCAGTGAAACCCTCGCGTTAAGGCACATTTGCAGGAAAGAGAAACCATTTCAGTCAGCAATGTGCAGCAAAGCCAGGAGAAACCCAGAAAAGTGATAGTTGTGATACATGTGCAGGGAACAAAGAGGCAAACATATAAAAGGACCAGAACCACATCTAAAAGCCCAATAACCAAGCTGGCCAAAAGTGATAGTAATGATAAACATAAAGCAACACCACTGACAAAGCTCAAAAAATAAGATATCATGTTTGGAAGGGTCTATTCTCTGTCCCCCTACAAAGTGAATGATCCCACATTGAAATAGCGCTGATCAGGGTTTCTGTCGTTTAGATTGGGCAGGTTTGTTATGGCGTGCACATGTACAGTAACAGCAGGGTGGGCACGTAGGAAAGGGCAACTGTACTGATGCTGTAAATGGGATATAGAGGGCTACAGGCGGCACATGCTGTGGTCCAGCTGGGGCACAGTGCGTGTTAGGCAGATGCCTAGGTGGCACATAGGAATGCCAAAACTGTAAAGCAGCAAGACATCAACTGACTTGGGTCCAACATGGGCACGAGTGTGTGTGTCCCACAGTGTCACAGGGGAGATTACCCAGCAGGTACCCCCAAGGGCACATAACATTGGCAGGCGGTGTGGGGAGGGGGAAGCGCTCATGTCCATGTAGGCACCCCTACCCGAGAACCCACACCATAGGCAGCTGCCTACCTGTATACTGAATGGCCTGGGACTGCGCACCACCGGCATAATGGCATGGCAGCATGGTGGTGGAGGGGTGCTGGTGGCGGAGGGGGCAGTGGCATCTGCCCACAGCAGACCATGGCCTAGCCCCGTTTAGGTGGGTGCCGTGCACTGCAACAGACAGTGTCTGTCTGACGAACAGTCATGGTATCCCTAGGGAATGAACTGTCCCTGTGGCAACAGTGTGGTGCAGTACACACAGCCAGTGTGTTCACGAGCAGAAGGTCACAAGTTCAAGTCCCAGCTGTGGCTCCTGCCAACCCAGTCCCCATATTTTACCCAGTACTAAACCATGGTAATAAAGATGGAATCTTTATTGCAGATAAAATAAACATGCCTGAAACGCCTATATTTTACCCTACAGAGAACAGACACCATAAACATGTGCAATACCTAGAGCAGAGTTTCCCAACTCCAGTCCTGGAGGGCCAAACACCATTCAGGTTTCATGCTGTCTCTAATAAATATGCCTGTGCTGCATTTGTATGCGCCACCCCCATGGTATGCAAATGTATCTCATGCATATTCATTAGGGACAGCATGAAAATCCGAACAGTGTTTGGCCCACCAGGACCGGAGTTGGGAACCTCTGCCCTACAGCAGCGGCCAACAGGGGCATAAACACCCACACCCACAGGCTCCACTATCCAAAGTCTCATGGAGAGTCAAGCTGTTGGGCCCTGCGTCAGCATCATCTCCCAATCCTAGCACTTGCATACCTTAGCAATGCCGCCCTAAACCTGGGAATACTACATAGCTACATAGTGGGAGGAGTGGCCTAGTGGTTAGGACAAGGTACTTCAGGCCAGAGGGCCGGGGGTTCAAGTCCCACCTAGGGACAGCAATCTCAGGCCGGAGGGACTGGGATTTCTAGTCCTATAGGCACTCCTTGTGGTCTTGGGCAAGCCACTTAACCCTCCATTGCCCATGTTCCCTGTAAGTATTAGCGTATGTGTGTCATATCCCCTCGTGTTAAATGTATGTCCCAATTGACCGCTTTGACCCAGTGAAAAGCGGGATATAAATACAGCTAAATAAAATAAAAAATAAAATAAATAAATACATTACACATATATCAAAAGGTTGCTATGATTAATGGCAGATAACAATTCCTAAGTTAAGCACAATTTGCTGATAGAGCTGCATCATAGCAACCTTTCTGATATCTGTGGAGTGTTTCAGTTTTGGTTTCTGACAGTTTTTACCATCCCGGGGAGTGACCCCAACAGTATTGCGTACCATAGCCTGCACTGTGCCCAGGACTGGTGTGGTGGCCAGGGCTGCCAAAAGCCTCTATATTTGCACAATGCTGGCATAGGTGTGGGAGTGTGTGTCTGTCTATCCAGTGTGTTGTGGCTGCCTACACCTTACTCAGCCCACACTGCTTGCACTGTTTCCAGTGTTAGCCTGCCAATGTTCATAATGAGGAGCAAGGTACTGTGGGTATAGCCCGGACAGGGTGGCCTGGGCAGGATGCATCTGCACAGGGCATAGGGCAATGGCTGGGACATTGTAGTGCCCGGCCACCACCTGCACAGACAGGGTGGCCACAGCATGTCCTGCTGGGAGGTCACTCTCACCCTGACTGAGCAGTGACCACGGCATGGCTAGGTTCCCCCATAGTGCTATATAGTATTTCTTGCAAGTGATATTTATGGGTTCACTTTTCTGGTGCCCAATCACTGACTTATCTGCTTGGTGTGTGTGCTCACATCCCAGTTTTGGGTGCACACATCTCCTCCAGGAACATGCACTATGGACAAGCTAGCAGACTGTGTGCAGTTAGTATGTTTATGGCTGGAACACCTTGCAGGGTGCAGGGGCTGGAGATCCACTGTGCTCGCTGCTGGAGAATGTCAGATAGTGGTGGGGGGCAGCTAAGCAGTTCCAGGCCTACTGTCTGTCTGCCATTGCCTTATGGATGTGCACAGATCTGCTTTGAATGCCCTGTAGGGTGTCCATTCCCCAGAAGGACTGGGGTTGATGATCCCCTCTACTGCCACCATTACAGGGATGTAGAATGTGGATCTGTTGGTGGGAGATCCTGTCCCCCACCCTGAGCCCCAGAGGGTGGGTTGGGTGGTGCTACATAATCCGCCTATGGGTCCAAACACCCCCCTTCACTTAAATCAGGTGACCATGGCACCCAAACAGGATATGGGAGGAGTGGTCTAGTGGTTAGGACAAGGTACTTCAGGCCGGAGGGCCGGGGGTTCAAGTCCCACCTGGGGACAGCAATCTCAGGCCAGAGGGACTGGGATTTCTAGTCCTATAGGCACTCCTTGTGGTCTTGGGCAAGCCACTTAACCCTCCATTGCCCATGTTCCCTGTAAGTATTAACGTATGTGTGTCATATCCCCTCGTGTTAAATGTATCCCCCAATTGACCGCTTTGACCCGGTGAAAAGCGGAATATAAATGCAGCTAAATAAATAAATAAATAAATAAATAAATAAATAAATAAATATGCACTATTCTGGGTGCATCATAGTCCACAAGGGCTAGACATGACTGGGAAATACAGATGGACACAGGTGTATCCTAGGTGTGTCTGCAAGGACTACCTATCACACACTGGCACTGATGGCGACCTGCAGCATAGCCTATCTCAGCTAAGCCAGGTGCTGTGGACCTGGTGCTGGGCGCCCCACCTCGCCCTCAGGGTGAGCACAGTACCCCCACAATGTGATGGTCTGTAGCTACTCTGTGTCAGTAACACACACGGTCAGTTCCCCCTACCAGGCCGAGGTGCTGTGGGGGCGCATACCCCATCTTGTGATCATCTGTAGACTGTTGATCTGCATGTGCAGTGCATCATGGGTACGGGTGGGTTAACCCTATCCTGGTAACCACAGCAGACAGTTTGTGTGGTGACCTGCAGTCCTTCTGTAGCCAGCCAGTGGTTTGTTAGTAGCTAGAGAGATGTAGCCCACTGGTTACTTCACTAACTGTGGAGGCAGAGATCATGGGTTTGATCCCACAGTGGTGTTATTTGATAGGGCTGTCTGAGGCATTTCCTTTTTTAATTTAAATTAGTGCTGCCAGCAAAAACACCCTCACAGTGCTGTAACCTTAAGGTGCCTCATAAGGCGCCTTATAAGGCGCCCTATAGGGAACATTATAAGGTGCCTTGGCGGACAGTGCACTTTATAATGTGCCCTCTGGAGTGCCTTATAGGGCGCCTTATGCAGCACCTTAGGTTACAGCACTGTGAGGGTGTGTTTGCTGGCAGCACTAATTTAAATTAAAAAAGAAAATGCCTCAGACAGCACTGATTTAAAGTAAAGGGTAATGCCTCAGACAGCCTTACTCATTAAGCCCACTGGGGGATTGAGCTCATGACCCCTGTTTCATCAGTCAATGTATTAACCATTGTGCTACACCTCTGTTGCTGTGTTTGCAGGTCAGCGCGCCTAATTAAGGCTAATGCACGTTAACGTGCCACGGCTCCCTCTATCGCGCGATAACGGACTTTATCATGCGATAACCCGAAATGCTACCTTAAGACCGGAACGCCCACTACCTTATATGGCATTCATCACAGTAAGACTGCAACTAACGCTGGTAACATTAAGAGGGTTTAGTAAACATACCCTTAGGTGTTAAAAGCCAAGTGAAAGGTCAAAAGGGCAATTTAAAAGACTCTATCAAACCAAGGGCTGTACTAGTGGCCTGTATTGGCCACTGTTGGAAACAGGATACAGGGCTTGATGGACCATGGTCTGACACATAGGGCATTTCTTATGTTCTTAATTTGGGAAGAACTCTATTTAGGCAGCTAAAACATACTTGGCAGGTTCCCGAAAAGGTACACAGGTTCCATAATGTTTGTCCCGGGTAAGAAGTGGATTCACCGGGTCCTTGTTAATAAAGGATTATGGACCTTTCCTCCAGGAACTTGTCCAAACGTTTTTTAAACCCAGCTACACTAACTGCTTTTACCACATCCTCTGGTAATGAATTCCAGAGTTTCATTACGTATTGAATGAAAAAATATTTTCTCTTATTAATGTTAAATGGGTTATATTGTAGTTTCATTGTGTGTCCCCAGGTCTTTCTTTTTGATGGCATAAAGAACCAATCTATATTTACCCATTCTACTTCATTCATTAATTTGTAGACCTCTATCATGTCTCCCCTCAGCCGTCTCTTTTCCAGGTTGAAGAGCCCTAACCGTTTAAGCCTCTTCTCATAGGGATATCCTTCTATTTATCATTTTGGTGGCTCTTCTCTGTACCTTTTCTAATAATGCTATATCATTTTAAAGATATGGTGTGACTCCTCTCCCAGGTCCCTATTAGGCATCCACCTAGGGCCTTGAGGATCAAGTTGCCTTCTAGCACAATAACAGTCTGCAGTCGAGTAATTAAGGCAAAATAAGAATAGGGCTTTATTTCCCCTCCCCTAAGGATCTCCTTTTATACAACAAAAACCAGGAACAAAAACAGCTTCTTCAAAGAAAAATATATTCTTTTCCTTTGGTATTTTTACAGAGCTTCTGCCCACTTGTTTAGCACAATGATTCAATATCATCAGAGAAACATAACGTACAGTCCATTGGTGTGGGTTTAAGGTTACAGCTATTATTTTCCCACTGCATTAGTTCACAATCCTCCGGGGCTGCAGGTGGGTTACAATCATCATAGCTGTTTTCATTGTAAAACACTCTCTGTGAGGCACTGGTCAGCTTATCAGGAAACTGCTCTAGGCAAGCAGGGTTTTGAATACCTGGTATTGTGGCAGTTTCCCTCTGGCTTTCCTTTTCTCCCCAGTAATGTGGAATTACGTCATAACTCCCAGCATTTACTTTACTTCTTATGCCATGCCCTGGACCTCCAGACAAAACAAAGTTCTTAGCTTTTTCTCTCTTAAAGCTAGATTCCCACCTTCTCTCTGTTGTCCTGGTTCCTCTATCTGGGCTACGGACAGCTCTTTCCCGGGACCTCCAGCTACCAGCAGTCTGAGCAGTGCTATGGCCACGTTCCTGAGAAGTTTTTCCCTGGCTGCTTCCTGCTACCAGACCACACCTACTGCTTCCTTGATTGAGCAGGCTTCCTTCTGTGTGACATCTGCTCTCAGGCTGGTTGCTCACTCCTCCCAGGTCGCTGCCCCCACTGGCTGTTCCTGGATTTACCCAGCAGCTTTTATCCTCATGTCCTTTGCATGCTGCCTGTGCTTTCATGGACAGGTGATCATGATTAGCTTTTAACCTTCCTGCTACGTCAGGACTAGTGTGTGGTAAACTTATTCTATTGCTCTTTTGCCTCCTGTGAGCTGAGTGTGTTTGCTGCCTATCAGACTCCAAGGTAAATTCCTTTTTCACCTATTATCATGGGCTCTACACCGGCTACTGTATCACAATGGTGACCACAATTGTACACAATATTCATGGTGCAGTCACACCATGGAGCGATACAGGGACAATATAATATTGTGAAGGACTACAAAAGGGGACTGCTACGTCTGGAGAGAGATCTGCAATAGTGAATATATACTTCCGGGACTTTTTTTGAAGGGAATTCTTTGCATTACAGTTCATTAATCTGTGAACCCAGTGTATTTGTTAAATCAGTCAGGGCCTAGCAACAGCAGTTTAAATTTAAAACACAGAAGAGAGCTTTCTGGTTAAATTTAGAACCCAGCAGAAAGCTTGTAGTTTAAATTTCATACTCACTCAGGGCATAGCAGCAGTAAAGAACTTTAATTTAAATCAAATCAGAATATAACTTAGCATAAAAGGCAAAACAGGGTCAGTATTCTTTGAGCACTAAATAAATCCTTCCAGAGACCTTTACAAAGAGGCCTTCTACCTAGGAGCAAGAGACCTGTGAAACCTTTTAAATAGGTGTTAAAGCCAGGTGGCAGGTCAAAAGGCCATTTTGAAAGACTCCTCCTATCCAAGCAAGGACTGTTAATTGAAGGCATGTATATGAGTACGGGGTACCATACACTATTAGATTAACTATTAGATTAACCCTCCATTGTATTTAGTTTCCCCTATTTCGCCAAGTTATACTTCCTGTTAAATGTAACTGACCAGACATATGTAAACTGTCGGATGTTTTCTGTTCAATGTAAACCGCGCTGATGTCTAATAGTGCGGTAATATAAGAATTGTTAATAAATAAATAATAAATAAATAACTAAAACTGAGAAAGAGTTAATTCTGTTCAGAACCTTGCTTAGAAATAAAACTTCATATATTAGCTTACTAGGTGAAGGGTTACATGTCCTGAAATAAAGAAAGGGCATGTTGTACCCCAGCCTCTCTGTCTCAGGGATACCAGATAGCAGTCTCAGGGTTATTAGCTAAAATACTTTCAGGGTTAGTAATTAGTAGATATCAAGAAGCGCTCAAGGTTAGAAAATATCAAGTATCAGGAGTAAACAATTATGTCAATTAGGTCATTCTATATCTTGGATTCCTGTATGTCTCCTTATAATGGCCATGTAACAGTAAACAATTATGTCTCGGATTCCATTTATGGCTCCACATTGACCTACACCGAATAAGTTGACCTACAATATGATAAACATACATGACGTATAATGATAAAGTGAAATTATGCTGTATCATCTACAAAAGCCTTATAAATAAAGTGAACCATGGCTGAGTAGTTACAGTAAACAGGGAGAACGTGCTTCTCTCAGTTTCTCTCCCCAAAGCTTTGGTGTATTTTCTATAGAACTGTGTTGTATTTATTGACTATTTGATAACCTTCCCATTGCTTGTGAGTGTGGTTCTTTGTAGCTTCAAGAGCCCAGTGAGGTTACTGGTGAGGGGAGAGTCAAGTAAGCTCTTCAGTTGGTGCCATGACTCATCTACAGATTTCAACATTCCTGGCAAGGAGGAAAGGTGTTTGTGAGTATTATCTGGTGCCAGCAATGAGCAATCTGTTAGGTGAACAGATGTGGTCTCAGTTGTGTGAATGGCATGTTGAAGCTATGAGTTTAGCTCTTCAGATAGGTAGCCCTTCTTATTGTATGCGTGAACAATATGGACCTAGGGCTACAAATTATATAGTGCACTGGCATGCACTGACAAATAATAATGTGCTGTTACAATTTCCTTTGGAAGGGACATTTTCTGTAGATAAGCTTTGTTATCTGAAATGTGCTTTGCAAGCTAAATACGGAATATGCAATGCTCGTGAAGGGCTAGTGTTTAGTTGGTGGCAGCGAATGGCACATAAATTGCAGAATGAATTGTTTGGATTAGTGAATATTGATAAGACGAGTGAACCACAGGTTGGTAATGTCTGGGTAGGGAAAGTCCCAGCCATTTTTTCTCCAGAGTATGATGTAATTGAAGCTGGAGATGTTCCAGGTGTATTTCCGTCGTTTTCCCCTGTCTGTTCTGAGAATTATGTTGTTTCTGAAGGGAAGATAGTCACTCGTTTAGCGAAATTAAAATATGAGATAAGAGATAAGTTAAGAATATTGGGAAATACACAGATCACGGATTTTGGGACTTGCAATGTGTCCCAGCTTAGAGAAATGAATGACCTTCTTAGTCGTGAAATGGAATGTACCGTACGTATCATAGATTCCTTAGCAGAAACAGTTAGAAATAATATTTTTGTTATAAAGGAATTAGGCATTTCTAGTAAACTTGTTGATGATATTGAAAAGGGTCTGAATAAGCATTTTATGACCTATAGAGAGAAATGTATTCAACTACATAGTGCTATAAATTTTTTTCAAACTGTGTTGCGTCAGTATAATAGTTCATGTCCTACTTGGGCTGCTTTAGATAATTTGTTAAGAACTGCGTTCTATAACCCAGCTGATTTTTATTCAGTTTGTGACATACCTTGTGATAGATTTCCAGGAGAAAACTCGAAGGGATAATTTTGTTCTAGTGGTTAAAAAAAAATGATTTTCTGTTAAAATCACTTACAGTAGTAGTAGTGCACTTATAGCAAACCTGTGAAAAGGACTGGTTGAGATTACACATCTTTAAGGCAGGATTCATTAATTGTTTTTATGTTTAATCCCATGAGTAAAGGTATTTTTTACAACTTCAATAACAACAGATTGGCCAGCAAGGACAGCTTATGTAAGTCTGAAAAGTGCCTGGTGCAGTGAGCTGACATTTGATGTGAAATGACTGAGTCGCTCAATCTGACGATTGCTCAACCTTCCAGGAGCAAGAGGAGGGGTAAGATTGGAGCGCGAGAAAGTCATAGGAATCTTCAGCGAGACAGTTCAGATACGCTTGTCATTGAACTTTTGCAAGCAAAGAAAAAAACTGTCCCTGGAATCAGAGCAGGGGGATGGTCAGAACAAATGCTTTCCCTGCTACTGGTCAACTGTATTCCTTGCAGATGTCACAGCTATTCACCCTGATCTCAGAAGACTTCTATCTGGTATCCCTGAGACAGAGAGGCTGGGGTACAACATGCCCTTTCTTTATTTCAGGACATGTAACCCTTCACCTAGTAAGCTAATATATGAAGTTTTATTTCTAAGCAAGATTCTGAACAGAATTAACTCTTTCTCAGTTTTAGTTAATCTAATAGTGTATGGTACCCCGTACTCATATACATGCCTTCAGTCCCTCCTCTGATTCTGGAAAGAATCATTTCTAAAATAAGGAAACTCATATATTGCCATTGAAGTGGAAATACAACTGGATTCTGGGCCAATCTGCAACATTATTGCAGGGGTCAGTGATCCTACTGACTTCTGATTCAGAAAGCTGTGAAAGGTGTAGAGGTGGAAAGAAACCAGTGCTGACATAGAGAAACAACTGTCAGTACATAGAGGAGTAATACTTCTAAAATGAAACATACCAAAATACCAAACAAAAATGCTAACAGGCCTTGCAAAGGCCTGAATACTGAATACCAGTATGAAGGACCAAGAATCAGTGAGAGCTAAAAAGGAATTTACATAACTCTCACTTGGAACAAAAGTACTGTTTCTGACTTCATCCAATAGACCTTTCACTATTTTTCCATTAGTATCAAGCATACTACAACAAAAATAGTGAAAGGTCTATTGGATGAAGTCAGAAACAGTACTTTTGTTCCAAGTGAGAGTTATGTAAATTCCTTTTTAGCTCTCACTGATTTTTTGTACGGAACTTTTGTTCCGTATAAGATGCATTCTCAACGAATGCATCTTATATGGTGGCCCCCTCACCAGTCCAGAAAGTGGCTTCCTGTGTCGGTGAATCAAGAATTTGCAGCAAAGAGTCTTATTGGACAACAGTGAAATTGAAGAAAAGGACTTTTATGATTTAACGTATTTTCTGAAAGAACAGTGACATTACAAAGAGATTGTTGTATTAAGTGAATTCTAAATGGACTATTCATGTAAAATACTTTTATATAGCATTTAAAATGTTTTTTTTTTATGTATTTATAGTATGTCCTAGAAGGATGGGGATAGTTTAGATTAGTATTTTCCTGATATGTATGTAATGACCTTTAGGTACTGAACCTCTAAATAAAGTAATTGAGAAGTAGAGGGCCAGTATAGCAATAGTATATCTCCTCATCATCTTAAGAAGTGTATTAAGAAGAATGGCTATATATTTAGTTTGTCTTAGAATATTTTTTTGAGAATATTTTTATTGCTATGCATATTGGCTATGCATATTTCCTAATCTGGTCCTAGATGTGCTATGGCAATTTATTAGTGAAGCAGTATTGTATTCAGAATCATGAGGATGTTAGAAGGAATATCCAAATATTTTTGAGGCACACTTACACTTGATGGGAAAAATATTTTAAGTTATCAAAGTTTGTTGCTTGTCTTCCAACAGTGACAGCTCCTCAGCATGAAAGTTTACCAGGAGTTAGGCCTAAGATCTTTGAGGAGTTTTGTGACATATAGTCATATACAAACACAAATTCAAACGCAGAACCTAGAGTAATTAAAGATATTAGGTATGAAGATCCTATGTATAGGTTCTTATATTTCAGTAATTTACAAAGTAATGTCAGTTAATGGGAACCAAGTGTGTAGTTTAGCTACCCCTTTTTGGATGCCTCTAGTTCAGACCTAGGCATACTTAACCAGAGTTAAAGTGAAATAATTTAATAGTCATGTCTCAGAGGTTTTTGAGTAATTGTATACAGAATATATCTTGTCCTCAGTGAGTTTCTGAATCTCACATCTTAGCTGTTAAGCATTTTTGCTGCGGCTCATTGAATTTGCTTTGCAAGCCAGCCATTGCTGGTATCTGCCTCTCTTCAATATTGTCTGCTTGGTAATTTATTTATTTATTTATTTACATTCTCTTATATACCGCGCTATTCTGCATCAGTGCGGTTTACATTGAACAAACTGAAATTACATTGAACAGGGCATTATAACTTGGAGATAACTATTTTACAGGGAAAATGGGCTATGGAGGGTTAAGTGGCTTGCCCAAGACCACAAGGAGCACCTGTGGGACTAGTTTTTTGTGGTTTGGCAAAAGTAGAGCACCTTTTGAATGTTCAGCTCCTTCAATCTTTTGTTCACCTGCTGTAATTCTTGTAGGCTCGCCCCACTGGTTTACTGTTTGGTATATTGTGAAACATAGTTTTCGGGTATTTTATTTTTGTTGAGCTGATTTTGTAATCTCCGATTTGAGAATTGATGTTTCAGTTAGTATTTTTGTAGTGTAGAGGTTGATTAGGTGCGTGCTATATAGCCCTGGTGGGTACCCCATAGTGAATTGAATTATATTAATTTGTTGTCAATTTCAAACAGATCTTTAGGCAGAAAAAGGGATGTTTCCCCTCAGGATGAAGTCATAGTGACTGCTCTGTTTTTTTACTGAGGCAATTAGTGTGTATTGCAAGGTCCAGTAAACATAGTGTCAGCTTATGCAGTCAGGAACGGAATGATTTTTAGATTTTCTCCCAGCAAAGAAAATGCTGTATGCAGAGTACTAGTTGATTTTTGTTGTAGTATGCTTGATACTAATGGAAAAATAGTGAAAGGTCTATTGGATGAAGTCAGAAACAGTACTTTTGTTCCAAGTGAGAGTTATGTAAATTCCTTTTTAGCTCTCACTGATTCTTGGTCCTTCATACTGGAATTCAGTATTCAGTATTCAGGCCTTTGCAAGGCCTGTTAGCATTTTTGTTTGGTATTTTGGTATGTTTCATTTTAGAAGTATTACTCCTCTATGTACTGACAGTTGTTTCTCTATGTCAGCACTGGTTTCTTTCCACCTCTACACCTTTCACAGCTTTCTGAATCAGAAGTCAGTAGGATCACTGACCCCTGCAATAATGTTGCAGATTGGCCCAGAATCCAGTTGTATTTCCACTTCAATGGCAATGTATGAGTTTCCTTATTTTAGAAATGATTCTTTCCAGAATCAGAGGAGGGACTGAAGGCATGTATATGAGTACGGGGTACCATACACTATTAGATTAACTAAAACTGAGAAATAGTTAATTCTGTTCAGAACCTTGCTTAGAAATAAAACTTCATATATTAGCTTACTAGGTGAAGGGTTACATGTCCTGAAATAAAGAAAGGGCATGTTGTACCCCAGCCTCTCTGTCTCAGGGATACCAGATAGCAGTCTCAGGGTTATTAGCTAAAATACTTTCAGGGTTAGTAATTAGTAATTAGTAGATATCGAGAAGCGCTCAAGGTTAGAAAATATCAAGTATCAGGAGTAAACAATTATGTCAATTAGGTCATTCTATATCTTGGATTCCTGTATGTCTCCTTATAATGGCCATGTAACAGTAAACAATTATGTCTCGGATTCCATTTATGGCTCCACATTGACCCACACCGAATAAGTTGACCTACAATATGATGAACATACAGGACGTATAATGATAAAGTGAAATTATGCTGTATCATCTACAAAAGCCTTATAAATAAAGTGAACCATGGCTGAGTAGTTACAGTAAACAGGGAGAACGTGCTTCTCTCAGTTTCTCTCCCCAAAACTTTGGTGTATTTTCTATAGAACTGTGTTGTATTTATTGACTATTTGATAACCTTCCCATTGCTTGTGAGTGTGGTTCTTTGTAGCTTCAAGAGCCCAGTGAGGTTACTGGTGAGGGGAGAGTCAAGTAAGCTCTTCATTAATCACCCAGGAAGTTGGTCACAGCTTGCCTAAGAAGCACAGGCATAAATAGTTCAACCAAAGTTCTGTGATCCTCATTCATGAAAGACTACAAAAGGGGACTGCTTCGTCTGGAGAGAGATCTGCAATAGTGACTATATACTTCTGGGACTTTTTCTGAAGGGAATTCTTTGCATTACAGTTCATTAATCTGTGAACCCAGTGTATTTGTTAAATCAGTCAGGGCCTAGCAGCAGCAGTTTAAGTTTACATTTAAAACACAGAAGAGAGCTTTCTGGTTAAATTTAGAACCCAGCAGAGAGCTTCTAGTTTACATTTCATCCTAAGTCAGAGCCTAGCAGCAGCAAAGAGCTTTAATTTAATTTAAATCAAATCAGAATATAACTTAGCATAAAAGGCAAAGCAGGGTCAGTATTCTTTGAGCACTAAATAAATTCTTTTAGAGCCCTTTACAAAGAGGCCTTCTACCTAGGGGGCAAGAGACCTGTGAAACCTTTTAAATAGGTGTTAAAGCCAGGTGGCAGGTCAAAAGGCCATTTTGAAAGACTCCTTCTACCCAAGCAAGGCCTGTTAATCACCCAGGAAGTTGGTCACAGCTTACCTTAGAAGCACTGGACAGAGTACTGTGAAGCAGCTCTCTTTCAATAAGTCTTATTTCCCTCCCTCCTTCCCCCTCCCCAACACCCACCCACCCACCCCTGGGATAATCGTAGCTTTATAGGTACTTACACATCTTAAAGGAGAGGAGCTGCTCTCAGGTGCAGCTCTTTATCCAAATCAGTCATACATTAAGGACCTGTGATTAATTAAGCTTCAGGTGAACAGCTATATTAAACATCTTAGATACACTTTTATTAGTATAAGTATCCACAGCAACCCTTAGTAAGTAAATAACTTAAAGATCTAAACACAAGCTTAAAACTAAGATGCAGACAGCAGTCAAACAGCGAGATGGGGGCTTTCCGGTCTTATGCACTGAGTGTCACATGTATGATTTTCTCCCAGTTAGTAAGAGATCTTACGTGTGCACGAGGTGCAAGGAGCTCTTTGCTCTCAGGGAATGAGTCCGTTCTCTAGAGGCTAGAATAGCAGACTTGGAAGACATAAGAAAGACAGAGCGGTACATAGACGAGACCTACAGGCATATAGTCTTGAAGTCCCATCTCCAGTCTGGCAGCATCCCTGTTGCCATGGAGAAGAGAGGTCATGTGACAGGAGAGCATCACCCTGGTGTGGCAGGAAGTGATCCTGTAACTAGGACCTGTCCTCCAGGTGATGTGAAACCCTCTCGCACCGAGGAAGTTTCTCCAGAGCCATGTGCCCATGAGGGAAGGATTAGGACAGCCATTATAGTTGGTGATTCAATCATTAGGCATGTAGACAGCTGGGTGGCTGGTGGATGTGAGGATCATCTGGTAACATGCCTGCCTGGTGCGAAGGTAGTGGACCTCATGCACCACCTAGATAAGGTCTTAGATAGTGCTGGGAAGGAGTCTGCTGTCTTGGTACATGTCGGTACCAATAACATAGGAAAATGTGGTAGGGAGGTTCTGGAGGCTAAATTTAGGATTTTAGGTAGGAAGATGAAATCCAGAACTTCCAGGGTAGCATTCTCCAAAATGCTTCCCGTTCCATGTGCAAGACCCAAAAGTCAGGCAGAGCTCCGGAGTCTCAATGCGTGGATGAGACGATGGTGCAAGGATGAGGGTTTTGGATTTGTTAGGAACTGGGGAATATTCTGGGGAAAGGAGGGGCTTCACCTTAACCGGGATGGAACCAGGCTGCTGACATTAACCTTTAAAAAAGAGACAGAGCAGCTTTTAAACTAGATAAAAGGGGAGAGCCGACAGTCGCCCAAGAGTGCATGCTTCGGAAAAATGTATCCTTGAAGGATACTACCAAAAGCAGAGAGGTTCCAAAAAAGAATAATGTAGCCCAAATACCCATGAGTATGCAGCAGAGCTTAAAGATTCAAAATTACCCATGCCTACCAATAGCCAGATTAATATGACTAAAATACAGTCTCTAAAATGCATGTATGCAAATGCTAGAAGTCTAAAAAATAAGATATGAGTTAGAATATATAGCATTAAATGAGAGGTTGGATATGATTGGTATCAACACAGATCCTTAACCACCCAGTAACCATTCCACAATATGATGTACATAGTGTATATACATTCTGGTATGCTTTTTGTGTAAATAGTTAACAGGTTATCCAAGTTAATTCTCCCTGTTATCTGTAATTTACGGAGTAACCACCGTAAAAACTCTTTGATGTTCCATGTAAACCGCACTGATGTCGAATAGCGCGGTATATAAGAGTATTAAATAAATAAATCTCAGAGACATGGAGGAAGGCGGACAACCAGTGGGACACTGTGATACCCGGGTACAAACTATATCGTAATGATAGAGCTGATCAAATTGGTGGAGGAGTTGCACTCTGTGTTAGAGAGGACATTGAGTCAGAAAGGATTAAAGTTTTGCAGGAAACAAAATTGGCAGTAGAATCTCTATGGATTGAAATTCCATGTAAAAAGGGGAAGGCGGTGGGAGTGTAATATCGAACGCCTCGCCAGAATGAACGAATGGATGATGAAATGCTCAAAGAAATCAAGGAAGCTAACAAAAGTTACAGCGCAGTAATAATAATGGGTGATTTCAATTACCCCGGTATCGACTGGGTCAGTGTCATGGCAGGACATGCTAGGGAGATAAAGTTCCTAGATGAAATAAATGACTGCTTCTTGGAGCAGCTGGTTCATGAACTGACCAGAGGGGAAGCCACATTGGATCCAGTCCTTAGTGGAACACCAGATCTGGTGCAAGAGATAAGGGTGTTGGGGCCACTTGGCAATAGTGATCATAGTATGATCACGTTTGATTTAATTAGTGGAGGAGGGATGGTAAAAAAAAACCACAGTACTACCTTTTAACTTTTGAAAGGGAGACTATGATAAAATGAGGAAAAGAGTTAAGAAAAAACTATAAGGAGCAGTTGCAAAGGTTAAAGACTTACATCAAGCTTGGGTGTTGTTGAAAAATACTATCTTGGAAGCCCAGACCAGCTGTATTCCAAGCTTTAAGAAAAGTGGAAGTCCAAAAAACTGCCAGCATGGTTTAAAGGTGAGGTCAGAGAGGCTGTTGTTGCCAAAAAGCATCTTTCAGGAAATGGAAAAAAGAGCCAAATGACAAAAACCTGAAAATACACAAGCACTGGCAAGTTAAATGCAAGGCATTGATAAGGCAGGCAAAGGGAGAATTTGAGAAGAAGCTTGCTGCAGAAGCAAAAACGCGTAATAAAGACTTTTCAAGTACATTCGTAGCAAAATCTGTGAGAGAGTCAGTTGGTCCATTAGATGATAGAGGGAATAAAAGGGGCACTACAAGGCGATAGCGGATAGACTGAATGAATTATTTGCTTCGGTCTTTACTGAGGAAGATGTAGGACTTCCTAAGAAAACCCTGAACATCCTTCAAATGGCACAAAATGTAGCTGCCAGGATCATCATGAAGAAAAGTCTTACTGAACACATTACACCAGTACTAATTGAGCTACACTGGCTCCTCATAGCAGCCCGCACAAAATACAAAATACTGACGACCACCTTCAAACTCATCCACAGCATAGCACCATCCTTCCTCGACATCCTAATCAGATTGCAACCATCCAACAGAAACAGGAGAACCATCAATTCCAACACCCTCCACACTCCAACAGATATCAGATCAGTCAAAAAAATCACTAGTAACAGGGCTTTCTCATACACAGCACCAACACTATGAAACCAACTCCCACCCGACCTACGAGCCAGCACTGATCTAGCCGACTTTAGAAAGAAACTCAAAACCCACCTATTTCAAAGTCATTTCAACCTGTACTAAATTCACATGAGGGGCAACTCCCCCACAGCTCCCCAGAAAACCTGTAATGTATAAATGTACATATGTAAATTATTATCCCCTTAGCTTAGAAGTAGATAATTTTCTGCGTGACGTGCTAACCTTTCGAATCTTTATGTACAAATCAAAATTATTCTGTCTTGATTCGACAGCTTTATCCATGTAATCTTTCCCGCTTCTGATTGCTGGAAGGAGCGGTATACAAATGCTTGCTAAATAAATAAATAAATAAGATATTAACAATGACTGAAGTGGTATTTAAAGGTGCGGAAGAATTGAAGGAAATATTGATATATCAGGAAGATATATTACAACTATTTGATAAACTGAAGAGTAGCAAATCACCTGGACCAGATGGTATACATCCAAGGGTGTTGAAAGAACTCAAATATGAGATTGCAAACCTGCTATATTTTCAAAAGGCACCCCTTTACAGCGGTGGTGCAAGAAAAATACACAGTGATATCCACAAGCCGTGGACATTGGGTGCTGTAATTGTCTGCTGTGGTATAAAACAGCTTTACAATGCTTGTTGAAAAAGCTCATAATGCTGGTAGGAAAGAATAAGCTATCTGGGGGTTGTCCATAAGAATCAAAAACTTCCCCTGTTCCATCTCCACATATATAGAGGGCTAACCAGTGTTCTCCAGGTAGGTTATGTGGGTGTGTATTTACCACCAAACACATGGGCTTCTTGATACTTGTACATCAGCTAACCAGTCGCTGGGTAGCACATCTAAAAAGAAATCTGCAACACAGGGTTCCTTCTTTAAAATATGGAAGATCTGCATGGTGTTCATTTTCACGAATAATCAAAACGAACATTCCTTCTATGATTAATTTCTATCACATTGTCAAAAACCCCATAAACAATCATGTTAACTGTATGGGGTAAGGCAATGGCAAAACGTATTTCAGCCCGCAGGTTGCCAGTTTTAATCAGCGAGTAATGGTCTGCACACTCCTGATCCGGTGAAAAGTCAAACGCCAACAGGGTATAACCTTTGTAAAACTCCTGACGGTCAATCAGCAACACTGTGTCTTTCAGATGTTTGCCACTTGCTTGTACCAGTTGCATATATTCTCTTACACAACATTCATTTTGAAAGTCAGGTTGAAGAGGTTTCCCGGGTACTTGTTCACCATCTACATATAGAGCAGCAAAATTAATATCAGACCTTGAGCAATGGGTCCAGGAGGAGTGGCCTAGTGGTTGGGGCAAGGTACTTCAGGCCAGAAGGTCAGGGGTTCAAATCCCACTAGAGGACAGCAACCTTGGGCCGGAAGGACTGGGGTTTCTAGTCCCACAGGTGCTCCTTGTGGTCTTGGGCAAGCCACTTAACCCTCCATAGCCCATGTTCCCTGTAAATAGTTATCTCCAAGTTATAATGCCCTGTTCAATGTAATTTCAGTTTGTTCAATGTAAACCGCACTGATGCAGAATAGCACGGTATATAAGAGAATATAACAAAAAAAATAACAAAAAACAAATAATGTTTAAAATTGAAGGGGTTTTTAGCATAATTACCGCTGAAAGCATCATTATCCACAAATCCCAGCACAATGAGTTTTGGTAACTGCCCCAAAAAGAGATTTTCCTGGTTAGTCACACGGGCTCCGGCTGGTATGCTAAACACCTTCAGCCTCACACAGTCAATAGCATACTTAACATTAGCTTTCAGCAGAGCTTCCGCATGTCCCAGGCGCACTCCGGGGGAAACTTTAACTCTCTTTACAAAGAGTGCAGCGTTTAGGATAAGGAGTTTATAATTTTCTTCGACATCACCGCTCATTAAACAGAAAGAATTTTTGTTGCGGGTCTGTTTAATTTTGAGATCCACACCATTAATCAATAGCTTTTCTTGAAAAAATAGATTGCTATGTAAATGCCCCAATAGCTCTACCTTGTGGCTAGAGGCCGTAAATTGGGCCCTTTCAGTAAAGCCAACTTTGCGAGATCCTATCTCTCTCACTTCATGCTGCCCAGCTGTGTCTTTATAAAACAGCCCGCTTGTAAACTGAGATTTGAGGGATCCTTCACCATAATTGAGAAGCAGCTCTACGAGGGCTCTGTAGGGGTAGCAGTTGTTGCTCTGGCTAATGAGTTGGTCTCCCAGGGTAACATCCAGCTGGCTAAACAGAGATGTGATTGGGTAGTTCGCCAGCTCTACTTTGGCTGCCGGATCGATGTTCGAGCCATCTTCTGCCACAATTTTACAGGTCAGGTGCAAAAGAGTACTATTTAAATCAATGTAGTCTTCACCATGACCTGCGATATAGAAGTCTAAAGGGGCTGTTTCCGACAAAGCCGATAATGGCGGAATTTCCACATAAATACTTTTTTTGATACTTGTTTGGGTTGGGGCTAGTTGAAACAGGTCCAGTTCCAATTTAACACACTCTTCAGAGCCGTGGTCTACAAAAGCCATGGTGTTTTTTTAGAATATATCTCGCTTTCTAGAGCTAGTGCTTCTCTTCTTAGACCGGCGGTTAAGCTTCTGAGACTTGTCACCTTCGGGTTTCTTTCTTTTAAAAGGCTTGGGCGGAACCCAAGGCCTTTAAAAGGCAACCCGGAAATCATCTGCATTACTGAAACATGGCTCACTCCCACAGACACCGTACTACTAAACCAGTTAACATCACATCAATATGATACATTCAGCTGCCATCGGGATGCAAAAAGAGGAGGTGGCACTCTCATACTCGCTAAAAAAGACCTACAATTCACCTTAACATGCTTAAACAATATAGATGGAATAGACATCATCAACATAGAAAATAGAACCCTTGCACTTACTCTCATATATAGACCCCCTTCAACTGATCAAAAAAACCTCTCCTCCATCTTAGAACTTGCATGCACAGCATCACCAAACAAACCTCTCATAATCCTAGGTGATTTGAATCTCCCTTCCCTGAATAACTCTCAATCAGACAATTTCATGGATGCTATGACCCAAATGGGTTACACTCAGATAATACATGCTCCCACCCACATAAAAGGCAACACCTTAGATCTCATCTTCCTTCCCTCCTCCCTTCTTAATAACCAACACCAACATACCCCTCCAACTATAACAGAGGTACCATGGTCCGATCATTACCTTATCACACTCCACCTCCCAGCTCAAGCAACACTAAACACAACAAACTCATCACCCCACATATCACGTTTTACACACTTTGACAAAGCTAATTTCCTTGACAAAGTATTACCCATACTCAACACAAACCTCCCAGACATCGAATCCGCTGTAAACCACTGGAATCAAACAGTCCAGAAAGCAGCTACCCCCACACATACCATGCATAAACAAGTAAAAAAGACAGAAAAATGGTTCACGAGAGAACTAGCAAATCTAAAAAAACAATTGAGGAAACAAGAAAAGAAATGGAGGAAAACTAAATCTGACGAAAACAAATCCCAATATATGACCACCCTCAACAATTACAAAAATGCAATTAACAAGTCAAAAAAGGATTACCACTCCAAAGTAATAAACATGGCTATCAACCGCCCCAGAGAACTATTCGCAATCGTAAAAACTTTGACAAAAGCTAAAAACCAAGAGCCAAAACAGTCGGCTATAAGCATACAGACCTTAGCAACCCACTTTGCAGAAAAACTAAAGTGCAAATCCAACACCATACCAATGACACTACCTACAAACACTGAATCTAATAACACATGGACCTCCTTCCACACGATAGATCAAAAACACCTTCTTAGGATCATAACACTTATCAACACCACAACTTCTCCACTTGACCCATGTCCTGTGTCATGGATCAAATGCACAAAGGAAGAACTCGCTGAAAACATCCAACAAATGGTGAACCAATCCCTTGTCCAGGGCATCATGCCCAACGCCCTAAAACTCACAACGCTTCGACCAATAATAAAAAACAATAAACTTGACCCAAAAGACCCAAACTCTTACCGACCGATAGCCAGCATTCCATTTATAGCTAAAATAATAGAAAAAAAACGTCCAATTACAATTACAAGACCATATCGATGAACACAAACCCCTAGACTCTCACCAGTTTGGCTTCCGCCCCTATCACGGTGTAGAAACCCTTCTAATTACACTGATAGACTTCCTCATCAAAGGCACAGATGATAGCAGTCAAGGCTTCCTACTCCTCTTCATAGACATTTCTGCCGCCTTTGACAACATCAACCACCTTACTTTGATCAATAGACTAGAAAATCTAGGAATAGGTGGGACAGTACTCAATTGGTTTAAGTCTTACATCACAAACAGACTAATACGTGTTCAAATAGACCAGGAAGTGTCAGAAACCTTCCCCCAAGGACAAGGAATACCCCAGGGATCCGCCCTTTCTGCCCTCCTTTTCAACCTGTACCTCCAACCCATTACAAAAATATTCAGAAAACACAAAATTAGTCACTTTATCTATGCTGATGACATCATGCTTGCTCTCCCCATATCCACCAAAAATCCTACCTACGATGCCCTATCAAAATGCATGGTGGAGACCACCTCCTGGATGGAATCTAACTACCTTAGCATCAACCTCAAAAAAACTGAGGCAATGTTCGTAACAAGATCACCCGTGACTGAGGACACCTATCCAACATTAATCTCAATCATAAATACAACTATACCCGTCAAAAAAGAGGTAAAATACCTAGGGGTAATAATAGACCATACACTCACCATGCTACCACATATAAAACAGACGGTAAAAACCATATTCTACAAACTCAAAACCATACAACACCTAAGACCCCTTCTTGACACCCATGACTTTAGATCAGTTGTTAACACACTCATCACCCCACACTTTGACTATTGTAATAGTCTCTTAATTGGCCTACCACAAAAAAGTACATACCTACTTCAAAGAGCCCAGAACATCTGTGCCAAAGTAGTCACTAAAGCCCGCCTAGTAGACCATGTAACCCCAATAATGCTGGAACTGCATTGGCTCCCTATAAACAGCAGAATCAGATATAAAATCCTCCTAATCACATTCAAGCTCCTGAACAACATCGCCCCCTCATATCTATCCATGCTATTACATGCCCCATCAGAATCAAGAACTCGCAGACTAAACGCAACACACTCACTTGAAATACCAAATTCATTCAAAAAAACTAAAAAATCCACCAGCACCAGAGCCTTCTCATTCACTGCCCCCATGCTCTGGAATAATCTCCCAATAAACCTTCGGATCATAAAAGACCTCACCCAATTTAGAAAGGAACTCAAGACATACCTTTTCTCCGAACACTTTGAAATCCCATACCCCCAAGTCCAACCACACACCATCCCCAAACACTCAAACACAAAGCCCTAAAATCACACTCAACTACCCACACACATACACCCACCACATACTCCCACCACATACACCCCAAAATACTCTCAAGAGATGAAAAAAAAAGGAAATAAATTCCTCCACACACACACATATGAAAGGTAGAAAACTCTGACTACCTGTAAAAAGGTAGAAAAATTCTGATCAACACTACGATACAGAAACTTATTAATGTATATAAAATGTAAATAGTTCCGACAATTAATGCACAGTTATTTGTATAAAGTTACAATGTTATAAATCTCTGTTCCGTGTAATATAATAACTATTATCTGTATAAAGTTAATCATAAAAGACCTCACCCAATTTAGAAAGGAACTCAAGACATACCTTTTCTCCGAACACTTTGAAATCCTATACCCCCAAGTCCAACCACACACCATCCCCAAACACTCAAACACAAAGCCCTAAAATCACACTCAACTACCCACACACATACACCCACCACCAATGTTCCCTCTAATTTTCTGTAGGCTGTGTGCGCATAAAATATCAGCTGTGCAACTTTTGAAGGAAGGTTAAATTTTTGTGTGCCACATAATGACACTCGGAGTTATATACTTTAAAATTTGACTACACGTCAGAATACAGTATGTACACCACATTGATTGCACTAGAAAATATTGTAGAACTTGTGAAAACCATAAATACACAACAACTTTTCAATTTTAAGAATGTCTGTGTTGTTTTCTATCAGAATCAGAACCGTAATTTTTGTGCGCTCTGTTGTAAAGTATGTGCGCTCACTCGGCAAGGTGTGTGCGCGCGCACACGCACACAGCTTAGAGGGAACAGTGCCCACCACATACTCCCACCACATACACCCCAAAATACTCTCAAGAGATGAAAAAAAAAGGAAATAAATTCCTCCACACACACACATATGAAAGGTAGAAAACTCTGACTACCTGTAAAAAGGTAGAAAAATTCTGATCAACACTACGATACAGAAACTTATTAATGTATATAAAATGTAAATAGTTCCGACAATTAATGCACAGTTATTTGTATAAAGTTACAATGTTATAAATCTCTGTTCCGTGTAATATAATAACTATTATCTGTATAAAGTTAAAAAATCTCTGTTCCATGTAATGTATACATTAGTATACAAATTTGTTTACTTGTTCCATGTAAACCGCCCCTGATCTCTGGAAGGGGCGGTATAGAAGAAATAGATAAATAAATAAATAAAATAAATAAATAAATTGGGCGGTCCTTGCGGTAACTCCCGAGACGTGGTTCTCTTTCTTTTAACAGCTCTTCTAATCACAGCCAGTCCTGATCCTGCCTGTTCTGTAGACTGGTTCATTTTATTTAGAACAGCCGTTGTGACATGACTCATGACATCCTTGGCTATGTTTTTTGCGGCACCTTTCACGTGTGGTTTAATAATTTCAAAACCCCTTCTTAAAAACGGCATAGCTTTTCTAAAGAGACTACGAAACACCCCACCGACACCGGCACCGTACATGACTGGTACTCCATGATATCCTGAAAGTCCATAGCCGGCTTGTGTTGTATAATAATGCCTGTATGCTTTGGGGTCTCTGTAGTCTTTAGCCACAACCATTTTAAAAAACAGTCACCCTCTGGGGGCGCAGATGAAGTTTAAGGATCACCTTCCCGTAACAAAATGAGACATGCCTGTTCTGATCCGTCTTTATTTCAAACGTGATGGTGTCAATATGCTGTTTGTTCACAGGGACATAGTGCAGCTTATCATAAGTTAATGTGATAAACTCATCCCTAAACCCCTTAGTTGGAACACAGCGCAGCAGTGGCACAAAATGGTCACCTACTAACTTGTGTTCTACAATATCTGTGTACAGGTAGAGGGTATTAAAACCCCCCGTGATATCCACTGGAAAATGGGAACGCTGTGTATTAACGTCAGCTTCTATTCTCAAAATGGTTGCCAAATCACCATCTGCAAAAATAACAGACCTATCTTCCGATTTTATTCAGATTCTTCGTGCATAGGGCTCATAAATTATTCATGGTGGCGCCCATTTATAGATGTTGCTAATGTCATGATTCATAAACTCTGCATGGTTGCATAATGTCCTTTCCTGACTATAATGTGGTGCTGTATATTTCCTGCTGCGGAGGTGACTTTTGATCTTATTTATTTACATTTTCTTATATACCACGCTATTTTCCATCAGTGCGGTTTACATGGAACATTTTACATACACATTTCAAATGACTTGATTTGTGTTTACAAATAACAGGAATAGGAACTTGGAATGAAACAGGGGTAACTATTTACATCTGTACAATGCGAATTGATTGGACATTTGCGTAGATTTGCCTAGCTGGATGGTGAGTGATCAGTGGTGCTGTCATCCGGGTAATGGAAGAGGAAGAGGTAATGTTTCACGGCTTTTCTGAACTGGGTTAGATTGGTGATATCACGGATACTGTGTGGAAGGGTGTTCCAGCATTTAGGTGCGACGAGCTTAAAAGCCCTGTTCGTTGTGCTTTGGCAACACTTGGTCGTTTCTTTTGGGACTACTAGTTTACTGGCGGCATGAGATCTTCTAGATCTACTAGGAGGGGTTATCAGTATGAGATCGGATAAGGAAAATGGGACGAGTCCGTTTATGATCTTGAAGGTCATTAGTATGGTCTTGAATGTGATCCTGCCTTTTATAGGGAGCCAGTGTAATTGTTTCAGGATGGGTGTCATGTGTTCCCTCATGGAAGCGCCCTGGAGAACTCGTGCTGCTGAGTTCATTGCTAGCTGTAATGGAAGCAAAGTGGATTGTGGTAGACCATGGAGTATTGCATTGGCATAGTCGATATGTGGTAAGACCAGAGCATGATACACTGTCCAGAAGTCATCTGGTTCAAGTAGGGAGCGTAGGTGTCCGAGGGATCGGATTTTATGGTATACGGCTCTTGCTACATTGCTTATATGAGTCTTCATGTCTAGTCGCTGGTCAAGTATGACTCCCAGGTATCTGATGGAGGGTTTGGTCAGAGGTTCTGCATCTTGGACCTTCAAGTAAGGAGGAATGATGAAATTTGGGTTCCTTGTGATGAAAAGGACTTCGGTTTTCTTATGTTGTATCCGAAGATTTTGTGTTTGGAGCCAGCTGGATACTGCATCGAAACAGTCTGTCAGTGGGGAAAGGTCAGGGTTCTCAGTAGTGAATGGCATATATAGGAGAACATCGTCAGCGTACAACAGACAGCTCACCTTGAAGGACCGGATGATCTCGCAGATAGGTTGCATATATATATTAAACATGAGTGCAGAGAGAGATGATCCTTGCGGGACCCCTTGACTCTGGTGGAAAGGTTCTGATGTTGTTTCTCCTGATCTTATGTGTTGCCATCTATCGGAGAGATAGGACTTGCACCATTTAAGTGCAGAGTCACATATCCCCTTCTCCTGGAGGCGGTGTAGGAGGAGATCATGGCAGACTGAGTCGAACGCGGCTGCGATGTCTAAGAAGATGAGCACATATCCCTGGCGTATGTTATCAATTCCTGTTATTATGGTACTGAAGAGGATGGTGAGGAGAGTCTCCACGCTGTGAGCAGCTCTAAAACCGTGCTGACATAAATCCAGTGGGGCAGAAGCATCAATATGTTCTTGGATTTGTGTTTGAACTTCTTTTTCGATGATTTTCGCCAAGAGTGGGATGCTTGATATTGGCCTATATGAGTCTGGCTTCTTAGGGTCAAGCTTACTGTTCTTTAGTAATGGCCTGATAGAGGTACGTTTGAGGGATTGGGGAAAGGTCCCATTTGTGAAGGAGCAGTCCATTAGCTTGGATAGAAAAGGGCTGACAGTCGATCATAGCTCTTTTATCCAGAACACCGGGCAAGGGTCGGTTTGTGCAGTAGTTGTGTTGATTCCGGCGATTATATCTTCAATTTGTTTTTTAGATGGCTTGGAAAAAATGGACAGTGGTGCTAGTGATCCTGGTTTGATTGGAGTGTTGGGAGCAGTGAACTTATTGGTCTGGCACAGCTTCGTTTGTAAGAGCTCCCTATTGCTTTGGGATCATAGTAAATGCTCTTCAATAAGGTTTCCTTCATGATTGCCGTGCTTTGACTATTCTTTTTATTTTGCTAACATCTTCAGTGGATTTATTCCACAAATCCTGTGTGTTTTAAAGTATAGCCTGTTCTTTCTATCAATCACGTGTTACCATATCCTTTCCTAGAAACATGTCCAGACTTGTTTTCTCTGTATTGCTTTTTTTTTTATTCAAAGCCACTAAAAAAAAAAAGCTGTTGTGGGATTGAACTCAGGTCTCTCTCTCTGTATTTCAGTCTGAACTACAGGACTGCCAGAATACTTCTCTCTAACAGTGAGGTCTTAAAAGCAAAATTCTATCACATTGACAGCACTGGTTTCTCTAACAAAGATGTGTTAATTGCGGTTTAACATTTTGGAAAGAAAAGCTTCTAAACCAAGGGCTGTGTCTCTGCAAAAAGCCTGTATACCCAAGTGCTGTGTCTCTGCGAAAAGCCTGTATACCAAATGCATTGTGTTCCTGCTGCTACCAACGGGTTATTTTTAACAATCAGTTCTAAATAGCCTGCAATACACATAAAAGCATTGCACTGCTTTGTGAGAAAAAAGAACTGGGGCAGGGGGGAGAGAAAGCATGTTTTGTTTTGTTTTCCAGGGTTCCTGCATTAACCAGAAGCAAAACACATTTCTGGAGTCAGTCACTCTGCTTCCGCTGATGTCATCAGAAATGGACAGTATCCATTTCTGATGACACACTGTTTCCGGTGATGTCATTTCTGATGATGTAGGCTGGGGCGTGGTTGAGGGTGGGAGGGCGTGGGTATGGCACAAACCCGGAAGTGGGCGGATTGGCTAATGGAGTTCTAATAATGGCCAAGTCCAACTTACAACTAACGAGCACCTCCCTGAACTCTACTGTGGACATCGACATACTTAAAGTAGAAAACACAGCATTATCCATCTGTCTTATCTACAGATACCCATCGTCACACCACGAAACACTTGCTATAGCGCTAGAAAGCATCTCCACCACCCCAATCAAAAAATTCCAAATCATAATGGGAGACTTAAATTTAGCATCAATTCCACTTATCCAGGCAAACACCTTCCTGGAAGCCATGACCCAACTTGGGTACCAGCAAATAATAAGTGACGCCACCCACGACAAGGGAAATACCCTAGACATGGTATTCATACCCACCAAACAGCAGCAAAACGAAGAAAAACCCGTCATAAGGATAACCCAAGTACCATGGTCAGACCACCACCAAATTGATCTCAAAATGCAACTGCCCTAACTACCCAAAAACCTGAAACCTGGGAAATCAATACCCCCTCAAAGAAGATTCAATAAATTCAACAAAGATCTCATAAGCTCCATTGCATCCCACATAGATTTGGAACGCACGGACCTCGATGTTGTTGTCTTGAAGGACTAGAAAGGGGGGCTGTTACTTCTGGAGAGATATCTGAAATTGTGAGTATATACTTCTGGGAATTTTTCTGAAAGGAATTTTTTTTCTTTTAAAGCTAATTAATCTGTGAACCCACTATTTTTTGTTAAATCAGTCAGGGACTAGTAGCAACAGTTTAAGATTCAATTTAAAACACAGAAGAGAACTTTCTGGTTACCTTTCATACCCAGTAGGGAGCTGTAGTTTAAATTTCATAGTCACTCAGGGCCTAGCATCAGCAAAGTACTTTTAGTTTCAAATTAAAACACAGAAGAGAGCTTTCTGGTTAAATTTAGAATCCAGCAGAGAGCTTGTAGTTTAAATTTCATAATAGGTTAGAGCCTAGCAGCAGCAAAGAGCTATAATTTAAATCAAATCAGAATATAGCTTACCTCAGCAGCACAGGACAGGGTACTGTGTAGCAGCTCTTTTTTTAATAAGTGTTATATCCCTCCCTCCCTCCCCACACCCACCCTCCCCTGGGATAATCACAGCTTTATAGGTACTTGCACAACTTAAAAGACAGGAGGTGCTCTCAGGTGAACCTCATTACCCAAATCAGTCATATACTAAGGACCTGAGATTAATTAAGCTTCAGGTGAACAAGGTATATTAAACTTCTTAGGTACAGTTTTAGTGGTATAAATATCCCTAGCACCCTTTAGTACATAAAGAACTTAAAGATCTAAACACAAACTTAAAACTAAGATGCAGACAGCAGTCCAGCAGCGGGATGTGGGCTTTCCAGTCTTTTGCATTGAGTGTTACATGTATGATTTTCTCCCAGCTGGTGAAAGGTCTTACGTGTGCACTAGGTGCAAGGAGCTCTCTGCTCTCAGGGAACGAGTCCGTTCTCTAGAGGCTAGAGTAGCAGACTTGGAAAACATAAGACAGACAGAGAGGTACATAGACGAGACCTACAGGGATATAGTCCTGAAGTCCCACCTCCAGTCTGGCAGCATCCCTGTTGCCATGGAGGAGAGAGGTCACGTGACAGGAGAGCATCACCCTGGTTTGGCAGGAAGTGATCCTGTAACTAGGACCTGTCCTCCAGGTGATGTAAACCCCTCTCGCACCGAGGAGGTTTCTCCAGGGCCAAGTGCCCATGAGGGAAGGGTTAGGACAGCAGTTATAGTTGGTGATTCGATCATTAGGCATGTAGATAGCTGGGTGGCTGGTGGACGTGAGGATCACCTGGTAACATGCCTGCCTGGTGCGAAGGTAGCGGACCTCACACGCCACCTAGATAAGGTCTTAGATAGTGCTGGGGAGGAGTCTGATGTCTTGGTACATGTCGGTACCAATGACATAGGAAAATGTGGTAGGGAGGTTCTGGAAGCTAAATTTAGGCTTTTAGGTAGGAAGTTGAAATCCAGAACTTCCAGGGTAGCGTTCTCCGAAATGCTTCCCGTTCCACGCGCAGGACCCAAAAGGCAGGCAGAGCTCCGGAGTCTCAATGCGTGGATGAGACAATGGTGCAGAGATGAGGGGTTCGGATTTGTTAGGAACTGGGGAACATTCTGGGGAAAGGAGGGGCTCTTCCGAAGGGATGGGCTTCACCTTAACCGGGATGAAACCAGGCTGCTGGCATTAACCTTTAAAAAGGAGATAGAGCAGCTTTTAAACTAGATAATAGGGGAAAGCCGACAGTCGCCCAAGAGCGCATGGTTTGGAAGAATGTATCCTTGAAGGATACTACAAAAAGCAGAGAGGTTCCAAAAAAGAGTAAAGTAGCCCAAATGCCCTCGAGTATGGAGCATACAGAGCTTAAAGATCCCAAATTACCCATGTCTACCAATAGCCAAATTAATATGAATAAAATACAGTCTCTAAAATGCTTGTATGCAAATGCTAGAAGTCTACAAAACAAGATGGGAGAGTTAGAATATATAGCACTAAACGAGAGGTTAGATATGATTGGAATATCAGAGACATGGTGGAAGGAGGACAACCAGTGGGACACTGTGATACCTGGGTACAAACTATATCGTAATGATAGAGCTGATCAAATTGGTGGAGGGGTTGCGCTCTATGTTAGAGAGGGCATTGAGTCAGAAAGGATTAAAGTTTTGCAGGAAACAAAATTTGCTGTAGAATCTCTATGGATTGAAATTCCATGTAAAAAGGGGAAGGCGATGGCAGTGGGGGTGTACTATCGTCCGCCTGGCCAGAATGAACAAATGGATGATGAAATGCTCAAAGAAATCAAGGAAGCTAGCAAAAGTTACAGTGCAGTAATAATAATGGGTGATTTCAATTACCCCGGCATCAACTGGGTCAGTGTCACAACAGGACATGCTAGGGAGATAAAGTTCCTAGATGAAATAAATGACTGCTTCTTGGAGCAGCTGGTTCATGAACCGACCAGAGGGGAAGCAATATTAGACCTAGTCCTTAGTGGAACACCAGATGTAGTGCAAGAGATAAGGGTGTTGGGGCCACTTGGCAATCGTGATCATAGCATGATCACCTTTGATTTAATTAGTGGAGGAGGGATAGTAAGGAAATCCACAGTACTACCCTTTAACTTTCGAAAGGGAGACTATGATAAAATGAGGAAAACAGTTAAGAAAAAACTAAAAGGAGCAGTTGCAAAGGTTAAAGACGTACATCAAGCTTGGGTGTTGTTGAAAAATACTATCTTGGAAGCCCAGACCAGCTGTATTTCACGCTTTAAGAAAAGTGGAAGGAAGTCCAAAAAACTGCCAGCATGGTTTAAAGGTGAGGTCAGAGAGGCTGTTGTTGCCAAAAAAGCATCTTTCAGGAAATGGAAAAAAGAGCCAAACGTTGAAACCTGGAAACAGCACAAGCACTGGCAAGTCAAATGCAAGGCATTGATAAGGCAGGCAAAGAGAGAATTTGAGAAGAAGCTTGCTGAGGAAGCAAAAACGCGAAATAAAGACCTTTTCAAGTACATTCGTAGCAAAAAACCTGTGAGAGTCAGTTGGTCCATTAGATGATAAAGGGGTTAAAGGAGCACTAAGAGGCGACAAGGCGATAGCGGAGAGACTGAATGAATTCTTTGCTTCGGTCTTTACTGAGGAAGATGTAGGGATGTTACCCATGACTGAAGTGGTATTTAAAGGTGTGGAAGAATTGAAGGAAATATCGATACATCGGGAAGATGTCTTACAACTATTAGATAAACTGAAGAGTAGCAAATCACCTGGGCCGGATGGTATACATCCAAGGGTGTTGAAAGAACTGAAATTTGAGATTGCAGACCTGCTATCAGTAATCTGTGAACTATCATTAAAATCATCTCTAATACCTGAGGATTGGAGGATCGCCAATGTAACACCAATTTTTAAAAAGGGTTCGAGGGGTGATCCGGGAAACTACAGACCGGTGAGCCTGACATCAGTACCGGGAAAAATGGTAGAAACCATCATAAAGAATAAAATTGCTCAGCATGTAGATAGTCACGACCTAATGGGAGACAGCCAACATGGCTTTAGACAAGGAAGATCTTGTCTTACTAATCTGTTATGGTTTTTTTTTGAAGGAGTGAATAAACAAGTGGACAAAGGTGAGTCGGTTGATATTGTGTATCTGGACTTTCAGAAAGCCTTTGACAAGGTCCCTCATGAGAGACTTTTGGCAAAACTAAAGAGTCATGGGATAGGAGGCAGTGTACTATTGTGGATCAGGAACTGGTTAAAAGATAGAAAGCAGAGGGTAGGGCTAAATGGCCAATTTTCCCAATGGAGAAAGGTGAATAGTGGTGTACCCCAGGGATCTGTGCTGGGTCCGCTGCTTTTTGACATATTCATAAATGACCTGGAAAGTGGAATAACGAGTGAGGTTATCAAATTTGCAGATGACACAAAACTATTTAAAGTTGTTAAAACCCAGGAGGATTGTGGAAAATTGCAAGAGGATCTTGATAAATTGGAAGACTGGGCATCAAAATGGCAGATGAAATTTAATGTGGAGAAGTGCAAGGTTATGCACCTAGGGAAGAACAACCCAAACTATGGTTACACGATGCAAGGTTCCACATTAGGAACCACCACCCAGGAAAAAGATTTAGGAGTCATTGTGGATACCATGTTAAAACCCTCGGCCCAGTGTGCAGCGGCGGCCAAGAGAGCAAATAGAATGCTAGGTATGATAAGGAAAGGAATGGAAAATAAAACAAAAGATATTATAATGCCTCTATATCGTTCCATGGTGAGACCGCACCTTGAATATTGTGTGCAATTCTGGTCGCCGTATCTTAAAAAGGATATAGCGATTTTAGAAAAGGTTCAGAGAAGAGCCACCAAAATGGTAAAGGGGATGGAAGGCTACTCCTATGAAGAAAGGCTAAAAAGGTTGGGGCTCTTTAACCTGGAAAAGAGACGGCTGAGGGGAGATATGATAGAAGTCTATAAATTAATGAACGGAGTGGAACGGGTAAACGTAGATCGATTGTTTACCTTATCAGAATATAGAAAGACTAGGGGACATGCAATGAAGCTACAGGGTAAACTATTTAAGACTAATAAAATAAAATATTTTTTCACTCAACGTGTAATCAAACTCTGGAATTTGTTACCGGAGGATGTAGTAAAGGCTGTTAGTGTAGCTGGGTTTAAAAAAGGTTTGGACAAGTTCCTGGAGGAAAGGTCCATATACCATTATTAAGAAGGGACCCAGGATATCAATGCTTGAACCAATACAAGCATTGTGGAACCTGTGTCCCTTGGGGAAACTGCTAGGTACGTATGACCTAGATTGGCCACTGTTGGAAACAGAATACTGGGCTTGATGGACCTTGGTCTGACCCAGTATGGCATATCTTATGTTATGTTATGTTCTTAATAAACAGGTGGAATTCAAAAATACAAGCTGCATCAAACCCAACATGGAAAGCCCCATCGAACCCAACAAAATCCAGAACAGAACCATGGTATAATGAAACGCTGACCAGATTGAAGAGGGAACTCCGTAAACTAGAGAGAAAATGGAGGCAAACCAAAACCATCGAACGCAAAACGGAATACATGATTCTCCTCTCAAAGTACAAAAATGAGGTCAACTTGGCAAAAAGAACGCATCACACTATCCTACTAAATAAGGCCATCAATAAACCCAGAGAATTTTTCAAACTGGTCAAATCACTAACCAAAGCACCCCAGGAGGACCACCATAACAACAAAATCAAGGCCCAAACCCTGGCAAATCACTACGCAAACAAGCTTACGGCCAATAAACCCACTCAATCCCTGGACACAGCCCACCCAGCGCCTCAACTCAACATGGCGACCAGCGCAAACCAGGACCAGGGATGGAGCAATTTTCGCAAAATTGAAGACCATCAAATTTTAAACATACTCACAAGCATCAATACCACCACCTCCCCACTGGACCCCTGCCCAACCGCATGGATCAAGGCAGCAAAGCAAGAAATTGCCCTACACATCTCGCATATAGTAAACCTATCACTGCAACAAGGAATCATGCCTACACAACTCAAGAAATCCATCATAAGACCTATACTGAAAAACAAAACACTCAACAAGGACGACCCAGCTTCCTACCGCCCAATATCCAGCATATCTTTCCTAGCAAAGATCATTGAAAAGGCAGTCCTACAACAACTGCAAGACCACCTTGACGACAATGAAACCCTGGATGATCAGCAATACGGTTTCAGGCAACATCATGGGGTTGAAACCCTACTGCTCGCACTACTTGACAACCTCCTCAAAGGCCTAGAAGACAAAAAGAAAATGTTTTTACTCATATTTATAGACATCTCAGCAGCTTTTGATACAGTACACCACGGAACCCTCATGAACAGAATCAAATCGATTGGAATATCAGGAACCCCCCTAAAATGGTTCTCATCATATATAACAAACAGAATGCAACAGGTACAGTTCAACGATGAAAAAGCAGAGGCCTTCCCACAAACCCAAGGCATACCTCAAGGCTCTGCTCTCTCCTCACTCCTTTTCAACGTATATATGCAACCAATTTGCGAAACCTTCCAAAAGCACAAAATCAACTACCACATCTATGCAGACGATATCATGCTGTACACACAACTTGACGCAGACAACCCAAATTACATCCAACTAGAAGAATGCCTAATCGAAATGCAAACCTGGTTACAACAAAACAACATGGCAATCAACCATAAAAAAACAGAGGTGATGTACATCTCCAGAAAACCAAATTTCAACCCCCCCTGCAACGATCACCCTATGCAACAATACCTACCAAACAAAGAAAGAAATAAAATATCTGGGGGTAACGTTCGATAACGACCTAAAGATGGAAAAACACCTCCGCATAACAAACAGGGCCATCTTCCACAAACTAAGAGTCCTGCAACCTCTACGGAGCATTATTAAGCCTCATGATTTCAGGTCTGTGGCACAAGCACTCATCATGCCACATCTCAACTACTGCAACACCATTTTACAGGGCCTACCAAAGAAAACCCTAAACATACTACAAATGGCGCAGAATGTGGCGGCTAGAATCATTATGAAGAAAAGATTTGCTGAACACATCACACCTGTTTTGATGGAGCTACACTGGCTCCCCATTACAGCTCGTATAAAATATAAAACACTAATAACCACTTTCAAACTCATGCATAACATTGCGCCATCCTTCCTCTCCAACCTAATCTGCACACAACCACCCAACAGAAGCAGAAGAACCACCAACTCAAACACCCTCTGCGTACCGGTAGATATAAGATCTGTCAAATCCGGTACTAGTAACAGAGCATACTCTTACACAGCACCGACACTCTGGAACCAACTGCCGCCGGAGCTACATGCTAGCAAAGACCTGATGGACTTTAGAAAAAAACTCAAGACCCACCTATTTCAGATTCAGTACAACTTGATTTAGTCCACTTGGCCCAAACAGTGCCACCCAAAGAACCAAAAATTTATATATGTAAAAATGTGAATATGTAAACAATTACTGTGTGTTGTGCTTACCTTTCAAAACACCTTGTATATACTACAAATTTTTCTGTCCTGATTTGACAGTTTCCAATATGTAATCCAATCCGCTACTGATCGCTGGAAGTAGCGGTATACAAATGTACGCTAAATAAATAAATAATGCCAACATTGTGGGGTGGCGTGTGGGTGTGGCACAAACCCAGAAGTGGGCGCTGATTGGCTGATGTCATCCTTGGGGGTGGGGGCGTGCCAAAGTGGGGGGTGTGGCCACACCCGGGGGCAGGGATGGGCAGGGCTAACTCACCATTCACTTCTATGGGCGGGAGCGTGGCCTGAGGCGGGACATGCACCGGATGTGAGCGCTGATTGGCTCCTGTCATCCTTATCTCACTTGTCAATCAATTTGACGAGTAGTGTACCCATTATACTACTAGTGTACTACTGTGGATCAGAAACTGGTTAAAAGATAGAAAGGAGAGGGTAGGGCTAAATGGCCAATTTTCCCAATGGAAAAAGGTGAATAGTGGAGTACCCCAGGGATCTGTGCTGGGTCCACTGCTTTTTGACATATTCATAAATGATCTGGAAAAGGGAATAACGAGTGAGGTAATCAGATTTGCAAATGACACAAAACTATTTAAAGTTGTTAAAACCCAAAAGGATTGTGGAAAATTGCAAGAGGATCTTGATAAATTGGAAGACTGGGCATCCAAGTGGCAGATGAAATTTAATGTGGCCAAGTACAAAGTTATGCACCTAGGAAAGAACAACCCAAACTATGGTTACACAATGCAAGGTTCCACATTAGGAACCACCACCCAGGAAAAAGATTTAGGCATCATTGTGTATAACATGTTAAAACCCTATGCCCAGTGTGCAGCGGTGGCTAAGAGAGCAAATAGAATGCTAGGTATCATAAGGAAAGGAATGCAAAATAAAACAAAGGATATAATGCCTCTGTATCGTTCCATGGTCCGACTGCACCTTGAATACTGTGTGCCGTTCTGGTCGCCGTATCTTAAAAAGGATATAGCGTTATTAGAAAAGATACAGAGAAGAGCCATCAAAATGGTAAAGAGGATGGAAGGATACTCCTATG
Source organism: Ichthyophis bannanicus (assembly GCA_033557465.1). NCBI lineage: Eukaryota > Metazoa > Chordata > Amphibia > Gymnophiona > Ichthyophiidae > Ichthyophis > Ichthyophis bannanicus. The sequence goes on from CM066035.1 coordinate 17,715,506, forward strand.
AAGAGAGGCTAAAATGGTTAGGGCTCTTCAACCTGGAAAAGAGACGGCTGAGGGGAGATATGATAGAGGTCTATAAATTAATGAACGGAGTGGCAGGGCTAAACGTAGATCGATTGTTTACGTTATCAGAATATAGAAAGACTAGGGGACATGCAATGAACCTACAGGGTAAACTATTTAAGACAAATAAAAGAGAATATTTTTTCACTCAATGTGTAATCAAACTCTGGAATTTGTTACTGGAGGATGTAGTTAAGGCTGTTAGTGTAGCTGGGTTTAAAAAAGGTTTGGACAAGTTCCCAGAGGAAAGGTCCATAAATCATTATTAAAAAGAGACCCAGGATATCAATGCTTGACCCAATGTCTTTTGGGGAAACTGCTAGGTACATATGACCTAGATTGGCCACTGTTGGAAACAGGATACTGGGCTTGATGGACCTTGGTCTGACACAGTATGGCATATCTTATGTTATTATTCCGGGCTATACAATGTATTTGTGAGTGATATTGCTGAAGGGCTGAATGGAAAAGTCTGTCTTTTTACAGATGACACGAAAATTTGCAAGTGTGGACTCCCCTGAGGGAGTGGATAAAGTGAGGAAAAATCTACAAAAGCTGCAAGAAAGGTCTAATGCTTGGCAGTTACAATTTAATGCAAAGAAGTGCAGTGTCATGCACTTGGGAAGCAGAAATCCAGGGTAAATGTACACGATAGGGGGCGAGAGGTTGGTGTGCACGGACCAGGAGAAGGACCTTGGTATGATTATTTCTGAGGATGTCAAAGTGGCAAAAGAGTGCAATAAGGCAGTGGCAAAAGCCAGGAGGATGTTGGGCTGCATACAAAGAGGAATTACCAGCAGAAAGGAAGAGGTACTGTGGAAGGTGGAGGCCTGTGATCCACCTTGTCTGATATAAGCAAGCAAGCCTAGCTAGCTTGACCTGTAAATGAAGCTAGTGAAGAGGCCTATGGGAATTGCACATCCCCCAATATGCTCCTGTAGAGCTGGAACTTAGCAAAAGTATTGGATTAGCTTAGACAAGCAGAACTGAACGATGGAAAAATACAGAAAAATATGTTTAAAAGTCACTGATAAGAGGATACAGTTGTGAAGGATTTAATTAAGACTGCTGACAGATGAGTTACAGAACCCTGCTCCCTACACGTACGAACTGGCTCAATGGCCTTGAAAGTAGGAAAGTAACAAGTAGGTGAACAGGCCATTGTAATTGGGACTAGAAGGGGGGTAAGCAGGTGCTGAGCCCACTGAAAGAACATAATTGGATAATCATATCAGTACCGGGACCAATAGAAGGGGTACGGGAGGTTACCGGGACCAATGAAATGTCTTGCTATACCTAGAATAGAGCTAAAGTCTATAAAAGTTGTTGTATTGCCAGAAAACTTTGCTCAGCCATTTTGAAATTGACTTTGCTTGAGACTTGTGCACAAATAAATGATTTGGACCTTCTGAACAGACTCCTGGTATTATTGGTTTGTCTGCGCTCTGCTGCTACATATTCTTGGTGCGTTGGCCGGGAAGTTGTGGAATCAGAGTGTATATAGGGCAATATACCACGACTTTCCGCCTCTATAGGCTTGGTCCTGCCGGGATCGCGCCCTTCCGACGGGGGCTACTCCCTGGCGCCGCCGGTCCCTTGCATTGGAGGGAGCTGGTCGGACCTCGGCGGGTGCCGGGCCCGGCTGGAGCCAACGCCTCGAACCCGAGTGAGGGGAGTCCGAGGTCCAACTCATGCGCCTGCTTGGAAAGTTTGAGGACCGGATCCGGTGAGTAGAGTTTTGATTTGCCATGTCTAGACAGATAAGAAAGAGCAGTGCTGCCATTTGAACTTGGAAATTGGTAAGAGAGCTTGATCACCTCTCCAAGACGGGCCGAGTAACCCCGCATGAGTATCCGCAGGGCGAAACCCCCATCTTCTTGTATTTTGGAAATTGAATAAGACTAGTCAGAATAGATAGAAACGAATGCATTCTGGGATACGTTGCTAGCATGATTGTGTGAATGAAGTGTGAATGAGAGGTCTGGCAGCACGGAACAAGTGAAGGCGGACCCCTGACTAGCGCATTTCCTGCCCAGGCGACCGCGTTCAGGTCGCGAAAAGGGGGAAGCGATTGTCGTCTTGTCTTGTTATTTGTTCTCCTTATACGTTTCCAGGGCCGTGAGGACCCCTTACCCACGGTCCGCTCTCCTTTTCCCTTTTGTTTGTTGTTGCGCGCACACATCGAAATGGGAGGGGCGGGGTCTACTAGGAACACTCCATTAGAATGTATGATCGCACATTTTAAAGAGGGATATTCTGGAGATTATGGTATTAAAATGACTGCAGCCCGTTTACAGATTTTGTGTACTAGGGAGTGGCCCGATCTAGACCCTACCTGGCCCCGAGAGGGAACTTTTAATGTAGGAATTATCCAGTTAGTACACCGTAGAGTGCGGATAGCGCACCCCGATCAGTACCCCTATATAGATTCCTGGTTAAGTATTTGTGAAGATCCGCCCCCTTGGGCGCAGCGCTGTTATGAAGAACAGTGCAGAATAATGTTAGCGAAGACAGATTATAGTCAGAAAATAGAACAGCCTAGAACGAAAGGGAAGGATAAGAAGTCCAGGAAAAAGCCCATCCTGGTAGATCCTGATTCCCCAGAAATGGTTCCCCGGCAGCCTCTAACCCCAGGCCCAGTAAGAGCCGCCCGGCATCCTGCCCCAGAAACCCCGAGACAGCGGGGGCGGGACCCCTCCCCTGAGCTATTACCCAAAGAGCAGGAAGAAGAGCCCTCTTTACTTGAAGTTGATTCTTCTGGGACAGAAAGAGGAGAGTCAGATACAGAAACAGAGCAAATAGAAACTGAAACTTCCATAAGTGATGCTGACAGTGTAAAAATGGTTGCCAGCGCTAGTTTGCCAGTAAAAAGTGCATCTAAAGTGAAACACGTAGAAAAGAAGAAGGTGACCCCTGATAGGACAGTTACGAAAATATCCCTCAGATCCCAAAAGACATCCACTGCCAAGATGATGCCCTTATGGCAAGTCCCGGGGTTGCCCGTAAAGAATGATGATGATGAGGTGGTAGCGGGACCCCTAAGCTATGTGTATGTCCCTTTCTCTACAACTGATTTGTTAAATTGGAGGACACATTATGCCTCCTATACCAATAAGCCCTTAGAGCTTACAGAATTAGTGAATACTATTATGGAAACCCACCAACCAACTTGGGCAGATTGCCGCCAACTCCTGACCACTCTATTCACGACAGAGGAGCGGGCACGAATTAGAAAAGCAGCCATTGATTGGCTGGCGGAGAACCCTGTAGCTCTGGGACCAGGGACAGAAAGAATAGATCATCGGGAAGCAGCCCAGAGAGAATTCCCGAATGAAGACCCTCGATGGGATCCAAATACAGACTTAGGATCCAGAGCCCTAGCCCGTTTTCGCCAAGGCTTTTTACAAGGTCTGAAAAGGGGGGGCCAGAAAGCTATGAACCTTTCCAAAGTTGCAGGAGTTATCCAAGGTATAGATGAGAGCCCCGCAGAATTTCATGAAAGACTAACTGAAGCATACAGAATGTATACTCCCTATGATCCCGAGGCACCAGGAAGTTTATGTATGGTGAATTCTGCTTTTGTAAATCAGTCTCAACCAGACATTAGACGTAAATTACAAAAATTAGAAGGGTTTGCGGGCATGAATACAACTCAGTTACTGGAAGTCGCTCATAAAGTGTATGTGAATCGTGATAATGAAAGACAGAGAGAATGTGATCGAAAGATGAAGAAGAAAGCTGATTTTTTGGCTGCGGCCATAGTTGAACAGAAAAGGGGAGGTACCCCTAGTCGACGGAGCAGAGGAAGGGGGCAGGGCCGAAGTGGAGGTCGGCCCCAACTAGGCGTAAACCAATGCGCCTATTGCAGAGAGGAAGGACATTGGAGAGATGCATGCCCGCAACTCGAAGACGCCCAGCAAGATGACGAAAACAATCATCAGTGGAGAGAAGAGAGACGAGGCCGTCCCCGAAACCGCGGAGGAGCCAATCGAGAACAATTCCAGCGAGAAAGAGGAGGAGCAATACAAGCATTGACTACGACAGCCCATGATGATGATGACGTGGATTAGGACAGACCGGGCTCCGAGTTTGCTTTAGGTCTCCAGGAGCCTATGGTCGGAATACAAATAGGAGACCAAGTTATGAACTTTATGGTTGATACTGGAGCAGAACATTCAGTAGTAGACAAAAAGATAGCCCCATTTTCTACAAAAGCAGTCACCATTATAGGAGCAACTGGTGCCAAAGCTACAAAATCTTTTCTTCAGAATCGTATATGCAGTCTAGGAGGACAGCAAATAACTCACCAATTCCTTTACATGCCCGAATGTCCAGTGCCACTACTGGGACGAGATATGTTAGCCAAACTTCAAGCACAAATATCCTTCTCTAAGAAAGGAGAAATGCAAATGACAGTAAATCCCCAAGTCAAACCAGCAGGAATAATGCTGCTGACAGTTCCCCGAGAAGAAGAATGGAGATATTACATTGATGATTCTATCCAAGACACTTATTTCGAACAAACTTTAAAGAACATCCATGCACCACCTGGAGTATGGGCAGAAGGCAGTCCTCCAGGCCTAGCCAAACATATAGCTCCAGTAATTGTAACCCTTAAGCCTAGTGCTACACCAGTACATGTCAAACAGTACCCTTTCCCAAGAGCTGCAATTGAAGGCATTCATCGCCACTTGCAAAGATTACTCGAATATGGCCTACTAAAAGTATGTCAATCCCCATGGAACACTCCACTTTTGCCAGTAAAGAAACCTGGAACAGATGATTACCGCCCAGTGCAAGACCTAAGGAGAGTGAATGAAGCAGTTGAAACTATACATCCAGTTGTACCCAATCCTTATACTCTTCTAGGACTGATACCTGCTGAAGCTACCCACTTTACTGTACTAGATCTAAAAGATGCATTCTTTTGCATAAGACTAGCCCCTGTAAGTCAAATATTGTTTGCATTCGAATGGCAGGACCCCATCTCTGGAAGAGGGGGCCAACTCACATGGACACGATTACCCCAAGGATTCAAGAATTCGCCTACCATCTTTAGTGCTGCACTGAATCAAGACCTTTCAAGCTATCCAGTGGCCCCGGGGAAGAGAGTGCTTCTCCAGTACGTGGACGATCTGCTGATAGCTGCCGTATCAGAAAGTGAATGTATACAAGCCACCAAAGATCTCTTGCAGTTACTAGATGAAGCTGGATACAAAGTTTCCATAGCAAAAGCACAATTATGTCAAAAAGAAGTGAAATACTTGGGTTTTCGTATAACCCAAGGAAGCCGAAGATTAGGCAGAGAGAGAAAAGAAGCACTATGCAGAATTCCAACCCCAACAACCAGAAAGCAAGTCAGAGCCTTTCTGGGAGCGGCAGGATATTGCCGAATCTGGATACCCAACTTTGCCCAAATTGCCAAACCACTGTATGAAGCCACAAAAGGAGAAGAGAAGTCGCCACTGGAGTGGGGACCTGAGCAGGATACAGCCTTCAAGAAGTTAAAGGAAGAATTAATGTCATCACCAGCACTTGGACTACCAGATGTTCACAGGCCTTTCCACTTGTTTGTACATGAAGCACAGGGAAACGCCTTAGGCATGTTGACTCAGAAATTGGGAAATTGGGAGCGACCTGTAGCATACCTATCGAAACAGTTGGACACTGTGGCCAAAGGATGGCCACCTTGCCTGAGAGCAGTTGCAGCTACAGCATTATTAGTGAGTGAAGCAGACAAGCTCACATTAGGACAGAATATGCGAGTCACTGTGCCACATGCAGTCCTTGCCCTCATGGAACAAAAAGCAAATTATTGGCTCACCAATTCCCGAATGTTGAAATATCAGAGCATGTTATGTGAAAACCCACAGATACAACTGGAAGTGAGTCATGCTTTGAATCCAGCCACCTTGATACCCATTAGTGAAGAACTCCCAGAACATGACTGTATCGAAGTCATGGACACTGTATTCTCCAGCCGACCTGACCTAACAGATGTGCCCATAGACAATCCTGATCAAATTTATTATGTTGATGGGAGCAGTCTCATCCTCAATGGACGACGCTGTGCCGGATATGCAGTTGTCACTCAACATGAAGTAGTTGAGTCATCAGCTCTAGCCTCAGGCACATCAGCCCAGAAAGCCGAATTGATAGCACTCACCCGAGCATTATTATTAGGAGCGAAACTTCTGTTAAATGTATATACAGATTCCAAATATGCCTTTACTACCCTACATGCCCATGGAGCTCTCTATAAAGAACGAGGGCTCATCACATCCGGAGGAAAATCAGTCAAGTATGGCCCCGAGATACTGATGTTACTTGATGCAGTATGGGCCCCAACTCGTGTAGCTGTCATGCATTGTAGAGGACATCAAGCAGGAAAAGGAGAAGTTGCCCGAGGAAATAGGTTTGCAGATGCCTCAGCACGACAAGCAGCTATGACAGGACAAATTACACCACAAGCTATGCCAATGCAAGCAGCATTGTTCCCAGTACCTTTAAACTTATGGACAACACGATATACCACCAAAGAATTAGATTACTACTGTAACAAGGAAGATGGAGTACTGAAAGATGGATGGATTGAGCTGCTACCAGCAGAGGGCAGTCAACCCCCTGGACGAATAGTAATTCCCGAACTGTTAGGACCATCCTTTGTCAAAGCCTTTCACGAAGCCACCCTCTATGGGAAAAGTGCTATGGAAAAAGCACTCAGACCACATTTTTACATTACTCTATTGACAACCATATCAGCTTCAGTAGCACGGCAATGTCTAACTTGTGCCAAGAATAATGCCAAGCAGGGCCTTATAACGGCACCCCGAGTTCAGTCAGGAGGTGTAACCCCCATGCACCACCTACAAATTGATTTTACCGAAATGCCAAGAGCCAATGGATATCATTACATATTAGTATTAGTCTGTACTTTCTCCGGGTGGGTAGAAGCCTTCCCAACCAGAACTGAGAAAGCCCGAGAAGTTACCAAAGTTTTAATGAGAGAGATTGTCCCTAGGTTTGGAATTCCAGCAGTAATAGGGTCAGACAATGGACCCTCATTTGTCTCCCAGATTACTCAACAGTTAGCAAGAGCTTTGCAGATACAATGGAAGCTCCACACTGCATATAGACCCCAGAGTTCAGGGAAAGTTGAGCGAATGAATCGTACCCTAAAAGCCCAAATGTCTAAGCTTTGTCAGGAGACACGCCTGAAGTGGCCCCAAGTACTCCCGATAGCTTTACTCAGAATACGCTCAGCTCCTGTAAAGTCAACAGGATTTTCCCCTTTTGAAGTTCTATATGGTAAACCCCCACCAATAGTGCAGGGAATTAAAGGAAGTCTAGCCCAAATTGGTTCAGAAATAACCAGGCAAGAACTCCTAGCTCTTAGTTTTGTTCTGCAGACTCTCCATGCGTGGATCCAAGACCAGTTGCCTATCAACTTGACGGAACCTCTGCATCCCTACCAGCCTGGTACCTCGGTGTGGATCAAAGATTGGAAGAAGACACCGTTGGAACCCCATTGGAAGGGACCATACACCGTCATCCTGTCTACCCCAACTGCAGTAAAGGTAGCGGAGATCGACGCCTGGATCCACCACAGCAGAGTCAAGCCCGCCGCTGATCCTGAACCTGAGCAGTGGACAGCAGAACAGCATCTTGATGCACCCTTGCGAGTTACTCTGAGACGGCAACCAGCAGTATAAGCATTCTGTCACAGTGCTTTGCAGTAGCCAAGTCTTTCGAAGAGGATTGCTGTTTTCCATACAGCAAGAGTTTGTTTTCAACGAACCTCATGTGTGTGATTTACCACACTACTTTGATGCTACATTGATTGACCAGACTTCACAAGCCAACTGAAATTGCTAAGATGGTCAATGTGTGATGGACAACTTGAGGATCTTCAATCAACACCCAGCACCCGTTGAATTGCTTCATTAGCGAACGGGACGAAGAAAAGAACGTCGTGGTCAAGATCCGCAAGCTGAGGATTCAGAAGAACTTCAATCAACATGTATCTTTACCTTTGCTTTGCCCTGGTTGCCTGCTTTGGAGGTTTTGAACTGACTTATGCCTTACCTCCATGCACTGCTTGCATTACTTCTACTCGAACTGGACTGAAAGTAACTCAGACTTTGATTTACCATTCTTATTATACCTGCACTGGTAAAGTGACTCGGTGTATATATAACACCACTGAACTAAATGTTTGCACTAATGGTAAATCTAGAGTATGCTATAATCCGCATCAGAATCCATCCTATTACACGTTGGAGATACGATGGAAGGATGCAGATGGACCTATAATAACTGCTACACAACCACTTAAAGATACTAGTAGACCTGTTGTTTTGAATTTCGATGCCTGTAATGTTATAAATAGAGATAGTCGCTCCAACTGTGGTACCTGGGAAAAAGCGTATCGAAATGACCATAAGTATATGTGCCCAGAAGGTGCCATGGGATGGAGAAAGTGTACAGGTAAAAAGGAACCAGGCTATAGTACTGCCCCAGAAGCAGATTACTATTGCCCGAATTGGGAATGTGTTTTTTATGCTACATGGAATGATGGTATAGTTGACGAAAAGATAGATAAACGAATGGCCACTCTCACCAAGTCAACAACAGATGACAAATGTCAGAAAGATGCTTGTAACCCCTTACACTTACAGATACGCAACCCTAGTGTATGGAAACAAGGATACAAATTTGGTCTACGTACTGGATCAGATCCAGGTACTGGATCAGATCAGGTACTGGATCAGATCCAGGAACCATTGTGTATATAAGATTGAATACCCAAGCCCACTAGTCATCTAAATATCATATCCATAACACCTTCTATGAGGCCATGCATGTAAATAAGTTTGAAATCCCTCATCCTTCTTAGAATTTATTCTTAGAATTAGCCGGAGCAGTAGTATCTAGTCTCAAAATCTCAGATTGTTATTTCTGTGGCGGAACCCAAATGGGTGACCAGTGGCCATGGGAAGCTCAAGAATTGAATTATTCTCTTACAATCAGACTGAATTATACAAGGCTACTAGCGAATGGGTGTTAGCGCACTCAATTGTTGGACATCTTTGCTATACCAGAACTGGACCTCAGTTCACCCAACAGGTAGGACAGCTGGTCTGTCTTAGCCAGAAATTCTATAATGCCACTACCAAGAAGACGTCATGGTGGTCAGGAATCAAACACTCTGAACCTCCTAACCCATTAGCCAGATTTCCTGAACTTGCTGATTTATGGACTAATCTTGCCAAAACCCATGCTTGGCAAGCCCCACCTGGCCTATATTGGATCTGTGGAAACCGAGCGTATGCTCGACTCCCGCCCCAGTGGGGAGGAGCATGTGTCTTAGGGACCATCAGACCTTCTTTCTTCCTGTTAAACACTGAACATGGAGAACAATTAGGATACCCAGTATACACTACCCACAGACACAAAAGAGCACTACGACAGAAGAGATCACCTCTTCAAGTAGGCAAATGGGAGAAGTGGAAGGGTGATGATTGGCCACCAGAGAGAATCATTGAGTATTATGGGCCTGCCACTTGGAATGATGATGGTATGTATGGTTATCGAACCCCAGTCTATATGATTAATCGTATTATTCGCTTACAAGCAGTAGTTGAAATAATAACCAATGAAACTAGCCAAGCTCTTACACTTTTAGCCAGACAAAGTACTCAGATGCGCACTGCTATATATCAGAATCGCTTAGCACTTGATTATTTGTTGGCAGCTGAAGGAGGAGTATGTGGTAAGCTGAATTTAAACAATTGTTGTTTAAAAATAGATGATAAGGGTCAAGTAGTTGAAGAAATTGCTAAAGATATGCAAAGACATGCTTATGTGCCAGTACAGACTTGGCACTCACTGAAATTCCCTAACTGGTTTGCCAACCTTTTCTCATGGCTGGGAGGACTTAAAACTTTCCTTATACTAGTGCTAATACTTGTTGCTGTTATTTTCTTATTACCATGTCTAATCCCATGTTGTATGCGTTCTATTCATAGTGCTATTGAAAGTACAGTAGAGCGGAAGACCGCAACTAAGATTATGGCCTTGTACCAACCAGCACCTCCTGCATATAGTCGGAATTCGAGAACCTAGTATAACTATTTTGAAGTGATTTAATTCTCACACCTTATTAAGTAATAGGGTGAGATTAATCAAAGGGGGGAATGTGGCAGGTGGAGGCCTGTGATCCACCTTGTCTGATATAAGCAAGCAAGCCTAGCTAGCTTGACCTGTAAATGAAGCTAGTGAAGAGGCCTATGGGAATTGCACATCCCTCAATATGCTCCTGTAGAGCTGGAACTTAGCAAAAGTATTGGATTAGCTTAGACAAGCAGAACTGAACGATGGAAAAATACAGAAAAATATGTTTAAAAGTCACTGATAAGAGGATACAGTTGTGAAGGATTTAATTAAGACTGCTGACAGATGAGTTACAGAACCCTGCTCCCTACACGTACGAACTGGCTCAATGGCCTTGAAAGTAGGAAAGTAACAAGTTGGTGAACAGGCCATTGTAATTGGGACTAGAAGGGGGCTAAGCAGGTGCTGAGCCCACTGAAAGAACATAATTGGATAATCATATCAGTACCGGGACCAATAGAAGGGGTACGGGAGGTTACCGGGACCAATGAAATGTCTTGCTATACCTAGAATAGAGCTAAAGTCTATAAAAGTTGTTGTATTGCCAGAAAACTTCGCTCAGCCATTTTGAAATTGACTTTGCTTGAGACTTGTGCACAAATAAATGATTTGGACCTTCTGAACAGACTCCTGGTATTATTGGTTTGTCTGCGCTCTGCTGCTACAGTACTAATGCCACTATATAAGTCACTGGTGAGGCCTTACTTGGAGTACTGTGTTCAGTTCTGGAGACCATATCTTGCAAAGGATGTAAAAAGACTGGAAACTGTTCAGAGGAAGGCCAACAAAATGATTTGGAGCCTGTGTCAGAAGCCTTATGAGAAGAGACTTGAAGACCTAAATATGTACACTCTGCAGGAGGGATAGGGGAGATATGATTCAGACCTTTAAATACTTAAAGAGAAATAATGAACAAACCTCTTCCAAAGACGGGGAAGCTGTAAAACTAGAGGGCATAACATGAAGCTGCAAGGGGGTAAACTGAAAGGCAATGTCAGGAAATACTTTTTCACCGAAAGGGTGGTGGATGCTTGGAATGCCCTCCCGATGGAAGTGGTGGGGGCAAATACAGTGAAAGAATTTAAAATGGCATGGGAGAGACACAGTGGATCCCTACAGCAACAGGATAAAATCAAAATAAACTGAACTATCTAATTTCTCAACATACAGGGGTGTCCTACATGGAGCGGTGGGTTTACCCCTAAAACAAAGACATGGGGAGGGGTGGCCTGCACTGAGAGGCAGATTCACCTACTATTGCCATCTTACTGGGCAGACTAGATGGACCATACTGGTCTTTATCTGCCGTCATTTACTATGTTACTATGTAAAAGAAAGGAACGCCAATAAAATACAAAAAAGTAAGAAAATGGAAAAAAAACCCAGTCATCGTGAGGGAGGAGATGGGAAGGGCCAGCAAAAGGATGGGAGGAGGGGGGGGGGCAGAATTCTAAGCCCTACATTGTGATTCAAAAGCTCATAATGGGTTTTAAGAAGAGGTTTAAATTTGGGAAAGGAGAACTCCAGATGGATATCAGGGGGGAGTAAATTCTAGAGGCTGGGATGGAGAAAATAGAAGATTGAATGTCTGGTGGACTCTTTGTGGTCACGAGAAGGGGGGGGGGGGGGGCGAGATGAAACAAGTTTGTATGGATAGAGCGGAGAAGACGTGGTGGAGCATGCAGAATAATGATAGGCAGGAGTACTGGTGTGCAGAGTTTTGTGAACCAGGGCCAGAAGCTAGAACTGAATCTGAAATGGGATTTACTAACAAGAAGAGAAATGTGGTCAAATTTGAAGGCATGGTGAAGGATACGGATGGCAGTATTTTGAACTGTTTGTAGACGTTTAAGTGATGATGGAGTAAACAGGAATAGATATGACAGAATCTAAGCGAGATATGACAAGATTGAGGAGCAGATGGCAGAGTTGGAAAGAAAAGAGTGGAGAGCGCGAATGTGATGACGGATGAAGAGTGTTTGGCCACTGCGCTAATCTGATCACAGAAAAAGAGACCGCTATAATTACAGGCCTGTCCAGTGTGTGGAGTGTGTTATGTTTTACATTAGACTCACAGTTACATAATTAAGCTGCATAAAAAACAGCATTCCAGTTTTAAAAAAAAATATCCTGGGGTTATATAAGTGAGGAGACCGCTGAGCTCCTGCCTAGGGCTGTGGGAAGGAAGCTCATGTGTTTTGGCTGGGGGAGGGCATCAGTCCATTTCTGCCTCAGGTAGCAGCTTGTCTTGAGCAGGACCTGGGGGGGGGGGCAATTGCTCTTCTCCCGGGAGCTGGCGCAGAGGGTCCTTCCTCTTCTCCCGGGAGCTGGCGCGGAGGCTCCTTCCTCTTCTCCCGGGAGCTGGCGCGGAGGCTCCTTCCTCTTCTCCCGGGAGCTGGCGCAGAGGGTCTTTCCTCTTCTCCCGGGAGCTGGCGCGGAGGCTCCTTCCTCTTCTCCCGGGAGCTGGCATGGAGGCTCCGTCCTCTTCTCCCGGGAGCTGGCGCGGAGGCTCCTTCCTCTTCTCCCGGGAGCTGGCGCGGAGGCTCCTTCCTCTTCTCCCGGGAGCTGGCGCGGAGGGTCTTTCCTCTTCTCCCGGGAGCTGGCGCGGAGGCTCCTTCCTCTTCTCCCGGGAGCTGGCGCGGAGGCTCCTTCCTCTTCTCCCGGGAGCTGGCGCGGAGGTTCCTTCCTCTTCTCCCAGGAGTTGGCGCGGAGGCTCCTTCCTCTTCTCCCGGGAGCTGACGCGGAGGGTCTTTCCTCTTCTCCCGGGAGCTGGCGCCGAGGGTCTTTCCTCTTCTCCCGGGAGCTGGCGCGGAGGCTCCTTCCTCTTCTCCCGGGAGCTGGCGCGGAGGGTCTTTGCTCTTCTCCCGGGAGCTGGCGCGGAGGCTCCTTCCTCTTCTCCCGGGAGCTGGCGCGCAGGCTCCTTCCTCTTCTCCCGGGAACTGGCGCGGAGGCTCCTTCCTCTTCTCCCGGGAGCTGGCGCGGAGGCTCCTTCCTCTTCTCCCGGGAGCTGGCGCGGAGGCTCCTTCCTCTTCTCCCGGGAGCTGGCGCGGAGGCTCCTTCCTCTTCTCCCGGGCATTGGCGAGGAGGTTCCTTCCTCTTCTCCCGGGAGCTGGCGCGGAGGCTCCTTCCTCTTCTCCTGGGAACTAGCGCGGAGGCTCCTTCCTCTTCTCCCGGGAGCTGGCGCGGAGGGTCTTTCCTCTTCTCCCGGGAGCTGGCGCGCAGGCTCCTTCCTCTTCTCCCGGGAGCTGGCGTGGAGGCTCCTTCCTCTTCTCCCGGGAGCTGGCGCGGAGGCTCCTTCCTCTTCTCCCGGGAACTGGCGCGGAGGCTCCTTCCTCTTCTCCCGGGAACTGGCGTGGAGGCTCCTTCCTCTTCTCCCGGGAGCTGGTGCGGAGGCTCCTTCCTCTTCTCCTGGGAGCTGGCGCGGAGGCTCCTTCCTCTTCTCCTGGGAGCTGGCGCAGAGGGTCTTTGCTCTTCTCCTGGGAGCTGGCGCGGAGGCTCCTTCCTCTTCTCCTGGGAGCTGGCGCGGAGGCTCCTTCTTCTTCTCCTGGGAGCTGGCGCGGAGGCTCCTTCCTCTTCTCCTGGGAGCTGGCACAGAGGGTCTTTGCTCTTCTCCTGGGAGCTGGCGCGGAGGCTCCTTCCTCTTCTCCTGGGAGCTGGCGCGGAGGCTCCTTCCTCTTCTCCTGGGAGCTGGCGCGGAGGCTCCTTCCTCTTCTCCCGGGAGCTGGCGCGGAGGCTCTTTCCTCTTCTCCCGGGAACTGGCGCAGAGGCTCCTTCCTCTTCTCCCGGGAGCTGGCGCGGAGGGTCCTTCCTCTTCTCCCGGGAGCTGGCGCGGAGGCTCTCCTTCCTCTTCTCCCGGGAGCTGGCGCGGAGGCTCCTTCCTCTTCTCTGGGTGGAGGACTGCAGACAGTACTGGCAGGAAGTGTTTCCGATTCCCAGCTCCCAACTTACCCAGTTCCAGGTTGGAGACTTCCTGCCCAGTCCTGATTCTGAACACAAACTGCGATCAATGCTGCAAGTGCTATGATGCACCTTAGGGAAGAGCGAGAAATGCAGGACTGGCCTGGAATCCCCCTTCTGGACTCGGGTAACAGCAGCGCCTCCTAGCTCTAGTTACGCGTCTCTGCACTGCAGCCCCCTGACGCGGCGGACGGCTCTTGCGGAACAGGAATGCCACGTGCACCCCGCACCCATCTCAGCGTCGGCAACCCCGAGGCGGCGGCACGTGCACAGCTCCTATTGTTCCGTCTGTGCGGCGGCAGCACGTAAAGACCTGCAGCGAGGGGGCGTTTCCGTGGAAACCAACCGACCGCGGGTTAGGGCGGAGTCGGATGTGCGCGTGCGCGAGCGCCTCTGAACTCTTAACTGCTCGGAGTTTACGTCGAGGAGAGACTTCCGGGGGTGGGTGGGGCCTTGCAGGGAGCGTCGGCAAACGCATCTAGCACGGCATGAGGGGTCGTCGCACAAGTAGCTGCTTAGTGCTAATACTTAGCGTTTCAGAGCACCGCCCGGGATGAGTATGCCCCTGCCCGAAGAGCTTACAGTCCAAATGCCCGACATGAGGAGATAACGTTCCTGGAAGATGAAATAAATGACTGCTTCTTGGAGCAGCGGCTTCATGAACTGACAGACTTGCATAGGCTTTCAACCCAGTCCTCGGAGAACCTTAGGCCAGTCAGGTTTTCACAATTCCCACAATGAATATGCAGAACATAGATTTGCATACAATGAAGGCAGAACATGCAAATCTTTTCATGCATATTCATTCTGGGAATCCTGAAAACCTGACTGGCCTAGGGTGCCCCGAGGACTGGGATAAAAACCCCTGCAGGCTTAGTGGACACCAGATCTGATGCAAGAGATAATGGTGTTGGGGCCACTTGGCAATAGTGATCATAGCATGATTGTGTTTGATTTAATTAATGAAGGAGGGATGGTAAGGAAAGCCACAGTACTATCTTTTAACTGAATCAAAAGGCAAATTATGAGAAAATGAGGAAAATAGTTAAGAAAAAACTAAAAAGAGCAGCTGCAAAGGTTAAAGATTTCTATCAAGCACAGGTGATGTTTAACAATACTACTGTATATTGGAAGCCCAGACCAGCTGTATTCCACTAGGGTTGCCAACTGGCTCCTGATGCGCCCAACAGGCATGCTCCAGTCCTGGATTTTCCCTTCTGCATGCAGTTACTTGTAGTTTTCATTTTCTTATGGTGTGCAATGGATAAATCAGAACTACATATCTCTGCATGCAATGAGGTAAACCCAGGACTGAATCAAACCTGTTGGGCACATCTGAAGCCAGTTAAGAAAAGTGGAAGGAAGTCCAAAAAACTACCAGCATGGTTTAAAGGTGCGGTTAGAGAGGCTGTTGTTGCCAGAAAAGCATCTTTGAGGAAATGGAAAAAGAACCAAATGGCTAAATAAGCACAGGCAAGTTAAATGCAAGACATTCATAAGGTAGGCAAAGAGAGAATTTGAGAAGAAGCTTGCCGTGGAACCAAAAACGCATAATAAAAACATTCAATTACATTCGTAGCAAAAAACCTGTGAGAGAGTCAGTTGGACCATTAGATGATAGAGGGGTGAAAGACACACTAAGAGGAGACAAGGCCATAGCGGAGAGACTGAATGAATTCTTTGCTTCCGTCTTTAGTGAAGAAGATATAGGGATGTTACCCATGACTGAAATGATATTTAAAGATGATGACACAGAAGAATTGAAAGAAATATCGATAAACCAGGAATATGTATTATGAAGAGTAGCAAATCAGGAATATGAAGAGTGGCAAATCACCTGTACTGGATGGACCTGCACCTGTTATTGTAAATCACATAGTTGTATGGCTATGCGGTATATCAAAGAGTAACATAACATAAACCAGAGGATGTTGAAAGAACTGAAATATAAGATTGCAGACCTACTATATTGGTAATCTGTAAACTATCATTGAAATCATCTGTATTTCCTGAAGATTGGAGGATGGCCAATGTAATGTCAATTTTTAAAAAGGGTTCCAGGGGTGATCTGAGAAACTATAGACCAGTGAGCTTGACGTCAGTAATGGGAAAAATAGTCCTGGTTTAATGCGAAAAAGTCAACATAGCTTTAGCCGAGGGAGGTCTTATCTTACTAAATCTGTGTTATTTTTTTGAAGGTGTGAATAAAGGTGAGTCAGTTGATATAGTGTATCTGGATTTTCAGAAAGCCTTTGATAAGTTGATCCCTCATGAGAGACTTGGCAAAGTTAAAAAGTCATGAAATAAGAGGCAGTGTGGTATTGTGGATCAGGAACTGGTTAAAAGATAGAAAGCAGAGAGTAGGGCTAAATGGGCAATTTTCCCACTGGAGAAAGATGAATCGTGGAGTACCCCGGGGATCTGTGCTGGGTCCGCTGGTTTTTAACATATTCATAAATGACCTGGAAATGCAAATAACAAGGTAATCAAATTTGCAGATGACACAAAATTATTCAAAGTTGTTAAAACCCAAGAGGATTGTGAAAAATTGCAAGAGGATCTTGATAAATTGGAAGACTGGGCATCAAAATGGCAGATGAAATTTAATGTGGACAAGTGCAAGGTTATGCACTTAGGGAAGAACAACCCAAACTATGGTTACACGATGCAAGGTTCCACATTAGGAACCACCACCCAGGAAAAAGATTTAGGCGTCATTGTGGATACCATGTTAAAACCCTTGGCCCAGTGTGCAGCGGCGGCCAAGAGAGCAAATAGAATGCTAGATATGATAAGGAAAGGAATGGAAAATAAAACAAAAGATATTATAATGCCTCTGTATCGTTCCATGGTGAGACCGCACCTTGAATATTGTGTGCCATTCTGGTTGCCATATCTTAAAAAGGATATAGCGGAATTAGAAAAGGTTCAGAGAAGAGCCACCAAGATGGTAAATGAGATGGGAGGATACCCCTATGAGGAGAGGCTTGTGCCCTCTTCCCAGCCAGTATGTCTGTCCCCACGCACAGGAAGTCAGCATCAAGCCCTGGAGGAGGCGGAAGTGCAATGCTGGAGGTTTAGGTAAGTGCTGCAGGGCTGTTTGAACCCATTGCCCCTGCTGCAGGTCCTAGAAGGGGGTAATTGTGGCTGCAATGGGTAACTCCTGGGCATTGATGGTCTAGGCAACTGCTTAGTTTGCCTGATGATTGCATCGGCCCTGGTGGCAGTGGCCAAAGCAGGAATTACTAGCGTCCTGGATACCCTACGGTTGCCAATTGGCTCCAGATGCACCCAACAGGTGTGATCCAGTCCTGGGTTTTACCCCTTTGCATGCAGGGACATTTAGTTCTAATTTCTCCACTGCAGTCCATGCAAAATGCAATGTAATGGGGGCCTTTGACTCCCGGTGTCCCAGGAGCTCCTGTGTTTTCCTGGCAGTGTGACAGGACACAGATTGCCAAGCCTTTCTTTTGATAACTCAACAAACCCCCAATTCAGTGGTTACTATTAATAACTCAGCAAAAAAACCACCAGAAGCCTTTCTTTTGATAACTCAAGAAACCCCCAATTCAGTGGTTACTATTAATAACTGAGCAAAAAAACCACCAGAAGCCTTTCTTTTGAGGCAAGGAGTGCTTGTGGAAATCTAACCCTGGTCCCTTGCTTATGAAGCCAGTGCTCTAACCACTAGGCGGCTACTCTACTTTAATAGGAAATTTATTTATTTATTTATTTATTTTTATTTTTTATATACCGCGCTATTGAAATCAGCGCGGTTTACAGTAAAACTGAACAGAGCAACAATGCATTAAATATCACAATGTGCTTACATAGAACAATAGCAAACTACAAGTCCCTGCATGCAATGGGGTAAACACAGGATTGGATCAAGCATCTGGAGCCAGGTGGCAACACTACTGATACTTATCTATTGCTCTAATTCAGGGGATTCTCAGTCCAGCCCTCGGGATACCTAGCCAGCCAGGTTTTCAGGATAACCCCAATGAATATGCATGAGTGAGATTTGCATATAATGAAGGCAGTAATGTACATCTCTTTCATGCATATTGTGGTTATCCTGAAAACCTGGCTGGCTGGGTGTGTCTCGGGGACTGGGTTGAGAATCCCTGCTCTAATCACACACGTTTCTCTCCCTGCTGTTTCCCCTAGCGTTATACAGAGGTTTCGATTTTTCTCTCAGTTTTGGGAAATGTGCATCTCTGTTCATCGTGCTTTTCACAGTACGGGGGGGGGGGGGGGCATTTCTGTTTCTCTTTCCTGCTCGTTCTTTGATCTCAGTTTTGGGAAATGTGCATCTCTGATACCGTTTTATTTTGCATAGTACAGCAGGGATGTGTTTCTGTTTATCCGTTACTGCATTGTATGCAGACTCCAGCTTCTTGGGGTTTCCAATTCAGATTTTGCTTGCATTTTTCTGTTTTCAGATTGTGGCCCCTTGTTCTGTATCTGTTTCTGGTCTCTGTGTTTTGCAAGTGCGACTGAGGTCAGGTATTTTGCTAGTGTGTAGTTTCTGTGCAGGGATCTGGAGCAGCCCATACGCCTTGCTCTGTTTCCCAGTACAGGGCGTATTGGCATGGTAGGATCTGGTGCAATATTTACTGTATGCTTCATAGATGCTGAGTGTGTTTTGTTGCTGTTACTAGGATTAAATCAGAAGCTGTGCAGTGTCCCCGTCATTAGACCTGCCTCTTTTTGCAGACTGGGAGGTGCAGTGTTCATTAGGGGTTACGGTGTCATGCTGTCTTGCTCCTGTAAGCATGCCCGTCCCCTTTCCCAGCCCCACATGAACGTTTGTCAGCTGATTGACTCAGTGCTACCAGAGCAGGAGATGGTGTGTGTAGAGAATCTCTGACAGACTTGGGTTGTAAGAAGGAGCCACACAGTCCTATCTCCAAATCCTGTCACACTGGGAGGAATTAACCGTGCAATGGCTACTCGGTAAGAAATCATTACTGTGCTTTATCCAGGACATGCCTGGGTTTCTACGAAAGTGCCCTCTGTACTATGTAAGCCACAGGGCACATTCTGATCACACACAGACAGAAATTTCACTGACTTGCATGCATGATGCCGCTGGGTAAGTGGTGTGGTGCATTATTATCCCCATATTCACCCCCCCCCCCCTTCCCTCTCCCACCTGTCTCTGATGCTCGCTTCTGCTCTCTCTCTTCCTTTGATCCTTCCAGGTTCCCCCCCCCCCTCCTCCAACCCCTAGGTTTCTCTCCACTTATTCTATTCCTGTCCTCCCTCTCTCTCTCCTAATTCTCATATTCCTCTTTCTTGTCTCCCCCCCCCCCCTCCTTGATTCTCCACATCTCTTCCTACCTCCAAAAGGTTCCTCGGTGTCTTCATGCCCTGTAAATTCACCTTCCTCTTCTTCAGGTTTGGTAATTATGCTAGTCAGAGCTGCATGGGTCAGCACTGAAGGGAGCTGATCCCCTTGGCAGCCTTTCCCAAGTGATATGTGATTTCTTTGGAATCGGACACACGGGAGCGTGGGAGAAGAAAGACCACAGAGGCCGAGTGTATGTGTACTCTATGCTGTGCCCTGTGCTCCCAGCCCCAGGTCGCTGCTGATGAGCTGACTGGCGGGAAGGTGCACTTGTGCTTGATACGACTTCACTCAAGAGGATGCGCTTTTCTCTAGGGGTCCCTCAGTGGCCGTCCTCTGGCTACGGGTGCTGTGCAGCAGCTAGGAAATCAAAGGAGCGTGAAGACACTGGATCTTATTGTATTATTAGCTGGACGGCATTGCAAATAGCTGAGCGCACACTAGAAACCCTCTAACCAAAAAAACGCTGCAGCCCATGGAGAATGAAGCTCAAAAGTCAAGGCGCACCTGTAGCCAGTACTCAGCTCACCTGGAACAAACTACCTGAGTCTGTGCGTCAGGCGTCTTCTCTGGCCCTTTTCAAATCCAGGCCGAAAACTCACCTCTTGGCTGCCTCACCTGATCTCTCTCATCTTTCCTCTCTATCCCCCCTAGATGTGTCCCGTGTCTACAGCTGCTGTGTTGTCTGTCTTGTCTAGACTGTAAGCTCTGATGAGCAGGGACCGTCTTTTACATGTGTCTGTGCAGCGCTGCGTACATCTTGTAGTGCTTTACAAATGCTCAGTAGTAGTAGTGGTTAAGTGACTTGCCCAAGGCCACAATGAGTGCTGGTGGGAATTATTTGGGGACAGACAAAAACAAGGTAAGGGAAGGGGTCCCGGGCTGCCTCTTCTTTCACCTATTTGAGGATTGTCTGTGATTCTGAAATACTGTCCTCGACTCCATGGACTATGATCACTTCCTTTTCCTGATTTCAATAGGGACAGAGGCAAAGGAATTTGTGTGTCCTACATACTACTACTGAGCATTTGTATTTATTTATTTTATTTATTTACAATTTCTTATATACCACACTATTCGGCATCAGCGTGGTTTACATGGAACAGAAATATCAGACAGGATACATATGTCTGAGTTTAGAATTAACAGGACAGCAAAACTTGGATAACCGAGGGTAACTATTTACACACTGGAGTCATAGAATAAATGTAACATGTGATTCAATGGTCAAGGGCACCTTGCTAGGTGTGTTCTCATGTGTTGTTTGGTCAAATTACTGAGGGTTAAGCTATATAATAAAGATAATCAAATCCCTCAAAAGGTTCTTAGGCTATGACTAATAACGATAGATATCTATTAACCTATAGTATTGTTATAGCCACATGAGCACAATTGTTGTAAAAAGAATCTAAAGGTCTCGGACTGGAACAGGCACTATGGCGTGGACAATGTCCTGAAATTGTTCCTCATATACATCAATGACCTTAGTTCTTTCAATCTATTATTTTGCTATCCGATGTCTTACTGTTCTGGGTTTGCGATCCAATTAGTTATTACATGTATATCATTTTCATAATTCACAAAATAATAGAACTTATCTCATGTGGTTTTCTCGATGCTTATCTCAAAAATGATTGCAGTTGACTCATCCTTGTATGAGATATGATGGTAATGTATCGTCCTTATAGGAGATATGATGGTAATGTGTCGTCCTTATAGGAGATATGATGGTAATGTGTCGTCCTTATAGGAGATATGATGGTAATGTGTCGTCCTTGTATGAGATATGATGGTAATGTGTCGTCCTTATAGGAGATATGATGGTGATTATCTCAGGTGTGTTCTCCTGGCTGACTAGGTGTGTTGTGAAGCTACAAATAATTGAGTGGGGATGTGATTCAGTGTTCTCTTGTATAGCGCTACAAGACGTACGCAGTGCTGCACAGACATGTAAGAGACGGTCCCTGCTCATCGGAGCTTACAATCTAGTCAAGACAGACAACACAGAAGGTGCAGACAGGGATAAAACAAGGGGGGGGGGGAGGTAAGAAACAAGGAGATCAGGTGATTCAAGATCCAAAAGCAGCAGCCAAGAGGTGAGTTTTCAGCCTGGATTTGAAAAGGGTCAGAGAAGGTGCCTGATGTACAGACTCAGGTAGTTTGTTCCAGGTGTAAGGAGCAGCAAGGTGATAGGTGTGAAGGTGCTACACAGATGATTAGTAACTTGTGACGGGCTGCTACTGTCTTTTTAAAACTTTTGAAATGAGCGAGTACTACCTAGACTAGTCACTTCAAAATATATGGGGAAACGATGCCCGAGAAAGGACGACCCCTGCCACGCCCCGCCTGGGCGTCCCAGATTCGCTCCCCTAAAATCTGCTAACCCTAACCTGTTATCTAACCAGGGCAGCAGCGATGATATTTCCATATTGTTTTTTCTTCACCGCTAAGTGAGTTTTATTCAGTGATAAACGATGCTTTACAGCGGTTAGAAAGATGGGCGAGAACTTTGCATCTACGACTGAACGCATCAAAGACAAAAGTTCTTTGTTTTAATAATGCCATAGCACCTCCAGGTCTGTTAATAGAGGCATTAGATCAGTTAAATCTTCATACCGATCCAGTTCTTCGTGTTCTTGGGGTTTTGGTGGATATTAATTAATTAATTAATTAAGCTAAGCTTATATACCGCTTAGTCTAAAAGTCAAAGTGGTTTACAGAAAACAAAAAGCAAAAAAAAAAAAGCTTACACAGAACAAGAACTTAAATTAAGGGAAATTAAAGGAGAGTGCATTGAAGGTTTGCCTAATTTACTTGTACTGCAAAAGAACACTATGTCTGGGTAGTCTCATCAGTAGCTAGGTGGCCGATGAAGAGGAAAGTCTTTAGTTTCTTTCTGAACGTCATCAAGTCAGTAGTGCCATGAAATACGTTGTGGACCGCATTCCATAAAGTTGGAGCAAAGAGGGAAAATGCCCTTCTTGGG
Organism: Ichthyophis bannanicus; assembly: GCA_033557465.1. NCBI lineage: Eukaryota > Metazoa > Chordata > Amphibia > Gymnophiona > Ichthyophiidae > Ichthyophis > Ichthyophis bannanicus. The sequence goes on from CM066035.1 coordinate 17,738,035, forward strand.
GTTGAAACAGTGGTCTTAGCGTTAAGTATAATCTATCCTTTGAGGCCCACATTAACTCAGTTGTATCAAAATCATTTTAAACTATGCCAACTACATAGAATTAAATCAATTTTTCTGTTGGTGATTTCAGACTTTTAGAGCAAAGCTCTATTTTGGCCTATTTGGATTATGGTAACACCCTGTTTATCAATTGCTCACAACAAGTGAAACATCTGCAACTTTGCCAAAACATCGCAGCTCGACTTTTATATTTGGAGTCTTCCGATATATGGCAGTGACTCCTTTACTTCATGATCTGCATGGGCTTAGGGTTTCAAAAGGGTTCATTTTAAGTTTTATACATTTCTTTATAAATGTTTTAATGATTATATATCGAAGTGGTTTTCTTCATTGTTGCTTCCACTTTTAGAAATTAGGTCAAAACGTTTAAGGGCTTATTCTGTCCTCGATGTAGATCTCCTCTGTACGTCTGGTCTGAGCCGGATGTACAGAAGGGTTCGCGATTCTGATCTCGTGGGGCATGTCTAGCATCACGGGATCAGAATCGTGAACAATCCTATACGTGCATGCCAGGATTGCAATTCAGCCCGGCCTGCACGTACAAGACCTTCCCGGCTAACTCAGTCAAGGCTCTTCTATGGCGCTGCGGCGATGCCGGCCACTGGACTTCAGGGACTCATTCCCCACAGCCCAACCCCCGATCTGGCCTCCTAAGGCTAGGGTTGGGCTGCGGGGAATGCTTTCGGGCCCCCCTGCCCAATCCAAGCCCCGGGCCACTGATCCTTTATGTACGGGAAAGTTACTTCCCAGTACAAGTCGTCGGCCTTGGACATACAGGGCCGACATTAAAATCGGCTCTGTACATCCAGGGCTGGTGACTGCCCACCGCCCACCCTGCTACCGCTTCCGATCCTCCCCTTCCCCGCCCCCATCTAACTTCCCTGTACAACAGGTTGGGAAGTTAGATGTGGGCAGAGAAGGCACAAATAGTGGGGATGGACGTGGCATAGAATCGGGCCCTTAGTCTTTCAGTGCTCTCTTATTTCCTCCTAGTAGAGGTATTAGTTTTAAACCTAGGTTTATATACAGTATTCCTTATAAGGCGGCAGAATTCTAGTTGCAGCTACCAATGAGGATTAAAGATTCTTCATCTTTTTAACTTTTAAAAACATCTGAAGTCATGGCTGTATGACTGTCGACTCCAGTTTTGGTTACGTTTTTCTTACCTTATTTCTTTCTATGTGATGTCTCTTGCTGTAAACCACACTGCACCACAAAGTCTGGGATTATAGCGGTATATACGTCCATGTTAGATTTAGAATTAGGGTCACCACATAGAAAGTGGAGAACAGATGAAAGGGAACGTAGAAACTCATGTTTTTCAGTTGACAAGACCAAGATTCTGATGTTTTAGAACTAACAGTGAACATTATTTTCAGGGGGCATTTTCTCTTCTTTCTTGAAAACTGTAACCAGCAAAACAATTAAAACATGGCCTCACCCTTAGCTGAGTATCCCCCCACTTTTCAGGGACCCATCAGCTTTTATTAGAGGTAGGCCTGGTCAGATACAAGGCACTGTATACCCAAGTCCCACAGTACCTCTCCTCTCTGACTATCTTACCCCCACGCTGTCTGCGCTCTCTCCAGGACAACCGTCTGGTTCTCCCTTCCCCATCTAGGGCTAAACATGACCTCACTCAAAGCTCTGCTTTCTTCTTTGTCACCCCTATCTTTTGGAACTGTCTCCCCTCTTAGATGCGACTTGAACCCTCCTAAAGACCCACCTGTTCATGCAAGCCTTAGGCATGGATGTAACCTAAGGATGCTACATATACGAATAGCCTTCCGTTGTGTTTACTATGTTTTAGTGTTCATGCTCTCTGCTCTTTGGCCTGCTCTACTTCCTAGTCTTCTCCTTTCTCTTTCCTGTCATGCAGTGGAGTTCTTTTCCTTTTCACTGTGGTTGCTGACTTTTTATTCTGTAGGCCGCTCTGTATGCTCTGCCAAGGGCGGTATATCAAGCCTCAATAAATGATCATTAATTTCTTTGACTTGGTAACCTGAGATTTGGACTGAGGGAGAGGACTAGTTATGTACATAGATTTCAGTAAAGCTTCTGACATTGTCCTGCACAGCTGACTTATGAATAAATTAAGTGTTCTAGGATGGACCCTAAGGTGATGGACTGGGTTTGAAGCAGTGAAGTGCAAACAATGAATAAATCCAGGAGTCAATTGCAGGGTCCAAGCCAATTTATTGTGCACAAGGCCCAGACAGTAAAGTTTCAAAAAGGACTGAGCAAAGTTCTTACAGAAGATATATGAATTCATGAAAAACTTCTTGTTAAGCAGTTTAAAGCAGCTTTCTCAGACTTTCACAGATTTTTGGTTCTTACTAAGATGGGGGTTGGAATCAGGGCCTAACTTACAGGCCTTTCATATTTGCAGGCTATCATAGGCCATAGCCTACCACATTCCCCCCCCCCTTTGATTATTCTCACCCGCAAGTTAAAAAGGGTGGGAATTAAATCACATATTATACTCGTGTAACAGCATCATCTTGGGGTATAGGGTAATATTGCCACATAGCTAAAACTTTTGTAGCTGCCTTCCGTTCTACAGTGTTACCGATAACTGAGGTTATCATACGTAAGCAAAGGGGTAGTAGGCATGGGAGCAACAAGCATACAGTTAATATAAATAATACAATAAACGCCAGGGTCTTTAGACCACCTAACCATAAAAACGCTGAACCAATCCACCCATCAAGCTTCAGACCATGCCAGGTCTGAACAGGCACATAGGTTTGTTTTCGCATTTGAGTAGCTATATCTTCAACAACTTGTCCATTATTATCAATCTGCAAACAACAGTTGGTTAAGTTCAATTTTCCACATCTCCACCTTCAGCTGCTAACAAATAATCTAGAGCTAAACGATTCTGATAAATAGCTGTGCGCATTTGTGTACTCTGCTTAGCTAAAAGAGTTAGTGCTTTACTAGTTTCATTAGTTATTATTTCAACAACAGCTTGTAAACGTATAATACGATTTATCATATATACAGGAGTGCGATATCCCCATGTCCCATCTTGTGTCCAAGTGGCGGGTCCGTAGTATGAAATGATTCAGGTGGCCACTACTCATCATTCCATTTGTCCCATTGGCCTATTTTCAAGGCCTCTCGTTTCTGTCGACTCCTGTACACAGGGAAACCCAGTTGTTCTCCATGGGAAATAGGCAGAAGAAAGAAGGAAGGTCATATAGTTCCCAATACACATGCTCCTCCTCAATGGTGAGGAAGCTTAGCATATGCTCGAGCTCCACAAATCCAATATAGTCCAGGTGGAGCTTGCCAGGTACTATGATATGCCAAATTAGTCCAGATGCTGGCAAGATTAGGAAAGAGGACTAAAGGGTTGGAGGGCTCTAGAGTGTTGATCCCCGACCACCAGGACGTCTTCTTAGTGGTACTGTTGTAAAACTTCTGATTGAGACAGACCAGCTGTCCGACCAGCATAGTAAACTGTGGTCCTGTACGAGCAAAACACAAGTTACCAACAATAGGGTGAGCCAGTACCCACTCACTAGTAGTGCTATGTAAAGCAGTTTGATTATAAGGAATGGAATAGTTCACTTCTTGCGCCTCCCAGGGCCATTGGTCTCCCATCTTAGTTCCGCCACAGAAGAAACAATCTGAGATGTGGAGACTAGATGCTACTGCCCCAGCGAGTTCAATGAACAAGTTTTGGGAGGTGTGAGGGATTTCAAATTCCGCTTGCATGGCCTTATAAAAGAAGTGATGTATTCGATAAGGTGCAGATACATGAGTCTTAGTATTTAGCTGTATACGTATAAAAGTTCCAGGATCTATGCCTCCTCCTGCTATACGTAACCCAAATCTGTACCCCTGCTTCCACTGGCTAGGGTTAAGTATGAGGAGCTGTAGAGGATTACAGGCACCTTTCTTGCACTTCTGAGGCTCAGGTAGTGATAATCTTTCCAAGCTGGCTATGCGTTTATCTCCCTCTCGTCCAGTAGGCCCACCAGACCAAGTGGCATAGTACACGCATTCCCACTTTGGACAGAAGTAGGCATCTTTAGATGATTTGCTGTAGACGGTTGGGGAATGCTTTCCAGTACACCGTCCCCATCCGTATGCTCCTTCAGGACACATATATTTATCATCGTAGTAGTAGGCTTGCTCCCAAGATCCACACTTGTAGTAAGCATTTCTGTTTATCACGTCGCAGGCATCAAAATTCAGGATAACGTGTCTTGTGGGATCGGAGAGTTGACGTGTGGCATTTATTTATTTATTTATTTTATTTAACAGTATTTTTAAACCGCCTTATCTTATTAATCAAGGTGGTATCACAGCAAACAATCGAGTAAAGTGAGTGTGTTAAACATGCAGTGAGGGTGAAATTTAGTTGAGTGTGTGTTGTATTGTGTGCTAGATTGGGTTGAGCTATGTACAAGGTGTGTTGTATTGTGTGCTAGAAGGTTTGAGCTATGTACAATGTGGGCTATATACAGTGGTGCTAAAAAACATTTTCTATACATACAGTGTTTAGGCGGTATCTTGTGCTGTTATACATTCTCTTAGGTTATGTGATGTGTCCATAGTGTTCTATGAACAGCATGGTTTTCAGCTGTTTTCTAAAGTCTTTGAGGTCTGTAGTTGCCCTCAAGTCGTCCGGTAGTTTGTTCCATATTGTTGGAGCAGCCATGGAGAGCGCTCTGTCTGTTGTGTCTTTGCGTGTGTGTTTGAATTCACTTGGGGTGCTGACTCGGTTGTGTGTTTGTTTTCTTCTAGGACGTGTGCTGGTGTCTGGTTGTATGAGGGTGTGCAGGCTGTTGGCTGATGTGTGCTGATTTATCTTAAATAGGTTTATGATAGTTTTGTATCTGATGCGTGCATCGATTGGGAGCCAGTGTAAGTCCTTTAAGGTAGGTGTGATGTGGTCCTGTCTTGCAGTACAGGATATTATTCGTGCTGCAGTGTTTTGTGCCAGCTGGAGTGGTTTGAGGGCTTGTTTCGGTAGTCCAAGGGCTCTCTCATCATTCCATCGTAACTCCAGTACATAATAAGAGGGGTTCTGCCGAGGGTTGAAGCAGGTTTTACTCTACCCTTTTGTACAGATATTCAATTCTGTACCATTATACACACATTGGCTAACTATACCAGTGCAAGTATAGTAGGAATGATAAAGTCTGAGTGACCTTTATCCCAGTTCGGGTGGTAGTTATACAAGCTGCACAAGGGGGTAAGGCAAAAGTCTTTTCCAGGGATCCCAGGGCTACCGCCCCCATGAAACAGTAATAGAGAAACATCATTACTACAGTCTTTGAACTGAAATATTGGGTACAATGAACTTGTAGAGTCTTTTTCTTCTTCTTCTTCTTTACTTCCGCTGTATGTAGACCTATCGACTGCCACCCTTGTGTGACAGGGGTAGGATTGTAGATTCTGAAGACTGTTACAATGCCGGTTGTCTCCGCAATGTAAGCCGCAATGGAGTTTCAGGGTCATTTACTGAAGTCCATTGACCAAGTTCAGGAGCGGCTGCCGGCTTACTCGACTGTGATGGATCCAAGGTTCAACTTCTGCAACTTTTACTGCAGTTGGGGTTGATAGGATGACAACATAAGGTCCCTTCCAATGCGGTGCCAACGGGGTCTTTCTCCACTCTTTGATCCACACTGACACTCCAGGCTTGAAGGGATGTAGAGGTTCCGTCAGATTGATGGGCAATCAATCTTGTACCCAGGTGTGAAGACTCTGCAAAACAGAACCTAAAGCCAATAGTTCCTGTCTAGTTATTTCAGATCCAATCTGTTTCATATCTCCTTTTATTCCCTGTACAATGGGTGGGGGTCGCCCATACAAAATCTCCAAAGGGGAGACTCCTAAAGACTTGGTTGGAGCCGAACGTATCCTAAGAAGGGCTATAGGGAGAACCTGGAGCCACTTCAGGTGACTCTCTTGACAAAGTTTTGACAACTGAGATTTCAGGGTCCTATTCATACGTTCTACCTTCCCTGAACTCTGGGGTCTATAGGCAGTGTGCAACTTCCATTGTATCTGTAGAGCTCGGGCTAACTGTTGGGTCACTTGGGACACAAATGAGGGTCCATTATCTGATCCTATAGTCAATGGTATTCCAAATCGAGGAATAATCTCATGGAGCAGTGTTCTAGTGACTTCTCGAGCTTTCTCAGTTCGGGTGGGAAAAGCTTCTACCCACCCAGAAAATGTACAGACTAGAACTAACAGGTAATGATATCCATTTGCTCGTGGCATCTCAGTAAAATCCACCTGAATATCACTCATAGGGGTCACTCCTACTGACTGAACTCTTGGGGGTGGAGTGGGACCCTGCTTAGCATTATTCTTAGCACATGTCAAACATTGATGAGCTACTGAGGCGGACAGGGGTCCTAATAGTGAGATACAAAAATGGGGTCTTAGGGCTCTTTCCATGGCAGTTTTCCCATAATGTGTGGCCTGATGAAAGGTATGAACAAAGGCCGGTCCTAATGCTTCAGGAATTACTGTGGGACCTGGAGGTGAGCTACCCTCTGGAGGTGGCAGCACTATCCAACCTTTTTCTGTTAGGACACCCCCCTCCTTTTCACAGAAGTAATCTAACTCTCTTGTAGTGTATCGGTGGGCCCATGAGCTGAGAGGCACAGGGAATAAGGCTGCCTGCACCGAAGTATCTTGGGTCACAACTCGTCCAGTTGTGGCTGCTTTTCGGGCGGTGGCTTCAGCAAACCTATTCCCTCGGGCAACTTCTCCTACTCCTGCTTGATGACCTCGACAATGCATGACTGCAACTTGCTTAGGGGCCCACACAGCGTCCAATAATATCAATATCTCAGGCCCATACCTAATGGACTTGCCTCCTGAGGTGATCAACCCTCATTCTTTATACAGGGCTCCGTGTGCATGCAAAGTTGTGAAGGCATACTTGGAATCTGTGTACACATTTAACCGGAGTCCTTCTCCTAATGTCAGTGCTCTATTGAGAGCTATCAGTTCAGCCTTCTGTGCTGAAGTTCCTGGGGCCAGAGCTGAGGACTCAACTACCAGATCAAGGGTCACCACTGCATACCCGGCACAACGATGTCCATTGATGACGAGACTGCTTCCATCCACAAAGAAAGTTTGTTCAGGGTCTTCCAAAGGGACATCAGTCAAATCCAGGCGACACTTGAATACAGTGTCCATAATTTCTAAACAGTCATGATCAGAGGGGCCAGGACCAGTTGGTAACAACGTAGCAGGATTCAGAGCTTGACTGACCTTCAATTGTATCTGGGGGTTTTCACACAGCATACTCTGATACTTCAACATTCGTGAATTTGTGAGCCAGAAACTCCCTTTGTGTTCCATGAGAGTCAGAACAGAATGTGGTACAGTAACTTGAAGATTCTGTCCCAGAGTGAGCTTGTCTGCTTCGCTCACTAGAAGGGCTGTAGCTGCAACAGCTCTCAAACAAGGAGGCCAACCTCTTGCTACCACATCCAACTGTTTTGACAAATAGGCTACTGGCCGTTGCCAAGATCCAAGAGATTGAGTCAGTACCCCTAAAGCATTTCCTTGTGACTCATGGACATAGAGACGGAAAGGTTTCTGGACATCTGGTAGACCCAGAGCTGGTGATGACATCAGAGCAGTTTTTAGAGATCGAAAGGCTGCATCCTGTTCAGGTCCCCACTCCAATGGTGACTTTTCCATTCCTTTGGTAGCTTGATACAATGGTTTTGCCAGCAGAGCGAAATTGGGGATCCATATACAACAGTACCCTGCGGCCCCCAGGAAGGCTCTCACTTGCCTCCTGGTGGTTGGAGTAGGAATACTGCATACAGCTTCTTTTCATTCCGGTCCCAGGCGTCAAATTCCGCTGGACAACTGGAATCCTAGGTATTTAACTTCAGTTTGACATAATTGCGCCTTGGCTCTAGAGACTTTGTATCCAGCCTCATTTAGAAGGTGCAAGAGTTCACTTGTGGCTTGTAGACATTCACTTTCCGAATTTGTGGCTATGAGCAGGTCATCCACATACTGAAGAAGAACCCTCTGTCCTGGGTTCACAGAGTAACTTGAGAGATCTTGATTTAAAGCAGCACTGAAGAGAGTAGGTGAATTCTTAAATCCTTGAGGTAATCGAGTCCAGGTTAGTTGGCCCCGCCTTCCTGTTGTGGGGTCTTGCCATTCAAAAGCGAACAAAAGTTGACTGGTGGGGGGTAGGCGTATGCAGAAGAAGGCATCTTTCAGGTCCAAGACGGTGAAATGAGTAGCTTCAGCAGGGATCAGTCCCAAGAGAGTATAAGGATTTGGTACCACTGGGTATATAGTTTCAACTGCATCATTTACCCACCTTAAATCTTGTACTGGGCGGTAATCCCCTGTCCCAGGTTTCTTGACTGGGAGAAGGGGGGTGTTCCAAGGTGACTGGCACTCCTTGAGAAGTCCATACTTTAATAGTTTCACCAGATGGCAGTGGATACCTTCAATAGCTGGTCGAGGAAGAGGATACTGCTTCACATGCACTGGTTCTGCTCCTGGCTTGAGGGCAACAATGACGGGGGCTATGTTCTTCGCTAGGCCAGGTGGATTATCTTCTGCCCATACTTCAGACGGGGCTAAAAGATTAGGAGGTATACAGGAACTGGCTGGCTTGGTCAGAGATACGCTGTAAAACCGCCACTCTTCTTCTCGGGGAACAGTCAGCACCATCAATCCAGCAGGCTTTGGGTTCACAGTCATTTGCATTTCTCCCCCTTCAGCAAAGGATATTTGCGCCTGAAGCTTAGCAAGCATATCTCGGCCCAAGAGTGGAATAGGGCACTCAGGCATATACAGGAACTGGTGCGTTATTTTCTGTCCCCCTAATTCACACATGCGGTTCTGCAGGAAAGGCTTGGTGGCCCTAGCCCCAGTGGCCCCAATAATGGTGACAGATCGAGAGGAAAGAGGAGCCACTGGCTTTGCCACCACTGAATGTTTGGCTCCTGTATCCACCATAAAGTCCATATATTGGTCCCCTACTTTCAAACTGACCATAGGCTCCTGGGGACCCAGGGTAAACTTGGAGCCCAGTCTGGCCTAGTCTTCATCCATGTCATAGCCCGTTGCAACTGCCACTCCCTCAATAGCTTCTTCCCTCTCCCGCTGGAACTGTGCTTGAGTCATTCCTCCATGACTCTGAAATTGGCCTCCTGTTTTTCAGGGACTCCCTCCTCCCCTCCTGGGGGTGGAGTCAAGATGCGGGCATTCACTTCTCCAATGTCCTTCTTCTCTGCAATGGGCGCACTGATTTGCACCCAGCGGGGTCCAATTATTTTCACGACCCCTTCCACTTCCTCTGCTCCTTCGATTAGGAAAACCTCCTTCACGTCGTTCAACTAAAGCAGTAGCAAGATGATCTGCTTTCTTCTTAATCTTACGTTCACTTTCTCTGTCACATTCATTTTCACGATTCACAAACACTTTCTGAGCAACTTCCATTAACTGTGCTGTATTCATGCCCGCAAATCCATCCAGTTTCTTTAATTTTCGTCTGATATCTCTTTGGGACTGACTGACAAAAGCTGCATTTACCATACGCAAATTCTCCTGGGCTGCTGGATCGCATGGGGTATATAGTGAGGGCTGCCTGCACTATTTGGATCCCACTTGGGGCCATCAAGGCTGATGGGTCTGCATAATACTGGTCATTAGTTCAATCAAATCCTAAGGTTTCTCAGTGTAGGAGGCATAATGCGTCTTTCAGTTCAGTAAATCAGTGGTTGAAAAAGGCACATAAACAAGGCTGGTTGGCCCTACCACGACCTGGCCTTCGGTATTAAGGGTGGGTAGGCCCTGGACTTGGTGCAGTGGTATAACTTGACCATCCCTTTTACTGGTAGTTGTACTTCTGAAGGTATACGGCAATCGGGACTGTCTGGGTTCCACTTCATGTTCTTGGGCGCTGGCTGTGAGTGACCCTGAACTGGCAAATGAATCCCTGCTTGTAGTGTCATCAGTGGACTGTGGCCCACTCGGAGGCACTCTGAACTAAGCCAGGGCTTCCGGTCAAGAGGGGGTGCGCTAAAATTCTTAGTCATACATTTCAACAAAATCTGCGTGGACTCCGACCCCCCCCCATGATGACGTACTTGACAACAGACAGAGGGGGCGGGCAGTCAGGCTGCATTTTCCTGTGGACTAATGGATGTGTGTGCTCATTCTAAACAGGAACAATTTAGATAAAGCCCTTAAAATATAAAACTATTATTTTGCAACATGTTATAACAACAATTCCAATAGAAAGAACTATGGTTCCTAACATGACGGCCACATATCTGTCATGGAAACTAACTGCCAGCCGTAATCAGCACTTAAGCTGAACAATGTCTCTGCAAAAGAAATTACTTTAAATCTTACAGTTTAGGAAGCAGATATTCAAAGGACATGAACATTCCCTCAGGATTTAAATCATTTTCAAGTCATGATCTGGTAACTACTGGCTCGGGATGCTTCATAGTCCTGTCAGGGTTCTTAACCTCTACTTCGAAGGTCAAAGGAAAAAACAGAAGCAGTTTCCTTATTTTTTTCTATCGGACTTAGGAATATGGGCAGGGCTGAGGTATAACCAAAAACAGTTGAGGAGATCGAAAGGGGTTAATAAGAACTTAACCCTCTCCAGGCCGAGCCCAAAACTGTCGGGATCCAAAATTCTGACTAAACATTCCTATCAAATGATATATATAATACATGACCATAGCAGAAGGAACATCACTATTAGAACATATTGAATAAAACAGGTACAATTTTCCTGAAATAAGCACAAATTAACCCAGCTGCAGAACGTAGAATAAATTGAAAGAAACCTGCAAAGAGTTAAAGGGTACTAACCATTCCTTTCTCCGGGCTGTGCGAAAGACACACCCCCTTCTCTCTCTGCTTGCTAGAGACTCACGCTGTGTTGAAAATCAGTGAGACAGCTGTCTTTGAACTTAGTGACTCCTGCATTGTTTCTTCCCCTCTTCCTTCTTTAATACTATTCCCTAATCGGTAAACTGTTTCACCAATTACCCAACAGAATAATCTTACATTATACCAGAAGGGAAACCCACTGTTTCAACAGATAACAAAAATCAGATACAAACAACAAACAGTAAGGAACAATGGGGGAGATAAACACCAAACACTTCCTCCTTTTAGCGACCTGGGCTCAGTCGCCTGGCCAGGAACTGCGCTACTCAGGAGTCCGCTCTCACTTGGTCTGTATGCAAGACCTCTCATTCACACAAGCAGACATTCAAGACAGAATAAAATCCCGACATTCCCAAAAAACCTGACTATCTGACTGACTGAGGGGTTAGTGGTTTCAGTCTCTGCTTATACCTTTAAGACTTCTGAGACTTACTAGGACCGCCCCGAGAGGTGATCAGACTCTCAAGCGCTTATTCCAGAATCCCGACTGGCTGACAGACTGACTGAGTAGCAGAACATTTCTACTCACCGGATCCGGTTCCCGATACCAAACCAGTTCTTGGGTTGGATCCTGGACTCCCCTCGGGTTGGGAGGTGTTGGCCAGCTGGATCCAGTGGCCCGCCGAGGCAAGGCGGAACCCTCTCCGATACAAGAAGACAGGCGGCTCCTGAGGTTTCCCCTGCGGTTGGACAGACACGGTTCCAACCGGACCAAACCTTTGAGGCGAGAAGTCGTGGTATATTCACTTGCATACCATCCACTACTCGCACATTCCCGGCCAGCGCACCAGAATATGTAGCAGCTGATAAGCATGCAATAAATAATACCAGGAGTCAGTTCAAAGATCCAAGCCAATTTATTGTGCACAAGGCTCAGATAGTTAAGCTTCAAAAAGACTGAGCAATGGAGAACAGGAACAACTTCCTTATATACAAGTCTCACAGTTTGATACAGGCAAACTTTCTATTGGTCCCAATGCCCCCTGCATCTATCCAATCGGGGACCCTTTCTGGGCCTAACACCCTGTTCCCCCTCCTCAGGCTATTTTAACAAAGGCTCAGTTTCTAGACATAAATGCATTCCTACTACAAGGTCATTTCTAGGCTCAGAGAATGTGAGAATGCAAAACACTGGAACATATCTATCATCAGCATAAAATAATTGAATAAAGGATTACCACAAACTTATCAAAAGCAGTTTAAGGCAGATCCTCAGACCTTCACTGACTTTGATCTTTCTCAGCAATACTATTTCTAAGTGGGGGTGGGGACTCAGACCTAGCTTGCAGGCCTCTCATACATGTGCAGGCTATTATATAGGCCATAGCCTACCACAATGAAGCAAATTAGGATAGACAAATATCTTAATATGTATAAATTAGAGGAAAGGCAGGATAGGGGCAATATGATAGAGACATTTAAATACCTCTGTGGCATACATTTATTTATTTAGCAATGCTTATATACCTCTTTTCACCAGGTCAAAGTGGTGTACATTCAGGTACGGTTTATATTTCCCTTGTCCCCGAAGGGCTCAAATCTATGTTTTGTACCTGAGGCAACGGAGGGTTAAATGCACAGGAGGGTCTCTTTCAATTGAAGGCAAGCTCTGCTAAGAGGGGACATAGCATGAGAGTGAGAAGGGATAAACTCAGGAGTAATATGTAGAAATATTTCTTTATGGAAAGAGTGGTAGAAGCATGGAAAAGCCTCCCAGTGGAGGTGAAAACAGGGAAGTTAGAAACAGAGAAATATGACGACAGAAAAAGACCACTTGGCCTATCTTTATATTGAACACTTCTGAGGCATTACTTAATAAGATTACCCACATAATATGGATTACCTTCCCCCTCCCCTAGCACTTGCTGGCCCCTCTAACTCAACCCCACTTCTGCTTTAGCTCCACCCCCTCAAACATACTCTCCATACTGCTAACTCCAGACTTCAGCTCCACCCCCTCAAACATACTCTTCTACTGCTAACTCCAGACTTCAGCTCCACCCCCTCAAACATACTCTCCTACTGCTAACTGCAGACTTCAGCTCCACCCCCTCAAACATACTCTCCTACTGCTAATTCTACACTTCAGCTCCACCCCCTCATACATACTCTCCTACACTAACTCCAGACTTCAGCTCCACCCCCTGATACTCTGCTACAGCAAACTCCAGACTTCAGCTCCACCCCCTCAAACATACTCTCCTACTGCTAACTCCAGACGTCAGCTCCACCCCCTTAAACATACTCTCCTACTGCTAACTCCAGACTTCAGCTCCACCCCCTCAAACATACTCTCCTACTGCTAACTTCAGACTTCAGCTCCACCCCCTCAAACATACTCTCCTACTGCTAACTCCAGACTTCAGCTCCACCCCCTCAAACATACACTCCTACAGCTAACTCCAGACTTCAGCTCTGTATGTTTGAGGGGGTGGAGCTGAAGTCTGGAGTTAGCAGTAGGAGAGTATGTTTGAGGGGGTGGAGCTGAAGTCTGGAGTTAGCAGTAGGAGAGTATGTTTGAGGGGGTGGAGCTGAAGTCTGGAGTTAGCAGTATGGAGAGTATGTTTGAGGGGGTGGAGCTAAAGCAGAAGTGGGGTTGAGTTAGAGGGGCCAGCAAGTGCTAGGGGAGGGGGAAGGTAATCCATATTATGTGGGTAATCTTATTAAGTAATGCCTCTGAAGTGTTCAATATAAAGATAGGCCAAGTGGTCTTTTTCTGTCGTCATATTTCTGTGTTTCTAACTTCCCTGTTTTCACCTCCACTGGGAGACTTTTCCATGCTTCTACCACTTTTTCCATAAAGAAATATTTCTACATATTACTCCTGAGTTTATCCCTTCTCACTCTCATGCTATGTCCCCTCTTAGCAGAGCTTGCCTTCAATTGAAAGAGACCCTCCTGTGCATTTAACCCTCCGTTGCCTCAGGTACAAAACATAGATTGTGAGCCCTTCGGGGACAAGGGAAATATAAACCGTACCTGAATGTACACCACTTTGACCGGGTGAAAAGAGGTATATAAGCATTGCTAAATAAATAAATGTATGCCACAGAGGTATTTAAATGTCTCTATCATATTGCCCCTATCCTGCCTTTCCTCTAATTTATACATATTAAGATATTTGTCTGCCTAATATGCTTCATAACAAAAACCATTAACCATTTTAGTTGCCACCCTCTACACCGACTCCAACCTGCTTACGTCCTTTTGAAGGTGCGGTCTCCAGAATTGCACACAGTACTCCAAATGAGGTCGCATCAAAGACTTATACAGAGGCATTATCACTACCTCTTTTCGCTGGCCATTCCTCTTCCTATACACCCAAGCATCCTACTGGCTTTCGCAGTCACCTTTTCTACCTGTTTAGCTACTTTAAGATCGTCAGACACAATTACGCCAAGGTCCTGCTCCTCTTATGTGGACAGAAGTACCTCACCCCCTCACTCCTTTGGATTTTTGCAGCCCAAATGCATGACTCTGCATTTTTAGCATTAAATTTCAGCTGCCAAATTCTTGACCATTTTTCAAGCTTAGCTAGATCGCTCCTCATGTTATCGTCTTCTTCCTGGGTGTCTACTCTATTGCAGATTTTGGTCTCATCTGGAAAGAGGCAAACCTTATCCGACAACCCTTCTGCAATTTCACTAACAAAAATGTTAAAAAGAATCAGACCAAGGACAGATCCCTGGGGCACACCACTGGTAACCTCCTTCTCCTTAGAGTGAGTTCCATTTACCTGTACCCTTTGTCGCCTCCCACTCAACCAATTTCTAATCCAATCAGTAACTTTAAGGTCCATCCCTAGAGTGCTCAGTTTGTGCTCACTGCAGTTCCATCTTTATAAATGCTATAGAAGTTCTGGGATAAACACAAATTATTAGTCAACCCACCCACAATAGAGGTAACATGCTGGACCTAATATTTATACCAAACCTCCTCCTTCTGCGCAATACTCTTCAATACCCATACTTCTGACTATCCCCTGTCAGACCACAAAATTATCAGCTTTTACATTTTTCCTGAACACTTGTCCAACTTCAGCTCCATATAATACATACTACTCGCAGATTCTACCACCTAGAAAAGGAACAATTTCTAAACAAGATCTTACCTAACCTACAGTGTGCTACTGATGATCTTGATGCACTCATTCAAACATGGAACAATACCATTAGTGACACAGCTATAATGCCACAATCACCGATAGTCTACCAAAGACGTAATACAGCAGCATGGTACAACACTCGGTTATAATGCCACAATCACCGATAGTCTACCAAAGACGTAATACAGCAGCATGGTACAACACTCGGTTATAATGCCACAATCACCGATGGTCTACCAAAGACGTAATACAGCAGCATGGTACAACACTCGGTTATAATGCCACAATCACCTATGGTCCACCAAAGACGTAATACAGCAGCATGGTACAACACTCGGTTATAATGCCACAATCACCTATGGTCCACCAAAGACGTAATACAGCAGCATGGTACAACACTCGGTTATAATGCCACAATCACTCATAGTCCACCGAAGACGTAATACAGCAGCATGGTACAACACTCGGTTATAATGCCACAATCACCTATGGTCCACCAAAGACGTAATACAGCAGCATGGTACAACACTCGGTTATAATGCCACAATCACCCATAGTCCACTGAAGACGTAATACAGCAGCATGGTACAACACTCGGTTATAATGCCACAATCACCTATGGTCCACCAAAGACGTAATACAGCAGCATGGTACAACACTCGGTTATAATGCCACAATCACCCATAGTCCACCGAAGACGTAATACAGCAGCATGGTACAACACTCGGTTATAATGCCACAATCACCTATGGTCCACCAAAGACGTAATACAGCAGCATGGTACAACACTCGGTTATAATGCCACAATCACCCATAGTCCACTGAAGACGTAATACAGCAGCATGGTACAACACTCGGTTATAATGCCACAATCACCCATAGTCCACTGAAGACGTAATACAGCAACATGGTACAACACTCGGTTATAATGCCACAATCACCCATAGTCCACTGAAGACGTAATACAGCAGCATCGTACAACACTCGGTTATAATGCCACAATCACCCATAGTCCACTGAAGACGTAATACAGCAGCATGGTACAACACTCGGTTATAATGCCACATTCACCCATAGTTCACCGAAGACGTAATACAGCAGCATGGTACAACACTCGGTTATAATGCCACAATCACCCATAGTCCACCAAAGACGTAATACAGCAGCATGGTACAACACTCGGTTATAATGCCACAATCACCCATAGTCCACCAAAGACGTAATACAGCAGCATGGTACAACACTCGGTTAAAAACAATGACGTGCAACCTCAGAATACAGAAAAGAAAATGCAGACACTGTAAATCGCAGGACAATTACTACGCTTACATAGCTGGTCTTCATGCATATCAGGCAGCAACGTATGAAACAAAGAATTGCTCTACTACAGTCCCCCTTAAACTGCCCCAGAGAACTCTTTAGCTTAGTCAAAGCTCTAGCAAAAGAACCCCTCCAACAGAAGGAAGATTTAGATATAACTCCACAAACATTGGCAGACTATTTTCAAACCTTAGCCTGCCCTCAAGGCCAACAAATACATTCCTCAGTACCACACCAATTTCTCATTTTTGCAGCGCCTCAAGAAACCTGGGCATCTTTTTCACCTAGGTCTACTGAGCACCTGGAAAGAATTATTTTAGGAATCAATACCACCACTTCCCCTCTGGATCCTTCCCTGGTTAGCTGGATTAAGGCTGCTCGAAAGGAATTAATAAAGCAATACTTAAAATCACTAACCTATCGCTACTACATGGATACATGCCCCATAAGCTAAAAATGACATCCATCCACCCAGTCAAGAAAGGCACTGCATCAGACCCAGCACAACCAAGCTCATACCGTCCTATTGCAAGCCTTCCCTTCTTGGCAAAGGTAATAGAAAAAGTCGTATTAATACAACTCCAAAACCATGTAGATACCCACTTCCCACTTGACCCACAACAATACGGCATGGAGTAGAAACCCTTTTGGCAGCTTAAATTGATAATGTCATAAAAGGCCTAGACAAGCCTGTTTCAGGTTTTGTTCTTATCTTCCTTGACATAAGGTCGGCCTTTGATTCAATTCCTCACAATCTACTCATTCGACACCTACATATATTTGGCCTAAGAGATAGCACTCTAAGCTGGTTCAAATCAGACCTTACGAACCAACAACTACAACTCAAAAAAATAAAAACTCACCTGTTCACGGAATACTTTGATATAACACTGGGCACACAACCTTAACACTCAAATACTTATGCCACTCACCCCTCCCACATTATCGTATGCTACCCTAAACTGAGTAGCCTATATTACAAGTGTAAATAGTTGTTGTTGGAATGTTACACAGTTCAACTTTGTGGTGTATACAGTTATAATGTTAGCTGTTCTATGTAAAATCGTTGTATTCAATGTAAAACCACCTTGATAACACTAAAAGGCGGTATATAAGAAATGCTAAATAAATAAAATGGGATCTAAAATGTCTACTACATATACACAACATCTAAGAGTCTCACAAGGATCTGCCCTATTTTCTTTATTATTTAACCTCTTCCTCCAACCAATTTGCTCTATCATAATGAAGCATAACATATTCTTCCATCTATACGCTGATGATGTCATGCTATACACTCCTATCATCACTTCCAACCCAGACTTCTTGCACCTGAAGAATTGTTTCAGCTCCATCATGCACTGGCTAATGCAACAAAATTTGTCCATAAACTATAAGAAGACTGAGGTTCTCTGTATTACTAAGGATATCAACTTTATTCCGCCTCCGTACATTTCTATTAATGATACCCAATTACAAGTCAAGTTACTTAGGAGTAATTCTAGACCAGCGCCTCACCCTTTTCTCTCACATGAATAACACCATGAGACGTATCTGCTATAAACTCAGGAGCATACACCACCTCAGGCCGCTCCTTGAGCCACAGGACTTTCACTTTGTCGTGCAGGCCCTCATATTCCACACTTTGATTACTGCAATCTTATACTTCAAGGCCTTCCCAAGTATGCCACTCATCCTCTCCAACTAACTATGAATACAACAGCTCGCCTTCTCTCCAATGCCTCAGGATCGGACCACGTTACACCGCTTCTAAAGCAGCTGCACTCGCTGTCTATATCTCAGCGAATTAAGTTCAAAGCTGTTCTCACAACATTGAAGTCTCACACAGCCTATCTGCAATCTACTTAAAATCTCTTATTCAAAAAACATCCGCCAACAGAAGCAGAACGGGATCACGCCTTCTCTGCCGAAAGGCGATCCTCCTATGCTCCTTTGTGTCTCGCTGAGGGATGACCCTCCGAGTGGTCTACCTCCCAGGCCAGGAGAATGTCCTCGCGGACAAACTCAGCAGGATCCTCTGCCCACACGAGTGACTCTTGGATCCGGAGGTCGCCAGCATCTTGTTCCATCGGTGGGGGACCCCCATCCATGGACCTGTTTGCCAGCCCGGCAAACACACAGCTTCCCCGCTTCTGCGGCCTGGTCCCGCACCCGAGCAGGGTGGCCCTGGATACTTTCCTCTTGAGCTGGACCTCCGACCTTCTTTACGCGTTTCTTCCCACTCCTCTCATTGCGAGGACCCTCCACAAGGCTCAGCGGCACCGAGCTTCAATGATCCTCGTGGCCTCGACAGCATTGTTTCCCGCTTCTGCTCCTGCTTGCGTCCAAGCCCCCCTAAACGTCAAGAACACTGACTTTAGTAAAATGGCCAAGTACCTGAAGGAGGAGTTGGCAGGGTGGGAGAGGATAAGGGAAGTGGAATTGCAATGGGCTAAACTAAAGGTGGCAATAATAGGGGCAACAGATAAATATGTAAGGAAAGTAAATAAAAACAAAAGGAGAAGGAAACCTATTTGGTTCTCCAAAAAAAGTGGCAGCTCAAATAAAGGCAAAAACACAGCTTTCACAAAATACAAAAGCTTGCAAACAGAGGAACACAGAAAGGAATACAGGAGCAAACTAAAAGAGACAAAAAGAGAAATAAGGATAGCAAAATCAAAGGCAGAAGAAATGATGGCTAAAGATTTCAAGTGTGCGGCCAAGCTTTTTTTAGGTATATTCGGGAGAGGAGGAAAATCAGAGGTGGAATTGCAGGACTCAGAAGTGCTGGGAACGGACTTGTGGAAAGTGACATTGAAAAAGCGAAATTGCTAAACAAATACTTCTGCTCTGTTTGTACTAAAGAAAATCATGGAGAAGGACCATCTGTGACTCCCAAATATAAAAAAGGGAATGAAGTAGATACCACACCATTCACTGAAGATGTTGTGTTAGAACAACTTGCAAAACTGAAAGTGAACAAGGCCATGGGGCCGGATGGGATACATCCCAGGATACGGAAAGAGCTCAGAGAGGTTCTTGCAGGGCTGCTAAAGTATGTTTTCAACAGATCCTTAGAAACAGGAGAAGTTCCTCAGGACTTGAGAAGTGCAGATGTGGTACCTCTTCACAAAAGTGGTGACAAGGAAGAAGTGATAAACTACAGGCCCGTGAGCCTTACCTCGTTGGTGGGAAAAGTAATGGAGGCGCTTTTGAAAGAGTGAATAGTGGACTTTCTCAAAACTAACAGGTTGCATGATCCGAGGCAACATGGCTTTACCAAAGGACAATCTTGCCAAACAAATCTGATTGAGTTCTTTGACTGGGTGACCAGAGAACTGGATCAGGGGCATGCGATGGATGTCATTTACCTGGATTTCAGCAAAACCTTTGATATTGTTCCTCATAGGAGGCTCATCAATAAACTCAGTAGTTTGGGGATGGGTCCCAAGGTGGTGAACTGGATCAGAAATTGGTTGACTGACAGATGACAGAAGGTGATGGTAAATGGAGCTCACTCGTATGAAAGGAGGGTGATTAGCGGGGTGCCCCAGGGTTCGGTCCTGGGCCCGTCACTGTTCAATGTATTTGTGAGTGATATTGCGGAAGGACTGCATGGAAAAGTCTGTCTTTTTGCAGATGACATGAAAATTTGCAACAGAGTGGACAAACCTTGAGGGAGTGGATAACATGAGGAAAAATCTACAAAAGCTGAAAGAATGGTCTAATGATTGGCAATTAAGATTTAATGCAAAGAAGTGTAGTGCCATGCACTTGGGAAGCAGAAATCCAAGGAAAATGTACATGATAGGGGGCGAGAGGTTGGTGTGCATGGAGCAGGAGAAGGACCTTGGTGTGATTATTTCTGAGGATCTCAAGATGGCAAAACTGTGCGACAAGGTGGTGGCAAAAGCCAGGAGGATGTTGGGTTGTATACAAAGAGGAATTACCAGCAGAAAGGAAGAGGTACTAATGCCACTGTATAAGTCGCTGGTGAGGCCTCACTTGGAATACTATGTTCAGGTTTGGAGACCATATCTTGCAAAGGATATAAAAAGACTGGAAACTGTTCAGAGGAAGGCGACCAAAATGATTTGGAGCCTGCGTCAGAAGCCTTATGAGAAGAGACTAGAAGACCTAAATATGTACACTCTGGAGGAGTGTACATATTTAGGCAATGTCAGGAAATACTTTTTCACTGAAAGGGTGGTGGATGCTTGGAATTTATTTATTTATTTATTTAACAAGTTTTTTAT
This sequence comes from Ichthyophis bannanicus, assembly GCA_033557465.1. Taxonomy (NCBI): domain Eukaryota; kingdom Metazoa; phylum Chordata; class Amphibia; order Gymnophiona; family Ichthyophiidae; genus Ichthyophis; species Ichthyophis bannanicus. The sequence goes on from CM066035.1 coordinate 17,758,705, forward strand.
ACCGCCTTTTCCTTAAATCAAAGCAGTTACAAGACATACAAAGGTTATAAAGTAAGGGAAATATACACTGTATAAACAAAACATGAGAGTAGTAAGGAAGGATAAACAATATAGGTTTACCACTACAGAAAATCATTTCATAAAACAGCTACAATAGACGGAATATAGTTAATTGTTTGATCCGTAGTGTTCAATGAAGAATATCGTCTTTAATTGTTTACGAAAGTCCTTTAAGTCGTCAATTGATCGTAAGTCAGGAGGGAGAGAGTTCCATATCAATGGGGCAGCCAACGAAATTGCTCTTTGTGTAGAGAAATTGCATGATTTTGTGTAGTTTCTTGGGGTGCTGAGGGTGTTTGAAGTGGTTTGCCTCCTTGGTCTGTTGCTGGAATTAGGGAGTAAGAGAGCATGGAGGCTGAATGCAGAGCTCTTATGTCTAATTTTGAAAATATTTATGATGATCTTATATTTGATACGGTGACTTATTGGGAGCCATGGAGTTCTTTGAGGATAGGGGTTAATGTGGTCATAATTTGCGGAGCCGTTGATTATTCTGGCTGCTGTGTTCTGAGCCATTTGTAGGGGTTTGAGAGAATGTTTTGAAAGACCGTTGTAGATTGGTTACAAAAATCTAGTATGGGAGTTATGAGCGCTTGACAGACTGTACGGAAGTGTTCATATGAGAGAAGAGGCTTGAGGCATCTGATTATTTTCATTCTGTAATATGCGTTTTTAACCGTTTTTCTTATGTGGGACCGTAGGAAGTGGTGGGGGCAAATACAGTGATAGAATTCAAAATGGCATGGGACAGACACAGTGGATCCCTTTACAGCAACAGGATAAAATCAAACTAAACTTATCTAATTTTACAACATACAGGGGTGTCCCACATGGAGCAGTGGGTTTACCCCTAAAACAGACATGAAGAGGGGTGGCCTGTATGGAGCGGCAGGTGCACCTAATCTTGCCATGTTTGCTGGGCAGAGTGGATGGACCATGCTGGTCTTTATCTGCCGTCATTTACTATGTTACTATGTATGAAGAGTTGTACATAGTGGTAGGATGGTTGATTGCCACAACCTCTCCCAGCCACTTGTAATCTCCTCCAATTCCACATGCTCCTCAACTTCCACCACCCAGCCACCCAGCTCAGTTAAGTCCTGCTGCATAGTGGGGAGAGCTGATTTTAAATCGATTCTCAGGGCGCTAATCTTGGCTTTCATTTTGGGCCAGAACTCTTGCAACCAGCTTTTAAGATCTTTCCCATCATGCACCTTGCTTCTCTGAGGCTGCCCATCCACCAAGGCCTCCGATCCATCTGAGGCCCCTGAGCGGTCCGCACTCCTTCCTCAGAACTGCTCTCTCTGTACATATTTGGACTGGAACACCTCTAACATTTTCCAAACTGACATGCTTGCACCACTGTCACCAATTTATGCTCATTTGCAGTGCTGTGGGAACTATTAATCACCGCAGCAAGGAGAGATCAGATGGAGCTTCACCAAGCTGTATCCATTCGGCTGGCCAGCACCACCGGAAGTTGTGATCTCATCCATTTTGACATGTTGTTGGCTGTTGGTTAAGTAGGATTGGAACCATCCTAGTACAGTCTCTTGAATTCCAGTGGCTTGTTGGCGTTGGAGGAGGATGGTATAGTTCACTGTGTCAAATGCTGAAGAGATGTCGAGGAAGACTAAGATGAATCCTTATTGCATGTTCTGGATACTTTGAATGAGTCTGTTGGTGAGAAAGCAGAATCCATGTTGTTGGGGATCAAATGGGGTATGTTTGTCAGTGTGATTTTGAAGCTGTTGGTGGACAATGTTTTCTATAATTTTGGCCATGAAGGGAAGGCTGGCAATCGGTCTGTAAGATGCTGGCTCCATTGGGTTGAGGTCAGGTTTTTTTAGGGTGGGGCATATGGATGAGGTTTTTAGGCTGTCGGGCATGTGACCTCTGGATAGGGACGATTGGGTAATCTTTGTGAGGATAGGACTGAGTTCTGATTTGGCTGCCTTGATTCAGGTAACTGGGCATGGATCAAGGGAGGGATACCGTGGTGTTGAGGGATGTGATGGTGGATTCAATGTTATTGCTGCTGACAGAGTCAAAGGAGGCCATGTAGTAGTGGTCGAGAGTTGTGTAGGGGGAAGAAAGCATAGACGGTGCTGGGGCTGAAGCTGTTTATAGTGATTATCTAGCTGCTGTGGGTTAATGGATGTATTAAATGGTCTTGGTGGGGGATTCTGTTAGTTGTACAAGATCGAACAGTTTTCTTGGTAGGTTGAGGAACTGGTTGATCAGCTTAGTGTGATAACTCTGGTGTAAAGGTAAAGTTTGCCTCTTTGCAGATGATGATACCAAAATCTGCAGTAAAGTAAGACATGCAGGGAAGGAGTAGATAACATGAGGCGGGATATGACAAAGCTTGAAGAATGGTCAAGAATTTGGCAGCTGACATGTAATGATAAAAAATGCAGGGTCATGCATTTGGGCTACAAACATCCAAGGGATCAGTATAATAAATGGGGTGAAGTATTTCTGTCCACAAAAGAAGAGTGGGATTTTGGGGTGGTTGTTTCTGATGATCTTAAGATGGCTAAACAGGTGGAAAAGGTGACAAAAACACAAAGGATGCTTGGGTGCATAGGGAGAGGAATGGGCAGCAGGAAGGAGGAGGTGATAGTGTCTCTGGTGAGAGGACATTTGGAGTACTCTGTGCAATTCTGGAGACCATACATTCAAGAGGATATAAACCAGATGGAGTTGTGGTGCAGAAAGCAGCTACTAAAATGGTCAGTGGTCTTCCTCATAAGGTATTTGGGGACAGACTTAAAGATCTCAATATGTATATTTTGGAGGAAAGGCGGGAGAGAGGAGATATGATAGAGATGTTTAAATACCTCCGTGGCATAAATTGAAAGAAAGCTCTGTAACAAGGGGTCGTAGGATGAAGGTGAAGAGGGAAAGACTCAAGAGCAATTTGCAGAAATATTTCTTTACGGAAAGAGTGGTAGATGCATGGAAGAGTCTCCCAATGGAGGCAGTAGAGATGAGGACAGTATCTGAATTCATGAAAGCATGAGACACACAAGGGTTTCCAAAGAAAGAAAAGGGTCTAAAGGGAAGTGCAAGGAATGGTGGTACCTGTTCAGGGCCTGAGAGGGAGGCTGTAAGGTTTGCCTGAGAACCTAGATGTCCTTACATTTAGTCCTGCTGATGTCATCAGCGTGGGACCGGCAGGGTATTTAATTCAGGAACTGCCTGTGGTGGCCAGGGTTGCATCCAAAGGGACATGATTTAAGGGGTAGGCTACACCCTTTAGGAGCCCCTTCAGAACCTGTTGGAGCTGATTGGACTTTGTGAACAGCCTGATTGGGCAATTTTGAGGTCTGGATGAGTTGTTTCTTCTTTTGTTTTGTTTATTTTTTTTTCTGACTTTCGGGTTTCCAAGAAGAGGAAGGGAAAAGTGCTAAAGTTCCCTCTTCGTCTGTTAAGGGACCAATGTACAAACATGTTGTTCCTGTGGCAGCTGGCCCTGCCCTCAGTATTGCTGCCTCTCCTTGCTCTGGAATGTCTCTGAGTTCGGGGGAACCTGTGACGACCTCCCCACCACACCCCCTACCCCCAGGTAAGCTGATTCTTCTCTGAGCTGGCATGGACCTACCTCTTCTTCCACACTCACCCGATTGTTGGACTCTGCCCCACATGAACGTGGACAATACCTATTCCTCCTCCAGTTACCTCACCGGATTTGGGAAGTGCCTTGGTAGAAGTCTTTCCTCCAGATAATAGTTCCCTTATGGATAATTAGAAAACTCTCACCCATACTGAGATAATGTTAAAGGGCTCTATTGTTGAGCTCTGTTTGTTAGTTTTCCACAGATGTTGCGCAAAAGATGCAGAGGACAGATCTGGCCTTGAAAAATGTGGCAGACAGTATGAAGGTCTCAGCTAATCATGTTTCCACTTTACAATCTGCTGGACAGTTTTGTATTGCATTTAAAATTAGAAATGTTGGAAAATCGTTCTAGGTCTAATAATTTTTTGCATTTGTTGAATTGTCCATGTATTTAGCTAATCTCTCCTGACAGTATGTTTAGGAAATATTTTGAAAGAGATCTTGTTGCTTTCTAAAGTTGCTATTACTTGACTCGTAATAATGGATCAAGGGGAGGCAGCTTTTGATAAATTGGATACTCCTGACTTTGATTTTAATGTTTATTTGGAAACCTCACAGGGATAATAGAACTACGTGGAATACTTTGTTGGTGACTTTAGCACCTGAAATAGATCATAGTCTTATCTTTAAATCTTACTTTAAGAAGAAAGATTTCCTTTTTTTGTGTGGAGAAAGTACAGATCTTCCCAGATATATTGAGGACAACTTAGCTTAGGAGGAAGAAGTTCCTGGAGTACAAGTTGCTGGCTTTGAGTGCTACTTTTTTATTTGAAGTATCCCTGCAGGTGTATTATTGGGGTTTTTTTTTTTGATCCTTTACAATTTGGTCAGTTTTTGATTTCTAGAAAGATATCTGCAGAAAGAGTCATATTGTGCTTCTTAGGTGGGTTATTGGGAGAGACCTATAGTATCTTAGCTTCCTTCATTTTTTGGCAGTTTGCCTTATTACCTAACCTTATTGTATTTTCTTATATGTCACATACTTTGCTGCGTTCCCTGTATGTGGGCTGGTTATTCATGACGTTTCTTTTGTATAGGTCTTGTTGGAAAATGAGATCTGATTGAATTTTATGTTGTATTTTCCTTGTAAATGATTAAAAATTTCAATTAAAGAAAATGGGACTGTAGAGCTTAGTAATTGGTATGGAAGGCAGTGGCATACGAAGGGTGGCGTGGTAGATGTGGCCTTTCCTGGGTGCCTGCCAGGAGAGAGATGCACCCCCACGGGCTCACAAGGCAAACCGATGATTAAATTGATTTGCCATGGTACCTCGCGGTCTAGGGGCTGGGCGCTCTTCTCTCGTGGCCGAAGTTTCGTGAATCGTGAAACTTTGGGTGAGAGAGAAGATGGCCCAGTCCCTGGAGTGCATGGCAAATCAATTTAATTGTAAGTTTGCCACGCTGCCTACATGGGACCGGCCGGGGGGGGGGGGGGGGGTTTTGGAATGCCACTGATGGAAAGGCAGACTGGATAGGCCGTCTAGTCTTTTTCTACCATCACGCTTCTCTGTTTCTATGGAAATGGACAATTCTCTGCGAGCCTTTGGTTATTTCACATTGCATTCCATTAGAGACTTGATCTTCCACCCTTAATTCAAAGTACGACAGAGTGGTTTACAGCTTTAATAATAAAAGATAAAGAAGAAAGATCACGTGATGTGGTGAGCTGGGAAGACGTGAGTCACCTTAGCTCCGGGCCCCCTCGTCCCTGATCGTTGATTTGGACCGTGAATTACGGCGATTTTTGCCGGTACTGAGCCCCGAAGGAGAAGTTGACGTATCTTTTATCCCTCTCTGGGGGAGAATAGGGGAATGGCAGCTACAGCGAAGGCGGGGAGGCGGGAGAAAAACCGCGCTGTTGGACCACCGAAAATGGCGGACTCCCCCTCTAAAGCGAATACCGCGACCCCTTCCACCATGATAGAAGACATCTCGGCGGCGGTTACAACCGCACTGGCCACACAATTTGACACTCTTAGTGGCAAAATGGACACGCTGCAAAGTTCCTTGTCTGCGTTGGGCGCACGGGTACAGGAGGCGGAAGGCCGCATAATGCATACCGAAGAGGAGGTGGAACAACTAAAGCGGGACCTGAGCGCACTGCAGAAAGCATCTAGAGCACAAGAGCTAAAACTCGAATTGGAAAATAGATCCCGACGCCAAAATCTGCGCTTCTTAGGCGTAGATGAACTGCTACCCGATAAAGAACTGCGGGACCTGATCGAAAAGCTGGCCGCCTCTCTGCTTGACCGGGAAGCTGAGACCAACCCTATAGTTGTCGACAGAGCCCACAGAGTAGGGCCACGGCCGCAAGGGCAGAACACGCGGCCCAGGGTGGTTTTGGCCAGATTCCATTATTACACACAAAAGAAGATCTCCTGCGGGCAGCGCGGCAAAAAGGCATGGTGGAATACAGAAACATGCAGATTCGCATTACACCAGATTACTCCACCGCGCTGAGCCAACGACGTAAAGCCTACGCGCCGGTCTGCCAACGTTTAATCGCAGCGAACATCCGATTTCACGTACAGTACCCAGCCCGCTTACATATAATATACCAGGGCACTCACCGGGTACTGGAAACTGCGACGGAGGCAACTGCCTATGTGGAACGGCTGCTGGCATCCCCGGCGGGCGATCAAAGAACGATCACACAGTGACACGGGCCCTAAAAATTGGACCGCCTGAGAAAGGGCACGGGACATACAGGAGCTTAAACCCATATAGGGCGGTGCAACTGGCCCCCCTATGTGCTGAGTGAACTAGCGCGCCTGCATGGGAATAGCGGGTCATAGTTCCAGCCCTACAAATAAGAATTCTTTTGACATCAAAAGTTGACAGTCCGCATTTACGGCGAGGCCAGGGAGCTGGATATCGTCGACCTTAACCTACAGCCCCCCTCCATTTGTGGGCCCGGTCATCTGCTCCCCTCCTAGGGGTAAATCCGATGACGGCAGAAGCTGATCTTTCCGGACTTATTAGGCCGGTGCGTCTGGCCTAACGACTGGCCATGCGGCGACTGGACTCTTAGGCCTCCGCCCCGTATCGGCTGCCTGGAACAGCAGGACATGCAGTGGGTTCAAAGTGGGGATGTTGGCCCGTTCTGGCAGCTATGTTATTTTTCTTGTTGCTCCCCCCTCTCTCTCTGTTCCTTACTTTAATTTTTTCCCCCCTTCCCCCCCCTGCCCTCCCCCCCCCCCTTTTTTGTTCCTTCTCTTCTGATCTACATATAGGCCTGTTAGCCTGCTAAAATTTGCTGTTTTATGTTTGCAGTTATGGAAGGTGGGGGGGTGGTGGGTGGGGGATGGGGGCATAGGGCGATGGGAAGGGGGAGCTGGGAGATCGGCTGGGAGGGGTGGAGAAGGGGGGATGGACAGGGGGTGCCATTCTTGGGGAGGGGGGGTGTTGTCAGACCAGAGATTGCGGTTGGGGACTCTAAAAAAGATACTGGGGAGGAGGGGGACCCATTCACATCTCACGGGATCACGATGGGAGTGTGGCGGAGAGTAGGGATAGAAATTGGGGTAGAGGGGGGGAGGGGACGACGGGGGATAGGGGAAGGGGTGGGAGGTAGGGATAAAGGGGGGGGGAGACACAGCCCCTGCGATACTGCTTGGGGACTACTAAGCCATCTTTATGGGAGAGGGAGGGGGAGACCTCAGGCTGGGGGGGTCTTTCCGGGCAGGTGATAGATACGGTCTTGCCCAATAACTTACACTTTAGGCAGACGTGAGGATTCTTTCCTGGAATGTCTGTGGCATAGGAACCCCAATCAAGCGATATAAAGTGCTGCGGGCCCTGGCACGACACCAATGTGATATTGCTATGTTGCAAGAGACTCACCAGAGTATAGAGGAGCATACTAAGCTTAAAAGAGACTGGGTTGGACAAGTATGGGGGGCCCCGGCACTGGGTAGGAAGGGTGGGGTGGCTATTCTGATCCACAAGAGACTCCGATTCACTAAGGAAGTGGTCCATGTTGACCCAGATGGTCGCTATATTATGGTATCCGGGAAATTGGAAGGGCAACCTGTGATTTTGGGCAATTTGTACAGCCCAAATGTAGTGGATCGGGATTTGTATGCCCGCTTGGGTTCTGGTGTGGAACAGCTGCCTGACGCCCCGTTGATCTTGGCCGGTGACTTTAATGGCGTACTTGATTTGGAGCTTGACGTATCTAGAGCTGGGGGAGGGGGGACCCGACGGCAGGGCACTAAGGCGTTGCATCATATGCGGCGACGTTTACAGCTGGTGGACCCGTGGCGGCTTCTCCACCCTGGGGAACGTGATTTTACTCACCTGTCTAGAGCACATGGTACTAGTGCTAGAATCGACTATGTGCTAGTCTCGGAAAGACTTTTTACTTATGTCCTCGATGCGCAGATTGGTCCCTTGGAAATTTCCGACCATACTTTGATCTGGGTGGACCTGGAGTGGCGGGACGCGGCCCCTCCAGCTCGTATCTGGCGGTTCCCTGTTGACTTAATTAGGGACATTGAGTTCTCTTCGTTTCTCAAGCAGCGATGGCACGACTTTACAACCTATAATGAGCCGCATCGTGACAATCCTGAATTATTCTGGGAGACGGCTAAAGTGGTTTTACGAGGAGACATTATAGGATATGTGGCACGTAAGCGTAAACTGGTGGCGAAGCAGATTATTCGACTCGAAGCGCAGGTATGCCGAGCTAGGCGTCGGCAGGCTGTTAGCCCATCGGCGGCAAACAAGAAGCTGCTGTGGGAATCCCAATTGGCTCTTAATGAACTAATTCATCAGAGGGCCAAGAAGTCCTTTTTATATTATAAATACCAACTCTATCGCTTCGGGGATAAATCTGGGAAATTACTGGCTCGGTGCCTGCGGGGAAAGGGGGTGACCCGCACAGTGGCGGCTTTGTGAGATGATCAGGGTCAAATACAAGCAGAGAGCCGGGAGATCGTTCAGATCTTCCGTCGGTTCTACCAACAACTGTACTCACGGGGAGCCGATCCGAGGAGCGCAATGCAGGAGTACCTGAGGGAAATATCGCTTCCCCAGCTCGATGCGGAACAACGGGCGAGGTTGGAGGGACCGGTCACGAAAGAAGAAGTTGCTTCGGTGATTCAATAGGCGAGCTACTGCAAAGCCCCGGGGCCGGATGGCTTAGGGGCCGAGTTTTATAAACTGCTGGGAGATTTGTTGCCAACCACACTAGTGGCAGTCTACCAGTACCGGATAACGCAGGGGACGTTTACGTGGGGGGGGAATCATGCCCATATTATCTTATTCCCTAAGCCGGGTAAAGACCACCTGCAGGCAGAGTCGTACAGGCCCATTTCCTTACTTAACTTCGATTTGAAGATCGTAGCAAAGGTCCTTGCGACCCGGCTTGCCTCGGTGCTCGGGGACTTGGTTCACGAGTCTCAGGTGGGCTTTGTGAAGGGCCGTTATGCGGTACGCAATCTGCGCAAGATCCTGGCGTCCTTGGAATGGGTGCGCCGTCGTGGGACCCCCTCGCTCCTGATCAGCTTTGATGCCGAGAAAGCCTTTGACCGGGTGGGCTGGCAGTATTTGAAGTTCCTGTTGCCGTGTTATGGGCTGGGGGAGTCTTTCTGCCGTATGGTGGGGCTTCTTTATGCTAACCCCACGGCGAGTGTGTTGTGTAACGGCACCTTATCGGATACGTTTGCACTACAGAGGGGCACCCGGCAAGGGTGTCCGCTTTCCCCCCTGCTGTTTGTTCTGTCCCTTGACCCACTGATACGTAAGATTGAGGCATCGAGGGGGATCGCGGGAGTGCAGATAGGTCAGGTTGGGTTCAAAATAGCGGCCTTTGCTGATGACCTGCTTGTACATTTGACAGCCTCGAGGTCCTCCCTTCCGCGATTATTAGAAGAGTTTACACGTTTCGGGAGTTTTGCGGGATTGCGCATTAACATGGGCAAGTACGAAGCGTTAGACGTGGGGGGTACTCTCCGAGCCGACTGGGGTGATTCTTTTCCTCTTCGGTGGGCAGAGGAGGCTTTTATATATCTTGGGATCTCGTTGACTAGCGATCCCAAGTCTCTATATCAAGTGAATGTCCGCTGGATACTAGCTAAGACTCGACTGCAGCTACAGGCGTGGGCGCCTCTTCCCTTGTCCCTACTGGGCCGAGCGGCGGCCTTAAGCATGGTGATTTTCCCCCGTATATTGTACTGGTTACAGACATTACCAGTCTGGCTGCGGAACGGGGATATCCGAGACTTTGAACGGGTCTTCCGAAGCTTTCTGTGGAGAGGGGCTCGGGCCCGTATTCCGATGTACCGTCTACAGCGAAGCTGGAGAAACGGAGGAATAGGGATCCCTGACCTGCGGTTGTACGCCCTGGCCTGTCAAGCACGGCATATTGGGGATTGGTTGGGGGACACCGAGGTCTACACTCCTAGAACGTTGGAATCGGCCCTAATCGCTCCGCAGACATTGCTGGCGGTGTTACACCTGGCTAGGTCGAAATTGCCAGATTGGGTAACTCAGAGTGTGTTAATACGACCGGCCAGGTGTTCCTGGCAGCAGTTCAATACATGGTGGGGGGAATCTTCGGAGGTTTCCAGCTAGTTGCCCCTGCAAGGAAACGCTTGCTTTGCCCCAGGAACTGACACGGCTATGTTCAGACTCTGGGAACGGAAGGGGATCCGGTATTTGGGACATCTTGTGGACCAGGAAGGGAAGTGTAAATCCTTTGCGCTATTGCGGGGGGAATATGAGCTGGACTACCGACATATTTTTGCATATGCCCAGATATCCCATTATGTAGCTTCCTTACCTAGGAGGGGGCTTGAGGCTACGCGGGCAACGCGGATTCTTGAGTTTTTTAATCTCGGGGCGGACTCACCGCCCACTATTGCGGGGCTTAAGCGGCGTATCGATAATTGGGTGCCCCCCGATTTATTATTCTGGGGACGAGAGCCAATGGGCTAGAGAACTGGGGGCGGCAGTGGAGCCGGGCTCGGTTTATCGTGCTTTGAGAAGTATCAGGGAACTAGTTGAAGGAGCTCGCTGGAAGGAGATACAATTAAAGTGTATTCTTCGAGCCCATTTCTCCCCGAGACGCGCACTCCGCAGTCATCTTACAGTGGACGGGAGCTGCCCGAAATGTCACGCACCACTGGCTGACTTGGGGCATATGTGGTGGGGATGCCCAAAGGTTCGCCGGTACTGGCTACAGATTCGGGATTATATGAGTGGCGTGCTGGGCCAACGGATTGGTTGGACGGGGTCTCTTGTGGTGTTGGATCAGTTGGGTACACTCCACCCTAAGGGTCGCTGGGAACGCCTATTGCTCAGGAAGGCTTGCCTGGTGGGGAAGGGTCCGCTGCTGCGTAGATGGCGGGAGGAGGCCCCTCCTTCCTTTTGGGAGTGGCGCAACAGCTTTCATCAGTTGATGCAATTAGAGAAACAAGGGGCGAGGGGCAAGACTAAGCGTTGGGCATCCTTTCTACTGACCTGGGAGCCCTATATCTACACTTTACGCCCTGCTATTCGCAATGAAGTGCTCCAGGCTTATTATTGAAGGTATAGCGTAGGGAATGGCTTAGGCGGAACAGGGATGGGGGGCGAAGGGGATAGGTTGTAGGGAGGGGTGGAGTGGGGGCTGCGTCGGGGGGGGTGGGGAGGGGGGGTCGGGGGGGGTGGTTAAGGAAGAAAACGGAAAACTGTGGGTTAGATGGAATATTCTCAACTTCTAGCTAGTAGAACCGAGTGGAGGAGAAGACACAGCCCCACCCGGGTGCCGGTTATGTCATGAGCTGTTAATGTATACTTAATTGGTACTGCTGGTTGTTCTTTGTGATTGTGATGTCTTGCTTAATAAAAATGATTTATAAAAAAAAAAAGATAAAGAAGAGAGCACACAGCCATTGTTCTGAACCCAAACCAACCCTGGAACAGGAGATTAAGCGGATAAGGATCCAAAAGCAGCCTCAAAGAGGTGAGTTTTTAGCCTGGATTTGAATAGGGCTAGAGAAATAGTCCGACGTTCTGATTCAGGTAATTTGTTCCAGGCATATGAAGCAACAAGATGGAATGGACGAAGTCTGGAGTTGGCAGTGGCAGAGAAGGGCACAGATAGAAGGGATCTGCCAGAGGAGCGGAGTTCCCAAGGAGAAGTGTAGAGTGAGATAAGAGAGGAAAGGTAATGAAAAGTCACAGAATGAATGCATTTGTAGGTCAGCCGCAGAACTTTGAACTGGATGTGGAAAATGACAGGAAGCCAGTGAAGTGACCTGAGAAGAGGCGGTTACATGAGCATAGTGACACTGGTGGAAGATAAGCCTGCAGCTGAGTTTTTAACATATTGAAGGGGAGAGAGATGATTCAGAGGAGACTAGCGAAAAGCAGGTTGCAATAGTCAAGATGGGAGGTGATTAAAGAGTAGATAAAATGATCCCAGGGTTGCGCGCTGAGGAAAGAGTCAGAGTGTTATCCACAGGAACAGAGAGAGGAAGAATGGGGGAGGGGGGGTTAGGGGGACAGATAAGGAGCTCAGTTTTGGCCATGCTCAATTTCAGACGGTGACGAAACACCAAAAATCTGGTCTTTCTGGGAGCAATTAACTATACAAAACTAAAAGCAAATGCTCAATTATATCAACTCAGGACAAAGAACTTCTATTGCCCCTTGTGGTTATTCTAAACCTTATGTCTTCTTTTCTATTGCCGTTGAAGGTCTCAGACTATTTTGGCACTTTATTTTAAGACTTATAACAGGTCTAATACCAGTGCCTATTAGCATCAATGACCTTCATCGAACTTTTTCAAGTGTCTAGGGAAGCGGATGGAGTCTTTCTCTAAAGTTTGAATCGTGACTCTATTGACGTGATCTTCAAAACTTCAGCTATCACTTAGCTTATATTAAGATGTTTCTTCAATATGCTCCTATCCCGCTCGCCGATCCCAACGCCTTCCTTCAGGCGCCCCCGTCGTGTTTCACTATCGTTTCTTCAGGGGATCTATACACACCATATCTATAAGAACATAAGATATGCCATACTGGGTCAGACCAAGGTCCATCAAGCCCAGTATCCTGTTTCCAACAGTGGCCAAATAAAACCCGGTATTATAACCACAATAATTTACTATTATCATATACTAAGTTCCTCCCTTCTATTGTTCATCCTAGTGAAGAGCCCTTATCAAAGGAATCCCTTATCAAAGAAATAGGAACCGCTTACCAAAGAAAGATGACCAATGCTGCACACGTCTTATTTCACTTATACAAGAGTGACATGAAAATCTTTCAAACTTCCTTCGATCCACTCTAAAAAAACGCCACGCATGCGGATTAGCGATGACAAATCCCTATTTAAAGACCAACCCCTACTGTGACGTGTGAGGTTCTAAGCCCTTCTCTCACATATTACTTGCATTACTAACGATTCACCACTCTTCTTACCGTCAACAAGAAAAGACATTGAGCATTTGCATTTAGTTTTGTACAATTTCAGACGGTGGCAGGACATCCAGGCAGCAATGTCAGATAAGCAGGCAGAGGTCTGGGCCTGATTTCCTAGAGAGATTTCATGCGAAGTGAGGTATCCGTCACCCTCATGTGCGCAGACGTGTATCTGGTGGCAGTGTTTGGGTGGAAACAGGGATGGAGCTGCGATGTAGGTGCGCACACACACAAACGTTTCTACCCACTTCAGAGCAGGAGTGTTCTGAGCTACTGGGGATAATTTGGGGAAATGCACACAGGTACCTCTGTTGCCTTTAGAAAAAAGATGGGTGTTTTTGAAAATTAGGTGCCCTGTTATGAATTTAATGTATTTGCACCCATCTGTGAGAATGACTGGATGGTTTACAGGAACATAGATGTCTTTGTCCCCGGTAACGAAGAAAAGCTCTTGTACCAATGTATAGCCACTGCACATTTTTAATTGAGGGTGTGTGCTCTATGCGTGCCACAGGTATTTCACAAAATACACAGGTGTGTCCCAGCTCAGCCAAGCAATGTCCTTGGAATGGCTACACACAGTCTGTGTAAAGGCCTGCATGATGCTTTGGTGCACATATACCCATCTGTAATTTAATTAGAGACTCTGCACATGGGAAAAGCTTTATAACATTACCCTCTACCCCCCTCCCCCCGCATATGTGCAGAGTGATGTGCTGCTTCCTTTCTCTCTGCTTTGCACACATCCCTCCCTTTAGAATATTGTGCACACAGCAGAAATCAATTGCACTATAAGATGAAATGAGGGCATTGCAGGTTTGTGCACCGTTAGTATTTTATCCCTCTGTGGACTAAAAGGTGAGATACACTGAGCGGAAACCTTCTAGGTGTCTGTACAGCACTGTGTACACCTTGTAGCACTATCTGACATGCTTTATAAACACAGAAATCTGCTGTGTGCAGTCAAAATATGGCACACAAGAAACGCCAGGACTCGCTTACAGCTTTTATGTCTTCCCATGGTCAGGGCACTCAGGTCTGAGAGACAGCAGCAGGCTGGTGGTGCATTTCAGGTGCCTTCAGTACCGATCAGGCAGCAGCGGGAGAAGGCACGCAGTGCTGTTGGCTGGGAACTTCGCTCACTTGCTGAATGTCTATGGGGCAGAGCAGTCAGGCCTGGGATGGTATAGAGACAGCACCTCTCTTCATCTCCTCCCGCTGCCCCCGGAGATTGTTGGGGGAGTGGGGGGCGAGTTTGCACTGCTGCACCTCAGCTCAATGAGAATGAATGGTATAAGTGAGGGAGTAGGTGTACAACGAAAGGGCAAGAGACTGATGAGTGAGAGTTTGTGGGGGGAGGAAGGACAGAGTGGGATGTACTGAAGGACTGGAAGGGCAGTGGGTGGTGTGGGAGAAAAGGACTAAGGGAATCAAAGGTGCTGCAGGAGCTGAGTGAGGAGATTAGAGAAGGAAATGCTGGTCGGGAGTCAGAGAGCTACAGGAAGTTGGGGAGAATAATTTTGTGTCATCTGCAACTTATCATCTCACTTGTCATTCGTATCTCCAGATCATTTATGAATATGTCCAACTGCACAGGTCCTAGTAGAAACCCTTGGGGAACTCCACTATTGACCATTTTCCTTCTGGATAATGGACCATTTGGTCCTACTCTCTGTTTCCTATTAGCCAGTTTCCAGAAGGGCGTTACCCCTATCCCATGACTCTTAAGTTCCTAAGGAGGCTCTTATGAGAGACTTTGTCCAAGGCCTTCTGAAATCCAAATATACTCTAAGCCCCACTTTGCATAGAACTGGAGCGTCCACCACACATGCCCCTGGCGGTTTCTGAAAGCGGTACTTACACAGCTATGCAATGCACCTATTGGCTGGGCGCTCATGTAAATGCTTCTAAAATGACTGGCTCACCTTTATCCTCGTGTTTCCTTACACTTTCCAAAAATCTAATAAATCGGTAAGGCAAGATTTCCCTTTGCTGAACCCATGCCGACTCCTTTGCATTATGCTCCATCTTATCTACACAGTCGGTAACTTTAGAATAGCTTTTACTACTTTGTCCAGCACGGACATCAGGCTCACTAGTGTAGTTTCCTGGTTCACCTGAGCAATCCTTAACGAGTTTTACAAATAATGGCTCAGATAAGAGAGTGTAGGCTCAGTAATGCAGTTGATGTGTGTGCTTCAGGGCTGGCCCAGCCATTAGGCAGCTGCCAAGGGGGGGGGGGGGCAGCAGGGGCAAAGAGCAGAGTATTCAGAGCTAAACAATAGATTATGTCCCCTCCCCTCCCCCCTGGCTCTCAGAAGGCTTAAGTTTCCCTAGAGCATTGACATTTGAACCAGCTATGGGGTTGGCACTGGTATGCTTGACGTAAGCCGTAGTAAACAGGGCTGTCAGGTTTGAAGGGTATTTATTCTGGTCAATATGTAGAAGCACTTACGTGATCAGGAGATGGCATGTGTGCTTGGTTTTTAAAGTCCCACCAGAAACAAGTCAAGTTTGTCTATGTAAGTCGCAGACGCTGTTTAAGTTATGGAGGGGTCGGGGTTATTCTGGGGCAGGACCAGAAATGTTTCAGTTCAGGTAACTTTATCTGTGCAAGTGACCTGCATAAATTGCATATTCAGTGGTGCAACGTAGAGATATCTACACAGGTGGTGGCAATTTCTGGTCCTGCTGAATGTTCCCTACGTGATCCTGAACATCAAGTTACATGCATTTTTCACTGCAATTTCTTCCATCCTGCTGTGGAGATTTAATCTATGGCTAGGTTTACTAAGCAGCGCTAGCGGTGTATGTCCGGTAGGTGCACCGAGGTCCCATCTTATTCAGTGGGATCTCTGCACACATTCTGCGCGTGTACCACTTAGTAAACCTACTCCTTAAAGTACAAATCTGATCCAACACACTTCTAACTGCTGTCTGCTATACGCTAATGCTTTCAGACTCTGTAGACACTTCCATTCCTGGAAGAAATTGCACTGCAGTCCATCCGTCTCTTCAGTTTCTTGCCAAAAACATGGTTCTGGGTTCTTAACGGTCTCTAAATCGGGTTTTAGCTGCATCAGCCTAACTCTGTCTTCTGCTTCTGATACTTTTGATTCCCGGAGATTCTCTGATTATCTTTCTGAGAAAATCACTGGTTGATGTGCTTCTGATTGAAGTGATGCTGATCCACCTCTGCAGCTGAGGTGAGACTGTGTGTTCTGACTCAGGTCCATGGAGTGTGCATAGTGCTCCAGAGATCCATTTCCGGATCACCAACATCAGTATGCTGTTAGATTAAGTGACAGCAGAGAGACTTTTGCCATGGTGCATTTAATACGTTGTTTCTTGATGTGTCAGGAGCTTTCGATAGTTTCATCTGTACGATTCTGTTAAGTTGGCAAACTGAGCTTGTGGTTGCTTCTGAGTTCTACAGTGGTTTACTTCCTCATTTGTCTGAACGTATTCCCCCATGACAGGCCTGTTGCTGTTTCTTTGTGTGCAGGCCTTGCATTCCCTCTCCTTAACATCTTATGAGGCTCAGTTAGTTAAAGCAGTTCCCCTTCCTGCTTCCTGTGTATCTTGTTTTTAGCTACTGGTTTCCAATAAGTCTTTTTATAGTTGCCTTGTCCGGATTTTTTCCTTTTGTATACAAGCCTTGCTGGCTCCATGAACCAAGCTATCACTTTCTTGTCCAAAGTTCTTTATAACAGCAGCTTTTAAACTAGATAATGGGGGAAAGCCAACAGTCACCCAAGAGCGCATAGTTTGGAAAGATCTCTCTTTTAAGGATATTAGCAAAAAAGGGAAGTTAGGACATCCCAATAGAGAGGTTTCAGTAAAGGTAAAAGTAACCTAGGTATCTTTAAATAGGGCAGTTGAAAGATTCCAAATTACCCTTCTCATCTAATAACAGAACTGTTAATATGAACAAAAAATAAACTTTGAAATGCCTATACGCAAGTGCTAGAAAATAAGATGGGAAAATCAAAATATATAGCAATGAATGAAAGGTTAGATATAACTGGCATTTCAGAGACCTGGTGGAAGGAGGATAAGCAATGGGACACTGTGATACCTGGGTATTGCAATGGTAGGGTAGGTCAAATTGGTGGAGGGGTTGTGCTCTTATGTTAAAGAGGACATTGAGTCATCAGGATTAATGTTTTGCAGGAAACAAAATACATAGTAGAATGGGGATAGAAATTGCATGTAAAAAGGGGAAGGCAATGGCAGTGGGGGTGTACTATCAACCGCCTGGCCAGAATGAACAGATGGATGGTGAAATGCTATAATACAAATTAGGGAAGCTGGCAAAATTTACAACATATTGACTTGCTTGATGTTACATCAGGACATACCAGTGAGATAAAGTTTCTAGATGAAATAAATGACTGCTTCATGGAGCAGCTGGTTCATGAACCATATTTAATTTAATAAATGGAGAGAGAATAACAAGGAAATCCATTGCACTAGCAGTTAACTTTCAAAAGGGAGACTATAATAAAATGAGGAAAATTGATAACGAAAAACTAAAATGAACAGCTGCAAATGTTAAAGGTTTACATCAGGTATGGGCTTAGTATTTTGACAATCTTGGAAGTCCAATGGAGGAGAGCGGAAGATAAAGACCACGGCCAAACACAAAGAGGTAGTATAGAAAACTCTTTATTAACAGACCCCGGCTTTCTTTTTCGCAGTTTCTGCCAAAAGGACCATCAGGTCAAGGGAGCATTTATTTAAGATGGTGCACCATCTGTCCATAAAAAGTTTGTCGTCTCTAAACATATTGGCTTCTCTAGTCATCCTCAGTCCTCTTGGGATACGCTTGACCCTGCAGTATTGCAACATACTTGCATAGTGTAGTTCAGCTTGGCTCTTCTGTGTCTCCGGCCCCTGGTCAAGGGCCAGATGGTTCACGTGTTATTGGACAATGCCATGGTAGTGCTTTATGTCGATTAGCAAGGCAGCATAAGGAATGCCAGGGTAGCCCTGGAGATGGCTCTCCTGTTTGCCTGGGTAGCGAAGCGCCTCCTAGTTTGTCAGCTCTGCACATTGCTGGAATGGATATTGTGGAAATGGATTTTCTCAGCTGGCACTCTGGTCCCAGGAGAGTGGGAGTTTAAGTCAGGAGGTGTTTTCAGTTATTTCTGTGCCACCGGAGTCGCCCCGAGAAGGATCTGATGGCGACCCGCTCAAATGCTAAATGCTTCTTCAGTCACCACTTGGAGATGAGTCCAAAGGCTTTGCGGATGTGGTGGGGCATGTGATTCGGCATATGAAATGTCATTCATAAAGGTTTATTCTGGCGGCGCTGGGTTGACTGAGAAGAGTGATGCACAGATCTGATGCAGCTTCTGCAAGTGCCATCCCTTCTCTTGTCTCCATATCAGGGCTTATTGTGTTGGGGGTCGCTTGTCCTGGAGGGCCTGGCTCCCTTCTTGTTTACGTCTTGGGTCCTGTAAGGAGATGTTTAGCATGTACGGGCTACTCTCCGGCAGTGGTATTCCAGTCTGCTCAGTGCCCAGAGGAGGTCTACCAACCTGGCATACGTACGGGTCTAGAGCCCTGAGTGCTGGTGCAGCGCACGGCAGCTGGCTCTTGAGGCGGCCAAGATGCAGTCTCTGTGGCCTTTTTTGCAGGACGGTCTGGAGAAGGACTTTTTTTTCTCTTTTTTTTTCAAAGGTTCAGGTGGCAACTTTGGCTTGCTACAGAGGGCCGTTGGCTGGTAAGTCTCACCACACACCCAGATGTTTCAAGCCTTCCTCAGAGGGGTTCGGTGTCTGCGTCCTCCCCTATGGTCTATGGTCCCTTCCTTGGATCTGTATCTGGTGCTCAGGGCCCTGCTGTCAGAGTCCTGTGAGTTGTTGAAGCACGCTATTCTGCAGGAGTTGACGCTCAAGACTGTCTGTCTGTCTGTCTTCTTGATTGCAATTCTTCTGCAGGCTGTTTTCCGAGTTGCAGGCTCAGTCTTGCAGAGATTCTTGCCTTTCTTTTTCTGAGGAGGCCATTTCCATTTGGCCTGTGTCTTCATTCTCCCCTAAAGTGGTTTCTCCCTTCATTGAACAAGGCGTTTGTCTGCCCTCTTTCTCAAAGGAGCAATGTCAGAGAAATAGTAGGCTCTCCACCTTGTGGATGTCCGAGGGTTCTTCTCTGGTTCTTGGAGATTACAAATTCTTTTCGTGAGTCAGACCATCTTTTTGTGCTGTTTGCTGACCCATGCAAGGTGGCGCGGCAGCTTAGTCTGCACTGGGGTGCTGAGTTGAGAAGGCCATTGCTTTTATTTTATTTATTTATTTAGCTGTATTTATATCCCGCTTTTCACCGGGTCAAAGCGGTCAATTGGGAGATACATTTAACACGAGGGGATATGACACACATACAGGGAACATGGGCAATGGAGGGTTAAGTGGCTTGCCCAAGACCACAAGGAGTACCTATAGGACTAGAAATCCCAGTCCCTCAGGCCTGAAATTGCTGTCCCCACGTGGGACTTGAACCCCCGGCCTGAAGTACCTTGTCCTAACCACTAGGCCACTCCTCCTGCTTTTGGCAGATCTGTTGCAGAACTAGTCAGTACCGGAAGGTTTATGCACCCATTCTACCTGAGAACAAGTGTCCTCGTGGATGGAGCGGAGCTTGGTAGCCCCTGAAGACATTTGTCGGGCAACAGCATGGGCATCGCCTCCACTTTTGTCAAGCATTTCTGCTTGGATGTCCACCCCTGGGCAGACATGACTTTGGCTCTAAGGATTTGCGAGTTGTTGTGTCTTCTTCCCACTCAGTAAAGGCATAGCTTTGGTATATCCCACTTGTCTGGATTGATTTAGCAGGACGATATGGAAGGTGACATTTTACTTACCAGATTAATGCCCTTTCCTTGAGTCCTGCCATATCAGTCCATGGCCCACCCCTGGAACTATTTGCTCTGTTCTTCTGAGGTGGTACCTTTGGGCAACTGTGATTCCTGTATTTGGCTCTGCAGGTTCATCTTCTACAAACAGCCTTCTGTTTATGCTTTCTTGTGCATAGTTCTCTACTGTCTGATTGTTCCTTGTTACCCCCGTTGAGGTAGTGTGAGGCCTGTCATGTTCTCCCATATGCTTTGGGATGGATATTGAATGGACCTCTGGTGGCTGAGGCGTATAGAGGCATGGTGTGATGTCACTGAAAACGGAGCTTTTCATTGGTTCTTTGTCTCCTCCATTCTGCTATTGGGGGGACACAACCCACTTGTGTGGACTAGTCTAGCAGGACTCAAGGAAAAGAAATTATCTGGTAAGTAAAATGTACCTCAGTTCACAGATTACTATCATTAAAATCATCTGTAGTACCTCAAGATTGGAGCGTGACCAACCTAATGCCAATTTTTAAAAGGGGTTTCAGGGGTGATCTGAGAAACTGTAGACCAGTGAGCCTGATGTCAATACTGGGCAAAATGGTAGAAACCATATAAAAAACAATTACTGAACATGTAGATAGTCATGGTTTAATGGGGCAAAGCCAACATGGATTTAACCAAGGAAAGTCCCATCTCACTAATCTGTTATATTTTTTGAAGGTGTGAATAAATAGGTAGATGAAGGTGAACCAGTTGTTATCATTTATCTGGATTTCCAGAAAGCCTTTGACAAGGTCCCTCATGAGACTCTTAATGAAATTAAAAAGTCATGTGATGGAAGGCAGTGTACTATAGTGGATTGTGAACTTCTTAAAAGATAGAAAACAGAGAGTAGGACTAAATGGCCAATTTTCTCAGTGGAGAAATGAATACTGTAGTATCCCAGAGCACTGTGCTGAGCTCTCTTCTTTTTAACATATTCGTAAATGACTTCAAAATGGGAGCAACGAGTAAGGTGAACAGATTTGCTGATTACACAAAATTATTCAAAGTTGTTAAAACACAAGAAGATTGTGAAATATTGCAAGAGGACCTTGATAAATTTGGGATCCAAATGGCAGACTAAGTTTAATGTGGACAAGTGCAAAGTTATGCACTTAGAGAAGAACCACCCAAACTGTGGTTACACAATGCAAGGTTCCAAATTAGGAAACATGCCCAGGAGAAGGATCTAGGTGTCATTGTGGATAATATGTTGAAATTCTCTGCCCAGTGTGCAGCAGCAGCCAAAAAAGCAATTAGAATGGTAGGAATCATCATGAGGAAAGGAATAGAGAATAAAAACAAGGATATCGTCCCATGGTGCGACCACACCTTGAATATTCTGTGCAAATCTGGTTGCCATATCTTAAAAAGGATATAGCAGAATTAGAAAAGGTACAGAGAAGAGCAATCAAAATGATAAAGGGGATGGAAGGATACCCCTATGAAGAAAGGCTTAAAAGCAGTTACGGGATTCGGCCCAGTTCTTGCGAACTGGTTCCTGCTGTGGCCTGCGTTCACCGAACTGGACAAACAAGTTTTCTGAAAGACTTTTCAACAGATCACATTTGTTTTGATGGAGTGAGTCTTTTGTACATTGTCAGAACATAGTCAGGCAGGTGATCGGGCCGCTGGGCCACCAGGGAGTTGTGTACCCTTGACGGAGGGCAGCGGCCCAAGAGTATGGCCGCTGCAATGCCTTCATGCAAGGAGCAGCAACCCATCAGGCACACATGTGGGGGGAGGGGGGGCTGGGACCGAACCGGTTCCTTGGTCGTTCAGATCCCTCCACTGCTTAAAAGGTTAGGGCTTTTCAACTTGGAAAAGAGACAGCTGAGAGGAGATATGATAGAGGTCAATAAAACAATGAATGGAATGAAACAGGTAAATGTTTATTGGTTGTTTACTCTTTCAAACATTAGAAAGAGCAGGGGATACGCAATGAAGCCACAGTGTGGCATATTTAAGACTAATAGGAGAAAATGTTTTTTCACATGGCATGTAATCAAACTCTGGAATTCACTACCAGATAATGTAGTAAAAGCTGTTAGTGTAGCTTGCTTTAAAAGAGATTTGGACAGGTTCCTGGAGGAAAAGTCAATTAACCATTATTAAGGTGGACTGGGGAAATCCATTGCTTACCTTGGGATAAGCAGCATGGAATCTGTCTACTGTACCTTTTGGAAACTTAGGAGAGTCAGAGTAGGCACAACAGCCCACAGGCGAAACTAGGAACAACAAAGAGCGGATCGGAGTAAAGACACCTCTAAAATGGTCCAAACAGCTTTATGAACTACCCCCTTTTCTTTTTTTTTAATAAAGCTGTTTGGACCTTTAGAGGTCTGTCTTTACTCCTCTCTGCTTTTTGTTGTCCCTTTTGGAAACCTGACAGATTCATAAGAACATAACAACATAAGATATGCCATACTGGGTCAGACCAAGGTCCATCAAGCCCAGTATTCTGTTTCCAACAGTGGCCAATCTAGGTCATATGTACCTAGCAGTTTCCCCAAGAGACACAAGTTCCACAATGCTTGTACTGGGTCAAGCATTGATATCTTCGGTCACTTCTTAATAATGGTTTATGGACCTTTCCTCCAGGAACTTGTCCAAACCTTTTTTAAACCCAGCTACACTAACAGCCTTTACTACATCCTCCGGTAACAAATTCCAGAGTTTGATTACACGTTGAGTGAAAAAATATATTTTTTTAGTAGTCTTAAATAGTTTACCCTGTAGCTTCATTGCATGTCCCCTAGTCTTTCTATATTCTGATAAGGTAAACAATCGATCTATGTTTACCCGTTCAACTCAGTTCATTAATTTATAGACTTCTATCATATCTCCCCTCAGCCGTCTCTTTTCCAGGTTAAAGAGCCCTAACCTTTTTAGCCTTTCTTCATAGGAGTATCCTTCCATCCCCTTTACCATTTTGGTGGCTCTTCTCTGAACCTTTTCTAAAATCGCTATATCCTTCTTAAGATACGGCGACCAGAATTGCACACAGTATGATCTAGATTGGCCACTCTTGGAAAGAAGGTGCTGGGCTTGATAGGTCTTCCTGTTTCAGACCAAAGTCCATCTTATGTTTGTAGGTTTGTATGTTCTGGATGTTTCAGAACCAGGTACTTTGGGATCTCAGAGTTGCAACATATCCAGCCAACTTAATTTTAATCTATCCTATAAATGCTCAAAGCTAGGTACTGGTCTGATAGCCACTTGCCTCTTCTAGCCTTGACATTAGCTGGCCTTCCCAGCCTCTTCAGTAGATTTCCTTATCTAGGTGCAGGGAGCGCTCCTTTAGAGAGTCCAAGCCATTGTCCTATAGAACTTTAGGCTCTCTTGCCTTTTAATACAAATAGTCCTTAACTGCCTACATATACATAAGTAACTAAGAGCTTCCAAGTATCACTCCTCTCTTCACCCCTCTGAGATCCAGCATCTCCCCGCAAAGCTCCCTCCCTGCCCCCACCCCTCTCCTCACCCCTCTGAGATCCAGCATCTCCCCTCAAAGCTCCCTCCCTGCCCCCACTCCTCTCTTCTCCCTCTGAGATCCAGCATCTCCCCTCAAAGCTCCCTCCCACCCCCACTCCTCTCTTCTCCCCTCTGAGATCCAGCATCTCCCCTCAAAGCTCCCTCCCTGCCCCAACTCCTCTCTTCACCCCTCTGAGATCCAGCATCTCCCCTCAAAGCTCCCTCCCTGCCCCCACTCCTCTCTTCTCCCCTCTGAGATCCAGCATCTCCCCTCAAAGCTCCCGCCCTGCCCCCACACCACTCTTCACCCCACTGAGATCCAGCATCTCCCCTCAACGCTCCCTCCCTGCCCCCACTCCTCTCTTCTCCCTCTGAGATCCAGCATCTCCCCTCAAAGCTCCCTCCCTGCCCCCACTCCTCTCTTGTCCCCTCTGAGATCCAGCATCTCCCCTCAAAGCTCCCCCCTGCCCCCACTCCTCTCTTCTCCCCTCTGAGATCCAGCATCTCCCCTCAAAGCTCCCTCCCTGCCCCCACTCCTCTCTTCTCCCCTCTGAGATCCAGCATCTCCCCTCAAAGCTCCCTCCCTGCCCCCACTCCTCTCTTGTCCCCTCTGAGATCCAGCATCTCCCCTCAAAGCTCCCCCCTGCCCCCACTCCTCTCTTCTCCCCTCTGAGATCCAGCATCTCCCCTCAAAGCTCCCTCCCTGCCCCCACCCCTCTCTTCACCCGTCTGAGATCCAGCATCTCCCCTCAAGGCTCCCTCCCTGCCCCCACTCCTCTCTTCTCCCCTCTGAGATCCAGCATCTCCCCTCAAAGCTCCCTCCCTGCCCCCACTCCTCTCTTCACCCCTCTGAGATCCAGCATCTCCCCGCAAAGCTCCCTCCCTGCCCCACACCTCTCTTCTCCCCTCTGAGATCCAGTATCTCCCCTCAAAGCTCCTCCCTGCCCCCACTCCTCTCTTCTCCCCTCTGAGATCCAGCATCTCCCCTCAAAGCTCCCCCCTGCCCCCACTCCTCTCTTCACCCCTCTGACATCCAGCATCTCCCCTCAAAGCTCCCTCCCTGCCCCCACTCCTCTCTTCACCTCTCTGAGATCCAGCATCTCCCCTCAAAGCTCCCTCCCTGCCCCCACTCTTCTCTTCACCCCTCTGAGATCCAGCATCTCCCCTCAAAGCTCCCTCCCTGCCCCCACTCCTCTCTTCACCTCTCTGAGATCCAGCATCTCCCCTCAAAGCTCCCTCCCTGCCCCACCCCTCTCTTCTCCCTCTGAGATCCAGCATCTCCCCTCAAAGCCCCCTCCCTGCCCCCACTCCTCTCTTCTCCCTCTGAGATCCAGTATCTCCCCTCAAAGCTCCCTCCTGCCCCCACTCCTCTCTTCTCCCTCTGAGATCCAGCATCTCCCCTCAAAGCTCCCTCCCTGCCCCACTCCTCTCTTCTCCCCTCTGAGATCCAGCATCTCCCCTCAAAGCTCCCCCCTGCCCCCACTCCTCTCTTCACCCCTCTGACATCCAGCATCTCCCCTCAAAGCTCCCCCCTGCCCCCACTCCTCTCTTGTCCCCTCTGAGATCCAGCATCTCCCCTCAAAGCTCCGTCCCTACCCCCACTCCTCTCCTTTCCCCTCTGAGATCCAGCATCTCCCCTCAAAGCTCCCTCCTCCCCCCACTCCTCTCTTCAACCCTCTTAGATCCAGCATCTCCCCTCAAAGCTCCCTCCTGCCCCCACTCCTCTCTTCAACCCTCTGAGATCCAGCATCTCCCCTCAAAGCTCCCTCCCTGCCCCCACTCCTCTCTTGTCCCCTCTGAGATCCAGCATCTCGCCTCAAAGCTCCCTCCCTGCCCCCACTCCTCTCTTCACCCCTCTGAGATCCAGCATCTCCCCTCAAAGCTCCCTTCCTGCCCCCACTCCTCTCTTCACCCCTCTGAGATCCAGCATCTCCCCTCAAAGCTCCCTCCCTGCCCCCACTCCTCTCTTGTCCCCTCTGAGATCCAGCATCTCGCCTCAAAGCTCCCCCCTGCCCCCTCCTCTCTTCACCCCTCTGAGATCCAGCATCTCCCCTCAAAGCTCCCTCCCTGCCCCCACTCCTCTCTTCACCCCTCTGAGATCCAGCATCTCCCCTCAAAGCTCCCTCCCTGCCCCCACTCCTCGCTTCTCCCCTCTGAGATCCAGCATCTCCCCTCAAAGCTCCCCCTGCCCCCACTCCTCTCTTCTCCCCTCTGAGATCCAGCATCTCCCCTCAAAGCTCCCTCCCTGCCCCCACTCCTCTCCTCCCCTCTGAGATCCAGCATCTCCCCTCAAAGCTCCGTCCCTGCCTCCACTCCTCTCTTCTCCCCTCTGAGATCCAGCATCTCACCTCAAAGCTCCCTCCCTGCCCCCACTACTCTCTTCTCCTCTCTGAGATCCAGCATCTCCCCTCAAAGCTCCCCCCTGACCCCACTGCTCTCTTCACCCCTCTGAGATCCAGCATCTCCCCTCAAAGCTCCCTCCCTGCCCCCACTCCTCTCTTCTCCCCTCTGAGATCCAGCATCTCCCCTCAAAACTCCCTCCCTGCCCCCACTCCTCTCTTCTCCCCTCTGAGATCCAGCATCTCCCCTCAAAGATCCCTCCCTGCCCCCACTCCTCTCTTCACCCCTCTGAGATCCAGCATCTCCCCTCAATGCTCCCTCCCTTCCCCCACTTCTCTCTTCTCCGAAATCCAGCATCTCCCCTCAAAGCTCCCTCCCTGCCCCCACTCCTCTCTTCTCCTCTCTGAGATCCAGCATCTCCCCTCAAAGCTCCCTCCCTGCCCCCACTCCTCTCTTCTCCCTCTGCGATCCAGCATCTACCCTCAAAGCTCCCTCCCTGCCCCCACTCCTCTCTTCACCCCTCTGAGATCCAGCATCTTCCCTCAAAGCTCCCTCCCTTCCCCCACTCCTCTCTTCTCCTCTCTGAGATCCAGCATCACCCCTCAAAGCTCCCTCCCTGCCCCCACTCCTCTCTTCTCCCTCTGCGATCCAGCATCTACCCTCAAAGCTCCCTCCCTGCCCCCAGTCCTCTCTTCACCCCTCTGAGATCCAGCATCTTCCCTCAAAGCTCCCTCCCTTCCCCCACTCCTCTCTTCTCCTCTCTGAGAACCAGCATCTCCCCTCAAAGCTCCCTCCCTGCCCCCACTCCTCTCTTCTCCGAGATCCAGCATCTCCCCTCAAAGCTCCCTCCCTGCCCCCATTCCTCTCTTCTCCGATATCCAGCATCTCCCCTCAAAGCTCCCTCCCTGCCCCCACTCCTCTCTTCTCCCCTCTGAGATCCAGCATCTCCCCTCAAAGCTCCCTCCCTTCCCCCACACCTCTCTTCTCCCCTCTGAGATCCAGCATCTCCCCTCAAAGCTCCCCCCTGCCCCCACTCCTCTCTTCACCCCACTGAGATCCAGCATATCCCCGCAAATCTCCCCCCAGACCCCACTCCTCTCTTCACCCCTCTGAGATCCAGCATCTCCCCTCAAAGCTCCCTCCCTGCCCCCACTCCTCTCTTCTCCCTCTGAGATCCAGCATCTCCCCTCAAAGCTCCCTCCTTGCCCGCACTCCTCTCTTCTCCCTCTGAGATCCAGCATCTCCCCTCAAAGCTCACTCCCTGCCCCCACTCCTCTCTTCTCCCCTCTGAGATCCAGCATCTCCCCTCAAAGCTCCCCCCTGCCCCCACTCCTCTCTTCTCCGAGATCCAGCATCTCCCCTCAAAGCTCTCTCCCTGCCCCCACTCCTCTCTTCTCCCTCTGAGATCCAGCATCTCCCCTCAAAGCTCCCCCCTGCCCCCACTCCTCTCTTCTCCCTCTGAGATCCAGCATCTCCCCTCAAAGCTCACTCCCTGCCCCCACTCCTCTCTTCTCCCCTCTGAGATCCAGCATCTCCCCTCAAAGCTCCCGCCTGCCCCCACTCCTCTCTTCTCCCTCTGAGATCCAGCATCTCCCCTCAAAGCTCCCTCCCTGCTCCCACTCCTCTCTTCACCCCTCTGAGATCCAACATCTCCCCTCAAAGCTCCCTCCCTGCCCCCACTCCTCTCTTCACCCCTCTGAGATCCAGCATCTCCCCTCAAAGCTCCCCCCTGCCCCCACTCCTCTCTTCACCCCTCTGAGATCCAGCATCTCCCCTCAAAGCTCCCCCCTGCCCCCACTCCTCTCTTCTCCCTCTGAGATCCAGCATCTCCCCTCAAGGCTCCCTCCCTGCCCCCTCCTCTCTTCTCCCCTCTGAGATCCAGCATCTCCCCTCAAAGCACCCTCCCTGCCCCCACTCCTCTCTTCTCCCCTCTGAGATCCAGCATCTACCCTCAAAGCTCCCTCCCTGCCCCCACTCCTCTCTTCAACCCTCTGAGATCCAGCATCTCCCCTCAAAGCTCCCCCTTGACCCCTCTCCTCTCTTCACCCTTCTAAGATCCAGCATCTCCCCTCAAAGCACCCACCCTGCCCCCACTCCTCTCTTCTCCCCTCTGAGATCCAGCATCTCCCCTCAAAGCTCCCTCCTTGCCCCCTCCTCTCTTCTCCCTTCTTAGATCCAGCATCTCCCCTCAAAGCACCCTCCCTGCCCCCACTCCTCTCTTCTCCCCTCTGAGATCCAGCATCTCCCCTCAAAGCTCCCTCCCTGCCCCCACTCCTCTCTTCACCCCTCTGAGATCCAGCATCTCCCCTCAAAGCTCCCCCCTGACCCCACTCCTCTCTTCACCCTTCTGAGATCCAGCATCTCCCCTCAAAGCTCCCTCCCCACCCCCTAGGGTTACCAACTGGCTCCAGATACGCCCGACAGGCTTGATCCAGTCCTGGGTTTACCCCATTGCATGCAGGGACATGTAGTTCTGATTTCTCCATTGCACTCCATAAGAAAAACAAGACTACATGTCCCTGCATGCAATGGGGTAGACCCAGGACTGGATCAAGCTTGTCGGGCGCATCTGGAGCCAGTTGGCAACCCTACCACCCCCACTCCTCTCTTCACCCTCAGATCCAGCATCTCCCCTCAAAGCTCCCCCCTGACCCCTCTCCTCTCTTCACCCTTCTGAGATCCAGCATCTCCCCTCAAAGCTCCCTCCCTGCCCCCTGTTCAGAAACATTTTCTTTTTGGTGCTAGGCACCATTTTGGGCATTAGGCCCCATTTTCCTGAAAAATGGAAAAACCAGCTAGTGGTTTTAAAAAATGTACTAAGTGTGGCGGTACCATTTCCATCACCGACACCCATGACTGGTGTCTCAAATGTTTAGGCCCTGACCATTCTCCATCGGAGTGTTCCTCTTGTATGGGGATCACTAAAAGAGGAAGACAGAACCGGGCTGGAAAGCTCGGTACCCTCTTTTCTTCAGATGCGATGTCCATTGCATCGATGTCTTCCTGAGCCTCGTCTTCCTACCATGGATCTCAGGTAACTAAACATAAGAGCTGGTCCTCAAAGGGTAGATCTCCTTCCAAGCATCGAGAAGCCATTGGCATTGCCCTTGAGGAAACTATACCAGCAAAACAGCCCCGGCGGGAGGCTTCGGCCTCCAAAGCACTAATGGGACTCCAGGATGTTCTCAAGGCCTCAACCTTGGCAGAACTACTGGAGCCATGCTCAGGGGTTCCGGCCACTTCTACCGGTACTGACACCCAGGCATCGGCAGCGTCAATAGACCAGAGATTCCTCGCTATCAAACGCTGTCTTACAGCTCTCTTTACAGCTGCGGTACCGTTGACACCGCTACCGACAGTTGAATGGGCACCGGTACTAGCACCGATACCAGTACCAGCACCGACGGTACTAGCCCCAGTGAGAATTCTGCCCATGCCGACTTTTTCGGGCATCGACAGATCGGTACCAGATCAACTCGGTGCCGACTTCGATCGATACCGATACCGTGCTTTGCATGAACATCGGGATCAGAGATGCTTCGATTCTTCTGATTCCGCTGACTCGGATAACTCATTTGGTACCACAGTTCTTCTTCCGGAAGACTCCTCTTCTCCACAATGCAGAATGTCTCCTTTGGAGGATATGTCTTTCCAGGATTTTATTCGTAATGTGTCCGGAGGCCTATCAATCACGGTAGCTCCTGAAAAAGAACCTAGAGCAAAGGAATTGGAAATACTCCAATACCCTAAGGCTTCCAAAGAGGCAGCTACCCTGCCCATTCATGAAATTCTTCATGATTTGATGCTCAGGATGTGGGAAACACCTCTGACCACATCTCCTCATTCTAGGAGACTCGATACCACATATCGAGTTCCACCATGTCCTGCTTTTCAAAAGACTCAGCTGCGACACCATTCAATGGTAGTGGAATCAGCCATGCGTAGGATGAAAAGTGCAAAAAGACATGCATCCAATCCTCCAGGTCATGAATGCAGGACTCTTGACGCCTTTTGGGCGTCGAACATTTCAGGCTTCCATGCTTTCAGATAGGATCAGCTCATATATTTTATATATGGGAATGTTCCTGAAAGAAGTCACAGGAGACTTGGAGCTTATGAGCCCCCTTCTCCCTGATGACAAATGACAAGACTTCCTTACTCTTGTCAAGCATGCTCAAGACGTTTCCAAGTTTGTAAATCGTGCAGCCTTTGACTGCTTTGAATGCATCAGCAGAACGTCTGCTATTGCCATTGGTGCACGTCGGATTGCCTGGCTTCAGGCATCAGACTTGGAGACTTGGGTACAGGACAAATTAGGAAACATCCCTTGCACAAGAGAAAACCTCTTTGGCAAGAATTGGCAAGAAAAGGCTTGTGAGATAGATACTGACAATCTCACCTTAGACAGATTTTCAAAATCTACAGCCACTCCAGCCAAAAAGAAACCCTATAAAAACCCTTTTTCTGGAAAAAGAGGAAGTTTTATCCATCCTATACCCAGCAAGAGCAAGCTCAGAGTCAAGCTGCCCAAAAGGGACAACAGCAACAATCCAGACAACAAAAGAAGCCAAAAGGCCCGAGAGCTCAACCAGCTCCACAGGCTCAGCCCCCTCAAGGGCTTCCTAGAGAGCTTAGCTTTCCTGCCTCTGAAGGGTCCAGAACCCCTAAACATTCCAGGCAGGTTGTGTCATTTTGTCAACAAATGGCACCAAATAACAGCAGAAAATTGGACTCTGTCCATTGTAGGGGAGGGGTACAAGCTTCATTTTCATAGCATGCCCCCTCCTACAATCGTAAGACGGTTCAATTCCCAAACCTCTCCAAACAATCTACTGGATTAAGAGGTTTCAACACTCCTTGCTCAGGAAGCAATAGAGGAAGTACCCATTCCCCAACAGGGTACAGGGTTCTACTCCCCCTATTTTCTTATTCCAAAGAAACAGGAGGACACAGACCCATTCTAGACCTCAGAGAATGGACCTCAGAGAATCTGTTCCGAGAAAAGTTCAAAATGATTTCTCTGGAAACTCTTCTGCCATACCTTCAAAGTCAGGATTGGCTTTGCTCTCTACATCTAAAGGATGCATATACTCATATTCTGATCCATCCAGATAAAAGGAAATTCTTACGATTCATTTTCAAGGGAAAACACCTCCAATACAGGGTTCTTCCTTTTGGTCTGGCTTCGGCACCAAGAGTATTCACGAAATGCATGGCAGTAGTAGCTGCATTCCTGCAAACCCTAGGGATATTTGTCTTCCCTTACTTAGACGACTGGCTCATTCAAGCCCCACGATTCCAGAAGCTAGCTCGCCACTGTCTCGCACAATGCAAATTCTCCAATACTTGGGATTGGTCATAAACTTCCCAAAATCCCAACTTGTTCCTTCTCAGACCCTGGAGTTCATAGGAGCTTGTTTAGATACCAGACAATCAAGGACTTTCCTCTCACAGCCTCGCTGTCTTCGCATAATGCATCTAGCTTTTCAAGCAGTGGGAAAGTCCTCCCTAACTGCTCGAGAACTGCTGCAATTACTGGGACATATGGCATCCACAGTTTATGTAGTTCCCTATACTCGTCTCCACATGCGAGCAGCCCAGTGGACACTATCCACACAGTGGACACAGGCCACAGGACGTCTGTCAGACAAGATATCAAACTCACAACGACTGATCTTGTCCCTACAATGGTGGCAATCACTGGAGAATCTTTTAGTGGGGTCTCCTTTCCAACAACCCCCATTCCAGGTTACCCTAATAACAGATGCATCACAGATGGGATGGGGAGCACACCTGCACCATCTCTCCACCCAGGGTACCTGGACTCCACAGGAGGCTTGTCTTTACATAAACCTCGTATAACTCAGCGCAATCTATCTAGCTCTTCGAATATTCCATGCCCAGCTCAGCTACAAGACAGTCCTAGTCCAAATGGACAATCAAGTAGCCATGTTCTACGTGATCAAGCAGGGCGGAACAGGCTGTCTGTCGTTATGCAACGAAGCTTTACGACTATGGGCCCTCGCCAGAGAGCATCAAATTCACTTTCTCGTGGTATATCTTCCAGGCATTCAAAACCTTTGGGCAGACAAACTCAGCCGAGTACTGCTGCCTCACAAATGGTCTCTCCACCTAGACCAGGTGATAAAGATATTTCACATCTGGGGAACCCCAAACATAGACCACTTTGCAAGTCCACTGAATGCCAAACTTCCCCGGTTCCGTTCCAGAATTCCAGCTCACAATTGCCAAGCAAGGGATGCCTTCCTCCTTCACTGGGGTCAGGACTTCCTCTATACCTTCCCACCCATTCCCCTCATCCCCAAAACACTCTTCAAGCTTCAGAGAGACAGAGGTCATATGATCCTCATAGCACCACGGTGGCCACGACAAACGTGGTATCCCCTGCTTCTACATCTCTCTCAGGCTATACCTCTGGAGTTAGGGTGTGCTCCAGACCTTCTCTCCCAAGAGAACGGGATGCTATCGCACCCAAATCCCCAGTCCCTGCATCTCAGGGCCTGGTTGCTGAAAGCCTAGACCTGCAGGATCTTAACCTTTCCCAACAGGTAAAGGATGTCCTTCAGGCTTCCAGAAAACCTTCCACAAGACGTTCTTACGCCTTCAAGTGGAAACGTTTTACTATATGGTGTTCTCAAAAGGGCTTAAACCCCCTTGTGATGCCTTTGGAATTGGTACTAGAGTACCTACTTCATTTATCAAATTCTGGTCTAAAGACAAATTCATTAAGAGTCCATCTTAGTGCAATTGCAGCTTCCTATAAGCCTCTAAATGGACAGCCAATTTCCTCTCATCCACTCATAGCAAGATTTATGAGAGGTCTTCTATTAACAAAGCCTCCCATCAGGCCACCACCGTTGGCATGGGATTTAAATCTAGTTCTCGGACAGCTCATGAAACCACCCTTTGAACCTTTAGCCACTACAACCCTAAAGTTTTTATCCTGGAATGTCATCTTCTAATTGCAATCACCTCCGCACGTCGCATTAGTGAATTGCAAGCTTTAGTGGCTGATCCCCCTTATACAAGGTTTCAACATGATAAGGTTGTTCTCAGAACTCATCCACATTTTATGCCAAAGGTGGTTTCACCTTTTCATATAAATCAATCAATTTATCTTCCTGTATTCTTTCCGAGGCCTCATGCCTCTAATGCAGAAAGGAACCTTCATACTTTGGACTTTAAAAGAACCTTGGCTTTTTACCTACAAAGAACACAGCTTCATAGAAAGTCTTCTCAACTTTTTGTTGCTTTTGATTCTAGTCATTTGGGACTTCCAGTCTCCAAAATAACTCTATCTAAATGGATTGCACAATGCATATCCTTTACTTATGAGAGTAAGAGTCTTCCTCTTCAAGGCCATGTCACAGCACATAATGTGAGAGCCATGGCAGCCTCTATGGCTAACCTTCACTCTGTGTCTATCGATGACATCTGTCGAGCAGCCACCTGGGCTTCGGTGCACACCTTCACAGCCCACTACTGGCTAGATAAAGCCTCCCGTCGGGATGCCTTCTTTGACCAGGCTGTTCTTCAACATCTCTTTCAGACTTAATTCAACTCCTACCCACCAACCCTGGTAGGATGCCAGAGATCCATGGGAAGAAGCATGGCCCACCTCACTATAGGTGGCAGCTTCCTGGGGCCATCTCCCTGGCATCTTCAGCTAGGGAGTCCCCATATGTGAAGACTACATTCCTGCTTGTTCCTGGAGATAGCGTAGTTACTCACCTGTAACAGGTGATCTCCGGGAACAGCAGGAATTTAGTCTTCACAACCCACCCACCTCCCCTAGGAGTTGTCTCTCTATTTCTCTGTCTCTTTCCTCTCTTACTCTATCCTTTCACTCGCTACAAACTTAACTGAAAAAGGACAGTTGGAAAGGCGGGAAGGCAGCGTGCATGTGCTGTGGGATGCTCTGAAAAGCGTTCCCATTGGACGCTGGGGAGCGTTCCCGCGCAGGCTCCGTCGGTGCCGACGATACCCATATGTGAAGACTAAATTCCTGCTGTTCCTGGAGATCACCTGTTACAGGTGAGTAACTATGCTTTCCTGCTGTTCCCGCAGATCACGTGTTACAGGTGAGTAACTACGCTTTCCTGCTGTTCCCACAGATCACCTGTTACAGGTGAGTAACTATGCTTTCCTGCTGTTCCCGCAGTTCACCTGTTACAGGTGAGTAACTACGCTTTCCTGCTGTTCCCGCAGATCACCTGTTACAGGTGAGTAACTACGCTTTCCTGCTGTTCCCGGAGATCACCTGTTACAGGTGAGTAACTACGCTTTCCTGCTGTTCCCGGACATCACCTGTTACAGGTGAGTAACTATGCTTTCCTGCTGTTCCCAGAGATTACCTGTTACAGGTGAGTAACTATGCTTTACAGCTCTAGTGATTAGCTTAATAAATATATTCAGTGCCGCTATTCAGAGAGGCTGGAGCAGTGACTGCTGACTCTTTCTGTGCTTTTAGTTAATCAGAGATCCACTGAATATCACCACCAAATCCACCACTCCCCTAATCTGGTCCATCATACATAGTATTGAAGTAAAGTCCTGATGTACATAGTATTGTATATAGTGCACGTTGTAAATAGACCACAAAGAATCAACGACCAGCTACACACACACGCATTCACTGTTCAATGCATGCGCACACTAGACACAGTCTGTTGTTGATTGTTTGCTGTTCAGACCGCCTTGATTGTAGGATAAGGCGGTATAGAAATCCGTTTAAATAAATAAATAAATAAAATAAATCAGTGATTTAACAGCTCAATATTATTCATATAATATTTGAAAATATATAGATAGGGCAGGCATAGCCTAATGGTTAGAGCACTGGCTTAATAACCAAGAACGCAGGGTTTGATTCCCACTAGCACTCCTTGTGGCCTTGAGCAGGTCACTTAACCATTGCCTCAGAAGGCACACCTAGCAATCTACCTCCAGTCACACTGCCAAGAATACCCAGGAGCCACTGGGTAACAAGGAGCTAGCATCAACTCAAAGACACACATTGCATAGATAGGGGAGTTATATGTTCACTGACATGAGAGAAACACTTAATTCCTGCTGAATATGGGCCAAGTGGTAT
Source organism: Ichthyophis bannanicus (assembly GCA_033557465.1). Lineage (NCBI taxonomy): Eukaryota > Metazoa > Chordata > Amphibia > Gymnophiona > Ichthyophiidae > Ichthyophis > Ichthyophis bannanicus. The sequence goes on from CM066035.1 coordinate 17,793,610, forward strand.
TAGCAGAGGGAATAGAAAATTGGCAAGTTTGTAAATGGCTTTCTATAGTGAGTCCATCAGGGCCAGGATTGTTGTTCACATGTAAGGATTTAATAGCTGTTATCACTTCAGAGCAATGGAAAGTTAAGGACATTCATCTTTTGTCAGTTGTATATGAGTTGAAAATGTGATATTATCTCAGTTAATCCCTTATGCTTTTTTTTTTCAAAAAATGGCAGCTTTGCCCTGCTCCTATGGATCTCCAGGAACAAGCAGGAATGAGTCTTCACATATGGGTACGTCGGTACCGACGGAGCCTGCGCGGGAACGCTCCCCAGCTTCCCAAAAAAGGAAAGCTTTTGGGAGCATCCCACAGCGCCTGCGCGCTGCCTTCCCACCTTTCCTAACCGCCTCTCCCCAGTTCTTCTTTTCCGCGGAGCCAGCAGGTCGTGTTCCTGTCACCGCTGAAGAAGTTCTTTGTTTTATTTTATTTCTTTGGTCGCGCGTCTGCCTTCTCCGACGTCGGACCGGTACCGCCGGTCTTTCTTTCTTTTCTTAAAAAAAAAACAAAAAAAACCCCTATTTTTCCCTCACTTAGTGTGTTTTTCGTCTTTTGGGCCTTAGGCCTCACGAAAAATTTTCTTCATGGAAAAACCAGCCTCCGGGTTTAAAAAATGCACTAAGTGCAGCAGTACTATTTCTGTTACCGACACCCATGAATGGTGTCTCAAATGTTTGGGTCCTGACCTCTCCATTTTGGATTGTTCGTCCTGCTCCTTGATGTCCAAACGAGGTTTACAAAACCGAGCAGCCAAGCTCCATGTTCTGTTCCCCTCTGATGCAGCTTCAGTGGCATCGACGTCTTCCAGGGCTTCTTCTTCCTCCCATGGATCTCAGGTAACCAAACATAAATCCAGCCGGTCCTCGAAGGGTAGATCTCCTTCCAAGCATCGAGATGCCTCCGGGCTTGCCCTCGAGGATCCTGCACCGGCAAAACTACCCCGGCGGGAAGCTCCGACTTCCAAAGCTCCACCTATGGGGTTACAGGTTGACATCGATGGCACGGCCTCGACCGATCACCTGTTAGAATGCTCTGGGGTACCGGCACAACCGTCCGGTACCGAATTCCAGGCATTCATGGCGTTGATGGATCAGAATGTTCTATCCATGCAGCAGGCTATCACGGCCTTCATTCAAGCTGCGACACCGCTGATACCACAACGAACTCTGTTGTCGGTATCGGCCCAGGTACCGGCACAAATGCCGGTACCGGTACCGACTGCATCGACATCAGCCATGGTGTCGTCTGCAGCGGTTCCCTGCCTAGGGATGCCTATCGGTACCAAACCGGTACCGATAACACCCGATGTTGATACGGCTCGGTACGCGTATCGAGCTTTGAAAGAGCACCCTGACAGTCGATACTTTGATTCCTCCGAAGATTCTGATGCATCGGAGGCATCTGCTGAAGTATCCATAGCCCTTCCTGAAGAGCCTTCTTCTCCAAAAAGAAGAATGTCTCCTCCAGAAGACTTGTCCTTTCAAGACTTCATAAGAGAAGTGGCTAAAGGGCTCTCTATTTCAGTAACCTCTGAATCAGAGCCTAGAGCTAAAAAATTGGATATTTTAGGTTATTCTAAGGCTCCTAAGGAGGCAGTCACCTTGCCAATTCATGAGATTCTTTATGATCACATGATTGACTTATGGGAGACTCCTCTCACTATCTCTCCTCATTCTCGTAGGTTGGACACTATGTACCGTGTCCCTCCTTGTCCTGGTTTTCATAAAACACAGCTTCCTCACCATTCTATTGTGGTGGAGTCAGCTATGAAAAAGATAAAGAGTGCAAAAAGACACTCCTCTGCTCCTCCAGGAAGAGAATACAGGACCTTGGATGCTTGTGGTAGGAAAATCTTCCAAGCCAGTATGCTCATTGCCAGAATCAACTCCTATAGTCTTTATATGAGTATGTTTCTGAAAGAAGTTGCAGATAAGCTGCACACTTTCCTCCCTTTCCTTCCAGAGGATAAAAGGGAAGAATTTCTTATTTGGATTAAGCATACTCAAGATATTTCAAAGTTTTCCAACCGTGCAGCTTTTGACTCCTTTGAGGGTGCCAGCAGAGCTTCGGCCATTGCCATAGCTGCTCGCAGAATTGCTTGGCTCCAAGCTTCTGATCTAGAATCTTGGGTCCAGGATGGTTTGGGAAATCTTCCCTGTACAGGAGAAAACCTGTTTGGCAAAGACTGGCAAATAAAAGCCACTCAAATGGATGCAGAAAATTCTGCTTTGGATAGACTTTCAAAGTCAACCTCCATTCCTGCCAAGAAAAAACCTTTCAAGAAGTCTTTTTTCAAGAAAGGCAGAATCCATCCTACTTCTGGCCAACAATCATCTACAGGTCGTTTTGCTGCTAAGCGTCAGCAATCTAAACAGGCCAGGCCTAAGCCTACAGGGGCTGCTGCAACTCAGCAGACCCAGCCTCCTCAGGGCTTTTGACTTGATGCTAGAGAACTTAGCCTTTCTGGCTCTGAAACAGCCAGAGCCTCTCACCATTCCAGGAAGGTTAGCTCATTTTGCTCCCAGATGGGAGCAAATTACAGCAGAGCAGTGGACCCTCTCCATCATAAGGGAGGGCTACAAACTTCATTTCTCAAACCTTCCTCCTCACACCATGGTGAGACATTTCAATTCTCCAACATCTCTCCTCGACCTTCTAGGTCAGGAGGTGGCTACCCTTCTTGCCCAAGGGGCAATAGAAGAAGTACCTCTTCTTCAACAAGGGTCAGGGTTTTACTCCCCCTACTTTCTGATCCCAAAGAAAACAGGGGGCTACAGACCCATATTAGATCTCAGAGAATTGAACAAATTTCTATACAAGGAGAAATTCAAGATGCTTTCTCTGGGCACTCTCCTTCCATACCTTCAGAGTCAGGATTGGCTTTATTCTCTAGATCTCAAGGATGCGTACACACATGTCCTCATCCATCCATCTCACAGAAGGTTCCTCCGTTTTCTTTTCCAAGGAAAGCATTACCAATACAGGGTGCTTCCTTTCGGTCTGGCCTCTGCTCCAAGAGTGTTCACCAAATGCATGGCAGTAGTAGCTGCATTTCTACGCACTCTGGGAATATTTGTATTCCCATACCTGGACGACTGGCTCATCCGAGCTCCATCTCAGTCAGAGGCCCAGACTTCCCTGGACTGCACAAGGCGCATTCTGCAGTATCTGGGACTTGTGGTGAACCTCCCAAAGTCCCAGCTCACCCCTACTCAGTCCCTAGAGTTCATAGGGGCCTGGCTAGATACTACCACTGCAAGGGCCTATCTTCCTCAGGCCCGTTGCCTACGCCTAGTGCAGTTAGCCTCCCAGATTCAGTCAAAGAGCCATTTAACTGCCCGGGAGATGCTACAACTGCTAGGCCACATGGCATCCACAGTGCATGTGGTCCCCTATGCTCGCCTTCACATGAGAGCAGCTCAATGGACTTTGTCCACCCAGTGGACTCAAGCATCAGGGGCTCTGTCAGACAAAATAGCAACCTCCAGGTGCCTATTTTGGTCTCTCCAGTGGTGGAAGTCCACTCAAAATCTGTTGCTGGGGTCCCCCTTCCAACAGTTGTTGCCCCAGGCAACCCTCACAACAGATACCTCCCAAACAGGTTGGGGAGCTCATCTGCAAGACCTCTCCACTCAGGGCACTTGGTCTCCACAGGAGACCTCTCTACATATCAACCACTTGGAGCTCCGAGCAGTTTTTCTAGCTCTCAAGGTCTTCCATACCCTGCTCAGCTACAAGACAGTCCTCATTCATACGGACAATCAGGTAGCCATGTTTTACATAAACAAGCAAGGAGGAACTGGCTCTCTGTCGCTTTGCAACAAAGCTTTAAGATTGTGGGCCTTTGCCAGAGAGCATCAAATCCATCTCCTGGCTGTATACCTTCCAGGAATCCAAAACTCTTGGGCAGACAGACTCAGTCAAGTTCTGCTTCCACACGAATGGTCCCTGCACATGGACCAGGTACTCAGAATCTTTCAAGAGTGGGGAACCCCGGACATAGACCTCTCTGCAAGTCCGTGGAATGCCAAACTTCCCCGGTTCTGTTCCAGAATTCCGTGTCAGGGAGTTCAGGCCAAGGATGCCTTCCTCCTTCACTGGGGTCAAGACTTCCTGTATGCCTTTCCACCCATTCCCTTAATACCCAAGATTCTGTTCAAGCTCCAGAGGGATCAAGGATCTATGATCCTCATAGCTCCACGCTGGCCACGCCAAGTGTGGTACCCTCTACTTCTGCATCTCTCTCAAGCTCCCTCCCTAGACTTGGGAGCTGCTCCAGACCTTCTGTCCCAGGAGGAGGGGACTTTGTGGCACCCAAACCCCAAGTCCCTTCACCTCAGAGCTTGGTTGCTGAAGGCCTAGACATTCAAGGTTGGAATCTTTCTCAGCAGGTGAAGGATATCCTCCATGCTTCCAGAAAACCTTCTACTAGACGTTCCTATGCTTTTAAATGGAAAAGGTTTTCCATTTGGTGTACTGAGAAGGGTCTTGACCCTCTAGCACTACCTTTGAATTCTCTATTGGAATATCTCCTGCATCTCTCCAATGCAGGCCTTAAGACGAATTCAGTAAGGGTCCATTTGAGTGCTATTGCAGCATCCCTTAAGCCTATCAACGGACAGCCTATTTCCTCTCATCCTCTTATTGCAAGATTCATGAGAGGCCTAACTTTAACTAAACCTCCCATTAGGCCTCCTCCGGTGGCATGGGACTTAAATCTGGTTCTTGGTCAGCTTATGAAGCCACCTTTTGAACCCTTAGCCGCCACCTCCTTGAAATTTCTTTCCTGGAAGGTTATTTTCCTCATTGCAGTCACCTCAGCTCGCCGCATCAGTGAACTGCAGGCCTTAGTGGCTAATCCACCTTATACAAGGTTCCATCATGATAAGGTAGTCCTTAGGACCAATCCACACTTTATGCCTAAAGTGGTCTCACCTTTTCATCTTAATCAAGAGGTGTATTTACCTGTCTTTTTTCCAGGTCCTCATGCATCAAGTGCAGAGAGGAATCTTCATACCCTGGATTGTAAGAGAGCTCTTGCCTTTTACTTACAAAGGACACAGCAACATAGAAAGTCTTCTCAACTCTTTGTTGCTTTTGATCCCTCTCATTTGGGACTTCCAGTCTCTAAGAGGACACTGTCCAATTGGATTGCTCAGTGTATTTCTTTCGCCTACCAGAGTAAGAACCTTTCTCTGGAGGGCCATGTCACAGCTCATAATGTGAGGGCCATGGCCACCTCTATGGCTCATCTAAATTCTGTGTCCATCGACCAGATCTGTCGAGCGGCCACCTGGGCCTCGGTTCATACCTTCACAGCCCATTACTGTTTGGACAAGGACTCCCGCCGGGATGCCTTGTTTGGTCAGGCTGTTCTCAAACACCTGTTCCATGCTTAATCAACTCCTGCCCTCCTTCCCTGGATGGATGCCTGAGATCCATAGGGGGAGGTAGAGCCCTTCTCAGGGTCTCATAACCTTGGGGATCTCCAAGCATCTCTAGCTAGGGAGTCCCCATATGTGAAGACTCATTCCTGCTTGTTCCTGGAGATAGCACAGTTACTTACCTGTAACAGGTGATCTCTGGGAACAGCAGGAATAAGTCTTCACAACCCACCCACCTCCCCTAGGAGTTGTATCTCTCTATCTTTCTTTCCTTTCCTCTCTCTCTTTGTCTCAGCTTTAAAACTCGAACTGGGGAGAGGCGGTTAGGAAAGGCGGGAAGGCAGTGCATAGGCGCTGTGGGATGCTCCCAAAAGCTTTCCTTTTTTGGGAAGTTGGGGAGTGTTCCCGCGCAGGCTCCGTCGGTACCGACGTACCCATATGTGAAGACTTATTCCTGCTGTTCCCAGAGATCACCTGTTACAGGTAAGTAACTGTGCTTTCTCCAAGTCACTCATTAACTTTGAAAAGTAGAAAGATCAGATATCAACGCGCAAGGACTTACCTCCACGCAAAGTTTAATACAGCTAGGTTTACCTGTTCCAAAATTCCAAAGTGTGTAAACACACACTTGAATATGAAAACTGCTACATACACAGACCTTTTAATATTTGATAAACCTCTCTGTTCTGTTGAACCAAGGCTAATAAAATGCATAAGCACAGTTTGACTTGTTAGTTTATTTATTTAACGTTATTTATATACCGCCTTATTCTTCAATCAAAGCGGATTCCACAGAAAACAATCGAGGGGGGGGGGGGTCAATTGAATTCATGCAGTGGTGTGTGTTGTGTGTTAGTGTTTGCAGTTTGAAGAGTGAGGGGTGCTATATACATAGCACCCCTCACCACCAATAGCACCACTTTCTCCCAGCAGGTGCATACAGACAGCACCCTGCCTTAGCCTAGAGCTGTAGATAGTTTACCCAGTTCAACCCAAGTTCTTCTATCCTGTTTTATGTAAGTCCAGTACGGTTTCTCCTTACTCATGGATAAAGTTTCTGTTATATGTAAACCAAGCTGATTTGAAGAGCGCGGTATAGAAAAGACTTTAAATAAATAAATAAAAACAGTGCATTATTATACATCGTGAGCTATTATATATTCATATATACAGTCATGGGGGGAGGGGAGGGGCTGATGCTCTGTCTCTGTTAGCTCAGGTGGTATGACCATAGTGTTCGATGAACAGGGTTGTCTTCAGCTGTTTTCGGAAGTCCTTGAGGTCTGTGGTTAGTCTCAGTTCATCTGGGAGGGTGTTCCAGATGGATGTTTGGGGGGCAAGTGATAAGGAGCTCAAATTGGTGACTTGGAGATGAATGTGCTCCCCTCCCCACAGATTGGCATCAGTTGGCTTTCTGTTCTCCCCCTGACACTCTCTTTTCCACGCATACACACGCACACTATCACTCTCTCATGCACCATCTTCTCCCAGGCCTACCGCCACCAGCACTTAAACCTTCCCACTCTTCAGGGGTGACAAAATAAAATATTTTCAGACCTTTATATTTCTTAATCTATTTTTTATATTTATTTGTTTCCTTCTTTATTCTTTAGATCTATTTAGCCTTTATTCCTTCTGTCACATTTCCTCGCCCCTCTGATTTCTAACTTTTCGTCTTCTGTTACCCATTGTATTCTCTTAGTATTCCCTCTAGATTTTTCCATTCTGTCTTTCTTTTGCATATTTTCTATTTTCCTTGGGTTTTTCCTACCTAAATTCTTCCATTCTCCTGTCCTTCCCCCTCGTGCTCCCTTTCCCACTCATTCCTTCCCCACCTTTCCATGAGTCCCTCATCCTACACCTCTTTACTGCACCTCTTCTTCCACCCCTTCCTTTCTTTATCTTCCATGCCACCCTTTCCTTCCTTCCTTCCTCTTTCCACTTCTCTCTCCTCTTCACCTTTCTCTCGGCTCTTCTCCCTCCCCTCTACTCTGCCTCCTTTCTTACTTCTTTCCCTCTTTTATCTCCTCTCCCAATCTGTTTCTTCCCCTTACCTCACTTATTCCTTCTCCTTTCTTTCATCTCTCACTTTTCCTCTTATGAGCCTCTTTCTCACTCTCCTCCCCATCCATTGACCTCCACTTTCTCCTCCTGACACACAGTATCTCTCCCGCAATCCATCCAAGTCCGCACTCCCACATTCTCACCTGCCTATTCCCCTTCCAGCTACTGTCTCCCTCTCTCTCTTGTCCTCTCTTATACCCCCAACCTCTTGGTAGATGCTAACTCCCACCCCAGTTCTCCCAAGCTACTGTCGTCCAGCCTTTAACACTCAGACTATCTTTCTCTCTCTCTCTGCTCCCCCCCCTCCCCCCCCCCCCCCCACTCCTTTCCCACTCCAGCTATCTCCTCCTCTCCAGCCTCATGGTCACTGGTTCTTCTCCCTAAATAATCCTCCAGTGTCTGAGATACTCAGAGTTGCTGATCTCTGTCTCTCTTCTTATTCTCCGAAGTCTGTAAAACACCAGGCTATTGCTGTCTCTGCACAGGCTCCCTGCTCCCTCTCTCTTCTTATTCTCCAGCATCTGGGAACTTCAGGCTCTTCGTCTCTCTGTTACAGACTCAGTCTCCCTCCTTATTATCCAGCATATGCAAACCTTGGGCTCTTCCTGGCTCTGTTACAGGCTCCTTGCTACTTCTCCCTCCTTATTCTCCAGCATCTGGGAACCTCAGGCTCTTCCTCTGTCTCTGTTACAGACTCCCCCTTCCTTCTCCCTCCTTATTCTCCAGCATCTAGGAACTTCAGACCATTTATCTATGTGTCATAAGCACCCTTCTCCCTCTCACTCCTTATTCTCTACCCTCTGGGAACCTCAGACCCTTTATCGGTCTGTTAGACGCACCCTCGCTCTCTCTCTCTCCCTCTCCCTCCTTATTCTCCAGAATCTAGGAATCTCAGGCTTTTCCTCTTTCTGTTACAGGCTTCCTGCTCCCTCTCTGTACTTATTCTTCAGGGGAGATATGATAGAAGTCTATAAATTAATGAACGGAGTGGAACGGGTAAACGTAGATCGATTGTTTACGTTATCAGAATATAGAAAGACTAGGGGACATGCAATGAAGCTACAGGGTAAACTATTTAAGACTAATAAAAGAAAATATTTTTTCACTCAACGTGTAATCAAACTCTGGAATTTGTTACCGGAGGATGTAGTAAAGGCTGTTAGTGTAGCTGGGTTTAAAAAAGGTTTGGACAAGTTCCTGGAGGAAAGGTCCATAAACCATTATTAAGAAGTGACCGACGATATCAATGCTTGACCCAGTACAAGCATTGTGGAACTTGTGTCTCTTGGGGAAACTGCTAGGTACATATGACCTAGATTGGCCACTGTTGGAAACAGAATACTGGGCTTGATGGATCTTGGTCTGACCCAGTATGGCATATCTTATGTTCTTATGTTCTACACCTGGGATCCTCAGGCTCTTCCTCTCTCTGTTACAGGTTCCCTCTCCTGTTCCCTCCTTATTCTCCAGCATCTGGGAGGCTCTGGCTCCTTCTCTCTCTCTGTTACAGGCTCGCTCTCCCTCCTTATTCTCCAGCATCTGGGAACCTCAGGGTCTTCCTCTCTGTGCTACAGGTGGTCCCTGCTCCCTACCTCTATATACTGATATCTCTGTTAAGGGCTCGCTGCTCCCTCTCCCTCTTTTTTTCTTCTAGTGTCTGGTTTGTGCAGGCTCTTTCTCTATCTGTTACAGGCTCCATGCTCCCTATCTGTTCTTATTCTCCAGTATCTGGGAACCTCAGGTTTTTGCTAGCTTTGTTAAAAGCTCTCTGTTGCCTCTCCCTCCTTATCATCCAGAATCTAGGAATATCGGGCTCTTCCTCTGTCCCTGTTACAGGCTCCCTGTTCCCTCTCTGTCCTTATTCTTCACTATCTGAGAACCTCAGGTCCATCCTCTCTCTGTCACAGGCTCCCTGCTTCTTCTCCCTCCTTATTCTCCAGCATCTGAGAACCTCAGGCTCTTTCTCTTTCTGTCACAGGCTCCCTGCTTCTTCTCCTTCCTTCTTCTCCAGTATCTGGGAACGTCAGGCTCTTCCTCTCTCTGTCACAGGCTCCCTGCTCCTTCTCCTTCCTTATTCTCCAGCATCTGGGAACCTCAGGCTCTTCCTCTCTCTGTCACAGGCTCCCTGCTTCTTCTCCCTCCTTATTCTCCAGCATCTGGGAACCTCAGGCTCTTCCTCTGTCTCTGTTACAGGCTCCCTGCTCCTTCTCCCTCCTTATTCTCCAGCATCTGGGAACCTCAGGCTCTTCCTCTCTCTGTCACAGGCTCCCTGCTTCTTCTCCCTCCTTATTCTCCAGCATCTGGGAACCTCAGGCTCTTCCTCTCTCTGTCACAGGCTCCCTGCTCCTTCTCCCTCCTTATTCTCCAGCATCTGGGAACCTCAGGCTCTTCCTCTCTCTGTCACAGGCTCCCTGCTTCTTCTCCCTCCTTATTCTCCAGCATCTGGGAACCTCAGGCTCTTCCTCTCTCTGTCACAGGCTCCCTGCTCCTTCTCCCTCCTTATTCTCCAGCATCTGGGAACCTCAGGCTCTTCCTCTCTCTGTCACAGGCTCCCTGCTTCTTCTCCCTCCTTATTCTCCAGCATCTGGGAACCTCAGGCTCTTCCTCTTTCTGTCACAGGCTCCCTGCTTCTTCTCCCTCCTTATTCTCCACCATCTGGGAACCTCAGGCTCTTCCTCTGTCTCTGTTACAGGCTCCCTGCTTCTTCTCCCTCCTTATTCTCCAGCATCTGGGAACCTCAGGCTCTTCCTCTGTCTCTGTTACAGGCTCCCTGCTTCTTCTCCCTCCTTATTCTCCAGCATCTGGGCACCTCAGGCTCTTCCTCTTTCTGTCACAGGCTCCCTGCTTCTTCTCCCTCCTTATTCTCCAGCATCTGGGAACTTCAGGCTCTTCCTCTCTCTGTCACAGGCTCCCTGCTCCTTCTCCTTCCTTATTTTCCAGCATCTGGGAACTTCGGGCTCTTCCTCTCTCTGTCACAGGCTCCCTGCTCCTTCTCCCTCCTTATTCTCCAGCATCTGGGAACCTCAGGCTCTTCCTCTCTCTGTCACAGGCTCCCTGCTTCTTCTCCCTCCTTATTCTCCAGCATCTGGGAACCTCAGGCTCTTCCTCTTTCTGTCACAGGCTCCCTGCTTCTTCTCCCTCCTTATTCTCCAGCATCTGGGAACCTCTGGCTCTTCCTCTGTCTCTGTTACAGGCTCCCTGCTCCTTCTCCCTCCTTATTCTCCAGCATCTGGGAACCTCAGGCTCTTCCTCTGTCTCTGTTACAGGCTCCCTGCTTCTTCTCCCTCCTTCTTCTCCAGCATCTGGGAACCTCAGGCTCTTCCTCTGTCTCTGTTACAGGCTCCCTGCTCCTTCTCCCTCCTTATTCTCCAGCATCTGGGAACCTCAGGCTCTTCCTCTTTCTGTCACAGGCTCCCTGCTCCTTCTCCCTCCTTATTTTCCAGCATCTGGGAACCTCAGGCTCTTCCTCTGTCTCTGTTACAGGCTCCCTGCTCCTTCTCCCTCCTTATTCTCCAGCATCTGGGAACCTCAGGCTCTTCCTCTCTCTATCACAGGCTCCCTGCTCCTTCTCCCTCCTTATTCTCCAGCATCTGGGAACCTCAGGCTCTTCCTCTCTCTATCACAGGCTCCCTGCTCCTTCTCCCTCCTTATTCTCCAGTATCTGGGAACCTCAGGCTCTTCCTCTCTCTGTCACAGGCTCCCTGCTCCTTCTCCTTCCTTCTTTTCCAGCATCTGGGAACCTCAGGCTCTTCCTCTGTCTCTGTTACAGGCTCCCTGCTCCTTCTCCCTCCTTATTCTCCAGCATCTGGGAACCTCAGACTCTTCCTTTCTCTATCACAGGCTCCCTGCTCCTTCTCCCTCCTTATTCTCCAGCATCTGGGCACCTCAGGCTCTTCCTCTCTCTGTCACAGGCTCCCTGCTTCTTCTCCCTCCTTATTCTCCCGTATCTGGGATTCTCAGGCTCTTCCTCTCTCTGTCACAGGCTCCCTGCTTCTTCTCCCTCCTTATTCTCCAGCATCTGGGCACCTCAGGCTCTTCCTCTCTCTGTCACAGGCTCCCTGCTCCTTCTCCCTCCTTATTTTCCAGCATCTGGGAACCTCAGGCTCTTCCTCTCTCTGTCACAGGCTCCCTGCTCCTTCTCCCTCCTTATTCTCCAGCATCTGGGAACCTCAGGCTCTTCCTCTCTCTGTCACAGGCTCCCTGCTCCTTCTCCTTCCTTATTCTCCAGCATCTGGGAACCTCAGGCTCTTCCTCTCTCTGTCACAGGCTCCCTGCTTCTTCTCCCTCCTTATTCTCCAGCATCTGGGAACCTCAGGCTCTTCCTCTCTCTGTCACAGGCTCCCTGCTCCTTCTCCCTCCTTATTTTCCAGCATCTGGGAACCTCAGGCTCTTCCTCTCTCTGTCACAGGCTCCCTGCTCCTTCTCCCTCCTTATTCTCCAGCATCTGGGAACCTCAGGCTCTTCCTCTCTCTGTCACAGGCTCCCTGCTCCTTCTCCTTCCTTATTCTCCAGCATCTGGGAACCTCAGGCTCTTCCTCTCTCTGTCACAGGCTCCCTGCTCCTTCTCCCTCCTTATTCTCCAGCATCTGGGAACCTCAGGCTCTTCCTCTGTCTCTGTTACAGGCTCCCTGCTTCTTCTCCCTCCTTATTCTCCAGCATCTGGGAACCTCAGGCTCTTCCTCTGTCTCTGTTACAGGCTCCCTGCTTCTTCTCCCTCCTTATTCTCCAGCATCTGGGAACCTCAGGCTCTTCCTCTCTCTGTCACAGGCTCCCTGCTCCTTCTCCTTCCTTATTTTCCAGCATCTGGGAACTTCGGGCTCTTCCTCTCTCTGTCACAGACTCCCTGCTCCTTCTCCTTCCTTATTCTCCAGCATCTGGGAACCTCAGGCTCTTCCTCTCTCTGTCACAGGCTCCCTGCTCATTCTCCCTCCTTATTCTCCAGCATCTGGGAACCTCAGGCTCTTCCTCTCTCTGTCACAGGCTCCCTGCTCCTTCTCCTTCCTTATTCTCCAGCATCTGGGAACCTCAGGCTCTTCCTCTCTCTGTCACAGGCTCCCTGCTTCTTCTCCCTCCTTATTCTCCAGCATCTGGGAACCTCAGGCTCTTCCTCTATCTGTCACAGGCTCCCTGCTTCTTCTCCCTCCTTATTCTCCAGCATCTGGGAACCTCAGGCTCTTCCTCTGTCTCTGTTACAGGCTCCCTGCTTCTTCTCCCTCCTTACTCTCCAGTATCTGGGAACCTCAGGCTCTTCCTCTCTCTGTCACAGGCTCCCTGCTTCTTCTCCCTCCTTATTCTCCGGCATCTGGGAACCTCAGGCTCTTCCTCTGTCTCTGTTACAGGCTCCCTGCTTCTTCTCCCTCCTTATTCTCCAGTATCTGGGAACCTCAGGCTCTTCCTCTCTCTGTCACAGGCTCCCTGCTCCTTCTCCCTCCTTATTCTCCAGCATCTGGGCACCTCAGGCTCTTCCTCTCTCTGTCACAGGCTTCCTGCTTCTTCTCCCTCCTTATTCTCCAGTATCTGGGAACGTCATGCTCTTCCTCTCTCTGTCACAGGCTCCCTGCTCCTTCTCCCTCCTTATTCTCCAGTATCTGGGAACTTCATGCTCTTCCTCTCTCTGTCACAGGCTCCCTGCTCCTTCTCCTTCCTTATTCTCCAGCATCTGGGAACTTCAGGCTCTTCCTTTTTCTGTCACAGGCTCCCTGCTCCTTCTCCCTCCTTATTCTCCAGCATCTGGGAACCTCAGGCTCTTCCTCTCTCTGTCACAGGCTCCCTGCTCCTTCTCCCTCCTTATTCTCTAGCATCTCGGAATCTCAGCCTCTTACTCTCTCTGTTTCAACCTCCCTCTCCCTCCTTGTTCTCCAGCATCTGGGAACCTCAAGCCTTTCCACTCTCTGTTACAGGATCCCTTCTCCCTCGCCGTCCTTGTTCTCCGGCATCTGGATTCTTAGGCTGCTAACTGCTCTAATAACTTACTCGAGAAATGGTGATCCAATGACCTATCCAGTTTGCTCTGTTGTGTCTCTCGAATATTCTACTTCATTGAATAGATGATCACATAATTTCTCTTAATTAAAGCAACTCCAGCTCAGCCCCCACCTTCCTCTTCAACGTGATGTCACCATTGCCTCCTATATCTACCCTAAGCATCTCCATTGGCTCTTCCCCTCAGGGTGCTCCCAACTCTTCTGAAAGCTCAGTGCAGGATGTACCCCAGATATTGTGGCTGTAGTTTCTGGGATCTTTACACTGTTTGTTTCTCTGTGTGACAGGATCTCTTCACTTGTTACCCTCCTCGTATACCTTGGCGTTCCAGTGCAATGTGTGTTTTTGGAACCAGATCAGAGCCTGCGGTGAGTACAGTTAGTTTTTTTAGTCTATTTTGTCTGTTGCTGTTCTGTTTGTATGAAAATTTGTGCAACTGACTTCCCCTTATTTTCTAGAGCTGCAATTCATTCTGCCCTTTTCACACAAGTTACCCAGGCTGGAGATGTTAGGCCAGTCCTGAATTTCTGACAGCCCTATATTGGTGCATTATAGCAGTGTTCCCCAACCCCCGGGCCGCGGACCGGTACCGGTCCGTGGATCAAACGGTACCTGGCCGCCCGAGGAACTTTAAATAATTTCACTGTGGGTCCTCCCGCCTCCTGATTGGCCGAAAGGCAAACCCCATGCCATTGGTCGAGGAGGAGGCGCCGCGGGAGGACTGAGGACTTGAGGTCGGAGACGCGGGGACTGAAGAGAAGCTCCCGTGAGGTAAGTGCACAGAGGAAGTGGGTGACAGTGGTGGGTGAAGGGAATCACAGTGATTGAAGCCAACAGCTGAAGAAGTGGGATGCGGCCATTTTGTGGGTGAGTGTGTGGGGCACAGGTGAAGAGGGAGTCCACAAAGTGTAATGTCCACATGAAGTAAGGAGTTACTTTAATGGTAAAGGTGGCTCTAGAGTCCATGCTGGCATCTCTGTATTGAAAGGGGGAACGCTGGCATCTCGGCATTGAAAGGGGGCACAGTCATCTTGTGATTTATATATATTTCACAGTTATTTTATCTGGCGCAACACTATTTTATGTTTTTATTGTTTCCGATTGTGAGGTGTGAGCACAGTTAAGTGTATGCTGCCGGATTTGTGCACTTTATCTGATTTTTTCACTTTATATTAATATTTATATGCTTTTTTGATACACTGGTCATATATTTATAGCACTGATCACATTTTTGCGCTGATAGTTTTTGGATTTACATTCGGATTTAGGTGACGTCTGGAGCTGAGCGGTTGCAAGCAGCAGTGGAGTGAAGAGAAAGAGAAGGTATCACTCTTCTAGCTCTTCTATCTGTTCACCAGTACTCATGTGTGTACTGACGTGTTATTGTGTCTGCTTTAACCCACAAATTAGTAAAAATGAGTATGAAACAGACATCGTTAGAAAGTTTTCTTGGGAAGAAAAAAAGGCCCAGTGAACAGACAGAAGAAGAGCCTTCAACATCAAAGAAATATGCAACCTTTAACAGACAATACCATGAGTCCTATTTGAAATATGGATTTATCGGGACAGGTGATTCCCACGCACCAAAACCGATCTGCATAGTTTGCGGCGAGAAGCTCTCTAATGAGGCAATGAAACCTTCAAAACTGCTTCGCCACTTGACCGCCAAGCACCCTGGCATAAAAGACAAGCCCCTGGAGTATTTTGAAAGAAAAAAACGGGAGCACGAAGCACAGAAGAAATTTATGAGGGCCACCACATCAATAAAGGAGAATGCACTGAGAGCATCATATTTGGTGGCTAACCGCATTGCTAAGGCTAAAAAGCCATTTACTATCGGTGAAGAATTGATCTTGCCCTCCACTAAAGACATTTGCCGTGAACTTCTAGGAGAGGCTGCTGTGGAAAAGGTAGCACATGTGCCTTTGTCAGCTAGCACTGTGACTAGGCGCATTGAGGAAATAGCCGGAGACATTGAGGCACAATTGTTGGAGAGGATTAATACATCACCAGGTTGATGAATCTACAGATATCGACAACAAGGCACTACTACTTGTTTATGTGCGATATCTATATCAGGAGGATGTGCATGAGGATTTGTTATGTGCACTATCTTTGCCAACCAACACCACAGGAGCAGAACTGTTCAAGTCACTGGATGGTTATATATCAGGAAAACTGAAATGGTCCTTTTGTGTCAGCATATGCACAGACGGAGCTGCTGCCATGACCGGACGACTGTCTGGTTTAACTGCTCGGATTAAGGAGGTTGCACCTGAGAGTGAATCTACGCATTGTATCATTCACAGGGAAATGCTGGCAAGTGGAAAAATGTCACCGGAATTTAACAGCGTATTGAGTGATGTCGTTAAAGTTATTAACCACATTAAAGCACACGCACTTAACTCGCGCCTGTTTGAGCAGCTTTGTGAGGAGATGGACGCAGAGTACAGATGCCTTCTCTTATACACAGAAATAAGATGGTTATCCAGAGGAAAATCGCTAACCAGAGTATTTGAATTATGAGAGCCATTGCAAAGATTTCTCTCAGAAAAGAAGTCACCGCTGGCAGCACATTTCAGTGACAAGGTATGGGTCGCAAAACTGGCTTACCTGTGTGACATATTCAGCCTGCTCAATGAACTCAATCTGGGCCTTCAGGGGAAAATGACAACTGTTTTCAAGTTGTCAGACAAAGTAGCTGCATTTAAAGCCAAACTGGAGTTGTGGGGACGGCGCGTGAACAGAGGCATTTTGGACATGTTTCAGACATTAGCGGGGATTTTAGGCGAGACTGACCTTGAACATTCATTCTGCCAGTTGGTGCACGATCACCTGTCTTTGCTTTTAAAAGAGTTTGAGCGCTACTTCCCAACCACAAAAGACCCACGAACTGGTAAGGAATGGATCCGCGACCCATTTGCCAACAAATCAGGCGAATCTAGCATGTCTATGCAAGAAGAAGAACAACTGCTGGAGATTGCAAATGACGGTGGCCTTAAAACTACATTCGAGACAACAACTCTACCGGTGTTCTGGATTAAAGTCATGGCGGAATATCCTGAGATTGCCACCACAGCACTTAAATCCCTATTACCATTTCCGACAACCTATCTGTGTGAAGCGGGGTTTTCTGCAGTGACAGCAACCAAAACAAAACAACAGAATAAACTGGACATAAGCAACACACTTCGGGTGTCATTGTCTCCTATTACCACCAGATGGAACCGTCTCGTTGCAAAGAAACAAGCTCAGGGTTCTCATTGATTTGGAATTCTAGTGAGTATAAATCACTTTATATTCATTTTTTGGTGTAGCTGTATTTTATTTTGAAGGCATGTTTAAATACAATTAAATTAAAATTATTAAATTAAAACAAGCAGGCCACGGAAAAATTATCAAACGTTTACCGGTCCGCGGCGATAAAAAGGTTGGGGAGCACTGGATTATAGGACCCAGCCTGGAACTGGGGAGCCTGTAGACTCTGCCAGTATCTGGTGATGGGTTTCCCTCCCAAGCACAATTGAGGATTCTCTGTCTCTTCCCTCGTCCCCAGCCTTCATTCTCCCTTACTGGTGGGAGGAGACTGTCATTTTATTTCTTCCTGCTATTGAGTCTTGAGCTCCCAAAAGATCTACAGAGCACATCCTGGCTTATACCATGGCACCGAAACTGAGTGTTCTGCACTCCCCTTCTTTGCAATGGTGAAGAGCTAGAGCCTGGGGGCCGAGCAGGGGAAGAGGGGAATAGAGACAACTGGAGATGGAATCTCTCCCAGTCATTAGATGAAATGGAAAGATGGTGAGGGGTGACGATGCAGGATTGAATGGGGTGAGAGGAAAGGAAGAGGACCATAGATAAACACGGGAATAGGAGGGGAGGGGTTGGACTTAGAGTGGAAGAAAGCTGGGAGGAGTAGGGACAGGGAGACATGGAGAAATGCGATGGACAGAGGCAGAAATGAATAAGATAGGAGTGATGAAGGAAGGAGAGTAAAGGAATGAATGAGGTAGGGGAGATGAAGGAAGGAAGGAGAGTAAAGGAATGAATGCGGTAGGGGAGATGAAGGAAGGAAGGAGAGTAAAGGAATGAATGAGGTAGGGGAGATGAAGGAAGGAAGGAGAGTAAAGGAATGAATGAGGTAGGGGAGATGAAGGAAGGGAGAGTAAAGGAATGAATGAGGTAGGGGAGATGAAGGAAGGAAAGGAGAGTAAAGGAATGAATGAGGTAGGGGAGATGAAGGAAGGAAAGGAGAGTAAAGGAATGAATGAGGTAGGGGAGATGAAGGAAGGAAAGGAGAGTAAAGGAATGAATGAGGTAGGGGAGATGAAGGAAGGAAAGGAGAGTAAAGGAATGAATGAGGTAGGGGAGATGAAGGAAGGAAAGGAGAGTAAAGGAATGAATAAGGTAGGGGAGATGAAGGAAGGAAGGAGAGTAAAGGAATGAATGAGGTAGGGGAGATGAAGGAAGGAAGGCGAGTAAAGGAATGAATGAGGTAGGGGAGATGAAGGAAGGAAGGAGAGTAAAGGAATGAATGAGGTAGGGGAGATGAAGGAAGGAAAGGAGAGTAAAGGAATGAATGAGGTAGGGGAGATGAAG
Source organism: Ichthyophis bannanicus (assembly GCA_033557465.1). Classification (NCBI taxonomy): domain Eukaryota; kingdom Metazoa; phylum Chordata; class Amphibia; order Gymnophiona; family Ichthyophiidae; genus Ichthyophis; species Ichthyophis bannanicus. The sequence continues at coordinate 17,811,679 of CM066035.1, forward strand.
GAAGGAAGGAGAGTAAAGGAATGAATGAGGTAGGGGAGATGAAGGAAGGAAGGAGAGTAAAGGAATGAATGAGGTAGGGGAGATGAAGGAAGGAAAGGAGAGTAAAGGAATGAATGAGGTAAGGGAGATGAAGGAAGGAAGGAGAGTAAAGGAATGAATGAGGTAGGGGAGATGAAGGAAGGAAGGAGAGTAAAGGAATGAATGAGGTAAGGGAGATGAAGGAAAGGAGAGTAAAGGAATGAATGAGGTAGGGGAGATGAAGGAAGGAAAGGAGAGTAAAGGAATGAATGAGGTAGGGGAGATGAAGGAAGTAAGGAGAGTAAAGGAATGAATGAGGTAGGGGAGATAAAGGAAGGAAAGGAAAGTAAAGGAATGAATGAGGTAAGGGAGATGAAGGAAAGGAGAGTAAAGGAATGAATGAGGTAAGGGAGATGAAGGAAAGGAGAGTAAAGGAATGAATGAGGTAAGGGAGATGAAGGAAAGGAGAGTAAAGGAATGAATGAGGTAGGGGAGATGAAGGAAAGGAGAGTAAAGGAATGAATGAGGTAAGGGAGATGAAGGAAGGAAGGAGAGTAAAGGAATGAATGAGGTAAGGGAGATGAAGGAAAGGAGAGTAAAGGAATGAATGAGGTAGGGGAGGTGAAGGAAGGAAGGAAAGGAGAGTAAAGGAATGAATGAAGTAGGGGAGGTGAAGGAAGGAAAGGAGAGTAAAGGAATGAATGAGGTAGGGGAGATGAAGGAAGGAAAGGAGAGTAAAGGAATGAATGAGGTAGGGGAGATGAAGGAAGGGAGAGTAAAGGAATGAATGAGGTAGGGGAGATGAAGGAAGGGAGAGTAAAGGAATGGATAGAGAGACAGAGAGTAAGCTTGGAAACACAGGAGTGAGGATGAGGGCAGGGAGTTGGGAAAGGGAAGAATAGCTTGCATACATGGAGAGCACAGCAACATAATAGGATAAAAGCAGAGCTCAGTAAGGAAGATGATGGAGGAGATCAAAGGACAGCTTCTGGTGGAGATAGTGTGCCCAGTCACAGAATTCAAGAAAGCCATGGGTGAGCCACAGAGGATCCTTAGCTGTGGGGGAGTGAGGGGTAAAGCCTGGGATAAGCAGAGAGGATCCTTAGCTGTGGGGGGAGTGAGGGGTAAAACATGGGATAGGCACAGAGGATCCTTAGCTGTGGGGGGAGTGAGGTGTAAAGCCTGGGATAAGCAGAGGATCCTTAGCTGTGGGGTGAGTGAGGGGTAAAGCCTGGGATAAACACAGAGGAACTTTAGCTGTGGGAGAGTGAGGGGTAAAGCCTGGGATAAGCACAGAGGATCCTTAGCAGTGGGGTAGTGAGGGGTCAAGCCTGGGACCCTAAGCTGTGGGTGAATGGGGGGTAAAGTCTGGGATAAGCACAGAGGATCCTTAGCTGTGGGGGGGGGGGAGTGAGGGGTAAAGCCTGGGATAAGCACAGAGGATCCTTAGCTGTGGGGGGGGGGGGGAGTGAGGCGTGCATTGGCTTTTGTCTCTAGAGAACTCAAAATCACCATAAAGCCTCCTTTGACCCTAGTCATCTAGGTCTCCCTGTTTCTAAACGTACACTCTCCAGATGGATAGCGGACTGCATTTCATTTGCTTATGACAAAGCAGGAATTTCCCTGGAGGGACATGTCACTGCTTGTGATGTTTGTGCCATGGCTACCTCAATGGTAGACCTACACTCTGTAGCCATTGACAAAATTTGTAAGGCAACAACTTGGTCTTCTGTCCATACTTTTACTGCCCATTATTGTCTGGACAAGAATTCCCATGGGATGCCATATTTGGTCAAGCTGTTCTTCAGCACCTCTTTCAGACTTAGGGGCAACTCCTACCCTCTGTCCTAAACTTTGACAATACCAGACATCCATGAATGATCCATGACCTCTTGAAGTCTACTCCAAGGCGAACCTCCACCAGTTCTGAAATCATTTCTCTGGCATCTGGTAGCTAGGGAGTCCCATATGTGAAGACTGCATTCCTGTTTGTTCCTGGAGATAGCGTAGTTACTCACCTATAACAGATGATCTCCGGGAACAGCAGGAATTTAGTCTTCACAACCCACCCACCTCCCCTAGGAATTGTAGGGTTTCCTTCTCTTACTCTCCTTTTTCTCAGGTACAAACTCAACTGAAGAGAGGAAGTTGGGAAGGCAGCCATACAGGTGCAGTGGACTGCTCCCAAAAGCTTTCCAATTGGACGCTGGGGAGTGTTCCCGCGTGGGCTCCATCGGTACCGACGTCACCTATATGTGAAGACTAAATTCCTGCTGTTCCTGGAGATCACTCATTACAGGTGAGTAACTACGCTTTCTGTTGATGTATTTATTTATTTAATGGTTTTTTTATACCGCTTTAAAATTTAGTCAAAGCGGATTACATTGTAACTTACACTTGGTTAGTGTACATTAAACAGGGACATTGATAGCTTGAATTCTTCTGAGGCAGTGGAGGGTTAAATGACTTGCCTAACGCCATGAGGAGACTTTTGGGGCTATGTTGATTCTATTTTTCAGCAGTTGTGTTTTGGCAGCGAGAATGGGTGTTAGATAGGGAGGGATGTAGGTGTCTGTCGCAACCAAGAGTACAAGGAAACGGCAACTCCTTTTTAGGGAGACATGCCGATTAAAGTGGTCAATTGGATATGTTCAAAAAACTCATCTAATTCCTAAGGCTGAGTATTTGTTAACCCCTAAACATTTTCCTGAGATTTTCTTAGCCTTGAATAAATCAGTCGTAAAATGAGGTGGAAATATTGTCTAAAAACTTGTCAGCAGGATTTGATGGGCAGGTAGATATTTTGCGTCAGATATATCTATGCTCCAAATACTGCCCAGGGGGTCTTTCTTTGAGGAAATATGCCAAAAATTGTTGGAGAACTCGGGGTCTGGCCAATCTGAGGGTGGGAGTCCTAGAGCCACGTTCGGAGATCTCCTGGCACAGTTTTCCTTGGTGGATGCATGGGGACAGATGCACCCTTGAGAAAGGGATTTTTCTCGCTTCTGTGCGGTGAATTTGTTTTCTCGCATTGACCTATGGCTGGTAGGGGTAGAGTTGTTGCTACTGGTGGAGAAGGTAAGAATTGAAACACGCATTTGGTCACATCATTCTCCAGTGTGGTGCAAAAAATTGTATAATCTGTCTAAAATGGAAAGTTCAGCACTGAGGTCTCTTTGGAACAGAAAAGAAAAAAATAATTATGAAACCAGCAGATAAAGGGTGAAATATTGCAATTATGACTAGATTAGATTATTTAAAATAAACTGTAATGCAATTAGATGGCCAGATTACAGGTGTCTCCAAAAAGACTCTACTTTTGCAGATGACACAAAACTATTTAAAGTTGTTAAAACCCAAGAGGATTGTGGAAAATTGCAAGAGGATCTTGATAAATTGGAAGACTGGGCATCAAAATGGCAGATGAAATTTAATGTGGACAAGTGCAAAGTTAAACACCTAGGGAAGAACAACCCAAACTATGGTTACACGATGCAAGGTTCCACTTTAGGAACCACCACCCTGGAAAAAGATTTAGGTGTCATTGTGGATAACATGTTAAAACCCTCGGCCCAATGTGCAGCGGCAGCCAAGAGAGCAAATAAGGAAAGGAATGGAAAATAAAACAAAAGATATTATAATGCCTCTGTATCGTTCCATGGTACGACCGCACCTTGAATATTGTGTGCAATTCTGATCGCTGTATCGTAAAAAGGATATAGCGTTATTGGAAAAGGAACAGAGAAGAGCCACCAAAATGGTAAAGGAGATGGAAGGATACTCCTATGAAGAAAGGCTAAAAAGGTTAGGGCTCTTTAACCTGGAAAAGAGACGGCTGAGGGGAGATATGATAGAGGTCTATAAATTAATGAACAGAGTGGAACGGGTAAACGTAGATCGATTGTTTCCGTTATCAGAATATAGTAAGACTAGGGGACATGCAATGAAGCTACAGGGTAAACTATTTAAGACTAATAAAAGAAAATATTTTTTCACTCTACGTGTAATCAAACTCTGGAATTTGTTACCAGAGGATGTAGTAAAGGCTGTTAGTGTAGCTGGGTTTAAAAAAGGTTTGGACAAGTTCCTGGAGGAAAGGTCCATAAACCATTATTAAGAAGGGACCCAGGATATCAATGCTTGACCCAGTACAAGCATTGTGGAACTTGTGTCTCTTGGGGAAACTGCTAGGTACATGTGACCTAGATTGGCCACTGTTGGAAACAGAATACTGGGCTTGATGGACCTTGGTCTGACCCAGTATGGCATATCTTATGTTCTTATGTTCTTATGTTTTGAATTGCAAGAGAAAATCGTCATGTTGCTAGCTAAAGGCAATGTTTCTCTCACATTAAAGAAGAAAGATTTTTTTAAAGGAAGCTCACCCTGTCATATCTACTATTTATATATTGCCAAAGATTCATAAATTCTACCTGAATAACACAGTTAAAGCTGGAGTGGAGGAGTAGCCTGATGGTTAGAGCACCAGTTTAAGCACCCAGAAACCAGGGTTCAATTCCCACTAACACTCCTTGTGGCCTTGGGCAAGTCACTTAACCCTCCATTTCCTCAGAAAAATCCAAGTTATCAATGAACATTTTTAAGTTTCAATGTAAACCATTTTGATTGAAATGATAAAGCAGTATATAAAACCTGTTCAATAAAAATATACCATAATTTTTTGTTGGATCATTTTCCATGAAAGAAATAACTTTCTCGTAGCAAACCCTCCGTTTTTCTCTATTTAGAAAGGGACAAACCCTTTTACTACACACTAAGGGATAATGCCAAACTTCCCCCAGATGTACTTATCTGAAGCAGCACTTCCAAAGAAATCTTGAAGCCAGCACTATCCTAGAAAGTCCTTCAACGCTATTGTGAGTGCTATTGGATCCATTTTAGAACTACTTTCTATTTTACAGGTTTTTTCTTACATCCCTTTTATCTTAATTTAATATAATTGATAACTTTACCTTTTCACAAAATAGGGCATACAAGGTGAAGCGGTGCCGTACCTAGTCCTGTGCAAGAGGTGCAGCCGCACAGCACTCAGAAGAATAGTCCAGTCGGCTCTCCCCATTCCCCCACAGTGCCTGCCATTGCCCCACCGTCGTCGCTTTTTGTGTTCCCTTGGCAGTGGCAGCAGCAGCGGAGCAGACCTCCAATTGGAAAAAAGAAACCACGGGTCTTTCTGATTCTGCGCTTGTATGCTGCTCTGATCCTCCCCCCTCTGATGTATGCTTGTGTCAGAGGAGGGGGGGACCAGAGCAGCTATTCAGATACAGGTCTTTGCAACTCCGCACATCAATAGCTGCTCTGGTCCCCCCCCTCCTCTGACACAAGCATACATCAGAGGGGGGAGGGACCAGACCAGATGCAAGCGCAGAGTCGGAAAGACCTGTATGTTTTTTTCAATTGGAGGTCCACTCTGCTGCTGCCGCTGCCATCTCCGCCAAAGGAACACGAAACGCGGCAGGGTGAGAGCAGGCAGCATGGGGGGAGGGGGATCCGGCTGCACATGGAGGTGTTTGGTAAGATGGGGAGATGCTAGCTAGAGGGCAAATGACAAACCTTGGGGTGGGAGGCACGCCAGATGTACATTTATGGCTTGGTATGCCCCTAAAGTGAAGTACAATATGATATAACAATATAAAATAAAATAGAAACAGAAAACATAAAACTGTATAAGATTTTACAAAATTATAATACTAAAATACACATAATAAAAACAACACAGAATGCATTTCAGGATGCCATATTGGAAAAAAGTAAGAGGTGGAGATGTCAACTGCAAATAACTGTTCATTATCCCTTCATTCACTTACGACTCTTCCCATATCACACAATTTATTTATTAGGATTTATTAGCTGCATTTATGGAGAGATCACCCAAGGCAGTGTACAACAAATGGAAGCTAGCATTGACAACTTACACTGTGGTAGCAGCATAGCAATAGCAAACTGTCTGGCCCCATGTCAGCATAATAGACATTGCAACAGTGAGATAACATTGGAGATAGACGATAATATGATACAGTGTCAGTAATGTGCATCTTAAGACAGCATAATAGAGTATTCAAATAATAGAAGTATGATACAATGTGGCATTTTCCAAATGACGTCCTATTGCAGCTGGAACATTCAAGCCAGAATGTCTAATAAAAAAAACAAACACATCAAAGTTTAGGCAGTTTCACAAACATGGACGTGCCCAATATGGACGTCCGAGGGGCCGTCTACATAGATGTCCCCTGAATAGTATTTCAGAATCTGGATGTCTAGGAATCGCCTAATGGTTAGAGTAGTGGGTAGGAACAGGGAAGCCAGGGTTCAAATCGCACTGCTGCTTTCATTCAAATTGTGCTGAGTACTTGGGATGGTGGAGTGCTTTCTTTTCTACACTCTTTGGATGTTTCACAGCCAAAAGAAGCACTTCCTCATCCTCTCTTCAGTCCAGACACATGGGCTTATGCCCTATCACCAGCAGATGGAGACAGAGAACCATAGGTTTTGATGATGTCACACTTTAAGGGATCTGTGGATATTTGACCAAACCAGTATTTCTCAGTGGCCATCACATGGTGATGAGCTTCTGTGCAGTATGGACTCTATTGTAGATGGATTAAGAAAAAAGGGAATGAAGGAATTAATGTTAGAGCTCCAAATTGGACCCAGTGCTGTTGATCTGACAGTTGTTTGGTCCTTGGAGTGCAGAACTCGGTGGTCCAAGCCCCTCCTCCTTAAGCCCTCACCTCATGTGCCAAGGTGCCCTTTTGGGTACTCTTGAGGTTCGCTGTTCCTCCTTCTCTACTTTTGGGAGGGGGCCCAGGAACTGTTATGTAGCAAGGCATGGCCCTTTAAATTGTTAAAGCTTTTTTGGGGAAAAAAAAGTAAAGAGACAACTGACTCTGTTTTTCTTACTGAGGGAATGCCAGGGATCGATCCGGAGCATCAACGAGCTGCTGTCAGTGAAGTGAGAGGGAGCCCAGGTGGTCGTTACAAGAACTGGCAAGGCCACATTTGACAACATGCCTTCAAGAAGAGCAGTCTGTGAAGGCCGTCAGCTTACTTCAGCAGGATTTTGCCATCGGTGCAGGGCGGAAGGGCACATCACACAGAACCTACTTTGGGGAACTAGAGCAGCGGGAATTGAAGCGCTCTTAATGCTGGAGGTCGAGTAGGTGCGCATTTAAGTTTCCCCTTAGCCCATAGGGCACTCTGGTGGTCGTTTAGTGACTCATTTTCAATTTGGGGAGCAGCAATTGAGGTCAGGGAACCCCAGGAAATTGGCTGCTGTTTCAGGGTTGGCTTTTTCGCTTGAATTTTTGTTGCTTTTACACCAGGCCTGAAAGATGCCCTGGACCGAAAGCTGAAGGCGCTCTTGAAGCAGTCTTTCAAGATCACGGCCTTGATGTTAGAAGTGTCCATTTGTGAGGCCTATGTAGCTCGAGTGTGTTTTCAGTGGGCTTAGGGTTTGCCAGAAACTGAACTCAGTTCTCTGGGGACACTATTGGAGGCAGCTAAGTTAGAGTTCGGGTCAGTGTGTTTGGTGGACACACTGTATGACCTGGTGAGAGTTTCTGCTAAAAACATGACCTCAGTGATTTTGGCACAGCAGTTCTTATGGCTCCGTAATTGGGCAGTGGACGTGGCCTCCAAGACTCACCTTAGTAAGAGGAGTTTACCTTTGAAGGGAAGCTTACTAAGGTGAGTCTTGGAGGTCACATCCACTGCCCAATTATGGAGTCATAAGAGCTACCATGCTGAAATCACTGAGGCAATGTTTTTGGAGAGGTGCTAGAGAAATTGATAAATGACTTGGGAGAGTCCAATATCTCTAGGCTTCCAGAGGACAAGCTTAAGAGCAGAACGTTTGCAGCACCTGTCCAAGGCCACATCAGAGACTTTTAGAGATTTTGAGCAGCATACTATATGCCCTTTCAGTGGTCGCACTATCCTTCCAGGGGTCAGCCCTTTCGAGGGGGTTATGGAGGAGGTAGAGACTATGGCAGAGGGCCTTCCAGAGGTCCCAATGAAGCGAGGGAGGCCGAAGTGGAGTTAATTCTGGTAGGCGGTCAGCTACAAACCTTTTACTCCGCTTGGGTCCAGATTAAATCTGACCAATAAGTACTAGAAGTAATTTGAGAGAGCCACGCCTTGGAATTGGCTCGGCCTCTTTCTAATGCCTTTATGTTGTCCCTCTGCAAAGCTCTGGCCAAAACAAGAGTGGTGGTAGATGCACTAGAGACTGACTCAGCTAAAGGCAGTGATCAAAGTGCCCCCAGATGAGCTCAAACTCTGTACTCAATTTATTTTGTGGTCCCCCTAGAAAGAATGTTCCTTTCGTACCATTCTGGATCTCAAACATGTGAACCGGACCTTGCATGTGCCCCATTTCATATGGAGACCTTGTGATCAGTCATTGTGGCCATGCGGAAAGGCGAGTTTCTAACTTCCCTGGATCTTTCCGAGTCATACTTTGCACATTCCCAACCATCCAGATTCTTCAGCAATACTTCCACTTTGCGGCACTCATGGGACATTTTCTGTTTCAAGCCCTGCCTATCAGTCTAGCCCCAGCACTTTGGACTTTTAAAAAGATGTTGGTGGTGGTTGCAATTGCTCTTCGGCAGGAAGGAGTTCTGGTTCATCCATATCTGGACAATTAATTGATTAGAGCAAAATCTGTACAGGAAAGTCAGAGAAGGAATATCACCCGCTTTGTCACTTCTCAATGACTGGGGTGGGTTATCAATTTCAGCAAGAGCAACTTAGAGCCATCGCAAGTTCTAACGTATCTAGGGGCTCAGTTTCACAAAGGTGTGGGCATGGTGCCCTACCCCTGGAGCATGCCAGGAAGGTTCAGGTCCAGGTTAGGAGCTTTTGCCAGATGTGGTCTCCCACTGCATGGTGCCCTACCCCTGGAGCATGCCAGGAAGGTTCAGGTCCAGGTTAGGAGCTTTTGCCGGATGTGGTCTCCCACTGCATGGTGCCCTACCCCTGGAGCATGCCAGGAAGGTTCAGGTCCAGGTTAGGAGCTTTTGCCGGATGTGGTCTCCCACTGCATGGTGCCCTACCACTGGAGCATGCCAGGAAGGTTCAGGTCCAGGTTAGGAGCTTTTGCCGGATGTGGTCTCCCACTGCATGGCATTACCTACAGTTCCTGGGGTCCATGACAGCAACCTTGGATCTGGTGCCATGGGCCAGGTCACATATTTATTTATTTATTTATTTATTTTAGACAGATTTTGTATACCGCCTTATCCTTCAATCAAAGCGGTCACGACACAATTGGGGGATACATTTAACATGCGGGGATATGAGACACATACACTAATACTTACAGGGAACATGGGCTATGGAGGGTTAAGTGGCTTGCCCAAGACCACAAGGAACATCTGTGGGACTAGAAACCCCAGTCCTTCCGGCCCAAGGTTGCTGTCCTCTGGTCGGATTTGAACCCCTGACCTTCCGGCCTGAAGTACCTTGCCCCAACCACTAGGCTACTCCTCCCTCTACTGAGGCCTCTACTGAAATCCTTGTTGTCCTGGTGGTCTCCGCAAAAGCACTCACTGTAGAGGATTACCCAATGTTGCTAATCCATGTCGGCGCAAATGATACTGCCAGGTATCCCTCAGAGCATATCAAAAGTGACTTCATGGCTTTGGGACAGAGAATGAAGCAGATAGGGGTGCAAGTGGTGTTCTCTTCAGTCCTCCCTGTTGAGGGTAAAGGCCAAGACAGAGAAGCTCACATCCTGGAGATGAATGCATGGCTGCGTGGATGCTTTCATCGAGAGCATTTTGGTTTCCTGGACCATGGGATGCTGTTCCAAGGGTTGCAGAGCAGAGAAGGCATCCATCTGTCCAAGAAAGGTTGACGTGTCTTCAGTAGCAGACTGGCTAATCTACTAAAGAGGGCTTTAAACTAGATTCGTTGGGGATGGGTGAAGAAAGCCCCCAGGTAAATGAAACATTAAAAACCTTTATGGAAATGGGTAAAAGGGGCAACATATGGAAAGCGGTGTGTATAAATGCCCATAATATTGGAAATAAGATCCCAGATGTTGAAGCTTTAATGGGAGAGACTGACTTGGATTTAGTGGCAGTTACAGAAACATGGTTCACACACTGAGATGTAACTATACCAGGCTATACTTTATTCAGAAAGGACAGGGTAGGAAGAAGGGGAGGAGGAGTGGCACTATATTTAAAAAATATAATTAAAGCTTTGGAACTACAAAGCTTAAAAGGGAGAGAGGAAGCACTGTGGGTTAAACTAGAAAGAGGGAAAGAGAAATCTATTTGCATTGGCGTGATATGCAGACCTCCCTCACAGGAGGAAGAGGTGGACGGAGAGTTAATTGAAGACATACGCAGCATTGCTAGGAAAGGGGAAGTGCTACTGATAGGGGATTTCAATATGCCAGATGTTGATTGGCACATTCCTGCTGCAGTATCATCTAGAAGTAAGGAGATCCTGAATTCTCTACAGGGAGAACTATTCAGGCAACTGGTAACAGAATACACATGTGAAGGGGCCATCTTGGACTTGGTGCTTACCAATGGTGAAAGTGTTTCTGATGTTGTAGTGGGAGATCATTTTGCATCCAGTGATCACCAGATGGTGTGGTTCAGTATTAGGACTAGGGCTGTTAAAATCCATTCAGAAGCAAAGGTCTTAGACTTTAGGAAAACTAACTTTGCCATGATCGGCCAATACCTCAGGGAGTCGTTAGTGGGATGGGAACAGCTGGGGGATGTAGAAAAACAGTGGGGAAAACTGAAAGGGGATATTTTAAGGGCAACCAACCTTTTTGTTAAAATGGTAAATAAAGGTAAAAGGAAAAGGAGATTGCTATGGTTTTCAAAGTAAGTAGCTGAAAAGGTGAAGAAAAAGAGGGAGGCCTTCATGAAATACAAGAGATCTCAGAGAGAGGAAGACAGGCATCTATATTTGCAAAAATTTGGAGAAGCTAGCAAAGTAGTCAGGAAAGCAAAGATTCAAAAAGAGGAGGAAATAGCCAATGCAATAAAATGGGGGGATAAGACATTTTTCAGATATATTAGTGAGAAAAGGAAGGGCAAAAGTGGTATTGTCAGACTCAAGGGTGCAGGGGAGGAATATGTAGAAGCTGATAAGGATAAAGTGGAATTGCTTAACAAATATTTTTGTTCTGTGTTCATAGATGAAGAACCAGGAGCAGGACCTCAGAAAATGCCCATAAACAGGAACAGAAGCGAGGGACATCTTGAACAATTTTCAGAAGACTGTGTTCGTGAGAAACTAGCTAAACTTAAAGTAGACAAAGCGATGGGACTGGATGGGATACACCCTAGAATATTGAAGGAACTTGGGGACGTTCTAGCAACTCCACTGACTGACCTTTTCAATGCCTCATTGGAGTCAGGAATGGTCCCAAAGGACTGGAGAGAGGCACATGTGGTCCCTTTACACAAAAGCAGAAGTAAGGATATGGTTGAGAACTACAGGCTGGTTAGTTTAACTCAGTGGTGAGTAAATTATTGTAAGCACTGCTGAAAGAGAAAATAGTGAGGTTTCTGGAGTCCAGAAAATTACAGGATCCGAGGCAGCATGGATTCACCAGAGGCAGGTCTTGTCAGACAAATTGGATTGATTTCTTTGACAGGGTGACCAGGGAGTTGGACCAAAGGAGAGCCCTAGATGTGGTGTATTTGGATTTCAGTAAAGCCTTTGACACAGTTCCTCACAGGTGACTTATAAACAAACTGAGCACCCTAGTTACTGCTTGGGTTAGAAATTGGTTGAGTGGGAGATGAGAAAGGTACAGGTAAACGGAGCTTATTTTGAGGAGAAGGAGGTTACCAGTGGTGTGCCCCAGGGATCTGTCCTTGGTCTGATTCTTTTTAATATCTTTGTTAATGATATATCGGAAGGGCTATCGGGTAAGGTTTGCCTCTTTGCGGATGATACCAAAATCTGCAATAGAGTAGACACCCAGGAAGGTGTAGATAACATGAGGAGGGATCAAGCTAAGCCTGGAGAATGGTCTAGAATTTGGCAGCTGAGATTTATTATTAAAAAATGGAAGGTCATGCATTTGGGCTGCAGCAATCCAAGGAAACGTTATAGTATAGGGGGTAAAGTATTTCTGTCCACAAAAGAAGAACGGGACCTAGACGTGATTGTGTCTGATGATCTTAAAGTAGCTAAGCAGTTAGAACAGGCGATAGCAAAAGCTAGAAGGATGCTTGGGTGCATAGGGAGAGGAATGGCCAGCAGAAGAAAGGAGGTGATAGTGCCTCTATATAAGTCTTTGTTGCAACCTCATTTGTGTGCAATTCTGGAGACCACACCTTCAAAAGGATATAAACAGGTTGGAGTCAGTACAGAGGGTGGCTACTAAAATGGTTGGTGGTCTTCATTATAAAGCATATGAGGACAGACTTAAGGATCTTAATATGTAAACCTTAGAGGAAAGGTGGGATAGAGGTGATATGATTGAGACGTTTAAATACCTCCGTGGCATAAATGCACAGGAGGAGAGCCTCTTTCATTTAAAACCAAGCTTTGCTTCGAGGGGACATGGGATGAGGGTGAAAGGGGATAGATTCAAGAGTGATATGCGGAAATATTTCTTTACGGAAAGCGTGGTGGATCCATGGAATAGTCTCCCAGTGGAGGTGGTAGAGATGAGGACAGTATCTGAATTCAAAGAAGCAGGGCACAAACATGGAAAGGAAAAAAAGGGGCTGTTGTAGTGGTTGATATGAAAGGACAGGCTAGAAAGGCCATGTGGTCTTTTTCTGTCGTCATGTTTCTATGTTTTTAGGTTGCATTGTTTACAGGATTCAAAAGCAAGTTTGAAATTGTGGCTGGACTCGGCCAGGCTGTTTGCAGGCTTGCTACAGGAGCCACCCGAGTGGGTGATAGCGACCACCAATGATAGTCTTTGTGAATGGTGGACACAATGTCTGCCCCAAGTAGCGCAGGGTCGGTGGTCTCGGGAGGAGAGCAGCTGGTCCATCAACCACTTGCAAATGCAAGCAGTGTTCCTAGCTCTGCAGTTCTTTTGACCTGTGGTGCAACACAAGGCGGTGAAAATCTTCTCAGACAATGCAACCACTGTGGCTTACCTCAATTGTCAGAGCGACACAGGCAGTGCCATCTTGGCAGAAGAGGTGAAACCTCTTCAGTGGGTAGAGACTCATCTACTTCAACACATCCCGACGCCCCTTCAGACGTCCAACAAAGCGATTCGTCAAGAGCTTCATCAGGGGTAGATGGAAAGTGTCTCTTTAAAAATCGCTGGTTTGGTCTCATTATATAAGGCGCATGTGCGGCATCTTTTGAAAGGATGTGTTGCTGAAGACTCGCGCGTTATGTTGAGCCAATATGCACAGGTCTTTGTGAGGTTGTCCAGCATTTCTTTGTGATACATTAAGGGGTTGTATTGTGGCTTATTTTATTTTATGGCTGCTTTAGTGGGGATGTTTAAGGGGGGTTTTATATATCACATTTCCTTTGCAGTTGTGTTTTGCTGATAATATCCCCTGACAAAGCTCTTGGCGAGACACTTTGTTGGACGTCCGAAGGGGGCATCGGGATGTGTTGAAGTAGAGGAAAGGGAGCCACAAATGGAATTCAGATAAGTAGTGGCTATTCCTCTCTTCGAATTTGAAATTAAAATTTGAAATCAAAGGTTGTTGTTATTAAAATATGGGAGTTTTTTCAAGTCATTGATGTGACGGGGTGGTGTGATGGCATGAACGTCCGGAGGGGCGTCAGCAGTGAAAATTTGTTATTCACATGATAATACCCCAGATGTTCTGAGACCCGTTTTTCTCTCAAGTTTTTTCTTGAGGTTTCCCTCTTTTTCTATAAGCTGCTGTTAAGTGGTGAATCTAGTAGAGTGTTACATTTTCTTTTATATGGTACATCTATTGTACACTCTGTAAGTGACCATTATTAGTCCTGTATGGAGCATTCCATTGATAGACAACCTGCTGTCGCAAGGCCCAATACTGGTGCCAGTGGTGGCTCAATTTTCGCTTATGGCCTGACTTTTGAAAGGGCTAGGTTCAGGAAAAAGGGTTACTCTGCTCAGGCCACAGCCACTTTGCTTACAGCTCGAAAGCAATAGACTTCTGTGGCTTATATAAAGGTCTGGCATATAGTTGAAAATTGGTGTGAGGGACCTATGGGCTCTCTCTTACTGCCTGATGTGCTTGCTTTTCTTCAGGCTGGACTGGATAGAGAACTTGTTCTGAACTTTTTTGCAAGTTCAAGTGGTAGCCTTAGCCTGTTATCGAGGTTGGCTTCAAGTTGGCTCTCTGGTTTCCTATCGTTATGTCATTTGTTTTCTGAGGGGAGTCAAACCATTTCGGCCCTCAACGCGCCAATTTGTGCTGGCATGGATTTGAATTTGGTCTTATCAACACTTACAGAAACCCCTTTCGAGCCTCTTCGTTGAGCTTCTCTGAAGGATTTTACTTTGAATGAAGTCTTTCTTATGGCTATCTGGTGCCTAGAATTTCTGAGCTGCAAGCCATCTTGCAGAGAGCCTTTCTTTATGATCTCCAAAGGGAAAGTGGTGCTTCATCTGGTTACCACCTCCTTGCCGAAGGTAGTTTCAGTGTTTTCAGCTTAACGAAACAATTACTCTTCCCATGTTTTCTGGTTTGGAAGAGGGCTCGGAATATCGTCAGTTGGTTCTGCTAGACATTCGCAGAATCCTTCATTGATACCTTACGCGTACGGAAGGGTTTAGGAAATCAGATCATCTCTTTGTTCTCTTTGGAGATACATGCAAAAGGGAAACAGCTTTGAAGGCATCCGTTGCATGGTGGTTGAAAGAGGCTATTGCTTCTGCATATTTACTCAAAGGTAGGTCGTTTCCGCAAGGGTTGCGAGTTCACTTGACGAGAGCTCAGGCATCATCATGGTCATCGCTCCATTCCTTTGTGTGGTAAGAGGTGATGTGAGGTTCAGAGCATGGATGTTTCAGGCTGAGCTCGGAGGTCCCGCCCGAATGAATACTGCTCTGGTACATCCCATGTAGCTGGGCTGGACTGGAGGGATGATGAGAGAGGTGAAATTAGACCTTACTTTCTAATTTTCTTTCTCCAGAAACAAGTAGGAAGTCAGCCTTCACATATGGGTGACGTCGGTGCCAACGGAGCCTGCGCAGATCCAATTCCCAGCTTTCCAAGAAAGCTTTTGGGACCTACACCACGCATTCATGGTCACCTTCCCACCCAAAGATGCCATCTTACTTCAGTCTTTTTTTTTCCACGGAGCCCTGCAGATGTGCAGTCTGTGCACCTCGGATAAAGTAGATTCTTTTTTCCACCATCCTAAGTGATTTTTCTTCTTTCTAAGGGTATTGATCTCCTTTCTGCCGCCCGAGTCCCACACCCCGGTGTTGTGCTATTCGCTTGAATACCCTTTTTTTTTTTCATTTTATTTTTGGCATCTCGGTTTTCTACTCGCGGCCTAGCTGGGTGAGATGTTGGAGTTTAACCTCACAGGGCTTGTTTTTCCCACTGTATCGTCGACCAGCGGTTTCAAGCAGTGTGGCAAGTGCAACCACACTATGTCCCACACGTACCGCCACAGTTCTTGCATATATTGCCTCAGGGTGGACCATGATGTCTCTTCTTGCCCGCTGTGCCTTTTGATGTCGGCTAAGACCCGGAAGGAACGTGAAAGGCAGCAGGGGAAGCTGTCTAGCAAGTCGGCCCCAGGATCGGCATTGGGGGTGGAATCCTTGCCTTCGAAGCCGGCGTCGGGCGACTCGTTGTTCCACTCCCGGGCTCAGTCAGAGTCGTGCTCGAAGGATCTTCCCTGGCAAACACTTCATTGAAGTCGAGGTCTGACCCTGGCCCCGGGGATAAGACCTCCAGGACCTGAGTGCGGAGTCCTTGACGCGACGCCGGGGATGAGAGGAAGTGCCCCCCCAAGCAACCTTGGAGGGAGGCATCGACAGCGGAGTCGGGAGGATTGCACCGGTTCCCTGACGCCATCAATCTGGGACTCCCCTTCCCGGGGTCTGGCACCAGCCTTGGAGCCCTTGAAGTCAGCTCCCACTTCGGCAGAACCATTGGGCATTGAGGCAAGGATGCTAGCCCTAGAAGGCAGCTTCACTGTGTTCATCGAGGCTCACTGGGGCTCGACTCCTGGTCACTCCAAGTTGTTAGTGCCCTTGGTGGGACCGTCCCTTTCTAGTACATTCCCAGAGGATGCCTCCCATCCTGGAAAGGCTGACCTGCTCGGTGTTGACCCCATCAGCATCCAAGTCACAGGCCGTCGGGCGCAGCCACACCAGTCCTGATGCTGGGTGTTGTCAATGCCAAGTTGGTCTGACAACCATGGGGCACTAGTCAACTCCTCTGGCTCTGAGTTGGTGTGAGAGATGGATGAGGAGTCTCCCAACGCCATTTTCCACTGGGACATCCTCTCCAACCTGTCTCCGCCACACCATCGGCGGCAGTGACCTCCAGAAGACTTGGCTTTCCTGGAGTTTGTACAGGAGACGTCCCAGGCACTTGCCTTCATGGTGGTACCTAAGGACGAGTCACGTACCGAGGATCTTGAGATCCTCCAATACGAGGTTCCTTCTCAGGAGGCACTGACGGTGCCCATGCCCCCCATCTTGGAGAGGCTGCTCTTCAGGATGTGGGAGATCCCAGTGATGGTGCTGATTGTGAACCATCAGCTCAATTCGCAGTATTGAGTCAGCTGGAGCCCTGGCTTCCAGAAAACACAGGTGCCACATTACTCCATGGTTGTGGAGTCGGCTATGCATCACGTTAAAAGCCAGAAGATGCATTCTTCGGTACCCCCAGGCAGGGAGGCGTGCACCATGGATGCTTTTGGTAGAGTGTTTCCAGGGTACCATGCTCACGGCCTGGATCCAGGCATACCAGCTGTACATGAGCATGTACCTGAGGGACTTGGTGAAGGAACTCGCTGGGTTAGTAGGCGAACCTTTCCGTAAGAAGGCTTCGGGTGAAAAGTCCTTCCATCCGAAGATCAAGAAGGCTTACGGAAACTACCCAAAGTTTCAGGCCTATCCACCATGTTTCAGGCCTATCACACTCCACCACAGGGGCAGCAGGCCAAGGACCAGGGGCATGGCTCCTGTAAACTAAAGGCCCCCAAACTCCAAACAGAGCCCCAGCCGCAGTCTGGGGGAGGTTTTTGACTCCTTGGACATAGCCTCCCTCCTCCAGGAGGTGCAGGGCCCGGGATTCACAGGAGGATGGCTGGTCCACTTCACTTACCGGTGGCCAAGCATTACCACAGATGCCTGGGTGTTGCAGGTGGTCAGGGAAGGTTATCTCCTCCACTTTGCCCGGGTGTCTCCTCCCTTCTTCCCCGGGGAATTGCCTATGGGCCACTTGCACAGGGAGCTCCTGCTAAAGGAGCTCGAGGATTTACTCGAAGATCAAGCAGTGGAGCCTCTCCTCCTGCCTCTCCAGGGCAGGGAGTTCTACTCCTCCTACTTCCTTGTCACCAAGAAGACCGGGGGCTTCTGGCCCATCCTGGATCTACGGGACCTAAACCGCTTCATAGTCAAGGAAATCTTCAAGATGTTATCCCCCATCCCCACCCCCCCTGGAGTCTGACTGCAGGAGCGAAAGGAGGTGTGCTAGGCCCTGTTTATCGGGCTGTGGGACTGCCAGGACTGCACTTGTGCTGCCAACGCTGTTGTTGCTCTGATTCCATCAAGCAGGCACACCCGGGGCAGCCTGCTCCTGGTGGGGCCTTTGAGGACATAAAATCTCCCCCCAGGTAACCCGTTGCTGGAGTCTGACTGCAGGAGTGAGAGGAGGTGTGCTAGGCCCTGTTTATCGGGCCGTGGGACTGCCAGGACTGCACTTGTGCTGCCGACGCTGTTGTTGCCCTGATTCCATCAAGCAGGCACACCCGGGGCAGCCTGCTCCTGGTGTTTTCCTTGCTATAAGTGTTTTTCTTGTCTCTCCGCGACCGTGGGGCATTTCTGAAGGGGCGTGTCTAAAGGGGCAGGTTCTGCCCCTTTCACGCCCTTTCGATATCACAGCAGCGTTTTCGGCATTTATACTATCAAGGAGGTTGTGGGCCGAATGATAGGTTGCTTATGACTGGTGCTTTCCTTTGTTCTATTTGATATTGTTTGTTTATGCTTTTATACCTTTGTTTAGTAGTATGGATAAAAGGAAGGCTAAAGTACAGAACAGACCCCAGATTGCCGATTCCGGGGTTTCCAAACCGGTTGGTCCTCTGGATAAACATTTTGCCCCTGTACCTCTGGCGCAGTCCTCTCCCGAGGGTGCTTCTTTGAGCCCTGGCAGGAGGTCTCCCCCACCCTGTCGTGTCTCAGGGATAGTTGCTATTTAAGGGGAGTTATCCAAGTTGGAAAGGAAAGATAAACTTGTGGTTACTTTACCTACTCCTGTCCAGTTTGTGGCACTGGAAGGCTCTTTTGAGCTACCAGTGCTGCTCCTGGACGCAGAAGTTACTTTAAAAGATCTCTGGGGGGGCCTTAAAATGTATTGATACTAAAGTGTTGTCACCAGCAGGAGCTGGACTGTGGCCTAAGCTAACAGCCAGACTGCTGGGCCTGACCTTTCTTATAGAAAGTTGTAGTTGTGAGTCAAGTGGTCAGGTTTTTCAAAAGGATTTTTATTCCCCTCCCGGGGTTGGATTTACAAAAAACTCAGGATACAGCCATACTTCTGGTAAACTGAAGAAAACTTAAACATAGCATCTTGCTTCAACAGAAATCATAAATCACAGTATAGAGCTTATCCGATATGCTAGCTGTCTCTTCTTAGCTTTCTCAGCACTCACGAGGCACTCTTATCCTGGCTTCAGCATAAGGAGGAAACCATATCGGATAACAACAGCGTACAATCCATGGCTTCATCACATGGGCTTTCAATACCAGCCTCTGTAATCATAGGCTCACACTTTGCTTTATCATTTACAGTATTTTCATTAGAACAGAAAGTTTGCACCTTTCTTAGTCCCGTATCTCTATCAGTGCTCTCTGAACAGCCTTCTTCTCAGCAGGGCAAATAGCTGTCATATAACTTGTAATAGCAGGAAGGAGAGACACCTTTCTCTGAGTAAGCTTTATCCTTAAAACATTTAAACTTCCTGCCTTTTACATTTGGTTGTAAACCATAACACTGTTCTCTTCTATTATATGAAGATTTCTCTCTTGGAAATCTTTTGCAGGGTTTCACTGGCACACGCTCTTCAGGGTCAGACATACACACATCTTCAATAGCATTTCTTTCCCTCTCTAGGGTTTGTAACTGTTTTAAGCTGCCATGCTTTTCAGATACATACGGTTTGCCTTTTGCTGCCTCCCATTCATTCAGCACAGCCTGGTGCTTAGGAAATTCAAGCTGCGTCAGAGGTAAGTGCTTCTTACAGCTGACCTCTCTGTGTGAAACTCTCCTTGTTTCTTTCTGTGAATTTCTTTGTGACTTCCTGCTAGAAGTTCCAGGCAGTTCTGACTCTGTGTCTGTATTTCCTGAATATTCTGAGCTGAGTCCTGCAAGTCTCCCTTGTCTTGCCAGTCTTGCAAGTTTCTCGTGTCCTGCCAGTCTAACTCTGACTGCACTGAGCATTTTTTATACAGCTTCTTGGGCGTTCCCTTGCACAGGTGAAAGCCGTTTTCATCAGCAGCTGGGGAATGCTTACTAGCTAGGCGTGACTGCAGACCTCGTGTCTGAGTTTGTTTACGTTGCCTATGGTAACTGGGAATCTTGTGACTTGCCTGCCTGTCAGAATCTAACCTGCAAACAGCAGATTTCTGTGCTTCTGAGGCAGAGGGCAGATCTTCCGTGTTACAGTGTCCTTAGCTGTAAGTTCTTTATGTACATTTTCTCAGGAAGCTGCTGTATCTCTACAGGAACTCGATGAGAAAGTTTCCTTGATGGATATGGCTGTTACTAAATTAGAATCTCGGTTTCTTCCACTTCAGACAATTAATGTTGTTGGGATTAAGGATTCTTTAATTTTGCTTTCTAAGTTGGAAGCACTTGAAAATGCTATGCAGGCTTGTAATTTGCGTTTTTTGAATTTTCCTCAATCTTCCCTTTTGTCACCCAAGATTCTTTTGGATAAATATTTAAAAGAGATTCTAGCCATACCAGATCCTATTGATGTTTTACAAATTTACTATATCCCCTCAGGCTCTAAAAAGATTAACTCTGCGGAGGGTGAGCTGGATGAGATAGTTCCTTTTATAGCTAATCTTACTGCCTTCTTGGAGGACTCCTTAGACATAATTAGTTTATGTTCCACTTTGCTGGTGACCTTTTCATCGGTAGTGGTTAAATAGCGTATCTTAAAGGCTTTCTTTAAGGTTAAGTCGGCAAACGTTTGTGGACAGACAGTCAGTATCTTTCCCAAGGTGTCTCGTGGCACCCAATTACACTGGAGGAAATTTTTATCTCTTAAGCCCCGAGTTCTAGCATTGGGTGCCACATTTTTCTTACGTTTTCCCTGTAAGTGCATCATTAATTTTGATGGAGCTTCATATGTTTTTTTTGATGTGACTCATCTGGAAAAATTCTTGACTGATAGGCAGCATTTAGTTAGGGAGGGTAATGTCTGATTAATTTGCCTCACATATTGTAGGCATTTTGGCCTTGTTTTCTGATTGACTGATATGTTTGTTTTTTAGTATTGCAGCCATATTCTCTTGACGTGGACTGTATTCCCGCTTTTTTTATTTTTTTATTTTTGTACATTGGTGTAGCCATTGCTTTATATTGTTTGCGGGAGCAAGTGTCCTGTAATATTTTTGGTTATTGTATTTGACTAAAATCTATAAATAAAAAAAAAAAAGATGGTATCCCCTGGAACCTTGCTGTCCTACCTCCAGCAAGGAGATTGGCTATTTTCCCTTGGATCTTAAAGATGCCTAAACCCACATCCTGATCCACCCAAGGCACCATCAGTACCTCCGGTTTGTCATCGGTGGACGACACTATCAGTACTGGGTACTCCCCTTCGGCCTCGCCTCGGCTCCCAGGATATTCACAAAAAGCCTGGCAGTTGTGGCTGCTCACCTCAGACTCCGAAGAGTGTTCATCTTCCCATATCTGGACGACTGGCTCATTTGAGCAACCATGCCGGGGGAGACGCGCAATGCAACACAATGCACCATAGAGCTATTCCAGAACCTGGCCTTTGTGGTGAACTTCCCAAAGTCTTACCTACGGCCCACCCAGGTACTGGAGTTCATTGGTGCCCTACTTGATTCCATTCAAGTAAGGGCGTTCCTGCCTCTTGACCGAGCTCAGCACCTATCTGCTCTGGCCTAGGCCATTCAATGTGGCCCAATGGTGACTGCCAGACAAATTCTCCATCTCCTGAGGCATATGGCCTCCACTGTCCATGTCACCCCATTGGCCCGTTTCCACATGATGCAGGTGCAGTGGACGCTCAGCATCCAGTGGATGCAAGCTTTCAGCCATCTGGAGGACCATATTCTGGTAATGCCGGCCCTAGTGACCTCCCTTGCCTGGCCTGCCCTTCCAGGCTCTACCAGCGCACTGCATTCTCATAACAGATGCATCCAAGCTGGGCTGGTGGGCCACTGTAATCATCTGTAGTCATAGGGCCAGTGGTCAACAGAAGAGTGTGCCTCACAGATCAGCCTGCTGGAACTCCAAGCTGTCTACCATGCCCTGAGCATCTTCCAAAATTTTCTAGAAGGGCAGATGGTCCATGTCCAGACAAACAACCAGGTGGTGATGTACTACATCAACAGGCAAAAGGGTACCACCTCTGCTGGGAGGCAGTGTGCCTCTGGAACTTCACGATGGGGAAGAACATCTCCCTTAGAGCGGTATACTTGCCAGGCCAGGAGAAAATGCTAGCCAACCGCCTGAGCCATGTCCTCCAGCCCCACGAGTGGAGACCTAATCGGCCATTCTGGGGGAGATCTTCCGGCACTGGGGGACCCAAGAGATCAACCTCTTTGCCAGTCCAGACAATGTGCAGCTGCCGTGCTTCTGCTCCCGGATGCTGGGCCAGGAGGCGGTGGATGCTTTTCTCCTTCCCTGATCTGGGAGTTTCCGTTTGCATTCCCACCCACTCCACTGGTGCCGTAGGCCCTCCTCAAGATGTAAGCGGAAGCGGCCTCAGTCATTTTCATTGCACCCAGGTGTCCCAGGCAACCCTGGTTCCCCCTACTTCTGCAGCTGTCCTGCAGGGACACACTACTGCTAGGGAGCGCCCCGGACCTGGTATCTCATGAAGATAGGACACTGCTGCACCACAAACTCCCATCCCTGGCTCTGATGGCCTGGATGCTGAGAGGCTAGCTATAGCGCATCACCGCCTATCCAGGCAGGTTGAGTATGTTCTCCTTGCCTCACTTAAGGACTCCACATGACGGGCATATGCTTTTAAGTGGCGCAGGTTTTCACACCGGTGTGTGGATGAAGGCCTCAGCCCTTTCTCCTGCACAAAATCAGACATCCTGCAGTACCTCTTGTATTTGTCAGGGCTGGCCTTAAGTCCACCGCAGTCCTAGTGCACCTCTGTGTCATCTCAACTCATCATCACGCAGTGGAGGCCAGGTAGTATCGCTGCACCTTCTAGTAGGAAGATTCATGTGAGACCACATCCTCTCCCAGCTCCCAATCCATCTTCTGCCGGTGGCTTGGGACCTCAGTGTGGTGTTGGGGAAGTTATGGCTCCATCCTTTGAACCCTTGGCCACCTGACACCTCAGGTAACTTTCCTGGAAAGTTGTGTTACTGGTGGCACTCACCTCGACCAAGCATGTGTGAGCGAGCTGCAGACACTGGTGGCACACACGCCCTACACCAGGTTCCACAGAAACAGGGTGCCAAAGGTTGTCTCTGCCTTCCATTTGAACCAACAGGTGGTGTTGCCCACCTTCTGTTTGCCTCTCTCTGCTCTGGGAAGAGCAGTGCCCTCACAGTGCTCTGCTAGAGAGGTGGATATTTAACTCCTGTGACAACTTTGCTGTGAGTTCTAGCTGTCTATTTAATTATTTATTGTTGTCTTATTGGTGTGCTACTTCACCTCCCTGTTCCCTTCAGCTTTCTCAGCTGTATAACTTACCTTGCCTCTCTCAACTAACTGGCCTTTGTGTGGTAGCCAGGTTAACTGTTACTTTAAATTAAATATCTCTCCCTGCTCTGCCCCAGAACCTGCTGCATTTTAAACTTTTTTTCCTACTCTAGCCTACCTGAGGGACTAGCCCCCTCCCCCCCTGCTGAGGGTACAGGACAGGGTTCCTTGTAACAGCCCTCTTTTAATAGGTCTTATTTCCCTCCCTCCCCAACACCCACCTGCCCCTGGGGTAATTGTAGCTTTATAGGTACTTACACATCTTAGAGGAAAGGGGCTGCTCTCAGGTGCAGCTCTTTATACAAATCAGTCATACATTGAGGACCTGAAATTAATTAACCTTCAGGTGAACTGACCTCAAACAATTCAGAAAAGCCATAAAGCACCACCTCTTCATTCTACATTTCCAAAGCACATCATCAACCCTTTAACACTTACAGTAAAAGTGTAAATGCCTTATTTACTCAAGATGATAATAAGAAATTCTATCCTGTGTATATAGGTTCTTTACATGTAAGATAATAAGAAATTATATCCTGTGTATATAGGTTCCTTACATGTTACAAATATGTACAAAGTTTCCCTAAGTTAAAATCCCAGTTGTATTCTCCTGTTATATGTAAACTCTCCACAGTCTGTTGATTACAATGAGTATTCCTGTTTAATGTAAACCGCGCTGATGAAAAAGAGTGCGGTATAAAAGAAATATAAATAAATAAATAAATAAATAAAACAAGGTATATTAGAGGTATTAGATACACTTTTATTGGTATAAGCATCTACACCAACCCTTAGTAAATACAGAATTTAAAGACCTAAACACAAGCTTTAAACTAAGAGGCAGACAACAGTCCAGCAGCAAGATGGGGGCTTTCCAGTCTTTTGCATTGAGTGTCACATGTATGATTTTCTCCCAGTTGGTGAGAGGTCTTACGTATGCACTAAGTGCAAGGAGCTCTTTGCTCTCAGGGAACAAGTCCGTTCTCTAGAGGCTAGAGTAGCAGACCTGGAAGACATAAGAAAGACAGAGAAGTACATGGACGAGACCTACAGAGATATAGTCCTGAAGTCCCACCTCCAGTCTGGCAGCATCCCTGTTGCCTTGGAGGAGAGAGGTCACGTGACAGGAGAGCATCGCCCTGGTGTGGCAGGACGTGATCCTGTAACTAGGACCTGTCCTCCAGGTGATGTAAAACCCTCTCGCACCGACGACGTTTCTCCAGGGCCATGTGCCCATGAGGGGAGGGTTAGGACAGCTGTTATAGTTGGTGATTCAATCATTAGGCATGTAGATAGCTGGGTGGCTGGTGGACGTGAGGATCGCCTGGTAACATGCCTGCCTGGTGCAAAGGTAGCGGACCTCACGCACCATCTAGATAGGATCTTAGATAGTGCTGGGGAGGAGTCTGCTGTCTTGGTACATGTCGGTACCAATGACATAGGAAAATGTGGTAGGGAAGTTCTGGAGGCTAAATTTAAGCTTTTAGGTAGGAAGTTGAAATCCAGAACTTCCAGGGTAGTGTTCTCCGAAATGCTTCCTGTTCCACATGCAGGACCTAAAAGGCAGGCAGAGCTCTGGAGTCTCAATGTGTGGATGAGACGATGGTGCAAGGATGAGGGTTTTGGAGTTGTTAGGAACTGGGGAACATTCTGGGGAAAGGAGGGGCTCTTCCGAAGGGATGGGCTTCACCTTAACCAGGATGGAACCAGACTGCTGGCATTAACCTTTAAAAAGCAGATAGAGAAGCTTTTAAACTAGAAAATAGGGGAAAGCCGACAGTCGCCCAAGAGCGCATGGTTCGGAAGAAGGTATCCTTGAAGGATACTACCAAAAGCAGTGAGGTTCCAAAAAAGAGTAAAGTAGCCCAAATGCCCTTGAGTATGGTGGAGACAGAGCGTAAAGATTCCAAATTACCCATGCCTACCAATAGCCAGATTAATATTAATAAAATACAGTTTCTAAAATGCTTGTATGCAAATGCTAGAAGTCTAAACAATAAGATGAGAGAGTTAGAATATATAGCATTAAATGAGAGGTTAGATATGATTGCAATCTCAGAGACATGGTGGAAGGAGGATAACCAGTGGGACACTGTGATACCTGGATACGAACTATATCGTAATGATAGAACTGATCAAATTGGTGGAGGGGTTGCGCTCTATGTTAGAGAGGGCATTGAGTCAAAAAGGATTAAAGTTTTGCAGGAAACAAAATTTGCTGTAGAATCTCTATGGATTGAAATTCCATGTATGAAGGGGAAGGTGATGGCAATGGGGGTGTACTGTCGACGGCCTGGCCAGAATGAACAAATGGATGATGAAATGCTCAAAGAAATCAAGGAAGCTAACAAAAGTTACAGCAGAGTAGTAATAATGGATGATTTCAATTATCCCGGTATCGACTGGGTCAGTGTCACAGCAGGACATGCTAGGGAGATAAAGTTTCTAGATGAAATAAATGACTGCTTCTTGGAGCAGTTGATTCATGAACCGACCAGAGGGGAATCCATACTGGACCTAGTCCTTAGTGGAACACCAGATCTGGTGCAAGAAATAAGGGTGTTGGGACCACTTGGCAATAGTGATCATAGCATGATCATGTTTGATTTAATTAGTAGAGGAGGGATAGTAAAGAAATCCACAGTACTACCTTTTAACTTTCGAAAGGGAGACTATGATAAAATGAGGAGTATAGTTAAGAACAAACTAAAAGGAGCGGTTGCAAAGGTTAAAGACTTACATCAAGCTTGGGTGTTGTTTAAAAATACTACCCTGGAAGCCCAGACCAGCTGTATTCCACGCATTAAGAAAAGTGGAAGAAAGTCCAAAAAACTGCCAGCATGGTTTAAAGGTGAGGTCAGAGAGGCTGTTGCTACCAAAAAAAGCATCTTTCAGGAAATGGAAAAAAGAGCCAAACAACGATAACAGGAAACAGCACAAGCACTGGCAAGTTAAATGCAAAGCATTGATGAGGCAGGCAAAACGAGAATTTGAGAAGGAACTTGCTACAGAAGCAAAAACATGAAATAAAGACTTTTTCAAGTACATTCATAGCAAAAGGCCTGTGAGAGAGTCAATTGAACCATTAGATGATAGAGGGGTAAAAGGGGCAGTAAGAGGAGACAAGGCTATAGCGGAGAGACTGAATGAATTCTTTGCTTCAGTCTTTACTGAGGAAGATGTAGGGATGTTACCCAAGACTGAAGTGGTATTTAAAGGTGATACTGCAGAGGAATTTAGAGAAATATCGCTACACCGGGAAGATGTATTACAACTTCTGGCCTTGGGCAAGCCACTTAACCCTCCATAGCCCATCTTCCCTGTAAAATAGTTATCTCCAAGTTATAATGCCCTGTTCAATGTAATTTCAGTTTGTTCAATGTAAACCGCACTGATGCAGAATAGCGCGGTATATAAGAGAATTAAATAAATAAATAACTATTTGATAAACTGAATAGTAGCAAATCACCTTGACCGGATGGTATACATCCAAGAGTGTTGAAAGAACTGAAATATGAGATTGCAGACATGCTATTAGTAATCTGTGAACTTTCATTAAAATCATCTGTAATACCTGAAGATTGGAGGGTCGCCAATGTAACGCCAATTTTTAAAAAGGGTTCCAGGGGTGATCCGGGAAAATTACAGACCGGTGAGCCTGACGTCAATACCGGGGAAAATGGTAGAAACCATCATAAAGAACAAAATTACACAGCATGTAGATAGTCATGGCCTAATGGGAGACAGCCAACATGGCAAAAGACAAGGAAGATCTTGTCTTACTAATCTGATATGTTTTTTTGAAGGTGTGGATAAACAGGTAGACAAAGGTGAGTCGGTTGATATAGTGTATCTGGACTTTCAGAAAGCCTTTCACAAGGTTCCTCATCAGAGACTTTTGGCAAAACTAAAAAGTCATGGGATAGGAGGCAGTGTACTATTGCAGATCAGGAACTGGTTAAAAGATAGAAAGCAGAGGGTAGGGCTAAATG
Organism: Ichthyophis bannanicus; assembly: GCA_033557465.1. Classification (NCBI taxonomy): domain Eukaryota; kingdom Metazoa; phylum Chordata; class Amphibia; order Gymnophiona; family Ichthyophiidae; genus Ichthyophis; species Ichthyophis bannanicus. The sequence continues at coordinate 17,838,779 of CM066035.1, forward strand.
GCCAATCTTCCCAATGGAAAAAGGTGAATAGTGGAGTACCCCAGGGTCCGCTACTTTTTGACATATTCATAAATGACCTGGAAAAGGGAATAACTAGTGAGGTTATCAAATTTGCAGACGACACAAAACTGTTTAAAGTTGTTAAAACCCATGAGGACTGTGGAAAACTGCAGGAGGATCTCGATAAATTGGAAGACTGGGCATCCAAATGGCAGATGAAATTTAATGTGGACAAGTGCAAAGTTATGCACCTAGGAAAGAACAACCCACACTATGATTACACGATGCAAGGTTCCACATAGGGAAACACCACCCAGGAAAAAGATTTAGGAGTCATCATGGATAACATGTTAAAACCCTATGCCCAGTGTGCAGCGGCGGCCAAGAAAGCAAATAGAATGCTAGGTATCATAAGGAAAGGAATGGAAAATAAAACAAAAGATATTATAATGCTTCTGTATCGTTCCATGGTGAGACCGCACCTTGAATATTATGTGCAATTCTGGTCGCCGTATCTTAAAAAGGATATAGCGTTATTAGAAAAGGTACAGAGAAGAGCCACCAAAATGATAAAGGGTATGGAAGGCTACTCCTATGAATAGAGGCTACAAAGGTTAGGGCTCTTCAACTTGGAAAAGAGACGGCTGAGGGGAGATATGATAGAGGTCTATAAATTAATGAATGGAGTGGAACAGGTAAACGTAGATCGATTGTTTACGCTATCAGAATATAGAAAGACTAGGGGACATGTAATGAAGCTACAGGGCAAACTATTTAAGACAAGAGAAAATATTTTTTCACTCAACGTGTAATCAAACACTGGAGTTTATTACCGGAGGATGTAGTAAGAGCTGTTGCTGAAGGAAAGGTCCATAAACCATTATTAAAAAGGGACCCAGGATATCAATTCTTGACCCAATACAAGCATTGTGGAACCTGTGTCTTTTGGGGATACTGCTAGGTACTGTGATAAGGAAGCTTATCATAGCTCAGGAAGGAGCTATAGAAAAGGTGAAGTGACTCTGAACAAGCAACCTGTCAGTTCTGGTAGAAATAAGAAAACAGAATTTTCCCATAAAAGACTACCAGTCCCAGAATGCACCAGGTTTCCAACAGCCATTAGAGGAGCTGAAGTGGGGAAACGTGTGTTCAATCAGGAGGGCTATGAGGTAATCCCCAAGCACTCATCTCAAAGGGCAGGGCCTGATTCAGCACAACTGCGCTGTGCTAGGGTGGAGCACTCATCAAAGCAGAATAAAGGTAGAGTTTATTCTGCAGAGAATTATCCTCATCCTCAGTTTCATCTGGGAGATCCTCATCCTCAGGATCAGCTTGGATATCCTCATCTTGGACATCTTCATCATCTGGAGGATCATCAGAAGCAGAAGCCAGAGCGGACGGACAGAAAGGGCAAGAAACCCTTTGGAAGAAAGAAGAGAAAAACATTTGGGAGGTCTAAAGGAGTCCAGAGCAGTACGTATACTGGGAGACATTCAAAAGGCCAGCATACACCATTGGACTGGGGAAAGCCAGAGGAATGATGCTGCAGAGCTAGGAATCTCCAGACGGTACCTGTGAGGGAGACGGCTGCACATGGAAGGGACTCTAGGACCCGTGCCAGAAGGTATGTGAAGAGAGATCCAGTGTCCAGGGATCTGGATTGGAAGGCTGGACATAAGAACTGGACTACATACTGGCCAGGCTATTTAGAGAGGAACTCTAACAGCAATTTATTTATATTTATTTATTTAGTAAACACTTATATACCGCTACTTCCAGCGATCAGAAGCGGTTTGATTATAATTTTGGGATTTGTCAAAAATCAAGACAGAAAAGTTGGGGCATAGATAGAGAGAACAGGGGTAATACACAGCACACATAGTAGGGTCTAAATATAGACCTTAATGTACTAACATACATTTACAAAAGAGATTATCCTTCATCTATTTACATTTTTACATACAGCTATTCTCTTCCTCTTTATCATCTTGGATTTACATCTGGTCGTAGTGACAATTGAACAGATGCGTTTTCAATTTCTTCCTGAAGTCAAATATGTCTTTAATTGCTCTCAGCTCGTGTGGTAGTTGGTTCCATAAAGTGGGGGCAGAGAAGGAGAACGCTCTGTGGCTAGTACTGACTTTTACATGTCTGATGCTGTTTGGAACAATTAGTGTGTCTGAGTTGATGGTTCTCCTGCTTCTGGTGGTTGGTTGCTCGGAGATAAGGGTGGAGAGGAATGAGGGGGCCAGGTTGTGTATTAGTTTGAACGTAGTTACCAATGTTTTGTATTGAATCCTGGCAACGACTGGTAGCCAGTGCAGTTCCATCAATACAGGTGTGATATGTTCAGTGACGCTTGATCGCATGATGATCCTTGCCGCGACGTTTTGTGCCAATTGTAATATATTGGTCGTTTTCTTTGGTAGACCCTGTAAGATGGCGTTACAGTACTCTAGGTGAGGCATGATGAGCGCTTGTGCAACCGACCGGAAGTCACATGGATCAAGTATATTCCGCAGGGGTCGTAGTACTCTAAGCTTGTGAAAGATGGCTTTGTTGGTGTTGCTGAGGTGTTTTTCCATTTTTAGTTTGCTGTCGATTGTGACTCCTAGATATTTAATTTCATTTTTAGTGTTGTAAGTATTGTTGCACAATGTGATTGTTGGAGGTGGTTCGAAGTCAGGTTTACTTGATATAAACATTACTTCCGTTTTCTTGTGATTAATCGACATATTGTTTTGTTTTAGCCATCCCAACATCTCTCCCATGCAGGTTTCAAGCTGAGCGTAATTCGGGTCTGCGGCCTCTAATTGGGTGTACAGCATGATATCGTCTGCGTATATGTGGTAGTTAATGCCATATTTCCTGAATATTCCACTGAGGGGTTGCATGTAAATGTTAAAAAGTAGTGCCGAGAGTGCTGAACCCTGTGGTATGCCTTGAGTTTGAGTGAAGGTTTCAGCTTTTTCTCCGTTGAATTGGACCTGCGGCTTTCTGTCCGTTATGTAGGAGGAGAACCATTTCAAGGTGGTTCCTAAGATTCCAATTGATGCCAGCTTGTTAAGGAGGGTTAGATGATGGACAGTGTCGAAAGCAGCAGAGATGTCGATGAAGATGAGAATAAACATTTTCCTTCTGTCTTCCAGGCCCTTGAGGAGGTTGTTAAACAGGGCCAGAAGCAGGGTTTCGACCCCATGATTTTTTCTGAATCCGTATTGCTGTTTATCCAGGGTTTCATGGTCATTGAGGTGGTCTTGCAGTTGGGTGAGGGCTGCTTTTTCAATGATCTTTGCTAGGAAAGATATGCTGGAGATTGGGCGGTAAGATGATGGGTCTTCTTTGTTTAGCGAGTTGTTCTTTAGTATCGGTCTAATTATAGACTTTTTGAGCTGGATGGGCATGATTCCTTGGCACAGTGATTGGTTCACAATGTGTGAGACCTGGTGGACAATATCCTTTTTTGCTGCTTTAATCCATGTAGCTGGGCAGGGATCAAGCAGGGAGGTGGTGGTATTGATACTGGTTATTATTTCAATCGCTTGCTTATCATCAATTTTGTGAAATTCGTTCCATGTCTGTTCTTGCTTCACTGCAGTTTTCAAATGTGGTTTGGCAACACATAGAGTGGTTGAGGTTGTTGTCAGCTTGCTTGCGTAGTGGTTTGCGAGAGTTTGAGGCTGAATAGTATCGCTCTGCTGTTCTGGTTGGTTTGTTTTGGTTAGTGTTTTCACTATTCGAAATAGTTCACGTGGTTTGTTGATGGCTTTATTCAGCAGGTTGGTGTGGTGTTTCCTTTTTGCAGCATCTACCTCATCTTTGTATCTTACGAGGATGTTGAGGTATGCAGCTCTGAGTTCCAAAGTTTTGTTACATCTCCACTTTTTTTCACACCTTCTAAGTTCTCTCTTCCTTTTGGTTAGCGTAGTTGTGTACCAGGGTTCCGATTGTTGTTTACCTGGGATTGCTGTGTTATTCCATTTCGGGTTCGCTGTAGCCTGAATTCCTTCGTCCCAGCTATTTGTTAGTGCATCGAGGTCTGTAGTTTCCAAGTCAATGTGCGCCTTGATGTTAATTGTGAGACCATCCAGATCCAGTTTGTTGAAACATCTCTGCTGTTGGATTTCTCGTTGTGCTTTCGCATCTTTTGGTACCGCTGGGAGTTTTATCCGTACGTCTATTTGGTGATGGTCAGACCAAGGTATTGCTTTGATTTTGATAAGGGGTTTAACATGGTTGGGCTGTTTGTTTTTAGGAGTAAAGACCATGTCCAGTGTATGTCCCTTTTCGTGTGTTGGCTCGTTTATTATCTGATGATACCCAAGTTGGGACATAGCTTCCAGGAAGGTGTTGGCGTGCGCTGCAGTTGTTGACGCTAGGTTTAGGTCGCCTAGGATGACTTGGAATTTCTTCGGTTGTGTTGAGGAAATGTTTTCTAACGCTGCAGCAAGTATTTCATGATTCGGTGAGGGGGATCTGTATATTAGACAGATGGATATTGCTGAGTTCTCCACTTTGAGCAGGTCTATGTCTGGGTTTGAGTCCAGGGACGTGCATGAGAGTTTCAAGTGTGATCTGGCAATTATGAGAACTCCTCCACCTCTTTTGTTGGATCGTGGACAGTTATACAGGTTGTAGCCCGGCCTGTTTAACTGGTTCAGTAAGGCTGCATCGGTGTTTGTGATCCAGGTTTCTGTTATACAGAGGATGTCAGGTTGCTTATCTTTGATTATGTCATAGATAATGTGGGTCTTGTTTCTGATTGATCGGGCGTTTATGAGTGTGATGCTACAGACCACTAATGGTGCTGGTAGTGCCTGGTTTTGTGGAGCAAGGGGCCGGCGGGGCTTTCTCATCCGTGGCATTTTTGATTTTGGCTTGCGGTGCTTCCGTGCTCCCGCGTGCTTCCTGCTTGCGTGTCCTGGATAGGTCATGTGTGTTGATACTATACCGGTGGTGTGGTAGATTGTGGGAAGGGGTGTTTGAGGAGTGTGGATGGCATAGAGGATGTAGAGTGGGCCACATATAAGTGGTGTAGATTGGTACATGTTTGTGTTGATTGCGTACGTTGAGATTAGGGTGACCAGACAAATTCCTAAGACAAGTTTTAGTAGATTCATGTCTAGGTGTGTGTGTGTAACAATATAATACAATTTGCTGAGGATCCAATGCTAAACTTAGGATAGAGGTAGGAGTTACAGTATCAGCAGAAAATAGTATCAGACAATATGGTGCTATCAGAGTCAACATCAGGTAACAGTGGTTTATCAGTAAGTAAGCAAGATTGCTAAGTAGTATCATGCAGTGTTGGTAACAGTACATGTGGAGACAACAGTCTAAGCAGCATGTAACAGTAGCTAGCAATAAGTAACACAGTTATCAAGTCTAGTTAGCAGGGGGATACTCAAAGTAGCTAGTAGCCCAAGTTTGCAGGTAAAGTCAGTTTAGTAAGTACCGGTCAAGGTCAGTGTTAGCAGACGGTATATGTATCCGCATCAGGTGTTAGTTGACTTTCGGCATCAGTAAACATTGTGGTGGTTGACCTATCAGTCTCCTAATGGTCCGGTTTGAGTTTATCCGGCGATGCCTGTGGCTTATCTAGTGATATTCATGGAGGGCGTTCGGTGTGTGTTAATTTTCAGTGTAGCTTACCTCCTGGCGAATGACTCTAGTCGTCAAAGGCCTGTTGTTGCTCTATGTTGCTTGGGATGAAGCTCCTGGCGTTTCTGAGTCGATGAGCCTGGTGAGCTTCTTTCCGCCGTAGCAGAATATGCAACCCTGTACCTGGACTGGAACTCTGGCACTGACAATAGAGGTTGGCGAGCTCAACCTGGTTAGAGGGAGCTCCAGCCGTGTGGAGATGTCGCCTCGGTGCGCCGGCCCACGGAGGGATCCTTGTATTTCCTCCAATGCAGTGGTGGTTGCAATACCTCTCCCTCCTGTGGTCCGAGGGCGGGTTTTGATCAAGGAGAGATTTTGGTAGTGGTGGAGATAATTGACGTCTGGTGCTGGCGAGCTCGAACCCATTCAGGGGAGCTCCAGCCAGGCGTAGCTGTGGTTCTTTGTTTAGTTTGTCATCAATGGGCGGTAGTTAGATGCAGGCAGTATTTCCTCTTCTATGCCTATCGGTCCCCGCCTAAGGGCCACGCCAAAGGGCCCTCTGGCGAGGCCCTCAGGCGCGGGCGTGCCCTGCAGGGACGCCGCTTAAATTCGTGGAAGGTTGCCGGTCTCAGCTGCTCCCACTGTCCCGATTGGACAGGAGCACTCCCACTGCCCGGATTGGGCAGGAGTTCAAGCTGGACGGCTGCGGGCAAAAGCGGCTCCCTCGGAGCAGGGACGCCGCTTAAATTCGTGGAAGGTTGCCGGTCTCAGCTGCTCCCACTGTCCCGATTGGACAGGAGCACTCCCACTGCCCGGATTGGGCAGGAGTTCAAGCTGGACGGCTGCGGGCAAAAGCGGCTCCCTCGGAGCAGGGACGCCGCTTAAATTCGTGGAAGGTTGCCGGTCTCAGCTGCTCCCACTGTCCCGATTGGACAGGAGCACTCCCACTGCCCGGATTGGGCAGGAGTTCAAGCTGGACGGCTGCGGGCAAAAGCGGCTCCCTCGGAGCAGGGACGCCGCTTAAATTCGTGGAAGGTTGCCGGTCTCAGCTGCTCCCACTGTCCCGATTGGACAGGAGCACTCCCACTGCCCGGATTGGGCAGGAGTTCAAGCTGGAAAGGAAGCTCAGGTATGAACACTGATCTATGCCCTAGCTATACCCTTGAAAGACAGCAAGAAAACAAGTATTCTTCTGAGAGTGCTCCATTGAGAAATTCCTCTGTGCCAATCCATGGTATTGAACCCATGATTGTTGAAGATGGGGGAGGAGTCTTAGATACAGGCTGTGAATATATGGATTGCTCTCTGTCTAAACTCCTTTGGTAATTTTCTGTTACAAAGTACAACAACCATCACAAAGAAATACAAACTTGTTCTTTAATCTACTCAGAAAAGCTCCTGAAGTAGGATTTGAGCCACGCAGTAGAAAGCAAGCCAGCTAAGGGGTTTCATCTGGGTAACTGCTAGCAATTGAGCCTTACCTAATTGCTTGTGAGCTCTGAGGGAATCACTTCTGAATCTATGTGTGAAGATATTTAACCTGAAAAGAACAGTTTTTCCCTTCTTTGTGGGTTTTGCTTGTTGTTTGATACACTGCTAAGAAAATATTAGCTAAAGCCTACAGAAAAGACCAGTTTGTTACCGACCAGGTCTTTATTCTTTTGCTTTGATTGCCTGACAAGTTCAACTGTTGTTTTCCTGATTTTGTTTTTCTAAGTTTAACACTGAAAGCAAGTATCCTGTTTTATGTGCTACCAAGCATATCTGTGTTGGGAGAAATAACCCCATAAATAAATAACTTATTGGCTTTACACTCAAGCACAACTAATTATTGTGAGCAGCTGTGTCTGGTGTGAATGGACTGCATTTCCCACAATCCCTTGCAAATCATATTGATATATGCACTTGCCAAGACTGTGAACCTTCTCACCCAGGCAGCCATCTGACAAATGGCGTAGTTTTTCGGATTGCTTTTGCACAAAGGGATTTACTTGCTAAGGATTACAACTCAAGTCTGAAGAAAAAGGACAGTTCAAGCTTAAAAGCTGAAAGAAAAGATTTTCCCTCAACTGCACTTTGGAGGAGAGGTGGCTGTTCCAGGTAGCTGTTCCACGAAGAAAAGACCCTGTGCAGAGCTGGATTCATCACTGGCATAAGGTAACAAGTACCTGGGCATGTCTAGTGGTGGATGGGAGTAAGGCACAAGGGTAATTGAAAAAAAAAAGATAGAAAAAACACCTGTTTGGAAGGTGGTGCACTGTGGGGTTTTTTGTGTCTTCTTGCAGGGATCAAGATGGATCCAAGGGAACTAGCTGATTGGATGGCAGCCCAGTTTAGCAGGCAACAGGAGCTAGCACAGCAGGCTCAGGACACTGCTATGAAAGCCTTAATGGACCAGCAGAGGCCAGTGCTTGATCTGGTGCAAGCCCTAGTTAAACTGCAGAACCAAAGTGGACCAGATGCAAGACCAGCAGTAAATACTGGTACACGACATGTGGACAGTGTGGGACTCAATCAGGGAATTGGGGCATTTAGTTTTGGGAAGCTAACTCCAGATGATAATGTTGATGATTTTCTAGAGTCTTTTGAGAGAGTGGCACAAGCATTAGCATGGCCAGAGACCCAGTGGGCAGTAAGGCTGGCAGCCTCATTAACTGGAGAGGCGCTTGCAGCTTATAGAGCAATGCCAGCAGCCCAGGCTTTGAATTATAAGGATGTAAAGGCTGCTATTAGAGATCGCCTAGGGTTGTCTATTTCAGAGTATAGGCGAATGTTTAGAGCTACTACATTAAGAGTGGGTGAAACACCCAGGGCTCTGAGTCAGAGAATCAGAGGATTAGCTGTAAAATGGTTGGAGCCTGAGCAAAAGATGGTAGAAATGTTATTAGACATTGTTATGCTTGAACAATTTATGTCTGCCGTGCCTAAAGATTTGCACACTTTCCTTATACAGCAAAATTGCCAAAATCTTGGAGAGGCAACCATGCTAGCAGAGAGATTCTTGGAAGCCACGCAGGCTTGCCATAGAATGGGTGGCCCTCTGAAGATGGGTGCTGAGGCAAGCTGTGCTGTATCAGAAAAGAAAATGATTAAAAATGTTTCTGGAAATAAATGTACTGTGCCAAACCAGATGACACAGTGGAGTAGAAAGAAATGTTTCAAGTGTGGGAAATGGGGACATTTAGAAAAGGGATGCCTACATAAACCATTATTAAGAAGTGACCGAAGATATCAATGCTTGACCCAGTACAAGCATTGTGGAACTTGTGTCTCTTGGGGAAACTGCTAGGTACCTATGACCTAGATTGGCCACTGTTGGAAACAGAATACTGGGCTTGATGGACCTTGGTCTGACCCAGTATGGAATATCTTATGTTCTTATGTTATGTTCTTTCTTAACCCTCGTTCTTCCAGGATGGAGACCTCTCTGCACTCGCTCAAATGTAAGTATGCATTATCCTTTTACATCCAGAGGATGCAGCCCCATTGCCCCTCAACACAGCTCTTTGTCTCTTTTGACCGCAGTCGACTGGGGCTTGCAGTCTCCAAGTACATCCTCTCATGCTGTATGGCTGTCTGCATTTCATTCGCCTATCAGCAGGAAGGGCTTTCTCTGGAGCATCATGTGGCTGCTCACACTGTGCATACCATGGCAGCCTTGGTGGCGAGTCTGTGCTTGGGGCCCTTACTGGAGATCTGCCGGGCCACCACCCGGTCTTCTGTGCACACCTTCCTGCACATTAGTGTCTGGAGGAGACATCCTGGAGAGACAGTGCCTTCGGCGAGACAGTACTCCGTCACCTCTTCAAGGAATAATGCAACTCCTTCCCTCCAACCTGTGATGTTCAGGCTACCAGAGTGGGGATTGCATCTTTGATGCTGCTGCTGCAGTGTCAGACGTCCAGCCTATCAGTACCCCCTGCTGCCCTTCACGGTCTGCTTTTTGGTCGCCCATGGCTTTACAGGCTTTTTTGGTAGCCTGTAGTTTGGGAGTCCCATATGTGAGGACTGACTTCCTGCTTGTTCCCGGAAAAAGCATAGTTACTCACCTGTAACAGTTGTTAAGAACATAAGAACATAAGGTATGCCATACTGGGTCAGACCAAGGTCCATCAAGCCCAGTATCCTATTTCCAACAGTGGCCAATTTAGGTCATACGTACCTAGCAATTTCCCCAAAAGATACTGGTTCCACAATGATTGTACTGGGTCAAGCATTGATATCCTGGGTCCCTTTTTAATGATAAGAACAAAAGATATGCCATACTGGGTCAGACCAAGGTCCATCGAGCCCAGTATCCTGTTTCCAACAGTGGCCAATCTAGGTCATACATATCTAGCAGTTTCCCCAAAAGACACAGGTTCCACAATGCTTGTACTGGGTCAAGCATTGATATCCTGGGTCCCTTTTTAATGATAAGAACAAAAGATATGCCATATTGGGTCAGACCAAGGTCCATCGAGCCCAGTATCCTGTTTCCAACAGTGGCCAATCTAGGTCATACATATCTAGCAGTTTCCCCAAAAGACACAGGTTCCACAATACTTGTATTGGGTCAAGCATTGATATCCTGGGTCCCTTCTTAATAATAATTTATGGACCTTTCCTCTAGGAACTTGTCCAAACCTTTTTTAAACCCAGCTACACTAATAGCCTTTACTACATCTTCCGGTAAAAAATTCCAGTTTGATTACACGTTGAGTGAAAAAATATTTTCTTTTATTAGTCTTAAATAGTTTACCCTGTAGTTTCATTGCATGTCCCCTAGTCTTTCTATATTCTGATAACATAAACAGTCGATCTACGTTTACCCGTTCCACTCCGTTCATTAATTATAGACTTCTATCATATCTCACCTCAGTCTTCTCTTTTCCAGGTTAAAGAGCTCTAACTTTTTTAGCCTTTCTTCATAGGGGTATCCTTCCATCCCCTTTACCATTTTGGTGGCTCTTCTCTGAACTTTTTCTAATAACGCTATATCCTTTTTAAGATACGGCGACCAGAATTGCACACAATATTCAAGGTGCGGTCTCACCCTGGAAGGATATAGAGGCATTATAATATCCTTTGTTTTATTTTCCATTCATTTCCTTATGATACCTAGTATTCTATTTGCTTTCTTGGCCGCCACTGCACACTGGGCCGAGGGTTTTAACATGTTATCCACAATGACGCCTAAATCTTTCCTGGGTGGTGGTTCCTAATGTGGAACCTTGCATTGTGTAACCATAGTTTGGGTTGTTCTTCCCTAGGTGCATAACTTTGCACTTGTCCACATTAAATTTAATCTGCCATTTTTATGCCCAGTCTTCCAATTTATCAAGATCCTCTTGCAATTTTCCACAATCCTCTTGGGTTTTAACAACTTTAAATAGGCTCGCCAAAGACAGAATGGGTGGGTTCTAGACTGCATTGGAGGGCCTGAGGGAAAACCTAAAGGTATGTTTACTAAACGGCGCTAATGTCGCAGCTGCGATGCTATCGCACGATACATGACGTTATCGGGTGATAATGGCGCATTATCGCGCGATAACTTCATGTATCGCATGATAACATCTGCTGCGGCGGTAAGGTGCGCCGAGGGTGTAGTAAGGCTCCCCAGAGGATGGAGGAAGGCTCCCCGGGGCGGAGAGAAGTGGTCAATGGGCGGAGAGTGGGCATGGAGTGGCTCCTTGCACACTAACGTCATGAAATGAAGCTCAGAAAATTAGCGCCAGTGAAAACCTTGCGCTAGGCACATTTGCAGGTCAGAGAAACCATTTCAGTCAGCAATGGACAGCAAAGGCAGGGAAACCCAAAAACATGATAGTAGTGATACATGTGCAGGAACCAAAAAGGCAAATAAACAGATAAAATGACCAGAACCACATTTGAAATCCGAATAACCAAGCTGGCAAATAGTGATATTAATGATAAAAATAAAGCAACACTACTGACAATGCCTAAAAAAGAAGATATCATGTTTGGAAGGGTCTATGCTCTGTCCCCCTACAAAGTGAATGATCCCACATTAAAATAGCGGTGATCAGGGTTTTGTCTCGTTTATATTGGGCAGGTTTGTTATGGCATGCACATGTGCCGCAACAGCAGAGTGAGCACGTAGGAAAGGGCAACTGTACTGATGCTGGAAATGGGATACAGAGGGCTGCAGGCGGCACATGCTGTGGTGCAGCTGGGGCACAGTGCGGACTAGGCAGATGCCTAGGTGGCACATAGGAATGCTGAAACAGTGAAGCAGCAAGACAGCAACTGACGAGGGTCCAACATGGGCACAGTGTGCACAGTGTCCCAGGGGATATTACCCAGCAGGTACCCCCAAGGGCACATAACATTGGCAGGCGGTGCTGGGGGGAAGCGAGCATGTCCATGTAGGCACCCCCACCTGAGAACCCACACCATAGGCAGCTGCCTACCGGCACACTGGCTGGCCTGGAAATGCACACCACCAGCACCACCGGTATAAGGGTATGTCAGCATGGTGGCAGAGGGGTGATGGTGGTGGAGGGGGCAGTGGCAGCTGCCCACAGCAGGCCACGGCCAAGCCCCATTTAGGTGTGTGCCGTGCACTGCAACAGACACGATCTGTCTGATGTACAGTCATGGTATCCCCAGGGAATGGTTTGCCTCTGTGGCAACAGTGTGGTGCAGTGCACACAGCCAGTGTGTTCAGGGGCAGAGGCTCACAGGTTCAAGTCCTAGCTGTGGCCCCTGCAAACCATATCCCTATATTTTACCCTGTATTAAACCGTGGTAAGAAAGACAGAACCTTTATTGCAGATAAATGAAACATGCCATAAACGCCTATATTTTACCCTACAGAGCACAGATACCATTAACATGTGCAATCCCTAGAGCAGAGTGTCCCACCTGCAGGCCTGGAGGGCCAAACACCATTCAGGCTTTTAGGATGTCCCTAATAAATATGCATGAGATGTAATTACATCCCCCACCCCATTGTATGCAAATGTAACCATGCATATTCATTAGGGACAGCATGAAGACCTGAACCATGTTCGGCCCACCAGGACCGGAGTTGGGAACCTCTGCCCTAGAGCAGCGGCACAAACACCCACACCCACAGGCTCCACTATCCAGTGCCTCATGGAGAGTCAGGCTGTTGGGCCCTGCGCAGACTAGCATCTCCCAGTACTAGCACCTGCATACCTTAGCAATGCCGTCCTAAACTTGGGAACACTTTACACATATATCAAAAGGTTGCTCTGATTAATGTCAGATAACACATCCTATATTAAACACAATTTGTTGACAGAGATTCATCATAGCAACCTTTCTGATATCTGTGGATTGTGGTTCAGTGTTTGTTCCCGACAGTGTTTACCACCCCAGGGAGTGACCCCAGCCGTATTGAGTAGCATAGCAATGCCTGCACTGTGCCCAGGACTGGTGTGGCGGCCAGGGCTGCCAACCACCTCTATCCATGCACAATGCTGAAATAGGTGTGGGAGTGGGTGTATGTTTACCCAGTGTGTTGTGGCTGCCTACACCTTACTGAGCCCACAATGCTTGCACTGTTTCCAGTGTTAGCCTGCCAATGTGCATAATGAGGAGCAAGGTACTGTGGGTATGGCCCGGACAAGGCTGCCTGGGCAGAATGCATCTGCACAGGGCATAGGGCAATGGCTGGGACATTGCAGTGCCCAACCACCACCTGCACGGACAGGGTGGCCACAGCATGTCATGCTGTGAGGTCACTCTCACCCTGACTGAGCAGTGACCATGGCATGGCTAGGTTACCCCATAGTGCTGTACAATATTTCTTTCAGGTGATATCTATGGGTTCCCTGTTCTGGGGCCCAATCACTGGCATACTTGCTTGGTGTGTGTGCTCACATCCTATTTTTGGGTGCACACAGTTCCTCCAGGAACATGCACTATGCAGTAGCTAGCAGACTGTCTGCATTTAGCGTGTGTATGGCTGGAGCACCTTGCAGGGTGAAGACTGAAAGTGCCCACTGCTGGTCAATGTCAGATGGTGGTGGGGGGCATCTGAGTGTATACAGGCCTACTGCCTGTCTACCAGTGCCCTGTGTGATAAAAACAGATCTGCATCCAGTGCTTTGGAGGGCGACCTCTCCCTTGCAGGACCGGGGTAGCTTTTCCTGCAGCCCTTCATCATGTTCCTCCACTGCCGCCATTGCAAAGATGTAGAGTGTGGGGCTGTTGGTGGCAGATCCTGTCCCCCCCACCCTGGCCCCGAGAGGGCGGGTCTGTAGGTGCTGCCCCCAATCCACATGTGGGTCCAGACACCCCCCTGCCCTATAGGGTGCAGTAGGTGATGGCAATGAGGTGAGGGTGTTTCTGCTGGCAGCACAGATTGTAGAGATGTGCAGACTGTTACATGCAGCAAAAGAGATTGCCCCAGACAGCCATATCAGATGAGACCCCCTGAGGGATCAAACTCATGACCTCTGGCTTGATGGTCATTGTATTAGCTAGTAGGCTACAGCTCTATACACCTTCTCCTAGTGCTGCCACGAAGTTAAGGTTACCGCGGGTAAACAGCCAATGCGCCTCCTATTGGGCGATACACAGTGCATGCTACGTGGACGCCGGCACGCACACCTCCCTATATGGCATTGCTCACGTTACCACTGGGGGTTTCGCCGGCAACATTAGGATGGTGTACACATACACATATTGAGTTGTAATTTTAATAGTTGAATGTTATTTCTCTAAATCCATTCTACATAATATAATAGTTCCTCTGTTATACTGTTCACTGTTCTAAAACCTGTTCTATTGTAAAAATAGTTCTAATCCTGTTCTATGTAAAATAGTTCTGAACCTGTTCCATGTAAAATAATAGCATGCTATTATTAAACTTTGTTTACCTGTAAACCGCCACTGATCGCTGGAAGTGGCGGTATAGAAAAGATGTAAAATAAATAAAAATAAATAAATACCCCATAGCAAATATCAGTGTATCCACCAAAAATGAACCATCACCTCAGCTGGAAAACCTAAGGTACCCTGTAAAGTGCCTTAGCTGTGGGTCTACCCAATCCCGGTAAGCACAGCTGACATTTACTGGGTTGACCTGCAGTTGCTGTGTAGTCAGCCTGTGCTATGAGAAAAGGCATTAAATAAGGGTCCTTTTCATAGAGTGTGAATGAACTCTTCCAACTGAAATACACTCAATAGATATCACAAGTAGTAGATAATATATCTTCTAACCTTTAACCTCGTTCCTTCCACCTTAACCGCCTCGCTCTCCCCTCCCCTTCCCGTGCCCATCTACAATCTACCCGTTCCTCTGCTTTCTTTTTTGCCGGCCCCGCCCTCTGGAACTCCCTCCCCTCCTCACTCCGCCTGGAACCTCACCACCCCACTTTTAAACAGAACTTGAAAACCCACCTCTTTTCCCTGGCGTTTGATGTCCCCTCTCCCTTCGTGTGAATCCCACTTGCCCTATCCTCTGCTTTCCTCGTGTTTGTTCTCTGTTATGTTTTTGGTCCTGTCTCTCCTGTTTTATTGCTTTCCTATTAAGAATTTGTATTTCCATTCCATTTCGTTGGCTTCGGCCTTCTTTTAATTTGGTTTTATTGTACACCGCTTTGCCTACCCTGAAAGGCGGTTTTTATCAAATGAAATAAAACATAAACATAAACATAGTTTCTCAATTGTGTTTTCTTAATAAATTTTTTCTTAATTTTTTCTTATTTAATTCTTTCCACGCAGGGTCTCAGACTCAATAGCGCTGTAGCCAAACAGACGGGCTCAGACACATTCATTAGCATCAATGACCCTTCTTCTTTTGCGTGATGTTATATTTACAGTTATAAACTCTTACTTATAATAACTCAAGAACAAAGCATTTTCACTTTGTTTCATTCAAGAGTAAAGCACTTTCATTTCGTTTCATCCTTAGTTCATGTACAAAATAAAAATGTTCTTATCTTAATGTCAGAATTGCTCTATCGAAATGATTCTTCCAAATCAATTACTCCCCAACGCCGTCAAAAGGCAATGCCTACGCGTTTCTTCAGGGGTCTTCGATCCAAATGCTTGAAAATCATGCCAATGCATTGAAATCGATCTATTGTGAAACAAAAGTGACAATATTAAATTTTTATTTTATTTATTTTATTTAGCATACATTTGTATACCGCTACTTCCAGCGATCAGTGGCGGTTTGATTACATATTGGAATTTGTCAAATCATGACATAAAATTTTGAGGTATAAATACATTGATTTGAAGGGAAAGCACATCACACAGTAAATAGGTTTTGAAGGGAGGAGCAATAATTTACATATGTACATATTTACATAACTGCAACCCTGTTTTATTTGGTGGCATCTTGTAGACCACTGGGATTTAATTCAAATTGTACTGACATTGGAATAGATGTGTCTTAAGTTTTTTTCTGAAATCCATTAGGTCTTTGATAGCTCGTAGCTCAGTCAGTAGTTGGTTCCAGAGTGTAGGGGCTGTGTATGAGTATGCTAGGTGGCTAGTACTGGCTTTGACAGATCTGATATCGGCTGGAACGTGGAGTATGTTTGAGTTGATGGTTCTTCTGCTTCTGTTGGGAGGTTGTGTGCTGATTAGGGTGGAGAGAAAGGATGGTGCTATGTTATGCATGAGTTTGAATGTAGTTATTAGAGTTTTATATTTTATCCGAGCTGCAATGGGGAGCCAGTGCAGCTCGATCAACACAGGTGTAATGTGTTCAGCAAGGTTTTTTCTCATGATAATCCTAGCTGCTACATTTTGCGCCATTTGTAGAATGTTTAGGGTTTTCTTTGGTAGACCCTGTAAGATGGCGTTGCAGTAGTCGAAATGTGGCATAATGAGTGCTTGAGCAACAGACCTGAAGTCATGAGGTTCAATGATGCTCCGTAGTGGTTGTATTTCCCATAATGTCTGTATTTCCCATAATATCTACTCCCCCCAATTTTCACTACTTATTTCAAGAACCTTGTTGGCTCGTGCTGTCTCCCCCGATAAACTCACTTATAGAACTAACCCAAATTGCAAATGCTGCCCACGTTCACCCTCAGAGGAAGACTACACTATTTCACTCCAGCTGGGATCTTCTCAATGAAAAACGCCGCGCATGCGGTCTAGAGTTCTCATCTTTGATTTTAACGGGACACAGTCACACCAGGACATTGAAGATGTGGGAACTGTAGCATTTGTTCTATCACCAAGGAGATTGACACATTCCATTATCAGGGCAAAGAGTACGGTTTGTGACACTTTTCTAACTGTGACTCTACCCACGTGGTCTACATTATACAATGTCCGTGCAATCTAGTGTACGTGTGGAAAACTAGCCGGGCTTTCAAGATTCGAATGGGGGAGCATAGAAGCCGGTTGAAGAATAAGATCATTGAGGCTCCTATTGTGCAGCATTGCCTTTTGTTACAACACTCTTTTGAGGATCTTCAGTGTTTTTGCATAGATGTAGTAACCAGGGGGCAGGCAGGTAAGTCCCTAGATCAATGGCTCATTATTAAAGAGCAGAGATGGATTTTTGAGCTCAAGTCGGTGGACCCGGGGGGGTTTAAATGGATTCAAAAATTGGAAGGCCTGTATGGTTTAATCCCCGGTGGTATGCCACAGCAGCACTTTATTGTCATTATTTAGTCCATCAGAGTATTGATTTTAGTACAATCTGTTCCGGGAGATCCCCGGTTCGTATTGTTTGGGGGACTGATGTCATCACGTTGAGCGTGGATTCCCGTTAAAATCAAAGATGAGAGAAATCGGGATGGCCTTTGATGCAAACACTGCGTGAGATGCAAGAAGGCACGGGGGCTGTGTCGAAGTGTTTGGTGTTACTTCGGTCGAGAGGGGAGAAAGAATGTACGAAGGTGCAATCAGAATGGCTCGATGATACAGGGGATTACTTACCTATGGAGCAATGGAGCTCCTTTTGGGAATCGCAAATAAGAATTACTAGAGCAGCGTCTTTAACACAGTCTTTATACTTCCTAACGCATCGTGCTTATCTTACGCCGGAACGAAAAATGAAATGGGCGAAACAGGAGGGGAACCGATGTTGGTCCTGTAACACAACTATTGGGACTTTAGCTCATATGCTTTTCTACTGTGATCAGTTGCAGTTATTCTGGAGGAGAGTCTGGCAGCGAGTGTCAAGTATACTGGGCTTGCAGGTCCCGATCACATATCAAATTGTAATTTTCAAATCCATGATGATCAGCCCTAAATTGCCTAAACCTGATAGTCAGCTATTGGACCTTATGATAAGTTTGGCTTTGAAAATCATCCTAATGCATTGGAAGAACTTTGATAAGGTGCATTTTGAGCTGTGGTGGAACCTACTATGTCTACATCAGAGCTATGAAGTACGCTATAAATCTAAATGCCCCTGGGTAGGCAAATTGGATGAGAAATGGGTCTCTCTGAATAAATATGTTGGGGCACGGCCTTAGACTGTTACTACGGTCTTTTTGCATGGATGGCAGGGCAGGGCGTTGGGTTGGACTGGTCATGGCTTGCTTTCTTATGTTTCTTTTGTTTGTGTGTTTTTCTGTATTGATTGTTTAATTGGTTCCTTGCATGCAATGGGCGGAGTGTAGAAGCTTGTGAAGAAATATACTGTGTAATTCCCATTTCATGTATGTTTGTTATGGATAAAAAAATTTTCGAATAAAGAAATGTTACAAAAAAAAAAAAATCAAAGATGAGAACTCTAGACCGCATGCGCGGCATTTTTCATTGAGAAGATCCCAGCTAGAGTGAAATGGAGTAGTCTTCCTCTGAAGGTGAACGTGGGCAGCATTTGCAATTTGGGTTAGTTCTATAAGTGAGTTTATCGGGGGAGACAGCACGAGCCAACAAAGTTTTTGAAATAAGTAGTGAAAATTGGGGGGAGTAGATATTATGGGAAATACAGACATTAAATATTGTCACTTTTGTTTCGCAATAGATCGATTTCAAAGCATTGGCATGATTTTCAAGCATTTGGATCGAAGACCCCTGAAGAAACGCGTAGTGAAACGTGTAGGCATTGCCTTTTGACGGCGTTGGGGAGTAATTGATTTGGAAGAATCATTTCGATAGAGCAATTCTGACATTAAGATAAGATAAGAACATTTTTATTTTGTACACGAACTAAGGATGAAACGAAATGAAAGTGCTTTACTCTTGAATGAAACAAAGTGAAAATGCTTTATTCTTGAGTTATTATAAGTAAGAGTTTATAACTGTAAATATAACATCACGCAAAAGAAGAAGGGTCATTGATGCTAATGAATGTGTCTGAGCCCGTCTGTTTGGCTACAGCGCTATTGAGTCTGAGACCCTGCGTGGAAAGAATTAAATAAGAAAAAATTTATTAAGAAAACACAATTGAGAAACTAAAGGTTAGAAGATATATTATCTACTACTTGTGATATCTATTGAGTGTATTTCAGTTGGATGAGAAAAAGCATAGCACACTGGTTAATACGATGCCCTCAGAATCACTGCTTATGGGTTTGAATACCCACTGCGCCAACAGCAAGATGAGTGTTAGTAAGAGTCAGACATATCTCCACAAACAGTGACCCAAGCCTAATACAATATAACCTTTGTCCCATGCCTCTAAAGAGAGGCTTGGCGTGGCATTGTGTCGCCGAAAGCATGACATAAGGCGCCCAAAGCTGAGACGCAGCAGATGCGGTCCAGGCCAAACGGCGTAAGTAATGCAATGTTGTAAACTAAAGGCAGCCACCGTAGCCGCCAGTCACAGTATTTGACATGTAGTCATGCGGCCCCAGAGATAATTTTGCATGTGGCGTCTGTGACATGCGCACGTTGTGTGTGTGGCGTAGTAGGGCACGGCACGGCATATGCACGATACAGCGCATGCGTGTCGTGCTTGCATGCGTGTGTCATCAACACATGGGCATCCCTCAAAATGGCGACGCGATCCCGCAAGCCAGCCTTTAACCGCTCCGACCTACGACAGCTGGCAACCCTAATATGCACCAGGCAGCCGCGGCTCTTCCCAGGCGCCTCAAAACACCAGGATTAGGAACGCGTCAGGAGGGCGTGGGTGCGCATCACAAGGCGCTTTAACCGTGTAGCAGACTACCCATGTGAGGTAAGTGTATGGGGACAGGTTATTAAAGGGAAGGTGTGCAACACAATATCCAGCAGTCAAAACAAATAAGATATGCAGCACATGTGCGAGACACATGTATGTGGGCAAACCTGTGATCAAGCTATCTGTGTATGTCACTGTGTGCACGTATGCCAATCCCCAGGAGCCATAGACATGAAAGCAGAGGTGCAGAGGTTAGCGCGTTGTAATGTAAGCTGCTCCTGTTGCAGTGCACACCTCTGCCCAACCCCCAGGATTTGCAGCTCCCATGACAGGGCTATATTAGGCATCCCTGTGCCATGGTGGCTGATGCTATGACACATTACCAGCTCTGGCCAATCCCCAGGAGACATCTGACCTGATCACAGAGGTCAAGTAGTCATCATGGTGCACTGGTAGCTGCTGCAGTCGGAGTACCACAGCCCTGCCCCATCCCCAGGAGGCATCAGATCTGATGACAGAGGTCCAGCAGTCATCCTGGTGGTGTGTTAGTTGGTGCTGTTGATGTGTGGAACAGCACCCTTGGCCCCGAACGCTCACAGACCTGCGCACAGGGGTGTATCAGACATCCTGGTGTCAGGGTGGGTGCTCCATTTGCAGTTTCGCAGCTCTGCCCTAACCCCAGGAGGCCACAGAGCAGACCTCACAGGTCTATTCTACATCCTGGTGTTATGGTGGTTGTTCTTGTTGCAGTTTCCCAGCTCTGCCCTAACCCCAGGAGGCCCCAGACCAGCCAACACAGGTCTATTCTACATCCTGGTGTTATGGTGGTTGTTCTTGTTGCAGTTTCCCAGCTCTGCCCTAACCCCAGGAGGCAGCAGAGCAGACTACACATGTCTATTCTACATCCTGGTGTTATGGTGGTTGTTCTTGTTGCAGTTTCCCAGCTCTGCCCTAACCCCAGGAGGCCCTAGACCAGCCAACACAGGTCTATTCTACATCCTGGTGTTATGGTGGTTGTTCTTGTTGCAGTTTATCAGCTCTGCCCTAACCCCAGGAGGCAGCAAAGCAGACTACACATGTCTATTCTACAGCCTGGTGTTATGGTGGTTGTTCTTGTTGCAGTTTCCCAGCTCTGCCCTAACCCCAGGAGGCCCCAGACCAGCCGACACAGGTCTATTCTACATCCTGGTGTTATGGTGGTTGTTCTTGTTGCAGTTTCCCAGCTCTGCCCTAACCCCAGGAGGCCCCAGACCAGCCAACACATGTCTATTCTACATCCTGGTGTTATGGTGGTTGTTCTTGTTGCAGTTTCCCAGCTCTGCCCTATCCCCAGGAGGCAGCAGAGCAGACTACACATGTCTATTCTACATCCTGGTGTTATGGTGGTTGTTCTTGTTGCAGTTTCCCAGCTCTGCCCTAACCCCAGGAGGCAGCAGAGCAGACTACACATGTCTATTCTACATCCTGGTGTTATGGTGGTTGTTCTTGTTGCAGTTTCCCAGCTCTGCCCTAACCCCAGGAGGCAGCAGAGCAGACTACACATGTCTATTCTACATCCTGGTGTTATGGTGGTTGTTCTTGTTGCAGTTTCCCAGCTCTGCCCTAACCCCAGGAGGCAGCAGAGCAGACTACACATGTCTATTCTACATCCTGGTGTTATGGTGGTTGTTCTTGTTGCAGTTTCCCAGCTCTGCCCTAACCCCAGGAGGCAGCAGAGCAGACTACACATGTCTATTCTACAGCCTGATGTTATGGTAGTTGATGTTGTTGCAGGTTCCCGGTTCCGCCACATCCCCAGGAGGCAGCACATCAGATTCCAGTGGTCCACCAAGCATCCCGGTGTAATGGTAGCTGATGTTGGTGCAGGTAACCAGCTCCCCCACACCCCCAGGTGTCTGAGCACGCACCACAGAGGCTGCATCAGCGTCCAGGCGACATGGTGATGGGTCCTGTTGATGTGGGACGGCCTGCCCAACACCAAGGTGTGTGCTGGACTGCACTGAGGATATGGAGTCACACCCCCTGTAGACCACAATTGGAACGTCCCACATGCCATGTTGCTCTCATGTCATGGCAGGAGATGGCAGGGACATGGCATGGGGTGGCTGTGAGGCAGCCCACAGGGCTCGTAGGTGTCACAACACAAATGCCCAGCCTCACGCCCACACATGCGGGCGGAGCTGCCCACAGCTAGTATGGGACCCGCTGCCCATAGCAGGAGCAGCCCCCATTGCACGCAGACATGTGTGCCATGTGGTTCGCCATGGGTAGGGATACAGGGCCCTAATGTTTGCAAGCATTACTTATTCCCCCAGATAGAGGACCTACGGAAGAAGGGCAGAGAAATGCGGCTACTCTGCCCAGGGGTACCTCCGCCGCATGCAGCGGGAGGCAATGGCCAGGGGTGACGGTGAGTGTCCCAGCCTATGCATTGCGCCACACCATGTCCCAGTGACACGGCAGCCTGTGATGCCACATACAATGTGTCTGTGCCGTAACAAACGCATGACGTCCTGTTCATTCCTGCCTTCTCAGGAAACAAGCGAAGGAGGCCTTCCGCAAAAGAACAACAGTAGCGCAGGTGCAGCGGAGGGCAATCAACCACGGCCAACAAAAATAGGTTGGTAAAAACGACTTTATTGGAGACCCAACTTAACAAGTTTCGGCCAAAGGCCTTCATCAGGGGTCTAAAAACAGACATGTAAATAAATAGTATTACATAATTAAAAATACATAATTTAAAAAAAAAACATATGCACATAAATACATTCAAAAGTAAATAGTTAGAAACATTACCAAATAACCACATAGAAAGTGTATAAAACACATCTACAGGGTGGAGCAACCACTCTTCCCAATCTGGAACATAATAAAAACATAAATAGTTATAACTCTAAAAATGTACAATGAGTATAACATAACTAAAAAAGGGGAAATGATTAGCAAATGGGAAATGTAAGAAAGATCAATAACATTGCCACTTTTGAAGCTATGTGGTTGAAAATGTAACCAAGAATAAATAAACTGTATCTGTATATATATATATAAAAAGAATAAAATGACATACATATAAGAATATACATAAAGAATGTATACAATATAATATAAAGCATAAAAACTAGCTGCCACAGTAATAAAAGACTGAAGGAAACTCAACAAACAGATGCATTACCAAAAAGTATAGAGGAATACTAATTGGTAGGCACATCAGTTGCAAATAAACAACGTCTACGAAACATGACATTTAAACATCTGACTAGAGCAGCCATAACAGGGCTGTCATATATAGACACAGATGTATACTTAATAGTTAACAAATATAAACTCCTGTATGTTTTAAGTGTATGTGGAGAATAGGCTAACAAGCTGTGTTATATCTGACATCTAAATGACTAAAAAGTGAACAGATAGTTAAACAAAGAATACACAAGCTATGAGAAGACCGTGTAGAACAGAAAGAAAAGTAGCAACGGTTGATTAAAAACAGAGTGACTCATCACACGGATGCAAGCAAGACTTGTATAAAATATGGCAGACAAAAAAGAACCTCAAAGGGACAGAAGTATGAAAAACAAAAATCGAAACAAAACGCATAGAAATGAAAACCATATAAAGCTTGAATTGTAAACTGCACTGAGAAGAGCACTGTACCTGCAGGAACTGTCAGAGGCGGGAAAACGCAGCGCAGAAGCATAAGTGACCAATTTAAAGAGAGAAAGAGAAAGGCTCCTCCCATTTGTGAAAAAAGTTGTCAAAAATGAAAAACGTCACGGAGAGGCTTGATTGCTGATGGAGGGAAAATAATGCGTGCAAAATAAAACTGAATCAGATCGATACCAAAGCTAATTGCTGCATAAAAAGCGGCACTGTGCCTGCAAATGCTATCAAGGGCGGAAAGGCTTAACAAAAAACATAGGGGCAGATGTAAAAGGAAAACAAGTCATTTCCCACTTGCGGAGACACATTGAGAGATGACAGAAAACCGCTGGCGTGAATGTACACGAAGGGATACTAGATTAAAAGGGTATACAGAAAAAAATAAAAACAAAGAAAAACGCTGCATTAAAAAACGGCAGGGTACCTGCATAAGTTATCAGGAGCAAGAGAGCATTACACAAGGACATGAATGCAAACATAAAAGGGGAACAGACTAAAAACAACTCAAATCGAGCACAAAAAGTTTTTTGATCACTGCATGAAAAGCGGCATTATGCCTGCACAAGCTATCAAGGGGGGGAGGACTTGACAAAGAACATAAGGACAGACGTAAAAAGAAAACAAATCATTTCTCACTTGCAGAGCCACATTAGTAAATAATAAAAAAACGTTAGCGTGAGTATACAAAGGGATGCTAGTTCAAAAAGGAAGAAGAAAATGTACAACATAAAACAGAATGGAATTAAAAACAGAAGGGAACACTGCATTGAAAAACGGCATTGTGGGTGCACAAGCTGTCGGGAGCGGGAGAGCGTTGTACAAGGACAAAAATGCAAACAAAAAAGGGAACAAATCAACTCCTGCTTGTAAAAAAAACTTAATAGACAATAGGAAAAAAAGGGCTACATTGTACACAAAGAAAAAGGAAAACTCTTCTGTTTACTAGAACATAACATGTGCATGAAAATTGAGGGATTTGTTCCCTTTTTTGTTTGCATTTTTGTCCTTGTACAACGCTCACCCTGATTAGGTGTTAGTTCCCAAAGCTGAGGAGGCTACTGGAGTTCAACCACCTACTGTGCTCAAGGAAAGTCCCACTAAAGCACCAAAAAGAAAGTAACCTTGCTTTAAAAATGTACAAAAAAACCTTTTAAGAGCTCCCAGTCAGGGAGCTAACAATTTAATATAATGAAATAAACCCTTAAATCCTTACTGTTGGTTGGTTCACATTGGTGAACAAAGATAATGTGTCATTTAATGTGATGGTCAGTCCAACTTACAGTCAAACACCTACGGCCTGCGTGACCGCCCACACCCACGCCCCCTCCCACGACCCCCCACACCCCTTGCTGCCGCTGCTGCTGCTGCTGCCGCCGCCTCTAGCGCCACTGTAAGAACATAAGAACATAAGATATGCCATACTGGGTCAGATCAAGGTCCATCAAGCCCAGTATTCTGTTTCCAACAGTGGCCAATCTAGGTCATATGTACCTAGCAGTTTCCCCAAGAGACACAAGTTCCACAATGCTTGTACTGGGTCAAGCATTGATATCTTCGGTCACTTCTTAATAACGGTTTATGTAGGCTGCAAGATATGTCCCGCCATGGCCTCGAGGGCATCTGCCACCCGGCCTATGCCAGCTGCAATATCCACGGCAGTCGCTCGCAGCTGCCGTGTCTCCAGGCTGTGCTCCCTGACATCCCTGCGGAGCCCACACATCGCTCGCGTGAGGGCCCGCATCGCCTGGCATTGGGCACACTGGAGCTGCTGCTGGCCACGCATCTCTGCCCGTATGCCAATCAGCGCCTGGTGAGTGCCTGTGGGAGGGGATTAAGGTGACCTGTGAGACATCTGTTGCCCAGACTCCAATGTGAATGACCTGCCCGTTCCCCACTGAGCCAAACCAACCACCCCAGACATGGCCAGGGGGGCATATGTATGTGTGGAGGGCCACTGTCATCGTGCGTGTGTCTGGCCCCACCGCTGTGTCTAGGGGTTGGTGTGCCACATCAGCACATGCAACCATCCTGTCAGTTGCCTACCTGCAGCATCCCTGCATGCCGACGCTGTATGTGCCCGCAGCTCCCAGAGGACGACAGGCACTGCGCCCATTGTTGCAGTGGATGGCCCTGGCGGTGGCAGTGTGGGGCTCACCCCCCACATCCTCGGGCCCCTCCCCAGCCACTGTGGTGCCTGTGTACCCGCTCTGCTGGGGTGACCCTTCGTCCTCCTGGATGGCCACCTCCTCAGATAGCACCTCAGCCCATGGGGTGTTTGGGGCGTCGCTGATGGCAACCTCTGCATGCGGTGGCTCGTTGACCTCCGCTGGCTCAGGCTCACCTCCACTGTCCTCCTCAGCCACCTCAATGGCCTGGATGTTACCTGGGGGGGGACAAGGTACACAGTAGATATGGGGTGTCACAGACACAGACATAGAGCACATTGTAACGTAGACACATATTTGTTTATGTACACCTTGCTTTCCTCTGTCTCTCTTATTTGGTCAGCCCTAGGGACAGGAACCCCTCTGCCTGCTCCCTCTTCACCCCCTGTTCCTCCTCCACCACACATTGTATGCACAGAACTAACCCATTTGATGGAATTGCCTCATTTCATAACCCAAATCTGGGGTGCGGACATCCAAGTCTGACTGGGATCGTGGAGTATGCATGTGTGGGGTACTCCCAGACCTTGGATGTCCTCACCGCATCTCAGATATGTCCAGGACATCCTGACCTATATCCATACCTACATCTGCCCAAGGCATGAATGGGTAATAGGAGAGAGCTCATATTGTCAGACAGATATGTGGAAGGTTTTGGGTAGGAGGTTTGATTCTGTCCCCTATAGTTTCCACATGCAAACACTAATGGGGAGTGTGGACTCAAGTATGTTTTCCTAGGTAGGACACACCTGCTCCCAGGACATGGGTCCGCTACCCCCTCCCCCCCCCCCCCGTGGCATGCCCAGCGTGTGTGTGGTAGATAGCTGTATGTGTGCTGCATGTCTCGAACATACCTGCTTGTGGGTCAGCTGTGTCCAGCGCCAGTGAGAGGCCATGGATATAGATGGGACCTAGGCGCTCAGCTAGCTGCTGCTCCAGGGGCGTGAGGCTTGGGATGAAGGGGCCGCCCCTACCAGTGCCATTTGCATGTCGGCGTTCTGCAGTCATGTGTGTACGGACCCCCCTCCTGATATCATATGAACCTCTTACGGAGGCTGTCAAGGTCCCTTGGTGGCCCCCCAACCTGTGCCATGGCCCCCTGCACCTCCACCCACACCTGGTTCTGTACACTAACAGCTGTGCGTGAGCTCTTGCGCCCATACAGCTCCTTATAGTATTCAAGATACTTGCCAGCAGGTTGTGGTTTTCTTGCTGGCTAAATCGTATCGTCCTCTTCCTCTCCCCATCAGGCACAGGCGTCCGCCTACACTTGCCTGTGGTATGCCCCTAAGGCTGCTCCTGGGTGGGGTCAGACATACCCGATGGGTCTGCAACCTCAGACTCAGGGTGAACCAACCCTCCCGTCTCTGGGGACTGCGGCCCTGCCGTTTCCCCAGACACCCCACCTATCATGTCCAGCCACAGCATGTCCCTGCTCTCCCTATCCTCTCTCTGCATCCCGGACCTGTCTTACCTCGTGTGGCCTTTGCCCCCTCCCCCATCAACTTCACCAGCCCTCATCACCTTAGCCACTCACCAGCCCTGCCTCCTGTCACCTCCACCACTCACCAACCCAGCCACCTACCTCCCCCACCGGTCACCAACCCTGCCACTCTCCACGCCTAACCTGCCTCTGACCCTCCTTTCGCTTCAACACCAATAACGTATGCCGTCAAACTCGCTCGCCAGCACTAACCCCTCAGCATGTACCAGGTGTGTGCGTTAATTTATGGACCTTTGGACGTCTGCGCATGTGTGCGCGCATTGCGCATTCACACAGGAGATGCGCAGGGTACGTACGCAGAACCGTGCGCCGCACATGCACAAGATATATACGTATCTGCGCTGTCAGCAACACTTTCCTGGTGGCCAGTGGACGCCAGGGCAGGTGGGACACAAAAATATAAGGTTAAGATTGGAGAGTCATCTAAAGGCCCAAATGGCTCTTGGTCCTTGTAGTTGCTTTAGCTCCAATCTTCAATGAAACAATCAAGCTGAGTGGTGGGAATTCATAAGGCGTTTATTTCCCTTTTTCACAGTGGTTCTAAATAGTGGGTTACAACTTTAAAGCAAATGTCCTTACTGCAGGTAGAAAACAAACTCAGGGTTTTAAAGCAAAAACTGTTATACGTCACAGGAATGGAGGTGCTCAAACAAATACAGAATGCTCTGCTGGCAATTCACCCAATCACAAGTCTGGTAGTGACTCTAAACTTTCAGAAATGCAAAGTGTACAGTCCATCTCTTGGTCAGATAAATCTCCTGCCAGTTCCACTTGCATTGGCACGCTATCAGAAAGCTCTGATTCTATATCCTTGGTTTCTTGTAAAATACATTCAAGGGTTTTCTATATTTTCTGTAGCAGTTCCCAATGTCCTTGGCCTAGCCTAGGGCGTCGGCTATGTGCTGTATTAGGCTTTAAAGTATCCTCTTTCCTTAGAGGCTTTATAGCAGCTTTATCATAGCTTTTACCATTCACAACTTTCTTATTAGGCATACATTTCTCATACCTTGTATGGCAGCAATCCTCAAGTAACCGGCTTTCTTTCACTGCCTGCCTTTCCCAGGCAGCAGCTTGGTGAAATCCTTTTCTATGACGGTTAGGCTTACCCTGTAGCCTTTGACTTCCTTCTCCTGGTGAAGGCCTGCCTCTGTACAAGCCCAGCTTCTGGCTTTCTGGCTCAGTGTGGCGTGGCTTCTCCAGCTGATTCTTGTTTGGCTTAGGGTTGCAGTTACAGCAGGGCTTTTGCCTCTGAGGGCAAACAGCTCTCGGTTTGGCTTGAGCTGACACCTCCTTAGGTCCTTTCTCAGCTCCTGAGAAATCACCTCTCCCTCCTGGGAATCCTCTAGCACTAGAGTAGTCAGGTTTCCACTTCCACCTCTCTCTCTCGGTGCTGCCAGTGATTCTCCCCTTGATTCTGCTTGGGCTGCTGCTTCTGCTGGTGCTTCTATCTCCGAGGCTGCTGGTACTCCTTCTGCCTCTTCTCATTCCTCTCTTCCAGTCTTCCACACTCCCCTTATGAAGCCCTCCTGCTCTTGAGGATTGGAAGCTGGTTGGCATTTCCTCGTGACCAGCTGGGCGTGGCTCTTCAGTCTCCCTGAAGACACTCTTGCTCCCTCTAGCTGGTTCCTGGGAATATTGCAAGTCTTTTTCTCTGTGAAAAACACCTTCTTTTCTCTCAACTGGGCTCTCATCAGCCCTCGCTGCATGACACATCCCCCTTCTTAAAATATTACGGGCTGGGGAAGCCTCTTCCGTGCAGCACGTAATATGAGACATTGCATCAGCATTAAAATGCAGCTTCCCGGCTCTATGCTCCACTCTAAAATCATACGGTTGTAAAGCCATGTACCACCTAGTTAGGCGGTTATTATCATTCTTCATACTGCTTAACCATTTCAGAGGGGCATGGTCCGTAATGAGGACAAATTTCCTCCCTGTCAAATAGAACTTTAAGGCTTCGATGGCCCATTTGATTGCGAGACATTCCCTTTCTATAGTTGCATATTTCTTCTCCGCAGGTGACAGCTTCCTACTGAGGAACATAATAGGGTGTTCTGCGCCTTCTTGTACCTGCGAGAGAACAGCACCCAAACCCGTCTCCGATGCATCGGTTTGTAATAGAAAGGTTTGTCTGAAATCTACGCCTCGCAGTATGGGGGCTCGACATAATTTCTCCTTTAAGTTCTGAAAGGCTTCCTCCACTTCCGCTGACCATGGTATTGCGTTTGGTGCATTCTTTTTAAACATTTCCATGAAAATAGCGCTCTTCTCCGCAAAGTGTGGTATGAAGCGGCGATAGTAGCCGATGAGGCCAATAAAACTTCTCAGTTGTTTCTTATTTTGCGGTACGGGAAATTTCTTCACGCTTTCTACCTTGTCCAGTAACGGGCGCACTGTGCCACATCCCACAAGGTGACCCAAGTATTTAACTTCCTTGGCAGTGAATGTGCACTTCTTCAGATTCAATGTTAATCCCGCTCTCCTCATGGCTTCCAGGACTGTTCCGACTTGGTGAAGATGCTCTTCCCACGTGGCACTGTGGATCACCACATCATCCATGTAGGCTGTTGCGAAATTCTGATATGGTCGGAGAATAACATCCATCAGGCGCTGGCATGTTGCAGCTGCCCCGTGTAGCCCAAAGGGCATTCTTCGGAACTGGAACAGGCCCAGGGGTGTGCTGAAGGCAGTTTTGGGTTTAGCATCACGTGTTAGAGGCACCTGCCAATATCCCTTGGTCATGTCTAGCTTTGTCAGAAATTTTGCCTGTCCGAGCCTGTCTAATAACTCCTCGATACGAGGCATCGGGTATGCGTCGAAAGTAGAGACTGCGTTCACTTGGCGGAAGTCTATGCAGAATCGCGTAGTACCGTCGGGCTTAGGTACTAGTACTACCGGGCTGCACCATGGACTATGCGATTCCTCGATGATGTTCATTTGGAGCATCTCCTGAACTTGGTCAATAACTTCCTGCCTCTTGGCCTCCGGCAATCGGTACGGCCATTGCCGCACAATTTTTCCAGGCGGGGTGAGTATCTCGTGTGCCACCAAGGCTGTCTCTCCTGGTATAGGAGTTAGCACGTCCTTAAAGTCCTCCAGGAGTTGGGTCAAATCCTGTTTTTGCTTTAAGGAGAGCTCCTCACTGATCCTTGGTGTAGGGCAATCTTTACACTCGTCTAGCCGTGGGCCAAGATCTTCCTCTGGGGGGTCATTCTCCATAGCCATCAAGCCTTCCCTGTCCCTCTTCCCTGTGAAGCCGAAACCTCCTGTTCCCCGTCTCGTTGGGGTTACCATGGCGACCTCTTCGAGGGTTGGGAATTCCACCCGTTCACAAATCAATTGTGCTATCCTGTCCCCCACTTTGACATCAAAGTCTTCATCTGCACAGTTGCATAAAAGGACTTTAAGTATGCCTCTATAGTCCGGATCGACTACTCCGGCAGCCACATCAATGCAGTGTTTGGCAGTGAGTCCGGACCGTGGTGCTATACGCCCGTAGCACCCTTGGGGCAACTCCACCTGGAGATCAGTACTAATTAGCATCTGTCCATGTTTCGGGACAACCTGGTCTTCGGCGCTATACAGGTCATAGCCCGCCGCTTGTGCAGATGCCCGTTGAGGATTGTGAGCTTTTTCTGAAGTTTTGCAAAATTTTAACACAAACTTCTTTGGTGGGTCTACTTGTCCTTTAAGGGGGGTTTTCTTTGGCTTTGCCCAAAGTGGGCTAGGAATTGCAGTATCCTTAGGGCGAATGCAAGTGGAAATTAGTGCTTCTTGTGGAGACAAGCCCTCCTTTAGACCTCTCCTGAACTGTGGCCAATCACGGCCCAGTACCAGCTCTTGGGGTAACTTAGGTACAACGGCTATTAGCATTTCTTTTTCAATGCCTAGACCTTTAACTCACAATTTGTACACGGGATAGCGGGTAGCCGCACCGTGTATACATTTTATTTTGACATTACCCTCTGGCCGATCTGGAACTGCCATGCCCTAATCCCTGACCACAGACCATAATTTTTGCGAAATCATAGTTTGGTCAGCTCCAGAGTCTAAAAGTGCTTTTGCATTTACCCCTTGAATTTTCACATTCAAGACAAAACCTTCACGGATTGCTTTTGGTTTTTCTCCAACAAGAGCAGTACGTGAATAACATTCTTGTTTTAAATGCCCTTTCTTTCCACATGCAAAACATCTTTTAGCCATTTCTTTTGACACAACATTAGAACTTTTTAAACCACTATGTAGAGGTCGTGAGACGCTTTCTAACCTCTGCGCCTCCATACCGACTGCCAATTTGGAAGTCCCCACCTTTTGCTGGGTGACCATCTCTGCTTCCAAATACCGCTCAGTGAGAGCTATTGCGCCAGCAGTGGTATGGCAACTCTGCAGGATGAGAAAGTTCTGCACTCTGTTTGGCACTGCAGACATATATTGTTCAAGTATTATCTCATCCATTAGTGTATCTACTGTCTTCCCCTCAGGCTTTAGCCATTTGTTCGCTAGACCGCGTATTCTATGGCCAAGGGCCTTAGGCGTTTCATCTGCCCTGAGTGAAGTGGCTCTAAACATCTTTTTGTACAATAAAGGTGTTGTAGCAGCAAAGCGCAGACAAACCAATGATACCAGGAGTCTGTTCAGAAGGTCCAAATCATTTATTTGTGCACAAGTCTCAAGCAAGGCAATTTCAAAATGGCTGAGCAAAGTTTTCAAGCATTACAACAACTTTTATAGACTTCTGTTCCATTCTAGGTATAGAAAAACATTTCATTGGTCCCGGTACGCTCCCGTACCTCCCGTAGCCCTTCTATTGGTCCCGGTACTGATAAGTTTCTCCAATTATGTTCCTTCTGTGGGCTTCTGTAGGCATGACACCTGCCTGCCCCCCTTCTAGTCCCAATTACAATGGTCAGTTCATCAACTTGTTACTTTCACACTTTCAAGGCTATGGGACCATTTGTGCGTGCAGAAGAGCAAGGTTCTGTAACTCATCTGTCAGCACTCCTCAATATTTCTCTGCAAATGTACTTTTTCTTATCAGTAACTTTAAAACACATCTTTTCTGTATTTTTCCATTTCTTAATTCTGCAATTCTGCTTATCTAAGCTAATTCAATATTTCTACTGAGTTCTTTCTTACAATAGCAGCATGTTGGGGGATGTGCAATCCTATATGCCTCTCCACAGGCCTCATTTACAGGTCAAGCTAGCCATGCTGGCCTGCCTATGTCAGACACCGTGGGTCACAGGCCTGCACCTGCCACATTCCCCCCTTTGATTAATCTCACCCTATTACTTAATAAGGTGTGAGAATTAAATCACTTTCCAAAAGATTCACATCCTGATCAAAGGATTCTTACTAGTTCCACTAGGGCTAGCTTTGTATAAAGCCATTATTCTAGTTGCGGTCTTCCGCTCTACTGTACTATCAATAGCACTATGAAGGGAACGCATACAACATGGGATTAAACATGGTAAGCAGAGGACAACAGCAACAAGGATTAGTACTAAGATAACGAAAGTCTTAAATCCTCCCAACCAAGAGAAAAGGTTAGCAAACCAATTAGGAAATTTCAAGGCGTGCCAAGTCTGTACTGGCACATAAGCATGTCTTTGCATATCTTTAGCAATTTCTTCAACTACTTGACCTTTATCATCTATTTTCAAACAGCAATTAGTTAAATTCAGTTTACCACATACTCCTCCTTCAGCTGCTAGCAAATAATCAAGTGCTAAGCGATTCTGGTATATGGCAGTGCGCATTTGAGTACTTTGTCTAGCTAAAAGCGTGAGAGCATGACTAGTTTCATTGGTTATTATTTCAACTACTGCCTGTAAGCGAATAATACGATTGATCATATAAATTGGGGTACGATAACCATACATACCATCATCATTCCAAGTGGCAGGTCCATAATACTCAATAATTCTTTCTGGTGGCCAATCATCACCTCGCCACTTCTCCCACTTGCCTATCTGTAAGGCTTCTCTTTTCTGTCTAGATGCTCCTTTGTGTTTGTGGGTAGTATATACAGGGTATCCTAATTGTTCTCCATGTTCAGTGTTTAACAGGAAGAAAGAAGGTCTGATGGTTCCTAAGACACATGCTCCTCCCCATTGTGGCGGGAGTTGCGCATATGCTCGGTTTCCACAGATCCAATATAGGCCAGGTGGGGCTTGCCAGGCTTGGACTTTGGCAAGGTTAGTCCATAGACCTGCAAGTTCAGGAAATCTAGCTAATGGGTTAGGAGGTTCAGGATGTCTGATTCCTGACCACCATGCTGTCTTTTTGGTTGTGGCATTATAGTATTTCTGGCTAAGACAGACCAGCTGTCCTACCTTTTGGGTGAACTGGGGTCCAGTTCTGGCAAAGCAAAGACGTCCAACGATTGAGTGCGCTAACACCCATTCACTGGTTGTCTTGTGTAATTCAGTCTGATTGTAAATCATGGAATAATTCAATTCTTGGGCTTCCCAGGGCCATTGGTCTCCCATTTGGGTTCCGCCACAGAAATAACAATCTGTGATCTTAAGACTAGATACTACTGCTCCGGCTAATTCTAGAAACAAATTCTGTGAAGGGTGAGGGATCTCAAACTTATTTACATGCATAGCTTCATAAAAGGTATTATGAATATGATATTTAGATGACTTGTGGGCTTGGGTATTCAATCTAATATACACAATGGTCCCTGGATCTGTTCCTCCTCCAGCAATACGTAAACCAAACTTATATCCTTGTTTCCATGCATGGGGGTTATGTACACGCAAATGTAAGGGGTTGCAAGCATCTTTCTGACATTTATCATTTGTGGTTGGCTTGGTTAGAGTAGCCATCCGCTTATCTATTTTCTCATCAGTTATACCAGTGTTCCAGGTAGCATAGAAAACACATTCCCAATACGGGCAATAGTAGTCTGCCGCTGTAGCAGTACTATACCCTGATCCTGTTTTACCTGTACACTTCCACCAATTTGTGGCACTTTCTGGACACATATACTTATGGTCATTTCGATACGCTTTCTCCCATGTACCACAGGTGGACTGACTATCTCTATTAATAGCATTACATGCATCAAAATTCAAAACAGCAGGTTTAGTAATGTCCTTAAGTGGTGGTGTAGCAGCTAATATAGGTCCATCTGCATCCTTCCATCTTATTTCCAACGTGTAATAGGATGGATTCTGATGCGGATTATAGCATGCTTTAATTTTTCCATGAGTGCAAACATTTAGTTCAGTGGTGTTATAGATACACCGAGTTATTGTTCCCTTGCAGGTATAGTAAGAATGGTAAAGCAAAGTCTGAGTTACTTTCAGTCCAGTTCTAGTAGAGGTAATACCAGCGGTGCATGGAGGTAAAGCATAAGTCTGTTCAAAACCTCCAAAGAAGGCAACCAAGGCAAAGCAGAAGCAAAGATACATGTTGATGTTGATTGGAGTTCTTCTGAATCCTCAGCTTGCTGATCTTGATCACGACGTTCTATTATTCTTCGTCCCGTTTGCTAATGAAGCAATTTAACGGGTGCTGAGTGTTGATTGAAGATTCTCAAGATGTCCAGCACACATTAACCAACTTAGCAATTCAGTTGGCTTGTGAAGTCTGGCTTAGTCAATGTAGTCTCAAAGTAGTGTGTCAAATCACACACACAAATTGGGTTCGTTGAAACAAAACTGTTGCTGCATGGAAAACAGCAATCCTCTTCGAAAGACTTGGCTACTGCAAAGCACTTGTGATGAAGTGTCTATGCTGCTGGTTGCCGTCTCAGAGTAACTCGCAAGGGTACATCAGGGTGCTGCTCTGCTGTCCACCACTCTGGTTCAGGATCGGCGGCGGGCTTGACTCGGCTGTGGTGGATCCAGGCGTCGATCTCGGCTACCTTTACTGCAGTTGGGGTAGACAGGATGACGGTGTACGGTCCCTTCCAATGGGGTTCCAACGGTATCTTCTTCCAATCTTTGATCCACACCGAAGTTCCAGGCTGGTAGGGATGCAAGGGTTCCGTCAAGTTGATAGGCAACTGGTCTTGGATCCACGTATGGAGAGTCTGCAGAACAAAACTAAGAGCTAGGAGTTCTTGTCTGGTTACTTCTGAACCAATCTGGGCTAAACTTCCTTTGACTCCCTGCACTATTGGTGGGGGTTTACCATACAAAACTTCAAAAGGGGAAAATCCTGTTGATTTTACAGGGGCTGAGCGTATTCTGAGTAAAGCTATGGGGAGCACTTGGGGCCATTTCAAGTGTGTCTCCTGACAAAGCTTGGACATTTGTGCTTTCAATGTACGATTCATTCGCTCAACTTTCCCTGAACTCTGGGGTCTGTATGCAGTGTGGAGCTTCCACTGTATCTGCAAAGCTTTTGCTAACTGCTGAGTAACTTGAGAGACAAATGAGGGTCCATTGTCTGATCCTATTACTGCTGGAATTCCAAATCTGGGGACAATCTCTCTCATTAAGGCTTTGGTAACTTCTCGGGCTTTCTCAGTTCTGGTTGGGAATGCTTCTACCCACCCAGAGAAAGTACAAACTAATACTAGTAGATAATGGTATCCATTGGCTTTTGGCATTTCGGTGAAATCAACTTGGAGGTTGTGCATGGGGGTCACACCTCTTGACTGAACTCGGGGTGCTGTAATAAGGCCTTGCTTGGCATTATTCTTGGCACAAGTTTGACATTGTCGTGCGACTGAGGCTGATATGGTTGTCATCAGAGGAATGTAGAAATGTGGTCTGAGTGCTTTCTCCATAGCACTCTTCCCATAGTGGGTGGCTTCATGGAAAGCTTTGACAAAGGATGGTCCTAATAGTTCAGGAATTACTATTCGTCCCGGAGGTTGACTGCCCTCTTCTGGTGGCAGCTCAATCCATCCGTCTTTCAATACTCCATTTTCTTTGTCACAATAGTATTCTAATTCTTTGGTGGTATATCGTGGAGTCCATAGATTCAAAGGTACTGGAAACAATGCTGCTTGCATTGGCATAGCTTGTGGGGCAATTTGTCCTGTCATAGCTGCTTGTCGTGCTGAGGCATCTGCGAATCTATTTCCTCGAGCAACTTCTCCTTTTCCTGCTTGATGTCCTCTACAATGCATGACAGCTACACGTGTTGGGGCCCAGACTGCATCAAGTAACATCAATATCTCGGGACCATACTTGACTGATTTTCCTCCGGATGTGATGAGTCCTCTTTCTTTGTAGAGAGCTCCATGGGCATGCAAGGTAGTGAAAGCATATTTGGAATCTGTATATACATTCAGCACAAGTTTTTCTCCTAATAACAATGCTCTGGTGAGTGCTATCAATTCGGCTTTCTGGGCTGATGTGCCTGAGGCTAGAGCTGATGATTCAACTACTTCATGTTGAGTGACGACTGCATATCCGGCACAGCGTCGTCCGTCAAGGATGAGACTGCTCCCATCAACATAATAGATCTGGTCGGGATTATCTATGGGCACATCGGTCAAGTCGGGTCGACTGGAGAACACAGTTTCCATGACTTCGATACAGTCATGTTCTGGGAGTTCTTCACTGATGGGTATCAAGGTAGCTGGATTCAGGGCATGGCTCACTTCAAGCTGTATCTGTGGATTTTCACATAACATGCTCTGGTACTTCAACATTCGGGAATTGGTGAGCCAATAATTTGCTTTCTGTTCCATAAGGGCAAGGACTGCATGTGGCACAGTGACTCGTATGTTCTGTCCTAGTGTGAGTTTGTCTGCTTCACTCACTAGTAGCGCTGTAGCTGCAACTGCTCTCAAGCAGGGTGGCCATCCTTTGGCCACAGGGTCCAATTGTTTCGATAGGTAGGCTACAGGTCGTTCCCAATTTCCTAATTTCTGAGTCAACATGCCTAGGGCATTTCCCTGTGTTTCATGTACAAACAAGCGGAAAGGTTTGTGGACATCTGGTAGTCCAAGTGCTGGTGATGACATCAATTCTTCTTTTAGCTTCTGGAAGGCTGTATCCTGTTCAAGTCCCCACTCCAGTGGTGACTTCTCTTCTCCTTTTGTGGCTTCATACAGTGGTTTGGCAATTTGGGCAAAGTTGGGTATCCAGATTCGGCAATATCCTGCTGCTCCCAGAAAGGCTCTGACTTGCTTTCTGGTTGTTGGAGTTGGAATTCTGCATACTGCTTCTTTTCTTTCTCTGCCTAATCTTCTACTTCCTTGGGTAATACGAAAACCCAAGTATTTCACTTCTGTTTGACATAGTTGTGCTTTGGCTCTGGAAACTTTATATCCAGCTTCATTTAGTAACTGCAAGAGATCTTTGGTGGCTAATATACATTCTCTTTCTGATACGGCAGCTATCAACAGATCATCCACGTACTGGAGAAGTACTCTCTTCCCCGGGGCTACTGGATAGCTTGAAAGATCTTGATTTAGTGCAGCACTAAAGATGGTAGGTGAATTCTTGAATCCTTGGGGTAACCTTGTCCAGGTGAGTTGGCCCCCTCTTCCAGAGATGGGGTCCTGCCATTCAAATGCAAACAATATTTGGCTTACAGGGGCTAATCTTATGCAAAAGAATGCATCTTTTAAATCCAGTACAGTGAAATGGGTAGCTTCAGCAGGTATCAGTCCTAGAAGAGTGTAAGGATTGGGCACAACTGGATGTATAGTTTCAACTGCATCATTTACTCTTCTCAAATCTTGCACTGGGCGATAATCATCTGTCTCAGGTTTCTTTACTGGCAAAAGTGGAGTGTTCCATGGGGATTGACATACTTTCAGTAGGCCATACTCGAGCAATCTCTGTAGGTGGCGATGAATGCCTTCAATTGCGGCTCTTGGGAGAGGGTACTGTTTGACGTGCACTGGTGTAGCACTAGGCTTGAGGGTTACAATCACTGGTGCTATATGCTTGGCTAGGCCTGGGGGACTGCCTTCTGCCCATACTTCAAGTGGTGCATGAATGTTCTTTAAAGTTTGTTCAAAATAGGTATCTTGAATCGAATCATCAATGTAATATCTCCATTCTTCTTCTCGGGGTACTGTCAGCAGCATTACTCCTGCTGGTTTGGCTTGAGAATTCACTGTCATTTGCATTTTTCCTTGTTCAGAGAAAGATATTTGTGCTTGAAGCTTGGCTAGCATATCTCGTCCCAGTAATGGTACTGGACATTCGGGCATGTAAAGGAATTGATGAGTTACTTGCTGTCCTCCTAGACTGCATATTCGGTTTTGAAGAAAAGACTTTGTGGCTTTGGCACCAGTTGCTCCTATAATGGTGACTGCTTTCTTGGTAAAGGGGGCTATCTTTTTGTCTATTACTGAATGTTCTGTTCCAGTATCAACCATAAAGTTCATAAATTGGTCTCCTATTTGTATTTCGACCATAGGCTCCTGGAGACCTAAAGCAAACTTGGAGCCCGGTCTGTCCTAATCCACGTCATCCTCATCATGGGCTTGTGTGGCCAATGCTTGGATGGCTCCTCCTCCCCTCTCTCGCTGGAATTGTTCTCGATTGGCTCCTCCTCGGCCTCGGGGACGGCCTCGTCTTTCTTCTCGCCACTGATGATCGTATTCGTCATCTTGCTGGGCGTCTTCGAGTTGCGGGCACGTATCTCTCCAATGTCCTTCCTCTTTGCAATAGGCGCATTGGTTCACGCCTAGTCTCTGGGTCCGGCCTCCGCCTTGACCCCGCCCTCTTCCTCTGCTCCTTCGACTAGGGACACCTCCCCTTTTCTTTTCAACTATGGCCGCAGCCAAAAAATCAGCTTTCTTCTTCATCTTTCTATCACATTCTCTCTGTCTTTCAGTATCACGATTCACATACACTTTATGAGCGACTTCCAATAACTGTGTTGCATTCATGCCCGCAAACCCTTCTAATTTCTGTAATTTACGTCTAATGTCTGGTTGAGACTGGTTTACAAAAGCAGAATTCACCATGCATAAACTTCCTGGTGCCTCGGGATCATAGGGAGTATACATTCTATAAGCTTCAGTTAATCTTTCATAATAATCTGCTGGGCTCTCATCTATTCCTTGGATAATTCCTGCTACTTTGGAAAGGTTCATAGCTTTTTGGCCTCCTCTTCTCAGGCCTTGTAAAAAGCCTTGGCGAAAACGGGCTAGGGCTGTGGATCCTTCATCTGTATTTGGATCCCATTGGGAGTCTTCATTTGGGAATTCTCTCTGAGCTGCTTCTCTACGATCTATTATATTCTGCCCCTGCGCTGGAGCTGCAGGGTTTTCTGCCATCCATTCGATAGCTGCTTTTCTAATTCTCGCTCGTTCCTCTGTAGTAAATAGGGTGGTCAGGAGCTGACGGCAATCTGGCCAAGTGGGTTGGTGAGTTTCCATAATACTAGTTACTAATTCTGTCAGCTCCTGGGGCTTGCTAGTATAGGAGGCATAATGCGACCTCCAATTTAATAAATCAGTTGTAGAGAAGGGAATATACACATAAGTTAAGGGTCCCGCTACCACCTCATCATTATCATTCTTTACGGGCACTCCCGGGACTTGCCTTAAGGGAAACAGTTTGGCTGTCCCAGGCGTCATTTGGGTCTGGGATCTAAGGGCTATTGTCGTTGTCTTTGCAGGAGTCGCTTTCTTTTTCTCAACTGGTTTTGCTTTGGGTTTTTTCTTTCACTGGCTTGCTAGTGCTAGCGCTAGCTTTGTCAATTATTTGTTCACTGTCCTCTTCTTCTTCTTCTGGGGAATTCCCTCCTTCTTCTTCTAGCTCCGCTTCTGGCTCACTTTTTACATCCTCCTCTTCTCTTCCCGCTAATTCTTTCTCTTCCTCTCCTCCAGGAGGAGGGGGGTCAGGGGTTGGGTCTCGCCTCGGCTCCGGCAGTCTCTGGGGTTCTGGGGCAGGACGCCGCCGAGCTATTCTTACTGGACCTGGGGTTCGGGGCTGCCTGAGGACTACTTCTGGGGAATCGGGATCTGCCAAGATGGGTTTCTTCTTGGCTTTCTTATCCTGCTCTTTCATTCTAGGCTGTTCCATTTTCTGTCTAGAATCTGTTTTAGCTAACATTATTCTGCACTGTTCCTCATAACAGCGCTGCGCCCAGGAGGGCGGATCTTCACAAATACTTAACCAGGAATCTATATAGGGGTACTGATCGGGGTGCGCTACCCGCACTCTACGATGTATTGACTGAATAATCTCTACAGTGAACGTTCCCTCTCGGGGCCAGAT
This sequence comes from Ichthyophis bannanicus, assembly GCA_033557465.1. Classification (NCBI taxonomy): domain Eukaryota; kingdom Metazoa; phylum Chordata; class Amphibia; order Gymnophiona; family Ichthyophiidae; genus Ichthyophis; species Ichthyophis bannanicus. Next base: position 17,878,880 of record CM066035.1, read on the forward strand.
GGGGTCTAGATCGGGCCACTCCCTAGTACACAAAATCTGCAAACGGGCTGCTGTCATTTTAATACCATAATCTCCTGAATATCCCTCTTTAAAATGTGCGATCATACATTCTAATGGAGTGTTCCTAGTAGACTCTGCCCCTCCCATTTCGATGTGTGCGCGCAACAACAGACAGAAGGGAAAAGGTGGGCGGACCGTGGGTAAGGGGTCCTCACGGCCCTGGAAACGTATAGGGAATACAAATAACAAGACAAGATGACAATCGCTTCCCCCTTTTCGCGACCTGAACGCGGTCGCCCGGTCAGGAAATGCGCTAATCAGGGGTCCGCCTTCACTTGGTCCGTGCTGCCAGACCTCTCATTCACACTTCGTTCACACAATCATGCTAGCAACGTATTCCCAGAATGCATTCGTTTCTATCTGTTCTGACTAGTCTTTTTCCCAAATTACAAAAAGGATGAGGGTTTCACCTAGCGAATTCCCATGCCAGGCTACTCGGCTCTTCCTTGAGAGTTGATCAGGCTCTCTTACCAATTCCCAATATCTCGAGATTACAAATTCCAAATTCCAAGTTCCAATGGCAGTACTGCTCTTTCTATTTCTGTCTAGACCCAAAATCAAAACTATACTCACCGGATCCGGTCCTCAAAACTTCCCAAGCAGGCGCATGAGTTGGACCTCGGACTCCCCTCACTCGGGTTCGAGGCGTTGACTCCAGCCGGGCTCGTCACCCGCCGAGGTCCGACCAGCTCCCTCCGATACAAGGGACCGGTGGCGCCAGGGAGCGGCCCTCGTCGGAAGGGCGCGATCCCGGCAGGACCAAGCCTATAGAGGCGGAAAGTCGTGGTATATTGCCCTATATACACTTTGATTCCACAACTTTCCGGCCAACGCACCAAGGAATATGTAGCAGCAAAGCGCAGACAAACCAATGATACCAGGAGTCTGTTCAGAAGGTCCAAATCATTTATTTGTGCACAAGTCTCAAGCAAGGCAATTTCAAAATGGCTGAGCAAAGTTTTCAAGCATTACAACAACTTTTATAGACTTCTGTTCCATTCTAGGTATAGAAAAACATTTCATTGGTCCCGGTACGCTCCCGTACCTCCCGTAGCCCTTCTATTGGTCCCGGTACTGATAAGTTTCTCCAATTATGTTCCTTCTGTGGGCTTCTGTAGGCATGACACCTGCCTGCCCCCCTTCTAGTCCCAATTACAATGGTCAGTTCATCAACTTGTTACTTTCACACTTTCAAGGCTATGGGACCATTTGTGCGTGCAGAAGAGCAAGGTTCTGTAACTCATCTGTCAGCACTCCTCAATATTTCTCTGCAAATGTACTTTTTCTTATCAGTAACTTTAAAACACATCTTTTCTGTATTTTTCCATTTCTTAATTCTGCAATTCTGCTTATCTAAGCTAATTCAATATTTCTACTGAGTTCTTTCTTACAATAGCAGCATGTTGGGGGATGTGCAATCCTATATGCCTCTCCACAGGCCTCATTTACAGGTCAAGCTAGCCATGCTGGCCTGCCTATGTCAGACACCGTGGGTCACAGGCCTGCACCTGCCACAGTGTAAGGCCTAGTCGATCCCTAATAGCACTAACTACTTTCTTGTAATTATTAGCAAGAGCAGGTGGCATTGCCCGGTACGCAGTGAGCGCTTCCCCCGTGAGGGATGCTGCGAGGCGAATGGCCCATTGCTCGGGTGGCCAACGTGAGGAACATGCAATTTTACTAAAGGAATCTAAAAAGTCATCTACATCATCCGTAGCGCTTAACTTTCCCACTGTTAGGTCATTGCATGTCCAATGTCCATCCCTTGGATTGCTTGGTCCAGCCTCCTGTAGCTTCTCTGTATTGGCCTTAGCCAGCGCCTCCCGCTGCTGAGCCAACCAGGTTTCCATAACCTGCAGGACCGGCTGTTGTTGTGCTTGCAAAGCCTGGAGGGCCTGCACTTGGTTTTGCCGCGCAAACTCAGCTTGTCTGTCAAACTGTAGCGCCATCCACGCGCAAAGCTCCTTTTGCTCCATGCTGCACCTGTAAAAAGAGAACACAAGAAAAAAAAACCAAGTGTGGCTCCACTAACAAATGAGCTCCTTTTTTTCTTCTTTTTTTTTTTTTTCCTTCCCTCTGATATCCGACATAGATCAGGCTTAATTACGTGTTACCTGACATCCGTGTTGAATCAGCTTTGGAATAATCGTTGCTGTCCCACTCTGCAGCTCTCTGCCTCTGGTGTCAGCAACAGGATTTTCAGCTCACTGGTCCAAGTGTCCCCCTTCAGGATTTTCACCATCCAATCCAGTTTCTGGTTACTCCATCCCAGGTTTTACCCTCCGATCCAGTTTCCAGCTAATCCGTTCCGGTTTTTACTTTTCCAATCCGGTTTTTCATACGCTCCACTCCGGGTTTTATTTCTTTTTAAACCTAGGAGTTTATTTTTCTTTCTTTTGCAGTTGTAAGCACCCAATAAAACATCCAACAACTACGCCATTTATGTCAGCAACACTTCCCTGGTGGCCACTGGAGGCCAGGGCAGGTGGGACACAAAAATATAAGGTTAAGATTGGAGAGTCTTCTAAAGGCCCAAATAGCTCTTGGTCCTTGTAGTTGCTTTAGCTCCAATCTTCAATGAAACAATCAAGCTGAGTGGTGGGAATTCATAAGGCTTTTATTTCCCTTTTTCACAGTGGTTCTAAATAGTGGGTTACAACTTTAAAGCAAATGTCCTTACTGCAGGTAGAAAACAAACTCAGGGTTTTAAAGCAAAAACTGTTATACGTCACAGGAATGGAGGTGCTCAAACAAATACAGAATGCTCTGCTGGCAATTCACCCAATCACAAGTCTGGCAGTGACTCTAAACTTTCAGAAATGCAAAGTGTACAGTCCATCTCTTGGTCAGATAAATCTCCTGCCAGTTCCACTTGCATTCAAAAACAAAAATCCCCAAAACCCAGGTATTCCTATAAATGTCAATCGTCAAAAGAATACCCGAACCCCCAACTGCAATCACCAAAAAGTTTTTTTGTCGGGCATAAACCGCAAGGTGAGGAGGACTTCCTCATCACCTCACGCAGTACATACCCCTTTTTTTATTTATTTATTTTATCTTTTCTTATTCATATAAATATCCAAATTTTTTTAAAAAACCGCAAAAAGGTTTCACACTTATCTGCTCAAGCACGACGTGCACGTTTCGAAGCTTGAGCAGATAAGTGTGAAACCTTTTTGCGGTTTTTTTAAAAAATTTGGATATTTATATGAATAAGAAAAGATAAAATAAATAAATAAAAAAAGGGGTATGTACTGCGTGAGGTGATGAGGAAGTCCTCCTCACCTTGCGGTTTATGCCAGACAAAAAAACTTTTTGGTGATTGCAGTTGGGGGTTCGGGTATTCTTTTGACGAGTTCCACTTGCATTGGCACGCTATCAGAAAGCTCTGATTCTATATCCCTGGTTTCTTGTAAAACACATTCAGGGGTTTTGTATATTTTCTGTAGCAGTTCCAAATGTCCTTGGCCTAGCCTAGGGCATCGGCTATGTGCTGTATTAGGCTTTAAAGTATCCTCTTTCCTTAGAGGCTTTATAGCAGCTTTATCATAGCTTTTACCATTCACAACTTTCTTATTAGTCATACATTTCTCATACCTTGTATGGCAGCAATCCTCAAGTAACCGGCTTTCTTTCACTGCCTGCCTTTCCCAGGCAGCAGCTTGGTGAAATCCTTTTCTATGACGGTTAGGCTTACCCTGTAGCCTTTGACTTCCTTCTCCTGGTGAAGGCCTGCCTCTGTACAAGCCCAGCTTCTGGCTTTCTGGCTCAGTGTGGCGTGGCTTCTCCAGCTGATTCTTGTTTGGCTTAGGGTTGCAGTTACAGCAGGGCTTTTGCCTCTGAGGGCAAACAGCTCTCGGTTTGGCTTGAGCTGACACCTCCTTTGGTCCTTCCTCAGCTCCTGAGAAATCACCTCTCCCTCCTGGGAATCCTCTAGCACTAGAGTAGTCAGGTTTCCACTTCCACCTCTCTCTCTCGGTGCTGCCAGTGATTCTCCCCTTGCTTCTGCTTGGGCTGCTGCTTCTGCTGGTGCTTCTATCTCCGAGGCTGCTGGTACTCCTTCTGCCTCTTCTCCTTCCTCTCTTCCAGTCTTCCACACTCCCCTTATGAAGCCCTCCTGCTCTTGAGGATTGGAAGCTGGTTGGCATTTCCTCGTGACCAGCTGGGCGTGGCTCTTCAGTCTCCCTGAAGACACTCTTGCTCCCTCTAGCTGGTTCCTGGGAATATTGCAAGTCTTTTTCTCTGTGAAAAACACCTTCTTTTCTCTCAACTGGGCTCTCATCAGCCCTCGCTGCATGACAGCGCATGTGCAGTGCACGGTTCTGTGGCCGTCCCACAGGCGCTAAGGGTTAGCGGAACCCTGCGCCGCACATGCACAAGACATGTACGTATCTGCGCATGTGCAGCACCAGGATATGCGAAGGCTGTAACGAATGGCATGGTGTGAGCTGACACCTCATATGCATATGCCGCCACAACGCAAATACGTAGTCTACATGCACATGTGTGGTGGTTGGTTCCACGTCCGGCCCACAGGCAACAGACGTCAGCGGAACCGTGCGCCACACATGCACAGATACGTACACGTCTGGCACATGTGCGGCACACGATTCTGTGTACGCACCCTGCGAATAGGCTGTGTGCATGCGCAATGCGCGCACACACGCACAGACGTCCAATGGTCCATAAATTAACGCACACACCTGGTACATGCTGAGGGGTTAGTGCAGGCAAGCAAGTTTGACGACATGCGTTTTTGGTGGTGTAACGAACGGAGGGGCAGAGGCAGGTTAGGCGTGTAGTGTGGCTGGGTTGTTGGATGGTGGGAGAGGCGAGCGGCAGCCTTGGTGAGTGCTGGGGAGGTGTGTGGCTGGTTTGGTGTGTGCTGGGGGAGGTAGGTGACACAGTTGGTGGGTGGTGTGTGGCAAGGTTGGTGAGTGGTGGGTGTGGTGTGTGGCTGGGTTGGTGTGTGGTAGGGAAGGTGAGTGGCAGGGTTAGCGTGAGGTGGGGAGGTGAGGGGGGTTGGGTTAATAGTGTCCGCTATGGTGGCCTTTGTGGTTGCTTCCTGTACACTGGGGGATGTGCAGGGCTTGCGGTTGCCTGACGAGGGAGATGGTGTCCATGGGGCGGGGGTGCAGGCTTGCTCCAACACCGACCTGCAGCTGTGGGGGCAGGCCAGGCAGGGCCTGTGCTGGAATGGCGCAGGAGGCGTGCTGAGTTGCAGGCTCGCCAGCCTCACCTCTACAGGCCCAGGGCCCAGCTCCAGGACATGCGTGAGGACCAGGTCATCTCCCTCTACCGCCTGAGCACAGGAGCTATTAGGGAGCTCTATGAGGATCTAAGACCTGACCTCGAGCCCCAGACTGGTCGGTCACATGCCATACTGGGTTTGGTCAAGCTCCTTGGTGCCCTACATTTCTTTGCCTCTGGCTGTTTCCAGTCATCTGTGGCCGCAGTGGGTGGCATGAGTCGCCCCACCTTCTCATGCTGTCTCCACCAAGTCCTGCGTGCCATGCTCAGCCGGGTTGGGAATTACATTGCATTTCCCAACACTAGGCAACAGTGGGGGACCCTGAATCAGGCCTTTGAGGCGTTTGCCAGGTTACCACACGTGATGGAAGCTATTGATTGCACACATATTGCCCTGGTCCCGCCGAGAGACAGGGTGGCAGTGTTCCGCAACCGCAAACACTACCACTCCCTGAATGTTCAGGTTGTATGTGATGCAATTATGCGTATTCTGAATGTGGTCCCGCAGTTTTCAGGGTCCACCCATGACTCCTATATCCTGCGTCACTCGGCACTGTACAGACAATTTGAGGCCGGTCAATTTGAGGACTGTATACTGCTGGGTGGGTATTTGTCATCTCTGACATGCACATCGTATACCCCTGCTATCCATCTGCACACATGTCTGTCTTTGACGTGTGTCCCGAGTTGTGTGTGTGTGTCATCTGTGTCTGTGGGAGCTGCCGGGGGGGGGGATACGCCAGGTCTTCTGTGCTGCAGTGCTGTGTGTTGGTGGAACACTGACATTTGACGTTTCACGCCATTTGGCATTGTGTGTTTAGGTTGGCACGGTACGACACACATGTATGCTTCCTGTGTATCAACAGTGTGGTGTTGTCTGTGCCATCCTGCCTGCCACGGTGGGGTAACTATTCCTGTCGCATCATCTGTGTGTGGGGAATAGCATGACTGTCACATGCTTGCACATGTATGTATCTCTGCCCTTGTCCAGGATGCATTGCATGTGTGTCTCTGATGTGTTCAGGCCTGGCGCTATTACCTTTCGGCCTCTGGTGTCTGCCCGTGTGTCTGCTGTGGTTCAGGTTAATGTTGTTTGCACTGCTTCTAACTCCCCCGTGCTCTGTATCTCACACCTCCAGACACTGGCGCTTAGGTGTTGTGTCCCATCATGTGTTCCCCTATGTTTCTGTCTGACCTGTAGGTGCTGTGGGTCTGAATGTACATTCATGTGTTCATGTGTGTGGACATCAGCTACTGTTTTAACATTTCTTTCTGCAGGTGACACAGGATATAGGTGTTGGCCCTGGTTGCTAACCCCTGTGCGTCTACCACGGGCATGTGCAGAGATAAGGTACAATGAGGCCCATGCCACCAGTTGCTCCATCATCGAGCGCACCTTTGGCATTTTGAAAAGTCACTTCAGTTGTCTGGATAGGACTGGTGGGGCCTTACAATACGAACCCGTGACAGTGGTAGAGATCATTATTGCCTGTTGCATCCTGCACAACATTGCTCTCAGGCACGATATCGATGTCGAAATTAATGGAGATCTGGAAGACGATCCAACGTGCACTCCTGTACATGCCCGTGGTGACACACGTGAGGGCGCAGCACTCAGGCGCCAGCTGATTGAGGAGCTATTTTCATGTGAGTACTGGATGCTTCAAAATGAAACATTTGTATAGATATCTGTACTCCTACTACTGAGCATTGGTATCGCACTACCAGTCATACGCAGCACTGCACTGACATTGCTGACACAATGCCTGGCCATCCGAGCTTAAAATGTAGTCCAACCGCTAACACAGAAGGTGTGGGCAGGGGACAACAGCGGGTGGAGGTGATTAATGTGGTCAGGATTATTAGGCTTAGGTGATGTGGTGGGCTGTCACACAGGATTTTGAAATGGTTGGTGAGGGTGGCTGCCCTGCAGCCACAGGTAGTTAGTTCCAGGTGTTGGGTGCTGCAAGGTGACAGGTGTGTGGTCCTGCATTAACAGTGAGGGAGCAGCCCATAGATAGGACCAGTTGGCTTGACGTGTGGGGATGACATTTTGGGGATATGAGGGGATTACTTGGATTGTATGCTCTGATGAGCATGGACTGTGTGTTACATGTTTTGGTATGGCGATGTATACAGGTGTTAGCACTGTTTACATGCTCAGTAGTAGTAGTAGTATTTGTAGTACTTGGTTTATGAGAGTCAAGGTACAGGGCAACCATAGTGTGACTGCATGTATAGATCAGCAGGTGCGTCTTGACCTCGCCTGGGGCCTGTGGGGTGTCGTGACAGGTGGGGTGTTATTGTCATACTGAGGCTGTCGGTAGCTTAGCTATGCAGCGCAGTGTTGCATACATTGCGGCGGATAGAGATGATTTCAAGGCAGACCAGCAAGGTGTGGGTTACAGTGACCAGGATGGCGGGTGATGGAGGGGGGCATTAGCGCTTTATTTGTGTGTTCTGGGGTGACAGCAGGAATCTTGCTGATGTTATCTAGGGGGACACTGCAGGCCTTAGCTACATGATGGGTATGTATGGGGAAGGGGAGCGAGGGGTCAGAGAGACCTGCTACCTTGACGAACACATAGACAGAAGGTGTATCCAACCTATACACAGACACTGTAAAGGTTGGAGACGGTTTAGGGGCGATGCCCAGATGTCTGGTCTTGGCCATGCTCAATTCATGCAGCGGGGGTACCTGCAGTCACCAATGTCAGGGAGCAAGCTGAGGTCGGGGTGTGGTTTGCCCAACATAGTTCATGCGTGGTGAGATATCTTTGGGACACATCAGCGTACAGCTGCTGGTGATAGCCAGGGGATGTGCCTGCTGCACCAGGGAACTGGGTAAGGGGCCAGGGGAATATAGCAGCCCCTGCATATATCCCTTTCGTACAGCACCTGGGAGCGGGTTAGCAGGGTAGGTGGACCCACAGGAACACACACTGAAGGTGCTATGGGAGACATATGGGGGAGGTAGGCTTGTACCGAGACCTTTGGGCCGAGCACATACAGGGTAGCGCAGTGACGGTTGTGGTCAACAGTCTTGGAGGGCAGCAGACAGGTCCCAAAGAGGACGGACAGGCTACAGGCCCTTGGACCTGGCCAAGAACACGTCAGTGGCGTGTTTGGATGGGAACAATTAAGTACAGTGTCATGACGAACTGCCAGACTGTGATGGATCTAGGGGGTTATGAGAGATGAGGACGTAAAGCAGGTGTGTTTGTTGCACAGCTCCAACATGACATATGTATGTTTCCCTTGTGTTTCTCAATCCACAGGACATGCTTGGTGACGTTCCTGTTGCTGTAGTGCAGTGGCAGCTGTGTGCACCTCATTCAACGTGCAGGACACTGGGGTAGGTGGACATACAGGTGATTTGTGTGTGTTTACAGTCAGGAGCAACACATGTCACAGGTTATCTATCTACTGCACATATGTTGTGGGTGACCTATTCATCGTGCTCCCCCGTACCCCATATGTTGATGTTGGCCACACATATCCACATGTGTTCGTGTGCAGTTTGTATTCTCCGGCACTGTCTCTGGGACACATCCAACAGGGCTGCGTGTGTCTACAGGTCCTAGGTGTTCTGGTGGTGGGCTGCACTTACACCCTTCCCTGACATTGTAGCATCGGCCAACAGCAGTGTATCATAGCATTTGCCAGGTCTTTATCTCCACTATTCGCCAATTGTGCACATACAGACCATATGTTACTGGTGCCACGCTCACCTTCTCATACTGTGTGTGTGTGTGTGTGTGTGTTTGTGGGTGGCTCTGCTATGATGCAGTGTGCATGCAGTTTGCATGATCATGTGGTGGGCGGGGTCTGCACACCTGTGGAGCAGTGGTGAGGTGCTATCTCTACCTTACTGGTGTTAAGATTGTGCACAGTGTGCGTGTGTGTTGTGTGTTGTAGGTTGACCTATCTCATGTGTATTGACAGATCACTGCACGACAGCATTTATGTATCCCAGATATCACCATAATTTGGACATGCAGCAACAGCTGGACATGGGGACATGGTTATTCGACACATGTTGATGACATCTTCTGCCTTTATTGAAACATGTTGTGGACTTTGCCTGCCTGTGAGGATCCCAAGCAGACATTTGCTGCAGACACACAGTAGGTAGCACCTTAGAACATAAGAACATAAGAACCTAAGATATGCCATACTGGGTCAGACCAAGGTCCATCAAGCCCAGTATTCTGTTTCCAACAGTGGCCAATCTAGGTCATATGTACCTAGCAGTTTCCCCAAGAGACACAAGTTCCACAATGCTTGTACTGGGTCAAGCATTGATATCTTCGGTCACTTCTTAATAATGGTTTATGGACCTTTCCTCCAGGAACTTGTCCAAACCTTTTTTAAACCCAGCTACACTAACAGCCTTTACTAGATCCTCCGGTAACAAATTCCAGAGTTTGAATACACGTTGAGTGAAAAAATATTTTCTTTTATTAGTCTTAAATAGTTTACCCTGTAGCTTCATTGCATGTCCCCTAGTCTTTCTATATTCTGATAACGTAAACAATCAATCTACGTTTACCCGTTCCACTCTGTTCATTAATTTATAGACTTCTATCATATCTCCCCTCAGCTGTCTCTTTTCCAGGTTAAAGAGCCCTAACCTTTTTAGCCTTTCTTCATAGGAGTATCCTTCCATCCCCTTTACCATTTTGGTGGCTCTTCTCTGAACCTTTTCTAAAATCGCTATATCCTTTTTAAGATACGGCGACCAGAATTGCACACAATATTCAAGGTGCGGTCTCACCATGGAACGATATAGAGGCATTATAATATCTTTTGTTTTATTTTCCATTCCTTTCCTTATCATACCTAGCATTCTATTTGCTCTCTTGGCCGCCGCTGCACACTGGGCCGAGGGTTTTAACATGGTATCCACAATGACGCCTAAATCTTTTTCCTGGGTGGTGGTTCCTAATGTGGAACCTTGCATCGTGTAACCATAGTTTGGGTTGTTCTTCCCTAGGTGCATAACCTTGCACTTGTCCACATTAAATTTCATCTGCCATTTTGATGCCCAGTCTTCCAATTTATCAAGATCCTCTTGCAATTTTTTACAATCCTCTTGGCTCGTTTGGGTGTAACATCACCCTTTATTTGTTTGTTTTTTGCTGTTTGTTTCATGTACCTTTCCTGTTGGGTCTCTGTGCACCAGAGCTAATGGACATGGGGTGCAGCTGTGATATGCCTGTGTTACTTGGTCATGGACATGATCATATCTATGGGACATGCTCATCTGCGGTTGCATTTCCAAATGTCCACAACATGCACAGTGTTTTGTGTTGTGATCATGTTATGTTTGCCTGGGTGACATTTAATTACGTCGGTACTGATGTTTGACTGGCTGCAATGTGCCCTGCTGTTGCGTCCAGCATACCATGACAGTGTTTGTCCTTATTCTAACACAGGGCAGCGGACACACACAGCACATCTACTTACATGCATCTGCGGGCGACATCACCCACCTGTTGCAGGACACAACACCATTCAAATATCCCTGGGAGATGGTGCCATAGGATGTTTGACCTCTGCGAGTGGGACACATGCCTATGATGAACATTACTGTTGGACTGCTACTTTCCATGTAACAGGCCTGTCCAACACATCATTGCTACCGTGATCTGGCTGGGTGTCCTGTTGATTGCACAAGACACACATGACCATTCGAGTACTGTGGCACACTGAGATATCACACTTGACTATGCATGTCCAGTGATTCACGGACAGTCTTAACGGGACATGTGGGGTTGCAGACGCCCTTTGCACTGTGAACACTGTGTACTGGTCCGTATGTGTGCATCATGGACTGGAATAGTCGCTGTATGTTCTACATCCATCTGACATTTTGTTAGTGTGTGTTGGCCGTGTAACATGCACTGCAAGATATCCTCATCTGTTGAAGTCACGGGGGCATACAGCCATGCGTGTGGCACAGGGACAACATTGTATACATACTCTTGTATATGTCGGCCTACCCTGCACTTGGACATGACACAATTGTTACCACCACACCAGTTTAATGGCCGCCAACATTTTGTATTGATGTTTGCCCTCACCAAGGGAGTTACAGTGCATGTGGGGCATCACTGTGTCATGGTTCACCCTACACAGTGCATGTGCATGTGACTGCATATGTTGGTACACAAGGGCATGTGGCAGTGTGGCTTCTGTGTGGGGTACTGGCTCATGTTTGACCTTTCTTTAACACTCCATATACAGGTCATTGTGTTTGGCTACTGTACAGCCATGCTGCTGTACATTGATTTACAAACATAGCATTGCATTTCTGCACAGTCCTCTTTGTCCCCTGACGTTCCGCCACTCACCTTTGCCCATGACATTTGCAGCGTGGCAGTGTGATTGTCCATTTTCGTCCTTCATTTGTGCATCCCATGTACCGTCATCTATGTGTACGGTTCATGTATCCACACCACCCATTGCAGGGGACCTGCTGCATGGTGATATCTCTGCATGTCTGTGAGGTTCCTTTTTTGGTCTTCTCTGGGATCATGTGCCTCTTGTACCCTGTTACCTTATCCTCATTTTGCATTTGGCGTTTGTTTTGGGTTCCATTGTCGACGCTTTCATTGCTATATCATGCATTCTGGGGCAGCTGTGACATATATATCTATATCTGTGTGTACACTTGCTTACATGTTGCTACTTATGCTTTTTCAGGCTTTTGCCACCTGTCTTGCCAGACGGATATGTTTTTGGGGACAATTCCTGACTGATGTGTGTTGATTCCTCATCATGCACTGCCTAGTGTCTACATGCGACTAGGGCATCTGGGACGTGCAGCAACAAGTGGGGGGTGGGGGATACTGCATAGTGAACACCATGCAGCTACGGCACATTATCTCTCCTGCCCATCATCTGTAGACGTTCCAGTGACTTTGGGGTGTCATGTGGGTAGCTGGCATGCTCAATGTGTTTTCCGTTTGTTCACTGTAAACCAACCACCTTGATATGATGACAGGCAGTATATATGTTATGTCTACTTTTGACCACAATAAAATTATGTTTGACCCACATTTCTCTCTGCTGCTGCTTGACCACACTGACACATTTCTTTCGTTATGTTCTGGTAATGTACATGGCCCACCTGTGTTCATATCCTTGTACGGTGGCAGCCGTCTGACACTTCACAGGGTGCTACGTGTTTCCATACTGTCATTCCCTTTGAGGGGACATATTTGTGATGTGCTTGCTGTGGTTGTTTGGGGTAGTGGTTGTGGACATGTGTTGGTGCACCATAGGTTGCAGGTTCAAGTCCCACATGTTCCTTCTCTTTGCCTTTTTTTGGTGCTAACCTGACCAGGAGCTGCCTGACGACTGGTCACCTCTCCACACACCCTTCCATCTCTTCACCTTACACCACAGTATGCCCTCGATGCAGCCTGTCCGTCGCATATTAGCTGTTACATATGGCTTTTTCTTTGTAATCTCCATGTCGGCTGGGGGGATTGGCATTGCTGTTGTTGATCTGATGTGGCCCATGTCTGTCTGTAGGTTCATGTCTCACATGCTCATTTTCCATTCTGTTCCCCATTTTGCCCTGCTCCACAGAGCATCCCCTGCCGCCCATTGGGTTTAGCTTCTTTGCTCTTTTGCATGCTATGTCCACTGCATAACATTTCATTGTGTGTGTGTGCATGTGTTATATGTGGCTGTCGTCCCAATTACTGACTGTGATATGAGCTGTACACACCGGTTCTGCATGTGCATTGCATCTTCGTGACTGTTGGGGTTGCCCTATCCTGGCAGCCAGCTGTGTTTTGGTGTGGTGCCCTCCACTGTTCTTGTATGCAGCCTTTGCTGTGACACTCATATTGGTGTTGTAGCCTACCGGTTTGTACATTGCCATTTGTGCTGTCCAAGAAGTAGGCAGTACTCACGTTAGTAGCACAAACACAGTCCAAGACATGAGGAGTGTGGAAGACAAATTTATTAGCTCACAGACCTAGGCAACCCGACACAGGCCGTGTTTCGTAACTTTCGTCAGGGGTTGTAAGGCAAAATTACTATAAACATAGAAACATAACATATTAAAAGTGAAGGAACAAACAAATTCATCTAACAGATACATAAAAGACATAATAAAAAACATAATAAAAATAAATAAAACAAATCATGTAATAAATATATAATATAATAATAAATACATAATGTAATAGTGTTGGAACGCTATAAATCTAATGATAAATTAAATTAAAAACTAGGTACATATAACCAACATCATATAAGTGTGACAAGCAAAAACATATCCATAAAGTTAAAAGAGTGGACCTCTATATATACTAATTATAGTATGATAATACCAATGCTAACATATATATATATATATACATAGAAAAAGATAATAATAATAATAAATAATAATAATAATAATAAATGTAATAAAAATAATAATATTACCCTAAAACCATAATACCAGGGAATATCTGAATATCTAATTATAAAATGATAACTACAAAGAGATAATTAAAAGAGAACAGCAGGAGCGAACAAATCTTAATTAAATAGATACGAATATCCAATTGAGGAGGTAGGCATTTATAAAAACAATTATAAATCATCAGCAGTTTCTAAAATTTAAACCATATAAAATAATAAATAATCATAATTAAATAAGATAAAAAGATAAAAAAGAATGAAATAAAAATATTAATATGAATCATTGAAATATATTCAAAATGATCAAAAAACATTAAGTATAAAATTATAATACATAAAAACAAACTTTATTATAAATAATCAATATAAAATAAAAATTAAAGGATTAATTAATAAATTAAGATCATGAAGTAAATTAACTTCATAAATTTATAATAAAAGATGATAAATAATGAAATTATATATAAGATAAAGATAAAATAATTTTATTTATTTATTTTATTTATTTATTTTATTTAACTATTTCTTTTATACCGCCCCTTCCAGAGATCAAGGGCGGTTTACATATAACAGATTAACAGTCTTGTACACAATTTGTATACATTTTACATAGAACAGTAGAAATCAACTATTTACATTGAACAGTAAATATAAACTTTGTAGGTATTGTAACAAAAACAACTTGAAGGTATTAAAGCAAAATCTTTGTAGGTATTAAAGCAAACATATCAAACTTTGTACAAAAGTATATTTACATCGTGTAGTGTGTGTGGTGTATGGGGTAGAAATTGGCGTAGGTGCTGGAATTTAGTTCCTTTTATTTTTGTCATCTTTGGGGTGTGTGTGGGGGGAGGGGGAGACAATAAATAATAGAATGAGCAATGGTTTGTAAATCTCATACCAAATCTTCTTGTGTTGTGAAACAAACCTGTCTCAATATTTATAGTAAACTTAAGTAAAAATACCATCACAGGGTTAAAAATACTCTCTCATACCTCTCTATATTCTGTTAAAAATATATTTTAAAAAAATACACTTTAAAAAAATATATATTTTTTAAAAAAATATTTTATACTAAAAAATGATTTAAACCTTAAAAATTACAATTTTGACTGCTTTTTGATGATTTTTAAATCTTTTTATAGAATCATTTCTCAAATTAAAAGAAACGCCGTTTCAACCTCCTAGGTTTTAGACAGACAACCTCTAATTTGCGTGTGCCTATTAGTGCTAATAGAAAAAGAATTTTGGAAAATTCAAAATCTTTTAGAATGCTGTAAATCAAAGATTATCCCGAGAGGATTAAGGATGAACAAGGCTCCGGGAATGTATACTACAGAAGAAGGTTTTGTAAAGTGCTGGAACGCTATTCTTAACAAATGTTCTTTATATCTTATGATACTTTTAATTACTACTGCGAATAAGAAATCAGAAATTTATAAAGCAGAAATAGACGAGAAGTTAGATACACTCAAAGGTTGTGATAAGCAATTTGACAGAGGTCATGGCAACTACCAAAAAAATATACAACAGTTTAAGAAAGAAATCAAGAATATTAAAATAGAAAAATATAGGAGAGATGAAGATGACTATAGAATTGGTTATGTATATCATTGGAGCAAGAAGATAGATAATGATCGCCTTTGGTTTAAGAAAAGGACCTCTAATTTTGACCGCAAAGATAGTTTAGCCAACGAGGATCTAAGAGAGAGTCCTCTAGAACACAAGAAGAAACGCAGCAGGAGCGAATCAGGAGAATTTGACACCTCAGCTTCTCTCTTTTCCACTAAAGAATCTAGTAGGCCCCAAAATGACAAAAAGAAGAGAGAACAATCAGATCAAGATTATTTTTTCAGAATGGACCAACTCTGGAAAGGAGGAGGTCGAGAAAATTCACGAACCCGTTACGAAAAGAAAAAATTGGACAGAGATCAAGGGCCAGAAATTGGTCAAGGCCCCCAATGGAGAGAACACGGACAATATTACAGAGGCCGAGGCCGAGGTCGAGGCCGAGGGAGGGGGAGGGGACAATGGAGAACAGATTCATCCGAAGAGAGATGGTAAATATGGACCCACCCCATAAAGAAGATTTGAATAATGTAGTTAATATTTCACAATATACACCTACACAAGATGAAGTGTCTATTCTCAGTAAAGGGCTTTCATTTGTACCCAAAAACAAGACAGATAATTTTGAGATACAAATTGACCTCTATAAGTTTTTTAGAAAACTGAAAATACACCATTTCTTCTTTAATCAATCCGATAATACATGTGATATTTCGGTTATTAAAAAGAAGTCCACTTGGATCCCACCCCAAAACAATGATCCTGTTCTAGAAACCTTTGAGAAGATAGTACTGAAACAAATTAATGAAGCCATTAAAGATACTACACCTTCATATCAGAATATTACAAAAGGCGAACGGGCAGCTATTAAATCATTGCAAAAAAACAGTCAAATTATTATCAAGCCTGCCGACAAAGGGGGAGCTGTGGTAATTTCGGGTAAAAACGACTATATACAGGAGATGAAGAGACAACTCAATGATAAGATGTTCTACCATAGATTGGATGACGATCCCACTCCAGATCTTAAAAGAAGTATAGACAACATCATTAATACTGCCTTTGAGATAGGGTATATTACCCAGAAAGAGAGAGATTTTTTAATCGTAGATGCACCTGTTATTCCCACTATCTACATTTTACCCAAAATACACAAGTCACTCAATAAACCACCAGGACGTCCAATCGTCTCTGCGATTGGGTCAGTTTTAGAACCTCTTTCTAAATTTATAGATATGTTTTTAAGACCATTTATTAAAGAAATGTGGTCCTATGTACGGGACTCATCCCATGTAATAGAAATTCTATCTACCTTCAATGATGTTACAGATGACATTATTTTGGTCACCTTAGATGTAGAGTCTCTCTACACTAACGTTCCACAAAAAGAAGCATTGGATATTCTTGTTTATTATTTTTTGAAACGCACAGAACATCGTCGTATTCCCACCACCTTTCTTGTATCCCTAGCTCAGTTTGTGCTTTTTGAGAATTTTTTCTGTTTCCAGAATCTATTCTATAAACAAATTAAGGGTGTAGCAATGGGGTCAGCTATGGCCCCAGATGTGGCAAATTTGTATATGTTTAATTTCGAGGAGAGTTTTCTTAAGAACCATTTGTTTAAGGATAATGTTGAAATGTGGATCCGCTATATAGACGATATACTTATATTATGGAAAGGTATAGAGAATCTTCTGTCCGATTTTAAGTACCAGGGCGCGGGCAGGGTCCCGGGCCCGCCCGTAACCGGGTGCGCGGCCCGGCGCGGGACCCTGCTCGGCCATGTGGAGGCCGTCACGCGCGTCAGCGTCGATACGCTGCGCGCGTCATTCAAAATGATTGGCTCCGCTCCTTCAGACCTGAGCGGAGCCAATCAGGTGAGAGGGATGCCATGTGCTCCGGAGCTTGCGGCTGGCCCGGAGCACATGCGAGCGGGCGCCCGACTGGCAGCCCACCCGCCCACCCATTAAGCAAGGTGGGAGTACTTAGTCGGGGTGTCGCAGCTGGGGGGGGGAGGGGGACAGGGTGTTTCGTGCGGGCGGGATCCCGGAGGTCCGGGGTCCGGAGCCTTAGGCGACTTGGGGGAGGGGGCGGGGTGCCCTCGACCCGGCCAACCCCTGGAAGACTTTTGCTAGTAACATGGCAAAGTCGGATAGGGGTTGGCGGAAATTGGCCGTTGGTGGGGACCACGGCTGGAGCGGAGGCGTGGCCGCCTTGCTAGTTGCACGGCGGGCGGTTCACCAATCCGCGGGGGTTGATTGGTCAATGTACCTGTTTAATGTTAATGAGTTGTTTTAAATAAAGCTGCGACCAGTTGTCACCAAGAGTCGATGTCAGTGCTGTTATTGGGAATGAAGGGGGGGTTGGGTAAGGGGGGGGGGATAAAGAGAGAGGGGGCGCTGGGTCCGGCTACCCGGTTACGTCTGGATTAACCAATTAGACACCAATTTAAAATTTCAAATTACGTATGATTTTGATAAAATAGCATATTTAGATCTTTTGATTAGAAAAGAACATCGAGGTTTTTCCACCACACTTTACAAGAAACCCACAGATAAAAATCATTACCTACATTATAATAGCTTCCACAACCCCTCTCTGAAAAATAACCTCCCCGTAAGCCAATTCCTCAGAGTTAAAAGGGTATGTTCTAAACTATGTGATTTTGAGCTAGAGGCATCCAGTATGAAGAAAAAGTTTTTGGACAGAAATTATCCTATACAATATATAGAATCAGCGTATAAAAGGGCAAAAGACACATCGCGGTCCATACTTCTCAAAACTAAGAAAAAAGAAGAACATCAAGGGTTAGTATGTCCCCTAACATATTCACAACATTCAGTTAAAATTAATGCAATTCTTAAGAAAGAGTGGCACATTTTACAAGCCTTACCGGCATTTCAAGATGCCCATTTTTTAATTGCACATAAGCGCAATGTCAATCTGCGCAATCTTCTTGTCCCTTCGGCCCTTACAGAGAGGAAATTTTTATCTCAGCATAAAGGACAATTCCAATGCGGCAAGTGTTCAGTCTGTTTAAATGTTATGCCAGTTAGAAATAGTTTTACTCATCCAGCTACACTGAAGAAGTTCTTTTTGACAGATTTTGCCAATTGTGACACATCCAATGTCATTTATGTCATCCAATGCCCTTGTAAATTACTTTATGTTGGGAAAACTATACGGAGTATTAAGACTAGAATCATAGAGCATAAAAGCTGTATTAGAAGAAATATAGACGAAAAACCTCTAGTTGCACACTGGAGAGAGTTTCAACACAAACTAACAGATATAAACTTTTTTGTGATTAAGAAAGTTAAATTAAATTGGAGGGGAGGAGATATGAATAAAACCATTTTACAATTAGAACAAAGATATATTTTTCTTTTAGATTCTCTCGCTCCCCATGGTTTGAATATGGAACGAGATTTTTCTGTTTTTTTGTAAATATATTCTATATCTCAGCTCAGTTTTTCTGTTTTTTTGTAAATATATTCTATATCTCAGCTCCGTTTTTTTGTAAATATTTTTGAATATATTTTTATATCTCAGCTTTTTTCTAACACTCATTGTATAGATATAAGTTTTTTCCTTATTTTTTATTTTTAGTTATATATATTTTATTATTACTTTTTTAATTAAAAATTTTTTAAATTTATTTTTATTTTTAGTTATATTTTATTACTAATTTTATCAATTTTTATTCAATTTAGTTATAATTTATTGGTTATTTAATTCCAGTTAGCCCTTAGTGGTTTCCCTTCCAACCCCTGTTAGTTTCTTTTTAATCAGCTTTAAGTTTATATTTGAGGTAGACACAAAAATTTAATAGAAGGAAATATAGACGGCACCTTTAGCACTCTATTCACCTAGAGATACACCTTGATAGTAAAGGCTCCCTATAGAATAAACAAAAGGAAGGAATATTATTAGACAATAGATTTTGGAACAATGTGACCTCAATATGCCCCTCCCCTTTCCCACGGGTAAGTAGTATTTTAAGCGCATGTGCTGAGGCAATCGCAGCCCAGCTGATTGCAGATGAGAGCAGTCTGTATTTTGCTCTTCGAAAGCTTTTTTACCTTGGGATTTAACAAGAGTTTTTAAACGGTAAATTACCCTTCGGGGTTAATGTCTACAAATGTCTTTCATCTTTAAATTATACAGGGCAGAATACCAATATAAATATTTATAGAAAGGAGTAATATGAGATTTTGGAATAATGTGATCTCAATATGCCCCCCTCCTTCCCACGGGTAAGGAGTATATTAAGCGCAAGTGCCGGGGCCACCATAGCCCAGCTAATTGCAGAAGAGAGCAGTTTGTAATTTGCACTTTGGAAGCTTTTTTATCTTGGGATTTCGACAAGAGTTGGTAAATACCCTTCGGGGTTAACGTTTACAACTGTCTTTTATTTATATGGGGCAGAATATTAGTAAGAAAGAATTTATAGAATATGAGTGATGGTTTTCAGAACGGAGCTCTTTTCATTTTAAACACTCAGAGTTTTGATGATTATACAAGGGGGTGAACTTGTTGGAGGTTATTTACAAAATGGATAATTTTGCCTTCAACTTAGAAACAACAGTTTCCCGCCCGGGAAGCTGACGAAGGCGCACGCGCCGGCGTTTCTGAAGACAAGACAAGTGAGTCTATCTCTCCGTTTTTCCCTCCTTTTTCACAATATTCCTCCTTTATGGCCGTGCAAGTATATACACTAATGGAATACAAATGTTGGATTCTCTACGGTCCGTTTTTTCCCCCCTTTTTCCCCCCCTTTTTCATAAGATCACATAAGTAGACAGATGGTTGATTTTATTAGGCTGCAAGTCTATGGTTTCCATAAATATTACCCTTTCCTTGCAGCACTAGGTGGCAGACACGGATTAAATATCAGTAAATAGAGGTACTCTTGCCAAATTATGCACAATAAGATATAGAAGTATCATTTTGAATTTTCAAAAATTCTTTTTCTATTAGCACTAATAGGCACACGCAAATTAGAGGTTGTCTGTCTAAAACCTAGGAGGTTGAAACGGCGTTTCTTTTAATTTGAGAAATGATTCTATAAAAAGA
Source organism: Ichthyophis bannanicus (assembly GCA_033557465.1). NCBI lineage: Eukaryota > Metazoa > Chordata > Amphibia > Gymnophiona > Ichthyophiidae > Ichthyophis > Ichthyophis bannanicus. Next base: position 17,899,262 of record CM066035.1, read on the forward strand.
TTTAAAAATCATCAAAAAGCAGTCAAAATTGTAATTTTTAAGGTTTAAATCATTTTTTAGTATAAAATATTTTTTTAAAAAATATATATTTTTTTAAAGTGTATTTTTTTAAAATATATTTTTAACAGAATATAGAGAGGTATGAGAGAGTATTTTTAACCCTGTGATGGTATTTTTACTTAAGTTTACTATAAATATTGAGACAGGTTTGTTTCACAACACAAGAAGATTTGGTATGAGATTTACAAACCATTGCTCATTCTATTATTTTATTATTTTATCTTTATCTTATATATAATTTCATTATTTATCATCTTTTATTATAAATTTATGAAATTAATTTACTTCATGATCTTAATTTATTAATTAATCCTTTAATTTTTATTTTATATTGATTATTTATAATAAAGTTTGTTTTTATGTATTATAATTTTATACTTTGTTAATGTTTTTTGATCATTTTGAATATATTTCAATGATTCATATTAATATTTTTATTTCATTCTTTTTTATCTTTTTATCTTATTTAATTATGATTATTTATTATTTTATATGGTTTAAATTTTAGAAACTGCTGATGATTTATAATTGTTTTTATAAATACCTACCTCCTCAATTGGATATTCGTATCTATTTAATTAAGATTTGTTCGCTCCTGCTGTTCTCTTTTAATTATCTCTTTGTAGTTATCATTTTATAATTAGATATTCAGATATTCCCTGGTATTATGGTTTTAGGGTAATATTATTATTTTTATTACATTTATTATTATTATTATTATCTTTTTCTATGTATATATATATATGTTAGCATTGGTATTATCATACTATAATTAGTATATATAGAGGTCCACTCTTTTAACTTTATGGATATGTTTTTGCTTGTCACACTTATATGATGTTGGTTATATGTACCTAGTTTTTAATTTAATTTTTATTAATTTTTATTATTTAATTATGATATCATTAGATTTATAGATTTCCAACACTATTACATTATATATTTATTATTATATTATATATTTATTACATGATTTGTTTTATTTATTTTTATTATGTTTTTTATTATGTCTTTTATGTATCTGTTAGATGAATTTGTTTGTTCCTTCACTTTTAATATGTTATGTTTCTATGTTTATAGTAATTTTGCCTTACAACCCCTGACGAAGGTTACGAAACACGGCCTGTGTCGGGTTGCCTAGGTCTGTGAGCTAATAAATTTGTCTTCCACACTCCTCACGTCTTGGACTGTGTTCATTGCCATTTGTGCTACTGGTCATGGGTTCAATTCCTCTCTGTTCTAATTATTTTATCCACATGTACTCATCCACATGTACTTTGCATTCCTGTTACAGTCCTATCTGTGATGATCTGTGCTGCTGGCACATTATACCCTCATCACTGTTGCCAAACATCCTTCTGTCAGTCTATCTGTGTCTGCCAGCTGTGTGCTGTCCTGCCCTACTGTGCAGGCTGCTACCCCATGTCCTGCACTGGCACACTTTTCTGCATTGCGGCTCCTCATGCTTGCCTCTCCTGTGTCTGCTCTGCATGGCACTGCTCTCCTCTGTCCTCCTGTCATTGCACTTATCCTGCCACCTCTACCTCCTCTGGTGGACACATATCCCCATCCTCTGCCACACACTGTCATTGTTGCACTGTACATTACCATCATCCTGTACATCGGTACAGCTGCCCCCGATATGTTTGTCCACTTTACCTGCTGCCACATGGGCTTCACACAGATTTGGCTGGTCCATGAGCTCCGTCATCTACTTCCTTCCATCACTTGTTCATTGCCTTTCCTTGGTGCTCTGTGCAGTGTTATGGTTACATCTGTGTTTGAGCCATACATTTCATGCTTGTGACCTTGGGGCACCTTTGTGCCCCTTTGCACAATCTCCTGTGTCACCTTAGCATTCCGGGGCATCTTTCGTGGCACCTTAGGTTTGGCCAGCTTATGGGGCGCCTTATATGCTGCCTTGGAGGGTGCCAACCTTTCCTGCCGCCCTCTGGGGCACATTATGACCTGCCTTGGATGACGTGGTGCTTTATGGTGTGCCTTATGGTGCACTCTAAAAGGTGCATTAGGTTGTGGCACTGGGGTGAGGCTTTTTTGGCTGGCAGTGCAGATTGTTGGGATGTGTCTGACTGTTACAAGCAGGAAAAGGGATTGCCTCAGACAGCCTTTTAACTGAGCCCACAGAGGGATTGAACTCATGACCACTGTATCAGCAGTCAATGTATTAACCAGTGTACTATACCTCTGTTACTGTGATTGCAGGTCAGCGCGCCTAATTAAGGCTAATGCGCATTAACGTGCTACTGCTCCCTCTATTGCGTGATAATGGACGTTATCGCGCGATAACCCAAAATGCTACCTTAAGACAGAATGCCCACTACCTTATATGGCATTCGTCACAGTAAGACTGCAACTAACGCCAGTAACATTAAGACGGTTTAGTAAACATACCCCTTAGTTACTCACCTGTAATGTGTGTTCTCCAGGGCAGCAGGAATCAGTCCTAACAACCCTCCCTGTTCCCCATGGAGTTGCTTTTTCTTTTTGTTTTATTAAGCTATGTCATCATACTGATGTAAGATGGCACCTTTGGGCGGGAAGATGACCGTGCAGCGTGGTGTAGGTCCCAAAATCTTTCTTTGAAAGCTGGGGATTGGATCCACGTGGGCTCCGTTGGTGCTGATGTCACCCAAATGTGAAGACTGATTCCTGCTGTCCCCAGAGAACACACATTACAGGTGAGTAACTAAGTTTTCCTTCATGCCCTCCAATGCAGACTAGAACCCACCCATTTTGTCTTTGGCGAGCCTGGATGTGGCAAAAATTAAACTGCGCATTTGCGCCTCTCTGGTGTTTTTCTTCATTACTTCCTGGGATACCAAGAATAGCAGAAAGCTTCTGTCTAATGTTTAATTTCCTGTTCTCGATTCTGTGTGGAGCCGTGAGATTCAGTTCCTATGTTTCTTAATGTACCTAGGTACTATATGTTGGTTCCGAATTTTGCTTAGCTGTTCTCTCTGTGGAGTCTGCTTTGTCAATCGAATACTGGAGTGGGCAGAGATGCACAGATCATTTATAGTGTGACATCATCAAAACCTGTGGTTCTCAGTCTCCATCTGCTGGTGAAAGGGCATAAACCCATGCATCTGGACTGGACTGGAGGGACTCAAGGAAAGAAGTTAGTAGGTAAGGTCTGATTTTACCTTTCCTGATGCCTATTTGTGCCTGGAGCAGGTCTAAACTTGGATGGGATTGCAGAGGTTTCTGATGTTTTTGAAACTGGGCAGGGATGTCTAAGTCCATTGAACCACTTCAGTCATGCCTCCAGCATTGCCCCCTGCCTACTTGGACGTTCCTGCACCAGAGATGTCTTTTAAAGTCATTTGTAATATGGCTTCAGGGATGTCTCTGTGATTTGGCTGTCTGGGTGCTGGTTTCAGGCATCCAAATTACAATTAAGGCTTTTAAAATTACCCCCGGTGCCATCAGAATACAAATAATATACCTTAGAAGATAGCTTGGAGGAATATGCCAATAACATAGGAAAGACTCCCAGTGTCAAGATAAAAGGCAGCACAATAGAATATTCATATAGGATGCTCACAATGTCAGCATCATACAGCGAAACATCCCAGTAGGCAGAATAGGGGACATACAGACTTACAAGATGCATAGGGATAAATAAAAACAGGTAACCAGACTGAGCGTAAGAATAAGGCATGCGGCTCTGGTCTCGGTTCCAGGATGTGCAATAAGCAAGTCCTGAAGCAAGATGAGTGAATGAGACATCAGTCAACAAGAGCCACTGGCTTTCACCTGCGTCCTGAAGTAAGATGTAGGGAGCTACTCCTGAGAAAGCTCACCGGCAGGTGTCACAACACGTGATTTCCTTTGGTGAGGGTGCAGTTAGGAATGTTCCTTGAGACAACCATAGAGGCTTCAAAGATGTGTAGAGGGCTAATTTTTGCTTTGACAGAGAATTATTTTTATTTTAAAGGAGTCCTTTTATAAGAAAATTAAGGGTATAGCCATTATGGCTATCCGGCGGAATATGAAAATGCAGTTCTGAACGGTATATTTATTTGCATGTCCTATGTGTCCATTTGCGCTTTGTTTCCATAGTGATTGTTATATTACACTAATCATTGTGTTATTGTGCCGTCCTGTGGTTATCTTGATTTAGGAAAAGGGATTTTGGATTTAGCTCATGTCTTTTCATTAGTACCTTGAAAGCCATTCATGTGATTGCTGCAATGTCCAAGTGAAAATGGCTCAGTTTCTTTGTCAATTTTAAAGGGAAGGTTGGACACATGTAAGCCCGTTCTGCCCCCTTACCGTAAACATCTCTGTCAAAAGAGGTCAGGAAGTGCAGGCACACACGGACTGGCGCAGACATGTGCAGCGAGAGATGCAATTTCAGAAACATACACCTAGGAAATATCAAGGTGTGCATCCCAGCAACATGCCAGTGTCCGTGATGGTATTCAGAACACGCACGTCTAAATATCAGCATGCGCGCATGTTTCCTGCCCATTTTGGAAACATTGACTTGGACATTCTGCCACTGTTCTTGATTTTTAGATGATTCAATGTTTCTCATAATAACTTGTGGGGGGGGAATAAACATTGGGGGGTTAAGGGGGTTGCTCTCCTTAATCCCTCCTGTAAAGGGTTGGCCAAAACTAGCACTTCTTTTAGACCTAAATGTGGATTAATGGCGCCACCGACATGCAAGCCCTATATGAAATCGGTATGCACGCATATCTTGTTGCTCCACCCTAATCATGCTCTTGACATGCTCCCGTATGACTTGGACGTGATCATGGCAAGCACATGTAAATTTGGACCTTTCTAAAATCACTTGCCTTCACTTATTGTGCTGTGAGGGCTTGTGTGCATCAGTGAGGCTGAGAGCTAAGCTATTGGTAGCTTAACTACTGCAGGGTCTTCCAAGATGGACAGGACTCAGCTGAGGTGCCAGACCAAAACCAGTCACCCTGATATGCACACGTACATAGTCACTGCGTAGCCTGTATATAGTTACTTAAATGAATAGCCAAGCTACTGTGTAGCCTGTACATAGTTTCCCCAGTTAATCCAAGTTGCAAAACCTGTTTTCTGTAAGAACAGTACGGGCACTGCCTGCACTGTACAAATCTGCTGTTGATTGTAAACCAAGCTGATTTTAAAGAGCACGGTATAGAAAAGACTTTAAATAAATAAATAAATAAAGACAAACCACCCATCTGGGCAGCAGCAGAATGGGACAGTGTTGGCGGTGGAGCATCACATTTCTGTGACAATGCCAACAACACTAAAATTTAAACTGCGCGGAAGAAAGGCCTAGCAATCTACTTCCGTATCTTGCTACGAAAACCCAATGGATAACCACAATATAAACAAATTGCACTGTATTGCTGGAAGATGAGACCCCCAGGTCAGAAGGCACTCAACTGGTTACTGGGGAGGAACTGAAGATTTTTCAGAGTAAAGCCGGCATTTATGATGTGATTGAATCAAAGCCCTCAGGACCTCTGACTGCTGATGTAGCTGCGCATTTTATTTATTTAGTTAGTTAGGCTTATATACCACTTTTCACCAGGTCAAAGCGCTTTACAGAGAAAAGAGCATTTTACAATAAACATATGTTCTCCAGATGCTCATGGAGCCCTTGCGGAAGCATCTCCCCAACTTTCAAAGAAAGCCTTTGGGAGATGCCACCACGCATACATGTTCCCCTTCATGCCCAAGGGTGCCATCTTGGTCAGTCTCCCTTTTTCTGCGGAGCCCTAAAGAAATCTGTCTCGTTCCCCCCAGAAAAAAAGTTGATTTTTTTTGTACACTATTGTACATTTTTCCGTCTTTTGTCGATCCCTTTCCCACCTTCGAGATCCGCTGTCCCGGCGTCAGGTCTCGCAACTTAGTTTTATTTTTTGTTAGGTTCCTCCAGCGCTTTCGCGCCCTTTTCATCCGCTAGCCGTGTCTAAGGTCTTCGACCTCGCAGGGGTTCTTTTTGCTCCATTGGCCACCGGTTTTAAGAAATGTCATCAGTGCTCCAAAAATATGTCACTCATTGACACTCACAGTTGTTGCCTCCAGTGTCTGGGCACTGACCACGACCTGGAGGAATGCGCCCTGTGCAAAAAAATGTCCACCAAGGCCATACAGAGTCGCCGGCAAAAGCAAGAGGACATTTTTCACAGGGTGTACTCGACCATGGTTTCACCGGTAGCCTCACGCTCAAAGGCCCCGCATGGATCCTTGGAGTCGTGTATGGCCCCCCACAGTTCCTGAAACGGCTCACAGACATTCCGAGCAAGGTCCTCAGAGCGAAATCGTAAGAAGAAAAAGAAGACCTTGAGGACCTCGTCCTGGGAGACAGACAAGCAGGGGAAATATTGTGCGTGGTCTCTCAGCCCCCGTTGGGCCTGTGAGGAGTAGCAGCGGGAGTGGCTCCAGAAGATACCCAGGACAGAAGTCGAGGCTTCTGGCGATGCACCACGGTCTCCTGAATGCCGTTCTACTGAGGACCCCATCTCCTCCTTGACACCAGACCCGATAACCCCGGCGTCGGTGTCTCTGACAGCCCCCCCCCACCCCCGAGTGGGAAACTCATATGTTGGCGCTTGATCGCAGCGTTTCTGGGTTCTTTGCGTCCCAACAAACTTCGATGCCTAGCCATGCCGGTGCTCCCGCCGAGACCTCAGGGACCTTGATTCCGAGGATTCCCCAAGGCCGCCGAAGCGATTCCCAAGAGCCAATTTTCCCAATGGAGAAAGATGGATAGTGGAGTACCCCAGGGATCTGTGCTGGGTCCGTTGCTTTTTGTCATATTCATAAATGACCTGGAAAAGGGAATAACGAGTGAGGTTATCAAATTTGAAGATGACAAAAAACTACTTAAAGCTGTTAAAACCCATGAGAATTGTGGAAAATTGCAAGAGGATCTTCATAAATTGGAATACTGGGCATCCAAATGGCAGGTGAAATTTAATGTGGACAAGTGCAAAGTTATGCACCTAGGAAAGAACAACCCAAACTATGGTTACACAATGAGAGGAGTGGCCTAGTGGTTGGGGCAAGTTACCTCAGGCTGGAAGGTCAGGGGTTCAAATCCCACTAGAGGACAACAACCTTGGGCTGGAAGGACTGAGGTTTCTAGTCCCACAGGTGCTCCTTGTGGTCTTGGGCAAGCCACTTAATCCTCCATTGCCCTTGTTCCCTGTAAAATAGTTGTCTCCAAGTTATAATGCCCTGTTCAATGTAGTTTCAGTTTGTTCAATGTAAACTGCCTTGATATCATGAAAGGTGGTATATAAGAAATGTTAAATAAATATATGCAAGGTTCCACATTAGGAACCACCACCCAGGAAAAAGATTTAGGCGTCATTGTGGATAAAATGTTAAAACCTTCCGCCCAGTGTGCAGCAGCAGCCAAGAGAGCAAATAGAAAGCTAGGTATCATAAGGAAAGGAATGGAAAATAAAACAAAGGATATTCTAATGTCTCTGTATCGTTCCATGGTGAGACCGCATCTTGAATATTGTGTGCAATTCTGGTCGCCGTATCTTAAAAAGGATATAGCGTTATTAGAAAAGGTTCAGAGAAGAGCCACCAAAACGGTAAAGGGGATGGAAGGATACTCCTATGAAGAAAGGATAAAAAGGTTAGGGCTCTTTAACCTGGAAAAGAGACGGCTGAGGGGAGATATGATAGAGGTCTATAAATTATTTATTTATTTAGACAGTTTTGTATACCGCCTTATCCTTCAATCAAAGCGGTCACAACACAATTGGGGGATACATTTAACATGCCGGGATATGAGACACATACACTGATACTAATACTTAAAGGGAACATGGGCTATGGAGGGTTAAGTGACTTGCCCAAGACCACAAGGAGCACCTGTGGGACTAGAAACCCCAGTCCTTCCGGCCCAAGGTTGCTGTCCTCCAGTGGGATTTGAACCCCCGACCTTCTGGCCTGAAGTACCTTGCCCCAACCACTAGGCTACTCCTCCCTCTTAATGAACGGAGTGGAACAGGTAAATGTAGATTGATTGTTTACATCATCAGAATATAGCATACAGAATATAGAATTGTTTACATCATCATAATATAGAAAGACTAGGGGACATGCAATGAAGCTACAGGGTAACCTATTTAAGATTAATAAGAGAAAATATTTTTCCACTCAATGTGTAATCAAACTCTGGAATTTGTTACCGGAGGATGTAGTAAAAGCTGTTAGTGTAGCTGGGTTTAAAAAATATTTGGACAAGTTCCTGGAGGAAAGGTCCATAAACCATTATTAAAAGGGACCCGGGATATCACTGCTTGACCCAATACAAGCATTGTGGAACCTGTGCTTTTTTGGGGAAACTGCTAGGTACTTATGATCTAGATTGGCCACTGTTGGAAACAGGATATTAAGCTTGATACACAGCTCATCTGGACTTCAGGCGCTTTTTGAGGAGGATTCAATCCCTCTACCCTTCTGTTTGCCTGGCAATGCCCGCTTGGCAGCTATCGGTAGTTCTCCATGCACTTGGTGGAGCGCCCATTGAGCCGTTGCGATAGGCCATCCTTAAGGACCATACCCTCAAAACGGGTGTTTCTTGTTGCTATCACTTCCATGCGCCGCATTTCCGAACCCCAGGCTCTCTCCTGTCAAGACCCCTTTTGGTCCTTCTCCATGAAGGGGGTTTCCTTGAGGCTGGTCCCCTCCTTCTTGCCTAAAGTCTTGTCAGCCTTCCATGTGATTCAGGAGATTTTCTTACTGGCCTTTCCTCGGGGCCGTGGAGCCGAGCAACAGTTTGAGCTCCAAAGGTTAGATGTTTGCAGGATTCTCTTACGGTATATAGAAGTGACCAATACATTTCAGTTATCCAACCGGCTTTTTGTCCTGTTTGCCAGCCCCTGCAAGGGTCACACGGCGACCAAGGCTAGCTTAGGTCGCTGGATTAAAGAGTCCATTTCCTCTGTCTACCTCTTGGCAGGCAAGCCAGTGCCGACTGGGCTGATAGCCCACTCTACACGTGCGCTGGTGACCTCCTGGATAAAACTGGAATGGTGGCATCAATGGATATCTGCAGGGTGGCGACGTGGGCCTCCATGTCCAAATTCATACGTCACTACCGCTTGGATGTTCAAGCAACTGCGGTGGCCCATTTCAGCACGCAAGTGCTCTCTGCAACCTTGTCAGCCCGCCTGACGGGGGAGAAACTTTGGTACTACCCATTTGTCTGGAGGGCCTAGCAGAGGGCGCTCTGGAAGGGGAAATTTTACTCAGTATATTTTTTTTATTTATGTTTATTGCATTTTATCCAATACTATAAAACAAAGAAAACAAGAAAACTCATATTACACCACATAATTACAATTGGTTAAGAGAAGCAAACTAAAAAGAAATAAGCAAAGTAATTTAAGAAAACATAATATATCCAATAAAGGTCAAGCCCACATCAAGAGCTTGTGCTAGAAAAAATAAAATAACAGAGTGGACTCCCCTGAGGGAGTGGATAACATGAGGAAAGATCTTTAAAAGCTGGAAGAATGGTCTAATGCTTGGCAGTTAAGATTTAATGCAAAGAAGTGCAGTGTCATGCACTTGGAAAGTAGAAATCCAAGGGAAATGTATGCGATAGGGGGCGAGAAGTTGGAGTACATGGACCAGGAGAAGGACCTTGGTGTGATTATTTCTGAGGATCTCAAGGTGGCAAAACAGTGTGACAAGGCAGTGGCAAAAGCCAGGAGGATCTTGGGTTGCATACAGAGAGGAATTACCAGCAGAAAGGAAGAGGTTCTAATGCCACTGTATAAGTCACTGGTGAGGCCTCACTTGGAATACTGTGTTCAGTTTTGGAGACCATATCTTGCAAAAGATATAAAAAGACTGGAAACTGTTCAGAGGAAGGCGACCAAAATGATTTGAAGCCTGCGTCAGAAACCTTATGAGAAGAGACTTGAAGACCTAAATATGTACACTCTAGAGAAGAGGAGGGACAGGGGAGATATGATTCAGACCTTTAAATACTTAAAGAGAATTAATGAACAAACAAACCTCTTCCAAAGACGGGGAAGCTGTAAAACTAGAGGGCATAACATGAAGTTGCAAGGGAGTAAATTGAAAGGCAATGTCAGGAAATACTTTTTCACTGAAAGGGTGGTGGATGCTTGGAATGCCCTCCCGATGGAAGTGGTGGGGGCAAACACAGTGACAGAATTTAAAATGGCACGGGACAAACACAGTGGATCCTTCTATAGCAACAGGATAAAATCAAAATAAACCTAACTATCTAATTTCTCAACAAACAGGGGTGCCCTACACGGAGCGGTGGGTTCACTCCTAAACAAAGACATGGGGAGGGGTGACCTGCACGGAGCGGCAGATTCACCTACTCTTGCCATCTTATTGGGCAGACTAGATGGACCATACTGGTCTTTATCTGCCGTCATTTACTATGTTACTATGTAACTATGTTAATAAAAATAAACAGGAAATAAAGGCATACAATGCCCAAATTTGGAGAGATACCAACACTTAACCCTAATTCCGCCATTACCTCCCTTATGCCTTTCAACAAGAACAATTTCTAAATGAGAAACATCAACAGATATAAAAGTTTGTCCTTGCAAGGTAACAAGGTACTTGCAGGGAAACCTCTGGAAAAAGGTAGTATTCAAAGCAATTACGATAGACTTTAGCTAAGAAATTGTTTCCTACGGGCCTGAGTAGCTCTGCTAACATCAGGGAACATCATTAGGGGTTGACCACAAAATAACATTGATTAATTTTGAAAAAACAGCTTAAGTATTTTAATTTTAACCGATTCAGTTAAGAAAGTTACAAGTAAGGTATTCCATGTAATAATATTATCTGTGGAGACCTGTAAGAACTCAGTTAAGTTCTGAGTAGCAGCAGGACCTAGGGAGTCAAAATCACCCTCCCCCTGTGGGGGCAATCTAGCTTTAACAGGAACATAGTAAGCCTGAACTACTTCAATCACAGTAGGCAAGTTCAAAACCTCCTTGAAATACTTCTGTAACAAAATTTCTGCAGACAGTAAATGCGTATAGGGAAAATTTAACACACATCAAGTCCTCGCTTGTGAAGCACTCTCCGATGCCTCCGTTTTAGCATGAAATATTGTGAAATCCTTAATATAACTAGCACTCGGTGCCATTTAAGAAGATATCTGAGCATTTAGTGAGGAAACAGACCTATCTACCACCAAGAGACGAGTATCCAAATCAACCAGCTTCATAGCTGCTCCCTGCGTAAAATCACACAGAGAACTAACCGTGCTGGAAAGTTTGAAACTTATATTTCTGATGCCCCCAGATGTCTTTTTAGGTAATTGCTCCCTCCTTGTCATCCTCTGCCAACACAGAGCTCCATCGTGGGAACCAACATAACAGGCTTTGGGACCGGAACTATTGAAACAACATCATTTACCTGAAGAAAATCCTCTGGCACAATAGTGGAAGACAAAGGGGGGAATGGATGCGGTGGTGGAGTTCTACCCCCAGAGCTAAGAGTTGCTCCTTTGGGGGGGGGGGGGTAACTGACTAGCTGGAAGAGGAAACACGTGACAGTTCCAGACCTTCCTTAGCAGAACGTTTGTTCTTCCTCGTCCCCATATCTTCAAAGGACAAACGGATGGTTCACTTCAGCCAGTGACCTGCAGGAACATTGAAGGGGTACCAAATGGGCTTTTTCTGCCCCTTTGGCTGTGTTCAACTCATGACCCATGGGCCATGACATGCGGCCGCATGTAGCAACCATGGATATTTAACAGGTAGGAGGACTCCCACCTGCCGATTGCCACAGGAGAAACCAAAAGCACACAGCTAGTCAGCCGTTGGGGCAGATGGAAAAGTCAGTTTCCGTGTCTCCGACACTCCTCCCACACAACGCCAGTGCGTGTAGCAACCATGGATCTTTAACAGGTAGGAAGACCCCCCACCAAGCAGGCTGTCCCAACCACTGTCTGCTTATCGCCACAGGAGAAACCAAAGGCACACAGCTAGTCAGCCATCGGGTGGCACCAAGGGTTAACTGCACAGTGTCAATATTGAACTGCTAACCAGTTAACCCAAACTGGCTAAAGTTAGGCTGAAAAAAGCAAGGCTAATTTTAGCTGGTTTAGCTACCTGGCCAGTGTTGGAATATTGCCATTGCTTGTATCACTAAAATACTATCCGGGCATACCAGAAACTCATTGCCGCTGGTCGGATATGGCCCAGGCAATTGAATATCCGAGGATGGATTAAAACTGTGGGCCCCCCCTTGTTTTTTACACTCATTAAGCAGATGCTATGGTTTGCGGCAACTCCCTGCCTGATGGCACCAGCTTGTTTAGGGATTTCCTACAATTTTGGAGGCTGTTTGCTGGGCATATGCTATTTAGAGGATGTGAAGTCATCCTCTTGCTGGTGGGGTGGTTCACAAGGAGTTAGGGTGCTGGTTACATCCCAATATGAAAACATAGATTATGAGCCCCTCCAGGACAAGAGAAATATAAACCTTACCTGAATGTACACCACTGTGACCCAGTGAAAGCGGTATATAAGCATTGCCAAATAAAAATATTGATGGCAAGGTCAGGGAGTTTCTAATTCCATATTAATTTTAGGGCATTTATTTTATTGTTTCTGAACTGTGTGTTTTTTTATATAGAGGAGATATAGAAGCATAACTATAAACAATTAAAGAAAGAAATATTCAGAAAGGGCTCAGCAAGTGCTGTTTCCATTTGAATCATGCAGCAAGTTCTGGGTTTTCTAGTTGTTGTTTTCAGTAAATATTTTGGAAGCTGGTTAAGAATTTGACTATCTGGCACGCATCGAGAAGAGAAGCATCCACCCTGTAGGTGAAGGGTGGTGAACAGTCACTTCTGAGGCACGTTCTCTGGACGATGTGCACACACACACACACATTGTCCCCACAGTGCTCTCTTCTGCAATCCTGCTCAGAGATGGTGCGCAGCATAAGGATGGGAAGTTGCAGGCTAACATGGAGAATCCGTGGCACCGGTTCACCTTCTCTCCCTTTGATATTAGAAAAACTCCCACTCTGCATGGCATTCTCCTTGCAAAATCTTTTGCTTTCTTGTGCCTCCTGCATTAGATGTTCTAACGTTTTCCTTTTCTCTTCTTAACCAGCATCCCAGATGGATGGAACTTCACAGGCCGTCTTGCTGCATCTGAAAAAGTCACGCTAACCTTTGCCCTGAAGCAGCAGAATCTGGACATTTTGGAGGATGTGGTGGAAAAAGTCTCAAATCCAGACTCCCCCCTGTACGGTGAGGATGAGGAGCAGCAGATCCACCCCAAGCAAGGACCCAACTTCCCATCTCCCTCCCCCGTTTAATGAGAATGAATAGCAGCAGATCCACCCCAAGCAAGGACCCAACTTCCCATCTCCCTCCCCTGTTTAATGAGAAGGAGGAGCAGAAGATCCACCCCAAGCAAGGACCCAACTTCCCATCTCCCTCCCCCGTTTAATGAGAATGAGGAGCAGCAGATGCACCCCAAGCAAGGACCCAACTTCCCATCTCCCTCCCCTGTTTAATGAGAATGAGGAGCAGCACATCCACCCCAAGCAAGGACCCAACTTCCCATCTCCCTCCCCCCCCCCCCACGATTCTTGCTGTATAGTCTGCATGAGAGACCCCCTCATGGTCTTCCCAGACTCCCCCTCCCTCCCTCCCCCCCCCCCCCGTTTAATGAGAATGAGGAGCAGCACATCCATCCCAAGAAAGGATCTAAGCTTCCGACATCCCGCTCCAGATCCTTGATGTGGAGTCAGCATGAGAGACCCCCTCATGGTCTTCCCGGACTCCCCCCATACGGTGAAGATGAAAAGCAGCACATCCACCCCAAGCAAGAATCCAAGCTTCCGACATCCCCCCTCCCTCCCCCCAGGTTTTTTTGCTGTACAGTCAGCATGAGAGACCCCCTCATGGTCTTCCCGTACTCCCCCTCCCCCCCCCCCCGTATGGTGAGGATGAAAAGCAGCACATCCATCCCAAGCAAGGATCTAAGCTTCCGACGTCCGTCACCCCCCCCTCCCGATTCTTGCTATACAGTCAGCATGAGAGACCTCCTCATGGCCTTCCCAGACTTCCCACTGGATGGCGACCTCTGTTTCCTCACTTTCTTATAAATTTCTGCCACTGTTGTTGTGCAGACCACTACTGACAGATCCATAACCCTTTCCATTCCTCCTGAGTTGCTCAGAAATGCATTAAATAAAATAAAAAAGTAAATATCTCCTTTTCTGCATTGTGTGTTTCAGGGATGTACTTTACCTTGGAGGCGGTGGGAGCCCTGGTCCAACCAGCCAGCATGACGCTCAGTACAGTGCAGAAATGGCTGCAGAGATTTGGAATTGAGACCTGCCAGACAGTACAGACCTTCGACTTTCTCCAGTGTTCCATGACCGTAGAGTGAGTACTGGGGTCTTGCTGGAGGCTGAGACGCGTGTATTCAGGGTGAGTGCTGGGTCTCAGGAGAGAGCGCAGTGCAGCACATGCTCATGGTGAAGGGAGCATAGTGCAGGAGGCATTCAATGAGTACTAGGGTCTCAGGAGAGAGCACAGCATGTATTCAGAGTGAGTACTGAGGTCTCAGGAGAGAGCACAGCATGTATTCAGAGTGAGTACTGAGGTCTCTGGAGAGAGCACAGCATGTATTCAGAGTGAGTACTGAGGTCTCTGGAGAGAACCAGTGCAGCACACACTCAGGGTGAGTACTGGAGTCTTTGACGAGAGCGTAATGCAGTATGCATTCAGTGATTACTGGGGCCTCAGGAGAGAGTGCAGTGCAGCACCCCGATGACCTCAGTGTACTTAGGCAGCTGGCTCCACCTACCAGCCCCAGTAAGCTCAGTCTTCAAGCAGCTGGAGGTGGTGATCCAGAGGGCTGGCCTCGCTGAAGGGACAACTAAGGAGTTATTTAGTTAGTCGTCGACGCAGGAGCAAATCACGAAGAGGCCTGCGGCCACCATGAAACAGGACCAAAACTGTCAGACACCCGGATATTCACAGGTGCGGTGGATCAGTTAAGTGTGGATTTGCTCTCTCTTTTTTGTTGATTTTTAAACCTCGCATAAAAAAGAACTTTGGATGAATAAAAGGGGCATGTACTATATGTGAGTGATAGAGTGGTTCTATCCCTCTTGTGGTTTATGCCCGACAAAAAAGTAGTGGATGGTGGAGGGGATTTATGGTATTCTGCTAGTTTTTGATGTACCATGAAACAGGAGGCGGATGGGGCCCACTAAGTGGCAGCATGGGCTCGAAAGCGGCTGTCAAGAAGACTCCCTGTGGGTGGACAAGCCAGAGGAGTTGGATATGGATTCCGACTTAGACGCAGCCACTGAGGAGCTAGAGAAAGGAGAGATTCCTCGAGGAGAGGTCCTGAATAGTTCGGGTTTTCCGCAGGGAGGAGTTGGTGGCACTCATTGCGAAGTCCTTGAAGGCACTAAATATACCTACAGATCTTCCTCCAGAGGAGGACTCCTTGGAGGATCCACTACTGCAGGCAGTTAGAAGGCTACAGAAGGTGTTTCCGGTGCATAGAGTGGTCAAACAGATGATCCAGGATGAGTGGGACCTCTCAGATGCCAGCCTCAGAGGAGTTTGGTTCATGATGTGCCTGAACCCACTGCCAGAACAGGAGAGAGATAATCCGTTTACCAAAAATAGAAGCCGCCATGTCAGCGGTCACTAAAAAGACTACAATCCTGATTGACAGTAGTGCGGTTCTCAAGAATACTCAGGATAGAAAGCTGGACACATTGTTGAAGCAAGCTTTCGACATCAATGCTCTGTCACTGCAGGCTTCTGTTTCTGGGGCCTTAGTGGCCAGGGCCTGCCTGCACAGGGGATACTGGAACTCGGGGACAAGCCTCCAGATCCAACAGCGGCAGCATCTAGACTAGAGTCAGGAGCTGCCTACCTGGCAGATGCCTTCTACGATCTTATAAGGGGTCTCTCTAAGGGTATGACCTCAGTGGTAGTGGCCCGCCGCTACCTGTGGCTGCAGAATTGGGCGGCAGATGTCTCCTCCAAATCCCAGCTTGGTAAGCTTCCATTCAAGGGAAAGCTTCTGTTCGGGGAGGAGTTGGAAAAGTTGGTGAAGGAATTAGGTGAGACAAAAGGGGGACACCTCCCCAAGGACAAACAGAAGCAGGCCCGCTCCTCGGCACTGTCTCGGGGTCAATCGAGGGACTTCCAGCAGTTCCGTTCGATGAGGTTTGCTCCATACCAGAGGGGTCATTTCGCCTCTCAGGGGCAAGGTTTGTGTGGGTTTCAGGAAACTGGCTAGGGCTATTTCACCTCCTTGCCATCCTCAGGGCCTAAGAAGCCACAATGAAATGAGGGGGACCCAGGTGGTTCAATCTGTAGGAAGTCTGCTGTGGGATTTTTACCCTGCCTGGGTCCAGATCACGTCTGATCAATGGATGCTGGAGGTCGTCAGAGGGGGCTATGCATTAGAGTTCGCCAGGCCTCTGGCTCCCTCCTTCATGCAGTCTCCCTGCAGGGCTCGTGGCAAGGCTGGGGCAGTAAGAAACATTCTGGTTCGCCTGCTGCAGTTTGGAGCTGTAGTGCGGGTTCCTGAGGCCCAAAGCTGCTCTGGTCGATACTTTATTTATTTCGTCATCCCCAAAAAGGAGGGCTCCTTTCGTCCCATTCTAGATCTGAAGTGTGTAAACAGGCATCTGCGGGTACCACACTTTCACATGGAGACACTGCAGTTCGTCATAGTGGCAGTGCGAGAAAGAGAGGTCTTAATGTTCCTCAATTTCACAAAGACGTATTTACATATTCCCATCTGTCCAGAGCATCACCAGCGCCTACATTTTGCGGTGCCATGGGGTACTTCCAGTTTTGTGCATTACCCTTTGGCCTAGCAACGGCTCCCCCATACCTTCACCAAGGTGATGGTGGTTGTGGTGGTGGTACTCCGCCAGGAAGGAATCTTGGTACACCCTTACCTGGATGACTGGCTCATCCGGGCAAAGTCAAAGTTCGAAAGCGAGCAGGCCACAGCAAGAGTTGTGGAGTTCCTGCAGAGTCTCAGATGGGTGATCAACATGTTTAGAAGTCGCTTGATACCGACCCAGATGCTTGAGTACCTGGGGACTCGTTTCGACTCCCACAGCAGAAGAATGTTTCTTCTGGGACTAAGGGCGCAAAGGCTTTGGCAGCTGGTACACCAATTCCTCCTTATGAAGCAGCTGACACCATGGCATTATCTGCAGCTGATAGGAACCATGGCGGTGACCATCGAACTGGTCCCATGGGCGCAAGCAAACATGCAGCTGTTGCAGAGAGTGCTGCTTCACAAATGGTCACACCAGCTGCATCCCTTGTCGCAACCGCTGCCATGCCCAAAGGAGACAAGGACGGTAATCTGGTGGTGGTTGCACCCCGAGAAGCTGGCAGCAGGGATGCCTCTTGAATCTCCACAGTGGATCCCCTCGACGATGGATACCAGCCTCTCAGGCTGGGGGGCCCACTGCAAAGCAAGTTTTACTCATGGATGCTGGAAGCGGTTTGGCTCATCCACAGGCTGGAAATGAGGGCAGTCTTCCTAGTGCTGCAGAAGTTTTGACCCTGGCTGCAAGGGAAGGCAGTCCAGCTCTTCTCGGACAATACTACCACAGTAGCCTACATCAATCTGCAAGGAGGTACGGGCAGTGTGCGATTAAAAACAAGGCCAAAAATCTATTGGCCGAGTCCGTGTGGATCCAGGGAAGTGGTCACTCTGTCAGGAGGTCTTCTGCCAGAGTGCAAAGATGGGGCCCACCAATTATGGATCTCATGGCAACATTTGCCATCACAAAAGCAAGCCGGTTTTTCAGCAGAGGAAGAGAACATATGTTGGAGGGCTTAGACGCCCAGGTGCAGAGGTGGCCCACAGAAGGCATTTTCTATGTCTTTCCACCATGGGCACTGATAGGCCGGGTGGTGCAATGATTTGAGGCTCACCGGGGAAGAGTCATTCTCATTGCCCCGGATTGGCCGACGCGCCCTTGGCATGCAGACCTCGTAAGAGTAAAGGCAGATCGGCCTTAGCATCTGCCGATTAAGGCAGACCTTTTGTCACAGGAGCCGGTACAAATGCCTCAGGTAGATCCATTCTCGCTTATGGCATGGCTCTTGAACGGGCACAGTTAAAAAGGTTAAAAAGGATCAGGATTCAGGATCAGTGATTGCTACATTGTTGAAGGCTCATAAGAGGTCCACCTCTCTGTTTTATATCAGGGTGTGGTGCATCTTTGAGGCCTGGTGTGGAGAGAGAGACACTGTAGGCCTTTCTTGGCTACCATACCAGAGGTGCTAGCCTTTCTGCAGATGGGTTTTGAAATGGGATTGGCCGCTAGCGCCTTGAGGGTGCAGGTGGCTGCCATTACTTGTTATTGAGGTAAGATCCAGGGAGTGTCATTGGGAGCACACCCGGATGTGGTCCGGTTCCTGAGAGCAGTGAAGCAGCTCCGTCCGCCGTTGCAGTCGCTTGTTCCGCCTTTGGATCTCAATTTTGTGTTGTTGGCCTTAGTGAAGGAACCATTTGAGCCTCCGAGCTCCTGCACATTGAAAGACTTAATTCTTAAGACGGTATTCCTTGTGGCAATTTGCTCAGCTTGGAGAATTTTGGAGCTGCAAGCTTTGTCATGCAAGGAGCTGTTCCTCTCTATTTCAAAGGAAAGGTGGTTCTTCGTCCAGTGCCTTCCTTTTTGCCCAAGGTAGTGTCATTGTTTCACTTGAATCAGCCCGTTTCCCTGCCGGCCGTGTCGTGCGTACCGAGGGGAAGCACAGATCAGCAGTTGCGCATGCTGGATGTATGGTGCATGTTGAGGCGTTATTTGAAGAGGACAGCTCCATTTCGTAAGTCGGATCGCCGGTTTGTTCTTTTTGGGGGACCGTGCAAAAGAGATGCTACAGCCAAGGCTTCTATAGCTAGGTGGGTTAAGGAAGCTATCGCATCAGCATATGTGTTGAGAGGGAAGTCTGTTCTGGCGGGGCTGTGGGCTCATTTGACCAGGGCTCAGGCAGCTTCATAGGCGGAGTTTATCATGGTGCCACCTGCAGAGATTTGTAGGGCAGCCATGTGGTCCTCCCTTTGTGAAGCATTATTGCCTGGACATGCAGGCGGCAAAGGACACCAGATTCGGGTCTGCAGCTATTCAGGCTGGGATCACGGCATCTCCTGTCAATAGTACTGCTCTGTTATATCCCAGAGGTGCAGGACTGCACTGGAGGGACGATAAGGAAGGTGAAATGAGACCTTACCTGGTAATTAGCTTTCCTTGAGGAACTCCAGTCTGGTCCCGGATCCCTCCCTAGGGATTACTTGGTTGAAAGTTGCAACCCCGGGCCTGAAGAAGGTCAGCATTAAGTTTTGGGGGCTGAGGAGGCATATTAGTTGTGTAGACGGCGTTCGAGACTGGTGAGTCGTAGTAGAACTGCTGTTTGTATTCTTGCTGTGGACATTGAGGCCTTCAGTTTCCCTTTCCCTGGCAGACGGGTCCTTCTTAGTGCTGTCATGTGGTGCCTGGGAGTTGTAATCAGGTAAGCTTCCTCATTCGATGGGGAGAGGGCCCCCAGGGTGTTGGGGGGGTCCGAATATAGATAGAGTTGGTTATTAAGGTTTGACTACTTATTTGTTGCTCCTGTGAGTTTGCTTTGTCAATAGATTAGTGGAGCTGGTAGATGGAGCCAGCTGCCTAAGTACATTGAGGTCATCAAGAAAATGACTTCCTCAGTCTCCAAGCTGCTGGTGGGGATTAACTACCCAGAGGTATGGGACTGGACTGGAGTTCCTGAAGGAAAGCTAATTAGCAGGTAAGGTCTAATTTTGCCGTGAGTACTGGAGTCTTTGAAGAGAATGTAGTGCAGTATGCATTCAGTGACTACTGGGGTCTTAGGAGAGAGTACAGGGCAACACAAACTCCTGGGTTAGTACTGGAGTCTTTGAAGAGAGTGTAGTGCAGTATGCATTCAATGAGTATAGGGGTCTCAGGAGAGAGTTAAGTGCTGCATCCACTTGGTGAGTGATAGGGTCTCAGGAGAGAGTACAACCCAGCATGTGCTGAGATCTCCAGACACAACAGAGTGCAGCATGCACTCACGGTGAGCACTAGTTGCCTGCATCAGGTCTACCAAAGAGTTCCACAAAGAAAATGGTATCAGAAATGTGGAGGCATTGGTATCATATTAAGAGATGGCGATTGATAGTTCAACAGGTCATGAAGAGGGTAATTTTATAACAGGTCAGGAAGGCGCCTATTTTATAAAGATAGGTGTTTATGTATCTTCATAAAATCCTGAGGAAACTGTGTCTACATTGAGGGTGAAGTTATTTTGCTTTCTGTCAAGCAGGCGTAAATGTTAGCAAGCACTTTACACATATACATGTAAATCTCCACTCTGTCTACAGGTACATGCCAGCTTGCACCATGCACACCATTAGGCATGGCCTAATTATGTATGCAAAAGGTTTATAAAGTTACCGTCCACACGCATTGTGCAAGACCCTTTGCTCTGTGCTACCCAAAGTTCTGTGCTGGTTTCCATCCTTTTAAGAGTGGCTGCATTTTCCTTATCGTCCCTCCAGTCCAATTCCGCACCTTTGGGTTGTGCACCTCTTCCAGCAGCTTGGAGACTGAATTTGTTCTGCTTTTGGTTTATGGACCTTTCCTGGAGGAAAGGTCCATAAACTATTATTAAAAGGGACCCAGGATATCACTGCTTGACCCAATACAAGCATTGCAGAACCTGTGTCTTTTGGGGAAACTGCTAGGTACATATGACCTAGATTGGCCACTGTTGGAAACAGGATACTGGGCTTGATGGACCTTGGGCTGACCCAGTATGGCATATCTTATGTTCTTATGCTGGCACAAGAGTACTTATGCAGCCGGCACTGCCCACCAGCTCCAGTATGCTCAGTCTTCAAGTAGCTGGAAGAGGCAGTGAGCCAGGGTGCTGGACTCACTGAAGGAACAACTAAGGAGCTAGCTTAGGGTTTTTGTTTGGGGTTATTTTATTTTCTTCTCTTAGCCCCATCATTTTTTTTTTTTATTTTATCTTTATTAACTTTACTCATATACACCAAGAATAAACTAAGCATACAGCGAATAAGGCAATACATCCAAAGGCAATAGAAACATCAAAGAAATCATATAAACTTGGTATAGACCACAACAAATCCTTCTTGTTGGGTTCCAAGATGGCGGATGAGCTGGACGCTCTGTCGGGTGGGTTTTAGCTTGCTCCAGTTTTGGCTGTGCAAATGGGGAGAAAGAGGAAGCAACGTTCTGAGAAACCCCCCGTAACTTCTTCTCCTACCGTTGCGTCGTCTCAGTTGGTGATTCCGGGCTTTTTCCCTCCGATGGCAGCTGTTGTGGCTTCGGCGGATCAGTCGAGGAATTCAACTGATCTGAGCAATGGAGTTGATTTGAGCCCCCAAAAGGACTTGCCGCCGCAACCCGGAAGAGATTTGGAGGTCTGTTTGCCTGTGGGTTTGGCCCCGGAAGACGGGAGATTGCCTGCAGTTGGGGGTGCCGCCTCGACCCAGAAGGAGAGTTCTCCCGCTGCTCTGCCTGTCGGAGGAGGGTTGTTGGAACAGGCAGGAGGTAGCGATGAGTTAGAGCTCGCAGATTTGGGCTCCTCTTTGCCTCTGGCTTCTTCCATGTTACAGGCTTTGGAAAGACCAGCAAGGGTGACTTTGGAGAGCTTGTGGGATGCCATATCCTCCCTTCAACAGACCCTTCTTCCTGTTGTGGCAGTTCTTTCTAAGGAATTTTCTCAGTTGAAGCTGCAGAGTGCGGTCGAAAGTTCGAGAGTAGATGGACATGATGTGAGACTCTCGCGATTGGAAACCCAGGCTGAGGAGTTGCATGACCTGGGGGCTTCCCAGGCCAAAAGTGGTTTGATTATAGCAAGACGTCTGGAATTCCTGGATAATCAAGCGAGGAGGAATAATTTGCGCCTGCTGAATTTCCCTAGATCTCCTTTGTTGGATTCCAAGGAGCTGGTTCGCAAGTATCTCACTGAGATCCTCCTTATGCCTTCTGAAAATTTGCCTCCTATTGTTCGTGCCCAGTATGTCTCTATTTCTTCTTCAGAAGTGCTTGGTGGGAGAGTCCCGGTGGAGACTGGGGGGGCCGCTTCAGATGGACCTCACAGGTTTTCTGGAGAGCTCGCTAGACGTGGTAACCAGTAGAGCCACCTTACTGGTGGCCTTTGCTTTCGAATCCGATCGGATCTCTGTTTTGCGGTTGTATTTTCTTAGCCCCATCATTTCTATTAATCATTTTATTGGAAAAAAAAAAAGCTCTACTGCCAAGATAAAGTGAACCCCCTCCCTCCCCCCCCCCCCCACCTAGAGCCAGCAGGGTTAAAGGAAGATGTTTCGGGGTGGTGAAAGAGATGGGCAGAGCAGAAGCGGCTCCCAAACCCATTACCTAATTTTTGTGAAACATTATGGTACCACACACAGAGCTAGCAGGAACATGGCCATAACATTTCTGATGTGCTTGCATTTTATTAAAGTTTTCTTTTGATCTATTTGCACTCTTTGCGTTGGATCCTTATCGGATGTGATAACGTTCTCCCTACGCTGGGTCCCCTTTGCTCTTTTATGTATTTTTCCATTTGTTACTTCTCACCCAGCATCCTTGAGGTAGCCTCTAAGCACTGTAGATGTTTGGAGCAAATTTGCTGTATGTGCAAAGATGATATTCAAAGAGACTGTTGCTTCTAGCAGGGTAGAATTTAGCTGCCATTATAGTGTAGCTACTACTCCTCCACTCCAAGTGGACTGGAGTAGCCTAGTGCTAAGATCACTGGTAAATGAGAGCTGCACACAAATATCAAATAATGATATAAAACACTAGCCCAACATGTTTCAGCACATTGCCTGCATCAAGGCCGTTATAGCATATGTACAAGATATAATATCTGTGTCTTGTGTCCAGGTGTGGATGACAGAAAATGAAGTGAAACAGAGGACAGCACAGCTGAGAACCCAACAAATAAAATGTAAAAACCTTATACATGTATAGACTAATCGTACACTTAAAAAAAATTGAAAAAATTAGAAAGTATGTACAGAAAATGAAGTACCAACCGAAATCCACAATAAGAAATAACTCAGACCCGGGGAGGGAACAACAAACCTAGTACTTACACATGCCTGGAGTACCCAGTCGTTCTTAAAACACTGTAAAAGGTAAGAGGTGTCAGAGGTGTCAGCTCTCACGTTGCCGCTATGGTAGAACTTAAAACATAGGTGGTTTTGGACAGTGGGAAAGGGGAGGGCTCCCTCTTCTGGCCATTTGGGTTGGTACTTCATTTTCTGTACATAATTTTAATTGTAATTTTTTTCAAATTTTTAAGTGGTCTATACACATTTGCTTCTCACAATCAAAGAACATAGTCTCAAAATGGGCCTGCACCTTAATGTAAAGAAGACAAAGATCATGACAACTGGCATAATCAACAGGTTCATCGTTGAAGGAGAAGAAATTGAAATTGTGAACAACTTTAACCTACTTGGATCAACTATCAATAAAGAAGCAACAAGCAGTCAAGAAATCAGACGACGCATTGCTCTTGGCAGAATGGCTATGAAAGACCTAGATAAGATTCTCAAGAGCAGAGATGTGTCTCTCCATACAACTTGTTCAAGCCATGGTATTTTCAATAACATCATATGGATGTGAAAGCTGGACAGTGAAAAAGACAGACAGGAAGAAAATTGATGCCTTTGAATTATGGTGCTGGCGGCGAATACTGTGTATACCATGGACTGCCCGAAGAACAAACCAGTCGGTACTAGAGGAGATCAAACCTAAGCTTTCTTTAGAAGCTCAGATGACAAGACTTCGGCTTTCATACTTCGGACACATCATGCGAAGAGAGAGATCATTAGAGAAAGACATCATGCTTGGCAAGATAGAAGGTCAACGCAAAAGAGGAAGGCCAGCAATGAGATGGATCGCTACAATAACAGCAGCTACGGGTACCAGTCTGTCGTCAATGAGCCGCCTGACTGAAGACCGAACACAATTTAGGATAGCTATCCAGAGGGTCGCCATGAGTCGACTCCGACTCGACGGCACTTAACAACAACATACACATATAAAGTTTTTATGTTTTATTTATTTGGTTCTCAGATGTGCTGTCCTCTTGGTTTTACTTCATATTCTTTTTTATTTTTATAGACTGTAGCTGTCAGCCACAGCTGGGCACAATCTTGTACACATGCTATAATGCCCCGATGCAGGCAATGTACGAAATTTGTTGGGCTAGTGCTTTGTATTATTATTTGGGCTACTGGTTTGTATTATTATTTGGGCTAGTGTTTTGTGTCATTGTTTTTCTGATATTTCTCTGGGAACAAGCAGGAAGTCCATATGGGTGACATTGGCGCTGATGGAGCCCGCGCGGAAGCATCTTCCCAGCTTTCAAACAAAGCCTTTGGGAGATGCAGCACGCATGCATTGTCCCTGTCCCGCTCAAGGGTGCCATCTTGCCTCAGTCTCTTTTTTTCTGCAGAGCCCACCGGACGCCTATCCTGTTTCCCTGGAAAAAGTGTCTCTTTTTTGCCTTAAAATTATCCTTTCCGGTAAGCATACTCAGGGCCGGCCCGTCCATTGAGCAAGAATGTTTTTTGCACAGGGCCCCGCGTTTCAGGGGGCCCCGCGCAAAAAACATTCTCCATCATCCCAAGTAGATTAAAAAAAACCCCGACTGCTGCTGCCACTTCTGCCGTGGCAGCGGCAGAATCAAGCGTTCCGCTGCCGCCGCGGGGCCCCCCTCCCCCTCCCCCTCCCCCCTGGCCGGAAAAGCCTCCCTGCAGCATCAGCTAGCTCCGGAGTCCCAAAGCACGGGCTTTCAGAGCCACAAGAGTTTCCCTTTCTCACGGCTCTGTTAATCCCGCCAAGGCTGATGGGATTTCCCATCACCCTCGGCGGGCTTAACAGAGCCGCGAGAGGTCAGAGAAGCTCTCTCTTCGCGGCTCTGAAAGACGCCCGCACTTTGGCACTCCGGAGCTAGCTGATGCTGCAGGGAGGCTTTTCCGGGCAGGGGGGAGGGGGGCCCCACGGCGGAACGCTTGATTCTGCCACTGCCACGGCAGAAGCAGCAGCAGCAGCCGGGTTTTTTTTTAATCTACTTGGGATGATGGGGGGAGGGGGTTAGGACTGGTAATGGGCTATGGAGGGGGCTAAGAAGGGAAGTGGGCTGATGGGGGGGTTAGGACTAGTAATGGGCTATGGGGGGGCTAAGACTGGAAGGGGGCTGATGGGGGGGTTAGGACTAGTAATGGGCTATGGAGGGGGCTAAGACGGGAAGTGGGCTGATGGGGGAGGGTTAGCACTAGTATTGTGCTATTGGGGGGATAAGACTTGAATTGTGCAGAAGGGGAGGTTTAGGACTGGTAATGGGTTATGGGGGGCTAGGACTGGAAATGGGCTGATGGGGGGTTACGACTGGTAATGGGCTATGGGGGGGGATAGGATTGAAAATGGGCTGATGGTGGGTTAGGACTGGTAATGGGCTATGGAGGGGGCTAAGTGGAAATGGGCTGATGGGGGGCTAAGACTGGAAATGGGCTGATGGGGGACTAGGACTGGAAATGGGTGATGGGGAGGTTAGGACATAATGGGCTATGGGGGGGCTAAGACTGGAAATGGGCTGATGGGGGGGTAGGATTAGTAATGGGCTATGGGGGAGCTAGGACTGGAAATGGGCTGATGGGGGGTTAGGACTAGTAATGGGCTGTGGAGGGGCTAAGACTGGAAATGGGCTTGCAGGGGGTTGCTAGGACTGGAAATGGGCTGAGTGGAAGGAGGGCTTGAACTGCAAATAGCTGATGGGGACAGGGGCTTGGAATGGAAATGGGCTGAGTAGAAGGGGGGCTTGAACTGCAAATAGCTGATGGAGAGGGGGGCTTGAAATGGAAATGGGCTGTGAGGGGAGGGAGCTAGGACTGGAAATCAGCTGAGTGGGGGGGCTAGGACAGGAAATGGGCTGATGGAGGGGCTAGAATAGGACTGGAAATGGGCTGTTGGGGGGTGCTAAGATTGGAAATGGGCTGTGGTGGGGGCTTGGATTGAAATGGACTCATGGAGGGGCTAGAACTGGAAGTAGGCTCATGGAGGGCTTGGATTGGAAATGGCTGAGTGGAGGGGAGCTAGGATTTGACATGGGCTTATGGTGGGGCTAGGAAAGGACTAGAAATGGGCTGATGGGGGGCTGGGATTGGAAATGAGCTGATGGAGGGACTCGGATAGGACTGGAAATG
Source organism: Ichthyophis bannanicus (assembly GCA_033557465.1). Classification (NCBI taxonomy): domain Eukaryota; kingdom Metazoa; phylum Chordata; class Amphibia; order Gymnophiona; family Ichthyophiidae; genus Ichthyophis; species Ichthyophis bannanicus. The sequence goes on from CM066035.1 coordinate 17,925,607, forward strand.
GATGGGGGAGCTAGGACTGGAAATGGGCTGATGGTGGGGCTAGGATAGGATTGGAAATGGGCTTATGGGTGGCTAAGACTGGAAATGGGCTGATGCGGGGACTAGAAGGGAGCGGATGCTGGGTGGGGCTGGAACTAGAATGGAACTGATGTTGGGGGAAGATTAGAATGGGATGGAGCTGGGAGAGGGAAAAAATATTTTGTGTGGGAGGGAAGACAAATCTACAATTGGCCGGATATTGGGAGAGTAAGTGGGGATTGAGGATGGAGGGGTAAAATTTGAATGGATGAAATAGGAATGAGGAAAGAGCAAAAGGAGAAAGATTAGTATATTAAAGCAGATGTAGAGAGAGAATGGAAAAAAACTAGAAGAGAGAAGGACAAATGGACAGCAGACGATGGAGAGTTAGCAGAAGACACAAAGAAATCAGAAGAAAGTGGCTGGAGCAATTGCAGCTGAAAAAAAATGCACAAAAGGTAGAAAAATATCTCTTTATTTTGAATTTATTAATTGGAATATGTCAGCTCTGGTAAATGTGCATCATTAACGTCTGCGCTTTGTTTAGTACAAGAGCAAATTAATGTATAGTTTTATTTCTACAGTGTTGAACATTCCAAGTTTGGCTTTTGGGATTCCCAGTTTAATTATTGTCGTCCTGTTTCTAAATTGTGATTCCTTGTTTGGTGATGGTCTATGTTCTGTTCATGTGTAACAGAGCTGAGGTATTCTGTTTATATAATTCCTATTTGACATTGCCACTTGTTCTCTTTCCCCAGTAGGTCATGTATTGTTATTCTCTGAAATGTATTGATTTAATATTTGCAGTGTTTCCTTTTGATAGGTAGGGTATGGTGCTTTGTGAGTCCTGGTAGTGCTGTTAGGATACGGCGGGTTTGCTATGGGTTCTAAATGGGCAGTGTTTGTAGTAGTTCCTAATGTGTCTGGCGGTTGGCACTGGATTATAGTAATGTAGAAATCTTTTAGTCTTTCTTTATCCATACACTCATTAAGAGGCATGTTTACTAAAAGTTAGTGTATGGTAGCATTATGCAAATATTTATGCAAATGAGGTCCCTTATGCAAATGAGGCCCCGCACCAAGTCTCCGCACATGGTCCCGCACCCCCCTTGGGCCGCCCCTGAGCATACTGGTTCCTCTTTCCGAGCCAACTCACCTCGGCATCACTCCTTGGGTTCGTTTTCTTTTTCTCAGTGTCCCTCGACCAGCACTTCGTGCCCTTTTTTAACCTGTAGGCCTCGGACCCTCACCCATGTTGAAGGACCTGTTTTTCCCTATAACCTCCAGCGGCTTCAAAAAATGTGATTGTTGCAATAAGATTATGTCCCTCACTGACCCACATGACTACTGCCTCTGTTGCCTCAGGCCAGACTACGACAACTGGGCCGCGACCTTTGCCAGCCCATGTCTGCAAAGGCCATCAAGAGCCGTCAATTGCAGCAAGAGAAGCGTTCCATAGATCTGACTCTGTGCCGGACTCCCCAGTGACACCACGCTCCAAGGCCCCTCTGGTGCTCAGGCTGCCGCGGAGTCCCACAGCCGCAGCTTCTCTGAGAGGAATTCCTCATAGGTGGAATGCAAGAAGAGCTTAAAAATCTCGAAGTCTACCTCGGATGAGGGGTCTGGAAAGTGGCTAAATCCCACACCAGGTCCCATAGTCCCTGGCGTGAGTCCAAGGGGTCAGAGCGGGAGCAGCCTCACGAGCTGCCCTGGAAGGAGTTATCAGCATTGGGCAACCAGCCGCAGACCTCCGAGGCCATCCTAGTCATGGACTCTCCTTTGATGAAACAGACGCCAGGCCCGAAGCCATCGGTGCCAGGAATTTCCCAGAGGTTGAACGCAAGAAGAGCTCGAAAACCTCAAAGACTACCTCTATTGACAGCTCTGGAAAAATGGCTAAATCCCACACCAGGCCCTGCAGTCCCCTGCATGAATCTGTGGGGTCAGAACAGGAGCGGCCTCACAAGCTGCCCTGGAAGGAGTCATCAGCGTCAGGCAACCAGTCTCGGACCTCCAAGGCCTTCCTAGTCAAGGACTCTCCCTCGATGGAACAGATGCTGAGCCCAAAGCCATCAGTGCCTGCGTTGAAGGGTGCAGAGCCATCTGGCATGGAGACCAGAATGGCAGCCTTGGTGCAGAGTATCATTGCCCTCCCGGCATAGCAGCAGGTGTTGATGTCCGGTTTCTCCGATTCATCCTGATGACCAGACCCTCGACCTCGAGGGCTTCCCCGGTTGTCGAGCCGATCCTCAAGCGCCACCCACCTCAAGAGACCCATCAGCATCGGATGAGGTCCCGTTCCTTGGGGCACCGGTCCTCTGTGCATACGGCTCAGACCACAGGTCACCTGAGGGGCACGGGCCTTCGGGCTCGAGGCCCAACTTTGGGAACCGCAGAGCCTTGGAGTCTTCCTCTGACTTTGAGTTAGACTGGGAGAATGAGGACGAGGAGTCCCCAGACACCCGGCGACACAGAGACATGCCCTCGGACCCATCTCTACCGGTGTCCCAGCACCGTTCGCTGCCCAAGGACGTTGCCTTCCTCAACTTTGTGCGGGATATGGCAAAGGCACTCGCGTTTCAGACTGAGGCGGAGGAAGATCCCCGCAGGGAGGAACTTGAGATCCTCCAGTACGAGGCCCCTCCGAAGGAGGTCCTCATGGTGCCCATCCCTCCAATCCTCGAGCGCCTCCTTCTCTGAATGGGGAAACACCAGTGTCGGTGCCCACTGTGAGCAGACGGCTCGACTCTATGTACCAAGTCTGCTGAAACCCGGGGTTTCAAAAAACCCTGCTCCCTCACAATTCTATGGTCATTGAGTCGGCCATGTGGCAACTCAAGAGCTAAAAGACTCATTCTTCGGTGCTCCCGAGTAGGGAGGCCCGGACTTTGGATGCCCTCAGCTGTAAATGCTACCAGGGCTTGATACTGGTTTGCCGAGTCCAATCCTACCAAGAACTGGCGAGGGAGCTCACTGGTTTCTCTTCAGGCCTCGATGGGGAACCTCTTCAGCAGTTGAAGTCACTGGCCTTGGCAGTCAAGGAGTGCTCAAAGTTCCTGTCTCAAGCAAGATATGATGGCTTCGAATTTTCAGCCAGAGGGGCCGTTGCGGGCATCGGGGCCTGACGCCAGGCATGGCTGCAGTTGTCTGACCTCAAATAATCGGTCCAGGACAAACTCATCGATGCCCCTTGCACTGGAGAGAATCTCTTTGAAAAACCCATGTCAGAAAAGGCTGCTGAGATAGAGACTGAGTTCCTGACCAGGACCAGACTCTGGAAGAAGACCTTGGTGCACCCCCGTAAGAGGTTCCTGGGGAAGAAGCCTTTCTTCCTGAGAAAGAAGGGGGTGTTTGGTAATGCCTCACAGTACCAGGCCTTTTCTGCCCCACAGCAGGGGAACAGTCCAAGGGGCAAGGGCATCGCCTCCGCAAGCCTAAGACCTAAGCACTGACCCCGGCCCAGCCTGGAGGGAGTTTTTGACTCCTTGGGTATGGCCTCCTCTCCCCCAGGAGGCCCTCAGCAACCCACAGGAGGGCGTCTGGCTCTGTTTGCCCAAAGGTGGTCCTCTGTCACCACCTATTCCTAGGTGCTGCAAGCAATCAAGGTGGGATACATCCACCTCCACCTGCAACAGACGCCACCCTCGTTCTTCCCAGGAGAACCTGTAAGGCCTTGCCTTCACCAAACTCTGCTCCTCACCAAGCTCACAGGCCTCCTCATGGACAAGGCAGTGGAACCAGTGCCCAAATTTCTCTGGGGCAATGACTTCTACTCCAGATATTTTCTCGTTCCCAAGCAAGCAGGGAACCCCTCAGGTCTTGCGAGAGTCTCTCAGTTGGGACTCAACTGCTTCAGCTCATGGCTCACCTTTTTTGGTCACTTATGGAGTTTTATACAGGTTCTCGATAGCCTGTAGCTGGGAAGTCCCATATGTGAGGACTGACTTCCTGCTTGTTCCTGGAGAAAGCATAATTACTCACCTGTAACAGGTATTCTCTGGGGACAGCAGGAATCAGTCCTCACAACCCTCCCTCCACCCCTTGGAGTTGCTGCTTTACCCTATTTTATTTTTGCCGTCTCAGCTATGTCATTAGACTGAAGCAAGTTGCCACCCTTGGGCGAGAAGGGGACCATGCATGTGTGGTGCATCTCCCAAATGCTTTCTTTGAAAGCTGGGGAGATGCTTCTGTGCGGGCTCCATCAGTGCCGACGTCGCCTATATGTAAGGACTGATTCCTGCTGTGCCTAGAGAACACCTGTTACAGGTGAGTAACTATGCTATCTGTGCAGTTTTATGCGTATTTGTTTATAATTTTTTATTCATTTTTAAGCTGTGTTGTTTTTATTTGGGACTGGCACTTAATATACCACCTACACACAAATATCAGAGCAGTTTACAACAAAATTATACGTTGCTGGGAAAAGAAAGAGAACACCAATAACTAGACAGGAAAGGAACAGGGAGAGAAAAGAACAAAGAGCAACAGTAAAAAGAGATAGAAAAGAAGAAAACATTGTCACCATGGAAGGTGAGGCAGGGGAAGGAGGATGGAGGAAGGTCAAAGACTGTGCAAAAAAGGTGGGTCTTTAACTGTGCCTTAAAACTAATGAAGGAGGGTTCCAAGTGAAGGGCCGATGGGAGCGAGTTCCAGAGTCGAGGGCCAAGGAAAAAGAAGGCAGAGGACTGGGTGGATTCTAGATGGGCCTGAGACAGGGACGGGAGGGACATGCGTTTGGTGTGTATAGACTTAAGTGAACACTGAGGGGTATAGAGACGTACCAGATTAGAAAGGTAAAGTGGTATACCAGTATGGATTGCTTTATGGACAAAGGTGAGAATTTTGTATTGTATTCTGAAGGTCACGGGAAGTCAGTGGAGATGAATGAGAAGTGGAGTAATATGACCTGAGCGGGAAGCATAGGTCAGGATATGTGCAGCCGTTTTTTGGACAAGTTGAAGTCTGCGTAGTTGATACTGAGGGAAGCCATCTAGTGAGACGCTGCAGTAGTCCAGGCGGGACATAACGAGGGATAGGAACAGCATGGTCAAAGAGGGTGCAGAAAGGAAGGGGCGGACAGCACGGAGTTGCCTCAGAGAGTGGAAAGAACGCTGCACAATGGTTGTTTGATATTTGGCAGGATTTCCTCTGTATTTTTGTGTGTGTTGGTAAACAAGAGACCAGGGTTTAATCCCCACTAGCACTCCTTGTGACCTTGGGCAAGTTACTTAACCCTCCATTGCCTCGGAAGAAAGGCCTGGCAATCTACTTCCGGTCACACTGCCAAGAAAAGCCAGGAACTGCCAGGTTGCCAGGAGTCAGCATTGACTCAAAGGTGCACACACATAGTATAGAGCAGAAGGCGTTGCAGCTGATCCAAGCTGAGAAACAAGGTGTGTATCATTAACCTCCACTAGCTGTTACTACTACTATTACTATTACTACTGATCATTTGTATAGCGCTACAAGGCGTACGCAGTGCTGTAGGACACATGTAAGAGACAGTTCCTGCTCATCGGAGCTTACAATCTAGTCGAGACAAACACCACAACGGTTGAAGAGAGGGATACAACTAGGGATTGGAAAGGAAACTAATAAGTGAATAAGAAAACAAAAGCGGCCTTGAAGAGGAGTTTTCAGCATGGATTTGAAAAGGGCCAGAGATGAAGCCTGACGTACAAACTCAGGCAATTTGTTCCAGGCATAAGGAGCGGCAAGGTGAAAAGACTGAAGTCTGGAGTTGGCAGTAGAAGAGAAGGGCACAGATAGAAGTGATCTGGTAATGAGGAGCAGCAGAATAAGTGCACTTATAGGTCAGTAGGAGGAATTTGAACTGGATTCGGAAACAGATAGGAAGTCAATGAAGCAACTTGAGGAGAGAGGGGTTATATGAGCATATCGAGGCTGGTGGAAGATTAGTCCTGCAGCTGAGTTTTGAACAGATTGAAGGGGTGAGAAATTATTCAGAGGGAGACCAGCAAGGAGGAGGTTGCAATAGTCTAGAACGGAAGTGACTAAAGAGTGGATAAGTGTCTTAGCAGTGTGTTAAGAAAGGAAGAGGCAAATTTTGCTGATATTATAGAGAAAGAAACGACAGGTTTTAGCTATCAGTTCGATGTGTGAGGAGAAGGAGAGGGAGGAGTCAAAGATAACCCCAAGGTTACAAGCCGAGGAAACAGGGAGTAGTAGAGCATTATCCACAGAGATTGAGAAAAGAGGAAGTGGGGGAAGTGGGTTTAGGGGGAAAATAAGAAGTTCAGTTTTGGTCATGTTCCAATTTCAAATGAAGGTGAGATCCAGGCAGCAATGCCAGGCAGGCAGAGATTCGGGCCTGGATTGTCAAAGAGATTTCAGGTGTCAAGAGGTAGATCTGGGAGTCGTCAGCATAAAGATAGTATGGAAAACCATAGGAGGAGATGAGTGCAACCAGAGACTGGGTATAGAGGGATAAATGGAGCAGACCCAAGACCACCAACTGAGAGCAGGATAGCAGCGGAGGAGGATCCACCAGCACAAACGCTGAACGTGCAATGGGAGAGATAAGAAGAGAACCATATAGTACAAAGCCCTTGAAACCAAGCAAGGACAAAGTATCGAGGATAAGATAGTAATCAACAGCAGCAGAGAGGTCAAGAAGGATGCAAATCAAGTAAAGACCCTTGGATTTTGCCAGGAATAGGTCACTGGAGACTGGCAACAGCCGTTTTAGTAGAATGTAAAGGACAAGAGCCAGATTGCAGTGGATCCAGAAGGTCTTGAGAGGAGAGAAAGTCAAGGCAACAGCAGTGAACGGTACGGAATGGTATGGTAGTTTAGCAATAAAAGGGAGGAGAGAGATGGGTCAATTAATTAGAAGGACAGGTAGGGTCAAGTGAGGGTTTCTTGAGGAGAGGTGTTACCACAGCATGCTTGAAGGCTGCAGGAACAGTTGCAGTGGAGAGCGAGAGGTTGAGAATATGAGAGATGGAAGGAACAATAATGGAGGAAATGGACCTTAGGAGACGGGTGGGAATAAGATCAGAGGATCAGGTAGTGAGTTTGGAGGAGAAAAGAAGATGTGTGATTTCCTCCTCAGAGTTCTTAGAAAAGGAAGAAAGGGTGGCAAAGGTTGAGGGGAGGGGGAGTTGGGAGTGAAAAGGGGGAAGAGGGGATGGATGGCGTTGACCTCGTGGATAATGGGAGTGTAATCTTGTGGACTTTGTCATGGAAATAGTCAGCCAAAGTTTAGAGGGTAGAGAGGGAAGGAGGGGTCGGAGGTGGAGGCACCTTGAAGAAAGAGTTGAGAGTTGCAAAGAGACGGCAAGGGTTAGAGGCAAGGGAGTTAGTCAGGTGGACATAATAGTCTTGTTTGACGAGTGCTATAGCTGACTGGAAAGAGGCAAGCATGAATTTGAAGTGAAGAAAGTCTTAGATAGACTCATTCACACCAAGCTTTCACATCCACCTCAACATGAATATGCTAATATCCTAAACATCATTGAGAGATTACCCATGATCTGGCCACAATGCCTCAGCTCTTTCGGTCTCCGGTCCCTCAAGCAGCAAGAAATAAGCAGAGAGTAACGGAGAACACAAAAAATCAAACACAAAGTTCTACTTTATATGAGCTCAGAGGGAAGTCAACAGAAGGTCTATGGACACAGCACAGTTCCACTTGTATTGGATTCAAAGTCTTCCTCCCTTGAAGCCCTTTTTATTATAGAAAAAGAGGAAGTAACATAGTCATTAATCATAAATATGAAATAACACAAGGTGTCGCTAGAATTCTTTTATTTATTTATTTACAGTTTTTATATACCGCGCTCTTTGGTATCAGCGCGGTTTACAGATAACAAATTTTTGCATTAGAACAATATTTTGCTTACATTACAACAGGGTCAGTAACCTGGAAGTAACAGGGGAAACTATATACAAAACGGATATTTCACCTGTGGACAATTTACAGTTCACATAACACATTGAAAATCATGGTGTAGAAAATTTGAGGTCTATGGACTTTTGGGTGTTCAGAGGGTCTGATTCATGTTCTATCAGGGCTATGTTGTTGGGGTGTCAGAGGCTGTGTGGGTGATTTGAGAGATGGGGGGAGGGGGCGTAGGGTTAGTGCCTAAAAGGTGAAGACAGAATAGGTAGTGTTTAAGGACCTTTCTAAATTGGGAGAGGTCCTTTATTGATCGGATATGCGGAGGGAGATTGTTCCAGCATGTTGGAGCGAATAAGGTGAAGGCCCTATCTCAGGTTGCTTGGTTACATTTAGTGTACTCATTTGGTATAGCGAGGGTATTAGCGGCTGCTGATCTTCTTAGCCTGTTCGTGGGAGTGTTGATAAGAAGTGAAGATAGGGAAGGTGGGGCTATCTGATTGATTGCTTTAAAGGAAAGCAATAGTGCTTTGTAAGTGATCCTGGCTTGAAGGGGTAGCCAGTGAAGCTCTGTTAGTATAGGAGTGATGTGGTCCCTTCTGAAGGTACAGCAGAGGATACGGGCTGCTGAGTTCATCGCCAATTGAAGTGGGTTGAGGGTGCTCTTGGGCAGACCGTGTAGGATGATATTGGCGTAGTCAAAATGTGGTGTCACAAGGGATTGGAAGATTGTTCTGAAATCATTAGGGGCAAGTAGAGGTCTTAGGTGTTTCAGCGTTCTTATTTTATTGTAGATGGATTTGACAGTCTGCTTTATGTGATCTTTGAAGGTCAGTTCTTGATCTATGGTGACTCCCAGGTAGCGAATCGATGATTTACACGGTAGTTCCACGTCTCTCACCTTCAATGTTGTGGGGGGAGAGAATTTCTTATTCCTGGTTACGAATAGGACTTCGGTTTTCTTGAAGTTTATTCGCAGATTCTGGGATAAGAACCAGTCCGTAATCGCGTTGAAGCAATCGATTATTGGGGAGAAGTTGGGGGCCTTGATGTTTATTGGGGTGAATATCAGGACATCATCTGCATAGATCAAACTGGAGATGTTGAATGCTCTGATGATTTCACAGATGGGTTAAATAGTAAAGCAGATGTTAAATAGTAAATAGTAAAGCAGATGTTAAATAGTAAAGCAGATAAAGAGGATCCTTGAGGTACACCCTGTTGTTGATGGAAAGGATCAGATGTTGAGGATCCTATCCGGACCTGTTGCCAGTGGTTAGTTAGGTAGGATCTACACCATTCCCAAGCCGATCCCTGAACTCCCTTTTCTTGGAGGCGGTGGAGAAGTTGCACATGGTTAACTGAGTCAAAAGCTGCCGAGATATCAAGGAAGATAAGGATGAATCCATTTTCAATTTTGTCAATCCCTCTTGATAAGGTGTTGATAAGTAATGTGAGTAAGGTCTCTATACCGTGGGACTCACGGAACCCGTGTTGGCAGGGATCAAGTGGGGCTGAAATATCTATGTGCTGCTGCAATTGGATTTGGACCACCTTCTCGATGATTTTGGCTAGAAGGGGTATACTTGAAATTGGACGATAGGAGTCTGTTTTCGCTGGGTCGAGTTTATTGTTTTTCAGGAGAGGGCATATGGAAGTTTGCTTGAGAGATGTTGGGAATGATCCAGTTGTGAAGGAAAGCTGCATGATGAGGGCTAGTGTGGGGCTTATTTCGGCACGCATCGTTCTAATCCAATAAGCAGGGCATGGATCGTTTGGGGCTGTAGTAGTATTCAAGGTAGCAATAAGGTCAGTGATGAATTTCACCGTGGGAGCGACAACATTTCTTAGTGGCTGTATCGTAGAAACGGAGTTGGGTGTACAACTTGGTGTCGATTTTGTATTAATAGTTTTAGATTGAAGGTAGTCTGCATAGGACTGAGGCTGAATTAATATTGTTTGGTTGGAGGATGGTGCCTTAGTTAGGGATTTAGCAATGTTAAAGAGGTCTCGTGGTTTGTTCAACGATCGGAGAAGGGTTTCTGTATGGTGTTCTCTCATTTTTCCAGCTATTTTCTCCCGGTGTTGCTTTAGGGCATTTTCGTAATTCATTTTGTCGGTGGGGGCTCGTGATCTGCGCCATTTTCTCTCTTGTTTTCTTAGCTTCTGGAGGGATAGTCGTAATTCAGCCGAGAACCATGGTGTTGGATTTCTACTTTTTGTTGGTGTGCTGGATGCTGGTGGTCTACTCGAGGAAGGTAGTTGTGAAGAGGAGTTCAGAGTGGTGTACCAATTTTTGATCAGTTCTTCAAGGTCTTTGGCTGGTTCACGAAGAGTTGGAAGAGTATGGCTGATGAAGTCATCCTTATCGAGCATTTTGAAACGGGTTGTTGATCCTGATGAGACCATATTTGTCTGTCTTGTTGGGATAAGGTTTTGCTGATATGGGACCTGGAAGGATATCAAGTTATGGTCTGACCATGGTACAGGGGTAAGTGATAGGTTAAAGTTGGTGTTTGCTATAGACTGGGGTGTGAAAATGAGATCAAGGGTGTTCCCCTTGATGTGAGTAGGGGAGCTGACTAGTTGTGAGTAATTGAGCTCAGACATGGCATCAAGGAATGTGGTAGAGTGGCTAGGGTGAAGTGAGGTGAGGTTGAAGTCACCAATTAACCAGTTGGATTTGTGTGGGCTTTCGGGGTTGCAGGCAAGCTCTATTATGCTAGATAGATCTTCTGGTGGTGAGGATGGAGCTCTGTATATGAGATTTAGGGTGATATGTTTGTTAGCTATAGAAACTAAGTCCATGTGTGTGGTACTCCTAGAGGATAGTAGATTAAATTGGAGGTTAGTTCTTAATAGAATGAAGACTCCACCTCCTCTTCGGGCTGTTCTGTGACAGGTGTGTATTGAGTATGCTGGGGGGATGAGTTGGTTTATGAGGACATTGTCCGTGTCTGCTAACCATGATTCGGTGACCAGGAGGAGGTCTAAATTCAGCTTTGTAATAAGATCTGTAATGGCTGGCCACTTTTTACGCACTGAGCGAGCGTTGATGAGTGCACAATTTAGATTAATATGTGAGGGAGTAGGATTGGGTTTGGAGCTTGTGATAAGGAAGCTTATCATAGCTCAGGTAGGAGCTATAGAAAAGATGATGTGACTCTGAACAAGCAACCTGTCAGTTCTGGTAGAAGTAAGAAAACAGAGTTTTCACATAAGACTACCAGTCCCAGAATGCACCAGGTTTCCAGCAGCCATGAGAGGGGCTGAAGTGAGAAAATGTGTGTGCAATCAAGAGAGCTATGAGGTAATCCCTAAGCACTCAACTCAAAGGGCAGGGCCTGATTCAACACAGCTGCGCTGTGTTAAGGAGGAGCACACATTAGAACAGAATAAGAATAGAGCTTATTCTACAGGTAACAGCTACAGAAAGAGCTTCAGAGACAGAGACAGCAACGGCTACAAGCTCCAGTCCAGCTACAGGTTTAAGCATCACCTGGAGAAGCAGAAGCCAAGCCAAGCGGATAGAGAGAGAAGGAAACTCTCTGGAAGGAAGAGAAGAAAGGCCATTGGAAGGTCTGGGAGATTCCAAGGCAGTACCTATATTGGGAGGTATTCCAAATGCCAGCAGAGTCCATTGGACTGGAGTCCGCCAGAGGAATGGAATGGCAGAAATAGGAATCACCAGTGGCTACCTGGAAGAGAGAAGACTGCACGTGGAAAGGACTTTCAGACCTATGCCAGAAGGTATGTGAGGAAAGATCCAGTGTCCAGGGATCAAGATTGGAAGGCTGGACATCAGAATTGGATTACATACTGGCCAGGCTATACAGAGAGGAATTATGATAGCAGGAGAGGCTCAGGTATGAACACTGATCCAGACCCTATCTATAATAGTGAATGGCAGCAAGGGAATAAGCATTCTCATGATAGTGCCTTAATGAAAGACTCGTCTGTGCCAATGTATGATAGTGACCCTATGCTGATTGAGGAAGGGGGAGATACAGCAGATGAAACTATTTACATGGACTGTTCTCTATCTAAATGCTATTGCTAGTTTTCTGTGAGCAAACACATCAGCCATCACAAAGAAACCTAACTTTGTTCTTTATTTCCACTGCAAACAGCTCTTAAAGCAGGATTTGGGTTCACACAGTAGCAGCCAGCCAGCTAAAGGCTTTCAGCTGGTCAATTGATAGTAATTAAAGCTGCACCTGATTGTGTGTGTGAGCAAGAGAGAATCACTGCTGGGATCTGCGTGGAAAATAAGCAGAAGTTAACCTAACAAGCAAAGTTTATTCATTTCTTTGTGCCTTTTCATTTGGTAATTATTTGCTAAGAAAACATTAGCTAATTGCCTGACAAGCTGAAGGTTGTTTTCGGATTTGCTTTGTGACTTTATGTTATCCATTTAAACACTGCAAGCAAGTAACCTCATTTATATTGCTAACAAGCATACTTGTGCTGGGTGAATTAAACCCCATCAATAAAAGAAGTATTTTATTGACCTTACCACTGGTTTCACAACTCAAGTATTGTCTTCAGCTGTGTTTGGGAGTGAAAGAACTACATTGCCCACAATACCTTGCGAGAATCATATGAATATATGCATCGTCAAGATTGTGTAAGTTCTCACCCTAGGCAGCCGTCTGACAAATGGCGTAGTTTTTCGGATTGCTTTTGCACCAAGAGGATTTATTTGCTGTGGATTACAAATAAAATTCAAGTTTGAAGCTGAAAGAAGATTTTTTTTCCCTCATCTACACTTTGGAGGAGAAGTGGTTGTTCCAGGAAGCTGTCCCAGATGAAAAGACCCTGTAAAAAGCTGGATTCATCACTGAGACAAGGTAATATGTACCTGGGCATGTCTAGTGGTGGATGTGTGTAAGCACAGGGGGTAATTGAAAAAAAAAAAGTTGAAAAAAAACACACCTGGTTGGAAGGTGCTGCACTTTGGGTTTTTTTTCTTTATTTCTTGCAGGGGTCAAGATGGATCCGAGGGAGATGGCTCAGTGGATGGCAGCCCAATTTAGCAAGCAGCAGGAGCTATCACAGCAGGCCCAGGACACTGCTATGAAGGCCTTAATGGAACAGCAGAAACCAGTGCTTGATCTGGTGCAAGCTCTAGTTCAGCTGCAGAGCCAAAGTGGAACAGATGCAAGACCAGCAGTTAGTACTGGTACACCACATGTGGACAGTGTGGGACTCAATCAAGGGATTGGGGCATTTAATTTTGGGAAATTAACTCCAGATGATAATGTTGATGATTTTCTAGAGTCTTTTGAAAGAGTGGCACAGGCTCTAGCATGGCCAGAGACCCAGTGGGCAGTAAGGCTGGCAGCCTCATTAACTGGAGAGGCACTTGCAGCTTACAGAGCAATGCCAGCAGCCCAGGCTTTGATTTATAAGGATGTAAAGGCAGCTATTAGAGATCGCCTAGGGTTGTCTATTTCAGAGTATAGGCGAATGTTTAGAGCTGTTACATTGAAAGTGGGTGAGACACCCAGGGCTCTGAGTCAGAGAATCAGAAGTTTAGCTGTAAAATGGTTGGAGCCTGAGCAAAAGACAGTAGAAATGTTATTAGATATTATAATGCTGGAACAATTTATGCTTGGGGTACCTAAAGATTTGAATGTTTTTCTTATACAGCAAAATTGCCAAAATCTTGGAGAGGCAACCATGCTAGCCGAGAGATTCTTGGAAGCCACGCAGGCTTGCCATAGAATGGGTGGCCCTCTAAAGATGGATGCTGAGGCTAAATGTGCTGTATCAGAAAAGAGAATAATTAAGAATGTTTCTGAAAATGAATGTACTGTATCAAACCAGATGACACAGTGGAATAGAAAGAAATGTTTCAAGTGTGGAAAAGTGGGACACTTAGAGAAGAGATGCCAGACACACACTAGTTTAATGGGTCTGGATTTAAAACAGCCCAAGGAAGGATTTCTTTTGATGGTTGATGTGCAGGGAATTACCACAAATGCATTATTAGACTCTGGGGCAGACCAGAGTATGATGTCAAAAAGGCTTTGGAAGAGGATAGAGGCCCAAGAAAGATTTGTGCCTAGAACCCCTGAAAGCCAAGTTCACATCAGATGCATTCATGGTGCTGCATCATCATATCCCACCTATAGGCTAAAGGTTAAGTGCCTAGGGAAACAAGAGGAAGTCCTGTTAGCAGTGGTGCCTAGGCTACCCTTTGATTTGGTTCTAGGAAGAGACTGGCCAAGATTTAAGCAGGGTCTAGTGGAAGGACTAGGAAAGAAGGAGGGAGAAGGTTTAATGGTAGTAGCTCCCGGGCCTTTATTTGGAAGTCCTCAGACCCCAGCTAAAAAGATGGTTAAGCGTCCAGAAGACCAAGCTACCCCAAAGCAGATATTCGTCCTAAAGTACCATAAGGTCTCTGAGAAGGCCCAAGCTCCTAAGCGGGCAACCCCTCAATCTGCTGGGTTTGACCTGTGCAGCATAGAGAATGTGACTGTACCTAGCCAAGGGAGAGCCCTGGTTGACACCGTTCTCCAAGTGGAAATACCTATTGGATGTTATGGGAGAGTAGCCCCAAGGTCCGGATTAGCCCTTAAATATTTCATCGATGTGGGTGCAGGAGTAATTGATCCCGATTACAGGGGCAATATTAAAGTTCTGTTGTTTAACTTTGGACAGAATGAGTATCACGTGAAGACAGGAGACAAAATTGCCCAATTGATCTGTGAGAGGCTGGGTTTTCCACCTGTGGAGGAGGTCACATCCCTAGAGAATTCTGAACGTGGAGCCAAAGGCTTTGGTTCTACTGATGTCAAAGGGGTTAAAAGCTTAGCTGCCACCTGTGCCCGAGAGAGGGAGGTGAGTGAAGAGGAAGATTTGGGACCCCAGGTATCTGATTGTAAAGAAAAATCAGAGCCCCAAATAGGTGAGGACCTGACAATGGTACAACAGGAAGAAATTAGGAAGTTGCTTAAGGAATTCCCAGATGTGTTGACACCCATACCTGGGGAGACCCATTTGGTGGCCCATGAAATAATAACTCCACCTGGGAAATTGGTTCGTCAAAGGCCATACCGCTTGCCTGAAGCCAAAAGACAGGAGGTAGTGGCACAAGTCCAAGAGATGTTCGACATGGGGGTAATAGAGGAGTCAAAGAGTCCATGGAATAGCCCCATAGTCCTGGTGCCGAAGCCTGATGGATCCTTAAGATTTTGTATTGACTTCCGTCAGGTAAACGCCATATCAGTTTTTGATGCATATCCAATGCCAAGAATTGAGGAGCTGTTGGACCAGCTGGGACAGGCTCAATACTTAACCACCCTTGATATGACAAAAGGATATTGGCAAATCCCTCTCACCAGGGAGTCGAAGCCGAAGACTGCGTTCAGCACCCCCGTTGGCCTTTTCCAGTTCAAGAGGATGCCTTTCGGACTGCATGGAGCAGCGGCTACCTGCCAAAGGTTAGTGGATCAGGTACTTCGACCCCACCAAAGTTATGCTTTTGCATACATGGATGATGTCATAATCCATAGTAACACCTGGGCGGAGCATTTGAAGAGGATCAGGGCAGTCTTGTGCTCTATGAAGCAAGCGGGAATCACTTTAAACCCAAAGAAGTGTGCCTTTGCAAATAGGGAGGTAAAATACCTAGGCCACCTAGTGGGAAGAGGAAAAATTAAACCTCTATTAAGCAAAATAGATAGCATCAGGAATTTTCCTCCTCCAACAACAAAGAAACAACTAAGAAGTTTCTTAGGACTTATTGGATACTACCGCCGGTTTATACCGCAATTCGCAGAGAAAAGTGCCATTTTCACGGATATGCTGCGAAAGAATTGTCCAAACCAGATAAAGTGGACACCAGAAGCTGAAAAAGCGTTTTCAATATTAAAGGAAAAATTGTGTACAGGACCGGTACTGAAAGGAGTAGACTTCAAGAAACCCTTTCTGGTTCAAACCGATGCATCGGATGTAGGGCTAGGAGCGGTCCTATCCCAGTGCCATGATGGGGAGGAGCATCCTGTGATGTACCTAAGCAGGAAGTTGTCACCGGCTGAACAAAAGTATTCCACGATAGAAAAAGAGTGTTTGGCTATCAAGTGGTCAGTGGAGGCATTAAGGTTTTACCTTACAGGGAGAAAGTTCCAGTTGGTCACGGACCATGCCCCACTTAAGTGGTTGCAGCAAATGAAGAACCACAATGCCAGGTTGACACGCTGGTACATGGCCTTACAGGCGTTTGATTTTCAGGTTGAACATCGTGCCAGGAAGTTACACAAGAATGCGGATGCACTTTCCCGTATTACGGACTGTAGAGAAGAAATTTCACCAGTAAAACCAGTCCGTAATAACTTAAACAGGGGGGTATGTGATAAGGAAGCTTATCATAGCTCAGGTAGGAGCTATAGAAAAGATGATGTGACTCTGAACAAGCAACCTGTCAGTTCTGGTAGAAGTAAGAAAACAGAGTTTTCACATAAAAGACTACCAGTCCCAGAATGCACCAGGTTTCCAGCAGCCATGAGAGGGGCTGAAGTGAGAAAATGTGTGTGCAATCAAGAGAGCTATGAGGTAATCCCTAAGCACTCAACTCAAAGGGCAGGGCCTGATTCAACACAGCTGCGCTGTGTTAGGGAGGAGCACACATTAGAACAGAATAAGAATAGAGCTTATTCTACAGGTAACAGCTACAGAAAGAGCTTCAGAGACAGAGACAGCAACGGCTACAAGCTCCAGTCCAGCTACAGGTTTAAGCATCACCTGGAGAAGCAGAAGCCAAGCCAAGCGGATAGAGAGAGAAGGAAACTCTCTGGAAGGAAGAGAAGAAAGGCCATTGGAAGGTCTGGGAGATTCCAAGGCAGTACCTTTACTGGGAGGTATTCCAAATGCCAGCAGAGTCCATTGGACTGGAGTCCGCCAGAGGAATGGAATGGCAGAGATAGGAATCACCAGTGGCTACCTGGAAGAGAGAAGACTGCACGTGGAAAGGACTTTCAGACCTATGCCAGAAGGTATGTGAGGAAAGATCCAGTGTCCAGGGATCAAGATTGGAAGGCTGGACATCAGAATTGGATTACATACTGGCCAGGCTATACAGAGAGGAATTATGATAGCAGGAGAGGCTCAGGTATGAACACTGATCCAGACCCTATCTATAATAGTGAATGGCAGCAAGGGAATAAGCATTCTCATGATAGTGCCTTAATGAAAGACTCGTCTGTGCCAATGTATGATAGTGACCCTATGCTGATTGAGGAAGGGGGAGATACAGCAGATGAAACTATTTACATGGACTGTTCTCTATCTAAATGCTATTGCTAGTTTTCTGTGAGCAAACACATCAGCCATCACAAAGAAACCTAACTTTGTTCTTTATTTCCACTGCAAACAGCTCTTAAAGCAGGATTTGGGTTCACACAGTAGCAGCCAGCCAGCTAAAGGCTTTCAGCTGGTCAATTGATAGTAATTAAAGCTGCACCTGATTGTGTGTGTGAGCAAGAGAGAATCACTGCTGGGATCTGCGTGGAAAATAAGCAGAAGTTAACCTAACAAGCAAAGTTTATTCATTTCTTTGTGCCTTTTCATTTGGTAATTATTTGCTAAGAAAACATTAGCTAATTGCCTGACAAGCTGAAGGTTGTTTTCGGATTTGCTTTGTGACTTTATGTTATTCATTTAAACACTGCAAGCAAGTAACCTCATTTATATTGCTAACAAGCATACTTGTGCTGGGTGAATTAAACCCCATCAATAAAAGAAGTATTTTATTGACCTTACCACTGGTTTCACAACTCAAGTATTGTCTTCAGCTGTGTTTGGGAGTGAAAGAACTACATTACCCACAATACCTTGCGAGAATCATATGAATATATGCATCGTCAAGATTGTGTAAGTTCTCACCCTAGGCAGCCGTCTGACAAGCTGCTAGCAGTGTTAAGGGAGATATATAGTAGTGCTAACTAACACCACTCACTAGACTCAGATTCCTTTTACAGAGTAAGAGCTGATTAGTTACATTTATGATTTCTCGATAATTTTCTGTAATCTGCTGATTTCTCAAACTATATTTAATTTCCAGTATATGTTATGATCAAAGGTCCCTGTTGTTGTTGTTGTTAAGTGCCGTCGAGTCGGAGTCGACTCATGGCGACCCTCTGGATAGCTATCCTAAATTGTGTTCGGTCTTCAGTCAGGCGGCTCATTGTTGACAGACTGGTACCCGTAGCTGCTGTTATTGTAAAAGGTCCCTAATTCTCAGAAAGTTCATAAGATTTTGCTGAAGTATGCAAGCCTTAGTTTGACCTTTACAGTAACAATTTGCAGTGACACTTTTACAGCTAGTTAGGTCCTTTCTGGTACAATGCTTATGATTACAATTTCAACATAACTCATGATCAGCAGCACGTACTTCTTGTTACTTGCTATTGTTAGCCTTGATAATATGGTTTCAAGCTTAAACCAATTTTTACAAACCTGTCACTTCTGCCTCTTCCTCAACTTCAATAGTGCCATAGGTTGAATCAATAGTGGCATATGCTATATCAAGGGTAGGATCGGCTGTCTCAGCTATCTCATCTACGTACCTGGGGATGGGTGTCCTTGCCTGTACCTCCATTCCTTCAATCATGAAGGCAGATAAAGGCCAAAAATGGTGCATCCAGTCTACCCAGTTGGGATTCGGCCACTTTGGGTTAATGAGCATACAGATTCCTATATGCAAGCCAAGGTCAGCCCCCACCCTCTCATTTTGTCTGGCCTGTTAACTCTTCATCTGCCATTGCTCACTATATCTGTTGCAAGCATCTTTAAAAAAATTTATACATCTGCTACAAGGCCACTTCAGGCTTTGCCATCAGTAGTTTAGGTGCATACATAACAAGTACTTAATCTAATACCCTGACACCCTTTCATGTGTTACTACAGAATTTTGTAGTAATCTGCACAGCCTGCATATACTCATTGAAGTTTGAATTTTAACTATGTTCCTTCCTTCTAGGCTATTCCAGTGACTTCATGAAAGCCAGATGCATCTGTAGCACTGCAGTTAGAGTGGTAACAACCTCTCCATGTAGTATATCTCAGTGACTCCATGGAAACTTGATTCATTCTTAAAAATCTTGGGCCCGATATTTAAAGGCATTTGCATGGTTTGCAGACCATTCAGATGTCTTAACTTATTTTTTCCATTTTAACTTTTTATTAATGATTTCAATACCAAACACAAACATTTTTTTACACATCTTAATACATTTTGCCCACCATTTGTGCATGCCCAATTATTTTATCCCCTCCTTGCTTCTACAACCTTACATAATATCTAACCTACTTACGGCCTCCTCCTTCCCACCCCCTTCCCTCCCACCCCCTCCCTTCCCCACTAGCACTCAGCATTTATTCATTCATCTACCTCTCATCCTTCCACGCTTATGTATCGCAGATCGTTACGCACCTTCACCATTTGACTCTCTACATGTGTTGTTTGCCCGAAACATTCTTTACTAAGATGCTACTCCCTGTCTTCCTCTCCTCACACCATCCTTCCATGTTTCCAGCCACTTCCACACACCGTTCCATTGTTCCGCACTCTTCTCCCCTTTCCCTTGTCTCAACCCCGTCAGCCGTTGCATCAACCTCACGTCAGCCACTCTTCTGACAAAACTTGCACATTGTGGTGGACCCGATCCCATCCAATGTTGTGCTATCTCACATCGTGCGGCCACTATGCAATAATGCAGCACCCCCCTATCTCTTTTTGAAATCTCCTCCTCAAGTTGATGCAGTAAGCATACCTCTGGTTTCCTTTGCAATCTATACCCTGTCATTTCCGCAATCATATCCAATACTTTTACCCAGTACACTTGAATCTTTCCACACCTCCACCACATGTGTAACCAATCCCCTCTCTCTTGGCATCCCCTCCAGCATTCATCCGTGTGTCCCACTCCAACTTGTCTTTGACATCCTGGTGTCCAATACCAATGATATAGCACTTTATATGCATTTTCTTTTACTTGTGTGGCAATTGATAAGAACATAAAACATGCCATACTGGGTCAGACCAAGGTCCATCAAGCCCAGTATCCTGTTTCCAACAGTGACCAATCTAGGTCATAGGTACCTAGCAGTTTCCCCAAAAGACACAGGTTCCACAATGCTTGTATTGGGTCAAGGATTGATATCCTGGGTCCCTTCTTAATAATGATTTATGGACCTTACCTCCGGGAACTTGTCCAAACCTTTTTTTAAAGCCAGCTACAGTAACAGCCTTTACTACATCCTCCGGTAACAAATTCCAGAGTTTGATTACACGTTGAGTGAAAAAATATTTTCTTTTATTAGTCTTAAATACTTTACCTAGTAGCTGCATTGCATGTCTCCTAGTCTTTCTATATTCTGATAACGTAAACAATCGATCTACGTTTACCTGTTCCACTCCGTTCATTAATTTATAGACTTCTATCATATCTCCCCTCAGCCGTCTCTTTTGCAGGTTAAAGAGCCCTAACATTTTTAGCCTTTCTTCATAGGGGTATCCTCCATCCCCTTTACCATTTTGGTGGCTCTTCTCTGAACCTTTTCTAATAATGCTATATCCTGTTTAAGATACGGCGATCAGAATTGCACACAATATTCAAGGTGCGGTCTCACCATGGAATGATATAGAGGCATTATAATATCCTTTGTTTTATTTTCCATTCCTTTCCTTATGATACCTAGCATTCTATTTGCTCTCTTGGCCGCCGCTGCACACTGGGCCGAGGATTTTAACATGTTATCCACAATGACGCCTAAATCTTTTTCCTGGGTGGTGGTTCCTAATGTGGAACCTTGCATTGTGTAACCATAGTTTGGGTTGTTCCTCCCTAGGTGCATAACCTTGCACTTGTCCACATTAAATTTCATCTGCCATTTTGATGCTCAGTCTTCCAATTTATCAAGGTCCTCTTGCAATTTTCCACAGTCCTCTTGGGTTTTAACAACTTTAAATAGTTTTGTGTCATCTACAAATTTGATAACCTCACTCGTTATTCACTTTTCCAGGTCATTTATGAATATGTCAAAATGCAGCGGATCCAGCTCAGATCCCTGGGTACACCACTATTCAACTTTCTCCATTGGGAAAATTGACCTCTGCTTTCTATCTTTTAACCAGTTCCTGATCCACAATAGTACACTGCCTCCTATCCCATGACTCTTTAGTTTTGCCAAAAGTCTCTGATGAGGGACCTTGTCAAAGGCTTTATGAAATTCCAGATACACTGCATCAATTGACTCATCTTGTCTACCTGTTTATTCACACCTTCAAAAAAACATAACAGATTAGTAAGAAGATCTTCCTTGTCTAAAGCCATGTTGGCTGTCTCCCATTAAGCCATGACTATCTACATGTTCAGCAATTTTGTTGTTTATGATAGTTTCTACCATTTTTTCCAGGTACTGACGTCAGACTCACCGGTCTGTAGTTTCCCGGATCAGCCCTGGAACCCTTTTTAAAAATTGGTGTTATGTTCGCCATCCTCCAATCTTCAAGTATTACAGATGATTTTAATGATAATTCACAGATTACTAATAGCAGGTTTGCAATCTCATATTTCAGTTCTTTCAACACCCTTGGATGTATATCATCCAGCCCAGGTGATATGCTACTCTTCAGTTTATCTAATAGTTGTAATACATCTTCCCAATGTATCTATATTTCCTTCAATTCTTCCGCAACTTTAAATACCACTTCAGTCATGGGTAACATCCCTACATCTTCCTCAGTAAAGATCGAAGCAAAGAATTCATTCAGTCTCTCCGCTATTGCCTTGTTGCCTCTTAGTGCTCCTTTAACCCCTTTATTATCTAATGGACCAACTGACTCTCTCACAGGTTTTTTGCTACGAATGTTCCTGAAAAAGTCTTTATTACAAGTTTTAGCTTCCATAGCAAGCTTCTTCTCAAATTCTCCCTTTGCCTGCCTTATCAGTGCCTTGCATTTAACTTGCCAGTGCTTGTGCTGTTTACAGGTTTCTTCGTTTAGCTCTTTTTTCCATTTCCTGAAAGATGCTTTTTTGGCAACAGCCACCTCTCTGACCTCACCTTTAAACCATGCTGGCAGTTTTTTGGACTTCCTTCCACTTTTCTTAAAGCGTGGAATACAGCTGGTCTGGGCGTCCAAGATAGTATTTTTCAACAACACCCAAGCTTGATGTAAGTCTTTAACCTTTGTAATTGCTCCTTTTAGTTTTTTCATAACTATTTTCCTCATTTTATCATAGTCTCCCTTTCGAAAGTTAAAAGGTAGTACTGTGAATTTCCGTACTATCCCTCCTCCACTAAGTAATCAAAGGCGATCATGCTATGATCACTATTGCCAAGTGGCCCCTGCACCCTTATCTGGTGCTGGTGTTCCACTAAGGACTAGGTCCAATATGGCTTCACCTCTGGTCGATTCAAGAACCAGCTGCTCCAAGAAGCAGTCATTTATTTAATCTAGGAATTTTATTTCCCTAGCATGTCCTGCCCTGACACTGACCCAGTCGATACCGGGGTAATTGAAATCACCCATTATTATTACTGCACTGTAACGTTTGTTAGCTTCCTTGATTTCTTTGAGCATTTCATCATCCATTTGTTCATTCTGGCCAGGCGGTCGATAGTACACCCCCACTGCCATTGCCTTCCCCTTTTTACATGGAATTTCAATCCACAGAGATTCTACAGCAAATTTTGTTTCCTGCAAAACTTTAATCCTTTCTGACTCAATGCCCTCTCTAACATAGAGCGCTACCCCTCCATCAATTTGATCAGCTCTATCATTACAATATAGTTTGTACCCAGGTATCACAGTGTCCCACCATGTCTCTGAGATACCAATCATATCTAGCCTCTCATTTAGTGCTATATATTCTAACTCTCCCATCTTATTTTTTAGACTTCTAGCATTTACATACAAGCATTTTAGAGACTGTATTTTATTCATATTAATTTGTCTATTGGTAGGCATGGGTAATTTGGGATCTTTAAGCTCTGTCTGCGCCATACTCGAGGGCATTTGGGCTACTTTACTCTTTTTTGGAACCTCTCTGCTTTTGGTAGTATCCTTCAAGGATACATTCTTCCGAACCATGCGCTCTTGTGTGACTGTCGGCTTTCTCCTATTATCTAGTTTAAAACCTGCTTTATCTCCTTCCATCCCGGTTAAGGTGAAGCCCATCCCTTCGGAAGAGCCCCTCCTTTCCCCAGAATCTTCCCCAGTTCCTAACAAATCCAAAATCCTCATCCTTGCACCATTGTCTCATCTACGCATTGAGACTCCAGAGCTCTGCCTGCCTTTTGGATCCTGCGCGTGGAACGGGAAGCATTTCGGAGAACACTACCCTGGAAATTCTGGATTTCAACTTCCTACCTAAAAGCCGAAATTTAGCCTCCAGAACCTCCCTGCCACATTTTCCTATGTCATTGGTACCGACATGTACCAAGACAGCAGACTCCTCCCCAGCACTATCTAAGACCTTATCTAGGTGGCTCGTGAGGTCCTCTACCTTCGCACCAGGCAGGTATGTTACCAGGCGATCCTCACGTCCACCAGCCACCCAGCTATCTACATGCCTAATGATCGAATCACCAACTATAACGGCTGTCCTAACACTTCCCTCATGAGCACATGGCCCTGGAGAAAATTCCTCGGTGCGAGAGGGTTTTACATCACCTGGAGGACAGGTCCTAGTTATAGGATCACTTCCTGCCACACCAGGGTGATGCTCTCCTGTCACGTGACCTCTTTCCTCCATGCAGCAGGGATGCTGCCAGACTGGAGATGGGACTTCAGGACTATATCCCTGTAGGTCTCGTCTATGTACCTCTCTGTCTTTCTTATGTCTTCCAAGTCTGCTACTCTAGCCTCTAGAGAATGGACTCATTCCCTGGGAGCAAAGAGCTCCTTGCACCTAGTGCACATGTAAGACCTCTCACCATCTGGGAGAAAATCATACATTTGACACTCAATGCAAAAGACTGGACAGCCCCCATCTTGCTGCTGGACTGCTGTCTGCATCTTACATTTAAGCTTCTGTTTAGATCTTTTAAGTTTTTACTTACTTACTAAGGGTTGCTATGGATACTTATATTATTAAAATTGTACCTAATACGTTTAATATACCTTGTTCACCTGAAGCTTAATTAATCTCAGGTCCTTGGTGTATGACTGATTTGGATAAAGAGCTGCACCTGAGAGCACCTCCTTTTCTTTAAGATGTGTAAGTACCTATAAAGCTATGATTATCCCAGGGGTGGGTGGGTTTTGGGGAGGGAGGGAGGGAAATAACACTTATTAAAAGAGGGCTGCTACACAGTACCCTGTCCTGTGCTTCTGAGGTAAGCTGTGACCAACTTCCTGAGTGATTAACAGTCCTTGCTTGGATAGAAGGAGTCTTTCAAAAAGGCCTTTTGACCTGCCACCTGGCGTTAACACCTATTGAAAACGTTTCACAGGTGTCTTGCCCCCTAGGTAGAGGGCCCCTTTGTAAAGGTCTCTAAAAGACTTTATTTGCTGCTCAAAGAATACTGACCCTGTTTTGCCTGTTATGCTAAGTTTATTTTATTATTATTTATTATTAGTTTTCTATACCGCACTATTCGGAATCAGCGCGGTTTACAATGAACAGGTTTGTACAATGTGGAACAATCAGACATTGAACTTACATATAACAGGGAATTTCAACTTGGATAACAGGTGAACTTTATACACTATTTACATAAAGAGGGTTGCATCATAGATGGATTTGTAGTACCAGCCCTGCAAGGGGTGGTTCTGTGTAATTGAAAGTTAGATTAGAGATTAGTTCGGCGGCTATGGGATGAGGGACTGTTGGGTCGTGTACTGCTGTCTAGGTAATGTTGTCAGAGTTACAGAAGTGCTGTTGAAATAGGTAGTGTTTGACGGCCTTTCTGAATTGGGTGAGGTTGTTTATGGCCCGGATTTCTGCTGGGAGAGAATTCCAGCTGGAGGGTGCAAACAAGGCAAAGGCCCTTCTACTTGTTGATTTGTTACATTTAGTGATAGCTTTTGGGAGCAGAATGGTATTGTAGGACTTGGTTCTTCTGAGTCTGTTGTCTGGGGTGGGTTGTATCAGGTCTGACAAGGTGGTTGAGGTGATTCTATGAACTGCTTTAAATGTCATGGTTAAGATCTTGAATGTGATCCGGTGTTGTATGGGGAGCCAGTGCAGGCTCTTCAGGATAGGGGTAATGTGGTCTTTGCGAGCTGCTCCGTATAGGGTTCTTGCTGCGGTGTTCATAGCTAGCTGTAAAGGATTCGTCGAGCTTTTTGGGAGGCCAAGTAGGATAGAATTGGCGTAATCGAAGTGGGGCATTATGATGGCCTGGAAGACTGTTCGAAAGTCATTTGGTTCTAGGGTGTCCTTCAAGAGGCGTAGCGTTCGTATTTTATATTATATTTATATTTTAAGTTATATTCTGATTTGATTTAAATTAAAGCTCTGTGCTCCTGCTAGGCTCTGAGTATTAAATTTAAACTACAAGCTCTCTGCTGGGTATGAAATCTAACCAGAAAGCTCTCTTCTGTGTTTTAAATTTAAACTTAAACTGCTGCTACTAGGCCCTGACTGATTTAACAAATACACTGGGTTCACAAATTAATCAGCTTTAATCCAAAGAAGTCCCTTCAGAAATATTCCCAGAAGCATATACTCACAATTGCAGATCTCTCTCCAGAAGTAGCAGTCCCCTTTTCTAGTCTTTCAAACGGGGTAACTTGGTAGCTCAAGATCCCCGTGGCTTTTGCAATACCCTGTTGTAAACCTGGAAGAAAACGTTTCTGTCATATTCAGTACTGGGTCCGCTGTCTGTATTATCTTATCCCAGATCTCGTCAGTCCATTTCTGAAGGGATGGGCTTCACCTTAACCGGGATGGAACCAGGCTGCTGGCATTAACCTTTAAAAAGGAGATAGAACAGCTTTTAGACTAGATAATAGGGGAAAGCCGACAGTCACCCAAGAGCGCATGGTTCAGAAGAATGTATCCTTGAAGGATACTACCAAAAGCAGAGAGGTTCCACAAAAGAGTAAAGTAGCCCAAATGCCCTTGAGTATGGAGCAGACAGAGCTTAACGATCCCAAATTACCCATGTCTACCAATAGCCAAATTAATATGAATAAAATACAGTCTCTAAAATGCTTGTGTGCAAATGCTAGAAGTCTAAAAAATAAGATGGGAGAGTTAGAATATATAGCACTAAATGAAAGGTTAGATATGATTGGAATATCAGAGACATGGTGGAAGGAGGACAACCAGTGGGACACTGTGATACCTGGGGACAAACTATATCGTAATGATAGAGCTGATCAAATTGGTGGAGGGGTTGCGCTCTATGTTAGAGAGGGCATTGACTCAGAAAGGATTAAAGTTTTGCAGGAAACAAAATTTGCTGTAGAATCTCTATGGATTGAAATTCCATGTAAAAAGGGGAAGGCGATGACAGTGGGGGTGTACTATCGACCACCAGGCCAGAATAAAGAAATGGATGATGAAATGCTCAAAGAAATCAAGGAAGCTAACAAAAGTTACAGTGCAGTAATAATAGTGGGTGATTTCAATTACCCCGGTATCGACTGGGTCAGTGTCATGGCAGGACATGCTAGGGAGATAAAGTTCCTAGATGACATAAATGACTGCTTCTTGGAGCAGCTGGTTCATGAACCGACCAGAGGGGAAGCCATATTAGACCTAGTCCTTAGTGGAAAACCAGATCTAGTGCAAGAGATAAGGGTGTTGGGGCCACTTGGCAATAGTGATCATAGCATGGTCACCTTTGATTACTTAGTGGAGGAGGGATAGTACGGAAATTCACAGTAGTACCTTTTAACTTTCGAAAGGGAGACTATGATAAAATGAGGAAAATAGTTAAGAAAAAACTAAAAGGAGCAGTTGCAAAGGTTAAAGACTTACATCAAGCTTGGGTGTTGTTGAAAAATACTGTCTTGGCAGCCCAGACCAGCTGTATTCCACGCTTTAAGAAAAGTGGAAGGAAGTCCAAAAAACTGCCAGCATGGTTTAAAGGTGAGGTCAGAGAGGTTGTTGTTGCTAAAAAAGCATCTTTCAGGAAATGGAAAAAAGAGACAAATGACGAAACCTGGAAACAGCACAAGCACTGGCAAGTCAAATGCAAGGCATTGATAAAGCAGGCAAAGGGAGAATTTGAGAAGAAGCTTGCTGTGGAAGCAAAAACGCGAAATAAAGATTTTTTCAAGTAAATTCGTAGCAAAGAACCTGTGAGAGAGTCAGTTGGTCCATTAGATGACAGAGGAGTTAAAGGGGCACTAAGAGGCGACAAGGCGGTAGCGGAGAGACTGAATGAATTCTTTGCTTCGGTCTTTACTGAGGAAGATGTAGGGATGTTACCCATGACTGAAGTGGTATTTAAAGGTGCGGAAGAATTGAAGGAAATATCGATACATCAGGAAGATGTATTAGAACTATTAGATAAACTGAAGAGTAGCAAATCACCTGGGCCGGATGGTATACATCCAAGGGTGTTGAAAGAACTGAAATATGAGATTGCAGACCTGCTATTAGTAATCTGGGAACTATCATTAAAATCATCTCTAATACCTGAAGATTGGAGGATCGCCAATGTAACACCAATTTTTAAAAAGGGTTCCAGGGGTGACCCGGGAAACTACAGACCGGTGAGCCTCACGTCAGTACTGGGAAAAATGGTAGAAACCATCATAAAAAATAAAATTACTCAGCATGTAGATAGTCATGGCCTAATGGGAGACAGCCAACATGGCTTTAGACAAGGAAGATCTTGTCTTACTAATCTGTTATGTTTTTTTGAAACTGAATAAACAGGTGGACAAAGGTGAGTCGGTTGATATAGTGTATCTGGACTTTCAGAAAGCCTTTGACAAGGTCCCTCATCAGAGACTTTTGGCAAAACTAAAGAGTCATGGGATAGGAGGCAGTGTACTACTGTGGATCAAGAACTGGTTAAAATGGTCAGGAGTGATATGCAAAAACAGGGTGTCCCACAGGGATCTTCCCTCTCAGCGCTGTCTTTCAATATATACATGCAGCCCATCTGCGCTATCACCCGCTCCTTTGGCATCTCATGCCTTATGTATGCAGATGACGTGTTACTCTACATGCCGTTTGCCACAGACCAGCCGGACCTCTCACAACTAACTGCCTGCTTTGACGCTACAACTGACTGGCTCCACTCCCAAAACTTAAGAATAAACCACAAGAAGTCTGAGGCTCTACTCATCACCAGAGACCAATCATTCACCCCACCAAATGCACTAAAAGTAAGAGGCGCTGAGCTCCAAACCAGGTCCACAATACGCTACCTAGGGGTAACGCTCGATCAACAGCTTGATATGAAAACACATATAACCAACACTGTTAACGCAGTATATCTCAAGATTCGCACAATCCGTCACCTACGCCCCCTACTGGAACCAGATGACTTCAGGACAATCTATCAGGCCTTAGTCATCCCCCACTTCGACTATGCCAATGCCATTCTACATGGTCTACCGAAGAGCACATTTAACCCACTACAGCTGGCTATGAACGCAGCAGCCAGAATACTGCACGGCGCCGCCAGGTCAGACCACATAACACCAATATTGAAGCACCTCCACTGGCTGCCAGTGCACTCTAGACTAACCTTCAAGATCTTCCTCATCACCTTCAAAGCCATCAACAGTCTCACATCCCCTTCCATCACCGACCTCATCCACCCTACTCCGCCAAACAGAACCCGAAGATCAGTCACAGCCAATACCCTATCTATCCCCAACGAAATCACAAAATGCTCACAGACAACAAGAAAGAGGGCCTTCATGTTTTATGCTCCCTCATGCTGGAACGCACTCCCACCTGACATCCGTGCAATCACAGACCTCACCCAGTTCAGGAAAGCTCTCAAGCATCACCTCTTCCTACGGCATTACGGTACCACCCAGCAACTATCCTCCCACAGACACCATAACAGTCACCCCATCCCAACTACCACACACGACATCAGCACCACACAATAGCACCACTTTCTCCCAGCAGGAGCATACAGATAGCAAGCTAAGATGGTAACCTGCCTTAGCCTAGAGTATGTAGATAGTTTCCCCAGTTCAACCCAAGTTTTTTACCCTGTTTTATGTAAGTCCAGTATGGTTTCCCCTTACTCATGGGCAAAGTTTCCGTTATCTGTGAACCTAGCTGATTTGAAGAGCGCGGTATAGAAAAGACTTTAAATAAATAAATATGCGGAAATATTTCTTTACGGAAAGAGTAGTGGATCCATGGAATAGTCTCCCAGTGAAGGTGATAGAGATGAGGACAGTAACTGAATTCAAAAAAGCATGGGACCAACACAGAGGATCTCTAAAGGTAAAAAGTGGACTGTTGTAGTTGTTGATATGGAAGGACAGACTAGATAGGCCATGTGGTCTTTTTCTGTCATCATGTTTCTATAACATAGAAAGCAGAGGGTTGGGCTAAATGGCCAATTTTCCCAATGGAAAAAGGTGATTAGTGGTGTACCACAGGGATCTGTGCTGTGTCCGCTGCTTTTTGTCATATTCATAAATGACCTGGAAAGTGGAATAACGAGTGAGGTTATCAAATTTGCAGATGACACAAAACTATTTAAAGTTGTTAAAACCCAAGAGGATTGTGGAAAATTGCAAGAGGATCTTGATAAATTGGACCACCACCCAGGAAAAAGATTTAGGCGTCATTGTGGATAACATGTTAAAACCCTCGGCCCAGTGTGCAGCGGCGACCAAGAGAGCAAATAGAATGCTAGGTATCATAAGGAAAGGAATGGAAAATAAAACAAAAGATATTATAATGCCTCTATATCGTTCCATGGTGAGACCGCACCTTGAATATTGTGTGCAATTCTGGTCGCCGTATCTTAAAAAGGATATAGAGTTATTAGAAAAGGTTCAGAGAAGAGCCACCAAATTGGTAAAGGGGTTGGAAGGATACTCCTATGAAGAAAGGCTAAAAAGATTAGGGCTCTTTAACCTGGAAAAGAGACAGCTGAGGGGAGATATGATAGAGGTCTATAAATTAATGAACGGATTGGAACGGGTAAACGTAGATCGATTGTTTACGTTATCAGAATATAGAAAGACTAGGGGACATGCAATGAAGCTACAGGGTAAACTATTTAAGACTAATAAAAGAAAATATTTTTTCACTCAACGTGTAATCAAACTCTGGAATTTGTTACCGGAGGATGTAGTCAAGGTTGTTAGTGTAGCTGGGTTTAAAAAAGGTTTGGACAAATTCCTGGAGGAAAGTCCATAAACCATTATTAAGAAGGGACCCAGGATATCAATGCTTGACCCAGTACAAGCATTGCGGAACCTGTGTCTTTTGGGGAAACTGCTAGATACGTATGACCTAGACTGGGCTTGATGGACCTTGGTCTGACCCAGTATGGCATATCTTATGTACACCCAAATCTTCCTCCCATTTTGTCATGAACACAAACTTACTTTCCCCTCTCTCCATTAATCCCTTATATATTTTGGACAAAACGCCCTTGTAACCTAAGTTTCCTGAACAGAGTGCCTCAAACCATCCCCTCTTGTTGTTGTTAAGTGCCGTTGAGTCGGAGTCGACTCCTGGCTACCTTCTGGATAGCTATCCTAAATTGTGTTCGGTCTTGAATCAGGCGGCTGATTGTTGACAGACTGGTACCCGTATCTGCTGTTATTGTATTGCTCCATCTCATTGCTGGCCTTCCTCTTTTGCATTGACCTTCTATCTTGACCTGCTCAATCCTGTACATAACCCCCTGTTATATTGTAAGTACAGTGCAGACACCCTGCACTGCACAGTTATGTTGTATGTAAACCGCACTGATGATAAAAAGCGTGGTATATAAGAAAATTAAATAAATAAATAAATCTTGCCGAGCATGATGTCTTTCTCTAATGATCTCTCTCTTTGCATGATGTGGCCAAAGTATGAAAGTCAAAGTCTTGTCATCTGAGCTTCTAAAGAAAGCTTAGGTTTGATCTCCTCTAGTACCGACTGGTTTGTTCTTCGGGCAGTCCATGGTATACACAGTATTCGCCGCCAGCACCATAATTCAAAGGCATCAATTTTCTTCCTGTCTATCTTTTTCACTCTCCAGCTTTCACATCCATATGATGTTATTGAAAATACCATGGCTTGAACAAGTCGAATCTTTGTATGGAGAGAAACATCTGCTCTTGAGAATCTTATCTAGGTCTTTCATAGCCATTCTGCCAAGAGCAATGCTTCATCTGATTTCTTGACTGCTTGTTGCTTCTTTATTGATAGTTGATCCAGATAGGTTAAAGTTGTTCACGATTTCAATTTCTTCTCCTTCAACGATGAACCTGTTGATTATGCCAGTTGTCATGATCTTTGTCTTCTTTACATTAAGGTGCAGGCCCATTTTGAGACTATGTTCTTTGATTGTGAGAAGCAAATGTTTCAGATCATCTTCACTTTCAGCCAGTAATGTGGTATCATCAGCATAGCGAAGGTTGTTGATGAGTCTTCCACCAATCTTCACACCTCTGTTGTCTTCATACAATCCTGCTTCTCTGATGATTTGTTCTGCATATAAATTAAACAGGTATGCAGCCTTGTCTTACACCTTTGCTTATTTTAAACCATTCTGTTTCTCCTTGTTCCGTTCGAACATTTGCTTCTTGATCAAAGTACAGATTGTGCAAGAGTATGATCAAGTGTTCTGGTATACCCATGCTTAACATAAGAACATAAGATATGCCATACTGGGTCAGACCAAGGTCCATCAAGCCCAGTATCCTGCTTCTTAATGTGGCCCAGGGTTTCTCATGGTTTACACAGTCAAAAGCTTTGCTATAGTCGATAAAGCACAAATAGATATCCTTTTGGTATTCTTTAGTCTTTTCAAGGATCCATCTCACATCTGCAATGATGTCTCTCGTTCCTCGCCCTTTCCTGAACCCTGCTTGCACTTCAGGTAGTTCTTGTTCCAGGTATGGTTGTAGTCTCTTTTGAATAATCTTCAGTAGAATCTTGCTGGCATGTGGGATCAGAGCGATTGTGCGATAATTTCCACAGTCAATTGGATCACCTTTCTTTAGTATTGGTATAAACACAGATCTTTTCCAGTCAGTTGGCCATGATGTTGTCTTCCAAATTTCTTGGCAGAGCCTTGTAAGTACGGTAACAGCTGCATCAGATTGCTGTAATACTTCTATGGGAATGCTATCAATGCCTGGTGCTTTGTTCTTTGATAAGGCTTTCAATGCTGCTTCAACTTCTTCTTTCATCACCAATGGTTCCTGATCATAAGGTACAGGTTGAAACGGCTGTTGGTCCACTTGATCTTTATCATATAAAAACTCTGTATATTCCTTCCATCTTTTCTTGAACTTCTCAGCATCATTCAACATGGAACCTTCCATACCTTCTGCTGTCTCAGAAAATGACTAATCTGTAGATGAGAATAATAATCACCCTCCCACAACCCATATAGGTCCTTAATGCCCTCAAACTCTCTAACTCCCTCTTTGCTCACTATTTGGGCTATATGTGTAAGTCCCCCCTTTGCCCATCTTTGCAGGATACTCACCCCTGGCCCCTGTCCCCTCTCAAAACATGCTTCCAGGGTCATTCCCTGTATGTAGCCTTTGTCATGTACTAATTGTTTTCTATTTCATTTCCAGACACTCAAATTGTGTGCAATTATGGGGTTCATGGGTTTATCACCCGAGGCTTTACTTCCCCTCCACACGAGCTTTTCCAGTCCCATTCCCCTTACCGAGTCTTCTTCCATTTGAACCCACTGCTTCTGTTTTCCTCTTTGTCACTCATATATCGTCTTCAGTTGTGCCACCTCATAATATTTTCTAAAATTGGGCACCCCTAGCCCTCCCTCCCCTTTGGCTCCCTGCATGGCTGCTAAGGCCACTCTAGGCCGTCTGTTTAGCCAGATGAATCTATTAATAGTTCTCTGCAACTGCTTTAGTTTTCTATACGGCACTTCTATCGGCAGCACCTGAAACAGGAACAAAAATCATTGCAATAGCATCATCTTAATTGTTGCTATTCGTCTGAACCAGCCCCCACTCATTCAACATGCGCTCTACCCGCCCAAATAATTTCAAATAATTCAGCTTATATAGGGATTCCAACCTGTTACTTATTTGAATGCCAAGGTATCTAATATTCTCCTGAACCCACTTAAATGGATATTTCTTTTGTAATATACCCCGCATATTCCTATTTAAGGATAGGTTCAATATTTCCAATTTTTTCCAGTTTATAGTAAAGCCCGCCAGCCTTCAGAATTCTTCTAATTCCCACATTAATATTGGAATAGAGAATCGAGGCCTAGCAACGCCCAACACTATGTCATTTGCAAACAAAGAAATTCTATATTCGGTCCTTCCTACTTTTATTCCCTTCAAGTCTGCACTTTCTCTCACCCTTTCCGTGAACGGCTCCACATAAAGCAAACAGTAGCAGCGACAGTGGACATCCCTGTCTCGTTCCCCTCCCCTGCTCAAAAAAATCAGAATAGGCCCCATTGACCCGCACACATGCTTTCAGGTTTTGATATAACGCTCTTACCCATCCTATAAATTCTTCCTCCAAACCCACTCTGTCCATTACCTGGAAGAGAAAAGGCCAAGACACCTGGTCAAACGCCTTTTCCACATCCAAGGACAACAGCAATGCTTCTTACTTTGTTCAATTGAGCATATCATATTTAAAATCTTTCTAACATTATCTGCTACCTGTCTACCTGGCATAAATCCCGCCTGATCCTGATGAATCAGTTTACCTATTATCTTATTTAGACGCGTAGCTAAACTTTTAGTCAATAATTTGGCATCCAAATTAATAAGAGAAATGGGCCGGTACGATGCACATTCTTGTGGGTCTTTTCCCTCTTTATGTATGATGGTTATTCCTGCCCACCCCATAGTGTCCGCTAATAACCCTCCCTCTCTTGGCAGGTTAAACAACCGCACTAGTGGTGTGGTTAATATTGCTCCATAGCTTCTACAGAATCTCGCTGTGAGCCCATCTAACCCCGGCGCCTTATCCACTTTCAACTGTTGTATAGCTCTCTGTACCTCCTCTGCCGTAATGGCCTTATTTAACTCTTTTTGTTTCCCTTCTTCTAATTTCGGCATCTTTATGGAGTCCAGGTAACTCTGTACTCTCGCTGTCGGAGGAGAAGCTCTTGCTTTATATAACCCCTGGTAAAATCCCCTAAATGCTTCCCTAATCTGTCCATCTTTATACACTAACTCCCCTCCCTGGTTCCGGACCTTCATTATATGCGCTCGTAGTTTCCTCTGCTTCAATTTCTGCGCCATATATCTCCCAGCTTATTTCCTCCCTCAAAAAGTTCCTGTTTCAATAACTGCATATGGTACCTTATCTTTTCTGCCTGCATTTCGTTAATCTGTGCTCTTACCGCCAGCACCTGACCTCTATATAATCCTTGTTTTCCTTGTGCATCTAGTTCTTCCAGTTTCAATAATCTTTCTCTCAGTTCCCTCTGTTTTCCCTCCCTATCTTTCCTTTTACGCGCCCCCCATTTAATTAAAATTCCTCTCACTACTGCCTTGAATCCATCCCATACTCCTCCCCACGCTACCTCCACTGAAAATATTCCCTTGTTCCTCTCTCAATTTCATCTCGTACCCTCCCATCCTCTAATAATGATTCATTTAACCTCCAGAACTGTGTGCCTTTCCCCTCCCCCTCCAATGTTATTCTGACCTCCACTAATGTTATTGAGTCCATTTCTGCCCCCATAATTCTACCCCCACCTCCTTGGATATCCAAATAGTGTCTATTCTGGAGTACGATCCATGCACTGATGAAAAATATGAGAATTGTCTTTTCCTTGGGTTTTGGAATCTCCATGCGTCTATCATTAGAATACATTAAGTCCACTACAAATGGCTATGAATGCCACGGCCCGCATCTTATACGGAGCTTCAAAGAGAGATCATATAACTCTGATACTGATGGATTTACACTGGCTCCCGATAAACTGCAGAATACCATACAAAACCCTCCTCATCACTTTTAAGGCCATTAATAAAATTTCCCCCGCATCAATATCAATGCTCCTCACCAATGCACCAAACAACAGATCCAGAAGATTAGTATCCAAAAATACACTAGCTACTCCCAGCATCTCCACAAAATGGACCCAGTTAACCACTAACAGAGCTTTTGTATCTTACGCCCCCAGGTGCTGGAACAATCTCCCCCCCCCCCAGTATTAGATCAATTAGAGACATCAGTCAATTCAGAAAGGCCATTAAGCACCACTTATTCACTCTGCACTTCCACCTACCTTAGCACCACAGCTATTTCTATCAATGCACTCTCTAACTATGAACATACTTTATCTGCATTGTTGTAAATAATAATTTGTGTAAATGTATATAGTTTTCCCCAGTTCAAACCTAGTTCATGCTTCCTGTTATCTGTAAACCTATTTCAGTTTTTCTGTCTAGGTAATTTATGTTCAATGTAAACCGCACTGATGATAAATATGCTATGATAAATATGCTATGATGCAGCTCACTCAGTAAATTGTGCTTAACATAGGACTTGCTATCTACCATTACTCATGGCAACCTTTTGATAGATGTGCACCGTATTCCCAGGTGTAGGGTGGCATTGCTAAGTTATGCAAGTGCTAGTATTCGGGGAAGGAAACGGGGCCCGAAGCCCTGCCTCTCCAGGTGGCTTTGGATAATGGGGCCTGTGGGTGCAGGCGTGTCTGCCCCTGTTGTCCGCTGCGCTGGGGCAGAGGTTCCCAACTCCGGTCCTGGTGGGCCAAACACTGCTCGGGTTTTCATGATGTCCATAATGAATATGCATGAGATACATCTGCATACCATGGGGGCGGTGCATGGAGATGCAGCACAGACATATGTATTGGAAACAGCATGGAACCTGAATGGTGCTTGGAACTCCAGGACTGCCTTTTGGGGACTCTGCTCTAGGTTCCGCACATGTTTATGGTGTTTGTGCTCTATGGGGTAAAATATATGCAGTTGAGGCATGTTTCTGTTCTCAGCAATACAGGTTCGGTCTTTACTACCATGTTGTCTTCATGGGTAAAATAAGGGGACTGGGTTGGCAGGAGCCACAGCAGGGATGTGAACCTGTGACCCTCTGCTCTTGGACACACTGTCTGTGTGCACTGCACCACCGTGTAGCCTCAGATCTGGCATATTCCCTGGGGAGTCCATGACTGTACATCCGACAGAGCCTGTCTGTTGCAGTGAACGGCACCCACCTACACAGGACTGGGCCTGGACTGCTGTGGGCAGCTGCCACTGCCCCCTCCACCACCAGTACCCCTCTGCCAGCATGCTGACATGCCCTGGTGCTGGTGGTGCACAGTCTCAGGCCATGCAGTGTGCGGGTAGGCGGCTGTCTATTGTGCAGGTTCTGGGATAGGGGTGCCTACATATCTGTCCACGCGTCCCCCAAGCACTGCCTGCCAATGTTCTGTGCCCTTGGGGTACCCGCTGGGTACTATCCCCATTGACACTGTGGGAAATGCACTTGTGCCCATGTTGGGCCCTCATCAGTTGCTGTCTGGCTGCTGTACAGTTTCAGCATTCCTATGGGCCACCTAGGCATCTGCCTAGTCCGCACTGTGGCCCAGCTGCAACACAGCATGTGCCGCCTGCAGCCCTCTGCGTCCCCTTTTCCGGCATCTGTCCAGTTGCCTGTTCCGACATGCCCACCCTGATCAGTGCTATTTCTGTGGGATCATTCACCTTGTATGGGGACGGAGCGTCGACCATTCCAAAATTCAGGCATCCCCAACAATGTAAAACACCAAACAGTATCCGTTCTCATTCAACTTCATATGTATATAGTTTACCCGGTTCTCCAAGTTCCATTTCCTGTTAAATGTAATGACCAGACATATGTATATTGTCAGATGTTTATGTTCTGTGTAAACCGCGCTGATGGCAAATAGTGCGGTATATAAGAAATGTTAATAAATAAATAAAATAAATAAATAAATAGTGCGGTATATAAAAACTGTTAAATAAATAAATAAATAAAATAAATCAGGCAGTGTTGTGTTACAAAATTGCGATATCTACTCCTATCCGCCCTCTTACCCTCTCTTTTCCCTGTTGCATCTCTTGCTGGGTTCCAAGTTAAATTAAAGTCTCGCCCACAAATGATAATACCCTCCCCAAATTCCCCCACCTCCTCATTCAGCTTTGTCCAAAATTCACCTTATACCCCGATGTGGGCATATACATTCATTATACAATACATTTCATTGCCCACTTTTAAATGCAATAACACATATCTCCCCTCTTTGTCCCTCACCACGTTTTGCATTTCCATCTATAACTTTATACAACTTCTGTCGTTTAAATGGTGAGTTCAGCCCTTTAACATTTAGTGATACTATTTTCAACTCACCTTTAATCTTGGTTCCCCCCTGCAGCTCTTAGCCCTTTGATTTAACTTGACTTCCCCCTCCTTCCGGGAGATTGGTTAGTCCCAGTTCTCCCAGCGCTTTCCATGCTTCCTCACTGGTCTTCACTCGTCTCGACCTCCCCTTTACAGTTAGCAATAGCCCAAATGGGAACAGCCACTTATATCTCATGTCCTCTCTCCTCAAGTATGCCGTCACCTCCTTCAGTTCTCTTCTGCTCTGCAGCGTGCCCAGTGATAGGTCTTGGAACGGTTCCGATTTATTCTCTTCCCAGGTGAACCATCTCATTTTTATAGCAGCCCACAGGAGTCATTCTTTAGTTTTAAAAGAGTTTAAACACACCACAATATCACGTGGTCTGTTGTCTCTTATGGGCCCCAGTCCTCTTTGTACCCTCTCAATTTGCAGAGGCTCCTCTTCTTCACCTTCTACTGGGGCTGCACTTTGTAACAGGGATCCAAATATTTTAGCAATCACGTCTTCACAATTCTTGTATTTCGGATCCTCTGGTAGCCCTTGCACTCTTATGTTACATCTTCTGGAGCGGTCCTCCAAATCCTCAGCTTTCTCCTGCTGCTCCTCTTGGACCCGCTTTAGTTCCTCCCAACCTTTTTGTAGGTCTGCTATTGCTTCCCCTTGTTGTTCCAACTGATTCTCCGTTTCTTCTACCCAATTTCCAAGATCCATAAAGTCTTGTCTTAAGGATTGTAATGTCTCTTTTAGTTCAGTTTTAACTCCACTGATTTCCACCTTGATCTCCTCTTTCAGTTCTGTCAACCACTGCTTTATCATTACTGCTGTACCAGGGCTGCCTGCCCCCTCCATCTCCTCCTCCTGCTCGGCCTGGCGCTCTTCCTTCTTTCTCCCCCTCCTTCCCTCCTCTTGTTGACACATACATATGAAGATTGAGATTCTGCTCGTTTCTTCTTTGCTGACTGGCAGCCTTTTATTTTGTCCATGATCTCGCTTTTGTCCTTCTGGGCTTGTTGCCAGCCTTCTGAGGTGTTATTTTAATTTCTTCCCCACTGTTGATCACTCTTTCCCTTCAGGCCTTCTGTGCTGTCAGGTAGCCTGGCTTCTCTTCACTATATTTTATCAATATAGCTTTCCGGATCCAGACGGTTGCTCTGCCCTAATTATTTATTTACACTTGTGTTCGACGCTATACTTGGCCCTATTGTGCTTCCCTTCTCTTTTGCAGTGCTTTGCTTTTCACTGTTACACTGCGCGCCATCGCTGCAGACCTCTCTCTTCTTTTTCCCTTTTATGCTCTCCCCCTGTCCTCCACAGCGTTTGTGTTTGCCTCCGTTTCTGTGTCTCTGCTGCCCCTCTCGGGATCTTCTTTTCTCAGGATCACCTTCTCTCCCCAGCATTCTGTCCGTGGTCTCTTCTGCTGTTGCACACTTCACTCCCGCTCCAAGCTGCCACTTGACCCCCTCGACCAGGCTCCCCTCCATGCCAATGGCTGCAGCGCCGGACCAACACACGGGTCTTTTCTGCCTGTGCTCTCTTGCCCCTGCTACCTCGATGCTCACTCCTTGAAGCTCAGCCCATCTGTTGAGGTGCCTTCTCTCATCGATCTTCCCGTCGTGCTCTACTTGCCGCCGCTTGTCCGATCACCGCTCCGGCCTGTCACGCAGCACCCCGATCTGGCCAGCTCTCTTTTCCTGCACTTGCAACAGCGCGCTCGACTCACACTTATTCTTTGGGTTTCCCCCAGTTAACTCCTCTCCATTGCACCGCTCAGTTCTTTGCTTTTCGGGGTTTTTTCCTCCTTACTGACAGGTGTCAGCGACGGAGCTCCTTCACTATGCTGCCATTCGGCCTGATGACATCACCAGAAGTCCAGATGTCTTAACTTTAAGGGTAACCAGGCAGTAGCTGAATATTGCCGCTGCCTGGTTAGCCCATGGTGCTGCACCTGGAACGCCGGCTAGCATCGGGGTGTGCAATGGCAGCACTCGGAAATTAGTGACACTGACTAACATGGTTAGCATCAATTGTGTTGAATATCTCCCCTATTGACTCTGTGAGAAAGCATTGGAGGTAATCTCCAGGGAATGGCAGTTAAAACCCTAAAACCAATGGGTCTAGGAGAAAACATTGAAGGTAACCTGCAGGAAACAACAGTTAAAACCCCCAAACCAGTGGATCTAAGAGTAAGCATTGGAGGTAATTTCCAGGGTTAATTGTTCTTAATTGCCGTTGAATCGGTGCTGACTCACGGCCATCCTCTGGATAGCTGTCCTAAACTGTGTCCAGTCTTCAGTCAGGTGGTGAATCGTTGCTAGTGACATCCATAGCTGCTGTTATTGTATCCATCCATCGCATTGCTGGTCTTTCTCTTTTGCAATGATCTTCAGCCATGCTGAGCATGATGTCTTTCTCGAATGATCTCTCTATTCATATGATGTGTTCAAAGTAGGAAAGTTGAAGTCTTGTCTTCTGAGCTTCTAAACCCAACACAACAAGAAGGAACATACAACAAGAAGATTCAAACCCTATAACAAAGAAAACTTCCTAAAGGAAATAATACCACAAATTCAACAGGAATGCAATAACCTAGATGACACAATAGACAAATGGAACCACTGCATAATAAAAGCTGCATCTGCTATAAGAAGGAATAACCCATCTATTCAGAGACGAACCAATGAACCTTGGTACTCCAATGCAAGCAGGGAAGCAAAGAGTACACTTAGATGAAAAGAAAGAAAATGGAGACATAATAAATCTCCAGACACTCTACAACAGTATAGAGATGAGCAGCAAAATTACAACCACCTCATCAATAAACATAAACAGCAATACCATACTAATCTAATCATGAAAGCGTTAAATAAACCTAGAGAACTTTTTAGCATTGTGAAAAAACTCACCAAAGACCACGCTGAACATTGTATCCACCAAATTGACCTCCAAGAATACGCACGTTATCTAATGAACAAGCAAACCCATACAAGCTCAATAAGATCATCGAATCTAAAAAGAACTAACACTGGACAATCTTGGAAAAGCTTCACTATACCAACAGTAAAACAAATAGAACACATCATAAATGCCTTGAATACAACCACATCCCCATCTGATCCATGCCCAGTTGAATGGATCAAAAACTCCAAAGACCAGCTATCAATTCATATCCACAAACTTATAAAATAGTCACTGATACAAGGTCACGTACCACAAATGCTTAAACAAGCTATGATACGTCCTGTATTCAAGGGTTCAAAATTGTGTCCTATGGACCCAAAATCATATCGACCCATTTCAAGTCTACCATTTTTATCAAAAGTTATTGAAAAGGGTATACAGAGGCAACTACAAGACCACATAGATTTGCATGCTCTATTAGATCCACATGGATTCAAGCCGATGCACAATGTAGAAACTCTACTCACAGCTCTATTTGACAACTTACTGAAGGGTCTGGATAATATAAAAAATGGATTCCTGCTTGTATTTATAGACATTTCAGCAGCATTTAACACAGTCTCTCATTCAGTACTGCTAAATCGATTACACAAGATTGGACTATGCAACAACACTTTAAAATGGTTCACATCATATCTAACTAACAGAACGCAGCAAATCAAAGGAGATAACGGAAAATCTTCACAGTTCCCCATAAGCCAAGGAATACCACAAGGTTCATCCCTGTCATCTTTATTATACAAATGTTAGGGCTCTTCAACCTGAAAAAGAGATAGCTGAGGGGAGATATGATAGAGGTCTATAAATTAATGAATGGAGTGGAACGGGAAAACGTAGATCAATTGTTTATGCTATCAGAATATAGAAGGACTAGGGGACATGTAATGAAGCTACAGGGTAAACTATTTAAGACAAATAAGAGAAAATATTTTTTCACTCAACGTGTAATCAAACTCTGGAATTTGTTGCCGGAGGATGTAGTAAGAGCTGTTAGTGTAGCTGGGTTTAAAAAAGGTTTGGACAAGTTCCTGGAGGAAAGGTCCATAAACCATTATTAAGAAGGGACCCAGGATATCAATGCTTGACCCAGTACAAGCATTGCGGAACCTGTGTCTTTTGGGGATACTGCTAGGTACGTATGACCTAGATTGGCCACTGTTGGAAACAGGATACTGGGCTTGATGGACCTTGGTCTGACCCAGTATGGCATATCTTATGTTCTTATATTCTTATGCTCTTATTCAACATATACATACAGCCGATCTGTAGTATTATCAAAAGCCATATGTTAAAATATCACATTTATGCCGATGATATTATGCTGTATGCCCCAATTGATACACTATCACCTGACGTAACCTCCAGGATCCATTGCCTTGAAGATTTAAATAATTGGCTTGCAGATAACAATTTCAAAATCAACTTAAACAAGACAGAAGCAATGGTCATATCCAGAAATCCTAATTTTAATCCACCCCAATCCCTCAACTTCCTGAATCACACTATTCCAATAAAAGATGAGGTGAAATACTTAGGAATCACCTTAGACAAGAGCTTTGATTTAATTAGTGGAGAAGGGATAGTAAGGAAATCCACAGTACTACCTTTTAACTTTCAAAAGGGAGACTATGATAAAATGAGGAAAACAGTTAAGAAAAAACTAAAAGGAGCAGTTGCAAAGGTTAAAGACGTACATCAAGCTTGGGTGTTGTTGAAAAATACTATCTTGGAAGCCCAGACCAGCTGTATGCCACGCTTTAAGAAAAGTGGAAGGAAGTCCAAAAAACTGCCAGCATGGTTTAAAGGTGAGATCAGAGAGGCTGTTATTGCCAAAAAAGCATCTTTCAGGAAATGGAAAAAAGAGCCAAACGACGAAACCTGGAAACAGCACAAGCACTGGCAAGTCAAATGCAAGGCATTGATAAGGCAGGCAAA
The DNA here is from genome assembly GCA_033557465.1 of Ichthyophis bannanicus. Classification (NCBI taxonomy): domain Eukaryota; kingdom Metazoa; phylum Chordata; class Amphibia; order Gymnophiona; family Ichthyophiidae; genus Ichthyophis; species Ichthyophis bannanicus. The sequence goes on from CM066035.1 coordinate 17,967,839, forward strand.
GAGAGAATTTGAGAAGAAGCTTGCTGCGGAAGCAAAAAACGCGAAATAAAGACCTTTTCAAGTACATTCGTAGCAAAAAACCTGTGAGAGAGTCAGTTGGTCCATTAGATGATAAAGGGGTTAAAGGAGCACTAAGAGGCAACAAGGCGATAGCGGAGAGACTGAATGAATTCTTTGCTTCGGTCTTTACTGAGGAAGATGTAGGGATGTTACCCATGACTGAAGTGATATTTAAAGGTGCGGAAGAATTGAAGGAAATATCGATACATCGGGAAGATGTCTTACAACTATTAGATAAACTGAAGAGTAGCAAATCACCTGGGCCGGATGGTATACATCCAAGGGTGTTGAAAGAACTGAAATATGAGATTGCAGACCTGCTATCAGTAATCTGTGAACTATCATTAAAATCATCTCTAGTACCTGAAGACTGGAGGATCGCCAATGTAACACCAATTTTTAAAAAGGGTTCCAGGGGTGATCCAGGAAACTACAGACCAGTGAGCCTGACGTCAGTACCAGGAAAAATGGTAGAAACCATCATAAAGAATAAAATTACTCAGCATGTAGATAGTCACAACCTAATGGGAGACAGCCAACATGGCTTTAGACAAGGAAGATCTTGTCTTACTAATCTGTTATGTTTTTTTGAAGGAGTGAATAAACAGGTGGACAAAGGTGAGTCGGTTGATTTTGTATATCTGGACTTTCAGAAAGCCTTTGACAAGGTCCCTCATCAGAGACGTTTGGCAAAACTAAAGAGTCATGGGATAGGAGGCAGTGTACTATTGTGGATCAGGAACTGGTTAAAAGATAGAAAGCAGAGGGTAGGGCTAAATGGCTAATTTTCCCAATCGAGAAAGGTGAATAGTGGTGTACCCCAGGGATCTGTGCTGGGTCCGCTGCTTTTTGACATATTCATAAATGACCTGGAAAGTGGAATAACGAGTGAGGTGATCAAATTTGCAGATGACACAAAACTATTTAAAGTTGTTAAAACCCAAGAGGATTGTGAAAAATTGCAAGAGGATCTTGATAAATTGGAAGACTGGGCATCAAAATGGCAGATGAAATTTAATGTGGACAAGTGCAAGGTTATGCACCTAGGGAAGAACAACCCAAACTATGGTTACACGATGCAAGGTTCCACATTAGGAACCACCACCCAGGAAAAAGATTTAGGCGTCATTGTGGATACCATGTTAAAACCCTCGGCCCAGTGTGCAGCGGCGGCCAAGAGAGCAAATAGAATGCTAGGTATGATAAGGAAAGGAATGGAAAATAAAACAAAAGATATTATAATGCCTCTATATCTTTCCACAATGAGACCACACCTTGAATATTGTGTGCAATTCTGGTCGCCGTATCTTAAAAAGGATATAGCGATTTTAGAAAAGGTTCAGAGAAGAGTCATCAAAATGGTAAAGGGGATGGAAGGATACTCCTATGAAGAAGGGCAAAAAAGGTTAGGGCTCTTTAACCTGGAAAAGAGACGGCTGAGGGGAGATATGATAGAAGTCTATAAATTAATGAACGGAGTGGAACAGGTAAACGTAGATCGATTGTTTACGTTATCAGAATATAGAAAGACTAGGGGACATGCAATGAAGCTACAGGGTAAACTATTTAAGACTAATAAAAGAAAATATTTTTTCACTCAACGTGTAATCAAACTCTGGAATTTGTTACCGGAGGATGTAGTAAAGGCTGTTAGTTGTAGCTGGGTTTAAAAAAGGTTTGGACAAGTTCCTGGAGGAAAGGTCCATAAACCATTATTAAGAAGTGACCGAAGATATCAATGCTTGACCCAGTACAAGCATTGTGGAACTTGTGTCTCTTGGGGAAACTGCTAGGTACATATGACTTAGATTGGCCACTGTTGGAAACAGAATACTGGGCTTGATGGACCTTGGTCTGACCCAGTATGGCATATCTTATGTTCTTATGTTCTTAAACCTGCACACACACATAAGTAAAACTGCTGCAAAAGCATACCAACGATTAAAGCTCATTAGGAGACTTAAGTCAAGATCATTTTCAAACTGTATGCCAGGCAATCATTACGCCAATATTGGACTATGGTAATTCATTATATCAAGGACTACCTAAACAGGCTATTCATCCCCTCCAACTAGTGCAGAACACTGCAGCCCGTATTAAGACTGGCACAGCAAAGAACGAGCATATCACACCTATACTTCAGAAAATGCATTGGCTACAAATAGTTGCACGGGCGAGGTTTAAAACCATTACAAATATATTCGAGATCTTTAACCAATGCACAGCAGATGTTCTCCATTCCTTGATAATCAAAGACACAAACAGCCACTCCAGGCGATCAAGCAGCAACAATAAATTATGTACACCAATTTGATTTCATAAAACAAAACAAGTTACCTCTGCCAGAGCTATATCTCTATCAGCGCCGACCCTCTGGAACTCCCTCCTGGATGATTTGCGGGCCACAAAAGACCTAAAAGATTTCCGCAAATCACTTAAAACCTTCTTATTCATGAAATATTATAACCAAACAGACTGTGAAGTTCATTAACCACGCATGATTGTAGTGATTAGCACAAACAAGTATTATTGTAATGATAAGATCTTCTACATCATCCCTTATTCACTTTTATGTCATTCCTTCTACTATGTCATTTATTTTGTGTAACCCACCACTTTGATTGAAGGAAAAAGTGGCATACAAATCTAAATAAATAAATAAATAAAGGAAGCTTAGGTTTTATCTCTACTAGAACTGACTGATTTATTCTTCGGGCAGTCCATGGTATTTATTTATTTAACATTTTTTTTATATACCGCCTTTCAGAACTTTGTTTACATAGAATGTTTTTCAAAACTATATACAGCAATGTTAACTGTGCTTACATTTAACTGTTTAACTATTTAGAAACATAGAAACATAGAAATATGACGACAAAAAAGGCCACATGGCCTATCTAGTCTGTCCTGCCATAACAACTACAAAAGTCCCCTTTTTACCTTTAGAGATCCTCTGTGTTGGTCCCATGCTTTTTTGAATTCAGTTACTGTCCTCATCTCTACCACCTCCACTGGGAGACTATTCCATGGATCCACTACTCTTTCTGTAAAGAAATATTTCCACATATCACTCCTGAATCTATCTCCCTTCACCCTCATCCCATGTCCCCTCGTAGCAGAACTTGCTTTCAATTGAAAGAGGCTCTCTCCCTGAACATTTATGCCACGGAGGTATTTAAACATCTCAATCATATCACCTCTATCCTGCCTTTCCTCTAAGGTGTACATATTAAGATCCTTCAGTCTGTCCTCATATGCTTTATAATGAAGACCACTAATCATTTTAATAGCCACCCTCTGCACCGACTCCATCCTATTCACATCCTTTTGAAGGTGCGGTCTCCAGAATTGCACACTATACTCCAAATGAGGTCGCACCAAAGACTTATACAGAGGCATTATCACCTCCTTTTTTCTGCTAGCCATTCCTGTCCGTATGCATCCAAGCATCCTTCTAGCTTTTGCCGTCGCCTTTTCTACCTGTTTAGCTACTTTAAGATCATCAGACACAACCACGTCTAGGTCCCGCTCTTCTTTAGTGGACAAAAGTACTTCACCCCCTATACTATATTGCTTCCTTGGATTGCTGCAGCCCAAATGCATGACCTTACATTTTTTAACATTAAATCCCAGCTGCCAAATTCTAGACCATTCTTCAAGCTTAGCTAGATCCCTCCTCATGTTATCTACCCCTTCCTCGGTGTCTACTCTATTGCAGATTTTGGTATCATCCGCAAAGAAGCAAACCTTACCTGAAAGCCCTTCCACTATATCACTAACAAAGATGTTAAAAAGAATCGGACCAAGGACAGATCCCTGGGGCACACCACTGATAACATCCTTCTCCTCAGAGTGAGCTCCATTTACTTGTACTCTTTGTCGCCTCCCACCCAACCAATTTCTAACCCAAGGAGTAACTTTAGGGTCCATCCCTAGAGTGCTCAGTTTGTTTATAAGTCGCCTGTGAGGAACAGTGTCAAAGGCTTTACTGAAATCTAAATACACCACATCTAGGGCTCTCCCTCGGTCCAACTCCCTGGTCACCCAGTCAAAGAAATCAATCAGATTTGTCTGACAAGACCTGCCTCTGGTGAATCCATGCTGCCTTGGATCCTGTAATCCGCTGGACTCCAGAAGCCTCACTATTTTCTCTTTCAGCAGCGTTTCAAATAATTTACTCACCACCGAAGTTAAACTAACCGGCCTGTAGTTTTCAACCACATCCTTACTTCCACTTTTGTGTAAAGGCACCACATGAACCTCTCTCCAGTCCTTTGGCACCTCTCCCGACTCCAACGAGGCATTGAGAAGGTCAGTCAGTGGAGCTGCTAGAACGTCCCCAAGTTCCCTCAGTATTCTCAGGTGTATCCCATCCGGTCCCATCGCTTTGTCTACTTTAAGTTGAGATAGTTTCTCACGAACACAGTCTTTTGAAAATTGTTCAAGATGTCCTTTGCTTCTGTTCCTATTTGTGGGTGTTTTCTGGGGTCCTGCTCCTGGTTCTTCATCTGTGAACACAGAACAAAAATATTTGTTAAGCAATTCTGCTTTATCCTTATCAGCTTCTACATATTCCTCCCCTGCACCCTTGAGTCTGACAATACCACTCTTGCCCTTCCTCTTCTCACTAATATATCTGAAAAATGTCTTATCCCCCCATTTTATTGCATTGGCTATTTCCTCCTCCTTTTGAATCTTTGCCTTCTTGACTACTTTGCTGGCTTCTCTAAGTTTTTCCAAATACAGATGCCTGTCTTCCTCTCTCTGTGATCTCTTGTATTTCATGAAGGCCTCCCTCTTTTTCTTCACTTTTTCAGCTACTTCTTTCGAAGACCATAGCGGTCTCCTTTTCCTTTTACCTTTATTAACCATTTTAACAAAAAGGTTGGTTGCCCTTAAAATATCCCCTTTCAGTTTTTCCCACTGTTTTTCTACATCCCTCAGCTGTTCCCATCCAACTAACGACTCCCTGAGGTATTGGCCCATCTTCGCAAAGTTAGTCTTCCTAAAGTCTAAGATCCTCACCTTTGAATGGATTCTAACAGCCCTAGTCCTAATACTGAACCACACCATCTGGTGATCACCGGATGCAAAATGATCTCCCACTACAACATCAGAAACACTTTCACCATTGGTAAGCACCAAGTCCAGTATGGCCCCTTCACGTGTGGGGTCTGTTACCAATTGCCTGAATAGTTCTCCCTGTAGAGAATCCAGGATCTCCTTACTTCTAGATGATACTGCAGCAGGAATGTGCCAATCAACATCTGGCATATTGAAATCTCCTATCAGTAGCACTTCCCCTTTCCTAGCAATGCTGCGCATGTCTTCAATTAACTCTCTGTCCACCTCTTCCTCTTGTGAGGGAGGTCTGTATATCACACCAATGTAAATAGATTTCTCTTTCCCTCTTTCTAGTTTAACCCACAATGCCTCCTCTCTCCCTTTTAAGCTCTGTAATTCCAAAGCTTTAATAGTAGTTTTTACATATAGTGCCACTCCTCCTCTCCTACTTCCTACCCTGTCCTTTCTGAATAAAATATAGCCAGGTATAGTTACATCCCAATCATGGTTTTCTGTAAACCATGTTTCTGTAACTGCCACTAAATCCAAGTCAGCCACTCCCACCAAAGCTTCAACATCAGGGATCTTATTTCCCATGCTACGGGCATTTATACACACTGCTTTCCATATGTTACCCCTATTACCCATTTCCATAAAGTTATTTAATGTATCACCTACCTGGGGGCTTTCACTTACCTGGGGGCTTTCTTCACCCATCCCCAACGAATCTAGTTTAAAGCCCTCTTCAGTAGATTAGCCAGTCTACTACTGAAGACGCGGTGACCTTTCTTGGACAGATGGATGCCATCTCTGCTCTGCAACCCTTGGAACAGCATCCCATGGTCTAGGAAACCAAAACGCTCTCGATGACACCATCCACGCAACCATGCATTCATCTCCAGGATGCGAGCCTCTCTGCCTTGGCCTTTACCCTCAACAGAGAGGATTGAAGAGAACACCACCTGTGCACCTAACTACTTCATCCTCTGTCCCAGAGCCATGAAGTCACTTTTGATACGTTCCGAGGTATACCTGGCAGTATCATTTGTTCCAACATGAATTAGCAACATTGGGTAATAGTCAGTGGGCTTGATGAGTCTCGGCAAACTCTCCGTAACATATTGGATTTTGGCACCAGGCAGACAGCATACCTCTCTGGACATCAAGTCTGGTCAGCAGATGGATGCCTCAGTACCCCTCAGAAGAGAGTCTTCAACCACCACTACCCTTCGTTTCCTTGTGGTCACTGATTCTGCAACTTTGGGGTACTTGAGCTCTGGTTCTTCCCTTTCCAGGGATGCTTTCACCTCCTCCACTTCCAGGGCTGCATAATGGTTCTTCAATTCAAGGGCTGGAGAAGTTGGATTGGTGATTTTGCAGGCCCTGGTGACTTGTGTCCAACCATCGATATTCTGTTGGCACCCATTTTCTCCTCTGCTGGAGAGCTTGGTTGCTGCTAGAAGCATCTCATCAATGTACTTCTCACTGTCTTGAATGCTCCTCAGCCTCGCCACCTCCTCTCTGAGTTCCTCCACTTGTTTCCTCAGAGCTTCAGCATGCAGGCACCCTGCACATGGAACCGGTCCTTCAACTGGCATTAGGACCTCTGTCTGGACCAAGGCAGAAGCTGTAACGGGGGCAACATTTTTAGCGATATGATTTTTCCCAACCATTGTTCTGTTCGTGGAGCTTAGGTATCTGTTAAAGCAAAAGAGAGAGATCTACCAAGTACCAGCCGGTTTCCCAGCTGTCCTTTCAGAGAAAAAGCAGTTAAATCTCCTTAATTATATTCAAAATGTGCTGGTCCAATTCTCTGTGCTTTGTCAAATGGGGAGGTGCCCTATAAAGCAAGACTACTCGCTAGGGGTGGGTAGGGAGGGAACTAACTCCTGATTAGGTGTTAGCAGTTCCCAAAGCTGAGGAGGTTACTGGAGTTCAACCACCTACTGTGCTCAAGGAAAGTCCCACTAAAGCACCAAAAAGAAAGTAACCTTGCTTTAAAAATGTACAAAAAACCCTTTTAAGAGCTCCCATTCAGAGAGCTAACAATTTAATATAATAAAAGAAACCCTTAAATCCTTACTGTTGGTTGATCTGGAGAGCTCCTATAGGAAAGCCTACATAAGTTTGTGCTCTGCATGGTGCCTAGGTTATGGTCTGTTGAGGTGGTAGGCAGTCCGTTACAAGGATGGTGGAGTGTAGAAGTATTCGGTAAATAGGTGTGTCTTCAAGAGCTTCCTGAAGGTAGAGACATCTGTGGTGGCTCTCAGATATACACAGTATTCTTCGCCAGCCTCATGTACATAGCCCCATACTCCAGAGCAGATGAGCTGTCTATGCTACTAGAGTCGATATGTGCAAACATATCTCTGCACAAGCTACTGATCGCACTAGGAGACCTCAACCTCACATCAGCACCCACCACAGAAACCAACACCTTCCTGAAAGCCATGAAATCACTCCAGTACAAACAAATAACTGCTCCAACACGACAAGGAAGAACCCTTGACCTCATATTTATCCCCAATCAACTTCTGGAACATGACACCATAACCCCCCCCCCCCCCTCGATCAACTCCAGTACCATGGTCAGATCACCACATGATAACATTCAAGATGAGCATTAAACAGTATGACTCTAGACAAGAGCAAAAAGAAGACAGGAGGTTCGGAAGCTACGATAAACGATGCTTCGTTCAAGACATCATACCAAATATAAATCAACACAGAGATGACCATGATAAAATGATCAAAAACTGGAACGAGACTTGCAAAAGCCGCAACAGCAAACATGAAAAGGAATAAAAGTCAAAGAACCCACGTCACACAATGGTACTCTAATGAAATAAGAGAGGCAAAGAAAACACTAAGGAAGATAGAAAGAAAATGGAGACATAAATAAAACAATGAGACGTTTCACCAATACAGAGGCAAACAAAACAAATATAACGACCTAGTTAATCGATGCATACCACACCAACCTCATTATGAAATCTACCAATAAGCCAAGAGAGCTATTTGAAATAGTCTGGACACTCACCAGAGAGCCTACACATATAAAAGAAAGTGGCATACATCCACAACAGATGGCAGACTCCCTAATGGAAAAACACAAGAGCACATAATCTAGCCACTGGTACAAACACACACAATATGCCTCTAATCCAGCGGCACATGGGGAGAATTTCACATACTAACAATAGAACAAATAGAGCAAACCATCATGCACCTGAACACAGCATCACCATCAGACCCAGGCCCAGTGTCCTGGATCAAAGCAGCCAAGGAAAAATTCTGCAGAATCATAAACAAGATCACACAAATCTTCCTCACCTAAGGCTACATGCCACCACTTCTTAAACGAGCATCAGTAAGGCCAATCCTAAAGAATGCCTCACTTGACCGCAGTGACCCTGCATCATGTCGACCAGTCTCCAGCTTATCATTCATTGCCAAAATTATAGAAAAGACAGTACAATAACAATCTCAGGACCACGTAGACTTACATGTCCCACTGGACACCCACCAACACAGTTTTAAACCCAACCACAGTATGGAAACGCTACTAACGTCACTCCTCAACAGTATTATAAAAGGCATAGACAACGTAAGAAATGGATTCATCCTCATCTTCCTAGACATATCCGTGGCCTTCGACACAGTCTTCCACCACAAAGGCTAGCTGAAATAGGCTTCTGAAACACCCTGATATGATACCGTCAGCAACAAGTTAAGGATGATAGGAACAAATCCACTCCTTTCACTATACACCAATGCATCCCATAAGGCTCATCCATATCCTGTTACTCTTCAACTTATACATACAATCCATCTGTACCATTATAGTGAAGCACAATATTCAATATCAACTACATGCAGATGATGTTATGATATACACTCCAATTAATATAGACCATCCTGACTACTCAAACATAATCGCATGCTTGGAAGCAATGACCAAATGGCTGGATGACAACAACCTAAAGATTAATTATAAAAAAAACAGAAGCCCTCCATATCAGAAAAAATACAAAATGTATCCCTTCCCCTTCCCCCAAACAATACAATTACCGCATGAAAGCTTGAAAGTGAAGAGCAAAGTTAATTTATCTGGGTGTAATGTTAGATCAAAATCTCAACCTTCAAGCACATATTAAACAAGACTATGAAGAATGAATATTACAAGATGAAGATCGTACGAAAGCTGAAATCACTACGGAATCAAGACTGACTTCCGGACTGTCTGTCAAGCCATAATAACGCCTACCCTGGATTACTGTAATTTAATATACCTAGGCCTCCCAAAACATAACATATCATCCAACCACTGCAAATGGCACAGTACACAGCGGCCACATCATCACATGATCAGCGAGACACAACCACATAACTCCCATCTTGAACCACCTACGCTAGCTCCCAATACACTCACACACCAGATGCAAGACAACGCTCACCATATTTAAAATACTATACAACACATCAGCAGACATACTACAAAAGCTAGTCACAAGAGACCCGGACAACCGACCAAGAAGAATTAATAAAAAAAATATGAGCGCCACACCCAACGCTTATACAAGAGCTAAACAAACCACATGCGAGAGAGCCTTCTCCTTCACAGCGCCAGTGTTGTGGAACACACTCCCTGTAGTCATCAGAGCCACAAGGGGCGGCCACAGATTTCAGGAAAAGGCTGAAAACCTTCCTATACATAGAGCACTTCAGAACCATCACATATCACATCATATATGATATGTGATGTAGTGGAGGAGTAGCCTGATGGTTAGCGCACTGGCTTGGGAACCAAGCAACCAGGATTCAATTCTTACTAGCACTCCTTGTGGCCTTGGGCAAGTCACTTAACCCTCCATTGCCTCAGAAAAATTCCAAGTTATCAATGTCCCTGTTTAATGTACATTACCAAGTTTAAGTTACAATGTAACCTGCTTTGATTGAAATGATAAAGCAGTATAAAAGACTTTTATACCTGTTAAATAAATAAATAACCTGTCCGCACCCAACCAATATCCCTCAGTCATCCTCATATACAACTCAGGCTGCATACTGTGTTAACACAAGGTTAGACCCACCCCTTTACCTCCCATTAATATGTATCATGAACACAGTTTACCATATTTATAAGATATAATGTAAATAAGTTAACCTATATATAAGTTACGATATATATAGTTACTATACATACTACGCTATCAACATTCTATGCCTATGCTTCTCTGTTTTAATGTAAACTGTTACCAAGTTGAATGTAAACTACTTTGACTTACGGATAAAGCGGTATAAAAATCCTGTTAAATAAAATAAATAAATAATTCAAAGACATCTATTTTCTTCCTGTCTTTCTTCTTCACTGTCCAACTTTCACATCCATGTGACGTTATTGAAAATACCATAGCTTGGACAAGTCGAATCTTTGTATACAATGATACATCTCTGCACTTGAGAATCTTGTCTTGATCCTTAATAGCTGTTCTGCCAAGAGCAATGTGTCATCGGATTTCTTGACTGCTTGTTGTTTCTTTATTGATTATTGATTCAAACAGGTTAAAGTTGTCTACCATTTATTCTATTTCTTCTCCATCAAGGATGAAATTATTGATTTTGCCAGTTGTCAGTATCTTTGTCTTCTTCATGTTAAGTTACAGGTCCATTTTAAGACTATGCTTTATGATCTTGATAAGCAAATATTTTAGATCGCCTTCACTTCCAGCCAGTAATGTGGTATCATCAGTATAGTGAAGATTGTTATGGAGTCTTCCACTAGTCATCACACCTTGGTTGTCTTAATATATTCCTGCTTCTCTGATGATTTTTTTGGCATATAAATTAAACAGATACGGGGAAAGTAGGCAACCTTGTACATGTCCTCTGATTTTAAACCGTTCTATTTCTCATTGTTCCATTCTAACTCTTGCTTCTTGTTCAATGTAAAGGATGTTCATGAAAATTATCAGGGGTTATGGTATACTCATACTTCTTAATGTGGACCAGAGTTTCTCATGATTTACGCAATTAAAGGCCTTACTGTAGTCAATAAACATGTATAGAAATCCTTCTGGTATTCTTTTGTCTTTTCAAAGAGCCATCTCACATCAGCGATGGTGTCTCTCGTTCCTCGCCCTTTCCTGAACCCTGCTTGCACTTCAGGCAGTTCTCATTCCAGGTATGGTTGTAGTCTCCACTGAACTTGAGTAGAATCTTGTTGACATGTGGGATCAGAGCATTTCTGCGATAATTTCCAGTCAGTTTGATCACTTTTCTTACTTCTCCTTGTCTTGTCTTGCTGCATGTTGGAAATCTCTGTGATTACTTCTTTTTCTCCTCTGGTTTTCACTTTTCTGCATTTTTGGGCAATTTTCAGGGTTTCTTCGGTCATCCATTTTGGCCCTTTTTGCTTTTTCACATTTTATAGCGAGACTTCTCAATTTCTTCAAGGACAGCTTTCTTAATGTCATCCAATAACTCTCCTGGTGCTCTGTCATTTATATCCAAAGCTTCAAATCGATTTCATAGGCAGTCTTTAAATTCTGGTGGCATGTCTTCAAAATCATAATCATATTTTGCAATATTCATGCCACATCACCTAACTCTGACATCATCGCAGGCCCTTTATGATCAGCTGGGAGAACCACAGCGAAGGCTGGAGAAAAGTCTGGGACCCTTCACGCGCTGGACAGGCGGACATCATCTCTCTGCCTGTCCTGGATTTTCTAGCTCTTTTTATAGACTCCTCACATGAGGTTTTCCCTACAAATATTCTCTATGCCAGAGGTTCCCAACTCCAGTCCTGGAGGGCCAAACACCATTCAGGGAAGTGGGCAGAACAAAATCAATGCAAAATACATGCAAGCAAATAGATGCAAATGCTGGAAATACATGCAAGCAAATACATGCAAATGCTGGAAAGCAAAGAGCACAAATGCTCGAAGCTTAGCCAACAAAGTTCCGGACCTGGAAGCCCTAATAGTGGAAATGTGGAAACCCTAATGGTGGCCTAATGTAGCCATTACAGAAACATGGTTTAATGAATTGCATGAATGGGATATAGCCATAGCTGGCTATAATCTATTTGGAAGAGACAGAGAAAGTGGAAAAGGGGGAGGAGTAGCCTTGTTTGTAAAATGCAATATTAAAGCTACCGCAATGCAGGGGGCATGGGGAAAAGAAGAAGCGCTCTGGATTGTGTTGGAAAGAGGAGATGGCGCTGTCATCCATACTGCTGTAGTCTACAGACCTCCGACTCAAATCAAAGAAATAGATAACAAATCGATTATAGATATTGCAAAGATAGCCACAAAGGGGGACGTGATCATATTGGGTGACTTTAATCTACCTGATGTGAATTGGATTACTCCTTTTGCGAATCTGGCAAGAAGCAAAACAATTGTGGATGCTCTCCAAGATGAGTTACTTAGACAAATGGTGATGGAACCAACCAGGGAAAGCTCAACGCTGGATTTAGTGCTCACCAACGGTGAGAGCATGTTGAATGTCTGGGTGGGTGCCCTGTGAGTAGCAGTGATCATCACACGGTGTGGTTTGAGATAAAAGCCAAGGTGCAGTCCAATCATAGCAAGCTCAAAGTCCTAAACTTCAAAACCACTAACTTCAGTAAAAAGGCCAAGTATCTGAAAGAGGAGTTGGCAGGGTGGGAGGGGATAAGGGAAGTGGAATTGCAATGGGCTAAACTAAAGGTGGCAATAAAAGGGGCAACAGATAAATATGTAAGGAAGTAAACAAAAACAAGAGAAGAAGGAAACCTATTTGGTTCTCCAAAAGTGGCTGCTCAAATAAAGGGTAAAAACCACAGCTTTCACAAAATTCAAAAGCTTGCAAACAGAGGAACACAGAAAGGAATACAGGATCAAACTAAAAGAGACAAAAAGAGAAATAAGGAAAGCAAAATCAAAGGCAAAGGAAAAGATGGCTAAAGATGTGAAGTGTGGCGACAAAACTTTCTTCAGGTATATTTGGGAGAGGAGGAAAATCAGAAATGGAATTGCAGAAGTGCTGGGAATGGATTCATGGAAAGTGACATTGAAAAAGTGAAATTGCTAAACAAATACTTCTGCTCTGTTTTTACTAAAGAAAATCCTGGAGAAGGATCATCTGTGACTCCAAAATATAAAAATAGGAATGAAGTAGACACCACACCATTCACAGAAGATGATGTGTTAGAACAACTTGCAAAACTGAAAGAGGACAAGGCCATGGGATCGGATGGGATACATCCCAGGATACTGAAAGAGCTCAGAGAGGTTCTTGCAGGGCCGTTAAAGGATGTTTGCAACAGATCCTTGGAAACAGGAAAAGTTCCTCAGGACTGGAGAAGGGCTGATGTGGTACCTCTTCACAGAAGAGGTGACAGGGAAGAAGTGACAAACTCCAGGCCTGTGAGCCTTAACTCGGTGGTGGGAAACGTAATGGAGGCGCTTCTGAAAGAGCGAATTGTGGACTTTATCAAAACCAATAGGTTGCATGATCTGAGGCAACATGATGTTACCAAAGGACGATCTTGCCAAACAAATCTGATTGAGTTCTTTGACTGGGTGACCAGAGAACTAGCTCAGGGGCATTCGATGGATGTCATCTACCTGGATTTCAGCAAAGCCTTTGATACTGTTCCTCATAGGAGGCTTATCAATAAACTCAGTAGTTTGGGGATGGGTCCCAAGGTGGTGAACTGGGTCAGAAATTGGTTAACTGACAGACGACAGAAAGTGATGGTAAATGGAGCTCACTCGGATGAAAGGAAGGTGATTAGCGGGGTGCCCCAGGGTTCGGTCCTGGGCCCAGCACTGTTCAATGTATTTGTGAGTGATATTGCTGAAGGACTGAATGGAAAAGTCTGTCTTTTTGCAGATGACACGAAAATTTGCAACAGAGTGGACTCCCCTGAGGGAGTGGATAACATGAGGAAAGATCTACAAAAGCTGGAAAAATGGTCTAATGATTGGCAGTTAAGATTTAATGCGAAGAAGTGCAGTGTCATGCACTTGGGAAGTAGAAATCCAGGGGAAATTTACGTGATATTGGGAGAGAGATTGGTGTGCACGGACCAGGAGAAGGACCTTGGTGTGAATATTTCTGAGGTTCTCAAGGTGGCAAAACAGTACAACAAGGCAGTGGCAAAAGCCAGGAGGATGCTGGGTTGCATACAAAGAGGAATTACCAGCAGAAAGGAAGAGGTTCTAATGCCACTGTATAAGTCACTGGTGAGGCCTCACTTGGAATACTGTGTTCAGTTTTTCAGACCATATCTTGCAAAAGATATAAAAAGACTGGAAACTGTTCAGCGGAAGGCGACCAAAATGATTTGGAGCTTGCGTCAGAAGCCTTATGAGAAGAGACTTGAAGAATAAATATGTACACTCTGTAGGAGAGGAGGGACAGGGGAGATATGATTCAGACCTTTAAATACTTAAAGAGAAATAATGAACAAACAAACCTCTTCCAAAGACGGGGAAGCTGTAAAACTAGAGGGCATAACATGAAGCTGCAAGGGGGTAAATTGAAAGACAATGTCAGGAAATACTTTTTCACTGAAAGGGTGGTGGATGCTTGGAATGCCCTCCCGATGGAAGTGGTGGGGGCAAATACAGTGACAGAATTCAAAATGGCATAAGAGGGACAAACACAGTGGATCCCTTTATAGTAACAGGATAAAATCAAAATAAACTGAACTATCTAATTTCTCAACATACAGGGGTGTCCTACACGGAGCGGTGGGTTCACCTCTAAAACAAAGGTATGAGGAGGGGTGGCCTGCACAGAGTGGCAGGTGCGCCTACTCTTGCCATCTTACTGGGCAGACTAGATGGACCATACTGGTCTTTATCTGCCGTCATTTACTATGTTACTATGTTACATAAAGGATTATTCAAAAGTTCATTATTCTTTGCGGATTCTAAGAAATCTTTAATTTGTAATGCACCATATCGCCCTGCTAGACCAGTCCAGTCAAGTGGGTTGTGTTCCCCTACCAGCAGTTTGGTGGAGACAAACAACCAATGAAAAGCCCAGCTTTAAGTTATTTAACTCCCATTCATCTATCTGCCTCAGCTACCAGAGGTCTTTTCAGTATTTCTTTGACTCCAGCAGAAGATGGATCGATTTTCTCTATCCTGAAGAAAATTGAGAGGAACTGATTATTTAAACGTTTGTGAATGACCACAATCAGGGTGACTCTCTCACTTGAGCGCAATGTGAGAGGCTCCACTAGACTGTGGTCTTTTCGGTAGGCATAGGAGGAGGGAAAATTGGTTCAGCTCTGCACTGTTAGCTTGTTGAGCAGCCAGAAAATTGGAAGCATCTGGAAGTATTGGAAGAGTTCAGCAGCCTCACACAACCTCAATGCCCCCTCCCTCCTCCTCTGTTCCCCCCGCGCTCTCCTGAAGACTGCAGAAGGCTCTCGGGGGAATCTGCCTGCCAGCCACCTTAAACGCAGAGAAACAGTTTCAGGGGAGTAGAGCTGAGCCTGGCACGGATTTCTGCCTGGGGCTCTTAAGGAGTGAGTACCAAGGCTTGACCTCATCATTGTCCTTGTTGAGGACTCCTGATTCCGTCCATCCGTGGCACAGTTCGGGATGGACCACTGGCATCCGTTCGTGCAGTGTGGGGGTTTCCCACTGTTTTCTGTACATGTTAATAGTGTTTTTAGTATTGTAGGCTTGGCGGTCTCATGGTCCTTGTGTGTGTTCCAGCTCAGTGGCTCCAATGCACATTCCTACCCAAGCACCCGTAACATCCATTGTTGTGTAAGCGCTGTTAATGCACTCCTGCTGGGCCACTGTGGCCTTAGTGCGTGCAGTTTTGATAGTTGCCTTAATTTTGTCTTCTTCCAGAAAAGAGTGTTTGGTCAGTGGCAAGCGAGATGCCTCCTCTCTGGCTTCTAGATTCTGCTCATCTTGCATGGCAGCTTCTGAGTTGTCCCTGGAGGGCTTGCATCCTCTTTCTCAGCTGGAGGATACAGCTAGTCCCGCCTTGCCTGCCTTAGGGCAGGAGTTGGTGGATGGTGCCGTGAGTAAGGATGACCAATTGGCTGAAGCTTCCGGCTACTGTGCTGTGGGACGTTCTCTGTCCTCTAGAGGATTGGCAGCAGCTACGTCCCTTGGTGTAGGGGGGTCATTTCCACAAGAAATTCCGGAGTCCTGATTTTCCTCCCTGGAATTCTTTTCCTTTTTGCAACAGGCCTGGTCTTCTAGCTTGGAAATTCATATCCTGCAAGGGCTGTCCCTATGCATGTGCAAGCATGTTGTTGGCACAGAGTCCTGCTCAATAGAAGTCCCTGCGTCAACATCATGCAGTGCACAACATAGTATTTGCCAAATGCTGACTGATTGGGAGCCTTCCTACCAGCCGTGGCCATCTTTTACCCTTTGTTTTAATATTTTTATTTTCTCTATATGGTCCTGGTTTTCAGATGTCCTGAACCACCCCACCCTGCGGGACTCTGAACTCTGGGGTCACAGTCTCCATCAGCTGTGAACCTTCCCAGCATCCAAAGCCCGACCTGTGGCACTTAAATCAGGATGTGGCCTGCCCTGTCTTGGCCCCTCCTACTTAAGAGGCCCTATGCTCCTCCTGATGTCATCAGCGGTGTTCCCGAACTGGTCTGACACAAGCCCTGTACCTCATACAAAGTCCCAATGCTCCAGTTGACAGTGAAGTCTGTTGGATGGTATCTGGGGCTCTGCCTCCGAAGATATCTGGCGGCTGCGGCACTGCTCCATACCCAGTAACTACACAATGCAGGACATGGCATGCTACCCTTTGTGGCTGACATCTCTCGCCAGAGTCTGCCCCGCTGTGGCTTTGACTGTGTACCCGAGCCAGCCACCAGCACTGAAGGAGGAAACCATGGCTGCTCTAAATACAATGCTGCAAAGTTTTTTAAACGTGGTCTTTTTTTTTCTGAAGCTAAGATCTTTGCTGCCTTTTCCTCTCTCCCCCACCCCCTCAGATCTAGAACCTGATAAGATATCTCCTTGTCAGAGATGTGAAAATTAGTGCTCTTATGGAATAGTAGATTTGCTCTTATCTTCCAGCACTATATCGTGATTTGTTTTCTTGTGACTTTCCACTGGGTTTTCATGGCAAGGTACGGAAGCAGATTGCAGGCCTTTCTTCCATGCAGGTAATGCTAGTGTTGTTGCCGTTGTCACAGAAATGGGATCCTCCGCTGCCCATTCTGCTGCTGCTGCTGCCCAGATGGGTGGTTTGTCTAAGTCTGCTACCTCAGCTGAGACCTGTCCATCTTGGGAGACCCTGCCAGTAGTTAAACTACCAATAGTTTAGTTCTCAGTTTCATTTGTAAGAGCTACATTGACTACCAATTAAGTCACAAATTCTTTATAAAATTCTGATGATAGCATTTTAATTCTTAAATCGTATGGCCCCGCTCAGTTTGGCTATCTCTTTTAAGTCTATTGTCAGGAGTCACGTGATGTGATGAAGGAGAGCAGAAATGCTCTGTTTTCTTTCTGGGGATTCTCCCCCTCAGAGCCCCGCAAGCACCCCCCCTTAGTTGATCTTGGCTCCTTGGCCGTGAAAAGCGTGACACCCGGTGAAATGCTTCCCCCCCCCCCAGGAGTTTTTCAGTGCTTGGGCAGGATGACATCAATGCGCCGAGAAAGAGAGAAAGCAGGGGCCTATTTTTCTCAAAATGGCGAAGCAAACAGCTTCTCACCAAACGCAAACACAAACCGCTTTGGTCAAAAAAGTGAGTGCAGCAGTGGTTGGGGCCCTTGCAACTAAATTCGATGCCGTGACAGGCAAGCTTGACTTCATGAACAGAGCGTTTGATGCATTCAGAGGTTGCCTGCAAGAAGCTGAGCTGAGGATCTCCATGACAGAAGACACTGTAGCTGCTAATGAGCAGGAAATATGCTGGCTTCAAGAACAAATATCTGCCCATGAGGCTAATCCGGACAATTTAGAAAATAGAAGCCAGCGAAATAATTTGCACTTTGTCTGCATCCCAGACTCAATGACAGATGGTGAATTAAGGGGATATCTTGAAAAACTACTCTCCCAAGTCTTAGTGCGTGATGCGGCCCATTGCACCTAGAAAGAGCGGACCGAGTAGGTCCACTCAGATCATCAGAGTGCTGACCTCACATTGTGCTTGCATGGTTTCTTAACTGCGTCCAGAAGAATGAGGTGCTGTGCGCTGCTCGGAGCCATGGCCCTATTACACATAAGGGACTCCATCTGCCTATATTTCAAGACTATTCAGCCACATTGAGTCATGACGTCAAGCCTATGCACCTGTTTGCCAGCATCTGGTAGAGGAGAAAATAAAATTCATGATCCAGTACCCAGCTTGTCTGCGCATTTTCTATGACGGGAGTAGTAAGACCTTTGACTCCACAAACACAACACTTTAGTATATACAAGATTTGCTACCGTCAGCATCATCACCTGCGGTGTCCTAGTCATGTTGAGGAGTACGTCAGAGGTGGCACAATGTTTGTTTGGCCTCTAAGCTGTTGACACAGAGATCGGAGACTTGCACATTTTTATTGAACCCTGCTTATAATGTAAATTTCCCGGAGGATGAGGCTGAAGGATACTGCCTGATTGTGTCTTTCCGTGTCTTATCGCTGTGACTGAACAGTTGAGTTTGTTGGAAGACTAGGAATGGATTGTTTTTTTGACTGAGCAGGTTTGTTTGTAAGGTGCACATGCTGTCTGTTTTACTGACATGGCGCCTTTGTAGGCCAGTGCAAGGGGGACAAGGCTACAGCCTAAGGCCCATAGCGGCTCACTGTTTAGTTGGGACAAAGACTATCTAGGCTGCTCTCAGCCTGTTCTCCAGCCTGAAATATGTACTATAATGCCCAGAGGAGGAGTATGGAGATTGTCTGTTTATTGTATCTCAGTGGGGGGGGGGGGGTTAGGTATGATGTATGGTGTTTACTGTTGATTGAGGGAAGGGGGGTTGGGAGGAATGACTGAATGGCAGTATGTAATGGTGGTAGATGAGATATATCTAGTAGGGGGGTAACTTTGCCGTATGATTAGGAGATGATTGTAACAGCTGGATCGAGATGCATTTGCAGTGACCCTGTGACAGGAGGGTCGAATGCTGGGGCCCCGGTGGGAAGCTGGAATAATTTGACAGTCCTCAGTGGGAATATTTTACTGTGGGATTCTTGGTCCTTTTCCCTCTCATCCTACTGACTAAGACCTGAGAACTAGGCAACCGGTGCCATCTTTGAGGGCTTGTGGGAGCCAGCCAGATGGTACGTTTCTGGTTATTCCTGACTATGGGGGTGGTTGTGGCGGCTTCCCTTGCCTGGGACCCAGTGTCTGTAGATATGGCGTGGTGACCCTTGTGATTATTCTGAGCGTGAGTGGGGGGAGGGAATGGAGGGGGACGGATGTATCCATGTGTAAGGGTGAGTGCCTGGGTAATTGGGTGCAGGAATGGGTGGGTGGAGGGGAATGTAGAATTGGGGACAGTCTGTTGTCATCAGGAGTGTATTGGGTGGGGGAGGGGGGACCCCTGGCACATCGTGACGTTGCTTGTGAATGTGAGGAAATTTGGTATGTGGGAAGGGGGTGGGGTTGAATAAAAGTTGGTGGGAGGCGGATAGGGTTGGTGCTTGGGCTGGGGTACAGAGATCGGAGGAATGGGAGGTCCCTGCTACAAGGCCTTGGGAGGGACTTTGGTAACTGGCAGCAGGGAAAAAAAAAGGGGGGGGAAGGGTTGTGTCTGACTAGAACTGCAAATCACACCTTGCAGGCACACTAACTCACACTGCCAAAGGATTTGGCATGGGGAGGCCCTAGGCTGAGGGGAGCGCTCCAATCGACAGAACTCAGAACCTTACTTTCAGAAACTGCTGGTATATGAAAAGGGCTGAGAGTCACCTCATGGAATGTTTGTGGGCTGGACATCCCAATTAAACGTTATAAAATCCTATATGCGTTAGCATGTCATAAATGCGATATAGCCTTTCTCCAGGAAACATACCAGACCGCAGCAGAGCATGCTAAACTCTTATGGGATTGTGGAGTGCCGGCACAGGGCAAAAAAGGAGGTGTAGTGATCTTAATAGACAAGCTTATATGTTTTGTTTGTAAAACTGAAATTCCCGATGCCTTTAGCAGATATGTAATGATACAGGTAGACTTAGAGGGCCGCACATTGATTCTCTGTAATATTTATGGCCCGAATGGGCTGGAGGTGTCATTCTAAGCACGGTTGGCTTCTGAATTGGAACAGCTTTCAGAGGATGATATTGTGGTAGGTGGAGACTTGAATTGAGTTCAGTGTACTGTTGTGGCTCAGGAACTGGTTAAAAGATAGAAAGCAGAGGGTAGGGCTAAATGGCCAATACTCCCAATGGAGAAAGGTGAATAGTGGTGTACTCCAGGGATCTGTGCTGTGTCCGCTGCTTTTTGACATATACATAAATGACCTGGAAAGTGGAATAACGAGTGGGGTTATCATATTTGCAGATGACACAAAACTATTTAAAGTTGTTAAAACCCAAGAGGATTGTGCAAAATTGCAAGAGGATCTTGATAAATTGAAAGACTGGGCATCAAAATGGCAGATGAAATTTAATGTGGACAAGTGCAAAGTTATCCACCTAGGGAAGAACAACCCAAACTATGGTTACACGATGCAAGGTTCCACATTAGGAACCACCACCCAGGAAAAAGATTTAGGCGTCATTGTGGATAACATGTTAAAACCCTCGGCCCAGTGTGCAGCGGCGGCCAAGAGAGCAAATAGAATGCTAGGTATCATAAGGAAAGGAATGGAGAATAAAACAAAAGATATTATAATGCCTCTATATCATTCCATGGTGAGACCGCACCTTGAAGATTGTGTGCAATTCTGGTCGCTGTATCTTAAAAAGGATATAGCATTATTCGAAAAGGTTCAGAGAAGAGCCACCAAAATGGTAAAGGGGATGGAAGGATACTCCTATGAAGAAAGGCTAAAAAGGTTAGGGCTCTTTAACCTGGAAAAGAGACGGCTGAGGGGAGATATGATAGAAGTCTATAAATTAATGAATGGAGTGGAACGGATAAACGTAGATCGATTGTTTACATTATCAGAATATAGGAAGACTGGGGGACATGCAATGAAGCTACAGGGTAAACTATTTAAGACTAATAAAAGAAAATATTTTTTCACTCAACGTGTAATCAAATTCTGGAATTTGTTACTGGAGGATGTTGTAAAGGTTGTTAGTGTAGCTGGGTTTAAAAAAGGTTTGGACAAGTTCCTGGAGGAATGGTCCATAAACCATTATTAAGAAGGGACCCAGGATATCAATGCTTGACCCAGTATAAGTATTGTGGAACATGTGTTTTTTGGGGAAACTGCTAGGTACGTATGACCTAGATTGGCCACTGTTGGAAACAGGATACTGGGCTTGATGGACCTTGGTCTGACCCAATATGGCATATCTTATGTTCTTATGTTCTTATGAGTTCTTGACCCCCTGATGGAAACTTCCTGTTGACAGTTTAGGGCCTGGGAGAAAAGCACATGTATTCTGCAGCAATTTCAACATCGGCTGTGCTTGGTGGACTCCTGGCAACTCTTGATTCCACTCGAAAGAGATTATACTCACCAATTGCAAGCCCTTGGCACAAGTGTCCATATTGATTACTTACATACCTGTGAAAGTCTCTTTTCCCAAGTGGAGGATGCCCGGATAGGGCCTGAGGAGATATCAGATCATGCACTGATATAGATAGATCTTGGCTGGCACAGACAGCAAGAGGGCTCACAACTGTGGCGTTTCCCTCTTGAATTATATAAAGATGAACAATTTCAAACTTACATCAAAGAGCGCAGGCAGTCCTATGCGAGTCGTAGCTAACAACTCAAGAGACTCCCGAACTATTCTGGAAAGCTGCGAAGGCAGTATTGAGAGGGGATATTATAGCATATTCTGTGAGACACTGCCGTCTAATTAATGCTCGTGTGTTGCACCTTGAGCAACAGGTTGTACTTGCAAGGAGACGGCATGCCCACCATCCAACAGGGGAATCTCGAGCGTGACTCTTGGAGAGACAGGTGGCACTCAATGAGGCCATTCATCAATGCACAAAAAAATCTTTAATGTACTATAAATTCCAACTTTATCAATATAGAGATAACACAGGGGCACTTTTGGCATGGTGCTTTCAGGGCGCACGAGCTTACAAAAAAGATCCCCTACTATGGGACGGGATGGGTAGGTTCTATAAGGATAGCTCAGAGATAGTGTGTCTCTATCAGACCTTTTATCAGGAGCTGTATAGAGCAGAGGGGGATCCTCTGGACCGGCTGGCTGCCTATTTTCAAAAGCTGTCACTGCCCAGCGCTTATCACGGCCTAGCACTGAGCTCAGATGGGTTCATGACCGAATTTTACAAACTGCTGCAGGAACTGGTAGTAGCCCTACTGGTTCATGTGTACCAAAGTCTCATACAGATGGGGACATTTTTCTGGGGGGACAACCAGGCATATATCACATTAATTCCTAAATCAGGTAAGGACCCGTCCCTGGCAAGTTCGTATCAACCTATATTACTCATAAATTTTTATTTGAAGCTTATGCCAAAATCTTGGCAGATCGGCTGGCAGCCCATCTACTGAACCTCATACAAGATTCCCAAGTAGGCTTTGTGCAGGGCCGTTATGCGTCTAGTAATCTCCGGAAAATCTTAGCTTCACTGTAGTAGGTCCGTGAGAAGCAGATACCCTCATCATTGATGAGCTTTGATGCCGAAAAAGCATTCTATAGGGTAGGCTGGGACTACCTTTTTCAGTTGTTGCTACATTATGGCCTTGGGATGTCCTTCATACAGATGGTCTGAACGCTATACTCCAACCCCACTGTAGTGGTGGTAGTCAGTGGGACCCTATCGGAAACCTTTGGGTTGGAAAGAGGTATGCGACAGGGCTGTTACCTTCCCCCCCTGCTGTTTGTCCTTTTGTTGGACCCTTTCGTTCAGCAACTGGTGGCATGTGGGGCGGTGTCAGGAGTGTGTATTGGGCAGCTAGAATTTAAGGTAGCGGCCTTTTCTGATGATCTTTTGGTTCATATAACTCAACCTCAGACGTATTTGCCCTAGCTACTATCAGAATTCATTAACTCCAGTAAACTGGCTGGCCTCCAGCTAAACCAGGATAAATCAGAGGTGTTGGATGTCTTAAAGACAGTGCACGCTTCATGGGGGACTGAATTGCCCACTTCGACGGGCTGATCACGAGTTCAGATATTTGGGGATCCAGTTGGCCAGTGATCCCTGAAGAATATACCGTTTGAATTGCATCACGACGTTGGAACATATGCAAAACAAAATGCAACAATGGAGTCCACTTCCTCTTTCATTGCTAGGTTGGGGGTGGCCTTTTGTATGGTGTTGTTCCCCAAATTACTTTGTCTTATAGACCTTACCGGTTCATTACTACATGAATTTGAGTGTGCGGGAAATCCAATGCTTTATTTGGAGGAGAAAACAAGCTTGAATCTCCTTGTCAAAACTGCAAGGACCCTGGTGACAGGGAGGTACTGGGTTTCCCGATATATATCTGTACGCACAGGCCTGTCAATTAAGACATCTACAAGACTAGTTGAAACACACTGAGCTGTTCACACCCCAGGGTTTAGAAGAGGAACTTGTTGCGCCTTATACACTGATGGCGGTGTTGCATGGAGAGTCACATCCTACCGAATAGACTCCATCGAAGTTTATTAGTGGAGCCCATGAGGGGGATGTGGCAATATCTCTGCTCCCATTGGCGCACTTTCTCAGTGGTTTCATGTTTCTTATCGATCAGAGCAACCCACATTTCCAGCCAGGTATGGATAATTGTGTCTTTTGGGAATGAGGAGAAAAGGGGATATGCAGCGTAGGCCATGTGGCAAATCTGGAGGGTCAGATGAAACCCTTTATGACACTGTGCCAGGATTTTGATTTGAAGAAGTCCCAGATCTTCGCATACTATCAGCTTCAACACTATGGGCCCGATTCTGGGACCTCCACAAGCCATCCGGCCCGATTTCCCCTCCAGCTGTCACTGTATGTCCTGAGCATCAAGGCGGGGAGAGACGGTGGGGAGCGGGATCTGGGCAGAACAAGGGTGGGCCAGCCTGGCAGGATGTTAAGGGCCAATTCAGGGTATGACCCTATACGTCCTGCCAGGTCAAAGGGGACATGCTTCTTATTCTGCCTCGAAGGTAGAATAAGCAGCACTGACCCGGCAATTGGGCCCAGGGATCCCCCTCCCTCGAAGCCAGGGCTGGGTGTTGGGGGGGGGGGGTCCCTGCCACCCGATCCAGGCTCTGGCAGGCCAGCCGTGGGTCAGATGGTGGGGAGATGGGGGCCTAAGCCACGGGATTCCAGGGCACCTGCAGGGAGGACATCCCCGCAGGCAGCAGGGACATGCCAGGTCATCCACAGGCCCAATTCTGTGCACCATGGGAACGTTTTGCTTCCACAGTCAAAAAACAGGTCCTAATTGGCCCATCTTGTTCCCTACTTGAATCAGACTCCACTTGGAAAACATACGCCTTCAAATGGCACAGATTTTCAGTTTGATACACGGAGCACGGGGTTAACCCGTTCTCCTGCCCGGTGCAGCTGATGTTGCAGTACCTTCTCCATCTCTCGCAATCCAGGCTCATATCAAACTCTGTCAGAATGCACCACAGTGGCCTGGCGGCACATCACCATCCGGTGGATGGCAAACCCGTCTTGGTCCAGCCGCGGGTGACCCACTTCTTGAGGGGACTTCTGTTATCAAAACCCCCAGTTCGCCCCGTCAACCAAGTGGGACCTCGCTGTAGTATTGGCGCAGCTTATTCACCCACCTTTTGAGCCTCTGACTACCTGCCACATGTGATACCTCTTGTGGAAAATGGTGTTCCTGATTGCACTCACCTCCACTCACAAGGTTAACGAGCTTCAAGCCTTAGTGGCAGAGGTGCTATATACCAGGTTCTACAAGAACAGGGTGATGCTCTGCACACCCCCAAATTCCTTCCGAAGGTGGTATCTTCCTTTCATCTCAACCGGGAGGTGGTGCTGCCCACCTTCTTCCTAAGGCCTCACGCCAGTAGGGCGGAGACTGTCCTCCACACCTTGGACTAGGGCCCTGTCCTTCTACTGTACATTCAACATACCCAGGGCCACCGTAATGCTTCTCAGCTTTTCGTTTTGTATGACCCCAGTAGGCTGGGAGAGGCGGTGACCAAACGTACACTGTCTTCCTGGGTGGTGGACTGTATCGCCCTCGCCTATGAGGGGCCAGGGCTGTTGCTGGAAGGCCGTGTCATGGCACACTGTGTCAGGGCCATGGCGGCCTCTGTGGCAAACCTGCGCTCTGTCCCGATGGTGGACATCTGCCGTGCCGCCACTTAGTCTTTAGTCCATATCTTCGCAGCTCATTACTGCCTGGAGAGGGAGTCCGAATGGGACAGTGCCTTCAGCCAGGTCATACTCCATAATCTTTTTGGGGTCTAGACAACTCCTACCCTCTGACCCACCTGTGTTCAGACTACTGGAGCATTGTTTCCATCAGACACACAGGTCTTACTGCAGTCTGCACTTGTGGACTCAATTGCTGCTGCTGCTCATGGCTTCCCTTGAGGGCAACTGTGGTTTTTATGGGCTTTTGGTAGCCTTTAGCTAGGGAATCCCATATGTGAGGACTCACTTCCTGCTTGTTCCCAGAGAAAGCGTAGTTACCTGTAACAGGTGTGATCTGGGGACAGCAGGAATCAGTCATCACAACCCTCCTTCCTCCCCTTGGAGTTGCTTCTTTACAATCTTTTATTTTTGCTGTCTTTTACCTATGTCCTCTGACTGATCAAGATGGCACCCTTGGACAGGAAGGGTACCATGCATGCATGGTGGCATCTTCCAAAGGCTTTCTTTGAAAGCTGGGAGGATGCTTCCAGCGAGGGCTCCGTCGGCACCGATATCACCCATATGTGAGAACACATGTTACAGGAGTAACTACACTTTTTCACTCAATGCGTAATCAAACTCTGGAATTTGTTACTGGAGAATGTAGTAAAAGCTGTTAATGTAGCTGGGTTTAAAAAAGGTTTGGACAAGTTCCTGGAGGAAAGGGCCATAAACGAAGGGGACGCGGGAAATCTACTGCTTACCCCAATACAAACATTGTTTATTGTTTATACAACATTTGATATACCGCCCCCCATTACATCGGGGCGGTTTACAATATAAATAAAATCAGTAAATCAGAAACAGAAAAGGAAAGTTACAATTACTTGAGAAAGAAAAGAAGAAAGAAAAAAAGAGACAGAGAACAGGAGAAGATAGAAAGAAAGAGTCAGAGGAGTCAGCTAGATCCAGGAAAGGCACAGGAGAACAGATGAGTTTTGAGAAGGGAGCGAAATTTAGAATAGGATTCTTCAAGGTGGAGGGCAGTGGGTAGTGAGTTCCAGAGAGAGGGACCAAGGTAGAAAAATGCTGATTTACGGGTGGATTGGAGATGTGCACGGGAAGGGGTCGGAAGGTGAAGGCGGTTAATATGGATGGACCGGAGGCTTCGGGAAGGGACATGGAAGGAGAGCAAATCAGAAAGGTATTGGGGTCTGTGAAGGTAAATGGCTCGATGGACCAGAGTGAGAACCTTGTAAGGGATCCGGAATTGTAGTGGTAACCAGTGAAGGTGTTGTAGTAGGGGGGTGATGTGATCGCGTGAAGAGGCATGTAGAAGCATCCTGGCAGCCGTATTTTGAATTAACTGTAAACGATGTAACTGGTACTGAGGGATACCGGCATAAATAGAATTACAGAAATCTAAACGAGTTATGACTAATGAAAGAAGAAGGGTAGTGAGTGCCTGGGGAGATAGAAAAGGTCTAATGACACGGATCTGACGAAGACAGTAGAAAGAGCGCTGGGAGGTGGAAGAAATGTGGTCTTGAAACGTGAGTGCACTATCAAGAATGACACCAAGATACCGGAGTTTGGGCACTGTGAGAATAGGGACACCCGAAAGAGAAGGTGTAAGAGATGGAGTAGGGGAACCATGGGTGAACCAGACAGCGGCTGTCTTGGAGATATTCAGAACCAGACCATTTGAGGAAAGCCAGGAGGAAACTGAGGATAAACAAACCTCCAGTGAAGTGATATCAGGATTGGATGAGGAGGTGTGGTGCAGAAGGAGAATATCATCAGCATAGTAGTAGCCCAAAATACCCAATTGCTGGACAAGGAGAGAAAGAGGGGCCAGAAAAAGATTGAACGCAAAGGAGCCAGGATAGAACCCTGAGGAACACCACAAGTCAGAGGGAAACGATCTGAGGTGGAGAGACCAGAAACAACTGCAAAAGAACGAGAAAATAGAAAAGAATGAAACCATCGATAGACAACACCACGAATACCCGCATCCCGCAGACGAGAGAGAAGAGAGGGGTGATCCACAAGATCGAAGGCGGCAGAAAGGTCAAGAGACACAGCGATGGTAATGTCGCCTCGATCTTGGGAAGTGCGAATTTCATTCAGAACAGCTGTGATAGTGGTCTCCACGCTATATCCAGACCGAAACCCAGATTGACGGGGGTGCAGAAAGTGCGTAGAGTCCAAGTGATGAGACAGTTGGGAGAAGACCACTTTTTCAAGAAGCTTAGAGGCAAAAGGGAGATTGGATACTGGACGAAAGTTAGCGGGGATAGAAGGGTCAAGAGAAGGATGCTTCAAGAGAGGACGAACCAGGGCGTGCTTCCAGGGGTCAGGAAAAGTACCACAAGATAGGCTAGTGTTCACAATAGTAAGAAGAGGATGTAAAAGAACAGGAGAAGGCTTAGTGAACCAAGAGGAAGGAATGGGTCCAGAGGACAGGTAGTCTTGTGAGTTGTAGACAACAACTGGATGAGCTCTGGTGAGGTGATTGGGGAAAAATGGGACCAAGTATGAGAGAGAGAGGGGGACAGTGGAGGTGAGGTGGGCAGCGGTGGAGGCAGAGATTGGGGACAAGACGGAAGAGAGGAACGAAGACTTTGGACCTTTGAGGAAAAGAAAGAAGCCAAAGTGGTTGGGTCAGGGGCTTGCAAAGCAGAGGCAGATTCGTGTTTAGAAGGCGCCTGAAGCTGGGAGAGAGTATGTAGGGTAGCAAAAAGTTGACGTGAACGATTGGGAGCTGAGACAATGGATGTAGAGTAAAAAGTACACTTGGCATGGTGAATGCTTGAGCGGTAATGGGCGTGGGCAAGCTTAAAATGCTGATAAGAAGCGGCATTGCAAGATTTCCGCCAGTAATGCTCAGCTCTCCTTAATTGAGAGCGCAGCAGACGAAGACCAGGATGAAACCAGGGGTAACGACAAGTATGACGAGGGTTATTGGGCCGAAGAGGAGCAACTTGATCTAGAGCAGAGGAAAGACCAGTTGACCAGAAAGTTACTTGAGAGGAAGGTGATAAAGAAGAGAAGTCCAGAGGGGGAGGACAATAGGTTGCACAGAAATTGTGGAAGGAGGCAGAATTAAGCCGGCGAGAAAGGCGGACGGGTAGGGAAGGGGGAGGGGAGGGAGGGGGGCAAACAAGGGAAAAAGCAATACACGCGTGATCCGACCACGGAACAGCTTCCACAGAGAGAGACGAAATCTGAAAGGAGGAGCTTTGAGAGGAAATAACTAAGTCCAGTGTGTGTCCAGCTACATGAGTGGGGGAGGCTACATATTGAAGCAGGGAAAGATCGTGGAGAAGAGTAGAGAAAGCAATGTCCCTAGTGGAGATGGGTGAGTCAAAGTGAACATTGAAGTCACCAAGGATGACCAGGTGAGGAAATTGGAGAGAGAGGTCAGAAATGGTGGAGAGGAGGGAATCCCAGGAAGAGGGAGAAGAAGAAGGAGGATTATAGAGAAGGAGAAACTGCAAAGCCGGCTGGCCAGCCAGTTGAAGGAGTAAGGCTTCCGGATGACGTAGAGAAGTAGAGGAAAGTTGGGACAGGGGGACCGAGGAATGAAATATGACCGCAACTCCCCCACCTGACCGTGATTTCCGGTGGAGGGAGAAGGCTTGGTAATTCGGAGGCAGGCAGCGTGCTAAAAGAGGGTCTTCACCCTCTTTCAACCATGTCTCGACTAAGAAGAGAACGTCGAGGCCCTCACGCTCAATGAGGTCATAAATAAGAATAGCTTTAGATTGGAGGGAACGACAGTTGAGCAGACCAAGTCGCAAGGACCGGGTAGACATCGGGTCTGGAGATAGTGACGGAGGTGTATGGATCAGTGCAGGGGCTGGAGAGAGAGGCAAAGGCATACTGATGGGCGTAGGAGGCGGCGACAACGCCACCGCACATGAAAGCAAAGCAACCCGAGAGAGAATGCGAGGTCGGGGGGGAACAAGAAAAGGACTGGGATAGCTGACATAAGCAGTAGACAGAGAAGAAGGAAGTAGAACTGCCGAAAACGCCGAGATAATGGCCGAGGCGTGGACGTCACGGAGGCCTTGCGAATATGCCTTGCAAAAGCTGGGGTGTTGTTGTGGGCGTACCGGACAAAGAAAACCGAGGAGAGATACATACAGAGGCCTAGGAACGATGAAGAGACAGAACAAAATACCTTGGAGAGAAGAGGGTCGCCCTTGTCGTCGCCCCAAGGAGCTCGCCCAAGGAGCACGTCCTGCTCCTTGGGTGCGCTCCTTCGGCGCGCGCCACGGCACGAGATGCCGCAGGCAGCGTCTTTAAATAATGGCCTGCTCGGCGCGCGTGCGCAGCTGCAGGGCACAACTGCACAGCTTCCGGGGCAGAACTGAGGAGGTTAACAGCAGGAAAAAAAGAAAAGAAAGTGAGCCTATGAGAAAGAAGAAGAAGAAGAAACAAGGATAGAACAGAGCAATAAGAGCGGGACAGACAGGTCAGAGCACAGTAATAAGGGCGGGACAGTAAAACAAGGGCAGTAAACCAGCGGGGGGTAGAACTAACACAGTACAATACGGAAATAAAATCCAAATCATATAAATGCAACTTAAAAACACATGTCAGATAAAACAGCTCACAGCGTACTTTGTTGGCACAGTATCAGGAGGACAGTGAGTAGCACAAGCAGGCAGCGTCTTTAAATAATGGCTTGCTCGGCGCGCGTGCGCAGCTGCAGGGCACAACTGCACAGCTTCCGGGGCAGAACTGAGGAGGAACCATTGTGGAACCTGTGTCTTTTGGGGAAACTGCTAGATACTTGTGATCTAAATAGGCCACTGTTGGAAACAGGATACTGGTCTTGATGGACCTTGGTCTGACACAATATAGCATATCTTATGTTCTTATAACCTACAGTTTGTCACCTCTTCCCTATTACCACTTTTGTGAAGAGGTACCACATCAGCCCTTCTCCAGTCCTGTGGAACCTCTCCCGTCTCTAAGGATCTATTAAAAACATCCTTTAAAGGCCCTGTAAGAACCTCTCTGTGCTCTTTCAGTTTCCTGGGATGTATCCCATCCAGTCCCATGGCCTACTCCACTTTCAATTTTGCAGGCTGTTCAAACACATCATCTTCTGTGAATGGTGTGGTATCTACTGCATTCCCATTTGTATATTTGTAAATCATAGAAACATAGAAAACTGATGACAGAAAAAGACTATATGGCCTATCTAGTCTGTCCTTCCATAACAACAACTACAACAGTCCACTTTTTTCCTTTAGAGATCCTCTGTGTTTGTCCCATGCTTTTTTTAATTCAGATACTGTCCTCATCTCTGCCACCTCTGCTGGGAGACTATTCCATGGATCCACCACTCTTTCCGCAAAGAAATATTTCCGCATATCACTCCTGAATCTATCTCCCTTCACCCTCATCCCATGTCCCCTCGTAGCAGAATTGCTTTCAATTGAAAGAGGCTCTCTCCCTGAACATTTATGCCACGGAGGTATTTAAACATCTCAATCATATCACCTCTATCCCGCCTTTCCTCTAAGGTGTACATATTAAGATCCTTAAGTCTGTCCTCATATGCTTTATAATGAAGACCACTAATCATTTTAGTAGCAACCCTCTGCACCGACTCCATCCTCTTCACATCCTTTTGAAGGTGCGGTCTCCAGAATTGCACACTATACTCCAAATGAGGTCGCACCAAAGACTTATATAGAGGCATTATCACCTCCTTTTTTCTGTTAGCCATTTCTCTCCGTATGCACCCAAGCATCCTTCTAGCTTTTGCTGTTGTCTTTTCTACCTGTTTAGCTACTTTAAGATCATCAGACACAACCACGTCTAGGTCCTGCTCTTCTTTAGTGGACAAAAGTACTTCACCCCCTATACTATATTGCTCCCTTGGATTGCTGCAGCCCAAATGCATGACCTTGCATTTTTTAACATTAAATCCCAGCTGCCAAATTCTAGACCATTCTTCAAGCTTAATTAGATCCCTCCTCATGTTATCTACACCTTCCTGGGTGTCTACTCTATTGCAGATTTTGGTATCATCTGCAAAGAGGCAAACCTTACCCGACAGCCCTTCCGCTATATCACTAACAAAGATGTTAAAAAGAATCGGACCAAGGACAGATCCCTGGGGTACACCACTGGTAACTTCCTTCTCCTCAGAGTGAGCTCCATTTACCTGTACCCTTGTCATCTCCCACTCAACCAATTTCTAACCCAAGCAGTAACTTTAGGGTCCATCCCTAGGGTGCTCAGTTTGTTTGTAAGTTGCCTGTGAGGAACAGTGTCAAAGGCTTTATTGAAATCTAAATACACCACATTTAGGGCTCTCGCTCGGTCCAACTCCCTGGTCACCCAGTCAAAGAAATCAATCAGATTTGTCTGACAAGACCTGTCTCTGGTGAATCCATGCTGCCTCGGATCCTGTAATCCGCTGGACTCCAGAAACCTCACTATTTTCTCTTTCAGCAGCATTTCAAATAATTTTCTCACCACCGAAGTTAAAATAACTGGCCTGTAGTTTTCAACCACATCCTTACTTCCGCTTTTGTGTAAAGGGAGCCCATGAGCCTCTCTCCAGTACTTTGGCACCACTCCTGACTCCAGTGAGGCATTGAAAAGGTCAGTCAGTGGAGCTGCTAGAAGGTCCCCAAATTCCCTCAGTATTCTACGTTATATCCCATCCGGTCCCATCGCTTTGTCTACTTTAAATTTAGCTAGGTGGTCCTTCTGCAGGATTTTCTTTAGTGAAAGCAAAACAGAAGTATTTGTGTGGAGGCCTATTCCCTACTGGACATCCAGCCCCTGTACAGCCCCTCAGAATCATGACATACAGCAGTAGACCCGATTCTGATCCCGCAAGGGTGTCTAGCTCCTGTGGGATCAGAATCAGATCTACCAGCTTGTACATGCAGGCCGGACCTGGATTCTGAAAGGCTGCATGTCCAGCCAAATCCACGTCAAACTCTGCCTGGCTGCATAATGGAGCTGCAAACATCGGCCACCGCCTTTCTCCGCAGCCAGATCCTCAATCCAACCTCTCATGGCCATCGTCCAGCTGTGGAGAACCTCCAGCACTCCCTGCTTTGTCCCTGCTGCTATCCTGTGTCTAGGGGAACATATTCCACCTCAGAATCGGTCCTGTATGTCCGGGGTGATGGCCTGCCCACACACTGCCCTCGCTCCGCCTACCACCTGCCCCTCCGTCCAAGGTTCCCCGTAGAACTCCGCTTTTTAGAAACATAGAAACATGATGACAGAAAAAGACCACATGGCCTATCTAGTCTGCCCTTCCATAACAACAACTACAACAGTCCACTTTTTACCTTTAGAGATCCTCTGTGTTGGGTCCCATGCTTTTTTGAATTCAGTTACTGTCCTCATCTCTACCACCTCCACTGGGAGACTATTCCATGGATCCACTACTCTTTCTGTAAAGAAATATTTCCGCATATCACTCCTGAATCTATCTCCTTTCACCCTCATCCCATGTTTCCTCGTAGCAGAACTTGCTTTCAACTGAAAGAGGCTCTCTCCCTGAACATTTATGCCACGGAGGTATTTAAACATCTCAATCATATCACCTCTATCCCGCCTTTCCTCTAAGGTGTACATATTAAGATCCTTAAGTCTGTCCTCATATGCTTTATAATGAAGCCCACTAATCATTTTAGTAGCAACGCTCTGCACCGACTCCATCCTGTTCACATACTTTTGAAGGTGCGATCTCCAGAATTGCACACTATACTCCAAATGAGGTCGCACCAAAGACTTATACAGAGGCATTATCACCTCCTTTTTTCTGCTAGCCATTCCTCTCCGTATGCACCCAAGCATCCTTCTAGCTTTTGCCGTCGCCTTTTCTACCTGTTTAGCTACTTTAAGATCATCAGACACAACCACGCCTAGGTCCCGCTCTTCTACAACCACGCCTAGGTCCCGCTCTTCTTTAGTGGACAAAAGTACTTCACCTCCTATACTGTATTGCTCCCTTGGATTGCTGCAGCCCAAATGCATGACCTTACATTTTTTAACATGCAGATATATGCAGATGATATCCTACTTTATATGCCATTTTCTACAATGCAATTAGATCTACTGCCCATAATAAATTGCTTCAATGCAGTATCAGAATGGCTTCTCTCACAGAACCTCCGCATCCAACACAAGAAAACTGAGGTTCTCTTTGTTACGAGAGACCCTAACTTCATTCCACCATCACATATAAGTGTGAAAGGAGCTGATCTAGCCACAAAAGAAACAATAAGATACCTTGGAGTCACGCTGGACCACCGTCTCAATATGAAAACACACGTAAACAATATTACAAAAACTGTGTACTTGAAGATACGCACACTCAGGCATTTACACTCATTACTGGACCCAGACGATTTTAGAACCATCTTCCAGGCACTCATCTTACCGCATTTCGATTTCGCCAATTCAATCCTACAAGGTCTCCCACAATCCACCCTAAGTTCTCTTCAACTTGCCATGAACACTGCTGCAAGGGTTCTACAAGGAGCGTCCAGGAGTGATCATGTGACACCAATCCTCAAACAGCTTCACTGGCTCCCGATACAAGGCAGGCTCATATTCAAAACCTTGATTCTCACTTACAAGGCCATCCATGGTTTGTCTGCAAACTCACTAACTGATCTCACACAAACATTACCACCAACTAGATCCAGAAGACAAATAGCGATAAACACCCTAATAATGCCGAAGGCCATAACAACTTGTAGCCGTTCAACAGCGAACAGAGCCTTCATGTTTTGTGCCCCAAAACACTGGAACTCCCTACCACCCGAAATACGTGCCATAACTGACATAGTCCAATTCAGAAAGGCCCTCAAACATGACCTATTCATCAAATACTACCCTACATAAGGTGCAAAATATTCACTACAAACTTAACCACATTCCCTCCTGTCCCAAGCACTATTGATAATTTCACGTAAATACTTCTCTCATGTGATCGATTTAACAGATCAATATTCTATGTATATAGTTCCCCCTTATTATCCAAGTTTATCTTATCCAAGTTTATCCTCCTGTTATATGTAATACCGAACAGCCTGTTGTTCTGGTCTTTGGTTCTCTGTAAACCGCGCTGATTGTAAATAGCGCGGTATATAAAAAATTGAAATAAATAAATAAATAATACTCTATTGCAGATTTTGGTATCATCCGCAAAGAGGCAAACCTTACCCGACAGCCCTTCCACTATATCACTAACAAAGATGTTAAATCACTAACAAAGATGTTAAAAAGGAAGCCTTGCACGGGGATGGAAAGAGGGATGAATAGTGGGGATGTACATGCAGGCAGGGCTTACATCCATACTATTCGTGGCTCAGAATGACCCCCTTAGCATTTTTGCTTTTTCAATGTCCCTTTCCACAAATCTGTCCACGGCACGTTTGGGTCTTGCAGTTCCATCTGTCTCTTCCTCTTCTTTCGAATATACCTGAAAAATGTTTTGTCTTCACGCGTCACATCTTTAGCCATCTTTTCTTTCACCTTTGCTTTTGCTATCCTTTTTTCTCTTTTTTGTCATTTGTAACATTATCCTGTATTCTTTTCTGTGTTCCTCTGTTTGCAGTCTTCTGAATTTTGTCACCTGGTTCTATTTCCTGGTAGTAGGTGTATTGGTGTTTCAGCTTCTGGTGGAATATTTAACTGCTGCCTCGTCACAGGGCTGCGGCATTAGCTGTGTTGCGGCACAGCAGGTGCTGCATATTTTTGCAGGGTTTCTTTCACTGCTTTTCATGCTGCCTCTAACACTCTCTTCCCTTTGTCTGTTGCAGAAC
This sequence comes from Ichthyophis bannanicus, assembly GCA_033557465.1. Classification (NCBI taxonomy): domain Eukaryota; kingdom Metazoa; phylum Chordata; class Amphibia; order Gymnophiona; family Ichthyophiidae; genus Ichthyophis; species Ichthyophis bannanicus. Next base: position 18,003,175 of record CM066035.1, read on the forward strand.
AGCTGAGAAACTGCTGCCGGGCTCCGAGTTCAGTCGTTACCAGAAGGGGCAGCAGAGTGTAGTGAGATCGCCAGTGCCCTACAGAGTCTATGAGGAACTTGCAGACCACATCGACTTTGGTAAGACCTGCAGCTGTTTAGTGCTGGGGAATAGGAACCGGGAATAAGTACAAACAATCCTTAGGGCCTGATATACAGCACATCCAGTATTTAAAGCCTGTGATGGTCGACCGCAGCATGTAAATATCACCTAGATATTCAGTGATGATATCTGGCTAGTAGCTGCTGGTTAATATCCAGATACTGCTGTCAGTGCTGGCAACTGATCTATCCCATCATTGTGATATGCTTTGTACCCAGGTATCACAGTTTATTATTTATTGTTAGTCTTTAGCTCATGCCTTTCCAGAAGATCAAGGCAATTTACATTCAGGTACAGTATGTAACTCCCCTGTCCTCAAAGGGCTCACAGTCTAAGTGGATGCAAACTTGCTGTATGAGGTGGAGAGACGTGGCTGAATTACTCATTCTTCTTCCAGTCCTGTGGAGGAAGGGAGAGCTCGCAGAGGGAAGGTGGGAGAGATGCTGGAGATGGAGGAGGAGTATAGGGAAAGGACCATGCTGGATAGAGAGGGGTAGGTAGGGGAGAAGATATGCTGGGCACAGGGGCTAGGGAAGGAAGGGGATATGTTGGACTACAGTGGGGCAGTGGGGTTTTGAGTCACCCCTGGGGGAGGGGTGGGGGCATATAACTGAAGGTTTGCCTGGGGCATCAGGTGCCAATAAGTTGTCCCTGCTTCTAAGCTTAGATACCCAAGATGGTGGAGTATAAAGGGAGAAGACATAAGGAGAAATCTTGGAGATCTTCCTGCTTTCTGACTGATAGCTGGGGTGTGTCTTTACCAGTGCGAACAGTGAGTGGGTAGATGTGATGGAACAGATGGTGCTTTTCTTCAGTCGTTTGCCATACTACTGAGTTACCATGTTGGTGCCCAGACAGTGGGAGCATCTCCTCGGATTCTGTTCATTGTTGGGGATCAGTGCTACAGAGAGTAAGAGCGGAATGCAGTGACATCATCCTTGGTGATTCTCCACTAGATGGGTGCGGTCCCAGAGCAACGAAAGTCATTGGTACTCCCTGAGCATGTGTGGTAGTCAATTCCTCTTAAAGTCCAAGAACAGCAGCAATGAGTAGAGTAAGAGGACGACATCTATGCCTCTGGGGTTCAGATGTCACAAATAGCAAGGCTATAACAACTTCCAGAGGACAAAATTAAACATACTGGAAGCCTAATTGTTTGCAAACAACATATGCTGTAAATATCCAGAGTGCTTATGAAAGAAGAAAACTACATTCACATCTGAATCCACAATTTTATCACTCAAAGCATTAACTGAGATGGTTCAAGAACCACCGATATTTAACCAGACATTTGCAAGGGAACTCTTAAAAGAATAAAGCTCCCACTGCAAACTCTAGGATGCATTGCACCTTTTTTGTGTAGCCTTGGCTACATCTGGAAACATTATAGCCTTTCAAAACAAGAAAAGGAGAATTTTTAATTTTGAAGAAAAGAGCCAGTTTCAGTTAGGTTCCAGGGCATCATTGAGTCAACCACTAGCTTCTCATCTGAGGTCCCTAGAAAAGTGGTGAGATGCAGTCTGTCAGGGAAAATAGGAGACTGTCTAAACCGTGAACCTTCTTATAAGGTGGCAAAAATGGAGAGAGGAATCTGCCAAAGCCTCAGCTGTAGGGTCTGCAATGGACCGGCATAGTAATAGGCTCCCTGGGAGTACTGACATATTGCAAGATAGAATTGAAAGCTTGACAGTTGCGCAGCATCTCTGGTTTAGCAAGGGCAAGGCATGGAGAAACTGATGAGAAATATGAGGTAAGATGGCCAGTCCCGTTGCAATTCATTACACAGGTACACTACCAAAAAACTGCCTCTAGTTTTGCAACTGATTCCTATAGATTTTGGGGTGCTGAATCCAGGAAAAATAGCCAAAATGTTCCATCACGTCACGTTTTCTTGCAAAATTAGATTTCTTACCCATATAAGGAATGTTCACATAATTTCTTTTTAGCCGACTGCAGTTTATTTTCTTGGCCCAAAATAGAGGTTGTAATGGTTAACTAACTAGAAACACTCCCTCATGATATTTTAGAGTGTTTTGTATTCATTTTATACATTAACAGGACAATTGGGAGGCGGGGGGCTAAATCCAGTACTCGCGCTGGCGCATGTTCTTTCCTGTTCGCCTCGCCTCGTTCGCTCGCTCAAACACGGTGGTTGCGACATGAACGTTCCTGTCAAATTTCAGTTTCTTGCAAGTTCATTATTACCTTTTGTTTGCTCAGTCGTAATCCAGCTTTATTCCGAAGTGGTTCACTACAGTTGTAGTTTGCAGTGCTGTGTATTTGTGATGGCTCACAGAGCCAGAGGTTGCGTCAACTCTCCGGACAGTTTTTGTTTTATTTGTGGGGAATATACCGTGAAAAAGCGGCAGAGGAACATTTCTGCATTTATTAAAAAAATATATTTCGCCTATTTCGGTTTGAAGTTAGGCGATCAAGACAAACCGTGGGCTCCTCACAAAGTGTGCAAGACATGTGAGGAAGATCTATGCTTATGGATGAAAGGTAAAAAACAAGCATTTCGTTTCGGAATACCTATGATGTGGCGTGAACAAAGAGACTACAGCAGTGACTGCTATTTTTGCTCTTGCATTGTGAAGGGATACAACTTAAAAAATAAGAACGTAATAAGTTACCCCAACCTTCCCTCAGCAATTAGGCCTATGCCTCATAGCAACGAAGTACCTGTGCCTGAACCACCAAAATCTTTGGATCATATTTGTGTGGATGGTTCTGATCATGATGAGACTCATCAGATGACTTTTCCCGATGAGTCCAGTACTTCCGAGTTTGAAACTGAACCAGATCCGAAACCTGAACTTTTCTCTCAAGCTGAATTGAATGATTTAGTCCGGGATTTAGGACTCCCAAAAGATGCTGCCCAACTGCTAGGTTCTCGGCTTAAACAGAAAAATCTATTGTCACCAGGAACAACTTTTTATTGGTACCGCAACCGCGAGACACAATTTTTGAAGTATTTCAGCAAAGCGGAAGATTTGGTATTTTGCAAGGATATATACGGAGTGATGGAAAAGTTTAAACTCAAGTATGATCCTGCTGAATGGCGGCTGTTCATTGATTCGTCAAAAGACAGCATAAAAGGTGTTCTTCTTCATAATGGCAACACATTCACTTCAGTTCCTATTGCTCACTCTGTTATTCTCCAAGAAAAATACGAGAATTTGGCCCTGATTCTTCAGAAGATTCGTTATGATGAGCATAAGTGGATGATTTGTGGAGACTTTAAAATTCTATCCATGCTATTAGGGCAGCAATCCGGTTTCACCAAATATCCCTGCTTCCTTAGCTTGTGGGATAGCCGGGCCCGCGACCTACACTGGGGGAAAAAAGACTGGCCAATTCGGGAGTATTTGAGACCCGGTGAGAAAAATGTTCTTCATGAGAGCTTGGTACCTCGTGATAAAATTCTATTACCACCTCTCCACATTAAGTTGGGTCTCATTAAGCAATTCATCAAGTCCCTTCCAAAAGATGGTGAGTGCTTTCGGTACCTTTGCTCAAAGTTCCTCCGACTTTCTGAAGCAAAGCTAAAGGAAGGAGTGTTTGTTGGCCCTGATATAAGGAAACTCATTTCAGATGGAGCATTCGCTGAAACGATGTCTGAGAAGGAAAAAGAAGCCTGGGATTCCTTCAAGGATGTTGTTCTCAAATTCTTGGGGAACAGGCGGGATGAGAACTATAAAGATATTGTTGCCAGGATGCTCAATGCCTTCAAAGAACAAGGCTGTAACATGAGCCTGAAAGTCCATTTCTTGCACTCCCATGTGAACTACTTTCCCGAAAACCTGGGGGCGTACAGTGAAGAACAAGGTGAAAGGTTTCACCAGGACATCAAGGACGCAGAGAGAAGGTACCAAGGAAGATGGAACACCACTATGATGGCTGATTTCTGCTGGTTGCTGCTGCGGGAAACACCAGATGAAAAATACGCCAAGCAGCGCACCAAGAGAAGCATTCGGGGGAAGAAGAAGAAACGGGCCCACCAGGAGATTGATTGACCCAAGAATGACTTTAAAATCTAAACTGTGTTGACAAATATTGTGTTTTTACTAAACTTTGAAATAAAAATTTGCTAGTTATTACCACAGTGTCGGATCTCATTTATTAGAATTTTATTTTCGCACCATCGGGTGTTTGTCTTCAAGTATTGCAATGGTGCGGTTTGCGTTTTCTATTCTTACATACATACCTGTACAACATTTTTTGCACATTTCTTTGCTTTGCTTTGTGTCTAACCTCGCTCTTATATGCTCAATGTTTGTGCACATGTATGTGGCTGTTTTAAGTGCAGACAATTTTGCTACCATCACAGTGTGTTTTGTTGACATTACTCTATTCTTATGTGCTGCCTTGTTACAATTTTCTTTATTCTTATTTGAATAACTACTAAACAATTAGTATAAAGAATTCATCCAAGAAACTTTTATCTCGATCGCACTCAATCTGAAACGTTCACCTCAAACTGCTAACCCAATGTAACAAAAAATCTGTACGTGATGGAGCAAATTGGTTACCAGATTTGGATTCAGCGCACCAAAAAACGTAAAAATCAATCGAAACATTAGAGGCAGTTTAAAAAAAAATTTTTTAGTGTACCTGTGTTATCTTAGAAATTCTCTATGTCTTCCATTGATTCTGGAAGAAATATGACAAAGATGACATCCTCCCACTCCCTGGGCTCCGGTGGACTGTATGGTTGTCCCCTTTTAAATCTGGTAGAGGAACTACTCGATAGTTCAGTGGGGAGGGAGACAGGGAATCCTAACAAAGGTAGGCATCCAAAATCTGATAGGCTTGGGGGGGGGGGGGGGAGGAAGTAGAATGGCTGCCATCGCACTCATACCCATCCTGCCTATGCTGGGAGCTTCCTGGGCTGAGGTGCAGTGCTTAACATTCAGGGATCACAGTCCTCCTATGAGCCCGAAGGGTCCACAATTCTTGGTTTCTATTTAAACTGCTTATGCATAAGCATAGCATTCTCCTTTACCAGGGTCGAGGACATATCGTAAACAGTATCCAGCTGAGAGCTAAGAGTAGAATTCTTCACCTTAATCTGTTCACAAACTGACACGACAGATTGAATACTTGCTACATTCGTCTGGATGCCATCAGCATTCTCACTAATCCGGGAAGACAATGAAGCAGTCTGGGAGTTGATTGAAGATGAAAGAGTTGCAATAGCGTCCCAAATAGCCTCCAAGGTAAAAACCTTGGGGCGAGTCAAAGAAGGTAATTCCACAGAGGGAGGTAACTTCACTTGCAAGGGTAGACTTCCCACCGGAGTATCAGGCTCCAAACTGCTGCCCGACGTCTCACCAAGACTATCAGGAGTCAAAGGAATCAAACGCACAGCATGTGCCCTCTCCTCGGCCAGAGCCCCCACCTCGGGAGACGTCGGCGTCACACAAGCTGAGGCAGACTCCAAAGCAGTGGAGCGTGGTGGTGGTTTCATCACTACAGGAGAGAGAGATGTCTCCACATCAGACGGAGGCGTCGAATCCTCTGCCGCCGATGCGACCAAGCCGGCTCGAATCTCCTGAACCTTCTCCGGAGGTACTTTAACAAAACGATCCATAGGACCAGAACTGGGCTGCTGAGGTGCAGAGGGAGCAGCCCTCAGCTTCCCCTTCCTCTTAGGCATGAAGCTCAAAGAACCACAACCGCTGCCATCTTGGTTAAGCTCCTGCCCCCCCCCCCCCCCCCCAAAAAGTGGAGGTGTTGGAAAACGCTTCCAGAGCAGTTAACCTTCGGGTTTCAAATTTCCCGCGATTACCAGAAGTGTCGGCTTTGGACATGTTTAAAAGATATATTATGGAGATTTTGAAAGTTCCTTCTGATTTGATTCCACCTCTCAGTAAGGTTTATTATCTGCCTTCTTGGAAAAAAGCTGAGACTTCTGTGTCTGTATCTAATGTGAAATTTGATACCCTGGATGTCACTGGCCTTCTTGAGGGTGCTGGGAATGAAGTTACATCTCCTATTGCTTCAACTCTTTTGGTTCAGTGTGCTCTTGTCACTGACAAGGACTGGTTGCTGAAAATGTTTTTTAAGAAACGGTTAGATTCCTTTTTAGGAATTAGAATATCAATGTTCCCAGATCTAGTTAGAGAAACACAAAAGAGGAGAAAGCAATTTTTGCAGTATAATCCTGGGGTGTTAAATATTGGAGGTACTTTTTTCCTTCGGTTTCCCTGCAGATGTTTGGTGCTTATTGAGGGTGTTAAGTATATTTTTTCTGATCCCAGTGATTTAAATAATTTCATTAATGCTAGACTTCCCGTAGTATTACCAACTGAGTAATGGTGGTGTTTAGTTCAGCTTATTCCTCCATGTGTATCTCGGAGGCCTGCTGCCACCTGGGTTCTTTCTTTGTGTTTATTGTAAACTTTCCAATTAAGGTGTATTTACCAAATCTCTGCTTTGGTATGATAGTTTCTTCTCCTCTTCCTCTCTTCACTGTGGACTATAACAGCGTTTGACTATTGTATACTTATAATAATTTGTTTTCCTTTTGCTTATTTATCTGTCAGATTTGCTGTATTCATTGTAAGAAATTTATTTTCTTGCTGTTTTTTGTTAAAATTCATAAATAAATAATTTAAAAAAAAATAAACTGCTTATGCAGCTGTGTCCTGTGGCCCTTTGGAGTGTAGTTACATTTTTTTAGCTCACGAGCCTGCCAGTATCGAGCAGCAGCCCATTGGAGTAAGTGTTGGTCTCTCCTTGTCTACCGGCATTCAAATGATTTTCAAGAGTGAGTCCCAAATCTCTGTTGGATAGCAAGGATGAAAAGGACTACCATTGGGGAATCAGAGGGCCCTAATGAAGGATACCTATGAATATTTGTGGCATACTGCTGACTTCCTGAACTCTGGCAGAGCGCCCATCTCATAGGGAGCCACCAAGAATGACATCACCCTCTTTCAGATCTTCCTGTTAGACCAGTCCACACAAATGGGTTATCTCCCCCTGCCAGCAGATGATGGAGACAGAAAAAAAAATTAGAATTATGACGTGACATCACCACTGGCATAACTAGAGGGAGCCTTCAGTATTTTCTCTGTCTCCGGCTGTTTTCCTCTACAGCTAAATTCTAGAGCACCTGGCGGGCAATGGGGCCCACAAGCCAGTTGAGCTCGGTCTTGGGGAAACCCCTCTAGGTGGTTTTACCCACAGTTCATCTTGGAGAGGAGTTCCTGCCTAAGAGAGCTTGTGTAACTCACTTCATAAGAACATAAGAAATGCCATACTGGGTCAGACCAAGGTCCATCAAGCCCAGTATCCTGTTTCCAACAGTGGCCAATCCAGGTCACAAGTACCTGGCAGCTTCCCAAAAAGACACAGAGGTTCCACAGTGCTTGTCCCTGGGTCCAATTTAATAATGGTTTATAAACCTTTCCTCTAAGACCTTTTCCTAACCTTTTTTAAACCCAGCTACACTAACAGCTTTTACTACATCCTCCGGTAACGAATTCTAGAGTTTGATTATGCGTTGAGTGAAAAATATTTTCTCTTATTAGTCTTAAAGGGGTTACACTGTAGCTTCATTGCATGTCCCCTAGTCTTTCTACTTTTTGATGGCATAAACAATCAGTCTACGTTTACCCATTCCACACCATTCATTAATTTATAGACCTCTATCATATCTCCCTTTAACCGTCACTTTTCCAAGTTGAAGAGCTCTAACCTTTTAAACTTTTCCACATAGGGGTATCCTTCCATCCCCTTTACCATTTTGGTGGCGTTTCACTCTACCTTTTCTAATAACGCTATTTCCTTTTTAAGATACGGTGACCAGAACTGCACACAATAATCAAGGTGCAGTCGCACCATGGAACGATACAGAGGCATTATAATATCCTTTATTTTATCCTCCATGCCTTTCCTTATGATACCTAGCATTCTATTTGCTTTCTTGGCCGCCACTGCACACTGGGTGGAGAGTTTCAACGTGTTATCCATGATGACACCTAAATCTTTTTCCTGGGTGGTGGTTCCTCATGGAACCATAGTTTGGGTTGTTCTTTCCTAGGTGCATAACTTTGCAGTTGTCCACATTAAATTTCATCTGCCATTTGAACGTCCAGTCTTCCAGTTTATCAAGATCCTCTTGCAATTTTTTACAAGCCTTTTGTGTTTTAACAGCTTTGAATAATTTTGTGTTTTCTGCAAATTTGATCACCTCACTTGTTGTTCCCATTTCCAGGTCATTTATGAATATGTTAAAACGCAGCAGACCCAGCACAGATCCCTGGGATACTCCACTATTCATCTTTCTCCATTAAGAAAACTGGCCATTTAACCCTACCCTCTTCTTTTTATCTTTTAACCCGTTCCTGATCCACAATAGTACACTGCCTTCTATCCCATGACTTTAATTTCGCCAAGTCTCTCAAGAGGGACCTTGTCAAAGACTTTCTAAAAATCCAGATACACTTTAACATATTAGTAAGACAAGACTTTCCTTGGCTAAATCCATGTTGGCTTTCTCCCATTAAACTATAACTATATACATGTTCAGTAATTTTGTTCTTTGTAATGGTTTCTACCATTATACCCGGTAGTGACGTCAGGCTCACTGGTCTGTAATTTCCCAAATCACCCCATGAACCCTTTTTAAAATTTGGTGTTACATCTTTGGGAGGAGTTTCCGGCTAAGAGAGCCTGTGGAACTCGGTTTATCTTGGGGAGGGGTTCCTGGCTAAGAGAGCCTGTGTAGGTCACTTCATCCTGGGGAGGAGTTCCCAACTAAGAGAGCCATTGTAACTCGTTCATCCTGGGGAGGAGTTCCCAACTAAGAGAGCCATTGTAACTCATTCATCCTGGGGAGGAGTTCCCAACTAAGAGAGCCATTGTAACTCGTTCATCCTGGGGATGAGTTCCCAACTAAGAGAGCCATTGTAACTCGTTCATCCTGGGGAGGAGTTCCCAACTAAGAGAGCCATTGTAACTCGTTCATCCTGGGGATGAGTTCCCAACTAAGAGAGCCATTGTAACTCGTTCATCCTGGGGAGGAGTTCCTAACTAAGAGAGCCATTGTAACTCGTTCATCTTGGGGAGGAATTCCTGGCTAAGAGAGCCAGTGTAACCCCCCAGTTCATCTTGGGGAGGAGTTCCCAGCTAAAAGAGCCTGTGTAACTCAGTTTATCTTGGGGAGGAGTTCCTGACTGAGAACCTGTGGAACTCTGTTCATCTTGGGGGAGGAGTTCCTGGCTAAGAGAGCCTGTGTAAGTCACTTCATCTTGAGGGGGAGTTCCCAGCTAAGAGAGCCTGTGTAACTCTGGATTTCTTCAGAATTGCGAGGATCCTCTGCATGAGTGCCTGTTAGCTCTTTAGCTCCTTAGTTATTTTCTGTTTCACTTTAAAGTTTAAAATAAATAAATAAAGGGAAAGGGAAAGAAAAAGAAGTCACACTCTTCCCTGTATACCACCCAGCAGACATCACAGCTGCAGAGTTTACCCGAGTGTCTCCATGCTCACGACTGGGGCTTCAGACCAGCAAGATGTCAGACTTTGAGTAGAGCCTGCTCCACTTCCTGACAGTGGTCTGATCCCATGCAGCTGTGCATGCCAGTCAGTGCGTCTCTGACAGAGGGCCCGTCGCCTACTTCCCACCATACGTTTGAGCACCAATCCTGTGAGGGTGTGTCGCCCGCCTCCAGGCTGTTCTTCACCATGCGTGCTCACTTCAGCAGTATATATACTAAAAAACTGGAATGATACAGAAAAGATTAGCATGGCTCCTGTGCAAGGATGACATGCAAATTCGTGAAGCATTCCATATAAATTCCCTCCCATGCTGCCTCAGCTGCGACAAGCTGTGGTGAGTTTTAGTTGATCTCCTGTGTGCTGCTTGCACAGCCGATCCAGGAGAGGCCTTGAGTGCCTTATTACGGGCAGTAGCTGCATCCTCTCCCGTAGTGACTGTGGCTCCTCCCGCTGGCTCCAGGGTTCTTCCAGCCATTTCTATGGGGCAGAGTGGTCTCCAAAGGGGACCCCTTTCCTCCTCTTCTGGTCTCACAAAGCCAGTTTCACTCCCTCAGCAACTACTGGTTGACCCAGCATCTGATGAGTTTTCATTGCGCTTCCAGCATGCATGTAACTTATGGAAAGGGAGACAGGGTTTGCTCATGTCATAGGTGGTTCCTTCTGCTTCTTTAACAGTACCCACAGGGGGCTCACGAAGATGTTTGGTGCTCCTGGACAGGACCATGGAGGGAGTCACCTGTCCAAGGAAGCAGTTTGGGATTTTGACTCTCATGACGGCAATGATGCAGAAGGGAATGAGTGGCCATTTAGTGGATCTGACATGGAAGAAGGAGAGGCTTCCCCTGTTGACGATAACAGCAAGTCAAGAATAGTATGTCTTTTTTGTCACAGGGAGGGGATCCCTGCCTTGATTGGCCAGCTCACATCTGAACTGTGTATTTCTAACCCTTCCGTACCAGTCCCGGGCCAGTTGACTTCTGATCCCATCCTTGTGGGGATAAAGAAACCCTCCAGGGCCTTTCCTTTCCTACAGAGTTACAACAGATGATGTCTGCAGAATTGTACTCTCCGGATGCCGTCTTCAAAACGCTCAGCATTTGGGTAGGATCTACGCCTGATATCAGGAAGACTTGGATAAGTGGCTCCGCTTTCCCAGGGTAGATGCCCTGATCACTTCCATGACCAAGCATACCACTATTCATATGGAAGGAAGCACCACCCTTCAGGACCAACAGGACCACAAGGTTGAAGGGCTGTTGCAGATGGCCTTTTCTGCAGTCCAGGTGGCCGCGTGCAGAGGTCTAGGGGCTCGCGCCCTACTGTGGTGTGGCCAGCTTCTCCCGGATGACGTGGACTTGGTGCACCTAGAATCCATGGCGGCTTTCTTGGCAGATGCCTTTTATGATCTCCTCCACCTGGCAGCCACAGTAACCCGTCGTTGGCTATGGCTCCAAAATTGGTTGGCGAATGCAGCATCTAATGGCCCCTTGGCCTAATTGCCCTTCAAAGATGGCCTCTTCTTTGGGGACGAGTTTGAGAAACTGGTTAAAAATCTAGGGGAAGTTAAACCTCAGAGGTTGCCAGAGGACAAGTCCAAGGTATCCTGTAGGTGGTCCTCTTCTAGTACCTCATCCTCCCAGCCTCGATTTTGGGACGCCATCTGCCGTCATCTGGGCAAATCAGCAGCTTCTTCTTCAACTTCTAGTTCAAAGTTTCAGCCCTTTTGTGGGGGTCATTGCCCATATTCCTAACCATCTGGACCCAAGAAGTAGTCGTCCTCTTCTTCCCGGTCCTCCTCCTGATTCTGGAGTGCCGCAGGTAGGAGGGCGTCTCTGCCAGTTTTACCATGAATGGGCCCGTCTCACAACCAATCTTTGGGTTATGGATGTCATCAGGAACAGTTATGTATTGGAGTGTGCAAGACCCATCACAGAGTCCTTCATTGTTTCCTCTTGCAGCTCCGCTACCAAGACAGCTGCCATACAAATACCATTCAGCGGCTCCTGGATCTTCACTCTATCTGTCCTGTGCCTTCTGCAGGATGGAGCGGAGTCCAGGACGATATTCTATCTACTTCATAGTCCCCAAAAAGGATGGATCCTTTTGGCCTATCCTGGATCTCAAAGGGGTCAGTCTAAGTCTCCGCGTTCCCCACTTTTGCATGGAGAGATGCGGTCTGTCATTTAGTCGGTGTAATGGGGGAATTTCTCGCCTTCTTGGATCTGACAGAGGCCTATTTTCATATTCCCCTCAGGCACAATCAGCAACACTTCCTGTGGTTTGCAACGCTGGGGAGTCATTTTCAGTTTCAGATACTACTAGCGGGTTGGCAACTGGCACGTGGGGGTGTGAGTACACCCTTATCTTCACGATTGATTTAGCTGGGCCAAATCCCAGATGGAGGCACTTCAATTTGTACAGCAGGTAATCCAGCTTCTTGAGAGTCTCAGCTGGGTCATCAATCACAGCAAGAGTTGTTTGTCTCCAGTCCAGAGCCTAGAGTTTCTGGGCATTCATTTCAACACACTTCAGGGAAGAGTGTTTCTGACTGCGAACTGCTGGGCCATTTTCACCTGTGAGCTCTGGGATTTTCTGGTGAAACCTGGGATTATCTGCAGCTCCTAAGGTCCATGCCGGTGACCTTAGATTTGGATCCCTGGGGGCGCAAGTGCACATGTGGCCTCTGCAGTGGGTATTGCTGTCCCAATGGTTGCCTGTCACTCAGGATTTCGCAGTCCATCTGCTGCTCCCCCCCCCTCCCCCTGTGGGGATGCTCCTCGAGAAGCCGGCCTAATCGTCATGACCGATGCCAGTCTAGCCTGGTGAGGGCTCATTGTCTGGGCCAGACAGCCCAAGGTTGCTGGTCCCAGCTGGAAGCCAGGTAAGCCATCAATAGTCTTGAAGCGAGGGCACTTGATCTGGCTCTGATGCACTTTCTCTGCCAAGTCCGGAGCCACATGGTATGGGTCCTCTCTGACAATGAAAAGGTGGTAGCTTATGTGAATTATCAGGGCAGGACCAAATGCTCAGTTGCATCAGGAATGTCGCTTCTGTTCCCATGGACAGAACAACACCTACAGGCCCTTTCAGCGCAACACATCTCTGGGCAAGACCATGTGGAGGTCAATTACCTCAGTCGGGATCGCCTCGAACCCGGGAAGTGGGAGCTCACCTCGTGGGCCTTCTCCCATCTAGTGGACTGGTGGGAGACACCAAAGGCTGACTTGATGGCAACAGCTGCCAACGCCAAGGTACCCAGCTATTTCATTCACTGCAAGGAGACCTCATTGAAGGTGGTGGTCCAACTCTGGCCCTAGGTCCCTCTCCTTTGTTTTTGCCCCATTGGCAGGGCCGGCCCAACCACACATAGCCTGCTACCCACCATCCCCCCTCCCCCGCATGCTGCACTCCACTGCTGCACCTTGCTGCTGCTGATTCCGGTGGCAAGTTGGCTTGGTTCAGCTCAGTGGCAGCAGCCCGCAGCAGGCGATGTGCTTTAGTACACATGGCCTGCCACTGCTGCCAAGCCGACCCTGCCACCAGGTCATTTCTGTTCTAGCCTTTACCCTGGAGCACTGCACCAGCAGGGATAAAGACTTGCGCTTTGTGGATATATGCAGAGCATTATTGCATTACTTGGAGGTGATGAATCCCTTTGCTTTTCCGATCACCTCTTTGTCCTTTTTGCGGTGACTTTTAAGGGACAGGCTGCATCAAAGGCTACCCTAAATAAAGCCATCAACCGCCCAAGAGAGTTCTTCAAAATTGTCAAATCTATCACTAAACCACCACAAAATGATAGGAACATGAGCAACATCAACCCACAAACTCTAGCCAATCACTTTGCAACCAAACTAAAATCCAATAACCTCTCACTCTTCCCTCCCCCCTCCGATAATCAAACTAACATCAATAAATGGCACTCCTTTTACCTCATCAAGGAAAAACAACTCCTAGAAACAATTACAAGGATCAACACCACAACCTCCCACTTAGACCCTCGCCCTATGACTTGGATAAAGGCTACAAAAACAGAACTAGAACCTTACCTAACGAACATAATCAACCAATCTCTCTCCCTTGGGAATATGCCTAGTGAACTCAGACGTTCAGCCATCAGGCCCATTCTGAAAAACAAGACCCTAAACATAGATGACCCAACCTCATACAGGCCAATTGCCAGTATACCATTTTTAGCTAAAATCATAGAAAAAACTGTCCAACTACATAGTAACATAGTAAGTGATGGCAGATAAAGACCAGCATGGTCCATCTAGTCTGCCCAGCAAGATGGCAAGAGTAGGTGCACCTGTCGCTCTGTGCAGGCCACCCCTCCCCATGTTTTTGTTTTTGTTTAGGGGTGAACCCACCACTCCATGTAGGACACCCTTATTTGTTGAGACGCTAGATAGTTCAGAAGTTAGATGGTACCGTTTATTTTGCTTTTATCCTGTTGCTGTAAAGGGATCCACTGTGTTTGTCCCATGCCATTTTGAATTCCATCACCGTGTTTGCCCCCACCACTTCCATCGGGAGGGCATTCCAAGCATCCACCACCCTTTCAGTGAAGAAATATTTCCTGACATTGCCTTTCAATTTACCACCTTGCAGCTTCATGTTATGCCCTCTAGTTTTACAGCTTCCCCGTCTTTGGAAGAGCTTTGTTTGTTCATCATTTCTCTTTAAGTATTTAAAGGTCTGAATCATACCTCCCCTGTCCCTCCTCTCCTCCAAAGTGTACATATTTAGGTCTTCAAGTCTCTTCTCATAAGGCTTCTGACGCAGGCTCCAAATCATTTTGGTCGCCTTTCTCTGAACAGTTTCCAGTCGTTTTACATCTTTTGCAAGATATGGTCTCCAAAACTGAACACAGTATTCCAAGTGAGGCCTCACCAGTGACTTGTACAGTGGCATAAGTACCTCTTCCTTTCTGCTGGTAATCCCTCTTTGTATGCAGCCCAACATCCTCCTGGCTTTTGCCACCGCCTTGTCGCACTGTTTTTGCCACCTTGAGATCATCAGAGATAATCACACCAAGGTCTTTCTCCTGAACCGTGCATACCAACCTCTCACCCCCTATCGTGTACTTTTCCCTTGGATTTCTGCTACCCAAGTGCATGACACTGCACTTTTTCACATTAAATTGTAGTTGCCAAGCATTAGACCAGTCTTCCAGCTTTTGTAGATCTTTCCTCATGTTAACCACTGCCTCGGGGGGGTCCACTCTGTTGCAAATTTTTGTGTCATCTGCAAAAAGACAGACTTTTCCATTCAGTCCTTCAGCAATATCACTCACAAATATATTGAACAGTGCCGGGCCCAGGACCGAACCCTGAGGCACCCCGCTAATCACCTTCCTCTCATCCGAGTGAGCTCCATGTACCATCACCTTCTGTTGTCTGTCAGTCAACCAATTTCTAATCCAGTTTACTATCTTGGGACCCATCCCCAAGCTACTGAGTTTATTGACAAGCCTCCTATGAGGAACAGTATCAAAGGCTTTGCTGAAATCCAGATAGATGACATCCATTGCATGCCCCAGATCTAGTTCCTTGGTCACCCAATCAAAGAACTCAATCAGATTTGTTTGGCAAGACCGTCCTTCGGTAAAACCATGTTGCCTTGGATCTTTCAACCTGTTGGTTTTGAGAAAGTTCACTATTCGCTCTTTCAGGAGCACCTCCATTACGTTTCCTGCCACCGAGGTAAGGCTCACGGGCCTGTAATTTGACACTTCTTCCCTGTCACCACTTTTGTGTAGAGGTACAACATTAGCCATTCTCCAGTCCTGAGGAACGACTCCTGTTTCCAAGGATCTGTTGAAGACATCCTTTAACGGTCCTGCAAGAACCTCTCTGAGCTCTTTCAGTATCCTGGGATGTATCCCATCTGGTCCCATGGCTTTGTCCACTTTCAGTTTAGCAAGTTGTTCTAACACCTCATCTTCTGTGAATGGTGTGGTATCTACTTCATTCCTATTTTTATATTTGGGAGTCACAGCTGGTCCATCTCCAGGATCTTCTTTAGTAAAAACAGAGCAGAAGTATTTGTTTAGCAATTTTGCTTTTTCAGTGTCACTTTCCACGAGTCCTTTCCCAGCACCTCTGAGTCCTGCAATTCCAACTATGATCTTCTTCCTTTCCTGAATATACCTGAAGAAAGTTTTGTCGCCACCTTTAACATCTTTAGCCATCTTTTCCTCTGCCTTTGATTTTGCTATCCTTATTTCTCTTTTTGACTCTTTGAGCTTGATCCTGTATTCATTTCTGTGTTCTTCTGTTTGCAAGCTTTTGAATTTTGTGAAAGCTGAAGATTATACCTTTATTTGAGCAGCCACCTCTTTGGAAAACCAAATAGGTTTCCTTCTCCTCTTGTTTTTATTTATTTTTCTTACATATTTATCTGTTGCCCCTTTTATTGCTGCCTTTAGTTTAGTCCATTGCAATTCCACTTCCCTTATCTCCTTCCACCCCGTCATCTCCTCCTTTAAGTACTCGGCCATTTTATTGAAGTCAGTGTTTTTGAAGTTTAGGACTTTGAGCTTGCTATGATTGGCCTATACCATGGCTTTTATCTCAAACCACACCGTGTGATGGTCGCTGTTGCTCACAGGGGCACTCACGCAGACATTCGACACACTATCACCGTTGGTGAGCACTACATCCAGCGTTGAGCTTTCCCTGGTTGGTTCCATCACCATTTGTCTAAGTAATGCATCTTGGAGAGCATCCACAATTTTTTTGCTTCTTTCCAGATGTGCAGAAGGAGTAATCCAATCCACATCAGGTAGATTAGTCACCCAATATGATTGCTTCCCCCTTTGTTGCTATCTTGGCAATATCTATAATCAATTCGTTATCTCTCTCTTCAATTTGAGTCGGAGGTCTGTAGACTATAGCAATATGGATGACAGTGCCATCTCCTCTTTCCAACGCAATCCAGAGCGCTTCTTCTTTTCCCCATGTTCCCTGCATTTCAGTAGCTTTAATACTGCTTTTGACATACAAGGCTACTCCTCCTCCTTTTCCATTTTCTCCGTCTTTTCTGAATAGATTATAGCCAGCTATGGCTATATCCCAATCATGCGATTCATTAAACCATGTTTCTGTAATGGCCACGATGTCCAAATCCGTTTCCACCATTAGGGCTTCCAGGTCTGGAATTTTTTTGGCTAAGCTTCGAGCATTTGTGCTCATTGCTTTCCAGCATTTATCTGGCTTGTGTGTATTTTGCATTGATTTTATTCTGCCCACTTCTTCCCACTTGTTTTTGATGTGTGGTTTAAGAGTGTGGCTGTTTCTGATGTTGTTCTGCTTTTGCAGGGGGTGGCATGCAGATGTTGACCTTCCACATCCGTCACCCCCTTTTCCTAGTTTAAATGCATATCCACATACTGCCTGAATTTTTCACTTAGGTTTTTTTTCCCTGCGACAGAGAGATGTACTCCATCAGCACAGTATAGTCTCTTGTTGGTCCATCTGTTGCCCCAGTTGCCAGTAAATCTGAATCCTTCTTGTTTGTACCAGGTCTGGAGCCATGTATTAAAGCTGTTAATGTGATGCAGCCTTTTTGTCCCCTTACCAAGAACAGGTAGAACTTCTGAGAATGCAACAGTGTTAACAATGGGCTTGAGTTTCTCTCCCAGAGATTGGAAGTCCTTTTGGGCTGTAGAGGCACTGTTTCTAGCCAGGTCATTTGTGCCCAAGTGGATAATAACATCAGGTTTGGAGTGCTCACTTTTTGTGCTAAGTATTTCAACAACTTGGTTTGTATTCCTGCTGGCTGAAGAGCCTGGTAGGCAAATGACTATCTTCTCTCCTTTGAACTGTGTTCCCAAGTTGGTGCCTCTGATGATGGAATCTCCAAGTAGTAATAGTTTTCTGTTTGGTAAGGTTTTCTTCATATTTGGTGCTTTAGCAGGAGATTGGGCATTGTCTGACTCATTTAAGGGCCCTTCAGTTTCTTTGGATTGGGCATCCTCATTAGCCAAGGCAGAGAAGGCATTTTGCAGGGATATCTCTTGATGTGTAGGATGTCTCTGCGTTACAGGTCGCAATCTTCCGGAACCCGCTGTGATCCATTTGTTCCTGGGGTGTTTGATTCTTTGTGGGAGCAGTGGTGGACTTTGTTCAGTTTGTATCCTAGAAGAGGTGCGCTTCATTGCAGCCAGTTCCTCCCTCAGTAGAGACACTTCTTTATGCATGGCTGCTAGGTCTTTCCTTAGTAGAGTCAGTTCTTCATGCATGGCAGCTGACTTTAGGCATATAGGACAAGCTCTTAGGCTCCAAATGATTCTTCTTTGAATGAAAGTACCACAGTTATTGTACTGAATACACGACATGTTGATTAAGCAGTCCCAGAAGAGGAAGAATAATAATAAGAAAAGTTGAAGATGTGGGCGTTACCCAAGTTAGGAACGACAGATGGCACGTATGTGACCACTATATAGGCAATGTAGCCCCTGGGGTGGGTGGGGTGAGGAGTGGGTTGGGCGGGAACCTAAGTGTCTCTGGCCAGTAGGCTGATCCTGAACAGTGGGCACATAGCAAAGGAGTAGGTAAGGGAACCCACCAAGAAGGGCAAATAGATAGATAAATATGTGGAGACAAACAGACAGACAGATAGAACTCACAGTTTAGCAGCAAATTCAGCAAAAATCACTTTTTGGGAGAGCCCTGGAAAGCACTGCTCTTCTCAAGGAACAGAAGGGCAATCTGAGCAAGCCCACATGCACAACAGGAAATGGAGGTCTACAACAATGCCTCAGCAGGGGGGAGGGGTAGTCACTCAGGTAGACTAAAAGAAAGATAGTTTAAAACTCTACAGCAATGGAGGCTGTTCCTGAACAGTGGGCACACAGCAAAGGAGTAGGTAAGGGAACCCACCAAGAAGGGCAAATAGATAGATAAATATGTGGAGACAAACAGATAGACAGATAGAACTCACAGTTTAGCAGCAAATTCAGCAAAAATCACTTTTTGGGAGAGCCCTGGAAAGCACTGCTCTTCTCAAGGAACAGAAGGGCAATCTACAACTCCAAAGCTTCATTGACCTAAATACCCCACTAGATGACCAACAATATGGATTCCGCTCCTTTCATGGTGTGGAAACACTGCTGCTTGTACTGTTTGATACCCTCATCCAAGGCATCGATAATACAAACATGGCCTTTATGCTCATATTTATACAGTAGACATAATGGCCACCTTTGAAAATGTAGACCATAATATACTCCTATCAAGGTTTGCGCATATAGGTCTAACAGGAACTGTCCTCCAGTGGTTCAGATCCTATTTAACCGATCAGAGTTCGAATCTTCATCGCCCTTCCCCCAGGAGCAAGGTATCCCTCAGGGATCAGCACTTTCTGCCCTCCTGTTCAACTTCTATATCCAACCACTTTGCACAATATTCAAGAAACACAAAATTAGGTATCACCTTTATGCAGACGACATCCTTCTTTACCCCCAGATTGATGTAAATAACCCTACATACCATAACCTAACTGAATGCATCTAGGAAGCAGAAAAATGAACAACTTCAGAATTAACCTTTAAAAAACCGAAGTACTTGTCACCCCCAAGAGCCATTTTTTCACACCCCCCCCCCCCCCCCCACAAACACACATACAAACAATCCACATACTAAACACCTCTATCCCAGTAAAGCAAGAGGTCAAATATTTGGGCATCATCCTAGACAAAACCCTTAATATGTAGGCACATATAAAACAAACTGCCAGAACCATATTTTTCAAGTTAAGAACCGTGCAACACCTTAGACCCCTCCTTGCCCCCCATGAGTTCAGAACGGTAGTCCAAGCAATAATCACACCCCACTTGGACTATTGTAACGGTCGACTACATGGCCTACCCAAAAAGAGCATAAACCATCTCCAGTTAGTCCAAAATGTCACTGCCAGAATCATAACCAAGGCACACTTAACGGACCATATCACACCCATCTTACATAATCTCCATTGGCTCCCAATATCAAGTCATACAAAATACAAAATGATAATTACAACATTCAAGCTGCTCAACAACATTGCACCTTCATACTTGATATCCCTTATAAATTTCCAACCTGACACCAGAAACAGAAGGAAAAGAAACCTGAACTTTCTTAACATTCCTACTTCAGTCCGCAAAATCAAACAAATAACAAGCAACAGAGCATTCACCCACACAGCCCCAGTACTATGGAACTCGCTACCAGACTCACTAAGATCACTCAAAGACTTACAAACATTCAGGAAGGAATTAAAGACCCTTCTCTTTATTGAACACTACAGCAACCACAACACAACGAGCACCCAGTCACCCCACACCACCTCCCCCCTCCATCAGGCATAATCTATCTAAAAACATAGCCACAAATGACACAACCTCTCTAAAACATAATTTACACCTGACAATTCAGCAACTCTCTTCCGACTGCAACTGCACAACACTCACTAAAGAAATTGCAACAATGTCTCATTTTAAAATGCAATGTTTATAAGTTAATGAGATTCAATGTACATAGTTACCTCCGTGTTTTGATGTACATAGTTCAATTCTGTTCTATGTAACTTGTTCTTCTTTGTAAACCGCCCCTGATCTCTGGAAGGGGCGGTATAGCAAACTGTCCAAATAAAAAATTTTTTAAAAAATGTGGGAAGGCATTGCTTTGGCATATTTGTTGCAGGGTAAGCCCGTCCCTAATGATCTTACGGTTCACTCTAGCAGAACCCAGGCAGCTTCCTACATTTCTCCTCTAGATATCTGTAGGGCCGTAACTTGCTCCTCTTTATCTGCCTTTGTCAGGCATTATCAGCTGGATGGCCAAGCTCATGTGGCAGCATCATTTTGCTCAGGTGTGCTTGCAGTTGCAATTTCTTCCCGCCCCAGTGTGGAGTAGCTTTGGTACTTCCCATTTGTTTGGACTGGTCTAGCGGGAAGATCAGGAAGAGGAAATTTTACTAATCGTTAATTTCCTTTCCTGGAGTCCTGCTAGAACAGTCCAGGACCCACCCACTTCTCAACCTGGTGCCTCATACACAGACGTTTATTCATGCAGACGTCTGTATATATTTGCGCTTCTTTGTTATTAATATGTTGCCTTGGGGGCCTCTTTGGGCGATTTGGGTGTTTCCATTTGCTTGCTATGACAATACTGAAGGCTCCCTCTAGCTGTGCTAGGTTTATGACATCGTATAGTTCTAGTTTTTTTTCTCTGACTCCATCATCTGCTGGCAAGGGTAGATAGCCATTTGTCTGGACTGGCCTAGCAGGGCTCCAGGAAAGGAAATTAACAGTAAGTAGAATTTCCCCTTTTTGCCTCCTCTGTTTGTCCATGGAGAAAGGGAGAGAATAATATAAAGTAATATTAGTTTGTCTTTTGTCTTTCTGTGAGTACAGCCCATATTCAACACATAATACATAATCATAAAGAAAACCTATGTGTGAGTCAATACTTAGAAGGATTTATCCATCTAGCAGGCATTCCTATACAGATAAGTCCTGTATCCGTGAATTTTCAACAGCACTGTCTGGATAATGGTGCTGAAAATCAGTGCTAGACCTCCACCCCCTGACCTAAGCCTGTCAACTTTCAAAGGCTTTGATTTAACTAGCCATTGTCTTACTTAGTTAGATCCCTTTAAAACTGACTATCGATTTGTATATTTAGCTGTTTTTATAGCCTGCTTTATCTCAAAGTCAAAGCTGTTTACAATTAAATGACCTTCAGTAGCTCCAGCAAATGGATCTCAGATGATAGTGCCTCCCACCATTTCCTCACAGGAAGTCTCTGTGTCTCCCATCAGACCCTTCTCCACCTCAGCCTCAGAAGACTTCCCAACCAGAGATACCTCCCTTTCCTATTGTTACTTTTATCATTCCTATTTTAATTGCAGTTCCACTTCCTTAATTTTATACACATATTTTTGTTGTAAACTGCTCTGTCTAATGCCAAGGACAGTATATTAAATTCTAAATAAATAAACTATTCCATGGACTGCAGGGATTAAACATGAGAAGTAGAATTGAATTAAATATACATTGAATTTAGATGTACTAATAATGCAGGAAAAGGATTACATAGTCTAGGGTAGCTGGGGGCAGACAGGGAAGGGAATTCCAGGTTACCCTATTGAAGTGTTCCTTGAAGAGGTAGGTTTTGAGGTTACTGGGGAACTCCATTAGGTTGGAGATAATATGTAAATTAAGGAGGTTGTTCCAGAGGGTTGGCACAAATAGTAAGAAAGCTCGGCTGGAGGTAGACTGGTTACTCTTCGTTCTTAGCAGGGGGGATAGTGAGGATGTTTTGTGTTTGTTCTTCTTGTTCTGTTATTTGGCGCCTTATGTAAGAGAAATTGTAGGTATTCTGAGGATAAGTTATGGGAAATCCTGAACATGGTCAAAAGGACTTTTATTGGGAAGCCAGTGAAGCTGTTTTAGAATTGGAGTTATGTGTTCAGATCTGAATGCTCCATATGTAATACACTCTCAAAATGTACATAAAGTTAGGTCATTATTATAAACAGTTCCAGAGCATGAAAGTTAGGTGCTAGGTAATCGTTTTTTGTTGGAATCTTTGTTTTGAAGGGCTACATGCCGCTTGAAAAAGTTAAAACACAACTTATTCTGTGAGATCCACTGAATGTAGCCCTGACTTTGAAAAGCCTGATGTAGAACTCATGGATTAGATTTGAACTCAAAACACAGTTCTGTGTTGCTGTTGGATTGAAGACTGGTTTATTCTTTATATAATTGGATCTACAACTATTTCTCAGAAACTGTTGAGGCATGGGTTTTTGCATCCGAAAGCTAAGTGTTGCTTCTTTTACATGTTTGTGTTTCACTTGGTGGTATTTACACATTTTTTGACACTTTGAATGATGTCAATATTTAAAAAAGTAAATAGAAAACTTTGTTATTCGAGCGTGTAGCCTGTCAAAACAAAGATTCCAACAAAAAAAGATTACCTAGCACCCAACTTTCATGCTCCTGAACTGTTTATAATAATGACCTAATTTTATGTATATTTTGAGATTGTTTAGCGAGTTATGGTCTACAGTGGATTTTCCATATACAATACAGGCAGCAGTGATTTCTGCCAGCTGTAGTGAGCGTAGTGCAATCCTTGGAGGATAATGTTATAATAGCCCGTATGTGGGAACTGTAAGGATTATTATTAGCAGCAAATAAATAATTTATATACTCAATTATGTCCAGGGGAAATTGTCTGCTTCCCTCCCCAGGATTCGGTGAGAAGTTCTAGCAAATGAGCCATGTAAGAGAGAGAAATCTGTATATATATTAGGTTTTATTATGGATAGCAAAATAGAAAAATACAGACTATCTATGTATTAGGGATACGAGGTAACAAGTTAAAGTAGTGCAATGATTACAAGTATGCAAAAGTAATAAATCACTGATTAGTAACCAGAGGTCACAGGTACACTCTGCACTTTGGGAAATTATGGAAAACAGGTTTCTGATTGATAACCATCCCTCTGGGAGAAGAGAATAACATAGTAACATAGTATATGACGGCAGATAAAGACCAGTATGGTCCATATAGACTGACCAGCAAGGCGAAAAGATTAGGTGCACCTGCCACTCTGTGCAGGTCACCCCTCCCCATGCATTTATTTAGTGGTGTACCCACTGCACCATGTAGGTCACCACTTATGTTTATTTTGATTTTATCCTGTTGCTATAAAAGGGATCCACTGTGTCTGTCCCATTGCCATTTGAATTCTGTCACTGTATTTGCCCCCACCACTTCCATCAGGAGAACATTCCAAGCATCCACCATCCTTTCAGTGAAAAAGTATTTCCTGACATTGCCTTTCAGTTTACCCCCTTGCAGCTTCATGTTATGCCCTCTAGTTTTACAGCTTCCCCATCTTTGGAAGAGGTTTATTTGTTCATTAATACTCCTCTCCTCCAGAGTGTACATATTTGGGTATTCTTCTCATAAGTCTTCTGGCGCAGACTCCAAATCATTTTGGTCGCCTTCCTCTGAACCTCTTCCAGTCTTTATATATCCTTTGCGAGATATGGCCTCACCAATGACTTCTACAGTGGCATTAGTATCTCTTTCTTTCTGCTGGAAAATTCCTCTCTGTATGCAACCCAGCATCCTTCTGGCTTTTGCCCCTGCCTTGTCACACAGTTTTGCCACCTGGAGATCTTCAGAAACAATAACACTGATGTTCTTCTCCTGGTCCATGCACACCAACTTCTTGCCCCCTATCGCATACATTTCCCTTGGATTTCTGTTTTCCAAGTACATGACACTGCACTTCTTCACATTAAATCGTAACTGCCAAGCATTAGACTATTCTTCCAACTTTTGTAAATATTTCCTCATGTTCTCTATTCCCTCAGGGAAATCCACTCTGTTGCAAATTTTGGTGTCATCTGCAAAGAAACAGACTTTTCCATACAGTCCTTCAGCAATATCACTCACAAATATATTGAATGGAACCAGTCCCAGGACCAAACCCTGGGGCACACCGCTAATCATCCTCCTTTCATCCAAGTGAGCTCCATTTACCATCACCTTCTGTCGTCTGTCAGTCAACCAATTTCTGATACAGTTTACCATCTTGGGACCCATCCCCAAGCTGTTGAGTTGATTGATAAGCCTCCTATGAGGAACAGTATCAAAGGCTTTGCTGAAATATAGGTAGATCACATCCATCGCATGCCCTTGACCTAGGTCTCTGGTCACCCAGTCAAAGAACTCAATCAGATCCCATCCGGTCCCATGGCCTTGTCCACTTTCAGTTTTGCAAGCTGTTCTAACACATCATCTTTTGTGAATGGTGTGGTATCTATTCCATTCCCATTTGTATATTTGTCAATCACAGGTGGTCCTTCTCCAGGATTTTCTCTAGAGAACCCAGAGCAGAAGTATTTGTTTAGCATTTTCGCTTTTTCAATTTCACTTTACACTAATCCATTCCCAGCATTTTTTTTTTGAGTCCTGCAATTCCACTTCTGATTTTCCTCCTCTCCTGTATATACCTGAAGAAAGTTTTGTCCCCACACTTCACATCTTTAGCCAAATTTTCTTCTGCCTTTGATTTTGCTATCCTTATTTCTCTTTTTGTCTCTTTTAGTTTGTTCCTGTATTCTTTTCTGTGTTCCTCTGTTTGTGAGCTTTTGAATTTTGTGAAAGCTGTGTTTTTTGTCTTTATTTGTGCAGCCACTTCTTTGGAGAACCAAATAGGTTTCCTTTTCCTCTTGTTTTTATTTACTTTATTTATTTATTTTTTATTTACTAATAAATGTATTTACTTTCCTTACATATGTATTTGTTGCACCTTTTATTGCCTCGTTTAGTTTAGCCCACTGCAATTCCACTTCCCTTATTGCCTCCCACTCTGCCAACTCCTTCTTCAGGTACTTCGCCATTTTACTAAAGTCAGTGTTTTTAAAGTCTAGGACTTTGAGCTTGCTGTGATTGGATTCTTCCTTGGCATTTATCTCATACCACACCGTGTGATGATCGCTGCTGCTCACATGGGCATCCGCCTAGATATTCGACACACTATCTTCATTGGTGAGCACTAAATCCAGCAAGGAGCTCTCCCTGGTCAGTTCCATAACCATTTTTTTAAATAACGCATCTTTGAAGGCATCCACAATTTTTTCTTATTTCTTTCCAGATTTGCAGAAGGAATACTCCAATCCACATCGGACAGATTGAAGTCACCCAGTATGATCACTTCCCCCTTCGTGGCTGTCTTTGCAGTAACAACAATCAATTCACAATCCATTCTTCGGTCTGAGTTGGAGGCCTATAGACCACACCAATATGAATGACGGTGCCATCTCCTCTTTCCGACACAATTCACAGCACTTCTACTCTTCCCCATGTCCTCTGCATTTCAGCAGCTTTAATATTGCTTTTTGACATTTAGGGCTACTCCTCCTCCTTTTCTACCCTCTCTATCTCTTCTAAATAGATTATAGCCAGCTATGGCTATATCCCAGTCATGCGACTCGTTAAACCATGTTTCTGTAATGGCTACAATGTCCAAGTCCATTTCCACCATTAGGGCTTCCAGATCAGCAACTTTGTTGGCTAGGCTTCGAGTATCTGTGCTCATTGCTTTCCAGCATTTGTTGAATGGCTTGCCTGCGTTTTGCATGGATTTTGTTCTACACGCCCCTTCCCGCTTGCCATAGATGTGTGGTTCAAAAGTGTGGCTGTTTCCAATATTGTTTTGCTTTTGCTGGGAGTGATGTACTGAATTTGTCCTTTTCCATCCGTCACCCCCTTTCCCTAATTAAAATGCCTGGCCACATAATGCCTGAATTTTTCACTTAGGATCCTTTTCCCTGTGACAGAGAGATGTAGTCTATCAGTACAGTATAGTTTCTTGTTGATCCATCTGTTTCCCCAGTCGCCTCTATATCTAAATCCTTCTTGTTTGCACCAGGTTTGGAGCCATGTATTAAAGTTGTTTATGCGATGCAGCTTTTCTGCCCCCTTACCAAGAACAGGTAGAACTTCTGAGAATGCTACAGTGTTAGCAATGGGCTTGAGTTTCTCTCCCAGAGTCTGGAAGTCCCTTTGAACTGCAGAGGCACTGTTTCTAGCCAGGTCATTTGTACCCAAGTGGATGACAATATCAGTTTTGGAGTGCTCACTTTCTGCACTAACTATACCAACAATTTGGTTTGTATTCCTGCTGACTGAAGAGCCTGGGAGGCATTTGACCATCTTCTCTCCTTTGAACTGTGTTCCCAAGTTGGTGCCTCTGATGATGGGAATCTCCTAGTAGTTTCTTCTTTTGTGGTTTTTTTCTTCCTGTTTGGTACATTATCAGTAGATCTGGCATGAACTCTTTCATTTAAGGGCACTTTAGTTTCCATGGATTGGGCACCCTCAATATCCAGGGCAGAGACGGCATTATGCAGGGATATCTCTTGATGTATAGGGTTCTCTGTATTGCAGGTCATAACCTACCAGAGCCCACTGTGATCCATTTGTTGCTGGGTTATTTGATTCTTTATGGGAGCGGTTGTGGATTTTGTTCAGTTTGTACCCTAGAGAACTGTGTTTAATTGCAGCTAATTCTTCCCTTAGTAGAGTCAAGTCTTTATACATGGCATAAAGGGCAAGCTCTTAGGTTCCAAATGATCCTTCTCAGAATGAAAGCACCACAGTTATTGCATTGAATACATGACATTCTGACTCATCTGTCCTAGGAGGTGAAAAGGAGAAAAACTGGTGAAACACTTAATTAAAGGACAGATGTCAATGTATATGATGACTATATATTTTATTTATTCATTGAACATGCTCTTATATACCACCCCTTCCGGAGATCAAGGGTTTATATTGAAATCAAAAAGCAAACTATACAATCATCTTGCAAACTTATGTACAAAGAACTATCTTACAACTAACTGGATACAATGTTAGGGTAACTATATATAGTATTGCAGTATGATACAAAGTTATGGGAATCATATACAGTTTTACAGTGGGAGTGGATTCACTACTATTACTGAGCATTTGTATAGCGCTACAAGACGTATGCAGTGCTGCACAGACATGTAAGAGACAGTCCCTGCTCATCAGAGCTTACAATCTAGTCAAAACAGACAACACAGAAGTTGTAGACACGGATAAAACAAGGAGAAATGGTAAAGAAACAAGGAGATCAGGTGAGTCAAGATCCAAAAGCAGCAGCAAAGAGGTGCGTTTTCAGCCTCGATTTGAAAAGGGTCAGAGAAGGTGCCTGATGTACAGATACAGGTAGTTTGTTCCAGACGTAAGGTGCAGCAAGGTGAAAGGAGCGAAGTCTGGAGTTAGCAATAGAAGAGAAGGGCACAGATAGAAGCAGTTTGCTAGAAGAGCGGAGTTCCCGAGAGGGGGTTTATAAGGAGAGATAAGAGAGGAAAGGTAGTGAGGAGCCGCAGAATGAATGTATTTATAGGTCAACAGGAGAAGTTTGAAATGGATAAGAACATAAGAACATAAGATATGCCATACTGGATCAGACCAAGGACCATCAAGCCCAGTATTCTGTTTCCAACAGTGGCCAATCTAGGTCATATGTACCTAGCAGTGTCCCCAAAAGACACAGGTTCCACAATACTTGTACTGGTTCAAGCATTGATATACTGGGTCCCTTTTTAATGATGGTTTATGGACCTTTCCTCCAGGAAATTGTCCAAACCTTTTTTAAAACCAGCTACACTAACAGCCTTTACTACATCCTCCGCTAACAAATTCCAGAGTTTGATTACACGTTGAGTGAAAAAATATTTTCTCTTATTTGTCTTAAATAGTTTACCCTGTAGCTTCATTGCATGTCCCCTAGTCTTTCTATATTCTGATAATGTAAACGATCTACGTTTACCTGTTCCATTCCGTTCATTCATTTATAGACTTCTATCATATCTCCCCTCAGCCGTCTCTTTTCCAGGTTAAAGAGCCCTAACCTTTTTAGCCTTTCTTCATAGGGGTATCCTTCCATCCCCTTTACCATTTTGGTGGCTCTTCTCTGAACCTTTTATAATAACACTATATCCTTTTTAAGATACGGCGACCAGAATTGCACACAATATTCGAGGTGCGGTCACACCATGGAACGATACAGAGGCATTATAATATCCTTTGTTTTATTTTCCATTCCTTTCCTTATGATACCTAGCATTCTATTTGCTCTCTTGGCTGCCACTGCACACTGGGCCGAGGGTTTTAACATGTTATCCACAGTGACGCATAAATCTTTTTCCTGGGTGGTGGTTCCTAATGTGGAACCTTGCATCGTGTAACCATAGTTTGGGTTGTTCTTCCCTAGATGCATAACTTTGCACTTGTCCACATTAAATTTCATCTGCCATTTTGTTGCCCAGTCTTCCAATTTATCAAGATCCTCTTGCAATTTTCCACAATCCTCTTGGGTTTTAACAACTTTAAATAGTTTTGTATCATCTGCAAATTTGATAACCTCACTCGTTATTCCCTTTTCCAGGTCTTTTATGAATATGTCAAAAAGCAGCAGACCCAGCACAGATCCCTGGGGTACACCACTATTCACCTTTCTCCATTGGGAAAATTGGACATTTAACCCTACCCTCTGCTTTCTATCTTTTAACCAATTCCTGATCCACAATAGTACACTGCCTCCTATCCCATGACTCTTTAGTTTTGCCAAAAGTCTCTGGTGAGGGACCTTGTGAAATGCTTTCTGAAAGTCCAGATACACTATGGGGTATGTTTACTAAACTGCGTTAGTGTGATTCGCGTTAGGAGCCGCGTTAGTGGAAGAAATGCCAAAAAAGGACATGGGCGGTACATCGTTAATGATAACGTGCGCTATAATGCGCCGCGCAGCAACGATCGTTACAGGGCGTGTTACTGCGCGTTAAGCGTAAGAAGGCGCGCAGACACCCAAATACAGAAACAGAGCTGTAGCACAATGGTTACTACACAGACCGTGGTACACGGGTCATGGGTTCAATTCTCCAGTGTGCCTAATGAATAAGGCTGGCTGAGGCGTCATGTGTAACCCTTTGAAAGCCTACTATAATATTTTAATCCACAGTCTGCAGCCGGGTTAATGTTTGCATATGTCAGGAAAATTGTACCCGTCTTATTCAATATGTTCCAATAGTGACGTTCCCTCTGCCATGGTCATGTATTATATACCATTTGATAGGAATATTTAGGCAGATGTTTGGATCCCGAAAGTTTTGGGCTTGGCCTGGAAAGGGTTACGTATTGGACTGTGAGGAAGTTGAGTTGTACGTTAATAATGCTGCCAGCAAACACACCCTCACAGTGGCGTAACCTAAGGTGTCACATAAGGCACCCTAGAAGGCACTCCATAGGGCACATTATAAAGTGCGCTGTCTGCCAAGGCACCCTATAATATCCCATATAGGACACCATATAAGGCACCTTATAAGACGCTTTATAGGGCACCTTATGAGCCACCCTAAGGTGACAGTACCCTGAGGGTGGTTGTGCTGGCAGCACTAATATACAATAAAAATAGACAATGCCTAAGACAGCCCTATCGATGAACCCCACTGTGGGTTGTGAACCCATGACCTCTGGCTCCATGGGCAGTGAAGTAACCAGTAGGCTAGAGCTGCTAATAAACACCCGGCTGGCTACAGGAGGACTGCACGGCACCACACCCACATTCTGCTGTGGTTACCAGGGAGATTACATACCACCACCCAACCCACCCTCTGGGGCTCAGGGTGGGGGACAGGATCTCCCGCCAACAGATCCACTTTCTACCCCCCTGCAATGGTGGCAGTAGAGGGGACCATCACCCCAGTCCTGCTAGGGATCAAACACCCTACAGGGCAGGCAATGCAGAGCAGTACACATCCATAACACAATAGCAGACAGACAGCGGGTCTGGAAATGCTCAGCTGCCCCCCACCATTATCTCTCATTCTACAGCAGCAAGCCTCCAGCCGCTGCACCCTGCACGGTGTTCCAGCAAGACACATACTAGCTGCAGACAGTCCACCAGCTAGTCCATAGTGCATGGTCCTGGAGGAGATGCATGTACCCAGAACGGAGATATCAGCATACACACCAAGCAGATAAGTCAGTGATTGGGCCCCAAAAGGAAACCCATAAATATCACATAAAAAAAATTACTATATAGCACTATGGGGGAACCTAGCCATGCCATGGTCACTGCTCAGTCAGGGTGAGAGTGACTTCCCAGCAGGACATGCTATGGCCACCCTGTCCGTGCAGGTGGTACCGGACACTACAATGTCCGGCCATTGCCCTATGCCCTGTGCAGATGCAGCCAGGCCAGGCCACCCTATCCAGGCTATTCCCACAGTACCTTGCTCCTCATTATGCACATTGGCAGGCCAATACTGGCAACAGTGCTAGCAGTGTGGGCTGTGGAGGGTGTTGGCAGCCACCACACACTGGATAGGCAGACACACACTCCCCACACCTATGCCAGCATTGTGCAACTATAGAGGTGTTGGGCAGCCCAGGCCACCACACCAGTCCTGGGCACAGTGCAGGCATGGCTATGGTACACAATACTGTAGGAGTCACTCCCCAGATTGGTAAACACTGCCAGACACAAGACCTGTAGCACACTCCACAGACATCAGAAAGGTTGCTATGATGCAGCTCACTCCAAAAATTGTACTTAACCTAGGAATTGCTATCTGCCAATAATCATAGCAACCTTTTGATAGATGTGTACCATATTCCCAGGTTTAGGGTGGCATTACTAAGGTATGCAAGTTCTTGTATTGGGAGATGCATGCAGAGCCCAAAGTCCTGCCTCTCCAGGAGGCTTTGGATAATGGGGCCTGTGGGTGCGGGTGTGTCTGCCCCTGTTGGCTGCTGCTTTACGGCAGAGGTTTCCAACTCCAGTCCTGCGGTGCCAAACACTGTTCGGGTTTTCATGCTGTCCCTCATGAATATGCATGAGATACATCTGCATACCATGGGGGTGGCGCATAGAAATGCAGCACAGGCATCTTTATCAGAGGCAGCATGGAACCTGAATGGTGTTTGGCCCTCCAGGACTGCATTTGGGAGGCTCTGCTCTAGGTAATGTGCATGTTTATGGTGTCTGTGCCCTGTAGGGTAAAATGTAGGTGTTTTGGGCATGTTTACGTCATCTGGTGGAGTTCAGTCCGCTCATCGCAAAACTGATAAACCTTTCCTTCACAACTGGCTCCTTCCCCACAGCACTCAAACAAACCTCCATTAGGCCCTTATTGAAGAACCCCAAACTAGACCCCCAAAGGGTTGATTCTTACAGGCCAATAGCTAGTATTCCACTCCTAGCAAAGATAATTGAGAAAGAGGTTCAAAGGCAAATTCAGGATCATATAGACTCCGCAGTTCCCCTAGATCATTGCCAACACGGGTTCAGAGAGTATCATGGAGTTGAGACCCTTCTCACCTTCCTATTCAACAATATAATCACAGGCATTGATAACATCCGACAAGGCTTTGTGCTCATCTTCTTAGACATTGCTGCGGCGTTCGATTCGGTACATGAGCTTCTCCTCAGGCGACTGAAAGAGAAGGGAATCTGCAATACTGCGCTCGAATGGTGCAAGTCCTATTTAGATGGACGATGGCAATATGTAAAATCCAGATCAGAAGAATCAAAACAATTCCATCAAACACAAGGTGTGCCTCAAGGGTCCTCTCTGTCATCTCTCCTATTCAATATATACATGCAACCCATCTGCAATATCATCAGATCATTTAACGTGAGCTGTTTGATATATGCGGATGACATACTCTTATACATGCCGTTCTCGACAGTTCAAATGGACCTTACGCCACTGGTGGAGTGTTTTAATGCGGTATCAGATTGGTTACAATCCCAAAACCTCTGCATCCAGCACAAGAAAACGGAGGTGCTGTTCATCTCGAGAGACCCCGACTTTACTCCGCCATCCCATGTAAGAGTCAAGGAAGCAGAATTGCAAACCAAAGAAACAATAAAATACCTTGGTGTCACCCTAGACCAACGTCTGGACATGAAATCTCACATAAGCAACATAGTCAAAGCTGTTTATTTCAAAATCCGTTCACTCAGGCATCTGCGCTCCCTACTGGACCCTGATGATTTCCGAACCATATACCAAGCACTAATCTTACCCCACTTTGACTTTGCTAATTCCATCTTACAAGGTCTCCCTCAATCTACACTGAACCCGTTACAGCTGGCCATGAATGCCGCAGCAAGGGTCCTCCACGGAGCCTCTAGAAGTGACCATGTGACTCCTATTCTATACACGGAAGGATTATCTTTAAAACTTTACTCCTCTCATTCAAGGCCATCAGTCGCCTCTCTTCCACGGCACTTACGGAGCTCATTCACACAGTGCCCCCCAACAGATCCAGAAGGGCAACAGCCCTAAACCTGCTAATAACCCCGAAGGCCTTGACCAAATGCAACAGTACAACTGCAAATAGGGCCTTCAGTCTCTATGTCCCCAAATGCTGGAATGCACTACCTCCAGACATTCGATCCATTGTAGACCTATCTCAATTCAGGAAGGCAATCAAATTTCACCTCTTCCTCCAATACTACCCAGCCAGCAATGGAATCTAAGTAACCCCACCTAAGAAAATATCCATTCTTAGTGTTGATATATTCCTAACCTCCAAATGATTATTGCATTTGACATAGCTCTTTGTACATATTATTTCATGTATATAGTTCAACCCTGTTAGCCAAGTTGATACTCCTGTTCCATGTAAAACCAAACTGACTGTGTCTTGGTCGTTCTGTTATATTGTAAACTGCGCTGATATCGAATAGTGCGGTATATAAGCAACTGTAATAAATAAAATAAATAAATAAATAATCTGCACGAAAGGTTCTGTCTGTATTAGCACGTTATAGTAGTGGGTAAAATGTGAGGACTGGGTTGGTGGAAACCACAGCTGGGACTTGAACCTGTGACCTTCTGCTTCTGAATACACTGGTTTTGTGCACTGCACCACCATGTTATCACAGAGATGGTGCATTCCCTGGTGATACCATGACTGTTGGTCAGACAGGGCCTGTCTGTTGCAGTGCATGGCACCCACCTACACCGGGCTAGGCCATGGTCTGCTCTGGGCAGCTGCCACTGCCCCCTCCACTACCAGTATCCCTCAGCCACCATGATGACATGCCCTTCTGCTGGTGGAGCTGGTGGTGCGCAGTCTCAGGCCATCCAGTGTGCAGGTAGGCGGCTGCCTATGGTGCGGGTTCTGGGGTAGGGGTGCCTGCATAGACGTCCATGCTCCCCCCCAGCCCTGCCTGCCAATGTTCCGTGCCCTTGGGGGTAGTTGTTGGGTACTATCCCCTGTGACACTTTGGGAAACCCACTCGTGCCCATGTTGGACCTTCAGCAGTTGCTGTCTGGCTGCTCCGCTGTTTCAGCATTCGTATGGGCCACCTAGGCATCACCCTAGTCCGCACTGTGGCCCAGCTCCACCACAGCATGTGCCGCCTGCGGCCCTCTGTATCCCCTTCTCCGGCATCTGTCCAGTTGCCGTTCCGACATGCCCGCCCTGATGTTGCGGGACATGTGCACCTGTCCAATGGTGGGGAAAACCCTGAGCAGCGCTATGTCACTGTGGGCTCATTCACCTTGTATGGGGACAGCGTATAGACCCTTCCACGATTTATATCTGTTCTATGGGGCTTACTGGGGGGGTGGAGGGGTTGATGTTTCTCATTGATACCACTATTGCCCAGCTTGGTTTCTCTCCCCTGTAATGTGCCTTTAACGGTAGGTTTTCATTCGCGTTGGAATTCAGCCCTGAAATTCAGCGCGTTAGTGTGAGGGGAGCCTCTCCCCGCCCACTCTCCGCCCATTGACCCCTTCTCTCCGCCCTCTCTCCACCTTCTGCGGTGTTTTACCGCGCCGCGGAGCATTACGCTCTTTAGCGCGTCATAACGCGCATTATGATGCGCTAACGATTGTTAACGTTACATAACGCACGTTATTCACGATTACCGCAGTTTAGTAAACATACCCCTATATCTACTAACTCACCTTTGTCTACCTGTTTATTCACACCTTCAAAAAAACATAACAGATTAGTAAGACAAGATCTTCCTTATCTAAATCCATGTTGGCTGTCTCCCATTAAGCCATGACTATCTACATGTTCAGTAATTTTGTTCTTTATGATGGTTTCTACCATTTTTCCCGGTACTGATGTCAAGCTGACCGGTCTGTAGTTTCCCGGATCACCCCTGGAGCGCTTTTTAAAAATTGGTGTTACGTTGGCCATCCTCCAATCTTCAGGTATTACAGATGATTTTAATTATAGTTCATAGATTACTAATAGCAGTTCTGCAATCTCATATTTCAGTTCTTTCAACACCCTTGAATATATATCATCTGGTCCAGGTGATTTGCTACTCTTAGGGGTATGTTTACTAAACTGCGGTAATCGTACATAACGCGCGTTATGTAACGTTAATGATTGTAAGCGCATCATAACGCGCGTTATGACGCGCTTACGATCGTTAACGTTACATAACACGCAATAACCATAGTTAACGATCGTAAACTCCCGTGGCGCGGTAAAACACCGCAGAAGGTGGAGAGAGGGCGGAGAGAAGGGGTCAATGGGCGGAGAGTGGGTGGGGAGAGGCTCCCTTCACACTAATGCGCTGATCTGAAGAGCTCAATTCCAACGCGAATGAAAACCTGCCGTTAAATGCACATTACAGGGGAGAGAAACCATTTCAGTGTCAGCAATGTACAGCCCAGGCAGGGAAACCTACAAAAAGTGATAAGTGTGATACATGTGCACAGAACAAAAGGGCACATAAACACTGAAAATGACCCCAACAAACGGGAAAAAGACCATAACCAAGCTGGCCAATAGTGGTAGCAATGAGAAACATCAACCCCTCCCCCCCCCCCGAGTAAGCTCCATAGAACAGATATAAATCATGGAAGGGTCTATACTCCACCCCCATACAAGGTGAATGAGCCCACAGTGATATAGCGCTGCTCAGGTTTTTCCCCACCATTGGACAGGGTTCGTATGGTGTGCACATGTCCCGCAACATCAGGGCAGGAATGTCGGAACGGCAACTGGACAGATGCCGGAGAAGGGGATACAGAGGGCCGCAGGCGGCACATGCTGTGGTGCAGCTGGGCCACAGTGCGGACTAGGGCGATGCCTAGGTGGCCCATACGAATGCTGAAGCAGCAGAGCAGCCAGACAGCAACTGCTGAAGGCCCAACATGGGCACAACTGTGTTTTCCACAGTGTCACAGGGGATAGTACCCAGCAGCTACCCCCAAGGGCACGGAACATTGGCAGGCGGTGCTGGGGGGAAGCGTGGACACCTATTCAGGCACCCCTACCTCAGAATCCGCACCATAGGCAGCCGCCTACCTGCACACTGGATGGCCTGAGACTGCGCACCACCAGCACCACCAGCAGAAGGGCATGTCAGCATGGTGGCTGAGGGATACTGGTGGTGGAGGGGGCAGTGGCAGCTTCCCAGAGCAGACCGTGGCCTAGCCCTGTCTAGGTGGGTGCCGTGTACTGCAACAGACGGGCCCTGTCTGACGAACAGTCATGGTATCACCAAGGAATGTACTAACTCCGTGACAACAAGGTGGTGCAGTGCACAAAACCAGTGTATTCAGAAGCAGAGGGTCACAGGTTCAAGTCCCAGCTGTGGTTCCTGCCAACCCAGTCCCCATATTTTATCCACTACTACAACGTGCTAATACAGACAGCACCTTTATTGCAGATGACGTAAACATGCCCAAGACACCTACATTTTACCCTACAGAGCACAGACACCATAAGCATGCACATTACCTAGAGCAGAGCCTCCCAAATGCAGTCCTGGAGGGCCAAACACCATCCCGGTTCCATGCTGCCTCTGGTAAAGATGCCTGTGCTGCATTTCTATGCACCACCCCCATGGTATGCAGATGTATCTCATGCATATTCATGAGGGACAGCATGAAAACCCGAACAGTGTTTGGCACCGCAGGACTGGAGTTGGGAACCTCTGCCGTAAAGCAGCAGCCAACAGGGGCAGACACACCCGCACCCACAGGCCCCATTATTCAAAGCCTCCTGGAGAGCCAGGACTTTGGGCTCTGCGTACATCTCCCAATACTAGCACTTGCATACCTTATTTTATTTATTTATTTTATTTGAACAGTTTTTATATACCACTGTTTCCAAGGATCAGCAGCGGTTTACATTACAACAAATGTTATACAATTAAACAGTTAAACAGTTAAACATTACATAGAACTTTATGAACATAGGACTTTATGAACAATTTGAACAATATTACATTATAATATAATATAATATAACAGGAACAACAACAATATCAATCAATATTTGAACTATAATACATTTAAACTATATAACAGGTATCGTGTGTTATTTTGATTATATATATATGTGTAAGGAATCATTTTATGGTGAGTATCGTTTGTAGGTAAGGGTGTCTAATTATAGATATGTATTAGTAATGCCACCCTAAACCGGGGAATATGGTACACATCTATCAAAAGGTTGCTATGATTACTGGCAGATAGCAATTCCTAGGTTAAGTACACTTTTCTGAGTGAGCTGCATCATAGCAACTTTTCTGATGTCTGTGGAGTGTGCTACAGGTCTTGTGTCTGACAGTGTTTACCAACCTGGGGAGTGACTCCTACAGTATTGCGTACCATAGCCATGCCTGCACTGTGCCCAGGACTGGTGTGGTGGCCTGGGCTGCCCAACACCTCTATAGCTGCACAATGCTGGCATAGGTGTGGGGAGTGTGTGTCTGTCTATCCAGTGTGTGGTGGCTGCCAACACCCTCCACAGCCCACACTGCTAGCACTGTTGCCAGTATTGGCCTGCCAATGTGCATAATGAGGAGCAAGGTACCGTGGGAATAACCTGGATAGGGTGGCCTGGCCTGGATGATTCTGCACACGGCATAGGGCAATGGCTCGGACATTGTAGTGCCTGGCCACCACCTGCACGGACAGGGTGGACATAGCATGTCCTGCTGGGAGGTCACTCTCACCCTGACTGAGCAGTGACCATGGCATGGCTAGGTTCCCCCATAGTGCTATATAGCATTTCTCTCATGTGATATTTATGGGTTTCTTTATGGGGCCCAATCACTGACTTATCTGCTTGGTTTGTATGCTGACATCCCCGTTCTGGGTACATGCATCTCCTCCAGGACCATGCACTATGGACTAGCTGGCGAACTGTCTGCAGCTAGTATGTGTCTTGCTGGAACACCTTGCAGGGTGCAGCGGCTGGAGGCTTGCTGCTGGGGAATGTCAGATAATGGTGGGGGGCAGCTGAGGATTTCCAGGCTTGCCGTCTGTCTGCTATTGCGTTATGGATGTGTACCACTCTGTCTGTTCCCCAGCAGGACTGGGGTTGCTGGTCCCCTCTACTGCTGCCATTGCAGGGAGGTAGACTGCGGATCTATTGGTGGGTGATCCTGTTTCCCACCCTGAGCCCCAGAGGGTGGGTTGTGTGGTGGTACATAATCTGCCTATGGGTCCATACACCCCCCCCCTTCACCTACAGCAGGTAACGATGGCACCAACACAGGATATGCACTATTCTGGGTGCAGCATCGCCCATAGGGACTAGACATGACCAAGACATACAGCAGGACACAGATGTATCCTAGGCGTGTCTAATGGAACTACCTATCACACACTGCTGGGGACCTGCAGCATGGCGTATTTCAGCCATGAAAGGTGCTGTGGACCTGGTGCTGGGCGCCCCACCTCAACCTCAGGGTGGGCACTGTACCCGCACAATGTGACTGTCTGTGGCTACTCTGTGGCAGTGCCACACACGGTCTGTTCCCTCTACAAGGCCGAGGTGCTGTGGGGGGTGCATACCTGATCTTGTGCCCATCTCTCGACTGCTGATTTGCATGTGCAGTTCATCATGGGTACAGGTGGGTTACCCCTATCCTGGTACCCACAGCAGACAGTTTGTGTGGTGACGTGCAGTTCGGCAGCCAGCCAGGGCTTTGTTCACATCCTTATAAGGTGTCCTATAGGGGACATTATAGGGTGCCTTGGCGGACAGTACACTTTATAATGTGCCCTATGGAGTGCGTTATGCCACCGTGAGGGTGTGTTTGCTGGCAGCACTAATTAAAATACACATCAAATGCCTCGACAATCACTACTTCAATGTAAAGGGTGCTGCCTCAGCCAGCCTTATTCATTAGGCCCACTGGGGAATCGAACCCATGACCCCTGTACCATCAGTCAGTCTGGTAACCATTGTGCTACAGCTCTGTTGCTGTGCTTGTATGCCTGCACGCCTTCTTAAGATTAACGCGCGGTAACGTGCCCTGTAGCGCTCATTCATTTATGGCGCCTTGTAACGAGCGTTCTCGGCGCGTTCTCGGAAACGATGTACCGCCCATGTCCTTATTTGGGGTTTCTGTTTCTACCGCGGCTCCTAACGCGAATCGCACTAACGCAGTTTAGTAAACATACCCCTTAAGTTTATAAAATAGTTGTAATACATCTTCCCAATGTATCGATATTTCTTTCAATTCTTCCACAACTTTAAATAACACTTCAGTCATGGGTAACATCCCTACATCTTCCTCAGTAAAGACCGAAGCTAAGAATTCATTCAGTCTCTCCACTATTGCCTTGTTGTCTCTTAGTGCCCCTTTAACCCCTCTATCATCTAATGGACCAACTGACTATCTCACAGGTTTTTGGCTACGAATATACTTGAAAAGGTCTTTATTATGCATTTTTGCTTCCGCAGCAAGCTTCTTCTCAAATTCTCCCTTTGCCTGCCTTATCAATGCCTTGCATTTAACTTGACAGTGTTTGTGCTGTTTCCAGTTCTTGTCATTTGGCTCTTTTTTCCATTTCCTGAAAGATGTTTTTTTAGCAATAACAGCCTCTCTGACCTCACCTTTAAACCTTGCTGGCAGTTTTTTGGACTTCCTTCCACTTTTCTTAAAGTGTAGAATACAACTGTTCTGGG
This sequence comes from Ichthyophis bannanicus, assembly GCA_033557465.1. Taxonomy (NCBI): domain Eukaryota; kingdom Metazoa; phylum Chordata; class Amphibia; order Gymnophiona; family Ichthyophiidae; genus Ichthyophis; species Ichthyophis bannanicus. Next base: position 18,042,339 of record CM066035.1, read on the forward strand.
CTTCCAATATAGTATTTTTCAACAACACCCAAACTTGATGTAAGTCCTTAACCTTTGCAACTGCTGCTTTTAGTTTTTTCTTAACTATTTTCCTCATTTTATCATAGTCTCCCTTTCAAAAGTTAAAAGGTAGTACTGTGGATTTCCTTACCATCCCTCCTCCACTAATTAAATTAAACGTGATCATGCTATGATCACTATTGCCAAGTGGCCCCAACACCCTTATCTCTTGCACCAGATCTGGTGTTCCATTAAGGACTAGGTCCAACATGGCTTCCCCTCTGGTCGGTTCATGAACCAGCTGCTCCAAGAAGCAGTCATTTATTTCATCTAGGAACTTTATCTCCTTAGCATGTCCTGCCGTGACACTGACCCTGTCGATACAGGGGTAATAGTAATAATAATGGGTGATTTCAGTGCTGTAACGTTTGTTAGCTTCTTTGATTTCTTTGAGTATTTTGTCATCCATTTGTTCATTCTGGCCACACATAAGAACATAAGATATGCCATACTGGGTCAGACCAAGGTCCATCAAGCCCAGTATCCTGTTTCCAACAGTGGCCAATCCAGGTCACAAGTACCTAGCAGTTTCCCCAAAAGACACAGGTTCCACAATGCTTGTACTGGGTCAAGCATTGATATCCTGGGTCCCTTCTTAATAATGGTTTATGGACCTTTCCTCCAGGAACTTGTCCAAACCTTTTTTAAACCCAGCTACACTAACAGCCTTTACTACATCCTCCGGTAACAAATTCCAGAGTTTGATTACACGTTGAGTGAAAAAATATTTTCTTTTATTAGTCTTAAATAGTTTACCCTGTAGCTTCATTGCATGTCCCCTAGTCTTTCTATATTCTGATAAGGTAAACAATCTATCTACGTTTACCCGTTCCACTCCATTCATTAATTTATAGACTTCTATCATATCTCCTCAGCCATCTCTTTTCCAGGTTAAAGAGCCCTAACCTTTTTAGCCTTTCTTCATAGGAGTATCCTTCCATCCCCTTTACCATTTTGGTGGCTCTTCTCTGAACCTTTTCTAAAATCGCTATATCCTTTTTAAGATACGGCGACCAGGATTGCACACAATATTCAAGGTGCGGTCTCACCATGGAACGATATAGAGGCATTATAATATCTTTTGTTTTATTTTCCTTTCCTTTCCTTATCATACCTAGCATTCTGTCTCAATGCGTGGATGAGACAATGGTTCAGAGATTAGGGTTTTGGATTTGTTAGGAACTGGGGAACATTCTGGGGAAAGGAGGGCTCTTCCGAAGGGATGGGCTTCACCTTAACCGGGATGGAACCAGGCTGCTGGCATTAACCTTTAAAAAGGAGATAGAGTAGCTTTTAAACTAGATATTAGGGGAAAGCCGACAGTCGCCCAAGAGCGGATGGTTCATAAGAATGTATCTTTGAAGGATACTACCAAAAGCAGAGAGGTTCCACAAAAGAGTAAAGTAGCCCAAATGCCCTCAATTATGGAGCAGACAGAGCTTAAAGATCCCAAATTACCCATGTCTAACAATAGCCAAATTACTATGAATAAAATACATTCTCTAAAATGCTTGTATGCAAATGCTAGAAGTCTAAAAAATAAGATGGGACAGTTAGAATATATAGCACTAAATGAAAGGTTAGATATGATTGGAATATCAGAGATATGGTGGAAGGAGGACAACCAGTGGGACACTGTGATACGTGGGTACAAACTATATCGAAATGATAGAGCTGATCAAATTGGTGGAGGGGTTGCTCTCTATGTTAGAGAGGGCATTGAGTCAGAAAGGATTAAAGTTTTGCAGGAAGCAAAATCTGCTGTAGAATCTATATGGATTGAAATTCCATGTAAAAGGGGGAAGGCAATGGCAGTGGGGGTGTACTATCGAGCGCCTGGCCAGAATGACCAAATGGATGATGAAATGCTCAAAGAAATCAAGGAAGCTAACAAAAGTTACAGCGCAGTAATAATAATGGGTGATTTCAACTACCCCGGTATCGACTGGGTCAGTGTCACGTCAGGACATGCTAGGGAGAAAAAGTTCCTAGATGAAATAAATGACTGCTTCTTGGAGCAGCTGGTTCATGAACCGACCAGAGGGGAAGCCATATTAGACCTAGTCCTTACTGGAACACCAGATCTAGTTCAAGAGATAAGGTTGTTGGGGCCACTTGGCAATAGTGATCATAGCATGATCGCCTTTGATTTAATATATATATAGATATACCCTCCAGGAATTAATATAAATTAAGTTAGAAAAGACCTACATGCATTATCTGACTTTTATCTATCCTTCCAATGTAAATAGATTATGTATATAGTTGACCCTGTTTTCTATGTTTATACTCCTGTTCGATGTAAACCTGACAGCTTGTTGTTATGGTCGTTAAGTTATAATGTAAACCGCACTGATGCTAAATAGCGCGGTATATAAGAAATTGTAATAAATAATAAATAAATAAATAAATAATTAGTGGAGGAGGGATAGTAAGGAAATCCACAGTACTACCTTTTAACTTTCGAAAGGGAGACTATGATAAAATGAGGAAAACAGTTAAGAAAAAACTAAAAGGAGCAGTTGCAAAGGTTAAAGACGTACATCAGGCTTGGCTGTTGTTGAAAAATACTATCTTGGAAGCCCAGACCAGCTGTATTCCACGCTTTAAGGAAAGTGGAAGGAAGTCCAAAAAACTGCCAGAATGGTTTAAAGGTGAGGTCAGAGAGGCTGTTGTTGCCAAAAAAGCATCTTTCAGGAAATGGAAAAAAGAGCCAAACGACGAAACCTGGAAACAGCACAAGCACTGGCAAGTCAAATGCAAGGCATTGATAAGGCAGGCAAAGGGAGAATTTGAGAAGAAGCTTGCTGCGGAAGCAAAAACGCGAAGTAAAGACCTTTTCAAGTACATTCGTAGCAAAAAACCTGTGAGAGTCAGTTGGTCCATTAGATGATAAAGGGGTTAAAGGAGCACTAAGAGGCGACAAGGCAATGAATTCTTTGCTTCAGTCTTTACTGAGGAAGATTTAGGGATGTTACCCATGACTGAAGTGGTATTTAAAGGTGCGGAAGAATTGAAGGAAATATCGATACATTGGGAAGATGTATTACAACTATTAGATAAACTGAAGAGTAGCAAATCACCTGGGCCGGATGGTATACATCCAAGGGTGTTGAAAGAACTGAAATATGAGATAGCAGGCCTGCTATTAGTAATCTGTGAACTATCATTAAAATCATCTCTAATACCTGAAGATTGGAGGATCGCCAATGTAACACCAATTTTTAAAAAGGGTTCCAGGGGTGATCCAGGAAACTACAGACCGGTGAGCCTGACATCAGTACCGGGAAAAATGGTAGAAACCATCATAAAGAATAAAATTACTCAGCATGTAGATAGTCATGACCTAATGGGCGACAGCCAACAGGGCTTTAGACAAGGAAGATCTTGTCTTACTAATCTGTTATGTTTTTTTGAAGGAGTGAATAATCAGGTGGACAAAGGTGAGTCGGTTGATATTGTGTATCTGGACTTTCAGAAAGCCTTTGACAAGGTCCCTCATCAGAGACTTTTGGCAAAACTAAAGAGTCATGGTATAGGAGGCAGTGTACTATTGTGGATCAGGAACTGGTTAAAAGATAGAAAGCAGAGGGTAGGGCTAAATGGCCAATCTTCCCAATGGAGAAAGGTGAATAGTGGTGTACCCCAGGGATCTGTGCTGGGTCCGCTGCTTTTTGACATATTCATAAATGACCTGGAAAGTGGAATAACGAGTGAGGTTATCAAATTTGCAGATGACACAAAACTATTTAAAGTTGTTAAAACCCAAGAGGATTGTGGAAAATTGCAAGAGGATCTTGATAAATTGGAAGACTGGGCATCAAAATGGCAGATGAAATTTAATGTGGACAAGTGCAAGGTTATGCACCTAGGGAAGAACAACCCAAACTATGGTTACACGATGCAAGGTTCCACATTAGGAACCACCACCCAGGAAAAAGATTTAGGCGTCATTGTGGATACCATGTTAAAACCCTCGGCCCAGTGTGCAGCGGCGGCCAAGAGAGCAAATGGAATGCTAGGTATGATAAGGAAAGGAATGGAAAATAAAACAAAAGATATTATAATGCCTCTGTATCGTTCCATGGTGAGACCGCACCTTGAATATTGTGTGCAATTCTGGTCGCCGTATCTTAAAAAGGATATAGCGATTTTAGAAAAGGTTCAGAGAAGAGCCACCAAAATGGTAAAGGGGATGGAAGGATACTCTTATGAAGAAAGGCTAAAAAGGTTAGGGCTCTTTAACCTGGAAAAGAGACGGCTGGGGGGAGATATGATAGAAGTCTATAAATTAATGAACGGAGTGGAACTGGTAAACGTAGATCGATTGTTTACCTTATCAGAATATAGAAAGACTAGGGGACATGCAATGAAGCTACAGGGTAAACTATTTAAGACTAATAAAAGAAAATATTTTTTTCACTCAACGTGTAATCAAACTCTGGAATTTGTTACCGGAGGATGTAGTAAAGGCTGTTAGTGTAGCTGGGTTTAAAAAAGGTTTGGACAAGTTCCTGGAGGAAAGGTCCATAAACCATTATTAAGAAGGGACCCAGGATATCAATGCTTGAACCAATACAAGCATTGTGGAACCTGTGTCCCTTGGGGAAACTGCTAGGTACATATGACCTAGATTGGCCACTGTTGGAAACAGAATACTGGGCTGGATGGACCTTGGTCTGACCCAGTATGGCATATCTTATGTTCTTATGTTATGTATCTCAATTATATCACCTCTATCCTGCCTTTCCTCTAAGGTGTACATATTAAGATCCTTAAGTCTGTCCTCATATGCTTTATAATGAAGACCACTAACCATTTTAGTAGCCACCCTCTGCACCGACTCCATCCTGTTTACATCCTTTTGAAGGTGCGGTCTCCAGAATTGCACACAATAGTCCAAATGAGGTCGCACCAAAGACTTATACAGAGGCACTATCACCTCCTTTTTTCTTCTAGCCATTCCTCTCCATATGCACCCAAGCATCATTGTAGCCTTTGCTGTCGCCTTTTCTACCTGCTTAGCTACTTTAAGTTCATCAAACACAACCATGGCCAGGTCCCGCTCTTCCCTAGTGGACAAAGGTACTTCACCCCCTATACTATATTGCTTTCTTGGATTGCTGCAGCCCAAATGCATGACCTTACATTTTTTAACATTAAATCCCAGCTGCCAAATCCTAGACCATTCCTCAAGCTTAGCTAGATCCCTCCTCATGTCATCCACACCCTCCTGGGTGTCCACTCTATTGCAGATTTTGGTATCATCCGCAAAGAGGCAAACCTTACCCGACAGCCCTTCTGCTATATCACTAACAAAGATGTTAAAAAGAATCGGACCAAGGACAGATCCCTGGGGCACACCACTTATAACATCCTTCTCCTCAGAGTGAGCCCCATTTACCTGTACTCTTTTTTGCCTCCCAGCCAACCAATTTCTAACCCAAGCAGTAACTTTAGGGTCCATCACTAGGGTACTCAGTTTGTTTATAAGTCGCCTGTGAGGAACAGTGTCAAAGGCTTTACTGAAATCTAAATACACAACATCTAGGGCTCTCCCTTGGTCCAACTCCCTGGTCACCCAGTCAAAGAAATCGATCAGATTTGTCTGACAAGACCTGCCTCTGGTGAATCCATGCTGCCTCGGATCCTGTAATCTGCTGGACTTCAGAAACCTCACTATTTTCTCTTTCAGCAGCGTTTCCAATAATTTACTCACCACCGAAGTTAAACTAACCGGCCTGTAGTTTTCAGCCACATCCTTACTTCCGCTTTTGTGTAAAGGCACCACATGAGCCTTTCTCCAGTCCTTTGGCACCACTCCCAACTGAAGTCCTGTTCTTCTAATAGGGGTCTGAGATGTTGGGCCATGCGTAGTTTGAAGTAAATGATTCTAGTAAGAGATTTGATATGTGACACCATATTCAGGGATTGGTCGAATATTACTCCAAGATATTTCACCTGCTTCCTAACTTCAAGTTCTGTTTCTTAAATGTATTGGGTGGAGTGAAGCATGGATTTCTAGATACGTACAGCACTTCAGTTTTATTAAGGTTGATTTCTGGATTGTGATTTTAGCCAATCTGTTATATCTCCCAAGCACGAGATTATCCCTGAATAATCAGGGTTCATATCTTTGGGATGGTTTCCCCAGTTGAAGTCCAAGTTGTATCTTCCCGTTTTACTGTAAATGCACAAATCTGTTATATGTAAACCGCACTGATTTTAAATAGCGCGGTATATAAAAGCAATAAATAAATAAATGGTATAACATTATATCATCGGCATGTCTTCTAAAGATACTGTATATTGGCTGTATGTGCAAGTTAAATAGAAGGGCGGATAAGGAGGAGCCTTGTGGAATATCTTGTTTTTGATTGAAGGTTGTGGATGAGGTGTTGCCAATCCAAACCTGTTGAGTGCGATCTGTAAGGTAAGATGTAAACCATTGTATTTCAGTCCCTTGCAGTCCAATTTGTTTTAGTCTCCTAATGAGTAGTTTATGGTCAATACTTTCAAACGCAGAGGTTATATCTAGAAAGACTAGGATGAATGCTTGTTTATTGGAATTTAGGTTCCATATGAATTTATGCAGAAATGATAGCATCAGGGTCTTAACGCTATGATGGGGTCTGAACCCATGCTGATGTTCATCTTATGGTGCATTAAGGTCAATAAAATCCTTTAGCTGAATCTATACAACCTTTTCTATGATCTTAGCTAGAAAAGGCATGCTTGATATAGGTCCATAGGAATTTGATTGGTTCTTATCAGAATTGGTTAATTTGAATATTGGCCAAATTATTGCCTGTTTTAAGGCTATTGGCATGCATCCTTGCCTTAAAGAAGAGTTGACTATTTACTTCTAAGATGATTGTGGAAAACTCATCTTCAGATATTTTTAGCCAGGAGACTGGGCATGGATCACTGGGTGATGTGGTTGTTTTGATAGTAGTTATTATTTATTTATTTATTTAAATGTATTTCTATACCACCTTATCCTGCAATCAAGGCGGTCTGAACAGCAAACAATCAATAAGATACAGTGTATAGTGTGCACATGCAGTGAGTAGTGTATGCGTGTGAGTGTGAGTGTGTCTGGACGTTGATTCTTGTGGTGCTATTTACAGCGTGCACTATTTACAATGCTATGGGTATCAGTTCCTTGCTTAATTACAATTATAGTGACATGTGGGGGGAATTGAGGTGTCTGTTGCATGGTTTAAGTAATGTCACCGTAGTGTTCTATGAAGAGGGTTGTCTTCAGTAGTTTACAGAACTCCTTAAGGTCTGTTGTTGAACGCAGTTCGTCGGGGAGGGCGTTCCAGTTTGTTGGTGCCGCCTTTGATAAGGCTCGTTTTTCGGTGTCCTTGCGTACCCTGTTGATATCTTTAGGTGTGTTGGATGTGCCTCTTCTTCTCGGTCTTGTGCTGTTGTTTGGTTGTATGAGTGGGTGTAGGCTGAAAGCTCATGATTGATGTTTGATTTTGAAAATGTTTATGATTGTCTTGTATCTAATGCGGGTACTGATAGGCAGCCAGTGGAGCTCTTTTAGGGTGGGTGTGATGTGTTCTTGTCTTGTGGTGCCAGCAATTATGCGTGCTGCAGTGTTTTGTGCCAGTTGCAATGGTCTTAGTGTCTGTTTCGTTAGACCTAGATAGATTGGGTTGCAGAAGTCTAGGATTGGGGTTATTAGTGTTTGACAAACTGTGCGGAAGTGTTCCTGAGTGAGGAGGGGCTTGAGGCGTCGTACTAGTCTCATCCTGTGGTATGCATTTTTGGTGGTTCTGCTGATGTGGGACTGCATGTTAAGTTCTTTGTCCATTGTCACTCCGAGGTATTTCACTTCTGATTGTATGGTTATGGTTGTGGTGCCTATCTTGATGTCGCGGGGGGGGGATGAAGTCGGAGTTTCGTGTGATGATTAGCGCCTCGGTCTTGCTGTAGTTTATGGTCATGTTGTTGTCTTAAAACCAGGTGTTCATATGTGTGAGACAGTCTGTTATCTTGGTGTGGTCTGGGTTGTCGAGGGTGATTGGTGTGTATATCATTATGTCGTCCGGTTTTGGTTTGGTTTTCAGATGTCCTTGGTCGATAAGGTGAAATGTCAGCCATGTGATTTGGTTGTGATGGCTAGAGCTTTTGGGTTGTAGAACAGGTGGGTTCATGGATATGTCTGCAGGGCTGTGGATATCATCATAAGCTGCTGGGTTAAGTTTCTCCATGTAAAGGTTTGCAAGCAGTTGTGGATGTATGATCACTTTTTCTTCATCAGGTGTGGGAGTTTTTGTCAGAGATTTAACAATGGAAAATAGTTCTCTTGACCTATTGAGAGTTTTTGTTAGGAGAGTAGTGTGATAATCTTTCTTTCTATCATTTATGGCTTCTTTATATGATTTTATTGTCAGCATGTATAATTTGTTGTCATTTTCTGATCTTGTGCTTCGCCATTTGTACTCTATGGCGCACAATTTTAAATATAGGCAATGCAACCCTGGAATGGGTGAGGTGAGGGATAGGGTAGGCAGGAACTTAAGTGTCCCTGGCCAGTAGGCCTTCTATGAACTGAGGGCACACTCAGATATCTGATTTAAAGACCAGTACCTTAGCTTAGCCAGGTGGACGATCACAGCTGGAATCCAGAGCAGTCTCTGGAGCAGCATGAAGGTCCCAAGAGGCAGCTAGGCTAAACACCACTGGCTGCAGCCCTTTTGGAGGTGAGCCGCATAGGAACACAGAGCCGGAGGTATCTGTGGGAGTCATCTCTGTCCTGAAGTTAGTGGAACTGCCCTGCACACGCACAGCGTGTATCTATCTATCTATCTATCTATCTATCTATCTATCTATATATATATATATATATATAGGTCTCTCCTAGGAACCTTTGTAGTGGTTCAAGAACCTGGCCAAGTGCTCCAAATTCATGTCTCGAGCAGCCTATGACGGGTTCGAGTTGGCAGCCTAGGTAGCTGCGGCTGGCATCGGTGCATGCCGCCAAGCTTGGCTTCAGTCATCCGACCTCAAGCAGTGAGTTCAGGACAAATTGGTCAATGTCCCTTCCAAAAGAGAGAACCTCTTTGGCAAATCCATGACCGACAAGACTGCTGAGTTGGAGACCAAGTTCATGATGAGGATCAGGCTCTCAGGCTCTCTAAGAAGACCGCTGCCCCTCCCCGATGGAAGGGCTCGGATAAAAAGTCCTTTTACCCGAGGAAGGGAGCTGCTTACCGAAACTACCCACCCTATCAGACCTCCCGGCTCTCCAAGAGGGTCAGCAGGCCAAGGAACATGGGCATGGCCCACGTAAGTAGAAGGCTCCCAAATCCAGGCACCAGCCCCAGCCCAGCCAGGGGGGAGCTTTTGACTCCTTGAGCATAGCCTCTCTACCCCAAGGAGATCAGCAGCCCACAGGGGGACGTCTGGCCCTCTATGCCCAGAGGTGGGTGACCATCACCACCGATTCCTGGGCACTGCAGGTAGTCAGGGAGGGTTACCTCCTCCACCTGACTCGGACACCTCCCTCTTATTTCCTGGGAGAGCCCCTCAGGTCTCCCCTCCACCGGGACCTTCTTATAAAGGAGTTGGCATGTCTTCTCAAGGACAAAGGGAGGAGTGGCCTAGTGGTTGGGGCAAGGTACCACAGGCCGGAAGGTCGGTGGTTCAAATCCCACTAGAGGACAGCAACCTTGGACCGGAAGGACTGGGGTTTCTAGTCCCACAGGTGCTCCTTGTGGTCTTGGGCAAGCCACTTAACCCTCCATTGCCCATGTTCCCTGTAAGTATTAGTGTATGTGTCTCATATCCCCTTGTGTTAAAATGTATCCCCAATTGTGTTGTGACCACTTTGATTGAAGGATAAGGTGGTATACAAAACTGTCTAAATAAAATAAATAAATAAAGTGGTGGAACCGGTGCCCCACCACCTCAAGGGCTCTACTCCAGATACTTCCTCATACCAAAGAGGACAGGGGACCTAAGGCCCATCCTCAACCTGCGCAACCTCAACAAATTCCTGGTGATGGAGAAGTTCAAGATGCTCTCCTTTGGAGCATTGCTGCCATACTTCCAACAGGGAGACTGGCTATGCTTCTTAGACCTCAAGGATGCTTATACCCACATCCTCATCCACCCCAACCATACTGCCCGCCACTACGAACTGCGGTTCGTAGTGGCGGGCAGGCACTTCCAATACAGGGTGCTTCCCTTCAGCCAGCCTCTGCCCAAAGAGTCTTCACAAAATGTCTGGCAGTCGTGGCCGCCTTCATCCGGCTCCAAGGGGGTCTTCATCTTTCCCTACCTTGATGACTGGCTCATAAAGGGAGGCACAGCCTCAGAGGTGCAGCAGGCCACTGCACGCACCATCCGGTTTCTGCAACACTTGGGCTTTGTCAGAAACTACCCCAAGTCCCACCTCCTCCCAACACAGTGCCTGGAGTTCATTGGGGCAAAGACAGACACTGTCCAGTTGAAGGCTTTCTTGCCCAGGGACCAAGCCAATTGTCTCAGGTCTCAAGCTTGGGACGTAGAGTACTGTCCCTCGGTGTCTGCCCGGCTTCTCCTGTTCCTCCTTGGGCACTTGGCCTCCATGGTCCACGTCACCCCAGACACTCGTCTCCACATGAGGATAGCACAATGGTGTCTCCAGGACCAGTGGTCGCAAGCCACAGGCTGTCTCCGAGACAGTTTCAGTGACCCACCAATTTGCAGACTCCCTGGTCTGGTGGCAGTCACCCCAGCATCTCGAGGCAGGCATGCCCTTTCAGGCCCCAAGCCACTTGAGGGTCCTCACTACGGACACCTCCCTGCTCAGATGGGGAGCCCACTGCGGAGATCTCCATACTCAGGGCAAATGGTCACCAGACGAGAGCACCCAGTAGATCAACCTCCTGGAGCTCCGAGCCATACACCTAGCCCTGGAGGTCTTTTGTTACCACCTGCGTCACTAGCCGGTGCTGATCCAGACAGACAACCAGGTGGCAATGTTCTGTGTGAACAAACAGGGGGGCACGGGGTCTCGTACCCTTTGTAAGGAGGCACTGGTCCTCTGCTCGTACGCAATCCGACAGGGTATTCTCCTGCAGGCAGTGTACCTGCCAGGCCAGGACTCAGCAGGGTTCTCCAGCCGCATGAGTGGCAGCTAGACCACAGGGTGGCCAGTTAGCTTTTCTGGCTCTGGGGAGAACCCGTGATGAACCTGTTCACCAGCCCATACAACTTTCAGTTGCTCCACTTCTGCTCCCGGCAGGCCCACCCCTCCAGGGTGGCAGCAGATGCCTTCCTAGTCTCATGGTCGTATGGCCTCATGTACGCCTTCCCTCTGCCGCTGCTGATCACAAAGATCTTATTCAGGACTCTCCATGACAGGGCCTCGCTCATCCTGACAGCTCCTCGGTGGCCCAGGCAGCCGTGGATTCCGCTGCTTCTACAGTTGATGGTGGATGCTCCCATCCCCTTGGGACCGCCCCGTGACTCATTTCTGAGGAGGAGGGCTCTCTCCTGCACCCCAACCTGAGGTCCCTGTTACTGACAGCCTGTCTGCTGAGAGAGTGACTGTGGGCCCCTTTCGACCTTCCGGTGGAGGTGGAGGATATTCTTCTGGCCTCTCGCAAGGCCTCCACTAGGCTTATACCTTCAAATGGCGCAGGTTCTCTGTTTGGTGCGCCAAACACGGGGCTGATCTTTTCTCCTGCCCTGGTGGCTCTGGTGTTATAGTACCTTCTCCAGCTCTCTCAGTCCAGGCTAAAGTCTAACTCCGTCTGAGTGTACCTGAAGCTCTGGCATCATATCACCATCCAGTGAATGGTAAGCCCCTCTCGGTCCAACCGTTGGTGACCCATTTCCTTCAGGGTCTGCTCTTATCGAAGCCCCCGGTTTGCCCTCTGGCAACTGAATGGGACCTCAACGTTGTGCTGGGGCAGCTCACTCGCCCACCCTTCAAGCCTCTGGCTACCTGCCACCTTCGCTACCTCTCTTGGAAGGTGGTTTTCCTGGTTGCGCTCACCTCCGCTCGCAGAGTTAGCGAGCTCCAGGCCCTTGTGGCGGAGGCACCTTATACCAGGTTCTACAAGAACAGAGTGGTGCTTCGCACGCACCCCAAATTCCTGCCGAAGGTAGTGTCACCTTTCCATCTCAACCAGGAAGTGGTGCTCCCTACCTTCTTTCCAAGGACTCACTCCAGTTGAGCGGAGACAGTCCTTCACACCTTGGATTGTAAGAGGGCCTTGTCCTTCTATATCCAATGCACTCAGGGCCACCGCAAAGCTGCTCAGCTTTTCATCTCCTAGGACCCCAGTAGGCTTGGGGAGGTAGTGACCAAGCATACGTTATCCACTTGGGTGGCGGACTGTATTGCCCTCACTTATGAGCAGGTGAAGCTCCTGCTGAAAGGTTGCATCACAGCGCACTGTGTCAGGGTTATGGCAGCTTCGGTGGCAAACTTGCGCTCATCTGCCGGGCCGCCACCTGGTCTTCAGTCCATACCTTTGTAGCTCATTACTGCCTGGAAAGAGAGTCCCAATGGGACAGTGCCTTTGGCCAGGCTGTGCTCCTTAACCTTTTTGGGGTTTAGGCAACTCCTACCCTCTGACTCTTCTGTGTTCAGGCTACCGGAGTGCTGGTTTCATCGGACACAAGTGCTACTGTGGTCTGTGTACATGGACTAAATTGCTGCTGCTTACGGCTCCCCATGAGTGAGCCCTATTTTTGCTATGGGTTTTCGGTAGCCTGTAGCTGGGGTGTCCCATATGTGAGGACTGACTTCCTGCCTGTAACAGATGTTTTCCAGCGACAGCAGGAATCAATCCGCACAACCCTCCCTTCTCCCCTCTGAGTTGCTCCTTTACCATCTTTTATTTTTGCCATCTTTTAGCTATGTCATCTGACTGAGCAAGATGGCACCCTTGGATGGGAAAGGGACCACGCATGTGTGGTGGCATCTCCCAAAGGTTTTCTTTGAAAGCTGGGGGATGCTTCCGTGAGGGCTCCGTTGGTGCCAACGTCACCCATATATGAGGACTGATTCCTGCTGTCCCCGGAGAACACCTGTTATAGGTGAGTAACTACACTTTCTCGATGACCTTTGCCAGAAAAAGTAGGCTTGCAGTGGACCTATAGGACACAATCTAAACGGGTGTCTTCTCAGAGCGATATATACTGTCTCAGTTGAATACCCAATTCACTCTATAAGTACCAAACCCCTATCGTCATCAATAAGCAATTTTAATCTAGATATCAATCTTACTTCACTTCAACAGTTGTAAACGATTTAAATTGCATATAGGTCTTAGACTGATCGGCACAATTTTTACTGACTTTAAATTCGTCAGAACTGTCAGTGCCTGCTCGCATCAATGACCAATCAAATGCAATTCTTCTTCCTTAAAAATTTTTCTTATCTTTCTTATATAAGACGTGCTTATCTTAATGTGTTGCCTTTTTGTATTATTTTCTCCTTCTTTTTAACGTGTCTTCTTTCCCTTAATGTGTCTTCTTCCCAACGCCTCCTATCGGCGCCTCTCCACATTTCAATCTTACGAGCGTCATCAGGGGTTAGTTCCACGAACGTTTTTGGAAAAACAATCTTGATGTTGCACATGTCTTTCTCTTAGTAAATTAACTGCTGTCCAAATTGAAAAGAACGCCGCGCATGGACCTATAGGAGGCAGGGAGGCTTGGGTCGAGGAAAGCACTCTTTAGAATTGGGCAAATAGATGTGTACTTAAAGCTGGTGGGCATATATCACTTACTACTACTACTCATCATTTGTGCAGCGCTGTACAGAGACATGTACAAAGCAATTTACATGTACAAAGCAATTTACTTGCACCAGAGCCTTATCTTTGTATGCTCCCAAACTGTGGAATCAGCTACCTCCCCCAATACGAGCAATCAAAGACCTACTTGATTTCAGAAAAGCCATCAAGACCCATCTATTCTGTGATTAGTATGGACCTACCTGATAAAACTAATGCTACAGACAGACCTTACAGACATATTAATGGACATCTAATTAATGTAGCTATATCATCTCACTTGCAACAATATATCTGTACATAGTTTAGCCTTTGTTAAATGTATTTAATACCCCATATACTCCTCCAAGTTGCTACTCCCTGTTCTATGTAAAAGCTTATGGCTGTGTTTGTTCTATGTGAACCACCTTGAATGTGACGATAAGGCGGTATATAAAACTTGTTAAATAAATAAATGTAAAAGACGATCCCTGCTCATCAGAACTTACAATCTAGTCAAGACAGACAACCCAACAGCTGAGGACAAGGATATATTTAGGGGAATGGTAAGGAAACACATAGGAGACTAAGCAGATCAGGATCCAAAAGTGGCTGGGTGAGAGACAGCTGGGTGATCTTGAGAATGGGTGGACCTAGGTTGGCGTGGGCTTGCTGGGCATGGGTCTACAGTGAAGTGGTAGTGTTGAGGCTGGAAATGACTGTCTTAATTTGTTCAAGTGAGGTGGAGGTGAAGCCTTGCCAGGAGGAGGGGATGGGGGCCTGCTTCTGGTGTGATGGGAATGTGTCTGCATAAGTCTTTCTCTGGAAGTAGTTAGCTGCTGCTTGAGGGGGGGGGGGGTATATTGTTTAACTTTGCCTTTTGATTGCAACTTCTTGTGAGTAATTTTACTATCTCAATACTGCCAATTTGATGAACACAAATCTACTCTGTGCTGGCGATAAGTGACACAGATGGAAGTTGGTTGTTCTTCACAGACTCTGTCTAGCAGCAGATAAAGGGTGTGAATCTCTTCCCATTTCTTCGTGCTCTCTTGGCTTGCAGTGGGTGGCCTTCACCGGTTTCCGATGGAGAGGAGAGTATTGAACAGAGGCTGGGGGAAGCCCCGGCCCCAGAAAGGGGCCTTTCATTTGGGAGTGACGCCATCCGTCATCCGGCAGCGGTACAACCTTTCTGTCAGTGACATTGGATCTGCTTCAAATAACAGCCAGGCATGTGCCCAGGTAATGCTCTGAGACGTTCCATCCAGCTTTGCATGCTGGCTCACAGGAGCTGTAAGTAGATGTTTTAAATAAGTAAATGTTATAGCAAAGAACCAAGCTGTGCATAAAATCATTCTCCCCTCCAGCACCCATGGCCGGCATTAGGGAGTGCCAAACAGGGCAATTGTCCTGGACCTCCATGCTACAGGGAGCCCCGAGTCTGTCTAAAGCTGAAGGAGAAATAGCCTACAGGCAGATGTTGGGGCCCCCTCACCAGTGTCTGCCCTGGGCCCTGCATGTCTAACACTGTTCTCTGATGATGATTCTCAAAATGCTGTGACCCCTGTGCTAGCCGGCTCTGTTTCCACGCCGTGACCCCTATGCTTGCCCTCTCTGTTTGCATGCTCTGGCCCCTGTGCTTGGTTGGCTCTGTTTCTATGTTTTGAGGTTTTGTGTGGCTGGATCTGTTTCTGTGTTTTGAGGCTTGTGTGTGGTTGGCTCTGTTTCTGTGTTTTGAGGTTTGTATGTGGCTGGATCTGTTTCTGTATTTTGAGGCTTGTGTGTTGCTGGCTCTGTTTCCATGTTTTGAGGTTTGTGTGTGGCCAGCTCTGTTTCCATGTTTTGAGGCTTATGTGTGGCCATCTCTGTTTCTGAGTTTTGAGGCTTGTGTGTCGCCAGCTCCGTTTCCTGTTTTGAGGCTTGTGTGCGGCCGGCTCTCTTTCTATCTTTTGAGGCTTGTGTGTGGCCGGCTCTGTTTCTGAGTTTTGAGGCTTGTGTGTGGCCGGCTCAGTTTCTGGATTTTTAGGCTTCTTTGTGGATGGATCTGTTTCCGTGTTTTGAGGTTTATGTGTGGCCGTCTCTGTTTCTGAGTTTTTAGGCTTGTGTGTGGCTGGATCTGTTTGTGTTTTGTGGCTTGTGTGTGGCCAGCTCTGTTTCTGTGTTTTGAGGCTTGTGTGCAGCCGGCTCCGTTTCCATGTTTTGAGGCTTGTGTGCGGCTGGCTCTGTTTCTATGTTTTGAGGCTTGTGTGCGGCCTGCTCTTTTTCCGTGTTTTGTGGCTTGTTTGTGGCCAGCTCTGTTTCTGCGTTTTGAGGCTTGTGTGTGGCCTGCTCTGTTTCTGAGTTTTTAGGTTTGAGTGTGGCCGGATCTGTTTCCGTGTTTGGAGGCTTGTGTGCAGCCATCTCTGTTTCCGTGTTTTGTGGCTTGTTTGTGGGCAGCTCTGTTTCTGTATTTTGAGGCTTGTGTGCGGCCGGCTCTGTTTCTGAGTTTTTAGGTTTGTATGTGGCCGGATCTGTTTCCATATTTTGAGGCTTGTGTGCAGCCTGCTCTGTTTCCGTGATTTGTGGTTTATTTGTGGCCAGCTCTGTTTCTATGTTTTGAGGCTTGTGTGCGGCCTGCTCTGTTTCCGTGATTTGTGGCTTGTTTGTGGCCAGCTCTGTTTCTATGTTTTGAGGCTTGTGTGCAGCCTGCTCTGTTTCTGAGTTTTGTGGCTTGTTTGTGGGCAGCTCTGTTTCTGTGTTTTGAGGCTTATTTGCGGCCAGTTCTGTTTCTGTGTTTTGAGACCTGCTCTGGCTGACTCTTTTACCATGTTATTTCTTCCACAGTTCCTGGAGCAGTATTTCCATCAGCAGGATCTGGCCGAGTTCATGCTGTTCTTTGGAGGTGGTTTCAAGCACCGGAATCAGGTTGACCGTGTGGTTGGGCCCCAGGGAGGTTTTAAAGCCGGACTGGAGGCAAGTCTGGATGTGGAATATATTATGAGCACTGGAGCCAACATCTCGACCTGGGTCTTCAGTAACCCAGGTACATCCCTTCACCTCCCATCCCAGATACCTTCCTTTACTTCCCCCTCACCCAATCCCCCCCCCCCCCCCCATTTCTCCATTGCAGGAAGCCCTCTTCTCTTCTACCCATAACTTGATTCTCACCAAAACACTTATTTATTTTATTTATTTACTGTCTTTTCTATACTGTGCTCTTTAGAATCAGTGTCCTTACAATGAACAGGTGTTACAACTTGGGACTAACGAGGGTAACTATGTACAGGCTAAGCGATTGGGTCGCAGGTGACCGGGTCATCTGGCAGCTATTTACAGGTTGTCTAACTATATACAGATTGATCATCTGTATATAGTTAGTCAGATCCCTGTCCTCCAAGGCTCTTCCAGTGCAACATGGGCAGCTGTGCCTTCCCGAAAGTTCCCACACAAAGTTATACCTGCTCCAAGGCATTTGTGTAGCTGCTTCCAAGAATCGGTGCATTTGCACATAGTTTATCAGATATGGATATTAGGGTTGATTCTGCCCCGTCTCTGTCCCAAGGACACCTATGGGTAGATTTTTCATAAGCATCTACAGTACTTAAGCCCATAAAATGCTGTGGTATACACGTGCACACGCTTACGCTCTCCTGACACATAGCGTGGACTGGATTTAGCTCACACCTTTCTTAGGGTTCAAGGTGAGTTTCATTTAGGTACTATAGGTATTTCTTGCCCCCAGAGGGTTTACAATCTGAGACAATGACTTACCCAAGATCGCAAGCAGTAACAGTCAGGGCCAGCCCCAGAGTTGCTTTGAGGTGCTGGCGCCCTAGGCAAACCTTAAGCCTTATGCTTCCCCTGGCTATCAGAATCTGTTCTTTAGCTTTGAATACCCTTCTTCTCCTGCCCCCAGAAACTGCTGCCTTAGACAAATGTCTAGTTGGCCCTGAGAATAGTGCAATCTGAACACGGGCTTCCCCGGTTCTTAGTCCACTGCTCTAAACATTAGGCTGCACCATAGGAGCATCTAGGGGCAAAAGTGGCAAGTGTGGCATTGCATGTGTGCTGTTCTCCTTTATGACATTTCTGCAACATTTTCTAAGCACCTTGTTATAAACTTCTTCTCATATTATGGAAGTAATTTATCAAGTGAGTGTTTTACATACTGAAATGGCCTTTTATAAAATTGAACACAAATAAAGGACAGGTGCACCAAAAGAGGTTGATATCCGTCTGAAAACATTATAGTCTATCTTGAAGGATCTTCCAAAAGTGGTTTATTTCCTCAGTCTCCAGGAACAAGCAGGAAATCAGTCTTCACATATGGGTGACATCAGCACCGACAGAGCCCACGCGGAGCATTTCCTAAGCTTTCAAAGAAAGCTTTGGGAATGCCACCACGCATGCGTGGGCCCCTTCCTGCTCAAAGGTGCCATCTTACTCAGTCTCCCTTTCTCCGCGGAGCCTTTCAGACATGTGTCTCGTCTCCGGAAAACGTTTTCTCTGTTTCCAACCGGTTTTTGCTCTACTGGCCTTCGCCAGTCCTCTACCTGCCTTCCAAGTGCCTCTACTTCGGCCCTCGTCTCGGGGTTTTTCTTTTTTGCCTTTTTTTTTTGTTTTACCGCCATTTTTAACCGCTGGCCACATTGAGAATCTTTTTTACCCCAATGGCCTCAGTTTTTAAGGAATGTGATAGTTGCTCCAAAAACATGTCGCTCACGGACACCCATGGCTGTAGTCTCAGATGTCTAGGAGCTGACCATGACCCGGAGCTATGCTCCCTCTGTAAGAAGATGTCCTCCAAGGCCATCCAGAGTCATAAGCAGAAGCTGGATGATCTCTTCCATAAGGCAGTCCTGGTATCCCCGGCAGTCTCACATTCTTCAGCCCCGCAGGCTCCGAAGTCTCCCAAGGCTGCTCCCCGGATCCAGCGGCACTCAGACCAGGGGTTGCCTGAATGCGAGCGGAAGAAGAAGAAGGCCTCGAGGACTCTGACAGAGGCACCAGACAAGCATGAGAGGTCATGCGCCTGGTCTCTCAGCCCCCCTCGGCAATCTCTGGAGCTGGAGAGAGAACGGCCTAGTAAGGTACCTCAAACTTATACAGCGGTCTCCGGCAAAGGCGCCTGGTCTCCCAAGGGTCGTCCCAGCAAGGACCCCCCTCTCCTCCTCGACACCTGACCCGGTCACCCCAGCGTCGCTATTGCAGGGCCCCACTCCCAAGTGGGAGGCCCAAATGCTGGCCTTGGAATGCAGCATTTCTGCATTTCTCACTGCCCAGCAGGTGCTGATGGCTGGCCCCTCTAGCACGCACCTCGAGACTGCAGGGACCTCGACCTCAAGGACTCCCCAGGCCACCGTTGTAGCCCCTGATACCCAGAGGATCTTCGGCATGGGTCTCAACCTCCATCCTGTTTCTTGGGCACGAGATCTTCGCGGGCAAGCACCTTCTGCAAGTTTTGGCCTCTGAGATCCAGCACATGTCACCAACCCGTCTCGAGCCGCCTCACCTCGAGTCCTCTATTGGCTACTCAGACAGGGAATCCGACGAAGAGACCTCCCCGGAGACTCAGTCCCACTGAGACCTCCCCTCCGACCCCTCCCCGCCAACGAATCTAGTTTAAAGCCCTCTTCAGTAGATTAGCCAGTCTGCTACTAAAGACACGTCGACCTTTCTTGGACAGATGGACACCATCTCTGCTCTGCAACCCTTGGAACGGCATCCCATGGTCCAGGAAATCAAAATGCTCTCGATGACACTATCTGTGCAACCATGCATTCATCTCCAGGATGCGAGTTTCTATGCCTTGGCCTTTACCCTCAACAGGGAGGATTGAGGAGAATACCATCTGCGCACCTATCTGCTTTACCCTCTGTCCCAGAGCCATGAAGTCACTTTTGATATGCTCAGAGGTCCTTGTGGTCACTGATTCTGCCTGCAACTTTGGAGTACTTGAGCTCTGGTTCTTCCCTTTCCAGGGCTGCTTTCACCTCCTCCAGGGCTGCATAATGATTCTTCAGTTCAAGGGCTGGAGAAATTAGATTGGTGATTCTGCAGGCCCTGGTGACTTGTGTCCAACTTTCATCATTCTGTAGGCACCCATCTTCTCCTCTTCTGGAGAGCTTGGTTGTTGCAAGAAGCATCTCATCAATGTACTTCTCACTGTCTTGAAGTATAAAATGGTGTCAAACCCCAAGGCTGGTTGAGCTGGAGCCGGGGATTGGGTCTTGGGGCCCTTCGGCTCATCTACTGAGAAGGGCTTTAAACTAGATTCATTGGGGATGGGTGAAGAAAGCCCCCAGGTAAGTGAAACATTAAATACCTTTATGGAAATGGGTAAAAGGGTCAACATATGGAAAGCGGTGTGTATAAAAGCCCGTAGCATGGGAAATATGATCACAGATGTTGAAGCTTTAATGGGAGTAGCTGACTTGGATTTAGTGGCAGTTACAGAAACATGGTTCACAGAAAACCATGACTGGGATGTAATTATACCCGGCTATACTTGTCTATGAAGCTCCTCTTTGGGAGGCTATCTTGTTGCTGGTTCCTCCCATTCTGAACCGTCTCCTACTCCTCAATTGGGAGACCCCAGCCTCTGTCCTGATTGTGAGCAAGCACCTGGATGCTATGTATAAGGTCCAGTGAGGTCCGGGGTTTCAGAAAGCCCAGCTTCGCCACACCTCGATGGTGGTCGAATCGGCCATGCAGAAGCTAAAGAGCCAAAAGACTTATTTGTCAGTCCCACTGGGCAGAGACTCTTGTACCCTCAATGTCATTGGGCACAATGATTATCAGGGCTTCATGTTGTCCTGCCACATCCAAGTTTACCAATTATACATTGGGTTGTTCCTCCATGATCTTGCTAGGGAGCTCAGAGGCTTTGCGGCAGGCCTTGATGGAGACCATCTCCGGCGTATTCAGGCCCTCTCAAAGTCCATCGGGGAATACTCGAAGTACCTCTCACGAGCAACGTACGACGGTTTTGAGTCTTCCGCATTGGTGGCAGCTGGCATCAGAGCCCGCCAGCAGACTTGGCTCCAGTCCTCGGACCTGGAACAGTGGGTCCAGGAAAAGCTGCTGGATGCCCCTTGCCATGGGGAGCAGCTATTTAGCAAGCCCATGGAGGAGAGGGACAAGGCTGCGGAGATCGAGGCAGAGTAAGTCACTCATACTCACCTCTCCCAGAAAACTTCCTCCCTCCCCAGGAAGAAGCAGCAGAGCAAGAAGCCTTTCTTCCAGTGAAAGGGGCTCCCGTATAGGGGCTACCCAGCCTATCTGCTGGCATCGACCCCCATTCAGGTGGCAAGGGCAAGTCCACGGCCCTCGTAAGCCGAAGGGCCCCAAGATCCTACTCCCGGCTCCAGCTCAAACAGCCTCGGGGTTTGACACCATCGGCATAGCCTCTCCCCCTCTGGCAGGGCGGCTGTCCGTCGAGGGACGTCTGGTCCATTTCTCCCACAGGTAGGAGTCCATCTCCACTGATGCCCGGGTTCTCCAGTTCGTTCGGGAGGGCCATCGTCTGTTCCTGGTGCGGGAGAAGTTCAAAATGCTCTCCCTTGGAACGTTTCTGCCCTACCTCCAGCAGGGCGATTGGCTATACTCCTTGGACTTAAAGGATGCCTACACTCACATCCTCATCCACCCCAAACACAGAAAGTATTTCTGCTTCATGGTTCAGGGAAACTATTACCAGTATAAGGTACTTCACTTCTGCCTCGCGTCGGCCCTGCGGGTCTTCACAAAGTGCCTGACCTGGCTGCGGCCCATCTGCGGCTGCAGGGCACCTTTGTCTGCACATAGCTAGAAGACTGGCTTGTAACAGGGGGCATGGACTCCGAAGCCAGGCAGGCCACGGATCGCACCATTTGTCTCCTGAAGCATCTGGGGTTCCTGATCAATTACCCAAAGTCCCACCTCACTCCAGTTCAGTCCCTGGAGTTCATTGGGGCTCACTTGGATGCCCTTTAGGCCATGGCTTTTCTTCCTCAGGACAGGGCAGACCACCTCGTGTCCCTGGCATCTGAGGTGTGGTGCAGCAGTGCCGTCCTGGCCCGGACGATGCTTCGCCTTCTTGGCCTCCACAGTCCATGTCGTGCCCAATGCCCATCTCAACATGCGGGCGAAGTAGTGGTGCCTCTGAGCGCAATGGGCACAGTCAGTCCACTGCATTCGAGACTCCATCTTGGTCTTTCCCAGTGCAACGGAGTCTCTGGCTTGGTGGCAGGAGTTTCGGAACCTGCTTTGCAGTATGCCCTTCCAAGCCCCAGCACATCAGGTGGTCTCGACCACGGACACCTTCTTGGTGGGCTGGGGAGTCCACTGTGAGGGACGGCGCACTCAGGGGTCCTGGTCCCTTGAGGAGTCCTGGCAGCATATCAACCTGCTGGATCTCCGGGCAATTCGCCTCCCTCTCCAGATTTTTAGGGTCCACTTTCAGCACCAAGCGATGCTGGTCCAAACGGACAACCAGGTCACGATGTTCTATGTGAACAAACAGGGGCCACTGGCTCCTGCAGCCTCCGTTCGGAGGCGACAGCCCTGTGCTCCTTTGCGGTGAGCCAGGGCATGACCGTCCGGGCCACTTACCTCCCGGGTCAGGACAATGCATTGGCAGACTGATGGCACAGCGCCTATTCCAGCATTGGAGGACTCCGGATCTGGATCTCTTTGCCAGCCGGACGAATTCGCAGCTTCCTCATTTCTGCGGACCCCTCCCGCACCCAGGCAGAGTGACCCCCAATGCCTTCCTCATCTCGTGGGACACGGGGTTAATATATACCTTCCCGCCCATGCCCCTCATTGCCCTGACCCTTCTCAAGGCCCAGTGGGACAGGGGTCCTGATGATTTTCATAGCCCCAAGGTGGCCCAGGTAGCCTTGGTTTCCCCTGCTGCTCTGTCTCTTGATGGAGCCCCCGGTCCCGCTCGGGTTCTCACCAGAGCTGCTGACGCAGGAGGAGGGTCTACTTCTTCACCCCAGTCTGAGATCCCTGTCCCTCACAGCTTGGCAGCTGAGTGGGTTGCTCTAGCCTCCTACCATCTCTCTGTGGAGATCGAGGACACTCTTTTGGCCTCACGAAAGGACTCGACCAGACGGGCTTACACCTTCAAGTGGTGTTGGTTCTCAGTGTGGTGCTCAGAGCTTCGAGCGGACCCATTTTCATGCCCTACCAGTTTGGTCTTGCAGTACCTGCTCCAACTCTCGCAGTATGGGCTGGCCTAACTTGGTCAGGGTTCACCTGAGTGCCATCTCAACGAACCACCACCCCATCAAGGGCAAACCTCTTTCAGGGCTGCCGCTTGTCTCTCGTTTCATACGAGGCCTGCTTTTTTCCAAGCCCCCTAGCCACCCTCCTCCAGCAGAATGGTATCCCAATGTGGTCCACACATAGCTGACCAACCTGCCCTTTGAGCCCATGGCTACCTGCCCACTGCAGCACCTGTCATGGAAGATGGCTTTCTTGATAGCTCTCACCTCCGCCCGGAGAGACAGTGAACTCAAGGCACTGATGGCTGAGGCACCGTACACGAGGTTCTGTATGAACTGGGTGGTCCTACGGAATCACCCCAAGTTCCTTCCTAAGGTTGTCTCAGATTTTCATCTCAATCAAGAGATAGTGCTGCCCACTTTCTTCCCGAAGCCACATGCTGACTGGGCATCGGCTATTCTCCGCACCCTGGATTGTAAGAGGGCTCTCTCTTTCTACCTACAGTGGACTCGGGACCACCGCAGATCCGGGCAACTCTTTATTTCCTTTGACCCCAGCCACTTGGGGCTGGTAGTCACCAAGCATACTTTGTCCATCTGGGTGATGGACTGCATCGCCTTTGCCCAGGCCCAGGCCAGGTTCCCCCTGGAAAGCCGAGTCATGTCTCACAATGTCTGAGCGATGGCGACGTCTGTCGCTAGTCTGCACTCAGTGCCACTGGCAGACATCTGCCGGGTCGCCACCTGGTCTTCCACTCACACCTTCACAGTGCATTACTGCCTGGAGAGGGAGTTCTGTTAGGATGCCGCCTTCAGCCAGGCTGTACTCCATAATCTCCTCGGGGTTTAAGCAACTCCTGCCCTCCGATCATTCTTATTCTGGCTACCAGGAACGTGGCCATCCATGGACTGGGATCCTTGGGCCGCCTTCGGCTTTCACTGGCAACTGTTCACGGTGATGCTGTGCCTTTTTCTACAGGTCCTCGGCAGCCTGTAGCTAGAGAGTCACATATGTGATGACTAACTTCCTGCTTGTTCCTGGAGAAAGCGTAGTTATTCACCTGTAACAGGTGCTCTCCAGGGACAGCAGTAATCAGCACTCACAACCCTCCCTCCTCCCCTTGGAGTTGCTGTATATTTTTGCCATCTTCTTGAAGGGGCTATAGCTAAGGCACCTGACTGAGTAAGATGGAACGTTGGGCGGGAAGGGGACTACGCATGCTTCCCAAAGGCTTTCTTTGAAAGCTGGGGAAGTGTTCTTTGTGGGCTTTTGACTGTGTAAATCATGAGAAACTTTGGGCCACATTAAGAAGCATGGGTATACCAGAACACTTGATCGTTCTCTTGCACAATCTGTACATTGATCAAGAAGCAACAGTTCAAATGGAACAAGGAGAAACAGAATGGTTTAAAATAAGCAAAGGTGTAAGACAAGGCTGCATACTTTCCCCCTACCGGTTTAATTTATATGCAGAACAAATCATCAGAGAAGTAGGATTGTATGAAGACAACAGAGGTGTGAAGATTGGTGGAAGACTCATCAACAACCTTCGCTATGCTGATGATACCACATTACTGGCTGAAAGTGAAGGTAATCTGAAACATTTGCTTCTCACGATCAAGGAACATAGTCTTAAAATGGGCCTGCACCTTAATGTAAAGAAGACAAAGATCATGACAACTGGAAAAATCAATAAATTCATTGTTGAAGGAGAAGAAATTGAAATTGTGGACAACTTTAACCTACTTGGATCAACTATCAATAAAGAAGCAACAAGCAGTCAAGAAATCCGACGACACATTGCTCTTGGCAGAATGGCTTTGAAAGGCCTAGACAAGATTCTCAAGAGCAGAGATGTGTCTCTCCATACAAAGATTTGACTCGTTCAAGCCATGGTATTTTCAATAATATCATATGGATGTGAAAATTGGACAGTGAAAAAGATAGGAAGAAAATTGATGCCTTTGCTGGTGGCGAATACTGTGTATACCATGGGCTGCCCGAAGAACAAAGTCAGTACTAAAGGAGATTAAACTTAAACTTTCTTTAGAAGCTCAGATGACAAGACTTCAACTTTCATACTTTGGACACATCATGCAAAGAGTGAGATCATTAGAGAAAGACATCGTGCTTGGCAAGATAGAAGGTCAACGCAAAAGAGGAAGGCCAGCAATGAGATGGATCGATACAATAACAGCAGCCAAGGGTGCCAGCCTGTCAACAATGAGCTGCCTAACCGAAGACCGAACATAATTTAGGACAACTATCCAGAGGGTTGCCATGAGTCGATAGCGACTCAATGGCATTTAACAACAACAGGTGTTCACCAGGGACAACAGGAATCAGTCCTCATAACCTTCCCTCCTCCCCTTGGAGTTGCTTCTTTAGCATACTTTATTTTTATGCCATCTTAGCTATGTCATTAGACTGAGGCAAGGTGGCACCCTTGGGCAGGAAGGGGAGC
Source organism: Ichthyophis bannanicus (assembly GCA_033557465.1). Lineage (NCBI taxonomy): Eukaryota > Metazoa > Chordata > Amphibia > Gymnophiona > Ichthyophiidae > Ichthyophis > Ichthyophis bannanicus. Next base: position 18,067,785 of record CM066035.1, read on the forward strand.
ACACATGCATGGTGCATCTCCCAAAGGCTTTCTTTGAAAACTGGGGAGATGCTTCCACATGGGCTCTGTCGGCACCAACGTCACCCATATGTGAGGACTGATTCCTGCTGAACCCAGAGAACATCTGTTACAGGTAAGTAACTACGTTTTATAGTTGGTGATTCAATCATTAGGCAAGTAGATATCTGGGTGGCTGGTGGGCATGAGGATTGCCTGGTAACATGCCTGCCTGGTGTGAAGGTAGCAGAGCTCACGCGCCACCTAGACAGCGCTGAAGAGGAGTCTGCTGTCTTGGTACATGTTGGTACCAATGGCATAGGAAAGTATGGTAGGGAGGTTCTGGAGGCCAAATGTAGGCTTTTAGTTAGGAAGTTGAAATCTAGAACTTCCAGGGTAGCATTCTCTGAAATGCTTCCCGTTCCACTTGCAGGATCCAAAAGGCAGGCAGAGCTCCGGAGTCTCAATGCATGGATGGTGGCAAGAAGAAGGTTTTGGATTTGTTAGGAACTGGGCGACATTCTTGGGAAATGAGGGGTTTTTCCGAAGGGATAGGCTCCACCTTAACCGGGATGGAACCAGGCTGCTGGTATTAACCTTTAAAAAGGAGATAAAACAGCTTTTAAACTAGATAATAGGGGAGAGCCGACAGTCGCCCAAGAGCGCATGGTTCGGAACGATGTATCCTTGAAGGATACTAGCAGAAGATTGAAGTTAATGCATGTCAACAGAGAGGTTCCAATAAAAATAAAAGCAACCCAAATGCCCTTAAGTACAGAGCAGACAGAGCTTAAAGATTCCAAATTTCCCCTGTCTACTGATAACCAGATTAATATGAATAAAACATGGCCTCTAAAATGTTTCTATGCAAATGCTAGAAGTCTAACAAATAAGATGGGAGAGTTAGAATACATAGCACTAAAAGAGAGGTTAGATATGATTTGTATCTCAGCGACCTGGTGGAAGGAGGACAACCAGTGGGACACTGTGATACCTGGGTACAAACTATATCATAATGATAGAGCTGATCAAATAGGTGGAGGAATTGTGCTGTATGTTGGAGAGGGCATTGAGTCACACAGGATTAAAGTATTTCAGGAAATAAAATACAAGGTAGAATCTCTATGGATTGAAATTCCATGTAAAAAGGGGAAGGCAATGGCAGTGGGGGTGTACTATCAACCGCCTGGCCAGAATGAACATCTGGATGATGAAATGCTCAAGGAAATCAGGGAAGCTAACAAAAGTTACCATACAGTAATAATAATGGGTGATTTCAATTACCCCAATATCAACTGGGTCAATGTCACAACAGGACATGCTAGGAAAATAAAGTAAATAAATGACTGCTCCATGAACTGATAAGATGACCTAATCCTTAGTGGTACACAAAATCTGGTGCAAGAAATAAGAGCGTTGGGGACACTTGGCAATAGTGATCATAGCATGATCGCGTTTGATTTCATAAATGAAGGAAGGATGGCAAGGAAACCCATGAGTACTGCCTTTTAACTTTCAAAAGAGAGATTATGATAAAATGAGGAAAATAATTAAGAAAAAACTAAAAGGAGCAGCTGCAGAAGTTAAAAATTTACATCAAGCATGGGCATTGTTGAAAAATACTATCTTGGAAGCCCAGACCAGCTGTATTCCACACTTTAAGAAAGGTGGAAGGAAGTCCAAAAAACTGCCAGCATGGTTTAAAGTGATGACAGAGAGGCTGTTGTGGCCAAAAAAGCATCTTTCAGGAAATGGGAAAAGGAGCCAAATGATGAAAAATGGAAACAACATAAGCACTGGCAAGTTAGATGCAAGGCATTGATAAGGCAGGTAAAGAGAGAATTTGAGAAGCTTGCTGTTTAAGCAAAAACACATAATAAAGGCTTTTTCAAGTACATTCATAGTAAAAATAAACCTGAGAGAGTCAGTTGGACCATTAGATGATAGAGGTAAAAGAGGCACTAAGAAGGGACAAGGCCATAGCAGAGAGACCGAATGAATTCTTTGCTTCGGTCTTTACTGAAGAAGATGTAGGGAAGTTACTCATGACTGAAATGGTATTTAAAGGTGATGCATTGGAAGAATTGAAAGAAACATTGATAATCCGGGAAGATATTATACAGTTACTTGATAAACTAAACAGTAGTAAATCACCTGGACTGGATGGTATATACCTGAAGTTGTTGAAAGAACTGAAATATTAGTAATCTGTGAACTATCATTAAAATCATCAGTAGTATCTGAAGATTGGTGAATGGCCAATGTAATGCCAATTTTTAAAAAGGTTTCCAGGGGTGATCTGGGAAACTACAGGCCGGTGAGCCTGACATCAGTACCAGGCAACATGGTAGAAACCATTATAAAGTACAAAATTACTGAACATGTAGATAGTCATCATTTAATGGAAGAAAGCCAACATGGCTTTACCAAGGAAGGTCTTGCCTTATTTATCTGTTATATTTTTTGAAGGTGTGAATAAACAGGTAGACAAAGGTGAGCCAGTCGATATAGTGTGTCTGGATTTTCAGAAAGTCTTTGACAAGGTCCCTCATCAGAGACTCTTGGTAAAGTTAAAGAGTCATGGGATAGGAGGCAATGTACTATTGTGGATCAGGAACTGGTTAAAAGACAGAAAGAAGAGGGTAGGGCTACATGGCCAATTTTTTCAATGGAGAAAGGTGAATAATGGAGTACTCCAGGGATCTGTGCTGGGTTCATTGCTTTTTAACATATTCATAAATTACCTAGAAATTGGAATAACGAGTGAGGTAGTCAAATTTGCATGTGACCCAAAATCATTCAAAGTTGTTAAAACCCATGAGGATTGTGAAAAATTGCAAGAGGACCTTGACATATTGGAAGACTGGATGTTCAAATTGCATATGAAATTTAACGTGGACAAGTGCAAAGTTATGCTCCTAGGAAAGAACAACTAAAACTATGGTTACATGATGCAAGATTTAGGCGTCATTATGGATAACACGTTGAAACCCTCTGCACAGTGCGCATCGGTGGCCAAGAAGGCAAATAAAATGCTAGGAATCATAAGGAAAGGAATGAAGAATAAAACAAAGGATATTATGATGCCTCTGTATCATTCTATGGTGCAATCACACCTTGAATATTGTGTGTAATTCTGGTCACTGTATCTTAAAAAAGGATATAGCGTGATTAGAAAAGGTAGAGAGAAGAGATACCAAAATGATAAAGGAGATGGAAGGATACCCCTATGAGTAGAGGCTTAAAAGATTAGGGCTTTTCATCCTAGAAAAGAGACGGCTGAGGGGAGATATAAAAGAGGTCTATAAATTGATGAATGGAATGGAACGGTTAGACATAGATTGATTGTTTACCGGAGGATGTAGTAAAAGCTGTTAAGGTAGCCGGGTTTAAAAAAGGTTTGGACAGGTTTCTGGAGAAAAGGTCTATAAACCATTATTAAAGAGGACCCAGGTAATGCACTGCTTACCCCCAATACAAGGATTATGGAACCTGTGTCTTTTTTGGAAACTGCTAGGTACTTGTGACCTGGGTTCGCCACTGTTGGAAACAGGATACTGCGCTTGATGGACCTTGGTCTGACCCAGTATGGCATTTCTTATGCTCTTACGACAGGGCGGAACCAAGTGTCTAGGAGATGGCCCTCCTTTGTCCCTGGGCGGAGCGTCATCTGCAGACTCTGTCATCCCAGCATATCGCTGGTCTGATACAGGCAGATTTCCTCAGCCATTGCACTCTGGACCTAGGCAAGTGGGAACTAGCCCCCAGGGCTTTTTAATGGATTGTACAGGCCTGGGGGCAGACTGAGACGGATCTGATGGCCTCAGCAGCGAACACAAAGACACACGCGTTCTTCAGTCGGAGGAAAGAGTATGGGTCACAGGGCCTAGATGCCTTGATGCAACCATGGCCTCCCTCAAAATTGTTGTACCTGTTCCCTCCCTGGGCAATGATAGGGCGGGTTCTCAAGTGCATAGGGTCCTACCCAGGCACAATGATCCTGGTGGCACCCGATTGGCCTTGGCGGCCATGTTATGTCAACTTAGTTCGGCTGCTCCAGGTGTCACCTGTGGCACTCGGATGCCACCAGGGGCTCTTACAACAAGGGCCAGTCACGCTGGAGGATCCAGCTCCTTACTCGCTTATGGCTTGGCACTTGAAAGGCACTGCAAGACTCTTACGGGCTACTCGAGACAAGTCATGGCTACCCTTCTAAAGGCCCGGCACCCCTCTACCTCCTTTGCGTATGAGAGAGTTTGGCACCTTTTTGAAACATGGTGTGCTCAGCAGTGCTTCTCACTTTGGCAGGTATAGATCCCGCCATTTGGATTTTTACTCCACTACCTCTCCAATTTGCTGTTATTTATCAACCCCCTGACAAGTCCACCTCTACCTTTCTCTCTGACTTTGACTCATGGCTTTCCTTTTTTCTGGATTCATCGTCTCCCTCCCTTATTCTCAGGGATTTTAACATTCATGTTGATAACCCCTCTGACCCTTATACTTTAAAGCTCCTCTCCCTTACCTCATCATTCAACCTACAGTCTTTCCTCTACTGCCCCTACTCACCAGCAAGGCCACTGCCTTGACCTTGTATTCTTCTCTTACCCTCATAACTCACTTCTTCCCTTATCGAACCATCACCTGCTAAGCTTCGTTCTTCACCACTCATGGCCTCAGCCTCACCCTGTCTCCTCCAACCTCTTTAGAAATGCTCCATTGGCTCTCTCCTCCACTGTCTCATCACCTCTTTCCTCCACTATGTCATCTGAGTCTGTTGATGATGCAGTAGCTTCCTATAACCCTGCACACTCCTCTGCTCTGGATGCTCTTGCTCTGCCCATGCCACGTCCTGTGAGGTGTACTCTACATCACCCCTGGCTGTCTTCCACTACCCGTTATCTTTGTTCCTGCGCCAACTCAGCTGAGCATGCTTGGCTCAAATCCCGCTCCCTTGCAGACTTTCTACACTTCAAAACCATACTTCTGCCTTTCTGCCCAGACCTTGGCTGACTACTTCCATGACAAAATCCACAAGATCACACTCCCAATTTCCAAAGAGGTCAGCTACTTTCCCATCTCCCCCTCTTCACACCCAGCCTTCCCATTCCCCCTCTCCCCCCCCCCCCCCCACACCTCTGCTATCCGTTCTTTATTTATTTATTTTTATTTCTTTCTTTCTTCTATACCGCCCCTTCCAGAGATCAGGGGCGGTTTACATGGAACGAATTAACAACTTATGTATACTTCTGTATACGTTACATTGAACAGAAAAAACTTTCTAACTTTTTACATGGAACAATGTGTACAATACATTGGGTAGATAAACTTCTTCTTTTTCTATGATCTCTGAGGAGGAAACCTCACACCTCCTTTCCTTCTCCAAACTCACTACCTGCTCCTCTGATCCTGTTCCCACCCATCTTCTTAACTCCATCTCCTCCACTGTATTCCCTTTCATCTCTCATATTCTCAACTATTGCTCTCCACTGCAACCTTTCCTGAAGCCTTCAAGCATGCTGTGATCACTCCTCTCCTCAAGAAACCCTCACTAGACCCTACCTGTCCTTCTCAATATTGACCCATCTCCCTTCTCCCCTTTGTTTCTAAACTACTTGAGTGTATGGTTCACCGCCATTGCCTCGACTTTCTCTCCTCTGAAGCCCTTCTGTATCCTCTACAATCCAGCTTTCGTCCTTTACATTCTAACATAACAGCTCTTGCCAAAGTCTCCAATAATCTGTTTCTGGCAAAATCCAAGGGCCTTTACTCAGTCCTCATCCTTCTTGACCTTTGTGCTGCTTTTGACACTGTTGACCACAACCTTCTCCTTGATAACTTGTCCTCACTTGGTTTTAAGGGCTCTGTGCTATCCTGGTTCTCTTCTTATCTTTCACATTGCTCTTTCAGTGTTTGTTCTGGTGGATTCTCCTCTACTGCTATCCCGCTCTCAGATGGTGTACCCCAATGATCTGTCTTAGGTCCAGTCCTTTTCTCTCTCTATACGCAGTCCCTTGGTGCACTCATCTCTTCCCATAGCTTTCAGTACCATCTTTACGCTGATGACTCCCAGATCTACCTCTATGCCTGAAATTTCTCTGGCAATCCAGGCCAGGATCTCTGCCTGCCTTTCCGACATTGCTGCTTGGATGTCTCACCACAGCTTGAAATTGAACATGACCAAAACTGAGCTTTTTATTTTTCCCTCTAAACCTTCTTCTCTCCTTCCTCCTTTCTCAGTTTCTGTGGATATCTTTCTACTCCTCCCTGTCTCCTCAACTCGCAACCTTGGGGTTGTCTTTGACTCCTCTCTCTCCTTCTCCACACACACCCAATTGATAGCAAAAACCTGCCATTTCTTTCTGTAGAACTTCAACAAAATTTGCCCATTCCTTTCTGAACACACTACTATGACACTTATTCACTCCTTAGTCACCTCCCATCTAGACTATTGTAACCTACTCCCTCTGAATCATCTCTCCCCCTTCAATCTGTTCAACACTCTGCTGGGCGACTAATCTTCCAACAGCCTCGTCATGCTCATATTACCCCTCTTCTCAAGTCACTTCATTGGCTCCCTATCCGTTTCCGCATCCAGTTCAAACTTCTCCTGCTGAAAGTGCATTCACTCTGCAGCTCCTCGCTACCTTTTCCCTCTTATCTCTCCCTACACCCCTCCTCGGGAACTCCACTCTTCTGCCAAATCACTTCTATCTGTGCCCTTCTCTTCTACTGCTAACTCCAGACCTCTCCTTTCACCTTGCTGCTCCTTACACCTTGAATAAACCACCTGAGTCTGTACGCCAGGCTCCTCTCTGACCCTTTTCAAATCCAGGCTGAAAACTCACCTCTTTGCTGCCACTTTCAGATCTTGATTCACCTATTTCCCTCGTGTTTCCTTATCATTCCTCCCCCTAGCTTTTTCCCATGTCTGCAGCTACTGTGTTCTCTGTTTTGACTAGATTATAAGCTCTGATGAGCAGGGACCATCTTTTACATGAGTCTGTGCAGTGCTGCATATGTCTTGTAGCACTATACAAATGTTCAGTAGTAGTAGTAGTCCAGGTCCAGGTTTCTGCGCTAACTTGTTTCAGAGGGCCCATTGTAGAATGCTCAATTGCGTCCCATGCCGATGTTAGCAGGTTTCTCAGGGACGTGAGGGTGCTTCATCCTCCTGTCCGCCTGGTGGTTCCCCCCCCCCCCCCCCCGGGATCTCTCCTTTGTCCTCAAATCCCTTATGGGACCACCTTTTGAGCTGCTCAAGCAGATCAGGTACCTGTCCCTTAAGACAGCATTTCTCATTGTCATCACCTTGGCAAGGAGGGTCTCTGAGCTACAAGCTCTTTCGTGTAGGGACTCTGTTCTCTCCTTCTCCACGTAAGGGCTGTCCCTCCGTGTGGTTCCTTCCTTCCAAAGGTCCTTAAGTCTTTTCACATGAACCAGCCTATATCACCCTCTCCTTCCGCAAGTCATATCGCCTCTTTCTCCTCTTTGCAGTGCCTCGAAACGGCCTTGCGGCTTCGAAGGCCACTATTGCCCGCTTGCTCCACTGGACCATTAAGTTGGCCTACATCCTGTTCAACAAACAGGTGCCCCAGGGCTTCGGGCACATTCCACTCGGTCCCAGACGATGTCGTGGGCGGAACTCTCACAGATCGATCTGCTTGATATTTGTTGAGCGGCGACCTGGTCCTTCTTGTCCAACACTATTGCCTCGATCTGCAAGCACAGGAGGCAGTGCAATTTGGGGCCAGTGTGGTAGCAGCGGCTGTCTTTTCCCGTCCTGAGGTGGGTTAGCTTGGGTACTTCACATTTGTCTGGACTGGTCTAGCAGGATGATTTGGAGGAGAAATTTCACTTACTGTTAATTTCCTTTCTTGGAATCTTGCTAGACCAGTCCAGGACCCTCCCGTACTGTACATAGCAGAACCAAGGCTTCCATCCCTGTGAAGGCTGGTTTTCTTCAACTGCTATCGCTCCACAGAGGGGGCCTTTGTACATAGTTCTTCTTTCTTGGTTTGTCAGAGTATACTGAAGGCGACCCCTAGGGATACATCTACCAGGGCTTAGCCAAATCAAGCTTCTGGTAGTTTTTTCTGTCTCCAACATCTGCTGTCAGGGGGACTTAACCCACTTGTCCTAGCTGGATTCCAGGAAAGGAAATTAACGGTAAGTGAAATTTCTCTATCCCATGCTCCGTGCAGGTTACCCTTGTCTATGCCTTTGTTTAGGGCTGTATCCGCCACTCTGTGCAGATTACTCCCTCTTTATTTTTTGAAGTGTAAAAGTTATTAAAGTTTGCTTTGATCTACTCAGTTAAGGAAGAAGACTTTTCTGAGTTGAAAATAAGATGTGATCTCCCGTGCAGTTAATTTATTTTTTGCTAAGATCTCCTTGCATTCTAGTCCCATAGGCAAAATTAATAAATTAACATAGTAACATAGTATATCGTGGCAGATAAAGATCAGCATGGTCCATCTATTCTGCCCAGCAAGGCGGCAAGAGTAGATGCGATTAAATAAGGTGATCTTGTATACTGAGCTGCCTAGGAGAGTCGAGTACAAGAGAGGTGGATAATATAATGTACTTGGATAAGGAAAAGAGATCCGACATCTTATCGCATTGTGAGGTTGGATTTGGCAGCTGATATACATCATTGGCAGTGTGGAAAAGAAGAATGTAGAAAGCAGCTGCTAATCTTCTGCCATCATCTCGCGTGTTACAAAGGGGACAATAATCAACGGCGGCAATATACAGAAGCACTTAGCCGGATAGCAGAACAGTGCCATTCACAGAAACATAGAAAAATGATGACAGAAAAAGACCACATGGCCTATCTAGACTGTCCTTCCATATCAACAACAGTCCACTTTTTTCCTTTAGAGATCCTCATGCCCCATGCTTTTTTGAATTCAGATACTGTCCTCATCTCTACCATCTCCACTGGGAGACTATTCCACTGAGCCACCACTCCTTCTGTAAAGAAATATTTCTGTATATCACTCCTGAATCTATCCTCTTTCACCCTCATCCCATGTCTCCTAGTAGCAGGACTTGCTTTCAATCGAAAGAGGCTCTCCCCCTGTGCATTTATGCCATGGAGGTATTTAAATGTCTCAATAATATCACCTCCATCCCGCCTTTCCTCTAAGGTGTACATATTAAGATCCTTAAATCTGTCCTCATATGCTTTATAATGAAGACCACTAACCATTTTAGTAGCCACCCTCTGTACTGACTCCATCCTGTTTATATCTTTTGAAGATGCGGTCTCCAAAATTGCACACAATACTCCAAATGAGATCGCACCAAAGAATTTTATAGAGGCGCTATCACCTCCTTTTTTCTGCTGGCAATTCCTCTCCATATGCACCCAAGCATCCTTCTAGCTTTTGCTATTGCCTTTTCTACCTGTTTATCTACTTTAAGATCATCAGACACAACCACGCCTAGGTCCCGCTCTTCTTTAGTGGAGAAATGTACTTCACCCCCTATACTATATTGCGCCCTTGGATTGCTGCAGCCCGAATGCATGACCTTACATTTTTTAACATTAAATCCCAGCTGCCAAATTCTAGACCATTCTTCAAGCTTAGCTAGATCCCTCCTCATGTTATCTACACCTTCCTGGATGTCCACTCTATTGCAGATTTTGGTATCATCCGCAAAGAGGCAAATCTTACCCGACAGCCCTTCCGCTATATCACTAACTAAGATGTTAAAAAAATCGGACCAAGGACAGATCCCTGGGGCACACCACTGGTAACTTCCTTCTCCTCAGAGTGAGCTCCATTTACCTGTAATCTTTGTCACCTCCCACTCAACCAATTTCTAACCCAAGCAGTAACTTTAGGGTCTATCCCTAGGGTGCTCAGTTTGTTTATAAGTTGCCTGTCTTGAATGGTGTCAAAGACTTTTTCTGAAATCTAAATACATCTAAAAACATCTAGGGCTCTCTCTCGGTCCAACTCCCTGGTCACCCAGTCAAAGAAATCAATCAGATTTGTCTGACAAGACCTGCCTTTGCTGAATCCATGCTGCCTCAGATCCTGTAATCCGCTGGACTTCAGAAACCTCACTGTTTTCTCTTTCAGCAGTGTTTCCAATAATTTACTCACCACCAAAGTTAAACTAACCGGCCTGTAGTTTTCAACCACATCCTTACTTCCGCTTTTGTGTAAAGGCACCACATGAGCCTCTCTCCAGTCCTTTGGCACCACGCCTGACTCTAATGAGGCATTGAAAAGGTCAGTCAGTGGAGCTGCTAGAACGTCCCCAAGTTCCCTCAGTATTCTAGGGTGTATCCCATCCTGTCCCATCGCTTTGTCTACTTTAAGTTTAGCTAGTTTCTAACGGACACAGTCTTCTGAAAATTGGTCAAGATGCCCCTCGCTGCTGTTCCAGTTTGTGGGTGTTTTCTGAGGTCCTGCTCCTGGTCCTTCATCTGTGAACACAGAACAGAAATATTTGTTAAGCAATTCCGCTTTATCCTTATCAGCTTCTACATATTCCTCCCCTGCACCCTTGAGTCTGACAATACCACTTTTACTGCATTGGCTATTTCCTCCTCTTTTTGAATCTTTGCTTTCCTAACTACTTTGCTAGCTTGTCTATGTTTATCCAACTATACATGCCTGTCTTCCTCGCTCTGATCTCTTGTATATCATGAAGGCCTCCCTCTTTTTCTTTACCTTTTCAGCTACTTCTTTCGATAACCATAGCAATCTCCTTTTCCTTTTACCTTTATTTATCATTTTAACAAAAAGGTTAGTTGCCCTTAAAATAGCCCCTTTCAGTTTTGCCCACTGTTTTTCTACATCCTCCAGCTGTTCCCATCCTGCTAACGACTCCTTGAGGTATTGGCCCATCTTGGCGGTTAGTTTTCCTGAAGTCTAAGACCCTCGCTTTTGAATGAATTCTAACAGCCCTAGTCCTAATACTGAACCACACCATCTGGTGATCACTGGATGCAAAATGATCTCCCACTATAACATCAGAAAGACTTTCACCATTTGTAAGCACGAAGTTCAGTATGGCCCCTTCACGTGTGGGGTCTGTTACCAATTGCCTGAATAGTTCTCCCTGTAGAGAATCCAGGACCTCCTTACTTCTTAATGATATTGCTGCAGGAATGTGCCAGTCAACATCTGGCATATTGAAATCCCCTATCAGTAGCACTTTCCCTTTCCTAGCAATGCTGCGTATGTCTTCAATTAACTCTCTGTCCATCTCTTCCTCTTGTGAGGGAGGTCTGTATATCACGCCTGCAAATAGATTTATCTTTTCCTCTTTCTAGTTTAACCCACAGTGCCTCCTCTCTCCCTTTTAAGCTCTGTAATTCCAAAGCTTTAATATTATTTTTTACATATAGTGCCACTTCTCCCCTTCTTCCTACCTTGTCCTTTCTGAATAAAGTATAGCCAGGTATAGTTACATCCCATTCATGATTTTCTGTGAACCATGTTTCTGTAACTGCCACTAAATCCAAGTCAGCCACTCCCACCAAAGCTTCAACATCAGGGATCTTATGTCCCATGCTACGGGCATTTATACACCCTGCTTTCCATATGTTACTCCTTTTACCCATTTCCATAAAGGTATTTAATGTTTCACTTACCTGTGGGCTTTCTTCACCCATCCCCAATGAATCTAGTTTAAAGACCTCTTCAGTAGATTAGCCAGTCTGCTACTGAAGAAACGTTGACCTTTCTTTGACAGATGGACACCATCTCTGCTCTGCAACCCTTGGAACAGCATCCCATGATCTAGGAAACCAAAACGCTCTCGATGACACCATCCACGCAGCCATGCATTCATCTCCAGGATGCGAGCCTCTCTGCCTTGGCCTTTACCCTCAACAGGGAGGATTGAAGAGAACACCACCTGTGCACCTAACTGCTTCACCCTCTGTCCCAGAGCCATGAAGTCACTTTTGATACACTCAGAGGGATAGCTGGCAGTATCATTTGTGCCGACATGGATTAGCAACATTGGGTAATAGTCAGTGGGCTTGATGAGTCTTGGCAAACTCTCCGTAACATCTTGGATTTTGACACCAGGCAGACAGCATACCTCTCTGGACATCAAGCCTGGTCGGCAGATGGATGCCTCAGTACCCCTCAGAAGAGAGTCACCAACCACCACTACCCTTCGCTTCCTTGTGGTCACTGATTCTGCAACTTTGGGATACTTGAGCTCTGGTTCTTCCCTTTCCAGGGATGCTTTCACCTCCTGCACTTCCAGGGCTGCATAATGGTTCTTCAATTCAGAATTATCCTAACCACCCACTATCTGTGCAGGGCCGGGGCAGAGCTGGTAGTTATCTGAATAACGGCAATATCGAGTTAAAGTTAGGACAGTTGTGCAAATAGAAATATGATGGCAGAAAAAAAACACATGGCCTATCTAGTCTGCCCTTCCATACCAATTAAATTAGTCCCCTTTTTTCCTTTAGAGATGATCTATGTTTGTCCCATGCTTTCTTGAATTTAGATACTGTCCTCATCAGTACTATCTCCTCTTTCTGTAAACAAATATTTCCGCATATTACTTCTGAGTCTATCTATCCCCTTTCATCTTCATCCTCATAGCAGAGCTTGCCTTCAATTGAAAGAGGCTCTCCTCTTGTGTATTTATGCCACAGAGGTATTTATTTATTTATTAGTTTTTTTATACCGTCCTTCTAGAAGACAAGACGGTTTACAAGTAAGTTAGTGCGATAACAGGAAAAACAACAAACAGTGGTGCACATTACATTGAAAGTATTGAACACTTTACATTGAATATGTTGAAGACTTTGTATCAGAAGCTATTAATACGCTTTCATAAGGGTAAACAAACTATGAACATAGCATGATGAAGGGTTATAAACTGCATGCATTTAAACGTCTCTATCATATTTCCTCTATCTCGCCTTTCCTCATACTAAGATCTTTGTCTGTCCTCATATACTTTATAACGAAGACCACTAACCATTTTAATAGCCACTTTCTGCACCGACTCCATCCTGTTCATATACGTTTGAAGGTGCTGTCTCCAAAATTGCACACAATACTCCAAATGAGGTTGCACCAGCATTTATACAAAGGCACTATCACCTCCTTTTTTTCTGCCGGCCATTCCTCTCTCTATGCACCCAAGCATCCTTCTAGTTTTCGCTGTCACTTTTTCTACCTGTTTATCCACTTTAAGATCATCAGAAACAATCACGCCCAGGTCCCGCTCTTCTTTTGTGGACAGAAGTACTTCACCCCCTACACTGTAACGCTCCCTTGGATTTTTGCAACCCAAATGTATGACTCTGCATTTTTTAGCATTAAATCTCAACTACAAAATTCTCAACCATTCTTCAAGCTTAGCTAGACCCCTCCTCATTTTATCTACTCCTTCCTGCCTGCCTATCTCACTATTCCAGATTTTGGAATAATCCGCAAAGAGGCAAACCTTACCCAACAGCCCTTCTGCAATATTTATTTATTTACATTTCTTATATACCGCACTATTCGGCATCAGCGCGGTTTACATAGAACATAACAATCAGACAGGAAAACATGTGTCTGAGTTTACAATTAACAGGGCAACAAACTTGGAAAACAAGGAAGGGATTACAATTAACAATTACAATTACAATTAATATCACTAACAAAGATGTTAAAAAGAATCAGGCTATATTGTTTATCATCTCCCACTCAACCAATTTCTAACCCTAGGGTGCTCATTTTGTTTATAAGTCGCCTGTGCCTGGACACTGTCAAAGGCTTTACTGAAATCTAAATACACCACATCTAGGGCTCTCCCTCAGTCCAAATCCCTGCTCACCCAGTCAAAGAAATTAATCAGATTCATCTGACAAGACCTGCCTCTGGTAAACCCATGCTGCCTCGGATCCTGCAATCCATTTGACTCCAGAAACCTTACTTTTCTCTCTTTTAGCATCGTTTCCAATAATTTACTCACCCCAGAGATTATGGTCTATATTTTTCAACCTCATCCTTAATTCTGCTTTTGTGCAAAGGGACCACATGTAACTGGTGGGGGCAAACACAGTGACAGAATTCAAAATGGCATGGGACAGACACAGTGGTCCCTTTACAGCAACAGGATAAAATCAAAATAAACTGAATACTGGGCAGACTGATTGGACCATGCTGGTCTTTATCTGCCATCATTTACTATGTGCCTCTCTCCAGTCCTCTGGCACAATCACTGACTCTAACGAGGCATTAAAAAGGTCAGTCAGTGGAGCTGCTAGAACGTCCCCAAGTTCCCTCAGTATTCTAGGGTGTATCCCTCCTGTCCCATCGCTTTGTCTACTTTAAGTTTAGCTAGTTTCTAACGAACACAGTCTTCTGAAAATTGGTCAAGATGCCCCTCGCTGCTGTTCCAGTTTGTGGGTGTTTTCTGAGGTCCTGCTCCTGGTCCTTCATCTGTGAACACAGAACAGAAATATTTGTTAAGCAATTCCGCTTTATCCTTATCAGCTTCTACATATTCCTCCCCTTCACCCTTGAGTTTGACAATATCGCTTTTGCCCTTCCTCCTCTTGCTAACATATCTGAAAAACATAAGATATGCCATAGTGGTTCAGACCAAGGTCCATCAAACCCACTATCCTGTTTACAACAGTGGCCAATCTAGGTGACAAGTACCTAGCAGTTTTCCCAAAAGACACAGGTTCCACAATGCTTGTATTGGGTCAAGCAGTAGATATTCTGGATCCCCTTTAATAATGGTTTATGGACCTTTCCTCCAGGAACTTGTCCAAACCTTTTTTAAACCCGGCTACACTACCAGCTTTCTCTACATCCTCCGGTAGCAAATTCCAGAGTTTGATTACATGTTGAGTGAAAATAGATTTTCTCTTATTAGTCTTAAATAGCTTACCCTGAAGCTTCATTGCATGCCCCCTAGTCTTTTTATATTTTGATTGTGTAAACAATCAATATATGATTACCCGTTCCACTCCATTCATTAATTTATAGACATCTATCATATCTTCCCTCAGCTGTCTCTTTTCAAGTTTGAAGAGCCCTAACCTTTTTAGCCTCTCTTCATAGGGGAATCCTTCCATCCCCTTTACCATATTGGTGATTCTTCTCTGTATATTTTCTAATTTTATTTAACATTTCTTATATACTGCCTTTCATGATATCAAGGCAGTTTACATTGAACAAACTGAAATGACATTGAAGAGGGCATTATAACTTGGAGATAATTATTTTATAGGGAACATGGGCTTGCCCAAGACCACAAGAAGCACCTGTGGGACTAGAAACCCCAGTCCTTCTGGCCCAAGGTTGCTGTCCTCTAGTGGGATTTGAACTCCTGACCTTCGGTAACTTGCCCCAACCACTAGGCCACTCCTCCCTAATAATAACACTATATTATATATAGTATAATAACATTAGTGTTTCTAATAACACTATATCCTTTTTAAGATACAGCGACCAGAATTGTACACAATATTCAAGGTGCAGTCGCACCATGGAACGATATAGAGGCATTATAATATCTTTTGTTTTATTCTCCATTCCTTTCCTTATGATACCTAGAATTCTATTTGCTCTCTTGGCCGCCGCTGCACTTGGCAGAGGGTTTTAATATGTTATACACGATAATGCCTAAATCTTTTTCCTGGGTGGTGGTTCCTAATGTGGAATCTTGCATTGTGTAACCATAGTTTGGGTTTTTCTTTCCTAGGTCCATATCGTTGCACTTGTCCACATTAAATTTCATCTGCCATTTGGATGCCCAGTCTTCCAGTTCATCAAGATCCTCTTGCAATTTTCCACAATTGTCATGGGGTTTTAACAACTTTGAATAGTTTTGTGTCATTTGTAAATTTGATAACCTCACTTGTTGTTCCCATTTCCAGGTCATTTATGAATATGTTATAAAGCAGCAGACGCAGCACAGATCCCTGGGTTACTCCCCACTATTCACCTTTCTCCATTGGGAAAATTGGCCATTTAGCCCTACCTTCTGCTTTCTATCTTTTAACCAGTTCCTGATCCACAGTAGTACATTGCCTCCTGTCCCATGACTCTTTAATTTTGCCAACAGTCTCTCATGAGCGACCTTGTCAAAGGCTTTCTGAAAGTCCAGATACACTATATCAACCAACTCACCTTTGCCTGTTTATTCACACCTTCAAAAAAACATGACAAGATCTTCCTTGTCTAAAGCCATGTTGGCTGTCTCCCATTAAGCCATGACTATCTACATGTTCAGTAATCTTGTTCTTTATGATGGTTTCTACCATTTTTCCCGGTACTGGCATCAGGCTCACCGGTCTGTAGTTTCCCGGATCACCCCTGGAGCCCTTTTTAAAAATTGGCATTACATTGGCCATCCTCCAGTCTTCAGATATTACAGATGATTTTATTGATAGTTCACAGATTACTAATAGTAGATCTGCAATCTCATATTTCAGTTCTTTCAACACCCTTGGATGTATACCATCCGGTCCAGGTGATTTGCTCATTTATTAAAAATATCTTAATCAACCCTGTGGTTATATTGGGCTTGAAAGGGAGTGAGGAGCACTGTGGGTTAAACTAGAAAGAGGTAATTTTCTAAAAAGAATTCTTTGTATTAAAGCTACTTAATCTGTGAACCCACTGTTTTTTTTGTTGGATCAGTTAGGGCCTAGTAGCAGCAATTAAAGTTTGAATTTAAAAACCCAGAGGAGAACTTTCTGGTTATATTTCATACCCAGCAGAGAGCTTGTAGTTTAAATTTAATAGACACTCAGGGCCAAGTAACAGCAAAGTACTGTTAGTTTAAATTTAACACACAGAAGAGAGCTTTCTGGTTAAATTTAGAATCCTGCAGAGAGCTTGTAGTTTAAATTTCATAAGAAGTTAGAGCCTAGCAGCAGCAGCTAAGAGCTATAATTTAAATCAAATCAGAATTTAGCTTAGCACAAAAGGCAAAACAGGGTCTGTACTCTTTGAGCAACAAATAAAGTCTTCTAGAGACCTTTCCAAAGAGGCCTTCCACCTAGGGGGCAAGAGACCTGTGAAACCTTTTCAATAGGTATTAACACCAGGTGGCAGATCAAAAGGCCATTTTGAAAGACTCCTCCTATCCAAGCAAGGACTGTTAATTACCCAGGAAGTTGGTCACAGCATTACCTCAGCAGCAGAGGCATAAATAGCTCAACCAGAGCTCTGTGATCCTTTGTCTTGAAGGACTAGAAAGGGGGGCTGTTTCTTCTGGAGAGAAATCTGCAACTGTGAGTATATACTTCTGGTAATTTTCTAAAAAGAATTCTTTGTATTAAAGCTACTTAATCTGTGAACCCACTGTTTTTTGTTGTTGGATCAGTTAGGGCCTAGTAGCAGCAATTAAAGTTTGAATTTAAAAACCCAGAGGAGAACTTTCTGGTTATATTTCATACCCAGCAGAGAGCTTGTAGTTTAAATTTAATAGACACTCAGGGCCAAGTAACAGCAAAGTACTGTTAGTTTAAATTTAACACACAGAAACCCAGACCAGCTGTATTCCACGCTTTAAGAAAAGTGGAAGGAAGTCCAAAAAACTGCCAGCATGGTTTAAAGGTGAGGTCAGAGAGGCTGTTGTTGCCAAAAAAGCATCTTTCAGGAAATGGAAAAAAGAGCCAAACGACGAAACCTGGAAACAGCACAAGCACTGGCAAGTCAAATGCAAGGCATTGATAAAGCAGGCAAAGAGAGAATTTGAGAAAAAGCTTGCTGCGGAAGCAAAAACGCGAAATAAAGACCTTTTCAAGTACATTCGTAGCAAAAAACCTGTGAGAGTGTCAGTTGGTCCATTAGATGATAAAGGGGTTAAAGGAGCACTAAGAGGCGACAAGGCGATAGCGGAGAGACTGCATGAATTCTTTGCTTCGGTCTTTACTGAGGAAGATGTAGGGATGTTACCCATGACGGAAGTGGTATTTAAAGGTGTGGAAGAATTGAAGGAAATATCGATACATCGGGAAGATGTCTTACAACTATTAGATAAACTGAAGAGTAGCAAATCACCTGGGCCGGATGGTATACATCCAAGGGTGTTCAAAGAACTGAAATATGAGATTGCAGACCTGCTATCAGTAATCTGTGAACTATCATTAAAATCATCTCTAATACCTGAAGATTGGAGGATCGCCAATGTAACACCAATTTTTAAAAAGGGTTCCGGGGGTGATCCGGGAAACTACAGACCAGTGAGCCTGACGTCAGTACTGGGAAAAATGGTAGAAACCATCATAAAGAATAAAATTACTCAGCATGTAGATAGTCACAACCTAATGGGAGACAGCCAACATGGCTTTAGACAAGGAAGATCTTGTCTTACTAATCTGTTATGTTTTTTTGAAGGAGTGAATAAACAGGTGGACAAAAGTGAGTCGGTTGATATTGTGTATCTGAACTTTCAGAAAGCCTTTGACAAGGTTCCTCATCAGAGACTTTTGGCAAAACTAGAGTCATGGGATAGGAGGCAGTGTTCTATTGTGGATCAGGAACTGGTTAAAAGATAGAAAGCAGAGGGTAGGGCTAAATGGCCAATTTTCCCAATGGAGAAAGGTGAATAGTGGTGTACCCCAGGGATCTGTGCTGGGTCCGCTGCTTTTTGACATATTCATAAATGACCTGGAAAGTGGAATAACGAGTGAGGTTATCAAATTTGCAGATGACACAAAACTATTTAAAGTTGTTAAAACCGAAGAGGATTGTGAAAAATTGCAAGAGGATCTTGATAAATTGGAAGACTGGGCATCAAAATGGCAGATGAAATTTAATGTGGACAAGTGCAAGGTTCTGCACCTAGGGAAGAACAACCCAAACTATGGTTACACGATGCAAGGTTCCACATTAGGAACCACCACCCAGGAAAAAGATTTAGGCGTCATTGTGGATACCATGTTAAAACCCTCGGCCCAGTGTGCAGCGGCGGCCAAGAGAGTAAATAGAATGCTAGGTATGATAAGGAAAGGAATGGAAAATAAAACAAAAGATATTATAATGCCTCTATATCGTTCCATGGTGAGACCGCACCTTGAATATTGTGTGCAATTCTGGTCGCCGTATCTTAAAAAGGATATAGCGATTTTAGAAAAGGTTCAGAGAAGAGCCACCAAAATGGTAAAGGGGATGGAAGGATACTCCTATGAAGAAAGGCTAAAAAGGTTAGGGCTCTTTAAACTGGAAAAGAGACGGCTGAGGGGAGATATGATAGAAGTCTATAAATTAATGAACGGAATGGAACGGGTAAACGTAGATCGATTGTTTACGTTATCAGAATATAGAAAGACTAGGGGACATGCAATGAAGCTACAGGGTAAACTATTTAAGACCAACAAAAGAAAATATTTTTTTACTCAACGTGTAATCAAACTCTGGAATTTGTTACCGGAGGATGTAGTAAAGGCTGTTAGTGTTGCTGGGTTTAAAAAAGGTTTGGACAAGTTCTTGGAGGAAAGGTCCATAAACCATTATTAAGAAGTGACCGAAGATATCAATGCTTGACCCAGTACAAGCATTTTGGAACTTGTGTCTCTTGGGGAAACTGCTAGGTACATATGACCTAGTTTGGCCACTGTTGGAAACAGAATACTGGGCTTGATGGACCTTGGTCTGACCCAGTATGGCATATCTTATGTTCTTATGTTCATTTGCATTGGTGTGATATATAGATCTCCCTCACAGGGAGAAGACGTAGACAGAGATTTAATAGAAGACATACATAGTATTGCCAGGAAAGGAGAATGTTGTCATTATATCCAGATAGCAGCAGCAGTCATTGTTCTATACAGATATTCAGCACTGGCTGCAAACCAGATCCCCTTTCTGAATATCCCATTTTCAGCTGGTGTTTAAAATAACACCAACCTTTGCAGCTGAATATTGCCCTGCACTGGCCCCTTTTACTGCCCTTTGAACATCTGATATCCAGGCCCCTCTCTTACTCCTTCACAATCCCCTGGCATCCAGGCCCCTCTCCTCGGGGCTAGTGCTTCCGATAAGCATGGCAGGGGGTATCCTTGTCAGAGAGGTGGCATCACTAGCTGCCTCCCCTCCTGCAGGATGACAAGCGCAGCACAGCATGGTAGAGCAAGATGCATATCCTGCCCATGGTAGCAGCATGTCCCACGGGCGCAACAAAGGCAGAGCAAGACCATGATCATGACCCACATATGCGGATCCTGCCCGTGGGAGCAGCATGTCCCACGGGTGCAACGAAGGCAGAGCAAAACCATGATCATGACCCACATATGCTGATCCTGCCTGTGGGACATGCTGCACCTGTGGGCTGAACGAAGACAGAGCAAGACCGTGATCATAACCCACATATGCGGATCCTGCCCGTGGGACATGTTGTTCCCGCAGGCAGAAGGCAGAGCAGCTCAGTACCTCGGCACTTCTGACCTGTTCTAATATTTCGGCTTCTGCTCCATAGCCAGATGACGTGGCTGAGTCGCAGTAGAAGAGCTGGAGCCCTGGGAAGGAAGTGCCATGGGGTCTGAGGGACAGCAGCCAAGGAACCCTGGAGTATGAACAGCCACACCCCAAGGGACGGAAGCCACCTGGGACATTGCAGCTGTTTGGAGTGCGGGAAAGGTGCGACTAGCCCCCAAATTATACTGCAGACTGCGCATTGTGACCCGGCAGCAGAGGGGTTGGGGACCGAGGTGTTAGCACTTTTCCTATTAGGAACTGCGCTCTCCCGGGTCCTGGCGCTCTTGCCAGCAACAGGCCGCTGGTATTTTGCCTCTGCAGACTGCTCGTGCTCCCCGCGGCTGGGCTGATAAATATGGAATGTTTTTACCTAATTTAGTAGCCAGTAAACAACTTCAGATTAACATCAACAAAATTCATTTATAAATAATCAATCTTCATTATAAACTATAATATAGAAACACTTTCAAACATTATACATATACAACTTCACAACTGGGAGTGTATATTGACTCGCAGATGAATGCTCTCAAATAACGGCATATCATGAACTTGTGAAGCTGGATATGTGTAATGTTTGAAAGTGTTTCTATATTAAAGTCTGTAATGAAGATTATAGATGAATTTCATTGATGATAATTTAAAGTTGTTTGGCTACTACATTCTGCAAAAACATTTTGAGTATGTTTATGGCAGGGATTTTATTATATTTTGTTTGGTACTGATAAATATAGAGGCAGAGGGGATATGCTGGGGACTAGGGATATGAAGGGAGGTGCGGGACTTTGGAAGGGGGCATGGGGAGAATGGGAGGGAGAACAAGGTGGGAGATTTTTGAGATGAAATGGTGATACTAGACATGAGGTTATATGGGAAGGGAGAGATGCTGGACACGGAGTGATAGAAAAGGGAGAGGAGAGGGCAAGAGAGAGACACTGGTTGGGGGGAGGGATGGAGGGGAGACAGAGTGAGCAAAAGACTGGGGAATAATGGACAGAGAAGAAGAGGTGAGGAATGAGAAGGACCGGAGCAAGAGTAGAAAAGTGGTAGATAGATGGAGTAAAAAAGAGGAGGACTGAGGACTGGATAGTAAGGAGTAATGAAATCTGAGTGGACAGAGAGAGAGAGAAAAATAAATGGAAGAAAGCTGAAAGGAAAAGATCAATATCCAAGATGGAAGAAAGTAAAGAAAACTAAAGGAAAGACAAGAAATGGCAGATGGATTAGAGACCGTAGTAAGAGAGCTAAGAGAAGACAGGAACTTCAAATGGGACCAGCATAATCAGAAAATGAAATGGTCAGAGGTAGAAAAAATAATTTTCTTTTCAGTTTAGTGATCGGACAACGCACTATCTTTATATTTTGCATAGTATGAGGAAATGCATCACTTTCTGTTTCTTTGAGTCTGGCTTCTTAGGGTTTCAGTTTAATTTTACCTACATACTTATTCATTTATTTTGTTTTATTTTATTTTTTGCTTATACACCACCAAAAATAAGTGAACAGAATCAAGAAAACAATTAATAGGGGGGATATCACCCCAAGAAAATATTTATATATATATATATATAATACCAAGTTATTTTATTTATTTTATTTATTTAACTGTATTTATATCCCGCTTTTCACCGGGTCAAAGCGGTGAACAATAACAAATAATTAACTCACCAATAAAAGGAAAACAAGGGATCCAAGAAATAGGAATATTTTATAACAGATTCTCAAAGAAAATAAACCAAAAGGAACTTCCCACAGCAAGAACCTCCCCAAGGGCCACTACAGCAGTGCCTGTGAGATTTGGGTCAAGGTACCGCTCCCTTCCCTCGCACAAAGAAAATCAACAGGCTGTTTAGGCTCGAAAAAAGCAAAAGATTTACCCTCATGAACAATAAAACAAGCACAAGGAAATCGGAGCCACAAATTAAACACCAGAGCCAAAGCTTTGGGGCGCAGGGCCAGGAAACCCTGGAGCCATTTATTTTGTCAGGAAAAATATGCATTGTTTGAGCCGAAACAGGGCTTGTTCATAAAACAAAAATACAGTTTAAATACCGCATTGTGGACAAACTCTTAAAGGAATATTACTACATGGGTGGACTTCAGGGTTACAACCTCCAAGGAGGACTCAAGGAACTACATCAGATTGTTGCCAACGGAGACTACCTACCCCACAGGTGAAGAGCCACCACCTGGGGGAAGGCACGAAGCCCTCACCAATGGAGGGACATTCCCAGGTCCCCAAAATCTCAGTCAGATATTTCTTAACCATGTCAATAGGTAGTATAAGGGGAAATGTGAGAAAGTTCAGCAAGCGCAGATTATTGTGATGAACGTTTTTTGTTTTTTTTTTATTGAGAGGCAGCCATTAAATACATAAGAACATGAGTCAAACATATTACAATATGTCAGATGGCTGCCTAGGGTGAGAACTTACACAATCTTGACGATGCATATATTCATATGATTCTTGCAAGGTATTGTGGATATTGTAGTTCATTCACTCCCAAACACAGCTGTTGACAATAATTTGAGTTGTGAAACCAAGTGGTAAGATCAATAAAATACTTCTTTTATTGATGGGGTTTAATTCACCCAGCACATGTATGCTTGATAGCACTATAAATGAGGTTACTTGCTTGCAGTGTTTAAAATGGATAACAAAAAGTCACAAAGTAAACCAGAAAACAACCTTCAGCTTGTCAGGCAATTAGCTAATGTTTTCTTAGCAAATAATTACCAAATACAAAGGCACAAAGTAAAGAATAAACTTTGCTGGTTAGGTTAACTTCTGCTTATTTTTCCACGCCGATCTCAGCAGTGATTCTCCCTTGCTCACACACACAATCAGGTGCAGCCCTAATTACTATCAATGGACCAGCTGAAAGCCTTTAGCTGGCTGGCTGCTACTGTGTGAGCCCAAATCCTGCTTTAAGAGCTGTTTGCAGTGGAAATAAAGAACAAAGTTAGGTTTCTTTGTGATGGCTGATGTGTTTGCTCATAAAAAACTAGCAATAGCATTTAGATAAAGAACAGTCCATGTAAATAGTTTCATCTGCTGTATTTCCCCCTGCATCAACAATCATAGGGTCAATATCATACATTGGCACAGATGAGTCTTTCATTAAGGCACTATCATGAGAATGCTTATTCCCTTGCTGCCATTCTCTATTATAGATAGGGTCTGGATCAGTGTTCATACCTGAGCCTCTCCTGCTATCATTATTCCTCTCTGTATAGCCTGGCCAATATGTAATCCAATTCTGATGTCCAGCCTTCCAATCTTGATCCCTGGACACTGGATCTCCTCTCACATACCTTCTGGCCTTGGTCTGAAAGTCCCTTCCACATGCAGTCTTCTCTCTTCCAGGTAGCCACTGGTGATTCCTATCTCTGCCACTCCATTCCTCTGGCTGAATCCAGTCCAATGGACTCTGCTGGCTTTTGGAATACCTCCCAGTATGAGTACTGCCTTGGAATCTCCCAGACCTTCCAATGGCCTTTCTTCTCTTCCTTCCAGAGAGTTTCCTTCTCTCTCTATCTGCTTGGCTTGGCTTCTGTTTCTCCAGGTGATACTGGTGCTTGTAGCCGTTGCTGAAGCTCTCCCCTCTGTATCTCTTCCTGAAGCTGTTCTTGAAACTGGGCTGGAGCTTGTAGTAGCTGTTATCTGAAGAATAATCTCTATTCTTATTCTTTCCTAATGTGTGCTGCTCCCTAACACAGTGCAGCTGTGTTGAATCAAGCCCTGCCCTTTGAGATGAGTGCTTAGGGATTACCTCATAGCTCTCTTGATTGCACACACATTCTCTCACTTCAGCCCCTCTCATGGCTGCTGGAAAGCTGGTGCATTCTGGGACTGGTAGTCTTTTATGTGAAAACTCTGTTTTCTTGCTTCTACCAGAACTGACAGGTTGCTTGTTCAGAGTCACATCATCTTTTCTATAGCTCCTACCTGAGCTATGATAAGCTTCCTTATCACAAATATCAAAAGATAACAAAGCCAAAACCACTAACAGGAAACACAAGGCTGGCCAACGAAATGCCTGCTTTTATTTTTGTTATGATTATGTTACGCTCCCTCTTTCCCTTTCCCTTTGTCCCCCCCACCACCCCCCCCATTTAGCATTATATCACAGAACCTGTCACCCAAAGTAAGGCAGCAACCCCCCCTCCCACCAACCCCCCTCCCTCCCCCGAACCACCCCATCCTAAACTCCCCCTCCCTCCCTCCCACCCACAAAACTCTATGGTAGCCCATAAGAAAGGAAACATGCCAGCCAGTCAGCGCCCATGGAGCAAAGTGCGTTTCCGCAAAGAATCATTATGCAATCTAGTCTGTGGCCCCCAGGCTCCCAGACCGCGCCGCCGTACTGAGCAATCAGGAACCATAGCGAAGGACAAAGGGTTCCCACACCTGCTCAAAACGCGTCAGACGCATTCTACCAATAGCCACCCCTCGTTCCATTGTATAAGTATACCACATCCGTTCCGACCAGGCCGAAAGAGATGGAGGAAGGGCGTGCTTCCAAACAGATGCGAGAGACAGGCGAGCCGCATTCAGACCATGGCGAAGCAAAGCTAGCTGCGGGCTGCGTGCCCCGGGCACTACTGCCCCAAAGAGAAAAATACCCGGGTCCCAGGGAATGCTCAACCCAAGAAGTTGCTGTAAACGGGATTGAATTCCCCTCCAAAAGGTGCTGATGCGAGGGCAAGTCCACCAGATATGCGCGAAGGTACCTTTCTGCCCGCACCTCCACCAACAAAGGTCCGCAGCTCCCGGATAGATGCGGGCAATCCGTGCAGGAGCCATATACCAGCGATATAATATTTTATAATTCGTTTCACGAGCGTTAACCGCCACCGAACTCCTCCACAATTTACCCTCCACCCGTTCCCACTGCTGCTCAGAGTAATGAAGGTTCAGATCAGAATTCCAAAGTGCTCTATGCTTGGTGAAGTTCAAGTGCTGCCCCTGTAGGAGGGCATATAAGGCAGCTATAAGCCCTTTAGTAGTAGTACACCCCTCACAAAAACGCTCCAAGTCCGTCAATTCTCGAGCCACATGGAGTCGAACGGTTCTAGACTGAACCCAATGCGCTACTTGCGTATATTGAAAGAGGTGAGTACCAGGAAGGTCAAAATCCTCTTGAAGTGTACGAAATGATTGTAGCTTACCGTCATCAAACAGTTGTCCAGCCCGGCTAAGGCCCTTGTGCCCCCACAGCCGGAAGACCGAATCAGCCATCCCTGGGGGAAACGAGGCATTATCCACTATAGGTGCCAAAGGGGTCAGGTCCATCCCACGAGGCTGAAAGAACTGGTCCCAGCAGCGGAGGGTATGAAGGATGTAGGGATTACTTGGGCGCTTACCACTCCATAGTTTGGATCCAAGCCACAGCCGGTCCCCCAGTCCCACTCCCCCCGCTAAGTTCATTTCCATCTGCACCCACTTCTTGGAGCTATCCGCAATCATCCACTCCACCCCAGCATGACATTGCGCCGCCGCATAGTACCAGTGCAGATTAGGGACCCCCATACCCCCAGAACGCATATGGGCATAGAGAGCTCGGCGCGCCAACCGCGGGCGACGATACCGCCAGATAAACTTCATTAGCAGAGTTTGCCAGGCGGCCAGTGTTCCTCGAGCCAACATTATTGGGAGAACCTGGAAGAGGTACAAGAAACGGGGAACAACCACCATCTTAACGACCGCAATACGCCCAAACCAGGAAAGTATTAAGCTATGCCAGGTGTCTAAATCCCGCCGAACCTGGCGAAGTAGGGGATCATAGTTAGCCTTGAATAGGGCCGCTCGCTCCACTGTCAGTTGCACACCTAGGTAGCGTAAAGCACCAGTCACCCAGCAAAAGGGGTAGGCGGCTCGAAGTTCCGCACAAACCACCACGGAGACTCCGACGTTTAGAACTTCCGATTTAGTGTAATTGATTTTGAATCCAGACACCTGGGAGAAAGTTTCAAAGAGCTGCATAGTGGTAGGAAGGGACGCAAGGGGATTCACCAAGGATAATATAATATCATCCGCAAAGAGCGCAATCCGGTAATCTGCGGGGCCCACGTGAACACCCTGCAGGCCCGGATGCTCACGAAAGCTTTGCGCCAAAGGTTCCATCACAAGCGCGAACAACAGCAGCGATAGGGGACAGCCTTGGCAAGTGCCCCTCTCCAAGAAGAAATTTCTCGATTGACCTCCATTAACCTGGACACATGCCTTAGGGTCCTGGTATAAGCTATGAACCCAGCGGATGAAGTTAGGACCAAAGCCCATCGTTTCTAGCACACACCAGAGATAACCCCAACTAACACGGTCGAAGGCCTTTTCTGCATCCACCCCCACAACTAAAGTCAGCTGTGGGTCCTGCTGAGCCACGTGAAGAACCTGTAGCATGCGCCGAATATTATCTGCTGCCTGGCGGCCCGGTACAAACCCAACCTGGTCGGGATGTACCAAAAGTGGGAGAACCTGATTCAATCGCGCAGCCAGCACGGCTGCAAGTATTTTGACGTCCGTATTTAACAGGGAGATGGGGCGATATGAGGCTGTGTCTTGCAATGGTTTACCTGGCTTAGGGAGCATCACTATCAGAGCCTCACGCTGAGATGGGGGCAAAGGCGCCCCCCTCAGAACCTCGTTGAAAAGCACTACCAACGTTGGCATTAATTGTCCACAGAATGTCTTGTAGTACTCCACGGGAAAGCCATCATTACCCAGCGCTCCCCCGGTTTTCAGCCGTCGAATTGCGTTTTCCACCTCTTCCACTGTGAAGTCAGATTCTAAGTGATCCCGGTCGGAGTCTGTCAGGTGCGGCAAGGTGATCGTCCGCAAGAAGCCCTGCACGTGTGCCAAGTCAAAAGATTCGGCTTTATATAACTGTGCCAGGTACGCAGCAAAAATGTTGCGTACCTCCCGAGAGATAACCCGCTTCTGCCCACCAGAATCGCGAAGCTCACGGACCACTCTCGCGGATTGCTGCTGCCGGAGACACAGGGCTAGAAAGCGGCCGGTCTTATTCCCGTGCTCATAAAAAGTTTGCCTCCGTTTCCGGCGCTTATTATCCAATTCTCTTTGTAAACATGCGTCCAAGTTAGCCCGAGCAATTCTCCACTGACGCAGAGCCCGTTGTGATCCAGTCCGGGCATGCTCTAAACGCAATCGGGTAGTCTCCCACTAACTGACAATATTCCCGTTTCCAAGCTCTCCGCGTGCGGGCAGCTTCCGCCATAAGTTGGCCCCTAGCCGTGGCCTTGAAGGCATCCCAAACCAGGGGGAGTGGGACTTCCCCAGAATCATTGAGCTCAAAGAACTCAGTTATTTTATTTATTTATTTATTTAGACAGTTTTGTATACCGCCTTATCCTTCAATCAAAGTGGTCACAACACAATTGGGGGATACATTTAACACAGGGGGATAGCGGAGGCAAGGCTTTACAATGCGGGCCGCAAGCTCTGCACAGGAGTCCCCAGGTGCAGAGGCTTTATCTGGGCAGCGTCGCCAGGCAGGAGTAAAGCGGCAAGGCCGGCTTGGAGTGTACTGGCGCCGCATTTCAGGGCGCGCTGCAGTGCTCCGCGGCTCACAAAGGGGTGCAATTAGGAGCGCCTAGTTATTAGCTATCCGGATCGGGTGGCGTTTTGGGGAAGATGCAGAGCTACTGCGGATGCTAGCCAAAGGTAGGGGAACCCGAGGATGGAGCAGCACTAATAAGCGTCCATTCTGCAATGGGCTCACTAGCGCCCCCCCATTGTGATGAACTTTTAAGATGCTCCATACAACGACACACAATATTACTGCCTTTCACCAAAGCATCTCCTATAACCTGTACCACACTCACTCTTGACACGAGAATATCCATTTTCCTAGATAAAGGGGTATGTTTACTAAACTGCGGTAAACGTCAATAACGCGCGTTGTACGACGTTAACGATCGTTAGCGCGCTATAGCACATTAACGATCGTAAATGCGCTATAGCGCGCGCTATCACGCGCTAATGAGTGTAATGCTCCGCGGCGCGGTAAAACACCGCAGAAGGTGGAGAGAGGGCGGAGAGAAGGGGTCAATGGGCGGAGAGTGGGCGGGGAGAGGCTCCCTTCACACCAACGCGCTGAATTTCAGAGCTGAATTCCAACGCGAATGAAAACCTACCAGTAAAAGCACTTTAAAGGGGAGAGAAACCATTTACGTGTCAGCAATGTACAGCCTAGGCAGGGAAACCAAAAAAAGGTGATAAGTGTGATACATGTGCACAGAACAAAAGGGCACAGAAACACTGAAAATGACCCCAACAAACTGGAAAAAAACAACAACCAAGCTGGCCAATAGTGGTAGCAATGAGAAATATCAAACCCCCCCCCCCCCCCGAGTAAGTTCCATAGAACAGATATAATTCGTGGAAGGGTCCATACTCCGTCCCCATACAAGGTGCATGGGCCCACAGTGAAATAGCGCTGCTCAGGGATTTCCCCACCATCGGACAGGGTTCCTATGGCGTGCACATGTCCCGCAACATCAGGGCAGGCATGTCGGAATGGGCAACCGGGCAGATGCTGGAAAAGGGGATACAGAGGGCTGCAGGCGGCACATGCTGTGGTGCAGCTGGGCCACAGTGGGGACTAGGGTGATGCCTAGGTGGCCCATACAAATGCTGAAACAGTAGAGCAGCCAGACAGCAACTGCTGAGGGCCCAACATGGACAAGAGTGTGCTTCCCACAGTATCACAGGGAATAGTACCCAGCAGGTACCCCCAATGGCATGGAACATTGGCAAGTGGTGCTGGGGGAAAGCGTGGACAGCGATGCAGGCACCCCTACCCCAGAACCCGCACCATAGGCAGCTGCCTACCAGCACACTGGATGGCCTGGGACTGCGCACCACCAGCTCCACCAGCAGAAGGGCATATCAGCATGGTGGCTGAGGGATACTGGTGGTGGAGGGGGCAGTGGCAGCTGCCCACAGCAGACCGTGGCCTAGCCCTGTATAGGTGGGTGCCGTGCACTGCTGCAGACAGGCCCTGTCTGACCAACAGTCATGGTAGCACCAGGGAATGCACCATCTCTGTGAGAACATGGTGGTGCAGTGCACAGAACCAGTGTATTCAGAAGCAGAAGGTCACAGGTTCAAGTCCCAGCTGTGGTTTCCGCCAACCCAGTCCTCACATTTTACCCACTACTATAACGTGCTAATACAGACAAAACCGTTCTTGCAGATGACGTAAACATGCCCAAAACACCTACATTTTACCCTACAGAGCACAGACACCATAAACATGCACATTACCTAGAGCAGAGCCTCCCAAATGCAGTCCTGGAGGGCCAAACACCATTCCGGTTCCATGCTGCCTCTGATGAAGATGTCTGTGCTGCATTTCTATGCGCCACCCCCATGGTATGCAGATGTATCTCATGCATATTCATGAGGGACAGCATGAAAACCCGGACAGTGTTTGGCACCGCAGGAATGGAGTTGGGAACCTCTGCCGTAAAGCAGCAGCCAACAGGGGCAGACACACCCGCACCCACAGGCCCCATTATCCACAGCCTCCTGGAGAGGCAGGACTTTGGGCTCTGCGTGCATCTCCCAATACTAGCACATGCATACCGTAGTAATGCCACCCTAAACCTGGGAATATGGTACACATCTATCAAATAGTTGCTATGATTACTGGTAGATAGCAATTCCTAGGTTAAGTACAATTTCCTGAGTGAGCTGCATCATAGCAACCTTTCTGATGTCTGTGGAGTGTGCTACAGGTCCTGTGTCTGACCTGTACCAACCTGGGGAGTGACTACTACAGTATTGCGTACCATAGCCATGCCTGCACTGTGCCCAGGACTGGTGTGGTGGCCTGGGCTGCCCAACACCTCTATAGTTGCACAATGCTGGCATAGGTGTGGGGAGTGTGTGTCTGTCTATCCAGTGTGTGGTGGCTTCCAACACCCTCCACAGCCCACACTGCTAGCACTGTTCCCAGTATTGGCCTGCCAATGTGCATAATGAGGAGCAAGGTACCGTGGGAATAGTCTGGATAGGGTGGCCTGGCCTTGCCGCATCTGCGCAGGTCATAGGGCAATAGCTCGGACATTGTAGTGCCCGGTACCACCTGCACGGACAGAGTGGCCACAGCATGTCCTGCTGGGAGGTCACTCTCACCCTGACTGAGCAGTGACCACGGTTCCCCCATAGTGCTATATAGCATTTCTCTCATGTGATATATGTGGGTTTCCTTTTGGGGCCCAATCACTGACTTATCTGCTTGGTGTGTATGCTGACATCCCCGTTCCGGGTACATGCATCTCCTCCAGGACCATGCACTATGGACTAGCTGGCGGACTGTCTGCAGCTAGTATGCTGTCTTGCTGGAACACCTTGCAGGGTGCAGCGGCTGGAGGCTTGCTGCTGGAGAATGTCAGATAATGGTGGGGGCAGCTGAGCATTTCCAGGCCTACCGTCTGTCTGCTATTGCGTTATGGATGTGTGCCGCTCTGTCTGTTCCCTAGCAGGACTGCTGTTGCTGGTCCCCTCTACCGCTGCCATTGCAGGGAGGTAGACTGTGGATCTATTGGTGGGTGATCCTGTTTCCCCCTGAGCCCCAGAGGGTGGGTTGTGTGGTGGTACATAATCTGCCTATGGGTCCATACACCACCCCCCCCTTCACCTACAGCAGGTAACGATGGCACCAACACAGGATATGCACTGGTCTGGGTGCAACAGCGCCCATAGGGACTAGACATGACCGGGACATACAGCAGGACACAGCTGTATCCTAGGTGTGTCTAACGGACCTACCTATCATACACTGATGGGGACCTGCAGCATGGCGTATGTCAGCCATGAAAGGTGCTGTGGACCTGGTGCTGGGCGCCCCACCTCAACCTCAGGGTGGGTACTGTACCCGCACAATGTGTCTGTCTGTGGCTACTCTGTGGCAGTGCCACACACGGTCTGTTCCCCCTACAAGGCCGAGGTGCTGTGGGGGTGCATACCCGATCTTGTGCCCATCTCTCGACTGCTGATTTGCATGTGCAGTGCATCATGGGTACGGGTGGGTTACCCCTATCCTGGTAACCACAGCAGAATGTGGGTGTGGTGCCATGCAGTCCTCCTGTAGCCAGCCAGTTGTTTGTTAGCAGCTCTAGCCCACTGGTTACTTCACTGCCTGTGGAGCCAGAGGACATGGGTTCAGAACCCACAGTAGGGTTCATCAATAGGGCTGTCTTAGGCATTGTCTATTTTTATTGTATATTAGTTCTGCCAGCAGGACCACCCTCAGGATACTGTCCCCTTAGGGTGGCTCATAGGGCGCCCTATAGGGCGCTTTATACGGCGCCCTATAAAGCGCCTTATAAGGTGCATTATATGGTGTCCTATAGGGGACATTATAGGGTGCCTTGGCAGACAGCGCACTTTATAATGTGCCCTATGGAGTGCCCTCTAGGGTGCCTTATGTGGCACCTTAGGTTAAGCCACTGTGAGGGTGTGTTTGCTGGCAGCACTATTCTGGTACAACTAAACTTCCTCACAGCCCACTACTTAACCCTTTCCAGGCCAAGCCCAGTACTTTCGGGATCTCATCTTCTGCCTATATATTCCTATCAAATGGTATATAATACATGACCATGCCAGAGGGAACGTCACTATTGGAACATATTGGGTACGACGGGTACAATTTTCCTGACATGTGCAAACATTAACCCGGCTGCAGAATGTGGATTAAAATATTATAGTAGGCCTTCAAAGGGTTACACATGACGCCTCAGCCAGCCTTATTCATTAGGCACACTGGGGAATCAAACCCATGACCCTTGTACCATCAGTCTGTGTAGTAACTATTGTGCTACAGCTCTGTTTCTGTATTTGGGTGTCTGCGCGCTGTCTTAAGCTTGCGCGCAGTAGCACGCGCGCTGTAGCAATCGTTGCTGCGCGGCACGCAATACCGTGCGCAACTGCGCGTTATCGGTTACAATGTACCGCCCATGTCCTTTTTTGGCTTTCCTTCCACTAACGCGGCTCCTAACGCGAATTGCACTAACGCAGTTTAGTAAACATACCCCAAAGAATCCAAGGCCTTAGTGAGTCCCACCATAACTTATTTATTTATTTATTTATTATTTTTAATTACAATCTCTTATATACTGCACTATTCAACATTAGCGCGGTTTACATGAAACAAAAAGACCAGAACAACAAGCTGTTCTGTTTTTACAGAGAACAGGTGTACAAACTTGGATAACATAGGGGAACTATTTACATGTACTATCTACATACAGGCGTCATGGCAAAGCTCAATGATCTCGGATATCGCACCGAGAAAGTTGATGAGGCTATCTAGTAAGGATGGTGTAGCTACTTTCATTGGTGGCGTTAGCTAGGCGTATTGCTGACTGGGTAGTACTTGAGGAATAGGTGATATTTGGCACAGTAGTCAAATCTCCCACCAAATGGCTAGATAATGACTGAAGGGAGAAGTTGAAACCTTGTATCATTTCCCACAGTGACTCCATAGTCATAGCCTTTGGTCTCTGCATCTCATATAACACAGTCCCTGAAGACATCTCACCAACTTTGCAATGTCTTCCACAGTTCTCTGAGGAAGAGCTGGCTCACCATCCGTTATTCCTACCAGCAAGGGGAACAAAACAGCCACCAGAGATCCTCCCGCAAGGGAATTGCACAAGCCACTTTGGTCCACAGAGGTCCTGGAACGCCAGCAGCAGAAGCACTTCTGGGGTTAGGAGACGGCATCCACACAGTGAGGCTTAGCGAAGCCCCTTCGCTGCTGCCCAAGAGACTTCCTTCTGGAGGATCCAGAGAGGACAGTGCCGGTGAGACTGGAGGCATGCTAAAGGCATCGAGCGTCGTCTGGCGCAGGGAACCAAAAAAGGAGCTCTACGGGAGGGTAAGCTTCCCCTTTCCCTTCCTCTTGCGCATTGCAACAAACAGAGGATACTGCCAACAACCCAAACTCACCGAACAAAACAGCACGCACCCTCACAGCGCCATTTTGGATCCTTATCTTGTTTACATATTTTTAGTTTTAGTTTAAGTTGTCACTTATTCTGTACTTGGTGAGGGTCTGTGCTCTGAGTGTGTGGCTGAGGCCAGGTGTTCTATTTACATAGAGTTTTGTATGTAGGGATCTGTACTTTAGTATGGGTGTTCTATGGCCCGCTGAAATATTTGCTGTTTTTTCTGGGTAGGCTCCTTGTTATATGAGCTTTGGAAGTGGATGCTGGTTTGGCAGCATAGATTTGCTCTTTAGATGCTTAATAACTTTTGTAGGATTTTGTTTTAGTTCACAATATGCCTGGTACTGTAATACAATGTGTGCCTTTCAGTCAATGCAGACTCCTGGCGACCCAGCAGCTCCTGGGTTTTCTTGGCAGTGTGACTGGAAGTAGATCGCCAGGCCTTTCTTCTGAGGCAATAGAGGGTTAAGTGACTTGCCCAAGTCAACAAGGAATGCTAGTGGGAATTGAACTCTGGTCTTTGGATTACCAAGCCACTGCTGTTATTAGAGAATGCTTATGTTGTTACTGAGATGACCAGAACCAGATTTTGTTTTTAATATACTGAGTTTTATGGGTAAATGTCCTAGATCTGTTCTGCACCATTGTTGAGGGAGGGGTTTCTGTGAATGCAGAATATATGTTCAAAAAGAAAAAGCAAGAACCATAACACAGTTTATAACTACAGAATAACATGAGTTATAACTTTATAATTTGGTGTTATAAACTGTGCTGTGGTTCTCACATTTTCTTTTAATTTCTTGATGTGTGAGCTTCTTGCATTTCCTTTGTTTTTTGCAGAAAATATATTTACATTAACACCCTGCTGGTGCAATGTGCAGTTTCAGAAGTTATACTGGGGTTGCCAGGCCCCTCTTGGTGTGGGAGGTGTTGTGTTGAGATGATGGTGGAAAATGCTGTGTTGGGGCCTCCACGTTGCTCTTGTTGTTTTTATAGGAGAAGAAGGTGCTGCATTGGTGATGTTGAGCCCCTCTTGTTATTTCGTACATTTAGTGGCATGTTTCCTAAGCTCTGTGCTTCTAACACATGTGGGCTGCATTACCAGCGCGGTGCTGTAGGCTAACTACAGGAAGGCAGGTACATGCCCCTGCAGTTACTACTCTTCAGTGTGGCAAAACGGCCACAGGTGCAACTAATGCCACACATTAAGGTGAATTAATAATAGCGAGGGGAGGGGTGCTGACCTGTAGGTTGCAGGGGAGTGCCAAAGACCCTAGCACCGGCTCTGCCGCTCCTACTGCCCTTGATCCACTCACAACCAGATCAGCTCTTACTGCCTCTTGATCCCATGGTAACCAGGCCCCTCTTTTACAGCTCCTCAATAATCTGGCATCTAGACCCCCTCTCTTACTAGTCATTGATCCTATGGCATCCAGACCATTCTTACTGCCCTTGATCGCCTGGCATCCAGGCCCTTTTCTTACTGTCCCCCTCTATCTCCTTGCATCCAAACCCCTCTCTTACTTCTCCTTTGTCCCCTGGCATTTAGCATCATCTCACTGTCCCTGGATCATAAGAACATAAGATATACCATACTGGGTCAGATCAAGGTCCATCAAGCCCAGTATCCTTTTTCCAACAGTGGCCAATCTAAGTCACAAGTACCTAGCAGTTTCCCCAAAAGACACAGATTCCACAATGCTTGTATTGGGTCAAACAGTGGATATTCTGGGTCCCCTTTAATAATGGTTTATAGACCTTTCCTCCAGAAATTTGTCCAAACCTGGATGTATACCATCCGGTTCAGGTGATTTGCTACTCTTCAGTTTATCAAATAGTTGTAATACATTTCTTTCAATTCTTCCATAGTATCACCTTTAAATACCACTTCAGTCATGGGTAGCATCCCTACATCTTCCTCAGTAAAGACTGAAGCAAAGAATTTATTCAGTCTCTCCGCTATGGCCTTGTCCCCTCTTAGTGCCCCTTTTACCCCTTTATCATCTGGTATTCAGGCCCCTCTCCTATTGCCCTTGATCCACTTGCATCCAGACCATTCTCTTACTGCCCCTTGATGTCATGGTATCCATGCCTCTCTTTTACAGCTCCTCGATCCTCTGACATCCAGGCCTCTCTCTTACTACCTCTTGATCCCCTGGCATCCAGGCCGGTCTCTTACTGCCCCTTGATGCTCTGGCATTCAGGGTCCTATCTTACTACCCCTCCATCCCCTGGCATACAGGGTCCTGTTTTACTTCCCCTCGATCCCCTGGATTCCAGGGCCCTTCCCTAGTGCTCTTGATCCCCTAGTATCCAGACCCCCCTCTCTTACTCTGTTCCCTGGCATCCTTTGTATGTAGGGTCCTTCTGTACTGCTTCTGTCACTCATTTCTAGCGTTTATGAGAATATTGAACCCAGCTGCTAGAATTCTTTGAAGCATGTAATGAAGATTCTGCTGGTTTCTGAAGGATTTTGTGTCTCCACCCTCAGGCCGCTATGAGTCCCAGGAACCTTTCATGGACTGGCTTCTGTCCCTCAGCAACCTGTCATCTGTGCCCTGGGTGCATACGGTCAGCTATGGAGATGATGAAGACAGCCTGTCTAAGGCCTACATTCAGCGAGTCAATGTGGAGTTCATGAAGGCCGCAGCTAGAGGCTTAACAATACTTTTTGCATCAGGTATGTTATCTCAGGTCAATAGAATTCAGTGCAACTGCCTGGGGGCTCCTCCTTACTGTGCCTCAGGTTCATGATCAGTGACCAGTCATAGCATCGCCGGCCCCCCATCCTCTCTCCCTCTTTCCCTGAGGGTCCCAGTACTGCCAGCAGTTCCCTTACTCTGCCTCAGGTCCTAACTTTAGCCGGTTAGGGTAACTGGGCTGTGGCTGAATATCTCTGCTACCTGGTTAATGCTCATTGCTGCCCCACTCCGCCCCTGGAACACCCAATATTCAGCAGCACTACCTGCGTTAATCGCGGTGAATATCCCCCTAAGAGTCATAATTCCCTGAGCAGCACTTAAAGTGTGAGATCTTCAGGCATCATTGAGAAGTCTATGTACAGAAGGCTCCAGTTGTTTGCTTGTGCGATAATTCATGCCCCAAAAATCAGTGTCCCAAACCCCTTCCTTCACACAGATAAGAGTGGAAATGAGGACTTAGCATGTGCACTGAAACCCTCCTGGTGAGCGAAGGGGGGGGGGGGTTAAAGCTAAGTCTGATTCCTCCTTTTCCTTCACTAGGAGATGATGGTGCCGGCTGCAGGATGGCTGAGAAAGGGCTTCACGTATTTAGACCCAGCTTTCCTGCATCCAGGTGAGTGGAAACATTGACTCTATCAATGCTGCTGATAACATTTCACTATTCCTGTGCTTACAGGGTGTTTATAGTGATGGGATAGTATCTGTAACATTGTGATGTAAAATCTAATAACGAGGCCAGAACAAAGGAAGGTTTAGTGATTATGTTTATATTCTACAAATGATTAAGAGTCAGGATATATGGAACTGGGGAGACCATGAAGCAGAAGGTAAAGCCGATCAAGAATAAATTTACTTTAAAATTTGCTAGTGAGAGAGGACGTGACATCATCTGTCTGGATGGAAGCTTGAGCTGAGAGCTCTGAATCTTGGCCCAGCGTTCGCCGAAAACAGTGCACCCAGATGGCTTATAAGAGCAAGTAGAGAGAGGCAAGTCTTGGCAGAAGACAGGCAAAGGAGGATGACCACGAGGAAGAAAGCCGCAGACCTTAGGGAGTTTGCATATGCTGGAGGGCATGTGGACGGAGCAGAGCACAAGACAGTGGCCACGAGCTCCATGGGCGGAGAAACCTTAGAGCGGGAGCAGGGAGGAGGAAAGAGTGTGGAGACAGAAGCTGGAGAAATGGTGATGCAGAAGGTGACACGAGAGGAATTGAGAGCGTGGTTTGAAGAACTAAAGGAAGAACTAGCGGCAGTAAAATCAGAGGTGGGAGAAGTGTGCGGGGAGCTCACAGAGGAAGTGGAGGAGCTGGCACGTAAAATGAAAGAGCACAAGCAGCAACTAGAACAGTTACAGACACAACGGAATGCAACGGAGAGATCTCAAAGAGACATTGAGCAATGGAAGGAGCAGCTTCTGTATAAGATAAAAGGATTTGGAGAACACAACCAGCAACTAGAACAGTTACAGACACAACGGAATGCAACGGAGAGATCTCAAAGAGACATTGAGCAATGGAAGGAGCAGCTTCTGTATAAGATAAAAGGATTTGGAGAACACAACCAGCAACTAGAACAGTTACAGACACAACGGAATGCAACGGAGAGATCTCAAAGAGACATTGAGCAATGGAAGGAGCCGCTTCTGTATAAGATAAAGGATTTGGAGAACACAACCAGCAACTAGAACAGTTACAGACACAACGGAATGCAACGGAGAGATCTCAAAGAGACATTGAGCAATGGAAGGAGCAGCTTCTGTATAAGATAAAGGATTTGGAGAACACAACCAGCAACTAGAACAGTTACAGACACAACGGAATGCAACGGAGAGATCTCAAAGAGACATTGAGCAATGGAAGGAGCAGCTTCTGTATAAGATAAAGGATTTGGAGAACACAACCAGCAACTAGAACAGTTATAGACACAACGGAATGCAACGGAGAGATCTCAAAGAGACATTGAGCAATGGAAGGAGTAGCTTCTGTATAAGATAAAGGATTTGGAGAATCGCACACGGAGGCACAATTTGAGAATACGGGGAATCCCGGAGGACCCTGAGAGCCGCGATAGCAGGAAAGCGGCAGAGGCAGTTTGCAAGGCAGTCCTGCAGGAGGAAGATACTGCGGAGGAGGTGGTCACGGTAGCGCTGGATCGCGCACATAAGGCATTGAGCCCGAGCACACCAAGCAGGCCCAGAGACTTGTAATATGCGTTAAAGACTTTGAAGATAAGGAAAGGATAGCAGCACGGATGCGTAAGCTGTGGGACTTTATGTGGCAAGGATATAAAATTGAAATATTTGCGGATCTGCCTGCAGGGACTTTGCAAAGGAGAAGAGAGATGCAGCCTATTACATATGTTTTGAGGAAGGAGAATGTGAGTTACCGGTAGCTGTATCCATTCGGCCTGTTTTTCAGTAAAGGGGACAAGAGCTGGAGGGTGCGAACCTATGCAGAAGCAAAAAGGGCATTGGAGGAAGCACTCCTTTCAAGATTGATCAACCTGACTTCTCTCCAATATTAAGATGCTTTGAAGCGGTAGCAGATTGGCTCCTCTCTCAAAATCCACGAATTAACCACAGTAAAACAGACGTTCTATTCGTCACGAGAAACCAGAAGTTCACGCCACCTCCCTCACTACTAGTCAACAATAATGAACTGAAGGCCAAACCCACAATCCGCTATCTAGGCATTACTCTTGACCAGTGGCTAGACATGTCAGCACATGTCAAAAACACCACAAAAACAATTTATCATAAGATCCAAACACTATGTCATCTCCGCCCACTACTTCTCTGACCACCTGTCAATCTTCCAAGCCTTAGTTATCCCACATCTCGACTTTGCTAACATCATCCTACACGGACTTCCACAGTCGACTCTAAGCCCACTCCTACTTGCCATGAATTCAGCCGCGAGGGTACTG
This sequence comes from Ichthyophis bannanicus, assembly GCA_033557465.1. Lineage (NCBI taxonomy): Eukaryota > Metazoa > Chordata > Amphibia > Gymnophiona > Ichthyophiidae > Ichthyophis > Ichthyophis bannanicus. Next base: position 18,106,810 of record CM066035.1, read on the forward strand.
GTAGGACTTTCAAGGTCAGACCACATAATGCCAGTCCTGAAGAACCTACACTGGCTACCGCTGCAGGCTAGAATCCATTACAAGACTCTAGTCCTGACATTCAAAGCCCTCAAGAACCAGCCCCCCATGCCCATCAGTAAACTTCTCCACTACACACCAGTCAACAGAGTCAAGAGATCTACATTGATGAATACACTTGAAGTCCCTAAGTTGTTGATAAAATGTACAAAGACAACAGCCAGTACAGCCTTCTCCATTTTCGCACCTATGGCCTGGAATGCCCTCCCAGCTGAAATCCGAGCCATCTCGAACCTAGAGCTATTCAGAAAAGCTCTCAAGCACCACCTACCTGTTCCTACAACATTACCCTGATACCAATTCTGGAAAGCACACAGACATCACCTTGCCTTCCTACCTAGCCCACCCCATAGATCAGCCTCCCGTAGAGAATGGTTAATTATCTTTCCCCTACCTTCTCTCCCTGACCCATGAGCGTATGCCTCTGTTTAGAGATCCTTATATGTCCTTCGTAAGATTATTCATAATTTGTATATAGTTCCCACAGTTTCTTCCATGTTTTACTACCCCTGTTCAATGTAAACTCAATGTGACCTGTTACATTGTAGTATGTTCTGTTTTAACTGTAAACCGCACTGATTATAATAGCGCGGTATATAAGAAATATAAATAAAATAAATAAATAAATAAATAATAAGCAGAATATAAGGAGATTTCAAAAGATCACCAAAGACGAGCGTGTGGACAACAGTCATATGTCAAGGAAGGTGTTGCCTGGGAACCTAGAAGGGGGCAATCCCGGAGGTTCCAAGAAGCCGAGAGAAAAGCTAACAAAGGCACTGAAGGACCGCAAGCTAGCAGCACATGGAAAAAAAGACATTCAGGTCCGGCGCTGCAGGTGCTTATGATGAGCAGGACTTTACTTGCATAAATGAGGGGGAGAGGGGAAGAAGGGGTTGGAGGGACGATTGCTTAAGGGTTTTGTGTTTTAGTAGTGGTAAAGAGTTTACTGTTTTGTTAATGTTAAGAATATAAAATGTGAGAAGGAAAATGAACATAAGAACATAAGATATGCCATACTGGGTCAGACCAAGGTCCATCAAGCCCAGTATTCTGTTTCCAACAGTGGCCAATCTAGGTCATATGTACCTAGCAGTTTCCCCAAAAGACACAGGTTCCGCAATGCTTGTACTGGGTCAAGCATTTATTTTATTTATTTATTTGCAAATCTCTTATATACCGCCACTTCCCAAGATCAGTGGCGGTTTACATTAAACAACAGAATACATAAAACATTGCTATGGTAAGCAGTTACATCGAACAGTGTTTAAACTATATACAGGTATATTGAACAGTGTTCAAAACTATATACAGGTAGTTAATATCAAGTACTAAGAACAGAAATCAGTACTATATATAGATAGATTTGATTAATATTTGAAACTATTTACATATATATATTGAGGTTTTATCAATGGGTTTCTATTGGAAGTAGTTTTGCAAGTATTAGGGCGAGCATATTATGGAGATCTAGGATAGCATTGCAATAGTTATAGGGAACGTTCATAGATCTAAGGAGGATGAGAGGTCTTAGCCAGTTCTTTATCTGTGTTGGAATAATATTGCGTGAACAAGTAGGTTTTTAGATCTTTTCTGAATTGTTTCAGGTCTTTTATTTCCCTTAGTTGATCCGGGAGATTATTCCATAGAGAAGGTGCTACATATGAGAAGGCACCTGTACTTGTTATGTGTTTAGTTTTTCTTATTGAGTCAGGGACTGCAATAGTATGCAGGTTCTTTCTACGTCTTACTCTATTTTCTGTAGGTCTATGAATTAGTGTAGAGAGGTATGATGGGGCAATCTGGTTTATCAGTTTGAAGGTGGTCAATATTATTTTATATTGAATTCTACTTTGTATAGGTAGCCAATGTAATGAATAAAGTATCGGGGTGATGTGATCAGTCAGTTTGGCTTTGAAGATTATTCTAGCTGTAACATTTTGAGCCATCTGTAGTATTTTTAAGCTCTTTTTAGATACACCTGTTAATATCCCATTGCAGTAATCAAAATGGGGTGTTATCAGAGCCTGTGTGATGGTTCTAAAGTCATTGAATTCTAATAGCGGTCTCAGTTGTTGAATTGAGCGTAGCTTGTAGTATATTGTTTTGGTTGTTTTCTTGATATGGCTTGTGAAATTAAGAGCCTTGTCTATAGTGACCCCTAAGTATTTAATATTTTCCTTTATAGGTATGTTAAAGTTAAGGATTTTGATGTCAGTTGGTGGTGTATAATTTGTGTTTCTTGAGGTGATAAGTATCTCTGTTTTTTTGAAGTTGATTTTCAAATTGTTTTCACTTAGCCATTTTTCAGCATCTATAAGGCAGTTTGCTATATTGTCATAGTTTGGATCTTGTATGTCAAATGCAGAGTATAGCATAATGTCATCCGCATATATCTGGTATTTCATCTTGTGGTTTTGAAAAATGGTACAGATTGGTTGGAGATAGAGGTTGAACAGAAGGGCAGATAAGGCAGAGCCCTGGGGTATTCCCTGTTCTTGAGGAAAAGTAGGTGAGGAGTTCTGGTTAACTTTTACAAATTGTGTACGGTCAGATATATAGGATTTAAACCATTCTAGTGTAATTTTCCTTAATCCAATTTTCCTTAATCCAATTTTCCTTAATCCAAGCATTGATATCTTCGGTCACTTCTTAATAATGGTTTATGGACCTTTCCTCCAGGAACTTGTCCAAACCTTTTTTAAACCCAGCTACACTAACAGCCTTTACTACATCCTCCGGTAACAAATTCCAGAGTTTGATTACACGTTGAGTGAAAAAATATTTTCTTTTATTAGTCTTAAATACTTTACCCTGTAGCTTCATTGCATGTCCCCTAGTCTTTCTATATTCTGATAAGGTAAAAAATCGATCTACGTTTACCCGTTCCACTCCGTTCATTAATTTATAGGCTTCTACCATATCTCCCCTCAGCCGTCTCTTTTCCAGGTTAAAGAGCCCTAACCTTTTTAGCCTTTCTTCATAGGAGTATCCTCCAATCTCCTTTACCATTTTGGTGGCTCTTCTCTGAACCTTTTCTAAAATCGCTATATCCTTTTTAAGATACGGCGACCAGAATTGCACACAATATTCAAGGTGCGGTCTCACCATGGAACGATATAGAGGCATTATAATATCTTTTGTTTTATTTTCCATTCCTTTCCTTATCATACCTAGCATTCCATTTGCTCTCTTGGCCGCCGCTGCACACTGGGCCAAGGGTTTTAACATGGTATCCACAATGACGCCTAAATCTTTTTCCTGGGTGGTGGTTCCTAATGTGGAACCTTGCATTGTGTAACCATAGTTTGGGTTGTTCTTCCCTAGGTGCATAACCTTGCACTTGTCCACATTAAATTTCATCTGCCATTTTGATGCCCAGTCTTCCAATTTATCAAGATCCTCTTGCAATTTTTCACAATCCTCTTGGGTTTTAACAACTTTAAATAGTTTTGTGTCATCTGCAAATTTGATAACCTCACTCGTTATCCCACTTTCCAGGTCATTTATGAATATGTCAAAAAGCAGCGGACCCAGCACAGATCCCTGGGGTACACCACTATTCACCTTTCTCCATTGGGAAAATTGGCCATTTAGCCCTACCCTCTGCTTTCTATCTTTTAACCAGTTCCTGATCCACAATAGTACACTGCCTCCTATCCCATGACTCTTTAGTTTTGCCAAAAGTCTCTGATGAGAGACCTTGTCAAAGGCTTTCTGAAAGTCCAGATACACAATATCAACCGACTCACCTTTGTCCACCTGTTTATTCACTCCTTCAAAAAAACATAACAGATTAGTAAGACAAGATCTTCCTTGTCTAAAGCCATGTTGGCTGTCTCCCATTAGGTTGTGACTATCTACATGCTGAGTAATTTTATTCTTTATGATGGTTTCTACCATTTTTCCTGGTACTGACGTCAGGCTCACCGGTCTGTAATTTCCCGGATCACCCCTGGAACCCTTTTTAAAAATTGGTGTTACATTGGCGATCCTCCAATCTTCAGGTATTAGAGATTATTTTAATGATAGTTCACAGATTACTGATAGCAGGTCTGCAATCTCATATTTCAGTTCTTTCAACACCCTTGGATGTATACCATCCGGCCCAGGTGATTTGCTACTCTTCAGTTTATCTAATAGTTGTAAGACATCTTCCCAATGTATCGATATTTCCTTCATTTCTTCCGCACCTTTAAATACCACTTCAGTCATGGGTAGCATCCCTACATCTTCCTCAGTAAAGACCGAAGCAAAGAATTCATTCAGTCTCTCCGCTATCGCCTTGTCACCTCTTAGTGCTCCTTTAACCCCTTTATCATCTAATGGACCAACTGACTCGCTCACAGGTTTTTTGCTATGAATGTACTTGAAAAGGTCTTTATTTTGCGTTTTTGCTTCCGCAGCAAGCTTCTTCTCAAATTCTCTCTTTGCCTGCTTTATCAATGCCTTGCATTTGATTTACCAGTGCTTGTGCTGTTTCCAGGTTTCGTCGTTTGGCTCTTTTTTCCATTTCCTGAAATGGAAGGGATTGTTTGTTAGAGAATTGAAGGGATCACACAATGGGGAAGATGGAGTGAGCATTGGTTGGAGGGGGAGGAGGGGGAAGGGTAGCTAAGGTATAAGAGGGGGGGTCTGGGGGTGAAGGGCAAAGGGGGGGCTCCAGATAGATGAGCAGTACTCTAAAGGAGACCTCAGGAGGGAGAGGGAGGGTGGAAAGGGGGAGGGGAGGGAAGGGGAAGGGGGTGAAGCAAGTGGGGGAGCATAAAATGACTATTGCCACAATAAATGTGAAGGGATTGAGAACATGGAGGAAACGAAGGCTAGTGGAAAAAGAAGGGAGTAGATTAAAGGCGGACTTTATATGCATCCAAGAGACACATTTAAAAGTGGGACAGGAGCAAATGCTACAAACAAAAAAATATCCTAAGGTGATATTGGCGGGACAAAGAGCAGTGCCCAGGAAGGGAGGGGGGGTGGGTGTAATGGTAGGAGCAGAGATGCAAGACAAAGTGATAGGAGAATAGCGAGATAAAGAGGGAAGATGCATAGGAGTTAAAATTCAGGTGGGAAAGGAACAGGTCAGGGTCTTGAGTCTGTATGGACCCAATGAGAAACGAGGGGAATTTTATGAGCGTGTAATGGGGAATTAGAGGCACTGGGAGAAACACCAATAATCTTAGCTGGAGATTTCAATCTTACTATAAACCGGGAGGAAGGGGATTAGGGAAGAGAGCGGATAGGGAGAGATTGTTGAAAATGAAGGAGGGATTGGTTCTCACGGATGTCTGGAGCTGCAAGCACCCGGGGAGGAAGCAGTACACATTCTATTCAACACCACATGATTCATACAGTCGCATTGATATGTTGTGGGTTGGGGGTATGTGGATGTCTAAGGTGGAAGAAGTAGTTCAGGGCTCTATTACGTGGACGGATCATGCTCCTGTGAGTGACATTTAATCTTGGATACAAGGATGAAGGGAGACTTAATGAATCTCTTTTGGAAGAACCAGAGACAATAGAGAAAATAACCAAAGCAATTAAGGAGTATTTGAAGTTTAACTTAAATGGGGAGGTTGCTTTCCGAATGGTGTGGGACAGGTTAAAAGTGTTGGTAAGAGGGCATTTGATAGGGGAAGCAGTGAAAGTGAGTAAGCTGAAGGGGGAGACTGAGAAGCAACTTTTGAGGGAGATAAGGAAATTGGAAAGTAGTCATCAATGTGATAGAACGCAAGAGTTATTGAAAGAGTTACAATAGCTGAGAGGACAGTTGGGGCAGTTGAGGGCAAATAAAATTGCCCACGAGTTAAATGTACTTAACCCTTTCCAGGCCGAGCCCAAAACTCTCGGGATCCAAAATTCTGACTAAATATTCCTATCAAATGGTATATAATACATGACCATAGCAGAAGGAAAATCACTATTAGAACATATTGAATAAGACGGGTAAATTTTTCCTGAAATACGCAAAAATTAACCCGGCTACAGAATGTGGATTAAAAATTTAAAGTAGGCCTTCAAAGGGTTAAGCAAGCTTTGTTTGAGGGAGGAAATAAGGCGGGGCGCATCTTGGCACATAGACTCAAAGCGCGGACACAACAAAATAGCATTCAAAGTATAAGAAATGTTTCTGGGCAGTTGGTCCATGGGAGGACTAGAAAGGGGACTGTTACTTCTGGAGAGAGATCTGCAATTGTGAGTATATGCTTCTGGGAAATTTCTGAAAGGAATTCTTTCTATTAAAGCTATTTAATCTGTGAACCCACTATTTTTTGTTAAATCAGTTAGGGCCTAGTAGCAGCAGTTTAAGTTTAAATTTAAAACACAAAAGAGAACTTCTGGTTACATTTCATACCCAGCAGAGAGCTTGTAGTTTTAATTTAATAGTCACTCAGGGCCTAGTATCAGCAAAGTACTTTTAGTTTAAATTTAAAACACAGACGAGAGCTTTCTGGTTAAATTTGGAACCCAGCAGAGAGCTGTAGTTTAAATTTAATAGTCACTCAGGGCCTAGCATCAGCAAATTACTTTTAGTTTAAATTTTAAACACAGAAGAGAGCTTTCTGGTTAAATTTAGAACCCAGCAGAGAGCTTGTAGTTTAAATTTCATAATAAATTAGAGCCTAGCAGCAGCAAAGAGCTATAATTTAAATCAAATAAGAATATAGCTTACCTCAGCAGCACAGGACAGGGTACTGTGTAGCAGCCCTCTTTTAATAAGTCTTATTTAGCTCCCTCCCTCCCCACACGCACCCACCCCTGGGATAATCGTAGCTTTATAGGTACTTACACATCTTAAAAGACAGGAGGTGCTCTCAAGTGAAGCTCGTTACCCAAATCAGTCATACACTAAGGACCTGAGATTAATTAAGCTTTGGGTGAACAAGGTTTATTAAACATATTAGGTACAGTTTTATTGGCATAAATATCCATAGCAACCCTTAGTAAGTAAAGAACTTAAAGATCTAAACAAAAACTTAAAACTAAGATGCAGACAGCAGTCCAGCAGCAAGATGGGGGCTTTCCAGTCTTTTGCATTGAGTGTAACATGTATGATTTTCTCCCAGTTGGTGACTTCATGGCTCTGGGACAGAGGGTGAAGCAGTTAGGTGCACAGGTGGTGTTCTCTTCAATCCTCCCTGTTGAGGGTAAAGGCCAAGGCAGAGAGGCTCGCATCCTGGAGATGAATGCATAGCTGCGTGGATGGTGTCATCGAGAGCGTTTTGGTTTCCTAGACCATGGGATGCTGTTCCAAGGGTTGCAGAGCAGAGATGGCATCCATCTGTCCAAGAAAGGTCAACGCATCTTCGGTAGTAGACTGGCTAATCTACGGAAGAGGGCTTTAAACTAGATTCATTGGGGATGGGTGAAGAAAGTCCCCAGGTAAGTGAAAGCCCCCAGGTAGGTGATACAGGTAGGTGCAGAGATGAGGGGTTTGGATTTGTTAGGAACTGGGGAACATTCTGGGGAAAGGAGGGGCTCTTCCGAAGGGATGGGCTTCACCTTAACTGGGATGGAACCAGGCTGCTGGCATTAACCTTTAAAAAGGAGATAGAGCAGCTTTTAAACTAGATATTAGGGGAAAGCCGACAGTCGCCCAAGAGCAGATGGTTCGGAAGAATGTATCTTTGAAGGATACTACCAAAAGCAGAGAGGTTCCACAAAAGAGTAAAGTAGCCCAAATGCCCTCAAGTATGGAGCAGACAGAGCTTAAAGATCCCAAATTACTCATGTCTAACAGACAAATTAATATGGATAAAATACATTCTCTAAAATGCTTGTATGCAAATGCTAGAAGTCTAAAAAATAAGATGGGAGAGTTAGAATATATAGCACTAAATGAAAGGTTAGATATGATTGGAATATCAGAGACATGGTGGAAGGACGACAACCAGTGGGACACTGTGATACCTGGGTACAAACTATATCGTAATGATAGAGCTGATCAAATTGGTGGAGGGGTTGCTCTCTATGTTAGAGAGGGCATTGAGTCAGAAAGGATTAAAGTTTTGCAGGAAACAAAATCTGCTGTAGAATCTATATGGATTGAAATTCCATGTAAAAGGGGGAAGGCAATGGCAGTGGGGGTGTACTATCGAGCGCCTGGCCAGAATGACCAAATGGATGATGAAATGCTCAAAGAAATCAAGGAAGCTAACAAAAGTTACAGCACAGTAATAATAATGGGTGATTTCAACTACCCCGGTATCGACTGGCTCAGTGTCACGTCAGGACATGCTAGGGAGATAAAGTTCCTAGATGATATAAATGACTGCTTCTTGGAACAGCTGGTTCATGAACCGACCAGAGGGGAAGCCATATTAGACCTAATCCTTAGTGGAACACCAGATCTAGTGCAAGAGATAAGGGTGTTGGGGCCACTTGGCAATAGTGATCATAGCATGATCGCCTTTGATTTAATTAGTGGAGGAGGGATAGTAAGGAAATCCATAGTACTACCTTTTAACTTTCGAAAGGGAGACTATGATAAAATGAGGAAAACAGTCAAGAAAAAACTAAAAGGAGCAGTTGCAAAGGTTAAAGACGTACATCAGGCTTGGCTGTTGTTGAAAAATACTATCTTGGAAGCCCAGACCAGCCGTATTCCACGCTTTAAGAAAAGTGGAAAGAAGTCCAAAAAACTGCCAGCATGGTTTAAAGTTGAGGTCAGAGAGGCTGTTGTTGCCAAAAAAGCATCTTTCAGGAAATGGAAAAAAGAGCCAAACGACGAAACCTGGAAACAGCACAAGCACTGGCAAGTCAAATGCAAGGCATTGATAAGGCAGGCAAAGGGAGAATTTGAGAAGAAGCTTGCTGCAGAAACAAAAACACGAAGTAAAGACCTTTTCAAGTACATTCGTAGCAAAAAACCCGTGAGAGAGTCAGTTGGTCCATTAGATGATAAAGGGGTTAAAGGAGCACTAAGAGGCGACAAGGCGATAGCAGAGAGACTGAATGAATTCTTTGCTTCAGTCTTTACTGAGGAAGATGTAGGGATGTTACCCATGACTGAAGTGGTATTTAAAGGTGCAGAAGAATTGAAGGAAATATCGATACATCGAGAAGATGTATTACAACTATTAGATAAGCTGAAGAGTAGCAAATCACCTGGGCCGGATGGTATACATCCAAGGGTATTGAAAGAACTGAAATATGAGATTGCAGACCTGCTATTAGTAATCTGTGAACTATCATTAAAATCATCTCTAATACCTGAAGATTGGAGGATCGCCAATGTAACACCAATTTTTAAAAAGGGTTCCAGGGGTGATCTGGGAAAATACAGACCGGTGAGCCTGACGTCAATACCGGGAAAAATGATAGAAACCATCATAAAGAATAAAATTACTCAGCATGTAGATAGTCATGAACTAATGAGAGACAGCCAACATGGCTTTAGACAAGGAAGATCTTGTTTTACTAATCTGTTATGTTTTTTTGAAGGAGTGAATAATCAGGTGGACAAAGGTGAGTCGGTTGATATTGTGTATCTGGACTTTCAGAAAGCCTTTGACAAGGTCCCTCATGAGAGACTTTTGGCAAAACTAAAGAGTCATGGGATAGGAGGCAGTGTACTATTGTGGATCAGGAACTGGTTAAAAGATAGAAAGCAGAGGGTAGGGCTAAATGGCCAATTTTCCCAATGGAGAAAGGTGAATAGTGGTGTACCCCAGGGATCTGTGCTGGGTCCGCTGCTTTTTGACATATTCATAAATGACCTGGAAAGTGGAATAACGAGTGAGGTTATCAAATTTGCAGATGACACAAAACTATTTAAAGTTGTTAAAACCCAAGAGGATTGTGGAAAATTGCAAGAGGATCTTGATAAATTGGAAGACTGGGCATCAAAATGGCAGATGAAATTTAATGTGGACAAGTGCAAGGTTATGCACCTAGGGAAGAACAACCCAAACTATGGTTACACGATGCAAGGTTCCACATTAGGAACCACCACCCAGAAAAAGATTTAGGCGTCATTGTGGATACCATGTTAAAACCCTCGGCCCAGTGTGCAGCGGCGGCCAAGAGAGCAAATAGAATGCTAGGTATGATAAGGAAAGGAATGGAAAATAAAACAAAGGATATTATAATGCCTCTATATCGTTCCATGGTGAGACCGCACCTTGAATATTGTGTGCAATTGTGGTCGCCGTATCTTAAAAAGGATATAGAGTTATTAGAAAAGGTTCAGAGAAGAGCCACCAAAATGGTAAAGGGGATGGAAGGATACTCCTATGAAGAAAGGCTAAAAAGGTTAGGGCTCTTTAACCTGGAAAAGAGACGGCTGAGGGGAGATATGATAGAAGTCTATAAATTAATGAGCGGAGTGGAACGGGTAAACGTAGATCGATTGTTTACCTTATCAGAATATAGAAAGACTAGGGGACATGCAATGAAGCTACAGGATAAACTATTTAAGACTAATAAGAGAAAATATTTTTTCACTCAACGTGTAATCAAACTCTGGAATTTGTTACCGGAGGATGTAGTAAAGGCTGTTAGTGTAGCTGGGTTTAAAAAAGGTTTGGACAAGTTCCTGGAGGAAAGGTCCATAAGCCATTATTAAGAAGGGACCCAGGATATCAATGCTTGAACCAATACAAGCATTGTGGAACCTGTGTCCCTTGGGGAAACTGCTAGGTACATATGACCTAGATTGGCCACTGTTGGAAACAGAATACTGGGCTTGATGGACCTTGGTCTGACCCAGTATGGCATATCTTATGTTCTTATGTACCTTTATGGAAATGTGTAACAGGGGTAACATATGGAAAGCAGTGTGTATTAATGCCCGTAGCATGGGAAATAAGATCCCTGATGTTGAAGCATTGGTGGGAGTGGCTGACTTGGATTTAGTGGCAGTTACAGAAACATGGTTCACAGAAAACCATGACTGGGATGTAGCTATACCTGGCTATACTTTATTCAGAAAGGACAGGGTAGGAAGAAGGGGAGGAGGAGTGGCACTATATGTAAAAACTACTATTAAAGCTTTGGAATTACAGAGCTTAAAAGGGAGAGAGGAGGCATTGTGGGTTAAACTAGAAAGAGGGAAAGAGAAATCTATTTGCATTGGTGTGATATACAGACCTCCCTCACAAGAGGAAGAGGTGGACAGAGAGTTAATTGAAGACATACGCAGCATTGCTAGGAAAGGGGAAGTGCTACTGATAGGAGATTTCAATATGCCAGATGTTTATTGGCACATTCCTGCTGCAGTATCATCTAGAAGTAAGGAGATCCTGGATTCTCTACAGGGAGAACTATTCAGGCAATTGGTAACATACCCCACACGTGAAGGGGCCATACTGGACTTGGTGCTTACCAATGGTGAAAGTGTTTCTGATGTTGTAGTGGGAGATCATTTTGCATCCAGTGATCACCAGATGGTGTGGTTCAGTATTAGGACTAGGGCTGTTAGAATCCATTCCAAGGTGAGGATCTTAGACTTTAGGAAGACTAACTTTGCGAAGATGGGCCAATACCTCAGGGAGTCGTTAGTGGGATGGGAACAGCTGGGGGATGTAGAAAAACAGTGGGCAAAACTGAAAGGGGGTATTTTAAGGGCAACCAACCTTTTTGTTAAAATGCTAAATAAAGGCAAAAGGAAAAGGAGACCGCTATGGTTTTCGAAGGAAGTAGCTGAAAAAGTGAAGAAAAAGAGGGAGGCCTTCATGAAATACAAGAGATCACAGAGAGAGGAAGACAGGCATCTGTATTTGGAAAAACTTAGAGAAGCTAGCAAAGTAGTCAAGAAGGCAAAGATTCAAAAGGAGGAGGAAATAGCCAATGCAATAAAATGGGGGGATAAGACATTTTTCAGATATATTAGTGAGAAGAGGAAGGGCAAAAGTGAGTGGTATTGTCAGACTCAAAGGTGCAGGGGGGGAATATGTAGAAGCTGATAAGGATAAAGCGGAATTGCTTAACAAATATTTTTGTTCTGTGTTCACAGATGAAGAACCAGGAGCAGGACCTCAGAAAACACCCACAAATAAGAACAGAAGCGAGGGACATCTTGAACTATTTTCAGAAGACTGTGTTCGTGAGAAACTAGCTCAACTTAAAGTAGACAAAGCGATGGGACCGGAAGGGATACACTCTAGAATACTGAGGGAACTTGGGGACGTTCTAGCAACTCCACTGACTGACCTTTTCAATGCCTCGTTGGAGTCGGGAGTGGTGCCAAAGGACTGGAGAGAGGCTCATGTGGTGCCTTTACACAAAAGCGGAAGTAAGGATGTGGTTGAAAACTACAGGCCGGTTAGTTTAACTTCGGTGGTGAGTAAATTATTGGAAACGCTGCTGAAAGAGAAAATAGTGAGGTTTCTGGAGTCCAGCGGATTACAGGATCCGAGGCAGCATGGATTCACCAGAGGCAGGTCTTGTCAGACAAATCTGATTGATTTCTTTGACTGGGTGACCAGGGAGTTGGACCGAGGGAGAGCTCTAGATGTGGTGTATTTAGATTTCAGTAAAGCCTTTGACACTGTTCCTCACAGGCGACTTATAAACAAACTGAGCACCCTAGGGATGAACCCTAAAGTTACTGCTTGGGTTAGAAATTGGTTGGGTGGGAGGCGACAAAGAGTACAAGTAAATGGAGCTCACTCTGAGGAGAAGGATGTTACCAGTGGTGTGCCCCAGGGATCTGTCCTTTGTCCGATTCTTTTTAACATCTTTGTTAGTGATATAGCGGAAGGGCTGTAAGGTTTGCCTCTTTGCGGGTGATACCAAAATCTGCAATAGAGTAGACACCCAGGAAGGTGTAGATAACATGAGAAGGGATCTAGCTAAGCTTGAAGAATGGTCTAGAATTTGGCAGCTGGGATTTAATGTTAAAAAATGTAAGGTCATGCATTTGGGCTGCAGCAATCCAAGGGAGCAATACAGTATAGGAGGTGAAGTACTTTTGTCCACTAAAGAAGAGCGGGACCTAGGCGTGGTTGTGTCTGATGATCTTAAAGTAGCTAAACAGGTAGAAAAGGCGACGGCAAAAGCTAGAAGGATGCTTGGGTGCATACGGAGAGGAATGGCTAGCAGAAAAAAGGAGGTGATAATGCCTCTGTATAAGTCTTTGGTGCGACCTCATTTGGAGTATGGTGTGCAATTCTGGAGACCGCACCTTCAAAAGGATGTGAACAGTATGGAGTCGGTGCAGAGGGTGGCTACTAAAATGATTAGTGGGCTTCATTATAAAGCATATGAGGACAGACTTAAGGATCTTAATATGTACACCTTAGAGGAAAGGCGGGATAGAGGTGATATGATTGAGATGTTTAAATACCTCCGTGGCATAAATGTTCAGGGAGAGAGCCTCTTTCAATTGAAAGCAAGTTCTGCTACGAGGGGACATGGGATGAGGGTGAAGGGAGATAGATTCAGGAGTGATATGCGGAAATATTTCTTTACAGAAAGAGTAGTGGATCCATGGAATAATCTCCCAGTGGAGGTGGTAGAGATGAGGACAGTAACTGAATTCAAAAAAGCATTGGACCAACACAGAGGATCTCTAAAGGTAAAAAGTGGACTGTTGTAGTTGTTGTTATGGAAGGACAGACTAGATAGGCCATGTGGTCTTTTTCTGTCATCATCTTTCTATGTTTCTATGTGCACTAGGTGCAAGGAGCTCTTTGCTCTCAGGGAACGAGTCCGTTCTCTAGAGGCTAAAGTGGCAGACTTGGAAAACATAAGAAAGACAGATTGGTACATAGACGAGACCTACAGGGATATAGTCATGAAGTCCCACCTCCAGTCTGGCAGCATCCCTGTTGCCATGGAGGAGAGAGGTCACGTAACAGGAGAGCATCACCCTGGTGGGCAGGAAGTGATCCTGTAAATAGGACCTGTCCTCCAGGTGCTGTAAAACCCTCTTGCACCGAGGAAGTTTCTCCAGGACCATGTGCCCATGAGGGAAGGGTTAGGACAGCCATTATAGTTGGTGATTCGATCATTAGGCACGTAGATAGCTGGGTGGCTGGTGGACGTGAGGATCACCTGGTAAAATGCCTGCCTGGTGCGAAGGGAGCGGACCTCACGCGCCACCGAGATAAAGTCTTAGATAGTGCTGGGGAGGAGTCGGCTGTCTTGGTACATGTCGGTACCAATGACATAGGAAAATGTGGTAGGGAGGTTCTGGAGGCTAAATTTAGGCTTTTAGGTAGGAAGTTGAAATCCAGAACTTCCAGGGTAGCGTTCTCCGAAATGCTTCCCGTTCCACGTGCAGGACCCAAAAGGCAGGCAGAGCTCCAGAGTCTCAATGCGTGGATGAGACAATGGTGCAGAGATGAGGGGTTTGGATTTGTTAGGAACTGGGAAACATTCTGGGGAAAGGAGAGGCTCTTCCGAAGGGATGGGATTCACCTTAACCGGGATGGAACCAGGCTGCTGGCATTAACCTTTAAAAAGGAGATAGAGTAGCTTTTAAACTAGATAATAGGGGAAAGCTGACAGTCGCCCAAGAGCGGATGGTTCGGAAGAATGTATCCTTGAAGGATACTACCAAAAGCAGAGAGGTTCCAAAAAAGAGTAAAGTAGCCCAAATGCCCTCGAGTATGGAGCAGACAGAGCTTAAAGATCCCAAATTACCCATGTCTACCAATAGCCAAGTTCTAATGGATCTGCACTGGCTCCCAGTGGCCGCCCGCATCATCTACAAACTACTCATCATAACATTTAAACTCATCAATGGTATCGCGCCATCCTACCTCAATAACCTAATCACTATCCAACCTAGCAACAGGAGCAGGAGAACTATGAATCTCAACACCCTATGTATCCCGACCAGCATAAGATCTGTCAAGGCCGAAACAAGCAATAGGGCGTTCACATACTCAGCGCCAATCCAATGGAACCAACTACCGCATGAATTAAGGCTCACAAACAACCTGAACGAATTTAGACGAAAACTGAAAACCTATCTGTTCCAAACCCATTACAACTTGATCTAACTGCAATACCCTACCTCAACCAGATCTCCTCTGCCGCACTCGGCAGCATATAATCTAATAGTATAGTCTAATAGTATAACTTGTACACCGTGGCAACTAATTCCGTACAAATTGTATATAACCATGTATAGCCTGTACACCTTGGCAACTAATTCTGTACAAATTGTATATACGGGCCCCCCCCCCCCAATCTACTGAAATCAAATGTATACCTTGATCTGTGTGCTTTAATCAAATGTGTATCGTATCCAAATGCTTGTCCCGTGTTACGTAATCATTGACTAATCAAAATGTAAAACTGAAATCTCAATGTACCGTACAATACATTATGATTCTGTAAAGTAAACCGCTGCTGATCGTAGGAAGCAGCGGTATACAAGTGTTTACTAAATAATAAATAAATAAATAAATATGAATAAAATACAGTCTCTAAAATGCTTGTATGCAAATGCTACAAGTCTAAGAAATAAGATGGGAGAGTTAGAATATATAGCACTAAATGACAGGTTAGATATGATTGGAATATCAGAGACATGGTGGAAGGAGGACAACCAGTGGGACACTGTGATACCTGGGGACAAACTATATCGTAATGATAGAGCTGATCATATTGGTGGAGGGGTTGCGCTCTATGTTAGAGAGGGCATTGAGTCAGAAAGGATTAAAGTTTTGCAGGAAACAAAATTTGCTGTAGAATCTCTATGGATTGAAATTCCATGTAAAAAGGGGAAGGCGATGGCAGTGGGGGTGTACTATCGACCGCCTGGCCAGAATGAACAAATGGATGATGAAATGCTCAAAGAAATCAAGGAAGCTAACAAACGTTACAGCGCAGTAATAATAATGGGTGATTTCAATTACCCCGGTATCGACTGGGTCAGTGTCACGGCAGGACATGCTAGGGAGATAAAGTTCCTAGATGACATAAATGACTGCTTCTTGGAGCAGCTGGTTCATGAACCGACCAGAGGGGAAGCCATATTAGACCTAGTCCGTAGTGGAACACCAGATCTAGTGCAAGAGATAAGGGTGTTGGGGCCACTTGGCAATAGTGATCATAGTATGATCGCCTTTGATTTAATTAGTGGAGGAGGGATAGTAAGGAAATCCACAGTACTACCTTTTAACTTTCGAAAGGGAGACTATGATAAAGTGAGGAAAATAGTTAAGAAAAAACTAAAAGGAGCAGTTGCAAAGGTTAAAAATTTACATCAAGCTTGGGTGTTGTTGAAAAATACTATCTTGGAAGCCCAGACCAGCTGTATTCCACGCTTTAAGAAAAGTAGAAAGAAGTCCAAAAAACTGCCAGCATGGTTTAAAGGTGAGGTCAGAGAGGCTGTTGTTGCCAAAAAAGCATCTTTCAGGAAATGGAAAAAAAACCAAACGACGAAACCTGGAAACAGCACAAGCACTGGCAGGTCAAATGCAAGGCACTGATAAAGCAGGCAAAGGGAGAATTTGAGAAGAAGCTTGCTGCGGAAGCAAAAACGCGAAATAAAGATTTTTTTTCAAGTACATTCGTAGCAAAAACCCTGTGAGAGAGTCAGTTGGTCCATTAGATGGTAGAGGAGTTAAAGGGGCACTAAGAGGTGACAAGGCGATAGCGGAGAGACTGAATGAATTCTTTGCTTTGGTCTTTACTGAGGAAGATGTAGGGACTGAAGTGGTATTTAAGGGTGCGGAAGAATTGAAGGAAATATTGATACATCGGGAAGATGTATTACAACTATTAGATAAACTGAAGAGTATCAAATCACCTGAGCTGGATGGTATGCATTCAAGGCTGTTGAAAGAACTGAAATATGAGATTGCAGACCTGCTATTAGTAATCTATGAACTATCATTGAAGATTGGAGGATCGCCAATGTAACACCAATTTTTAAAAAGGGTTCCAGGGGTGATCCGGAAAATTACAGACCAGTGAGCCTGACGTCAGTAATGGGAAAAATGGTAGAAACCATCATAAAGAATAAAATTACTCAGCATGTAGATAGTCATGGCCTAATGGGAGACAGCCAACATGGCTTTAGACAAGGAAGATCTTGTTTTACTAATCTGTTATGTTTTTTTGAAGGTGTGAATAAACAGATGGACAAAGGTGAGTCGGTTGATATAGTGTATCTGGACTTTCAGAAAGCCTTTGACAAGGTCTCTCATCAGAGACCTTTGGCAAAACTAAAGAGTCATGGGATAGGAAGCAGTGTACTACTGTGGATCAGGAACTTCTTAAAAGATACAAAGCAGAGGATAGGGCTAAATGGCTAATTTTCCCAATGGAGAAAGGTGAGTAGTGGTGTACCCCAGGGATCTGTGCTGGGTCCGCTGCTTTTTGACATATTCATAAATGACCTGGAAAGTGGAATAACGAGTGAGGTTATCAAATTTGCAGATGACACAAAACTATTTAAAGTTGTTCAAACCCAAAAGGATTGTGGAAAATTGCAAGAGGATCTTGATAAATTGGAAGACTGGGCATCAAAATGGCAGATGAAATTTAATGTGGACAAGTGCAGAGTTATGCACCTAGGGAAGAACAACCCAAACTATGGTTACACGATGCAAGGTTCCACATTAGGAACCACCACCCAGGAAAAAATTTAGGCGTCATTGTGGATAACATGTTAAAATCCTCGGCCCAGTGGGCAGCGGCGGCCAAGAGAGCAAATAGAATGCTAGGTATCATAAGGAAAGGAATGGAAAATAAAACAAAAGATATTATAATGCCTCTATCGTTCCATGGTGAGACCGCACCTTGAATACTGTGTGCAATTCTGGTCGCCGTATCTTAAAAAGGATATAGCGATATTAGAAAAGGTTCAGAGAAGAGCCACCAAAATGGTAAAGAGGATGGAAGGATACTCCTATGAAGAAAGGCTAAGAAGGTTAGGGCTCTTTAACTTGGAAAAGAGACGGCTGAGGGGAGATATGATAGAAGTCTATAAATTAATGAAAGGAGTGGAACGGGTAAACGTAGATCGATTGTTTATGTTATCAGAATATAGAAAGACTAGGGGACATGCAATGAAGCTACAGAGTAAACTATTTAAGACTAATAAAAGAAAATAGTTTTTCACTCAACGTGTAATCAAACTCTGAAATTTGTTACCGGAGGATGTAGTAAAGGCTGTTAGTTTAGCTGGGTTTAAAAAAGGTTTGGACAAGTTCCTGGAGGAAAGGTCCATAAACCATTATTAAGAAGGGAACCAGGATGTCAATGCTTGACCCAGTACAAGCATTGCGGAACCTGTGTCTTTTGGGGAAACTGCTAGGTACGTATGACCTAGATTGGTCACTGTTGGAAACAGGATACTGGGCTTGATGGACCTTGGTCTGACCCAGTATGGCATATCTTATGTTCTTATGAGGGGGAGTAGCTGACCTCGTGACCTTTTCTTCCACTGCTAACTCCAGACTCCGATTCTTTCACCTTGCTACTCCTTATGCCCGAAACAAACTACCTGAATCTTTACGTAAGATTTCACCTCTCCCCCTTTTCATATCCATGCTAAAGGCTCACCTCTTTCAGGCCACGTTTGGATCTTAATCCTTTGTTCTCCTTCTGTCTCATTACCCTTCCCTACTGTACCCTTGTTCTCTTCTATTGTAGTCTGTCTTGATTAGATCGTAAGCTCTGATGAACAGGAACCATCTTTTATATTTGTCTGTACAGCGCTGCATATACCTTGTAGCGCTATATAAATGTTTAATAGTAGTAGTAGTAGTAGTCGTAATAGTAAATAAGGGGAGATCTCCCTCTTCTGGCTATTTTCGGTTAGTGTTTTACTTTCTTGTACATACTTTTTAGTACAGATGGTTTTATATGCATTTTTTATACATTTGCATTTACCTATACTCTTATAGCTTTAATGGTGGGTCTTAGCTATTGTCCTCTTTGTCTTACTGTTGGTTTGTTTATTTGTTTGTTTATTTATTTGTTTGTTTTGTAGACTACAGCTGTCATCAACAGCTGGATACAAGATATAGACAATACATTTTGTTCAGATATTGTATTTATTTTATTTGTTTCTTTATTAGAATTTTTATATCACTTTTTCCAGTAGATCAAAGGCGGTTTACATGGAATACAGTCAGTTACATATAACAGTACAAGTATGTACAATAAACATTAAACAAAAAATCAAAGGTGAACTATGTACAGTGATCAATATGCATAACTTTCATCACACATGAAGCAGTAAGAAATTAATAAAAACAGTAGGCAATGTCCTAGGGAGGTGAAGATCAGAGGTAGAGTGAAATAGGGGGGATAAGTGAAGTGATTTGATTTAAAATGTGGACTGAGAGGGGTCATTGTCAGGAGGTGACAGTGAGTTACCAAAGTGTTGTTTAAAAAGATGGGGTTTTATTTTTTTGCAGAAAGAGGTAAGGTCAGTACTTTCTCTTAGGTCAATTAGAAGGTCATTCCAGATTGTGGGCACGTAGTGAGAGAAGGCTCTATTATTTGTTGCTTTCTTGGATTTTCAGAAATCTGATGAGCTTTTTAGTTTGTTTTTGTTTTCCCATTTCGGTCGTGTTTCTTCGTATAGACTGATAAGGGAGGAGAAGTGTGGTGGAGCAATCTCTTTGAGGAGCTTGAATGTAGTTATTAATAATCTTGCAATGTATTCGACTTGGGATAGGGAGCCAGTGTAATTCGTATAAAACCGGTATAATGTGTTCTGATATGTTTGTATGAGAGACTATTCATGTAGCAGCATGTTAAGCAATTTGAAGTGGTCTTATGTTCTGTTTGGTTAACCCTTGTAATGCAGTATTACAATAGTCAAAGTGGGGCATAATTAATGCCTGAAATACTGATCTGAAATCGTGTGTAGGTAGATGAGGACGTAGATCTTTTAACAGTTTGAGTTTAAAGTAGATTTTCTTAGTTGTGTGTTTTATATGAGCCGACATGTTGAGTGTTTGGTCAAATATGACCCCAATGTATTTTGCTTTGTTTTTGATGGATATGTCTGTGTCATTAATTGTGATAGCTGGTGGAGGAGAGAAGTCCTGGTGTCTAGTGATGTATAGAGCTTCAGTTTTACTGAGTTAATGCGGACGTTGTGGGAGATGAGCCAATTTGTTGCTTCTCTGAAGCATTATATTATTTGTTGAGGAATGGAGTTTGTTATGTTAAATGGAAGATATAACATTATATCATCCGCATATATGTGGTATGATACTTTAAATTTTTTGAATATGATACAAATAGGCTGGAGATATAGGTTAAAAAGGAGAGAAGATAGGGCTGAACCTTGGGGGTAATCCTTGCTTTTGATTGTATTGTTTAGATGTGCAATGTCTGAAACCATCTAAGAGTTGTACCTTTTACACCAATCTGTTGTAGTCGGGAAATCATTAGGGTATGATTAATACTGTTAAAGGCGGCAGTGATATCTAAAAATATAAGAATAAATGCTTGTTGAGGGTTGTCTATTCCACATATTAGATTGTCAAATAAGGCAATTAATAGGGTTTTTATGCCATGAGATGAGCGGAAGCAATATTGATGTTCATCAAGGGGAGCGTGAGTGTCAATATGGTCCTGTAGTTAAATTTGGGCTATCTTTTCAATTACTTTGGCTAAGAAGGGGAGACTTCAAATTGGCCTATATGCTGATTGGTTGTTTATATCTAAAGACTTGCTTTTTAGGATGGACTGAATGATTGCATGTTTTAGTGAAGGGGACATGGAGCCTTGTTCGAGGGAGTAGTTAATGATTGGGAGTATGTTTGGGGAGAGCTCAGATTTAGTGGCCTTTATCCAGCTAACAGAATAAGTATCAAGATTAGACGTAGTGGTGTTTATTTTGAATATAATATTGTTGAGTTTATCTTTCTTAGTAAGGGAAAAGGTTGACCATGGAATGGTTGTAAGCATGGAAATCAGCTAGAGTTTGGGAGTCAATGGAGAGGTTTAAATGGTCATCATTAGAATGGTAGTGTGTAAGGGATTTTACAATTTGAAAAAGTTCACGGGGGCGGTTGTGTATTGTGCAGTCAGCCTACCATCCTCTTTGGTGGCCTAATCTACTGTGAATGGTGCCAAGCTGCCACCATCCTGCTGGACAGACCAGGTTGGTTTCCCCACCGCTCTGACCTTCCATCTTCCAGCCTGACAGACTTTGAGCGTCATCAGTATGACCAGGCATGTGGATGAGTGCTCTTGGTGCTAATAGTGCTGATGGATGCCAATCGCTTTGGTGATTATGTTGAGAGCAGTCTTGATGAGATTCTGATAATAGAGATTGGTAGGTTTGACATTCGGCTATCCATTGCTCAAACCCCTCTTCTCATGCAGAACATTGTCATTAATGTGTTCCCTCCTTCTTTACAGCCCTTATGTCACCACTGTCGGAGGAACATCCTTCAAGAATCCGTTCAAGGTGAACTACGAAGTAACAGATTATATCAGCGGCGGTGGATTCAGCAATGTCTTCCCTATGCCAGACTATCAGGTCAGTACAAGCCGTGGTCCTAGCTTTGCCTTCACGATTGTCGGTAATGTCTCTCTGGGCCAGACCACATCCAATTTCAGTTTGTAAGCTTCATTTACCAGTAAATAATGTGATGAATTACAAACTCTTTGTGGGAAACTAATAAAAACATTTCACTGCGTGTTATTTGTCTTTGATAGGAAGATGGCAGAGTTAGAATATATAGCACTAAATGACACTGTGATACCTGGGTAGAAACTGTATCGTAATGATAGAGCTGATCAAATTGGTGGAGGGGTTACGCTCTATGTCAGAGAGGGCATTGAGTCACAAAGGATTCAAGTTTTGCAGGAAACAAAATTTGCTGTAGAATCTCTATGGATTGAAATTCCATGTAAAAAGGGAAAGGCGATGGCAGTGGGGGTGTACTATCGACCACCTGGCCAGAATGAACAAATGGATGATGAAATGCTCAAAGAAATCAGGGAAGCTAACAAAAGTTACAGAACGGTAATAATAATGGGTGATTTCAATTACCCCGGTATTGACTGGGTCAGTGTCACAGCAGGACACGCTAGGGAGATAAAGTTTCTAAATGAAATAAATGACTGCTTCTTGGAGCAGCTGGTTCATGAACGAACCAGAGTGGAAGCCATTTTGGACTTAGCCCTTAGTGGAACACCAGATCTAGTGTGAGATAAGGGTGTTGGGGCCACTTGGCAATAGTGATCATAGCATGATTGCATTTGATTTAATTAATCAGGAGGGATGGTAAGGAAATCCACATTACTACCTTTTAACTTTCGAAAGGGAGACTATGATAAAATGGGGAAAATAGTTAAGCTTGGATGCTGTTTAAAAATATTATTTTGGAAGTCCAGACCAGCTGTATTCCACACTTTAAGAAAAGTGGAAGGAAGTTCAAAAAACTGCTAGCATGGTTTAAAGATGAGGTCAGAGAGGCTGTTGTTGCCAAAAAAGCATCTTTCAGGAAATGGAAAAAAAGCCAAATGACAAAAACTGGAAACAACACAAGCACTGGCAAGTTAAATGCAAGGCATTGAAAAAAGCAGGCAAAGAGAGAATTTGAGAAGAAACTTGCTGTGGAAGCAAAAACGCAAAATAAAGATCTTTTCAAGTACATTCGTAGCAAAAAACCTGTGAGAGAGTCAGTTGGAATAGATGATAGAGGGGTAAAAGGGGCAGTAAGAGGGGACAAGGCTATAGTGGAGAGACTGAATGAATTCTTTGCTTCCGTCTTTACTGAGGAAGATGTAGGGATGTTACCCATGACTGAAGTGGTATTTAAAGGTGATGCTGCAGAAGAATTGAAAGAAATATCGCTACACCGGGAAGATGTATTACAACTATTTGATAAACTGAAGAGTAGCAAATCACCTGGACCGGATGGTATACATCCAAAGGTGTTGAAAGAACTGCAAAATGAGATTGCAGACCTGCTATCTGCGAACTATTATTAAAATCTGCGAACTATCATTAAAATCATCTGTAATACCTGAAGACTGGAGGATCGCCAATGTAACGCCAATTTTTAAAAAGGGTTCCAGGGATGATCCGGGAAACTACAGACTGGTGAGCCTGATGTCAGTACCGGGAAAAATGTTAGAAACCATCATAAAGAACAAAATTACTCTTCATGTAGATAGTCATGGCTTATTGGGAGACAGCCAACATGGCTTTAGATAAAGAAGATCTTGTCTTACTAATCTGTTATGTTTTTTTTGAAGGTGTGAATAAACAGGTAGACAAAGGTGAGTCGGTTGATATAGTGTAGCTGGACTTTCAGAAAGCCTTTGACAAGGTCCCTCATTAGAGACGTTTGGCAAAACTAAAAAGCCATGGGATAGGAGGTGATATACTATTGTGGATCAGGAACTGGTTAAAAGATAGAATGCAGAGGATAGGGCTAAATGGCCAATTTTCCCAATGGAAAAAGGTGAATAGTGGAGTACCCCAGGGATCTGTGCTGGGTCCAATGGTATTTAACTTATTCATAAATGACCTGGAAAAGGGAATGAGTGAGGTTATTAAATTAGCAGATGACACAAAACTATTTAAAGTTGTTAAAACCCAAGAGGATTGTGGAAACTTGCAAGAGGATCTTGATAAATTAGAAGACTGGGCATCAAAATGGCAGATGAAATTTAATGTGGACAAGTGCAAAGTTATGCACCTAGGAAAGAAAAACCCAAACTATGGTTACACGATACATCGTGAATAACATGTAAAAACCCTCCGCCCAGTGTGCAGTGGCGGTCCAGAGAGCAAATAGAATGCTTGGTATCATAAGGAAAGGAATGGAAAATAAAACAAAGGATATTATAATGCCTCTGTATCATTCCATGGTGCCACTGCATCTTGAATATTGTGTGCAGTTCTGGTCACCGTATCTTAAAAAAGATATAGCATTATTAGAAAAGGTACAGAGAAGAGCCACCAAAATGGTAAATGGGATGGAAGAGAGGCTATAAAGAGAAGCTAAAAAAGTTAGGGCTCTTCAATCTGGAAAAGAGACGGCTGAGGGGAGATATGATAGAAGTGTATAAATTAATGAATGGAGTGGAACAGGTAAACGTAGATCGATTGTTTACATCATCAGAATATAGAAAGACTAGGGAACATGCAATGAAGCTACAAGGTAACCTTTTTAAGACTAATAAGAGAAAATATTTTTTCACTCAACGTGTAATCAAACTCTGGAATTTGTTACCGGAGGATGTAGTAAAAGCTGTTAGTGTAGCTGCCTTTAAAAAGGTTTGGAAACGTTCCTGGAGGAAAGGTCCATAAACCACTATTAAAAGGGACATGGGATATCACTGCTTGACCCAATACAAGCATTGAGGAACCTGTGTCTTTTGGGGAAACTGCTAAGTTCTTATGATGTAGATTGGCCACTGTTGGAAATAGGATACTGAACTTGTCTAAAGCCATGTTGTCTAAAGCCATGTTGGCTGTCTCCCATTAGGCCATGACTATATACATGCTGAGTAATTTTATTCTTTATGATGGTTACTACCATTTTTCCCAGTACTGACGTGAGGCTCACTGGTCTGTAGTTTCCTGGATCACCCATGGAACCCTTTTTAAAAATCGGTGTTACATTGGCAATCCTCCAATCTTCAGGTATTACAGATGATTTTAATGATAGTTCACAGATTACTAATAGCAGGTCTGCAATCTCATATTTCAGTTCTTTCAACACCCTTGGATGTATACCATCTGTCCAGGTGATTTGCTACTCTTCAGTTTATCTAATAGTTGTAATACATCTTCCCGATGTATCGATATTTCCTTCAATTCTTCTGCACCTTTAAATACCACTTCGGTCATGGGTAACATCCTTACATCTTCCTCAGTAAAGACCGAAGCAAAGAATTCATTCAGTCTCTCCGCTATCGCCTTGTCGCCTCTTAGTGCTCCTTTAACCCCTTTATCATCTAATGGACCAACTGACTCTCTCACAGGTTTTTTGCTATGAATGTTCTTGAAGAGGTCTTTACTTCGCGTTTTTGCTTCCGCAGCAAGCTTCTTCTCAAATTCTCCCTTTGCCTGCCTTATCAATGCCTTGCATTTGACTTGCCGGTGCTTGTGTTGTTTCCTGGTTTTGTCGTTTGGCTCTTTTTTCCATTTCCTGAAAGATGCTTTTTTGGCAACAACAGCCTCTCTGACCTCACCTTTAAACCATGCTGGCAGTTTTTTGGACTTCCTTCCACTTTTCTTAAAGTGTGGAATAAAGCTGGTTTGGGCTTCCAAGATAGTATTTTTCAACAAAGCCCAAGCTTGATTTAAGTCTTTAACTTTTGCAACTGCTCCTTTTAGTTTTTTCTTAACTATTTTCCTCATTTTATCATAGTCTCCCTTTCGAAAGTTAAAAGGTAGTACTGTTGATTTCCTTACTATCCCTCCTCCACTAATTAAATCAAAGGCGATCATGCTATGATCACTATTGCCATGTGGCCCCAACACCCTTATCTCTTGCACTAGATCTGGTGTTCCACTAAGGACTAGGTCTAATATGGCTTCCCCTCTGGTTGGTTCATGAACCAGCTGCTCCAAGAAGCAGTCATTTATTTCATCTAGGAACTTTATCTCCCTAGCATGTCCTGCCGTGACACTGACCCAGTCGATAACGGGGTAATTGAAATCACCCATTATTATTTCTGCGCTGTAACGTTTGTTAGCTTCCTTGATTTCTTTGAGCATTTCATCATCCATTTGTTCATTATGGCCAGGTGGTCGATAGTACACCCCCACTGCCATCGCCTTCCCCTTTTTACATGGAATTTCAATCCATAGAGATTCTACAGCAAATTTTGTTTCCTGCAAAACTTTAATCCTTTCTGACTCAATGCCCTCTCTAACATAAAGCGCAACTCCTCCAACAATTTGATCAGCTCTATCATTCCGATATAGTTGGTACGCAGGTATCACTGTGTCCCACTGGTTGTCCTCCTTCCACCATGTCTCTGATATTCCAATCATATCTAACCTCTCATTTAGTGCTATATATTCTAACTCTCCCACCTTATTTTTTAGACTTCTAGCATTTGCATACAAGCATTTTAGAGACTGTATTTTATTCATATTAATTTGGCTATTGGTAGACATGGATAATTTGGGATCTTTAAGCTCTATCTGCTCCACACTCGAGGGCATTTGGGCTACTTTACTCTTTTTTGGAACCTCTCTGCTTTTGGTAGTATCCTTCAAGGATACATTCTTCCGAACCATCCGCTCTTGGGCGACTGTCGGCTTTCCCCTATTATCTAGTTTAAAAGCTGCTCTATCTCCTTTTTAAAGGTTAATGCCAGCAGCCTGGTTCCATCCCGGTTAAGGTGAAGACCATCCCTTCGGAAGAGCCCCTCCTTTCCCCAGAATTTTCCCCAGTTCCTAACAAATCCAAACCCCTCATCTCTGCACCATTGTCTCATCCACGCATTGAGACTCCGGAGCTCTGCCTGCCTTTTGGGTCCTGCACGTGGAACGGAAAGCATTTCGGAGAACGCTACCCTGGAAGTTCTGGATTTCAACTTCCTACCTAAAAGCCTAAATTTAGCTTCCAGAACCTCCCTACCACATTTTCCTATGCCATTGGTACCGACATGTACCAAGACAGCAGACTCCTCCCCAGCACTATGTAAGACGTTATCTAGGTAGTGCTTGAGGTCCACTACTTTCGCACCAGGCAGGCATGTTACCAGGCGATCCTCACATTCACCAGCCATCCAGCCATCTACATGCCTAATGATTGAATCACCAACTATAACGGCTGTCCTAACCATTCCCTCATGGGCACATGGCCCTGGAGAAACTTCCTCGGGACAAGAGGGTTTTACATCACCTGGAGGACAGGTCCTAGTTACAGGATCACTTCCTGCCACACCAGGGTGATGCTCTCCTGTCATGTGATCTCTCTCCTCCATGGCAACAGGGATGCTGCTAGACTGGAGGTGGGACTTCAGGACTATATCCCTGTAGGTCTCGTCTATGTACCTCTCTGTCTTTCTTTTGTTTTCCAAGTCTTCTACTCTAGCCTCTAGAGAACGGACTCGTTCCTTGAGAGCAAAGAGCTCCTTGCACCTAGTGCACACGTAAGACCTCTCACCAACTGGGAGAAAATCATACATGTGACACTCAATGCAAAAGACTGGAAAGCCCCCATCTCGCTGCTGGACTGCTGTCTGCATCTTAGTTTTAAGTTTTGTTTAGATCTTTAAGTTCTTTACTTACTAAGGGTTGCTGTGGATATTTATACCAATAAAACTGTACCTAATGCGTTTAATATACCTTGTTCACCTGAAGCTTAATTAATCTCAGGTCCTTAGTGTATGACTGATTTGGGTAACGAGCTTCACCTGAGAGTATCTCCTGTCTTTTAAGATGTGTAAGTACCTATAAAGCTACGATTATCCCAGGGATGGGTGGGTGTGGGGAGGGAGGGAGGGACAAGGAAGATCTTGTCTAACTAATCTGTTATGTTTTTTTGAAGGTGTGAATAAACAGGTGGACAAAGGTGAGTCGGTTGATATAGTGTATCTGGACTTTCAGAAAGCCTTTGACAAGGTCCCTCATCAGAGACTTTTGGCAAAACTAAAGAGTCATGGGATAGGAGGCAGTGTACTACTGTGAATGTGGAACTGGTTAAAAGATAGAAAGCAGAGGGTTGGGCTAAATGGCCAATTTTCCCAATGGAGAAAGGTGAATAGTGGTTTACCCCAGGGATCTGTGCTGGGTCCGCTGCTTTTTGACATATTCATAAATGACCTGGAAAGTGGAATAACGAGTGAGGTTATCAAATTTGCAGATGACACAAAACTATTTAAAGTTGTTCAAACCCAAGAGGATTGTGGAAAATTGCAAGAGGATCTTGATAAATTGGAAGACTGGGCATCAAAATGGCAGAGGAAATTTAATGTGGACAAGTGCAAAGTTATGCACCTAGGGAAGAACAACCCAAACTATGGTTACACAATGCAAGGTTCCACATTAGGAACCACCACCCAGGAAAAAGATTTAGGCGTCATTGTGGATAACATGTTAAAACCCTCGGCCCAGTGTGCAGCGGCGGCCAAGAGAGCAAATAGAATGCTAGGTATCATAAGGAAAGAAATGGAAAATAAAACAAAAGATATTATAATGCCTCTATATCGTTCCATGGTGAGACCGCACCTTGAATATTGTGTGCAATTCTGGTCGCCGTATCTTAAAAAGGATATAGCGTTATTAGAAAAGGTTCAGAGAAGAGCCACCAAAATGGTAAAGGGGATGGAAGGATACTCCTATGAAGAAAGGCTAAAAAGGTTAGGGCTCTTTAACCTGGAAAAGAGACGGCTGAGGGGAGATATGATAGAAGTCTATAAATTAATGAACGGAGTGGAACGGGTAAACGTAGATCGATTGTTTACGTTATCAGAATATAGAAAGACTAGGGGACATGCAATGAAGCTACAGGGTAAACTATTTAAGACTAATAAAAGAAAATATTTTTTCACTCAACGTGTATTCAAACTCTGGACTTTGTTACCGGAGGATGTAGTAAAGGCTGTTAGTGTAGCTGGGTTTAAAAAAGGTTTGGACAAGTTCCTGGAGGAAAGGTCCATAAACCATTATTAAGAAGGGGTCCAGGATATCAATGCTTGACCCAGTACAAGCATTGCGGAACCTTTGTCTTTTGGGGAAACTGCTAGGTACGTATGACCTAGATTGGCCACTGTTGGAAACAGGATACTGGGCTTGATGGACTTTGGTCTGACCCAGTATGGCATATCTTGTGTTATTATGTTCTTGATGGACCTTGGTCTGACCAGTATGGCATATCTTATGTTCTTATGTTCAGATAGAGTAATTTGTGAACTCATTGAGAGGAGGGGTGTCATTGAATGAGTGATCCACTCCCCAAAGCCCCACTAAATACAACAGGCTTTAAGGGAGATGTTGACCCAGACAGAACAGACCCTCCAATCCCACCCAACACAGAGGATACTGGAGATACGACCCTCACAGTGGAAGCAGACATAGAGAGATTAACTCTCAGTCCCTGATTGCCATTGAGGTAGCTGGATTACATCCATTTCCCGATGGAGTAGAAACCAAACCAGTAGCAATCTGACTCACTGCTGGATCAGTAGGCGGTGAGCATGATTCTGGGCATAATAAAGGCAGCTCAGAGCTAATGGGGCTCAAGACTAGAGGATGTCCAGGGCCCTCCCCACCCTTGCCCTGTAAAAGAACATAGATGTCCATCGGGCAACAGTCACAGCTTGAGTACCCCAGGAACATCTTTAGGTTTTGCCTTTCTATTCCCCATCACTATGGCAAACCCATAAGTGTACCTGTACTGGTTATATCTTCACCAAGCTTCTCTCGGCTTCACAGATGGCTCCAAAGGGGTGCCAAAAAGGGAATTGAAGCCACTTGACCAGAAGTATCAGCAAAACCTGACTCTCGACGTCCTCTGAAGGCCAATGTAAGAAGTAGCATAGGGTCCAAGCAAACCTCAGTTCAGCTCTCTCCATGCTCCTCAGTGCAGATGGAACAGCCTCTCCACTCCACCGTGGCTCATGCTGGAATTTAAGCCGTGGGAACAGAGGTATCAGCGAAGCCCAGCTCTCGATATCCACCGAAGGCCAATACAAGAAGTAGCGCAGGGTCCAAGCAAACCTCAGTACAGTTCTCTCCAGGCTTCTCAGTGCAGAAGGAACAGCGTCTCCCCTCTACCACGGCCTATGCTGGAATTTAAGCTGCAGGACCGGAACTATCAGCGACGCCTGGCTCTCGACATCCCCCGAAGGCCAATGCAAGAAGTAGCGCAGGGTCCAAGCAAGCCTCAGCACAGCTCTCTCCAGGCTCATCAGTGCAGATGGAAGTCTCTCCAACCCATTGCTTTTTAAGATATTCATAAATGGCCTGGGAATAAGAATAATGAATGAAGTGATCAAATTTGCAGATGACACAAAATTATTCAAAGTTGTTAAAACACGAGAGGATTGTGAAAATTGTGAGAGGACCTTGATAAATTGGAAGACAGGGCATCCAAACGGCAGATGAAATTTAATGTGGACAAGTGCAAAGTTGTACATCTAGGAAAGAACAACCCAAACTATGGTTACATGATGCAAGGTTCTACATTAGGAACCACCACCCAGGAAAAAGATTTAGGCATCATCATGGATAATACATTGAAACCCTCCACCCAGTGTGCTCGGCAACCAAGAAAGCAAATAGAATGCTAGGAATCATAAGGAAAGGAATGGAGAATAAAACCAAGGATATTATAATGTGTCTGTATTGTTCCATAGTGGGACCACACCTTGAATATTGTTTGCAATTCTAGGCGCCATATATTAAAAAGGATATAGCATTACTAGAAAAGGTACAGAGAAGAGCCACCAAAATGGTAAAGGGCATGGCCCTATGAGGAAAGGCTTAAAAGGTTAGGGCTCTTCAACTTGGAAAAGAGACGGCTGAGGAGAAATATGATAAAAGTCTATAAATTAATGAATGGAGTGGAACGGGTAAACATAGATTGGTTGTTTATGCCATCAGAAAGTAGAAAGACTAGGGAACATGCAATGAAGCTACAATGTAACCCATTTAAGACTAGTAAGAGAAAATATTTTTTCACTCAACACGTTATCCACGTAATCAAACTCTGGAATTTGTTACCGGAGGATGTAGTAAAAGCTGTTAATGTAGCTGGGTTTAAAAAAGGTTTGGACAAGTTCCTGGAGGAAAGGTCAATAAAACATTATTAAAGAGGACCCGGGAAATCCACTGCTTATCCTAAGTGGAGGAGTAGCCTAATGGTTTAAGCACTGGCTTGGTA
This sequence comes from Ichthyophis bannanicus, assembly GCA_033557465.1. Lineage (NCBI taxonomy): Eukaryota > Metazoa > Chordata > Amphibia > Gymnophiona > Ichthyophiidae > Ichthyophis > Ichthyophis bannanicus. Next base: position 18,137,625 of record CM066035.1, read on the forward strand.
ACCAAGAGGCTAGGATTCCACTCCCACCCACACGCCTTGTGACCTTGGGCAAGTCACTTACCTCTTCATTGCCTCAGAAGAAAGGCCTGGCAATATACTTCTGGTCATACTGCCAAGAAAATCCAGGAGTAGGCATTGACTCAAAGGCACACAGACTACCCCAGGACAAGCATTGTGGAATCTGTGTAGCTTTCAGGATCCTGCCAAGTACTTGTGACCTGAGTGGCCACTGATGGAAACAGAATACTGGGCTTGATGGACCTGTATGGCATTTCTTATGTTCTTATGTAATTTGTGGTGGACTGCTGACAACTGTTGGCGCTGTGTGGGGGTTTCTTGCTGTTTTCTGCATGAGCTAGAAGCATTTTTAATATTGTGGGCCTGGCGGTTGTGTGGTCTTTGCGTGCATTTCATACCAGCGGCTGCAACACGCGTTCCTACCCTAGCACCTATTCAACTGCCCTAGAGACTCCAGAAGAGGGGGGTGGAGTCCTTATACTGGCCAAGTCAAAACTAAATTGCATTTGCTAGCATATGCACCAACTGCGATGGCTTTCACTTGATCAAAATTGAAAACAAAAGTGTAGCAATCTGCCTTCTCTATAGGCCACCTACCAACAACAACCACAACCTCACCTCCATACTCGAATCAGCATGCATCTCCTCAACTAAGAAATCACACATTATACTTGGTAATTTTAACCTCACATTTCTCCCTACAAAGCAATCCTCAGCCTTCCTTGACCTGATGGAAGAGATGGCTTCACCCAAATAATGAATCAACCCACGCAGATCAAGGGCAACACCCTTGATTTGATTTTCACACTAAAACCCAGACTCACTGGCCCAAGACCAATCAGGACCGAAGAAGCAGACTTTTAAATTCGGAGTGCCATTGAGCACAAAGGCAGAGCATCCGACCATCCAGCACCCCTGACCGATGTCGGGCGAGGGAGCAGGAAGGCAAACCCCTCCCTGCTCGCTGGCCCAAGACCAATCAGGGCTAAAGAAGCAGACTTTTAAATTCGTAGCACAATTGGGTGCGCCCATGCCTGAGGGCCTTTTGGCGTGGCCCTTAGGCATGGAACTAAGGCGGCCAAGCTACATCAGAAAATACGCCAATCAATACAAATTACCCCAAGATTCACACGAATCCAGCAAACCATTGAACTGTATGTGCACAAGGGACTTCGGTAACTATCCCGCCTTTACATCTTTTGACTGTACAGCTCTTTATTGCCAAATATTAAATTCTACAACCTAAGTAATAAAGCCAATCATTATCAGTGCAAATCTGTGCTAATTAATTGTAACAGCATGTAACCTGTCTGTAACTGCAGCTCCTAATCACACATCCCATCTCCTATAAATGCTCTATGACTACGTGTGATTCAAACTTTAATCATCAACACCAGTGTAGCCTTGCTTTCCCCACTAAATAAATACCCCCACTCACTACTGATAGCATTACTATCCAGCAAGAACACATAAATAAAACAACCTCACCCACAACATAACATGAAATTGACAAATCCAGCCACATCAAGATCTACACACAATCTAGTCAACCCCCACTCCATATAAAAAAAAAATAATAATAATAATGGAAGAGCTTCTAACTATCCTACTCTTCTTACTACTAGCTACCATCTTAATAAAGCCATCAGATGCTACATGCACATGGAATAACCCAATCCCAATCCTCTACAGACCCAGACAACAACTTGCACTCCAATCATGATATCCCAACTATCAGCGGAGACAACATCACCTTATACACCTTAACACGGTTCCAGTTTAAACTCACTTTGTTTAATTTACGATATTTTAAGATGTTCTATGTAAAATTAAGATGTTCTATGTAAAACAAACTTCGCTTTGTTGACTGTTGTTATTTGTACACCGCAACTGATCTCTGGAAGATGCGGTATAAAAATGAGTGTTAAATAAATAAAATAAAATAAAATAAAATAAATACAAATACAAACAAATGAGTCTACACAGGCACTCTCGCAACCTGAACTTCAAACCATAACAATCAAATGCTCCCTAATAAATGCGTGCTCTATCTGCAACAAAATACACACCATATTAGAATGCATCCAAGACAACAAAGTAGAAATCATGTGTGTTTTACAGAATCATGGCTGACTGTTGCAGACAACATACTTCTAAACCAACTCACTCCTGCAACCATGGACTTCCACCATTGTCCCAGAACTCAATGCAGAGGCAGAGGAACCCTCATCCTCTCCAACAAGCAACTAAACCTGAAGATCACAGACACCCTGTCAACTCCCACACTAAACTCTATAACCCTAGAAAACAAGAACATAATGATAACCCTAATATATAGAGCCCCATCCTGTGATCCCAATGACCTCTCTCATATAACTGAGCTTGCCACAAGGTACTCTAACAAGGCTAGGAGACTTCAACTTGAACTACCTAGCCTCTACACAAGCTGCATCATTCCTCAACACCTTAAACTCCATGGACTTCACACAAATCATCGATACCCAAACACATGACAGTGGAAACACCCTTGACCTAGTGTTCGTCCCTTCCAACCTCCATTATCACATCAAATACATATCCCCAGTACCCCGGTCCGACCATCATATGATCACCTTCAATTTACCTATCAACTCAACTCAGCCAAGACACAACTGCTCAAATAACCCACGACATTTCAAAAGAATTCAATAAAGACACCCTCCTCAAGCAAATCTTTCCAACCCTAGACAACAAGTCTACAGATCTCCCAGCACTTATATCTAACTGGAATGGCACTATCTCACCAGCAGCCCTTGCATCACCCAAGAATAACACATCTCATAGAAACAATAAAGCCCCCTGGTGCTCCTCCGATATAAGACGAGCCAAACTCACATTACAAAGACTGGAACATAAATGGAGAAGAACTAAATATCAGACAGATAGACAAGAGTACAGAGCAAAGCAACAAGAATACAACAAATTGATACTGGACCACAAAAGATAACATCATACAAACATCAAAATGAAGTCACTCAACCGTCCTAGTTCTTCTCAGAGGTTTTGCCTGCCTGCTCTACAAATTACTGGTCGCCTCTGGGCCGCAGTTCTGTGCAGGGTTTCCGGTCCCCTTGTGATAAGCATTTGGTTCCTAGGCAGACCACGATGCCTTCCCTGGATGGAGCTTTGTTTAGCTGAGGGGCTCCTCCACGTCCTACCCCTCCTCCACGTCCTGTGCCTATGTTGTCTTCCACAGTATCTGGGACTCCACCCAGTGAAGCTAGGATTGGTAACCAGGTACTGATTCCCAAGCCTGTAGCCTTACCAGAGCCTTTGAATTTAGCTGTGTCTTCTCCTGTGGATGATATTACTCTTAAAGATTTATGAACTGCGATCTCAGTTATTGATACTAAATTATCCACTACTGTGGTTTCATTATGTGAATATAGCTCGGCTATGGTAGACAAAGTTACAGAACTGGATTCTAGTTATGTTTCATTGCATAATTCCTTGTCCAAGATGGAAGTTCTTTAATACTATTCAGGTGACTTCCATTAAGGACTCTTTGGGGTATGTTTACTAAGCAGTCTTAACGTGCAGCTGGCGTTAGTGTGCAGGATGCCATATAAGGTAGTGGGCGTTCCAGTCTTAAGGTAGCATTTAGGGTTATCGTGCAATAAGGTACGTTTTCGTGCGTTAGAGGGAGCCGTGGCACGTTAATGCACGTTAGCCTTAATTAGGTGCGCTGACCCACAAACACAGCAACAGAGGTGTAACACAATGGTTAATACATTCATGAGTTTGATCCTACAGTGGGCTTGATGAGTAGGGCTGTCTGAGACATTACCCTTTACTTTAAATCAGTGCTGTCTGAGGCATTTTCTTTTTCAATTTAAATTAGTGCTGCCAGCAAACACACCCTCACAGTGCCGTAACCTAAGGTGCCGCTTAAGGCGCCCTATAAGGCACTCCAGAGGGCACATTATAAAGTGCACTGTCCGCCAAGGCACCTTATAATGTTCCCTATAGGGCGCCTAATAAGGTGCCTTATAGGGCGCTTTATAGGGTGCCTTGTAGAGCGCTTCTTAAGGCTACAGCACTGTGAGGGTGTTTTTGCTGACAGCACTAATTTAAATTAAAAAAGAAAATGCCTCAGACAGCCCTATCAAATAACCCCACTGTGGGATCAAACCCATGACCTCTGGCTCTACAGGCAGTGAAGTAACCAGTGGGCTACAGCTACTAACAAACCCCTGGCTGGCTACAGAAGGACTGCAGGTCACCACACAAACTGTCTGCTGTGGTTACCAGGATAGGGTTAACCCACCCGTACCCATGATGCACTGCATATGCAAATCAGCAGTCTACAGATGATCACAAGATGGGGTATGCACCCCCACAGCACCTCGGCCTGGTAGGGGGAACGGACCATGTGCACCCCACAGATCTCAGCCTGGTAGGGGGTACTGAACGTGTGTGTTACGGGCACAGAGAAGCTACAGACCGTCACATTGTGTGGGTACTGTGCTCACCCTGAGGGTGAGCTGGGGCACCCAGCACCAGGTCCACAGCACCCTTCATGGCTGAAATACGCCATGCTGCAGGTCCCCATCAGTGCTAGTGTGTGTGATAGGTAGTTCCTGCAGACACACCTAGGATACATCTGTGTCCATCTGTATTTCTCAGTCATGTCTAGCCCTTATGGGCTATGATGCACCCAGAATAGTGCATATCCTGTGTTGGTGCCATGGTCACATGATGTAGGTGAAGGGGGGTTTTTGTACCCATAGGCGGATTATGTACCACCACCCAACCCACCCTCTGTGGCTCAGGGTGGGAAACAGGATCTCCCACCAACAGATCCACATTCTACCTCCCTGCAATGGTGGCAGTAGAGGGGACCATCAGCCCCAGTCCTGCTGGGGAACAGACACCCTACAGGGCAGTCAATGCAGATCTGTACACATCCATAAAGCAATAGCAGACAGACAGTAGGCCTGGAAATGCTCAGCTGCCCCCCACCACTATCTGACATTCTCCAGCAGCAAGCCTCCAGCCGCTGCACCCTGCAAGGCATTCCAGCCAGACACATACTAGCTGCAGACAGTCTGCTAGCTAGTCCATAGTGCATGTTCCTGGAGGAGATGCATGTACCCAGAACTGGGATGTCAGCATACACACCAAGCAGATAAGTCAGTGATTGGGCCCCAAAAGAGAACCCATAAATATCACATGAGAGAAATACTATATAGCACTATGGGGGAACCTAGCCATGCCGTGGTCACTGCTCAGTCAGGGTGAGAGTGATCTCCCAGCAGGACATGCTATGGCCACCCTGTCCGTGCAGGTGGTGGCCGGGCACTACAATGTCTGAGCCATTGCCCTATGCCCTGTGCATATGCATCCTGGCCAGGCCACCCTGCCCGGGCTATACCCATGGTACCTTGTTCCTCATTATGCACATTGGCAGGCTGACACTGGCAACAGTGCAAGCAGTGTGGGCTGTGTAAGGTGTTGGCAGCCACCACACACTGGATAGACAGACACACACTCCCACACCTATGCCAGCATTGTGCAACTATAGAGGCTTTTGGCAGCCCTGGCCACCGCACCAGTCCTGGGCACAGTGCAGGCATGGCTATGGTACGCAATACTGTTAGGGTCACTCCCCAGGGTGGTGAACACTGTCAGACACCAGACCTGAAACACACTCCACAGACATCAGAGAGGTTGCTATGATACAGCTCAATGAACAGATTGTGCTTAACCTAGGGATTGCTATCTGCCAGTAATCTTAGTAACCTTTTGATATATGTGTAACATATTCCCAGGTTTAGGGCAGCATTGCTAAGGTATGCAAGTGCTAGTATTGGGAGATGCTGCTGCACGCAGGGCCCAACATCCTGCCTCTCCAGGTGGCTTTGGATAATGGAGCCTGTGGGTGCGGGTGTTTCTGCCCCTGTTGGCCGCTGCTCTAGGGCAGAGGTGCCCAACTCCAGTCCTGGTGGGCCAAACACTGTTCGGGTTTTCATGCTGTCCCTAATGAATATGCATGAGATACATCTGCATACAATGGGGGTGGCGCATAGAAATGCAGCACAGGCATCTTTATTAGGGACAGCATGAAACCTGAATGGAGTTTGTTCCTCTAGGACTGCATTTGGGAAACTCTGCTCTAGGTATTGCACATGTCTATGGTGTCTGTGCTCTGTAGGGTAAAATATAGGCATTTCAGGCATGTTTATGTTATCTGCAATAAAGGTTCCCGCTTTATTACCACGGTTTAGTACTGGGTAAAATATGGGGGCGGGTTGGCGGGAGCCACAGCTGGGACTTGAACCTGTGACCTTATGCTCCTGAACACACTGGTTGTGCGTACTGCATCACACAGACAGTTCATTCCCTGGGGATACCATGACTGTTCGTCAGACAGGGCCTGTCTGTTGCAGTGCATGGCACCCACCTAAACAGGGCTAGGCCATGGTCTGCTGTGGGCAGCTGCCACTGCCCCCTCCACCACCAGTACCACTCTGTTGCCATGCTGACATGCCCTTCTGCTGGTGGTGCTGGTGATGCGCAGTCTCAGGTCATCCAGTGTGCCGGTAGGCGGCTGCCTATGGTGTGGGTTCTGGGGTAGGGGTGCCTGCATAGACGTCCACACTTCCCCCTAGCACCACCTGCCAATGTTCTGTGCCCTTGGGGGTACCTGCTGGGTACTGTCCCCTGTAACACTGTGGGGAACACACCTGTGCCCATGTTGGGCCCTCATCAGCTGCTGTCTGGCTGCTCTACTGTTTCAGCATTCCTATGGGCCACCTAGGCATCACCCTGGTCCGCACTGTGGCCCAGCTGCACCACAGCATGTGCCGCCTGCAGCCCTCTGTATCCCCTTTTCCAGCATCTGTCCAGTTGCCCATTCCGACATGCCCGCCCTGCTGTTGTGGAACATGTGCACGCCATAGGAAACCTGTCCAATGGAAAGGGAAAACCCTGATCAGCGCTATTTCACTGTGGCATCATTCACCTTGTATGGGGACAGAGCATAGCCCCTTCCAAAATTGATATCCTTTTTGTGGAGCTTTCCCGGTAGTGTTTTTTGATGTTTCCCATTAATATCACTATTGCCCAGCTTGGTTATGTTTTTTTTCCAGTTTGTTCAGGTCATTTTCAATGTTTATTTGCCCTTTTGTTCCGTGCACATGTATCACACTTATCACTTTTGGTAGGTTTCCCTGGCTTTGCTGTACATTGCTGACGGAAATGGTTTCTCTTCCCTTTAAATCTGCTCTAACGCGAGGGTTTCACTCGCATTAGTTTTCAGCCCAGGAATCCACAGCGTTAGTGTGCAGGGAGCCTCTCCCCTCCCACTCTCTGCCCATTGACCCTCTCTCTCCGCCCCTGGGGAGCCTTCCTCCGCCCTCCGGGAGCCTTTCTCCGCCTTCAGCGCTCGTTTGCGCCGCTGCATGCGTTAATGCACGATAAGGCGCCCTTATCGCCCGGTAAAGCACCATTATCACACGATAAGGCACCTTATCGTGCGATAACGTGACAGCAGCGTAAATAGTGCCCTTTAGTAAACATACCCCTTTGTTGGTTCAGACCCGAATGGAGGCATTAGAAAATGCCTCTCTGGCGCGGAACCTGTGTTTTTTTAATTTTCCGGTGACGCGGTTGCTTTCACCGGAGATTTTGCTTGCTAAGTATTTTTCTGAGGTCTTAAAGTAACCTGATCCTATAGATATAACTCATGTATTATGTACCTTCTGAGGTTCAGATCTCTGTGGAGGAGGAGGGGAGGTTTGACACCCTCCGCTTTTCAGATAGTCCGAACCTGACTCAATTTTTGGAAGATTCTACAGATATTATTGTAAAACATAACACTTTATTGGTAACGTTTCCTGCTGAACAGTGAAACTTAAGATATTAGAGTTGTTTTTTAAATATAAAGATGTTCCTTTTTGTGGACAAAAATTGAATGTTTTTCCTGATGTGACCCGTTCTACACAGGCTCGCCGTAAGCTGTTTTTATCTTTGAAGCCATGAGTTGTTGCCCTTGGGGCAAGTTTCTTCCTGCGGTTTCCTTGAAGATGCATGATTACTCTCCAAGGGCAGGTTTATGTTTTTCTTGATCCATCTCACTTGGAGAAGTTTTTGGAAGACAAGCAGGGCTAGTGGGGGCATTTAGGGTATGTAAATGTTTATCCGCTTGAGGTAGCTTTGCTGGATTTCCTTATATAAATTTGAAAACTATGATCTTTTTGGCTCAATCTTCATAATGGGGGTTAAGTTTTATGACACCATGTCTTGATTGCTTTTATTCAATTTACCTGCTTTTGTGTATTGGTGTCTTTTTTCTTGTTTATGTGGATGTCAAATTTAAAAAAAAAAGAAAGAAGGAACTCCGCAAGATTGAAAAAAGATGGAGAGTGAGAAGAACCCCTCAAAACAAAGATCTTTACATCACAACACTAAATATCGACAAGGAAACCATTCTCAGAGTAAAGAAGGTCTACCACACAAAAACACTAAACAAAGCTATAAATCGCCCCAGAGAGCTATTTAAAATAGTAAAATCCCTAACCAAAATGCATTAGAACACCACGTCTACCATACCAATCAACCCTCAGATTATGGCAAACCACCTAGCAGTAAAACTAAAAAATAAAAATCCTACATCAACCCCCTCCCACAATGAATCACGATAAATGGCAAACATTCCATCTCGTCAATGAGAAAGAACTACTAGCAACAATTACCAAAATCAACACCACCACGTCTCACCCGGATCCATATCCGGTTGCATAGATAAAAGCAACAAACAGAACTAGCACCTATAATCATGGAAATTATCAACCAATCCCTCACTTCAGGAACGCTGTCTAACCCACTCAAACTATCTATCATTCATCTCATACATATAGAAATCCTTTTAAATAAATTAAATAAATAAATACTCAAAAGCAGATCCCTTAATAAAGATGACCCAACATCCTACAGACCGATTGCCAGCATTCCATTTCTAGCAAAAATCATAGAAAAAACTGTCCTAATCCAGTTGCAGGATTTTATCGACAGTAATGCCCTTCTCGATGAACACCAGTATGGGTTCTACCCCTATCATGGTGTGGAAACTTTGCTTTTGGTTCTATTCGATACCCTCATCTGTGGCATAGATAATACAAACCAAGCATTTATTCTGGTATTTTTGGACGTCTCCTCTGCTTTTGATAATGTAGATCACAACATCCTCTTAACAAGACTTACTCAACTAGGTATAACTGGAACAACCTTCAAATGGCTTCAATCATACTTGTCCAACTACTATCAATATGTGAAAATTGACCAAGAATCCTCCGCCACATTCCCCCAAGAACAAGGACTCCCACAAGGCTCCTCCTCTCTGACCTCCTGTTTAACATATATCTGCAACCACTATGTTCGATTTTCAAAAAGTACAATATAAGATATCACATCTACGTTGATGATATTATGGTATACTCACCAATAGACAAAAAAAACCCTCATATTCCAACATCATTAACTGCATAGCTGAGGCAGAAGCTTGGCTAAACAAAAACAATCTCCACATACATTTAAAAAAAACAGAGATCCTATTCATAACTAGAAACCAAAGCTTTACCCCACCCTCTACATGTAAACTCCACAGCACAACCCTTCCAGTTAAAGATGAGGTCAAATATTTAGGCATCACAATAGATAAATCACTCACAATGACAACTCATATAAAACAAACGGCAAGAACAATATTTCACAAACTAAAAACAATCCAACACCTCAGACCCCTCCAAGAAGTCAATGATTTCCGTACAATAGTCCAAGCCCTAATCACTCCTCACCTGGACTATTATAATAGCATACTACAAGATGTGCCCAAAAAGAGCCTCCACACACTCCAATTAGCTCAGAATGTTACTGCAAGGATCATAACCAAATCAAGACTGACAGATCACATTTCCCCCATACTCTACAGCCTACACTGGCTCCCGATTGCTAGCAGGATAAAATATAAAACCATAGTCACCACATTCAAACTAATCAATAACATCTCCCCATCTTTTCTCTCAACCAAAATACAGATCCAACCAGAAGGCAGAAACAGAAGAAAAAATAATTTAAACCGACTAACAATACCCGCTTCAATCCGCAGAACCAAACAAGCGACCAGCCTTCTCCTATTCAGCCCCCACCCTCTGGAATTCCTTACCAGACCCCATCAGAGCGATAAAAGACTTACAAACATTCAGAAAAGAGCTAAAAACTCATCTGTTTTCTGAATACTACAATAACTCACTCAACCCACCAGCTTAACCCCCTTTATCCGTTCAACCCTAACTTCCCCCTCTTTCTCTTCTCCTCTCCCCCTTGATCTATGTATAAGTTGCTGCAACCTTCATGTAAATAGTTACAAGTGTCCAACACCCACCTCTCTTTCTTTATGGATATAGTGGGTACGTAAATAGTTCATTGTAACATAGTTCAAAACATTGTTCATTGTAACTGTTACCTGTTCAATGTAAACAGCCCCTTATCATTGGAAGGGGCAGTATAGGAAAACTGTTCAAATAAATAAAATAAATAAATAAAAATGTATGTTGCAATAAAAGTTCAGTAAATGTGAGACTTGGGGCCTTCGCGGCCTTATTGCCCGCTGTTGTCATACTTGCCTTAACACTGTCTTCTTCCAGGAAAATTTGTTTGGCCTGTGGCAAGCAAAATGTCTCATCTCCGGCTTCTGAACTGTGCCCTTCTTGCATTGCTATTTACGAGTCATCCCTGGAGTGCCTATTCCCCCCTCCTCCTCTTTCAGCCGGGGGATGCTCTTAGTCCAATCTTGCCTGCCTCAGGGCAGGAGATGGCAGATGGCACTACAGATAAGGATACCAGCCAGCCGGAGGCTCTGGCAACCGTACTGTGGGCCTTTCTCTACATTCTAGATGACTGATGGTGACTATGGCCCCTAGCGTGTGAGGTCATTTTCACGAGGAGAGCTTCCAGAGTCCAGATTGTCCTCCCTAGCATTTTTTTCCTTTTACAGCAGGCCTGGTCATTCTGGCATGGAAATTCAGACCCTGCTGCCTCTGGTTTCCCCTGAGCGCAGTCTAATCAGGGGTAGGCTGAGAGTGGAAGCTCTGTTCAATTGATGGCTAAGCATCCCTGGCAAAGTATGCCCCCTGGAGATGGGGATCAGCTGGGATCTGTCTGAGATTTGGACCATGACTTGGATTGAGATGTATGATGTGGATGAAGAAGTACTCTTGCCTTCAGAGACTTGTGAGGAGGCTGATGTTATCCGCCTGTTCCAGGAGTAGGAACTGGAAGTACTGATCTCAGGTTCTTATCATCTTTGAGTTTGGCAGATGCTCTAGACATGGAGTAGGAACCGAAGAGACATCCACTCCTGCAGTGGGTGCAGAAATCCACTTCTGTCTCCCATTCCCAGAGGTGCTCAATGGTATGTTCCAGTCGGAGTAGGATTCTCCCAACTCCCTACCTAAGGGGCTAAGGGTGTATAAGAAAATGCATGCTCTCCCAGAGAGAAAGTGCATTGTGTGGTTTGATATTTCCAAGGTGGATGCACAGGTCATGGCGGTTACCAGATGGACCACCATTCCTGTGGAAGGCAGATTAGCCTTGAAAGATACTCTGGACTGAAAGGTGGATTTGTGTTGAAGAACGAGTTTGCTGTGGCGTCTGTTCTTTAGTTACTGGTATGTGCAGACCTGACATTTCAGGTCCTGCCCCATTGGATTCTGTCACTTTTGCGAACTGCTGTGTCTTCTTCCTACCCAGCGGAGTTGCATGTTTGGTGCATACCACTTGTCTGGACTGGACTAGCAGGATGATATGGAAGGTGACATTTTACTTACTAGTTAATGCACTTTCCTTGAGTCCTGCTAGACCAGTCCAGGGCCCGCCCCTGAAAATGTATTTGCTCTGTTCTTCTGCTATGATACCCTTTGGTCAACCATGATTTTTATACTTGGCTTCTACAGGCTCATCTTTTACTGACAGCATTCTGTTTATGCTTTAATGTAGATAATTTTCTATTGCTGATTACTCATTGTTGCCAATGGTTGAGATTGTGTGAGGTTTGCCATGTTTCTCCCATATGCTTTAGGAGAAATACTGAAGGGACCTCTGGTGCCTGAGGTGAATAGAGGCATGGGAGTGATGTCATTGAAACCTGGGCTTTTCATTGGTTCTTTGTCTCCATCAATATGCTCGTAGGGGAACACAACCTACTTGTCTGGATTGGTCTAGCAGGACTCAAGGAAAGGACAGTAACTATTAAATAAAACGTTGCCTTTATTAATGCCTCCTGTAAAGGGATGGACAAAAGAAGCCCCTTTCAACTGCCTGGAAGTGTAAATCTGGATGTGAACAACTTTAGGTTTCCATGTGCATTCCCTATATAAAATGGAAAAATGTACATGTAGAGTTTTGTCCACCCAGGCCATCCCCCCAATTTGCCCTTGTGCACATTTGACATGTTATGGTCATCCACGTGTAAAATGGACCCTTTCTAAAATGGTCATTTACATGTGGAGGTGATTCATATGTGTATATGGCTTATACACATTGGGGGTAATTCTGTCCATCCCTGCTATACATTCCCCTGCTGACCCCATCATTACCCTCCCCATATGTACAGTAGGTTTGTATGGGGAGGCCTAGATGGGGGCGGGAGGGGGTGTTCCAGAGGCAAAACAAGGGCGGGCATGGGCAGGCCATGACCACAGACATACAGAGCCGATTCAGAGGTCGGCCCTGTACATCCAGGACCTCAAGTCTAGACAGGGGACTTATTCTACCTCGAAGGTGGAATAAGTCCCCCTGGATTGAGGGGATCACAGCGTGGGACCCGGAGACACAGGTGAGGGGGAGCAGGGGGGTTCCCCATGTCCTGACCCAGACTTTGGAGAGCCGGACTGGGGGTCGGCTGCGGGGAACAGGCATCCGGGTTCAGCAGGCCAGGATCTCAGCTCATGAATGGGGCTGTGGAGCCATGGTGACGGAATTCATGGGAATGGCTGAGTTAGCCAGTTAGTTGCTGGGATGTACGACCGGATAGAATCGGATTCAGGCCTGCACATCCAGGCGCTAGACCCGATTCTGATCCCACCACGCCAAATGCAGAAAAGAGATGAATGCACACAGATAACACCAAGAGTATTTAAATTATAGGCAAATGAGCTGCCCATAATGTTAATATTGTCTGCGCCTGATGCAGAGAAACATATAGAGGATTTCACAACCAACCTTAGCACCATTATCTCTACACCTGGGTCTAAGATGCTTTAAACATGCTGTGTGTGCCCCCAACAGAAAGTAAATGCCTGGTGGCCCAGCAGCCCCGATCCCCCCTCCCAAGCCAATTAAAGAAAAAACATGGTGGCTCAGCATCCCCGAACCCCATTCCCCCCTCCTGGTTCTTTTACAAAGGAGCAGGAGTGTTGCCCCCAATCTCCTGCTTCTGCGCCATCATGTTGAAAAATGGCAGCACCTGGCTCCGTGCGGTGCATCCTGGGATGCACCAGGCAGGGTCAGGCTGCCATATAAGGTAGAAAATACCTTATATATTTATTTATTTATTTATTTTATTTAACAGTATTTCTAAACCGCCTTATCATGATAATCAAGGTGGTATCACAGCAAACAATCTGGTAGTGTGAGTGTGTTATACATGCAGTGAGGGTGGAAATTTAGTTGGGTGTGTGTTGTGTTGTGAGCTAGATTGGTTTGAGCTATGTACAATGTGGGCTATATACAGTGGTGCTAAAAACATTTTATATATACATATGGTGTTAGTCGGTAACGTGTGCTGCTATACAGTTTACTTAGTTTATGTGATGTGTCCATAGTGTTCTCTGAACAGCATGGTTTTCAGCTGTTTTCTGAAATCCTTGAGGTCTGTAGTTGCTCTCAAATCGTCCGGTAGTTTGTTCCATATTGTTGGAGCAGCCATGGAGAGTGCTCTGTCTGTTGTGTCCTTGCGTGTGTGTTTGTATTCACTTGGGGTGCTGACTCGGTTGTGTGTTTGTTTTCTTCTAGGCCGAGTGCTGGTGTCTGGTTGTATGAGGGCGTGTAGGCTGTTGGCTGAAGTTTGCTGTTTTATCTTAAATAGGTTTATGATAGTTTTGTATCTGATGCGTGCATCGATTGGAAGCCAGTGTAAGTCCTTTAAGGTGGGTGTGATGTGTTCTTGTCTTGCAGTTCCGGATATGATTCGTGCTGCGGTGTTTTGTGCCAGTTGGAGTGGTTTGATAGCTTGTTTCGGTAGTCCAAGGTATATCGGATTGCAAAAGTCCAGTAGAGGGGTTATCAGTGCTTGACAGACGGTACGGAAGTGTTCTGGGGCGAGGAGTGGTTTCAGTCTCCTGATGATTCGCATCTTGTAGTAGGCTTTTTGTATTGTTTTGCTTATGTGTGTCTTGAGATTGAGTTTATTGTCCAGCGTAACCCCGAGGTATCTCACTTCTGACCTTATTGGTATAGTAATGTTTTGTATCTTTATATTTGGTGGGTGTATGAAGCTTTGGTTCCGAGTGATGATTAAAGCTTCAGTCTTGTTGTAGTTTATGGCGAGGTTGTTGTTTTGACACCAACTGGTCATTTGTGTAAGGCAGTCTGTTATCCTAGAGAAGTCCGGGTTGTCGATTGATATCGGGGTGTATATCATGATGTCGTCCGCATAGATTGTGTATTGAATGTTGTTCTTTTTCATGATGTTGCATATTGGTTGGATGTAGATGTTAAATAGGAGTGCTGAGAGCGCAGAACCTTGAGGTACTCCTTGACGGACTTTGATGGGTCGGGATGTGATGTGTCCCACCTTGACCTGTAGCTGTCTTTCTGTTAGGTATGAGTGGAACCATTTCAGTGTGATACCGTGTATACCAGTGTTCTGTAGTCTTTCCAGGAGCGTGTTGTGGTCCACTGTGTCGAAGGCTGAGGAGATGTCAATGAATATCATTATGATTCCGTTCCTGGTGTTGTCAATTGTTCTAAGGATGCTGTCGAAGAGGTAGATCAGTAGCATCTCGACACCGTGGTTGGGACGAAATCCGTGTTGGTTGTCGTCGAGTGTTTCGTGTTTGTCGATGTGGTCCTGAAGTTGTAGTTGAACCGTCTTTTCGATGATTTTTGCGAGGAAAGGTATGCTGGAGATTGGTCGGTATGCTGCTGGGTCTCCTTTGTCGAGAGTTGTTTTTTTTGTGATTGGTCTCACTGAGGCAAGTTTTAGTTGCTTTGGCATGAGTCCTTGAGTGAGTGAGTTGTGTACCATTTTATGTATGGTGGGGATGAGACTTGATTTGGTGGCTTTGACCCATGACACTGGGCATGGGTCTGTAGGAGCGGTGCTTGTGTTGATTGTAGAAATGATGTGTGATATCTGTTCTGTGGAGGGTGAGGCGAATGTGCCCCAGGTTTTGGAGTGTGGATCCGTCCTTGTGGTTCTACTCAGCGTTGTTTGTTCTGTGGAGTGAAATTTGTCTTTTATGTGGTCGGCGAATTTCTGAGGATCTATTTGTGCTTCCCCTTCTGTTGTTTGCTCTTTTGTGAGGATTTTCACTATTTCGAAAAGCTCTCTGGGTTTGTTGATGGAGGTATTTATCATGTTTGTGTGGAATTCCTTCTTTGATTGGTTGATGTGATCATTGTATTGTTTTGCTTCGTTAGATAAAGATGCTGGTCGGCAGTTGTTTTGTTTTTTCTCCATCTCCGTTCGATCTTCCTGAGTTCCCTCTTCTCCTGTCGTATTTTTGCTGAGTACCATGGTTTGCTTTGTCTCTTGTTGTGGTGTTGTTTCGCGGTCCCGTCATCGGGTGGTTTGGCGGCGTTGGCTAAAATGCTGTTCCAGCTGGAAACTTGTTCCTCCAGGTCATCCGTAGTAATGTTCAGGTGTTGTATTGTGTCCTGTAGGAATTAATCCCTGTCGAAACACTTAAATCGTCTTTGTGTGTGTGAGGTGTTTGCTCTTTCGTTTGTCTGGTCCTCTTGTAACCGCAGCCTTATCTCTATTAAGTAGTGGTCAGACCATGGCACTGGGGTAATGGTTGGTGGAGAAATCAGGTCTCTTGATGTTAGGTAATTGGATGCGAATATGAGGTCTGGCGATGATCCATGTCTGTGTGTTGGAGCATTGATGATTTGTGTGAACTGTAGTGAGGACATTGCTTGCAGGAAGGCCTCTGCGTCTTTTACATTGGTTGACTTTAGGTTGAAGTCTCCTATCATCAGCGCTGGTTTGTTGTTTGTTGTTATGGCACAGGCTTCTTCGAGTGTGAAGGCTAGTTCGTCGGGTGGAGCTCTGGGTGCTCTGTATGTCAGGCAGATTGCAATGTTCTTGTTCTTGATGCTAATTGTGTTACATTGCTGTGTTTCAGTGAGGCTCTGTGTCTTGAACTTCAGTTTTGTTTTTGCTATTATCAGGACTCCTCCTCCACGCCTGTGGGTGCGTGGGCAGTTGTGTGCTGAATAGTTGTTTGGTACTAGTTGGTTGAGTAGAACATTGTCAGTCGGGTTGAGCCATGTCTCTGTGATGCAAATTATGTCGGGCTGTCGCTCTTCAATGTGGTCTACAAGCGTGTGTATCTTGTTGCAGACGGATCTGGCATTTATGAGTTTGATCGTTGTTGTCTTTGTTGATGAGGATGCTGTTACATGTGCTTCCTTTGTGCAGGTGTGGGAGTTTGATTTGTGTCTGTTTGTTCGCTTTGCTGTGGAGGTGCCGAGTGTCTCTTTGTTTGGGTGCTGTGGTTCTAAATATGGCAAAACAGTTGGAGGGTGCCATGTTGTGTTTGCTTGTGGGTGGTGGAGGTGTGTGGTTGGTGGGAGGAGTTGTGTAACGAGTAAGTAGAGTGGGAGGAGGTATGTGGGGTGCATGTTGGTTTTTTGTGGTGTTCTGTTAAGGTGGTGTTTGTTTTCTTAAGTCTTCGTCTTGTTGGCTGTTTGGAGAGAGCTGTAGATTGTGTGATAGCCTGTCTCGTGGAGGGAGAGCCTGGTCTGTGTAGGTTGTCTTGTTGCGTGAGCCTGTCCCTTGGAGGGAGCCTGTCCCGTGGAGGGCGATCCGGATCTGCGTAGGGTGTCTGGGTGCAGGAGCCTGTCCCGTGGAGGGAGCTTGTCCCGTGGCGGGTGGGTCGGATCTGTGTAGTGTGTCCTGGTGCGGGAGCCTGTCCCGTGGAGGGAGCCTGTCCCGTGGCGGGTGGGTCGGATCTGTGTAGTGTGTCCTGGTGCGGGAGCCTGTCCCGTGGCGGGTGGATCTGCGTAGGGTGTCCTGGTGCGTGAGCCTGTCCCGTGGAGGGAGCCTGTCCCGTGGCGGGTGGGTCGGATCTGCGTAGTGTGTCCTGGTGCGGGAGCCTGTCCCGTGGAGGGAGCCTGTCCCGTGGCGGGTGGGTCGGATCTGCGTAGTGTGTCCTGGTGCGGGAGCCTGTCCCGTGGAGGGAGCCTGTCCCGTGGCGGGTGGGTCGGATCTGCGTAGGGTGTCCTGGTGCGGGAGCCTGTCCCGTGGAGGGAGCCTGTCCCGTGGCGGGTGGGTCGGATCTGCTTAGGGTGTCCTGGTGCGGGAGCCTGTCCCGTGGAGGGAGCCTGTCCCGTGGCGGGTGGGTCGGATCTGCGTAGGGTGTCCTGGTGCGGGAGCCTGTCCCGTGGAGGGAGCCTGTCCCGTGGCGGGTGGGTCGGATCTGCTTAGGGTGTCCTGGTGCGGGAGCCTGTCCCGTGGTGGGAGCCTGTCCCGTGGAGGAGGCCGGATCTGTTTGGGTGTGTGTAGTGTAAGTGCGAGTTTGGTGATGTGGAAAGTGTGATGTACTGTGAGAGTTCTACTTGCGGTTCTGACGTCCTTCGCCTCGGTCTGCTCTTTGCTGTGTTCTCCTGTGATGCCGTCGGCGCTGTTGTTTCTTTTAGTTGTTTCCTGCTGCTTGGCTTCGGGCCTCGCCTGGGGTTCCGGAGTGGTGGGGTTTTTTCCTCGCAGAGCCGTTGTGGTTGTTGATCTTCATTCGGTGGTGGAGGGGTCTGTTGTACAAAGCGTGTCTTTTCGGGGAGGAGTGGAAGTTAGTTGGTTTTTTGTGCGCCTCTGTGCCGCGCCTAAGGGCCACGCCAAAGGGCCCTCTGGCGAGGCCCTCAGGCACGGGCCCGCCAGGCGCGGGCGCGCCCGCGAGGGACGCCGCTTTTATTTCGGCGGGCCGCCTTCTCCCTGCTCTCCCACTGCCCGGATTGGGCAGGAGCACAGTGGGGGGAGTTGCTCTTCTCGGCGGCAGCAGCAGTCTGACCCCACCCGGTGCTTCCCAGGACACTGCCACCATTTTTCAAGATGATGGGACAGGAGTGGGCAACATTCCCACTCCTTTGAAAAGGTGTCGGGAGGGAGGAGGAGGATTTGGGGCTGCTGGGCCACTAGGATTTTTTTAATTGGCTGGGTGAGGGGATTGGGATCGCTGGGCCACCAGGGATTTGCTTTCTGTCGAGAACACCAGCCCCCTAACAGTATTTTTATGGCATCGGGGGCTTTCCCCAATTCCTGGATCTTCTGAGGGGTCATTTGATACTTCACCTCAGTTGATCCAGCCTACAATACCATCAAAATAGTGTCGGGACGCATATGCAAATTAGCCACATGGTGCTCCTGTTTCTCTGGGAGAGCATGCCAAACTAGCGCTGACTTCTGTGCCTAATTTGCATAAGTGTCCCTTTCTGCATGCCGGCACTGAAGTCGTGTGCTGTCGGTGTGCTGCATAGACGCGTACAGAGTTGATAGCATGTGACTTCAGAGCCGGCTTTCTGCATCGGCCCAATAGAGAACGAAGAGGTTCTGATCACTGCGACATTCCCATTCTGACAGAAAAAAATGGGATGCAAGGAAGCCCAACATAGTGGTAAAGGAGAAAAACACCACAATGGCATTAATAGAGGTTTCTGATCCAAGTGATTATTCTGTGAATTGCACAGAGAGGGAGAAGATCCTTAAGTATGAAGAAATGCAGTCAGAGATCAAAAAAATGGTCAGAAAGGTACAGAGCTATTTCCCATTGTATTGGGAGCCACAGGCCTGATTGAAAGCAGTTTCCAGACACATTTTGGCAGGTTGCCTATACATGTTATGTACTATGAAATCCAGGGGGAAGCTCTCTTTGGCACAATGCAAGTACTATGGAAAACGTTAGCAGTAAATTTGAGAGACTAAACTCATATTCCACATTGCCAATTTGGACACATTGCCTCCTACTAGTACTACTACTACTAGTGAGCATTTGTATAGCGCTACAAGACGTACACAGCACTGCACAAACACATGTAACAAACAGTCCCTGCTCATCAGAACTTACAGTCTAGTCAAGACAGACAACACAGGAGCTGTAGACACAAGATACATCTAGGGGGAATGGTAAGGAAACACAAAGGAGATCAGGTGAGTCAAGATCCAAAAGCAGCAGCGAAGAGGTGAGTTTTCAGTCTGTATTTGAAATGGGCCAGAGAAGGCGCCTGACGTACAGACTCAGGTTGTTCCAGGCGTAAGGTGCAGCAAGATGAAAGGAGCAAAGTCTGGAGTTAGCAATAGAAGAGAAGGGCACAGATAGAAGTGATTTTCCAGAAGAGCGGAGTTCCCAAAGAGGGGTGTAGGGAGAGATAAGAGAAATAACCCAATAACAAACTGGTTCTCTTAACTCAGTACCTTTTGTAACAGAAGAGACTATCTAGCTTTTGGTGGGCAGATGACTTAACAATCCCCTGACAATGGCGCAGTTTTGATGTCACCAGAATAGTGCAGGAAGGACACGGCCACAACACTTAAAAACAAAGAAACCTTTTATTTCGTAAAACGTTCAAAGATACAGACCCGACTTGGCCAAGTTTTGGCTGTCAGCCACTTAAGAGTCAATTACATATATACTCCAATGGCAGTCAGGACACTTTTACTTACTCAGTAGATGCCGAAGGTGTACCTGAGAAGCGCTTATTGAGCTTTCAGCTGCTGGTTTTTATTTGTTACAATGTCCTGACTGCCATTGGAGTATATATGCAATTAACTCTTAAGTGGCTGACAGCTGAAACTTGGCCAAGATGGGTCTGTAGCTTTGAAGGTTTTAAGAAATAAAAAGGTTTCTTTTTTTTTTTAAGTAGTATGGCCATGTCCTCCCTGCGCTGTTCTGGTGACGCCTGTGATTTCTGAGAAGGGTTGGTCTTCTTCTTTCCCTGGTGTTCTCACTTTTAATGTCAGCGATATTTATTTATTTAACTGTTTTCCTATACTGCTTAATCAAGAAATCAAAGCACTTTGCATAGAACTGAGAACTTTAACTTTACATAAAACAAAGAGCTTAATATTGCATTATAAACAATTTAACGTAGTTATTTTTTTAAACTTATACAGTATACAGCTTTGAGTGGAATATTGCCTTGCTACTTTGGGGGTGGAGTGTTAGTTCTTAAAGTGGTCTTGGAATAGGTGAGTTTTTAGCTTCTCTGTGGTGTTTCTTAACTCTGGTAACTGTGTGAATTATAGGTCTCAGACATGCTGCTGATATATTGTGGATTATTTTGAATACGATTATTATCATTTTGTATCTTATCCGGCTTGCTAGTGGAAGCCAGTGTAATTGCTTTAGTATAGGCGTGACGTGGTCAAATATTTTTGTTCCCTTTAAAAAGGGGAGAGTTGAGTTCCATCCACCACCGCTGGATATTGCTGATTTGAGTTGTGGCACAAAATATTGTTGGGTGCTTCTAGAAGCCAACAGGGGCCAGCTGTGAAATAACAGTGAGCCAGAAAACAAGTTTACTGGGCTTATAATTAATAGAATATATTGCATGGAGAGAATGTGCTGTGAGGCTACAGAGCAACATCTCTCAGTGTCTGTTTACACCTTGCGGACTTAAATCAGGGGCATGTGTGAAGGTTGAGATACACTTACATCACAATTTTTCTGACACATAGGCTATTTCTCCTTTTTCATCCTCTTCTGAAGGAAAGAACTCGTTGTTTACCATATACACAGGACCATGGGTTTAATTCTTTCTGTCAGCAGTGCTCTAGGAGCCACAGATTACTAGACCATACTACTGTTACACCATAAGCATTTCTTAACCATCAGTTTGCTAAGCACAGTTTTTCTAGCAAATTCTATAGTTCTGGTTAATGACAATCCAATTAATAGGTTTACATATTAAACTTAATGCATAGCTGCTGTAGATAGTGGGTAAATTTATTTCTACTTTGCTTCACTGGAATCAATCTCTCAGGGTCTTAATGATTCACTAAGCATGTCACATCATGAAGCTTAAGATCTATGGCCCCGATTTTTGAAGCTCTAGGCATATTTGACATGTGTAAAAGACAGCCTTACCCATGTAATCCCACCACAACCTTGTAAATCAGATATTCAACAAGGGGCTTGAATTGGAGAGGTCCAGCTACCTACACAGCACCAAGCACCGAGGCCCAGGGACATGTCATCCACAAACCCGTGTAAAGCGGATTTACAAAAGCTGTGTACGCCAACATTGGATATCATTAACCATGTAAGCCTAAGCGACGTTTCAGCACATATGACTGCTGAAGGTGTGCAGTGAACCCACGGATTGGTGTTACAGTGCATGGTACAGCGAGGAGTGCATGTGCAGACCTCTACCCAAACCGTGCAGTGGTAAAGAGTTGCTGGATCAGCCATGAGGGCCAATGCACATGGTGTTCCAGAAGTGGAGACGTCCCTGCCATGTCTGGGCACAGCGGGGGGTGCAGCAGGCAGTGCGTGTCCATCAGCAGGCAGTAGCCCAGCACCTGAGACACAGGTACTGTGACCCATGTGTATACTCGTCTAGGGTGAGCTACCTGCAATTGATGGAGGAGGACATCTACCAGAGATACAGACTGGATGGGGCAATAATAACTGAGTTGTGCATTGCACTTGGTGTGGACTTGGAGCCCTCCCCCACCAGAAGCCGGGCCCTGCCAGTGGCTATGATAGTGACCACTGCCCTGGGATATCTGGCAACTGGCAGCATCCAGCATGTGATAGCGATGACTGTTGGAATCATGCAGTCTACTGTCAGCCACTGCATAAGTGCCATCACCAGGGCCTGCTGTGGAGGGTGTGCCACCTCATAGCTTTCCCCCAGACACAGCAGATGCAGCAAGAGACCATGCAGGCATTCTACAATGTTGCTGGCTTCCCATTGGTGCTTGGAATCATCGACTGCACTCACATCGCACTGCAGGCATCACGGCTGGAGTGGAGGGCCTACCAGAACAGGCATGAGTACACATCAATGAACATGCAGGTCGTTGTGAATGCCAACATGACCATCACTGATGTGTGTGCCTGCTACCTGGGGTCCTGCCATGATGTATTTGTCCTTGTTCAGTCCAGCCTGAGACAGGCAGCAGCTTGGGGTGGGCTTGGAGATGCGTGGCTGCTAGGTGAGTACGCACATAGCCCAGAAAAAATGGGTGCCATAGTATGATGCTATGTGTTATGTAGACAGATGGAAATGTATGTCATATGTACGTAGTGTAACACATGATGACCACCTTTCCACAGATCCATGCACAGAGCAGGCCATGTTGCACATTGTGGAGACAACCAGGGGAAGCCCATGGCCAAGAGCAGACAGCATGTACCAATATGTGGTATGTGGAAGAGTGCAGGCTGGCACCATGTAGTGCAGCCACAAGGCAACAGCCCATGTAGGCTGCCCCATCCCAGCCAGAAGGCCTGCCAACCACATTTCCGTGCCATGCCCCTGCCCTCCCCTTTCCAACAAACCAGTCCATGTCACCGTCCCCCACTGCCCTGGCCCAAATGCCTGACTGCTGCACAAGCCCTATGTTGGTGTCCTCCCACTGCCACATTGTCCCTGAATGTTACATATTGCACCCCACCCCGTAGATGGTGTTTTGTATGCTGTTTGTAATAGCCCATAGACTGCAACCAACACATGTCCCATGCTCATGTCCACATCTCACATTGCCCCCACAGGTGACCATAAATATCCCCTGTGCACCTGGCTGATGACCCATGTGCCACCCCACAAGCCGACAGGAGGAGCAGTACAATGCCACCCACCAGCATACCCGGGTGGTTGTGGAGAGAGCAATAGGGGTGCTAAAGAGCTGCTTCTGGTGCCTCAGTGGGAGTGGTGAGGAACACCTCTACAGCCATGTATGCCAGTTGTTCACAGCGTGCTGCATATTCCACAACCTTGCATGGATGCGGGGCTTGCCGGACCCAGAGCCTGCGGCTGCAGAGAAGTGGGAGGCTGCAGAGGTAGCTAATGGTGATGGCGCAGAGACTGAGAGCCAGCAGCGGGCCTAGGCACTGGCCCACTATGCGCGGCTGATATGGGACAATTTCTGAGGTAATTGCCCCACACTAGCATCTTGTTTGGATAAATACACCAATAAAGTGCCCACAATGATGCTACATGTGCAGAGTGTTTATTTCCCCCCATGTTTGTCCCCTGTCTCTGGGCTCTCAGCTGGCTATGTGCTCTTGCTGACACATGCACTGCGACACAGTGGAGTGATGTCCAATGATGTGCTGGCAGTATCATCACCCTCCCCATCAAGGCAGGCCACTGCACTTTCAGGGCTACCAGGTTGCTGTGCTGGTGTGCTGGCAGTCCCAGAATCCACTCCCTGGGCCTGCAGTAGGCCTACCAAGCTGTGCAGGAAACCAGCAATCATTGCCTGATATGCCACCATCTCCCTCAGCAGACGCAGGTGTCTGTCCAGATGGGGCTCCACTTGCAGTCAATGTTCCTGCCACACCTTGAACTCAGTCTCCCTCACCTATTTAGCTGCCTGCAGGTCCTGCTGGATACTGTGCAGCTTGGCCAGTATGGCCTCTGTGCCAGCCACCAGGCGGGCACCCTCCTGCAGTAGCTCCTGGTTCACATCTTGCTTCCTGCATCCACAGGGTCATCCAGGATGTGGAAGTGTAGCTCAGTGAGTGGAGCATCATTGGTCTCCACCTCCCCAGCACTGGTAGACACAATGTCCTGCTCCACTGCCCTGGGAGCTGCATCATCCTGCACCACTGCCCTGAGTGTCAAACCAGGCGGCTCCTCTGCACTGGGTGTCGCACCGGGTGGCTCCTCTGCCTGGTGGCTTTGCTGCATCTCGGTTGCACACTGGCATCATCTGTGGTAGGTGGTGAGACTCCCCCTGATGCACCAGTTCCAGGCTGTGAGGGTTGGATCCCTGGTAGGTCTGTTGGAGAGCAAAGGTGGCAGAGGTTAGTGACATGGGTTGCTAGGCCAACATCTGGGGTGCCACCCAGCAGACAATGGAACAGGCAGAGGGGTCCCCAGTCCGCACTGTCCCCAACCCATACATCCCCCAAGGGCCGACAGACTGACATGCAGGAAGGCCCTGGGTTGGAGGAACCATGGTGGGGACACAAACATGGCCATCATGGTGCCACCTAGGCCATGGGGCACTCTTCTGTGTGCCTGGGGCGTTGCTGTCAAAGCCCACAACCCTTGAGATGGAGACTTCCTCCTCAAACTGCAGCACCTGTTGCTTCAGGGGGGGGGGAGTCTGCGCTGCCGTGCAGGTAGCAGCCTGCTGATGCTGGCCCTCTTCTCTGTAGGAGCCTGATGTACCATCTGCCTCTTCTTCTTAATATTCTCCACATCCCTGTTGTGGTGGATGGCATTGACCCTCCTGATGATATCATGCCATACTGACAGCTGTGAGCTGGCATCCTTGGCCGCAAAAAGAGCAGCATGCTACTGCATGATGAGCCCCAGGGCTATAGAGGTCTTGGAGAGTGTGAAGTTCTTCCCCTCACATGCCCATCTTTGGCTTGCCAGCCCCCTCCCCCCCCTGGGCAATAGACACCCACAGGGGACAGTGTGGGTGCGCAATGTGCATCTGGGCCCACCACTGGTGGTGTGCCCTTGTACCGCCTTTCCATGCCGTGGCCCGGCCATGTGTGTGCACACCTGCATGTATTGGGTGCCAACTGGTACACACATGGGGTAGTGGCACTGGGGGATGGCACGGCCACCCCAAGCACATTCACATCATTGTGTATGGGTGAGTCACCACCAGATATTCTGCCTGGACCTGCCCGGCAGCCATGGCAACCACCCCCTGATTCTGCTGGCCTCCACTGTGTACGCCGCTGACCTTCCTCAGCCGCGAACCACTCCCTGATGCACTGCAGCTGGTTCGGTCACTTCCGGCACAGTGCTATACCCCAGGGGGGCCCTGCGGCCAAACCTGCGGCTGTCCATGGTCATATGGAGGACCATCCAACTCTGCCTGGTTGGTCCTCCATATGGGAGAGAGGGGGAGGGAACACACATGGGCTCAGCTGTGCACAGCCACATTGCCTATTGCGCATACCTGTATCCTGCCTCCACCTGGTGGCCTACCCATCCTGAGGGCAGGGGCATACCCAAGAGTAGCAGGTATTGGGAGCATGTGATGGTACACCTTTGGCATCTGGCTCCAGATTCCTACCCACCACTCACCTGGACTTTTGAGATGTACCCTGTGCCACCACCAACAGTGCCATCTGGGCCACTGACCCACCTGTGTCACTTCTCTGGTCCCTTCAGCCATCTCTGCAGTCCTCCCCCTTATTTATTTATTTAACATTTCTTATATACCGCCTTTCATGATATCAAGGCGGTTTACATTGAACAGTGCATTATAACTTGGAGATAACTATTTACAGGGAACATGGGCAATGAAGGGTTAAGTGGCTTGCCCAAGACCACAAGGTCTTGCTCGGCACCATGTGGCAGGGAACATCCACTGCTTCAGGGGCCACATCAGGTCAGGTAGCATCACATTTTTGACATGCTGCCACAGCCTAACAAGAGGTGGCGGGCAGTGGTGGCTGATCCACTTGCAGGGACAGAAAGAAAGCAGATATGTGAATGCTGCCACTGGCCCCCACTGACCCCTGGGCCAGGGTTGCAGAGGCTGTGGGGTAGACAGTGTGTCCAGGGCATCTGCACAAGCCAGTGAAGTCACCTGGGGTGGGCAGCCCGACCACAGCTCCCCCTGCACTGGGCAATGCCATTGCTGTGCACGATCTGTGGTGTTCCTGCCATCCCCCATCATCCTGCTGTGTCTTGATATGCCTACTGCTGTAGGCAGCAAGGGATGGCACCTGTACCATGCATGGCCCATCCCCCCACTGTCACCTGTTCTGCAACCATTGGTACTGCCACCAGCATGTGGCTTGGCCCCACGGCCCTGTCCCCTGTACAAACACACAGCTGTGCCTTTCAGGATGTGTGTGTCCTAGCATAGTGCTCAGCCCCCCCTCCCCCCCCCCCGCCTGATCAGGTCTCCTTACTGGTGTAGGCAGAGTTGGATGGTCCTCCATATGACCATGGACAGCCGCAGGTTTGGCCGCAGGGCCCCCCTGGGGTATAGCACCCCCTCATACTGCAGCATGGAATGGGCAAGGGCCTCAGACTCATTAGGGCTGAAGACTGTCCTTCTTGCCACCATGCCGATGTTGTCAATGCATGGGTACACCGGACAGGTGATACACGGGTTCTTCATACTTGCCATCCTGCTTCTCTGGCCGCTGGTTTGGACACATACATGAGTATTGTGGGCTAACATCTTCTTAGGCGCCTACCCATCTATGCTGTGCTGGGTGCCTACTGCTGTGCTCAGTTTGTGCTGCATTTTCGAAGCTTGGCAGTTTTGGAGGCTCATGACTCACGATTCAAGCACTTTTCCTGAGTGAGTATCTTACTGCAGGTATGGCATCCCTTGGCACCTTGTTGAAAATCAGGCCCTATGCTTCCAGGACAGTGTAACAGGTGAAGGCATACATTAAGATCAACTTTCCAAAACCCTTTTTCTGCTCTTACAGGTCCTCCTACCTCCCTTCCTTGTAGAGTCTTCTCAACCTTCTCCCAGCTCCCCTCTTCATGGGGTCTTCTCAACCTTCTCCAAGCAGTTTTCTTGGGGCTTATACTATCCCTTGATGTGATTCTCCTGCCCTTGTCTTATCTTCAGGTTGCCGCTGTGAAGCATTACCTGAAGACTACGTCAAACTTACCTCCGAAGAGCTATTACAATGCCAGTGGCCGTGCATATCCTGACCTTGCTGCCCTCTCCGATAATTATTGGGTGGTAAGCAACCGGATTCCTATCCCATGGGTGTCTGGGACCTCGGTAAGATGGCTTCTTATGATATGTTACACCTTGAGCATGCTCCCATCTTCTTCCTCTTTCTTCATCAGGTGCTCCACTATCCACTTGTATTATTGCTCTCCCATACCTGCCACCTATACCATCTGATCCTCATTTTCCTTTGCCTTTCTCCTCTCTGTACTCCCCCCCCTTCTTTTCTGCACTATACCCTGTTCTAGTCTTCCCATAGGTGTCCCTTCATTTCTCCTCTTCAACCTCTTTTCCATGTGCTTTTCCATACTTGCAAATTCTCCTTGGCCTCCAGTTCTCACCCCATCTCTCTTCCTGCCAACTACTTTGCATTTTCTCACTTACCAATACACAGGAACAAAAGCTAAAAGAATGGAGGGAGAGGATAGAGAATGAGCATAAGCTTATAAACCGGAGGTAGTGGCAGGGAAAGTGATGAATTGGGGGGGAGGAAAGAATGGCAAGAGTAATGAGTGATGGAGTCAGGGTGTTCTGTAGGAGCTGAGAGTATAAGGCGTGCAGGAAGAGATGAAGTGAGAGATGGAGCCAGTACTAGTTATAAGAGTTTGGGGTGTGTGGTGTAGTAAAGTGACGGTATCATCAAGGTTTGAGGAAAGCATGAAGAGGTTAAAATCCCATACAAACATGGACACGTCCTCGTGGTTTGGACTTGCTTTTCCAGAGATCCTTCATGTTTGGGGCCTTATAATTACAAAACTCGTGTTCCTTTAGTCAGTGAGATGTTGCTTATGAGTTGCCCCTTTATTCATCTTTGAGATATGATTTCCTCCACACTGTTTTTTGATTCTTTAAAATATGCTATCTTGGTAACCCAAATACAGATTATACAGTGTGCAAGAAAACCAGATTACATCCGGCATGGTTAAGTCATACTGTGAAAGAGGCTACTGAAACCACAAAGGCTTTTCTTAGACCAGGGCTCAACAAATCCCAGGTGCCAGGTCACCATGGCAACTAGAAATTTCCCTCTGGCACCTGTAATTTTTGTTGGATTTTGTTGTTGCTGCCATCGGCACTGCATAGAGAGCGTCCTCCTGTCTGTACTGTGACGCTCTGTGTGAGCTTCAGCTAGAACTCTTGGATTGGTCTTGTGAGATTTGAAACTCCAATATGAAGGTTCTGGCACCATGCAACTCAAACTCACACAGAGCAGCACAGTGCAGAAAGGAGGCGGCAAGCCTGCACTGCAAGGGGAGAATCACGGTCATCTGGCCTAATGGGAAGTCAGACGAGGAGATGACTGAGGGTCTTTGCTCCTCTGAACTGAACCTGGAGAAGTAGCCTAATGGTTAGAACAGCAAACTAAGAACCAGGAAAGCCAGGGTTCAAATCCCACTGATTTTCCTTGTGTCTTTAGGTAACTCATTTAACCGTCAATTGCCCCAGGTTCAAACTTAGATTGTAAGTTACAGGTTACAGGGAACTAGCTACTGTACCTGAATGTAACTCGCCTTGAGCTGCTAATAAAAAGTTGTGAACTAATGTTTAAAAAAACAAAACAATAACAGCGCAAGAGCTGTCAGCCTGGAGATGGGACTACTCTATAATGTTCCTCTATATACCTGTCTGTCTCAACTCGTTCAGTTCAGTCACTCTGTCTTCCAGAGAATGTGCCAGGCGCTCTTTGCACTGGTTGCACAGATATTACCTTTTCCCAGCAGAAAGACAGAATGTGTGGCATTCTGTACATCTGCATATTTCTTATTTTATACAAACTCAGAAAAAGGACTGAATTTTTCCAAACAATTAACCCACAAAATGAAATTGGAGTTCTATGTAAAACATAGAAACATGACGACAGAAAAAGACCACATGGCCTGTCTAATCTGTCCTTCCATATCAACCACTACTACAGTCCCCTTTTTTCCTTTAGAGATCCTCTGTGTTTGTCCCATGTTTCTTTGAATTCAGTTACTGTCCTCATCTCTACCACCTCCACTGGGAGACTATTCCACGGATCCACCACTCTTTCCGTAAAGAAATATTTCCGCATATCACTCCTGAATCTATCCCCTTTCGCCCTCATCCCATGTCCCCTTGTAGCAGCTTTCAATCGAAAGAGCTCTCCTCCTGTGCATTTATGCCAATAAAGATGTGTAATTATTGATTTGCTTACAGCTTACACAGTTGCATGTGTGCTCCATCCTATGTCTCTCATGACAATGTGCCACTCACCTTTTAAAACTCAACAAACACAAGGGGCCTGATATTCAGATGAAGATACACATTCACCAAATAGTATCAGGCAAATAATCTGGACTTAAATTAATGTGGTTGCTGTGTCGGCTCAAAATTCAGCTCAAGAGTTTTAATAAACTTTAAGAAACCAAAGAGAAATTCTAACTTTATGCTAGAGAGAATTGTTATGGGAAAGGAAAGTCCCCACACCACAAAATAAAGGGTATGTATATCAGGGCAAATGGAAATCGGGTGGGGGAGAGCTGGAGTAGGATTGACAGGAGTTAAAAACTAAGGTTCAGATTCTAGGAGCAGATTCTGTCTGGTGTTGCTGATTATTTCCTTTGAGTGCATCGGCAATCTCCGGATAGAGGGAGTGGATGGTACTAGGAGTTATACAGACGGAACCGGCGCCTCCATTAGGTGAACTAAATGGTCGCCTATTGCTGCCACTCTTCTCCGGGGCTTGCAACGGTGGCATTAGTTCAGGAACCATAAGGCAGCACGTACTGTAAGTTTCCGGCGCTGCCTCGTGGTTTCTGCTGGAAGTATGTATCAGAGAGGAGCAGAAGAGGCTGAGGATCGAGAGCAGAAACCGTGAGGCATTGCCAGCGACTTAAAGTATGTGTTGCCTCGCGGTTTCTGCCGGAAGTATGCGTCAGAGGGGTCAGAAGGGAGTTGAGAGCAGAAACTGCAACTTAAAGTACGTGCTGCCTCACGGTTTCTGCCGGAAGTATGCGTCAGAGGGGTGCAGATGAGGCTGAGAGTCGAGAGCAGAAACTGCAACTTAAAGTACGTGCTGCCTCACGGTTTCTGCCGGAAGTATGCGTCAGAGGGGTGCAGATGAGGCTGAGAGTCGAGAGCAGAAACTGCAACTTAAAGTACATGCTGCCTCACGGTTTCTGAACTATTGCAGCTTTTGCAAGCCCCAGAGAGAGTCGGCGGCAATGGGGGTGGGAGGGGCAGCAGAATGGAGGGGCCCGCCTAGGCCTGTATACAGACAGCAGTGATTTTCAGTGCCAGTATGTGGATGGCAACCTGCATAGAGTAGGGCAGCGAAAAAGCTGTTCTAAGTACTGTGCATCACGCTCTGGCTATTCAGCAGCAGCCACAAGCAGGATACTGCTGCCGAATATCTGCATTTTAACTGTGGCAGCCGGCGTTTGAAAAAACACCGCCGCAGTTAAATATTGGCCCGCTAATGTGTACTATGTAGAGGTTTGTAGCTGTCCAGCTTGTTTTGTTTTCCCAGCAAGAGGTGCATGAAGGTTCTAGGGCCATGGTTTTCACTTTCATAAAGACATAGGGCCCGATATGCAAAGTGATTAACGCGGTTAGCAGCACTGACGACTACGTTAGTCGCAGTGAGCAGGATATCCATGGCTGCCAGCTCTACATGCCGCTATGCTAACCGCTCAGCATAAGAGCGTGTTGGAGCATTCTGGGGCAGAGTGGAGGCAGCGCTCATTGATAACCGGTCAGTGGTGAAAGCGAAGAGCAGGTAACCATGGCCTAACTTTCACTGCCTCAGTATCGCTGCTGCCTGGTTACCAATCAGCAAAAGCAGCTAACCCGGATATGCCCCCGGCATTGGATATCCAGGTATCTCCAGGAACAAGCAGGAATGTAGTCTTCACATATGGGTATCGTCAG
This sequence comes from Ichthyophis bannanicus, assembly GCA_033557465.1. NCBI lineage: Eukaryota > Metazoa > Chordata > Amphibia > Gymnophiona > Ichthyophiidae > Ichthyophis > Ichthyophis bannanicus. Next base: position 18,168,631 of record CM066035.1, read on the forward strand.
TACCAACGGAGCCTGCGCGGGAACGCTCCCCAAGTGTCCAATAGGAACGCTTTTGGGAGCATCCCTCAGCACATGCGCGCTGCCTTCCCGCCTTTCCAACTGTCCCTCTTCAGTTCTTCATTTTCCACGGAGCCGACAGGTCACATAACCTGTCACCACAGAAAATTTCTTCTTTAAACTTGTTTTTCTTGTGGTCGCGCCTGCCTCCGCTCGACGCCTACCGGTACCTCCAGTTCTCTTTTCTTTTTCTTTTAAAAAAAAAATATATACTTCTGAAGTGTTTCTCTTCAGAAACTTTTTTCTTTTTGGTGCTAGGCCCCATTTTGGGCATTAGGCCCCATTTTCCTGAAAAATGGAAAAACCAGCTAGTGGTTTTAAAAAATGTACTAAGTGTGGCGGTACCATTTCCATCACCGACACCCATGACTGGTGTCTCAAATGTTTAGGCCCTGACCATTCTCCATTGGAGTGTTCCTCTTGTATGGGGATGACTAAAAGAGAAGACAGAACCGGGCTGCAAAGCTCTGTAGCCTCTTTTCTTCAGATGCGAAGTCCATTGCATCAACGTCTTCCAGAGCTTCATCTTCCTCCCATGGATCTCAGGTAACTAAACATAAGAGCCGATCCTCAAAGCGTAGATCTCCTTCTAAGCATCGAGAAGCCATTGGCATTGCCCTTGAGGAAACTATACTGGTAAAACAGCCCCGGCGGGAGGCTTCAGCCTCCAAAGCACTAACGGGGCTCCAGGATGTTCTCGAGGCCTCGACTTCGGCAGAACTACTGGTGCCATGCTCAGGGGTTCCGGCTGCTTCTACTAGTACCGACACCCAGGCATCAGCAGTGTCAATAGATCAGAGATTCCTCGCTATCGAACGCAGTCTTGCAGCTCTCCTTACAGCTGCGGTACTGTTGACACCGCTACCGACGGTTCAATGGGCACCGGTACCGAAACATAGAAACATAGAAATATGATGACAGAAAAAGACCACATGGCCTATCTAGTCTGTCCTTCCATAACAACAACTACAACAGTCCCCTTTTTACCTTTAGAGATCCTCTGTGTTTGTCCCATGCGTTTTTGAATTCAGTTACTGTCCTCATCTCTACCACCTCCACTGGGAGACTATTCCACGGATCCACTACTCCTTCCGTAAAGAAATATTTCCGCATATCACTCCTGAATCTATCCCCCTTCACCCTCATCCCATGTCCCCTCGTAGCAGAACTTGCTTTCAATTGAAAGAGGCTCTCTCTCTGAACATTTATGCCACGGAGGTATATTTTTTAACATTAAATCCCAGCTGCCAAATTCTAGACCATTCTTCAAGTTTAGCTAGATCCCTCCTCATGTTATCTACACCTTCCTGGGTGTCTACTCTATTGCAGATTTTGGTATCATCCGCAAAGAGGCAAACCTTACCTGAAAGCCCTTCCGCTATATCACTAACAAAGATGTTAAAAAGAATCGGACCAAGGACAGATCCCTGGGGCACACCACTGGTAACATCCTTCTCCTCAGAGTGAGCTCCATTTACTTGTACTCTTTGTCGCCTCCCACCCAACCAATTTCTAACCCAAGCAGTAACTTTAGGGTCCATCCCTAGGGTGCTCAGTTTGTTTATAAGTCGCCTGTGAGGAACAGTGTCAAAGGCTTTACTTAAATCTAAATACACCACATCTAGGGCTCTCCCTCAGTCCAACTCCCTGGTCACCCAGTCAAAGAACCGACGGTACCGGCCCCGGTGGGAATTCTGCCGACTTTTTCGGGCATCGACAGATCGGTACCGGACCAACTCGGTGCCGACTTCGATCGATACTGATACCATGCTTTGCATGAACATCGGTATCAGAGATGCTTCGAATCGTCCGATTCCGATGACTCGGATAACTCAGTCGGTACCAGAGTACTTTTTCCGGAAGACTCCTCTTCTCCTCAACACAGAATGTCTCCTCCGGAGGACATGTCTTTTCAGGATTTTATTCGTGATGTGGCCCAAGGCCTATCAATCACGGTAGCTCCTGAAAAAGAACCTAGAGCAAAGGAATTGGAAATACTCCAATACCCTAAGACTCCCAAAGAGGCAGCTACCCTGCCCATTCATGAAATTCTTCATGATTTGATGCTCAGAATGTGGGAAACACCTCTGACCACATCTCCTCACTCTAGGAGACTCAATACTATGTATCGAGTTCCACCATGTCCTGGTTTTCAAAAGACTCAGCTGCCACACCATTCAATGGTAGTGGAATCAGCCATGCGTAGGATGAAAAGTGCAAAAAGACATGCATCCAATCCTCCAGGTCGTGAATGCAGGACTCTTGCTGCCTTTGGGCGTCAAACATTTCAGGCTTCCATGCTTTCAGCTAGGATCAGCTCATATATTTTATATATGGGAATGTTCCTGAAAGAAGTCACAGGAGACTTGGAGCTTATGAGCCCCCTTCTCCCTGATGATAAACGACAAGACTTCCTTACTCTTGTCAGGCATGCTCAAGACGTTTCCAAGTTTGTAAATCGTGCAGCCTTTGACTGCTTTGAATGCATCAACAGAACTTCTGCTATTGCCATTGGTGCACGTTGGATTGCCTGGCTTCAGGCATCAGACATGGAGACTTGGGTACAGGACAAATTAGGAAACATCCCTTGCACAGGAGAAAACCTCTTTGGCAAGAATTGGCAGGAAAAGGTTAATGAGATAAATACTGACAATCTCACTTTAGACAGATTGTCAAAATCTACAGCCACTCCAGCCAAAAAGAAACCCTATAAAAACCCTTTTTCAGCAAAAAGAGGAAGTTTTATCCATCCTATACCCAGCAAGGGCAAGCTCAGGGTCAAGTTGCCCAAAAGGGACAACAGCAACAATCCAGACAACAAAAGAAGCCAAAAGGCCCGAGAGCTCAACCAGCTCCACAGGCTCAGCCCCCTCAAGGGCTTTGACTCCTTCCTAGAGAGCTTAGCTTTCCTGCCTCTGAATGGTCCAGAACCCCTAAACATTCCAGGCAGGTTGTGTCATTTTGTCAACAAATGGCACCAAATAACAGCAGAAAATTGGACTCTGTCCATTGTAGGGGAGGGGTACTAGCTTCATTTTCACAGCATGCCCCCTCCTACAATCGTAAGACAGTTCAATTCCCAAACCTCTCCAGACAATCTACTGGATCAAGAGGTCTCAACACTCCTTGCTCAGGAAGCAATAGAGGAAGTACCCATTCCCCAACAGGGTACAGGGTTCTACTCCCCCTATTTTCTTATTCCAAAGAAAACAGGAGGACACAAACCCATTCTAGACCTCAGAGAACTGAACAAATATCTGTTCCGAGAAAAGTTCAAAATGATTTCTCTGGAAACTCTTCTGCCATACCTTCAAAGTCAGGATTGGCTTTGCTCTCTAGATCTAAAGGATGCATATACTCATATTCTGATCCATCCAGATCACAGTAAATTCTTACAATTCCTTTTCAAGGGAAAACACCTCCAATACAGGGTTCTTCCTTTTGGTCTGGCTTCGGCACCAAGAGTATTCACAAAATGCATGGCAGTAGTAGCTGCATTCCTGCGAACCCTAGGGATATTCGTCTTCCCTTACTTGGACGACTGGCTCATTCGAGCCCCCATGATTCCAGAAGCCAGCTCTGCACTGTCTCGCACACTGCGAATTCTCCAATACTTGGGATTGGTCATAAACTTCCCAAAATCCCAACTTGTTCCTTCTCAGACCCTGGAGTTCATAGGAGCTTGTTTAGATACCAGACAGTCAAGGGCTTTCCTCCCACAGCCCCACTGTCTTCGCATAGTGCAACTAGCTTCTCAAGAAGCGGGAAAGCCCACCCTAACTGCTCGAGAACTGCTGCAATTACTGGGACATATGGCATCCACAGTTCATGTAGTTCCCTATGCTCGCCTCCACATGCGAGCAGCCCAGTGGACCCTATCCACACAGTGGACACAGGCCACAGGACATCTGTCGGACAAGATGATCTTGTCCCTGCAATGGTGGCAATCACTGGAGAATCTTTTAGTGGGGTCTCCTTTCCAACAACCCCCATTCCAGGCCACCCTAACAACAGATGCATCACAGGTGGGATGGGGAGCACACCTGCATCATCTCTCCACCCAGGGTACCTGGACTCCACAGGAGGCTTGTCTTCACATAAACCTCCTAGAACTTTGAGCAATCTATCTAGCTCTTCGAGTATTCCATGCCCAGCTCTGCTACAGGACAGTCCTAGTCCAAACGGACAATCAAGTAGCCATGTTCTACGTGATCAAGCAGGGTGGAACAGGCTCTCTGTTGTTATGCAACGAAGCTTTATGACTATGGGCCCTCACCAGAGAGCATCAAATTCATCTTCTCGTGGTATATCTTCCAGGTATTCAGAACCTTTGGGCAGACAAACTCAGCTGAGTACTGCTGCCTCACGAATGGTCTCTCCACCTAGACCAGGTGATAAGGATATTTCAAATCTGAGGAACCCCAGACATAGACCTCTTTGCAAGTCCACTGAATGCCAAACTTCCCCAGTTCTGTTCCAGAATTCTGGCTCACAGTTGCCAGGCAAGGGACGCCTTCCTCCTTCACTGGGGTCAGGACTTCCTCTATGCCTTCCCACCCATTCCCCTCATCCCCAAAACACTCTTCAAGCTTCAGAGAGACAGAGGTCATATGATCCTCATAGCGCAACGGTAACTACGACAAACATGGTATCCCCTACTTCTACATCTCTCTCAAGCTGCACCTCTGGAGTGAGGGTGTGCTCCAGTCCTTCTCTCCCAAGAGAACGGGATGCTATGGTACCCGAATCCCCTGTCCCTGCATCTCAGGGCCTGGTTGCTGAAAGCCTAGACCTGCAAGATCTTAACCTTTCCCAACAGGTAAAAGATGTCCTTCAGGCGTCCATAAAACCTTCCACAAGACGTTCTTATGCCTTCAAGTGGAAACGTTTTACTATATGGTGTTCTCAAAAGGGCTTAAACCCCCTTGTGATACCTTTGGAATCGGTACTAGAGTACCTACTTCATTTATCAAATTCTGGTCTAAAGACAAATTCAGTAAGAGTCCATCTCAGTGCAATTGCAACTTCCTATAAGCCTCTAAATGGACAGCCAATTTCTTCTCATCCACTCATAGTAAGATTCATGAGAGGTCTTCTATTAACAAAGCCTCCAATCAAGCCACCACCGGTGGCATGGGATTTAAATCTAGTTCTCGGACAGCTCATGAAACCGCCCTTTGAACCTTTAGCCACTACAACCCTAAAGGTTTTATCCTGGAAGGTCATCTTCCTAATTGCAATCACCTCCGCACATCTCATTAGTGAATTGCCAGCTTTAGTGGCTGATCCCCCTTATACAAGGTTTCACCATGATAAGGTTGTTCTCAGAACTCATCCACATTTTATGCCATAGGTGGTTTCGCCTTTTCATTTGAATCAATCGATTTACCTTCCTGTATTCTTTCCGAGGCCTCATGCCTCTAATGCAGAAAGGAACCTTCATACTTTGGACTGTAAAAGAGCCTTGACCTTTTACCTACAAAGAACACAGCATCATAGAAAGTATTTTCAGCTTTTTGTTGCTTTTGATTCTAGTCATTTGGGACTTCCAGTCTCCAAAAGAACTCTATCTAAATGGATTGCACAGTGCATATCCTTTACTTATGAGAGTAAGAGTCTTCCTCTTCAAGGCGATGTCACAGCACATAATGTGAGAGCCATGGCAGCCTCTATGGCTAACCTTCACTCTGTGTCTATCGATGACATCTGTCGAGCAGCCACCTGGGCTTCGGTGCACACCTTCACAGCCCACTACTGGCTAGATAAAGCCTCCCGTCGGGATGCCTTCTTTGGCCAGGCTGTTCTTCAACATCTCTTTCAGACTTAATTCAACTCCTACCCACCAACCCTGGTAGGATGCCAGAGATCCATGGGAGGAAGCATGGCCCACCTCACTATAGGTGGCAGCTTCCTGGGGCCATCTCCCTGGCATCTTCAGCTAGGGAGTCCCCATATGTGAAGACTACATTCCTGCTTGTTCCTGGAGATAGTGTAGTTACTCACCTGTAACAGGTGATCTCCGGGAACAGCAGGAATTTAGTCTTCACAACCCACCCACCTCCCCTAGGAGTTGTCTCTCTATCTCTCTGTCTCTTTCCTCTTTCCCTCTATCCTTTCACTCAGCTACAAACTTAACTGAAGAGGGACAGTTGGAAAGGTGGGAAGGCAGCGCGCATGTACTGAGGGATGCTCCCAAAAGCGTTCCTATTGGACGCTGGGAAGCGTTCCCACACAGGCTCCGTCGGTACCGACGATACCCATATGTGAAGACTAAATTCCTGCTGTTCCCGGAGATCACCTGTTACGAGTAACTACGCTTTATTGCTCAGCACTGGTGGTTAGCTGTGTTAGCAGTGCTAGTCGCCAGTACTGAATATCGGGCTCATGAGATTTGCCAAACTGGGTAAGACCAAAGGTCCATCAAGCCCAGTATCCTGCTTCCAGCAATGGCCAATCTGGGTCACAAGTCAGTCTTCAAGAGCCAGAAATGGGATATCCCTAATGGAAGTGCCCGAGTTACATTTCATATCATTCATCACTTTCTGAAATGGATGTTCCCTGCCACATGGTGCCAATGTATAAGAAACGAAGCAGTAGAGCCTACACTGGAGGCAGTCATAACAAGCTGAAAAGTGCCGACTTGCAGAGAGACACAGTGGCGCATTTCCCCCATTTGCAGAATCAGCTACATGGGGGTGTTCATCTCTTTGTGTCATAGGAAGTGTTGTGGGACATGTGCACCTGTGTGTGTCAGGGAGTAAGTGCATGCATATTTGGGTGTGTGTGTGTATGTAGTGGGGAGTGTCAGGCAGTGGCGTTCCAAGGGTCTTCTGCACCCGGAACAGGCATCCTCCCCCTTACGGCATGCCCCTCCCTTATGGTATGCACTGTCCTTGCAGCACGTGTCCCACCCCCCACCCCCTACATGGTGGAGCCAGCACAGCAAACCGATAATAACGTGGTGGGTGGCTTGCCATACTGCCTCCACTCCAGACTCAGCAGTTCTTCCCTCCCAGGCTGAAGTCAGGCTGGTGCAGCCCCAACTCACTAGCACTGCCCAGGGAGTCCTGTCACAGCCCCGCTGATCATGCCGGTGGGTCCGGGACTCCAGTGGGTCAGCGTGCTGTTTCTTTGATAAGGTGGGGGGGGGGCTTGCATATGCAAGTTTGTTTGCACATGCTCATTCATGCACAAACATGTACAGACAGACAACATTTAGACAGCCTTTTGAACATTCAACCATAGCACTACACTAAGCGAAATGCACCTAATAATAATATTTATAAATTTCCCTTTGTGAACATTAACTTACATTTAACAAAATTAAATAAAATAACACAAATCTCTCTTCTGCATATTAATTAGGATTGCTCTGAAAACGCAACCTCTTTTTAGCCCTCAAGGATCTTCGGTGACTATCACTGTTCTGTGCTTCCTTTTCATAGATAGGATCCTGGTACTTAGTAGGTTTGTTGCACAGGTGCTGAGTGTGTTTTCTGCCAGAATACAAGTGGAGGGTGCTTGTATTGCTGTTACTGAGGTTACATCACATTAGAAAATGCTTTTTAGCATGGTGAGTAATAAGAGAACATGACTTAATTCTGCTCTGCATGTACTACTGGGATTTTTCTATGGATGCAGAATGTGTCTGTCTACAGAACTGGAGGTGTGGCTTTTCTGTTTTCCAGGAACAAGCAGGAAGTCAATCCTCACATATGGGTGCCGACAGAGCCCCCGCGAAGCATCTCCCCAGCTTTCAAAGAAAGCCTTTGGGAGATGCCACCACACATGCACAGTCCACTTCCCATCCAAGGGTGCCATCTTACTCTGATTCCTTTTTTCCACAGAGCCCAACAGACATCTGTCTTTTTTCCCCTGAAAAAAGTTTATTCAATTGTGTGAAAAAACTCCTTTTCTCTATCCTGTTGTGACTGGTCCCTTTCCCATCTCCAAGTGCGTTTGTCCCAGCATCGCTTTCCAGAACTATTCTAGGTTTTTTTCCCCGGCATGATTCGGTCCTTTTTCCATTCACTGGCCGCTCCAAGGGACTTCATCCTTGCCCCTGCAATAGCCAGCGGGTTCATAAATTGTGATTCGTGCGCTAAAAAGATGTCTCTTACCGACACACAGGATTGTTGCCTCCAGTGTCTAGGAGCCGATCATGACCCGGAGGTCTGCTCCCTCTATAAAAAGATGTTCGTGAAGGCCATCCAGCATCATCAGCAGAAGCAGAACGACATCTTCCACAGGTCAGACTCTTTCCCAGTATCCCCGGTAGCCAAGGCCCCGCATGGATCCTCAGAGTCACGTAATGTCCCCACGGTGCCTGACCGGACCACAGATCCTCTGGCAAGGGTTCCCCAGAGCAGGAACACAAAAAGAAGAAGAAATCCTCAAGGACCTTCATCCCGGGACTCTGACACACTGGGCAAGTACCGCGCCAGATCCCAAAGCCCGTGGAGGGAACTCGAGGTGTTGGAGCAGGAGTGGCCAGCCAAAGTTCACCAAATGGAGACGGAGGCTTCTGGTAACAGGTCCCGGGCCCCTGAGGTCTGTCTCATCAAGGACTCCTTCTTCTCACTGTTGTCAGACCCGGTGGCCCCAATGTCTGCGTCTAAGACTGCACCTCCTGAGTGAGAAACCAGGATGATGGTGCTTGAGCATAGTCTCGCTGCCTTCCTTACCACGCAGCAGGCGCCGATGCCTAGCACTGCCGGTGCACTCCCCCAATTGCTGAGCCAATCCTTGTGAGCCTGATGCCTCGAGTTGATTCTCAGCAAGGGTCTCTATCTCGTTCCTGCTCCTTGGGACTGAGATCCTCCTGGCAAGCACTTATGGCTCTGGCCATGTAGCTAACTTAGGGCCACCGGGCCCCCGACCTGGTTACTGCACCACAGGCCCGGTCAGCTGCCGAGTCCTCCACTGACTACTCCAACTGGGAGTCACAGGATAAGCATCCTTGGAGATGCAGAAGCACCATGACCTCCCATTGGATCCATCTCCCCTGACATTGCGGCATCTGTCTCTGCCTGAAGACACATCGTTCCTCGAGTTTGTCCGGGATATGTCGAAGGCTCTGTCCTTCATCACTGAGTCAGAAGAAGACCCTCATGTGGAGGAACTCAATATCCTCCAATACAAGGCCCCACCCAAGGAGGCCCTGATGGTACCTGTCCCCACCATCCTCAGGTGGCTCCTCCTTCGCATGTGGGAGACACTGGCATCAGTACACAAAGTTAGCAGATGCCTGGACACCATGTACCAAGTCCAGCGGGGCCCCAGCTTCCGTAAGTCGTAACTGCCACACATCTACTGTGGTACTGCAGAGCCTATGCAAACAGAAAAAAAGGTTTTAAATTCAGAAAAAAGATTCCAACACCAGATGCGACATTACGAGGAGCCAGATAGGGGGAGCAAGAGAGACCTTCCAAGGCCTAGAGAACCGCACCCCAGAGCTTGTGATGTGATGCCGGCCAACAGCCAATCCAGGAAAGGGGGAGTTCCTCTTAAGAAAGGCTGGGAAGTTGGAAATGGAAGAAGAGGGGAGGAGAAGGAGTCTTGGCAAAGAGACCCGAGAGGAAGGAGTTCCTGGCAAGGAGACACAGGGAGTCCGGTGCAGCAAGATACCAGGAGTTCTTGGCAAAGAGACACTGGGAGGAAAGGTACCAGGAGAGAAGCAGAGGTCAGAGGTTTATCTGATGAACCGGGTACCAGCAGACTCAGGACCCTGTGGAAGTTACCAGAAGGGTGGTGAAGTCATTGCCATAGGAGGTAACACTCCTTATTCAAGGAGAAAGAGGTATGGGTGTGAAAGAGAGATAACTCCACCCGAAGGCCAGCTGGACAATGGGAGGCCTGCTACTCGAGTAAGGCTGAATTGCAGCAGGACTAGGCCTCAAGCCTCAGCTCACTGGGATAGGCCTGGAGAACAAGGTAATCCACATTTTTATACTTCTAATCGTTATAACCTGGTGACACAGGGAGCACAAGGAGCAAGGGTGTGCTCGCCTTATCAAGCTGTTTGTAAGACAAGACACAAGCTTTTACCAGATGAAAGACTATTTAATACAAGGCACCAAGACAAAGGAAGGTATTCTCATAGCAAGCATTCGTATGACCGAGGCCCAAACCTAGGCCCAGAACATTGGAGGCTGGTACAAGCTGTGTATGAAAAGCCTCAGCGTATTTCACCAGACTGCACTGATACAGAGTCACAGCTCTCAGACCCACAGCCCATGCAGGTGGAATTTATTGAGGACCCTTCTGAAGTGCCCATGGATTGTAGCTACTGTCAGGCAGGAAGCCTAGAATCCCTGCCTAGTGTATAAAGCAGGGCTCAGCAAGCAAAGACTGTGTGTTTTAAATGTATAAATTCCTGTGAAGATAACAGTGGATAAAGCAATCTGGTTATGTTTCTTTTCTACCTGAAGTAAGGTTTCTTTATGTTGACGTAGATTCCACTACCTGAATCATTGTGCATTAAGGGAAATAAAAAGCCTGACGACCAGCACGCCAAGGCAGGCTGCCACGGAGGGTTCCTCTGCCGGTGGGAGTGCTCCGTGTGGACCCCCTGGAGTGTTTGTTGGCTTAGGGAGGAGTGCATCTGCCACGCTCCCGGAGTTGGTGTCCCCAATTGGCCAGACTGGCGGCGGGGGTTTGGTGAGGCCTGCAGTTGTGACTCTTGAGGTGCTGTGGGATGCTATAGCAGCAATGAACTCTTCTCTGCGAACTATTACTACTTCTTTGTCTGCAGATGTTGTGAGTTTAAAGACAGAGTTTCAAGGGGTTGCTCAAGCCCAAAAGGAACAGGAAGGTAGTTTGGCACAACTCCGTTTAGATCTGGAGAAACTTCAGGAGCAGAACCTGGCCCACATGAAGAACTCGAGCGTTCAGACCAGGAGGATGGAGTACCTAGAGAACCAGGCCCGGAAGAACAACTTGAGACTGGTGAATTTTCCTAGGTCTCCTGTGATTTCTCCCTTGGAAATGGTGCGAAAGTATTTCCAGGAGGTTTTGAAAATCTCCAGGGAAGACCTTCCCCCGTTGACCAGGGCTCAGTACTTGTCTGTGGGTAGGGGAGTTCAGGAAGTTAATGTTGTCTCTATTGGGGTTAAGGGGGACCTTACTGGTTTTCTGGAGAGCTCATTAGAGGTTATTACTGCGCGTACTACACTCCTTATTACTTTGGCACTTGAGACCGATAAAGCATTGATTCTTAGATTGTATTTTCGGAATTTCAGTGAGCAGTTTTTGGGTTCTTCTGTACGTATTTTTCCTGATTTGGCTAGGGGTACCCAGCTGAGGCGAAAAGAATTCTTAAGGTATAAGCCTAGGGTTCTTTCACTTGGAGGGACCTTTTTGTTAAAATTTCCTTCTCGTTGTTGTGTATCGTATCAAGAACAAATGTATATATTTTTTGAACCCAATCAACTCCTGGATTTTCTGAATGCTAGAGAGGACCCTGTTGTTGTTGTATCCTCCCATACGGCTGACGTTTAAGCCTTGCACTGCCTGGTATATACTTGCACTGCCTGGTATATACTTTTTTCTTTTCCTTTTGAGATTTCCTGATGCCTCTTATTATGTGGGCTGAATTTGGCATAGTAATGTGATAGTGGTTTTTTTTTTTCCTGTATTAGTCTTTTTGGTTTTATTGTTATACTATTTTACTTTGCCGGTTTTCTTTCATTCCTTGTTGAATGTATAATCATAAATCTAATAAAGAGAAAATTAAAAAAAAAAAAGGGAAATAAAAAGCCTTTCTTTCCCTACCCTCGGACTTTGTGTTTACTTGAAGCTTTGGTACACGGAAGGCCACTGGGAACAGATACCCAGCCCCCACATACAAGAACCAAACTCAAACTAGAAAAATAACTCATGTCCACCCGACCTGCCTTAACCACCTTTGACCACTAGGGCGGCGGTGCGACACTACATAGTAGTAGAATCAACTATGCGCCGGCAGAAGAGCCAGAAGACACACTTTTCTGTTCCCTCAGTTAGGGAGTCCTGTTCTCTTGACGCCCTGAGCCGCAAATGCTACCAGGGCTCGATGATGGCCTGCTGGATACAAGCCAAACAGCTGTATATTGGCATGTATCTTTGTGACCTGACAAACCAACTTGCAGGTTTTTCATCAGGCCTCAGAGGGGATCACCTCCAGTGGTTCTAGACCGTCACAAAGTCCATCAGGGAGTGCTCAAAGTGTATGTCCCAAGCTGTCTACGATGGCTTAGAGTTAAACGCAAGGGTAGCCACTTCGGGTATCGGCACTCGGCTCCAGGCATCGGACCTCAAGCAGTGGATCCAGGAGAAGCTCCTCGATGTCTCCTCCTTGATGAAGGAGAAGGTGGCAGAAATCGGGACCTCAAGCAGTGGATCCAGGAGAAGTTCCTCGATGTCTCCTCCTTGATGGAGGAGAAGGTGGCAGAGATCGAGACTGAGTACCTCATGAGGACTCAGCTCTCCAGGAAAACCTCCACCCTTCCTAAGAAGAAACCACTGGGGAAGAGGCCCCCATTCCAGAGAAAAAGCCAACCTTACCGAGGCTACCCCCGTTATCAGGCTCCTCAGACTCCACAGCAGGGTCACCAGAGTAAGGGAGTGGACCACAGCCCTTGCCCAAGTCCGAGACTCCAAGCCCCAAAGCAGCTACCAACAGGGGGGCATCTGGTACACTTTGCCCATCAGTGGCCTGCTATCACCACTGATGCTTGGGCACTCCAGGTACACAGAAGGCTATCTCCTTCACCTGGATTAGACGCCTCCTCCTTTCTTTCCAGTAGAGCCCTTTTGGACTCCCCTGGACCAGGCCCTGCTACTGCAGGAACTCATAGCCCCCCTCATGGACAGAGCCGTAGAACCAGTACCCCTTAACCTCAAGGGCAAGGGTTCTACTCCCGGTACTTTCTGGTCCCAAAAAGAACAAGGGGCCTAAAGTATAACCTAGACTTGAGAAACCTAAACAAGTTCCTGGTGCGGGAGAAGTTCAAGTCCCTTGGAACATTACTGCCATACCTCCAGAAGGGAGATTGGCTATGCTCCTTAGACCTAAATGATGCCTACATTCACATCCTCATTCATCCCAGCCACAGGCAATATCTAAGGTTCATGGTCGGGGGCGACCACTACCAATACAGAGTACTACCCTTCGGCCTAGCCTCCACACCAAGAGTCTTCACCAAATGCCTGGCAGTAGTGGCCACCTACCTGCGTCTCCAAGGGGCCTTCATCTTCCTATATCTGGAGACTGGCTCGTAAAGGGAGACATAACCACCAAGGTGCAACAGGCCACAGCCCACACCATCAGTAAGCTACAGTATCTACAACACCTCCCCAAGTCCCACCTCACTCTGACACAGGGCATGGAATTCATAAGGGCTCGATTGGACACTCTTCAGGCCAAGGCCTTTCTCCCCTTAGGGAAGGTCACCTTGTGGCCCTAGCCACTGAAGTACAACACCGCCATGCAGTGTTTGCGCGGTCCATGCTCTGCCTGCTAGGCAACATGGCATCCACAGTCCATGTGGTCCCCAACACCTACCTGCACATGCGGGTGGCCCAGTGGTGCCTCCGCTCCCAGTGGACTCAAGCCACAGGCAGGCTCTGGACATGCTAGCGAAGTCACTCGACTGGTGGCAGGCCGCACAGCACCTGCAGGAGGGCATGCCCTTCCAGTCCCTCAAACCCCAGAGGGTCTTTACCACGGATCCTCCTTACTGGGCTGGGGTGCCCTTTGCAAGGAATTCCACATGCGGGGCAACTGATTCCTAGTGGAGAGCCAGCAGCAAATCAACCTGCTGGAGCTAAGGGCCATTTTTCTGGCGCTCAGAACCTTTCACCACCGCCTGCAGCTCCAGTCTGTGATGGTCCAAGCAGACAACCAGGTTGCAATGTTTTACCTGAATAAGCAGGGAAGCACAGGATTCTTACTGCCTCTGCCAGGAGGCAGAAGCCCTCTGCTCGTATGCGATCAGTCGAGAAATGCTCCTCAAGGTGGTGTAACGTCTGGCCCAGGATAATGCCTTAGCGGACAGACTGAGCAGGATTCTCCAGCCGCAAGAATGGCAACTAGACCCCAGGGTGGCACAGCAGCTCTTCCAACTCTGGGGCATCCCAAGTCAAGACCTCTTTGCCAGCCCGACCAATGTACAGCTGCCCCACTTAGGCTGTCACCAGCTGCACCCGTCCCAGGTAGTGGTGGATACCTTTCTTATCTCGTGGCCGGAGGGCCTACTGTATGCCTTCCCTCCCATGCCACTAGTCACTCAGACCCTCTTCAAGGTCCTGCAGGACAAGGCTTCCATGATCAGGCAACCTTGGTTCCCCTTACTGCTCTGCCTCTCGACAGAGCTCCCATTTCCTCTGGGGAACACCCTGGGGTTACTCACTCAAGAGGAGGAGGGCTCCCTTCTCCACCACAACCTGGGGTCCTTGATTTATTTTTATTTTATTTATTTAAACAGTTTTGTATACCGCCTTATCCTTCAATCAAAGCAGTCACAACACAATTGGGGGATACATTTAACACATGGGAATATGAGACACATACACTAATACAGGGAACATGGGCAATGGAGGGTTAAGTGGCTTGCCCAAGACCACAAGGAGCAACTGTGGGACTAGAAACCCCAGTCCTTCCGGCCCAAGGTTGCTGTCCTCTAGTGTTAACAGCATTGCTGCTGAAAGTGTAGCCTTCCTCCTGGCCTCTCGTAAGACCTCCACGAGACGGACCTATGCCTTCAGGTGACGCAAATTCTCAATGTGGTGTGCAGAGCAGTGGGTTGACCTGTTCTCTTGCCATGTGCACATGGTGCTACAATACTTGCTTCACCTCTCGCAAGCTGGACTCAAATCCAACTCCGTCAGGGTGCACCTGAGTGCATTCTCGCTGCATCATCATTCTATGGAGGGTAAATCCCTCTCTGCTCAGCCACTCATTATTCTATTCATGTGGAGCCTTCTGCTCTCTAAGCCTGCCATCTGGCCGCCCCCGTTGGAATGGGACCTCAATGTGGTCTTGACGCAGCTCACCAAGCTGCCATTTAAGTCTCTGGCTACCTGCCATATGTGTTATCTCTCATGGAAGGTTGTCTTCCTGGTGGCGCTCACCTCCGCCTGCAGAGTCAGAGAGCTTCAGGCCTTGGTGGCCGAGCCATCCTACACCAGTTTCTACAAGAACAGGGTCGTACTTCGCACCCACCCTAACTTCCTTCCAAAGGTGGTGTCCGTGTTTCACCTCAATCAGGAGGTGGTGCTCCCCACCTTCTTCCCACAGCCCCACGCCGACAAGGTGGCAGTTGCTGTTCTCCATACTCTGGATTGTAAGAGGGCCCTGTCCTTCTAACTGAAACATACCCAGGGCCACCGCAAAGCCTCACTGCTTTTCATTTCCTACAACCCCCATCGACTGGGGGAAGTTATTACCAAGCGGACCTTGTCCACCTGGGTGGCGAACTGCAGCACCTTCGCCCATGATCAGACTGGGCTCTTATTGGAGCGCCGGGTCATGGTGCACGTCAGGGCTATGGTGACCTCGGTTGCAAGCTTGCGCTCTCCCTATGGCAGACATCTGCTGGGTCGCCACCTGATCCTCACTACAGCCTGGAGAGGAAGTCCTGACAGAGCAGCACCTTCGGCCAGGCCATACTCCGTAATCTCTTTGGGATCTAGGCAACTCCTACCCTCCTACCCTTCTTTATTTTATTTATTTATTAAATGCTTTTATATACCATGCTCTTTAAAATCAGCGCGGTTTACAGACAACAATTTTGTAGGAAGAGCCTACTTTGCACTTACAGTGAACAGGTAGTACAACTTGAAATGATAACAGGGGAAAACATATATGGCTATATACATACTATATACAGGTGTTGGTGGCTGCTCAGCGTCTATAGTGGAATGGCTTGTTCTGATTACTATGTGTAAGGATGTGGATTATTTATTGGGATGAATGTGAGGTTGGGCCAGGTGAGGATGTGTTGTTGGCCTGAACATAGTGTAAGAGAAAGAGGTGGTGCTTTAGTGCCTTTCTAAATTGTGCGAGGTCACTGATCATGCGGATGGTCACTGGGAGCTTGTTCCAACAGGTGGGTGTGTAGAACCTGAACGCTCTGTTCATTGTAGTTCTAGTGCATTTTGTTACTTCACTAGGGGTTACTAGGGTGTTGATGGCGGCGGACCTTCTTGTTCTGGATGCAGGTGTGGGGAGGATAAGGTTTGTCAAGGAGCTGGCTGTTCGCTTGTTAATGGCCTTGAAGGTTAAGAGGGCAACTTTGTATATGGCAGTAAATTGGTAGCCAGTTTAGGTCCTTCAGGATTGAAGTGATGTGCTCCCTTCTAGAAGTACCATATAGGAAACGGGCGGCAGCATTCATGGCTAGCTGTAGTGGGTTGAGTGCGTTCTTAGGGAGTCCATGAAGGATTATGTTGGCGTAATCAAAGTGGGGGGTTATCAGTGCCTGGAAAACTGTTCGGAAGTCTGTTGGTTGCAGCAAGGGTCGGAGATGTCGGATTGTCCTCATCTTATGGTAGACCTTCTTTACAGTGTTGCTTATGTGAGCTTTCATATCGAGACGCTGATCCAACAAGACTCCTAGGTAGCGGATGGTGTGACGGCTCGGGAGTTCAGCGTCTCTTGTCTTTAGTGTTGCTGGGGGGGGAGAAGGACTGATTTCTCGTGATGAACAGCACTTCAGTCTTGCTGAAGTTTATCTTGAGACACTGTGAGTGTAGCCAGTCCGTGACAGCATCAAAGCATCTTACTAGTGAGGAGAGGTCGGGTTTATCAATGGTGAATGGGGTGAAGAGAAGTACATCATCTGCATAGATCAGGTAGGATATATTGAATGATCGGATGATTGAACATATGGGCTGCATATAAATATTGAATAGTAAGGCAGATAGCGAGGAGCCTTGAGGGATGCCATGTTTCTGTTGAAAAGGCTCAGAGGTTGCAGTTCCTGTTCATACCTGCTGCCATCTATCTGTCAGGTACGACTTGCACCACTTCCAGGCTGGGCCCTGGATTCCCTTTTCCTGGAGACGTATTAGGAGCAGTTCTGTGTTCATGCTACCAGAGTGATGGTTCTCCCTGGACTCTGGAGTCCTTAGAGTCTCTCCTCAGACTCGCTTGCGGCTGCTCATGGCTGGGTCGTGTTTTTCTTCAGGTTCCCAGTAGCTTGTAGCTAAGGAGTCCCATATATGAGGATTGACTTCCTGCTTGTTCATGGAGAAAGCATAGTTACTCACCTGTAACAGGTGTTCAACAGGGACAGCAGCAATCAGTCCTCACAACCCTCCCTCCTCCCTGTGGAGTTGCTGTATTTTGCTATATTTTTGCCATCTTCTTTGTCGGCTCTAGCTATGTCATCTGACTGAATAAGATGGCACCCTTGGGCAGGAAAGGGACCATGCATGTGTAGTAGCATCTCCCAAGGCTTTCTTTGAAAGCTGAGGAGATGCTTCTGTGAAGGCTCCATCGGCACTGACGTCACCCATATGTGAGGACTGATTCCTGCTGTCCCTGGAGAACACCTGTTACAGGTGAGTAACTATGCTTTAGGGTTCAGTTCCATTCTATATACTTCATAGTTAATGATAGACTCCAGACCTCAAAGCCAAACCATTTTTTTAGCAGTTTTACTGGCAGGTTGACACTGACCAAGGATTTCATTTTACATTTGTCTCTCTCACCAGGCCTCAACACCAGTTTTTGGAGGAATCCTGGCCCTGATTAATGACCATCGATTGCAGAGGGGTTTGGCTCCCTTGGGCTTCCTGAATCCTGCCCTCTACAAACTGCAGTCCAGTGGAAACACTACTGCCCTCTTTGATGTAAGTGATAAAGAAAGTGTGCGTGAAGACTGAATCTTCCCTGCTCTGGCTGGACATGTGCATGTAGGGCTGACTGTATGGTGGTGCTGATTGTACACTGTGTGCTCGTGTCCCCAGTTAGGCCCCAAGGAGCCCCATTATAGTAACTGCAGTGGAACTGAGCTCCTACATAGCCCAAAAAGGGACTCCTCTCTCCTCTCCTCGATCACATCATTGGAATGGGCATCAGCACACCCAGGGCACCACGAAGCCCTGCAACACCTGTGTGCGCATATGTCTGTGTGTGTGTGTGGGTGTGTGTAAGACTCGCATTGCTACTGTCAGACGGCTGCCTGGGTGAAAATCTTCACAGTCTTGGCAAGTGCATATCTCTATATGATTTACAAGGTATTGTGGACAATGTAGTTCATTCACACCAGACACAGCTGCTGACAATAATTTAGTTGTGCTCTTGGGTAAAGCCAATAAGATATTTATTTATGGGGTTATTTCTCCCAACACAGATATGCTTGGTAGCACATAAATTATGTTACTTGCTTTCAGTGTTAACTTGGAAAAAACAAAGTTAAAATCAGGAAAACAACAAATGAAAAGCCACAAAGCAAGAAACAAACTGTTCTCTTCAGGTTAACTTCTGATTACTTCCCACATAGATACAGAAGTGATTCTCTCCTAGCTCACAAGCAATTAGGTAAGGCTTAATTGCTAGCAGTTACCAGCTGAAACCCCTTAGTAGCTGGCTTGCCTTCCACTGTGTAGGTCAAATCCTGCTTCAGGAGCTTTTCTGAGTAGATTAAAGAACAAATTTGTATTTCTTTGTGATGGTTGCTGAACTTTATAACAGAAAGTTACCAACGGAGTTTAGATAGAGAGCAGTCCATATAAACAGGATCCTCATCTGCTATTATTCCCCCTTGTTCAACAAGCATGGGTTCAATATCATGGATTGGCACAGATGAATCTCTCAATGGAGCATTTTCAGGAGAATACTTGTTTCCCTGCTGTCTTTCAAGGTTATAGCTAGGGCATAGATCAGTGTTCATACCTGAGCTTCCATTGCTGCTAGAGTTCCTCTCTATATAGCCTGGCCAGTATGTAGTCCAGTTCTTATGTTCAGCCTTCCAATCCAGATCCCTGGACACTGGATCTCTCTTCACATACCTTCTGGCACAGGTCTTAGGGTCCCTTCCACGTGCAGCCGTCTCCCTCACAGATAGCCTCTGGTGATTCCTAGCTCTGCAGCACCATTCCTCTGGCTTTCCCCAGTCCAATGGTATATGCTGGCCCTTGGAATACCTCCCAGTATACGTACTGCTTTGGACTCTTCTAGACCTCTCAAAGGCTTTTCTCTTCCTTCTTCCAAAGGGTCTCTTTCCCTCTCTGTCCGTCCGGTTTGGCTTCTGCTTCTGATGATCCTTCAGATGAAACTGATGATCAAACTCAAGCTGATTCTCAGGATACTGAGGACAATTCTCTGGATATCCAAGGTGATCATGAAGATGGTCCTCTGTAGAATAAACTCTACTCTTATTCTGCTTAGATGAGTGCTCCTCCCTAATACAGCGCAGCTGTGCTGAATCAGGCCCTGCCCTTTGAGATGAGTGCTTAGGGATTACCTCATAGCCCTTCTGATTGAACACAAGTTTCCCCACTTCAGCTCCTCTAATGGCTGTTGGAAACCTGGTGCATTCTGGGACTGGTAGTCTTTTATGGGAAAATTCTGTTTTCTTATTTCTACCAGAACTGACAGGTTGCTTGTTCAGAGTCACTTCACCTTTTCTATAGCTCCTTCCTGAGCTATGATAAGCTTCCTTATCACATACCCCCCTGCTTAAGTTATTACGGACTGGTGTCACTGGTGAAATTTCTTCTCTACAGTCCGTAATACGGGAAAGGGTATCCGCATTCTTGTGTAACTTCCCAGCACGATGTTCAACTTGAAAATCAAATGCCTGTAAGGCCATGTACCAGCGTGTCAACCTGGCATTGTAGTTCTTCATTTGCTGCAACCACTTAAGTGGGGCATGGTCCGTGACCAACTGGATCTTTCTCTCTGTAAGGTAAAACCTTAACGCCTCCACTGACCACTTGATAGCTAAACATTCTTTTTCTATTGTGGAATACTTTTGTTCAGCCGGTGACAACTTCCTGCTCAGGTACATCACAGGATGCTCCTCCCCTTCGTGACACTGGGATAGAACCGCTCCTAGCCCTACATCCGATGCATCGGTTTGAACCAGAAAGGGTTTCTTGAAGTCCACCCCTTTCAGTACCGGTCCTGTACACAATTTTCCTTTTAAGACTGAAAACGCTTTTTCAGCTTCAGGTGTCCACTTTAGCTGGTTTGGACAATTCTTCCGCAGCATATCCGTGAAAATGGCACTTTTCTCTGCGAATTGCCGTATAAACCTGCGGTAGTATCCAATAAGTCCTAAGAAACTTCTTAGTTGTTTCTTTGTTGTTGGAGGAGGAAAATTCCTGATGCTATCTACTTTACTCATTAGAGGTTTAATTTTTCCTCTTCCCACTAGGTGGCCCAGGTATTTTACCTCCCTATTTGCAAAGGCACACTTCTTCGGGTTTAAAGTGATTCCCGCTTGCTTCATGGAGCACAAGACTGCCCTGATCCTCTTTAGATGCTCCGCCCAGGTGTTACTATGGATTATGACATCATCCATATATGCAAAAGCATAATTTTGGTGGGGTCGAAGTACCTGATCCACTAACCTTTGGCAGGTAGCCGCTGCTCCATGCAGTCCGAAAGGCATCCTCTTGAACTGGAAAAGGCCAACGGGGGTGCTGAACGCAGTCTTCGGCTTCGACTCCCTGGTGAGAGGGATTTGCCAATATCCTTTTGTCATATCAAGGGTGGTTAAGTATTGAGCTTGTCCCAGCTGGTCCAACAGCTCTTCAATTCTTGGCATTGGATATGCATCAAAAACTGATATGGCGTTTACCTGCCGGAAGTCAATACAAAATCTTAAAGATCCATCAGGCTTCGGCACCAGGACTATGGGGCTATTCCAGGGACTCTTTGACTCCTCTATTACTCCCATGTCCAACATCTCCTGGACTTGTGCCACTACTTCCTGTCTTTTGGCTTCAGGCAAGCGGTATGGCCTTTGACGAACTAATTTCCCAGGTGGAGTTATTATTTCATGGGCAACCAAATGTGTCTCCCCAGGTATGGGTGTCAAAACATCTGGAAACTCTTTGAGCAATTTCCTAATTTCTTCCTGTTGTACCACTGTCAGGTCCTCACCTATTTGGGGCTCTGATTTTTCTTTACAATCAGATACCTGGGGTCCCAAATCTTCCTCTTCATTCACCTCCCTCTCTCGGGCACAGGTGGCAGCTAGGCTTTTAACCCCTTTGACATCAGTAGAACCAAAGCCTTTGGTTCCACGTTCAGAATTCTCCAGGGATGTGACCTCCTCCACAGGTGAAAAACCCAGCCTCTCACAGATCAATTGGGCAATTCTGTCTCCTGTCTTCACGTGATAATCATTCTGTCCAAAATTAAACAACAGAACTTTAATATTGCCCCTGTAATCGGGATCAATTACTCCCGCACCCACATCGATGAAATATTTAAGGGCTAATCCGGACCTTGGGGCTACTCTCCCATAGCATCCAATAGGTATTTCCACTTGGAGACCAGTGTCCACCAGGGCTCTCCCTTGGCTAGGTACAGTCATATTTTCTATGCTGCACAGGTCAAACCCAGCAGCTTGAGGGGTTGCCCGCTTAGGAGCTTGGGCCTTCTCTGTGACCCTATGGTACTTTAGGACGAATGTCTGCTTTGGGGTAACTTGGTCTTCTGGACGCTTAACCATCTTTTTAGCTGGGGTCTGAGGACTTCCAAATAAAGGCCCGGGAGCTATTACCATTAAACCTTCTCCCTCCTTCTTTCCTAGTCCTTCCACTAGACCCTGCTTAAATCTTGGCCAGTCTCTTCCTAGAACCAAATCAAAGGGTAGCCTAGGCACCACTGCTAACAGGACTTCCTCTTGTCCCCCCAGGCACTTAACCTTTAGCCTATAGGTGAGATATGATGTTGCAGCACCATGAATGCATCTGATGTGAACTTGGCTTTCAGGGGTTCTAGGCACAAATCCTTCTTGGGCCTCTATCCTCTTCCAAAGCCTTTTTGACATCATACTCTGGTCTGCCCCAGAGTCTAACAAAGCATTTGTGGTAATTCCTTGCACATCAACCATCAAAAGAAATCCTTCTTTGGGCTGTTTTAAATCCACACCCACTAAGCTAGTGTGTGTCTGGCATCTCTTTTCTAAATGTCCCCATTTTCCACACTTGAAACATTTCTTTCTATTCCACTGTGTCATCTGGTTTGATACAGTACATTCATTTTCAGAAACATTTTTAATTATTTTCTTTTCTGATACAGCACATCTAGCCTCAGCACCAATCTTCAGAGAGCCACCCATTCTATGGCAAGCCTGCGTGGCTTCCAAGAATCTCTCTGCTAGCATGGTTGCCTCTCCAAGATTTTGGCAATTTTGCTGTATAAGGAAAGTGTGCAAATCTTTAGGCACCCCAGACATAAATTGTTCAAGCATTATAATATCTAATAACATTTCTACCGTCTTTTGCTCAGGCTCCAACCATTTTACAGCTAAACCTCTGATTCTCTGACTCAGAGCCCTGGGTGTTTCACCCACTCTCAATGTAACAGCTCTAAACATTCGCCTATACTCTGAAATAGACAACCCTAGGCGATCTCTAATAGCAGCCTTTACATCCTTATAATTCAAAGCCTGGGCTGCTGGCATTGCTCTGTAAGCTGCAAGCGCCTCTCCAGTTAATGAGGCTGCCAGCCTTACTGCCCACTGGGTCTCTGGCCATGCTAATGCTTGTGCCACTTGTTCAAAAGACTCTAGAAAATCATCAACATTATCATCTGGAGTTAGCTTCCCAAAACTAAATGCCCCAATCCCTTGATTGAGTCCCACACTGTCCACATGTGGTGTACCAGTATTCACTGCTGGTCTTGCATCTGTTCCACTTTGGTTCTGCAGCTGAACTAGGGCTTGCACCAGATCAAGCACTGGCTTCTGCTGGTCCATTAAGGCTCTCATAGCAGTGTCCTGAGCCTGCTGTGCTAGCTCCTGCTGCCTGCTGAACTGGGCTGCCATCCACTGAGCTAGTTCCTTTGAATCCATCTTGAACCCTGTAAGAAAATACAAAGAAAAAAAACACAGTGCACCACCTTCCAAACAGATGTTTTTTTCTACACTCTTTTTTTTTTTTCAATTACCCTGTGCTTACTCCCATCCACCACTAGACATGCCCAGGTACTTATTACCTTGTCTCAGTGATGAATCCAGCTCTGCACAGGGTCTTTTCCTCCTGGGACATCCACTTCTCCTTCAAAGTGCAGTTGAGGGAAAATCTTTTTTTCCAGCTTTAAACTTGAACTGTAGTTGTAATCCTCACAAGTAAATCCCCTTTGTGCAAAAGCAATCCGAAAAACTACGCCATTTGTCAGACGGCTGCCTGGGTGAAAATCTTCACAGTCTTGGCAAGTGCATATCTCTATATGATTTGCAAGGTATTGTGGACAATGTAGTTCATTCACACCAGACACAGCTGCTGACAACAAACTGTTCTCTTCAGGTTAACTTCTGATTACTTCCCACATAGATACAGAAGTGATTCTCTCCTAGCTCACAAGCAATTAGGTAAGGCTTAATTGCTAGCAGTTACCAGCTGAAACCCCTTAGTAGCTGGCTTGCCTTCCACTGTGTGGGTCAAATCCTGCTTCAGGAGCTTTTCTGAGTAGATTAAAGAACAAATTTGTATTTCTTTGTGATGGTTGCTGAACTTTATAACAGAAAGTTACCAACGGAGTTTAGATAGAGAGCAGTCCATATAAACAGGATCCTCATCTGCTATTATTCCCCCTTGTTCAACAAGCATGGGTTCAATATCATGGATTGGCACAGATGAATCTCTCAATGGAGCATTTTCAGGAGAATACTTGTTTCCCTGCTGTCTTTCAAGGTTATAGCTAGGGCATAGATCAGTGTTCATACCTGAGCTTCCATTGCTGCTAGAGTTCCTCTCTATATAGCCTGGCCAGTATGTAGTCCAGTTCTTATGTTCAGCCTTCCAATCCAGATCCCTGGACACTGGATCTCTCTTCACATACCTTCTGGCACAGGTCTTAGGGTCCTTTCCACGTGCAGCCGTCTCCCTCACAGATAGCCTCTGGTGATTCCTAGCTCTGCAGCACCATTCCTCTGGCTTTCCCCAGTCCAATGGTATATGCTGGCCCTTGGAATACCTCCCAGTATACGTACTGCTTTGGACTCTTCTAGACCTCTCAAAGGCTTTTCTCTTCCTTCTTCCAAAGGGTCTCTTTCCCTCTCTGTCCGTCCGGTTTGGCTTCTGCTTCTGATGATCCTTCAGATGAAACTGATGATCAAACTCAAGCTGATTCTCAGGATACTGAGGACAATTCTCTGGATATCCAAGGTGATCATGAAGATGGTCATCTGTAGAATAAACTCTACTCTTATTCTGCTTAGATGAGTGCTCCTCCCTAATACAGCGCAGCTGTGCTGAATCAGGCCCTGCCCTTTGAGATGAGTGCTTAGGAATTACCTCATAGCCCTCCTGATTGAACACACGTTTCCCCACTTCAGCTCCTCTAATGGCTGTTGGAAACCTGGTGCATTCTGGGACTGGTAGTCTTTTATGGGAAAATTCTTTTTTCTTATTTCTACCAGAACTGACATGTTGCTTGTTCAGAGTCACTTCACCTTTTCTATAGCTCCTTCCTGAGCTATGATAAGCTTCCTTATCACACTACTCAGCAAAAATGTTATTTATTTGTTTAAAATCTCATTGATGCTGTTAGATCAGATTTGTTCTCAGAGGAATTACAGTTGCGCTCATGAAATACTAATGAGCCTGTAAAACACAACCAAACAATTGTGTAAAAAAAGTAGCAAAAAAAAAAGGAAATAAACTTAATAATGAAAATAAAAGTCAAATAATAGAGCAATAAGAATTAAAAATTAATTACAGCTCACTTTGTGAAATACATGAACTGAATCAAATGCTAGCGAAAAGTGTACTTTTGCTTTTCCAGGAATAAGCTGGAAGTCAGTCCTCACATGTGAGTGATGTCAGCACTGACAGAGCCCACTCGGTAATCCCAGCTTTCAGAGAAAGCCTTAGGGAGATCCACCTCAAATGCATGGCTTCCTTCCCATCCTAGGGTGCCATCTTGCCTTAATCTCCTTTTTTCGTGGAGCCTTTGAGACATTTGTCTGCATCCCGGAAATTTTTGATTATTCTATTTGTGCTTTTTTTTGTTTTTTCCTTCTCTGGTACGTGTACCGGTGCCTTCTCACCCTCCCAAGTCCGCTTTTGCCTCGGCGCCATGTTTTTCTCAAGTATTTTTTGCCCTGCAGGGTCTTTTTCTTAGTGCACGGGAATTCCTTGCGCTCTCCTGGCCAGGACACTTGAGTTTGATCTCGTGGGTGCCATCTTGGCCAGTGGGTTTAAGCAGTGCAACCACTGCGGCCACACCTTGTCCCCCACAGACCTGCACAATTGCTGTCTTCATTGCCTCAGTGTGGACCATGACAATTCCTCCTGTGGGCTGTCATGATGAGCAAAGGAAGTAAGAACCATGTCTCTGCCCCAGCATCACTCGTGAAGCTGGGACCCTTGGAGGTGACTGCAGGGGCCTCAGCCTCTCGTGACGGCCATGCTTGTTCTGAGCCCCGAGGTCGCAGGGTGTCGGACAGGAGATCCCTTCTGAGGGCCATGCCCCGAAGAGCCAGACATCGTCAGTGGCATCGTCGGGAGATGATGCCAGAGTCGTGAGTAAGTCCCACAGTCACTGGCATCGGAGCCCCCGGCACGAAGTCGAGGGCGATGGCTGGGAGCGGCCCTCCAAGCTGCTCTGGCAGGAGAAAGTGCCATCAGCTTCAGGAGATTGACCTCAGTCTCCTGAACCTATCCTCACCAAGGACACCCCCACGACAGAGCCGGCTTCGGGCCCGAAGCCTTCGGTGCCCATGCTAGTGGCTGCGGAGCCTCCTGGCCTCAAGGTCAGAATGGTTGCCCTTGAGTGCAATATCACTGCCTTTTTGGCCCAGCACCACAAGGGTGTCTCTGGAGGTCCCCCGACACGCTCCTACATCGCTGCATTCCATGGTTCTTACGTCCTTTGCTCATCATCTGCTGACAGAGCTCAAGGTGATTCCTGGTCCCGTTTGGGGTGGAGGACTTTCCCAGCCAGTGCCTCCGGATCCAACCGCAGGGGCTCCAGGGGCCTCGCAGCACTGGTAATCTAGCACAGGACCCTCGAGGTCTCCTCTGAGTCAGAGTTGGACTGTGAGACTGACGATGAGTCCCCCGACACCCGCCTACATTGGGATGTCCTCTTGGACCCTTCCTCCCCGGAGGACAGACGCAAATCTCTTCCCGAGGCCCTCCTTTCTGGAGTTTCTCCAGGACATGATGAAGGCTTTGGCCTTCACCATGGAGTCCAAGGAGGATCCTCGGGCAGAGGACCTCAAGATCCTTCAGTACGAGACCCCTCCAAAGGAGGCATTCACAGTGTCTATTCCCCCCATCCTGAAACAACTTCTCTTCCATATGTGGGAGACCTGGGCCTCTGTGCCAATTCTGAGCAGGTGGCTCGATGCTATGTACCGAGTCTGTCGAAGTCTCGGGTTCCAAAAAGCACAGCTGCCCCATAACGCTATGGTGGTGGAGTCGATCATGCATAGGATTAAAAGTCAAAAGATGCACTCCTTGGTGCCCCCTGTCAGGGAGGCCTGCTCTATGAATGTTTTGGGCAGAAAGTGCTACCAGGACAAAATACTCATTTGGTCGGATCCAGACTTACCAACTCTATATGGGCATGTACCTGTTAAACATGGTGAGGGAGCTCACTGGGTTCTTGGCTGGGCTGGCAGAAGAACCTCTTCAGTGGTTTCTGACCCTGACCTCGATGGTCAAGGAGTGCTCCAAATTCATCACTCGAGCAGCCTATGATGGCTTGGAGTCGGTGGCCAGAGTAGCTACGGTGGGTATTAGTGCCCTCATCCAGGCCTGGCTACAGTCCTCCGACTTGGAGCAATGGGTACAGGACAAGCTGGTGGATGTCCATTGCCAGGGAAAGAATCTCTTTGGCAAACCCATGACTGATAAGGCCACCGAGCTGGAGTCCAGGTTTCTGACCAGGACCAGACTCTCAAAGAAAACTGCTGATCCTTCCTGACGGAAGGCTTCGGGGAAAAAAGCCCCTTTACCCAAATAAGAGGAAGGCTTACGAAAACTACTCCCTGTACTCTGCCTTCCCAGCTCCAAGGGACAGGGGCATGGCCCACGTGAGACCCCCATGCCCCAGGCAACACTCCAGCTGCAACTCCTTGGGCAGAGACTCTCCTCCCCTGGGAAGTCTAGTCCCACAGCACAAGGGGGCGCCTGGTATACTTTGCCAGCTGCTGCACAAGCATCACCACCAATAGCTGGGCCCTTCAGGTGGTGGAGGCAGAGGGTTAACATAAGAACATAAGATATGCCATACTGGGTCAGACCAAGGTCCATCAAGCCCAGTATTCTGTTTCCAACAGTGGCCAATCTAGGTCATATGTACCTAGCAGTTTCCCCAAGGGACACAGGTTCCACAATGCTTGTATTGGTTCAAGCACTGATATCCTCGGTCCCTTCTTAATAATGGTTTATGGACCTTTCCTCCAGGAACTTGTCCAAACCTTTTTTAAACCCAGCTACATTAACAGCCTTTACTACATCTTCTGGTAACAAATTCCAGAGTTTGATTACACATTGAGAGAAAAAATATTTTCTTTTGTTAGTCTTAAATAGTTTACCCTGTAGCTTCATTGCATGTCCCCTAGTCTTTCTATATTCTGATAAGGTAAACAATCGATCTACGTTTACCCGTTCCACTCCGTTCATTAATTTATAGACTTCTATCATATCTCCCCTCAGCCGTCTCTTTTCCAAGTTAAAGAGCCCTAACCTTTTTAGCCTTTCTTCATAGGAGTATCCTTCCATCCCCTTTACCATTTTGGTGGCTCTTCTCTGAACCTTTTCTAAAATCACTATATCCTTTTTAAGATACGGCGACCAGAATTGCACACAATATTCAAGGTGCGGTCTCACCATGGAACGATATAGAGGCATTATAATATCTTTTGTTTTATTTTCCATTCCTTTCCTTATGATACCTAGCATTCTATTTGCTCTCTTGGCCGCCGCTGCACACTGGGCCGAGGGTTTTAACATGGTATCCACAATGACGCCTAAATCTTTTTCCTGGGTGGTGGTTCCTAATGTGGAACCTTGCATCGTGTAACCATAGTTTGGGTTGTTCTTCCCTAGGTGCATGACCTTGCACTTGTCCACATTAAATTTCATCTGCCATTTTGATGCCCAGTCTTCCAATTTATCAAGATCCTCTTGCAATTTTCCACAATCCTCTTGGGTTTTAACAACTTTAAATAGTTTTGTGTCATCTGCAAATTTGATCACCTCACTTGTTATTCCACTTTCCAGGTCATTTATGAATATGTCAAAAAGCAGCGGACCCAGCACAGATCCCTGGGGTACACCACTATTCACCTTTCTCCATTTATTTTTTTTATTTATTTAAAGGGTATTTGTATCCCGCCTTATCCTTTAATCAAGGCGGTGAGCACAGCAAGCAATCAGTGTAAGTGTTGTGTGTTAGGTGAGCTTTATGTACAGTGTGGGTGCATGGGTACGAGTGTTTTGATTTGTGTGAGCTATTTACATATGCGCTATGTACAGTATATACATTGGGTTCTAGGTCCAGGCTTGGTGGTTTCCGTGAGCTGTCATTAGTCCAGATTGGATCCATTGGGAAAATTGGCCATTTAGCCCTACCCTCTGCTTTCTATCTTTTAACCAGTTCCTGATCCACAATAGTACACTGCCTCCTATCCCATGACTCTTTAGTTTTGCCAAAAGTCTCTCATGAGGGACCTTGTCAAAGGCTTTCTGAAAGTCCAGATACACAATATCAACCGACTCACCTTTGTCCACCTGTTTATTCACTCCTTCAAAAAAACATAACAGATTAGTAAGACAAGATCTTCCTTGTCTAAAGCCATGTTGGCTGTCTCCCATTAGGTCATGACTATCTACATGCTGAGTAATTTTATTCTTTATGATGGTTTCTACCATTTTTCCCGGTACTGATGTCAGGCTCACCGGTCTGTAGTTTCCCGGATCACCCCTGGAACCTTTTTTAAAAATTGGTGTTACATTAGCGATCCTCCAATCTTCAGTTATTAGAGATGATTTTAATGATAGTTCACAGATTACTAATAGCAGGTCTGCAATCTCGTATTTCAGTTCTTTCAACACCCTTGGATGTATACCATCCAGCCCAGGTGATTTGCTACTCTTCAGTTTATCTAATAGTTGTAATACATCTTCCCGATGTATCGATATTTCCTTCAATTCTTCCGCACCTGTAAATATCACTTCAGTCATGGGTAACATCCCTACATCTTCCTCAGTAAAGACTGAAGCAAAGAATTCATTCAGTCTCTTCGCTATCGCCTTGTCGCCTCTTAGTGCTCCTTTAACCCCTTTATCATCTAATGGACCAACTACGAATGTACTTGAAAAGGTCTTTACTTCGCGTTTTTGCTTCCGCAGTAACGCGAATTAAAGACCTCCATTTTGACCAGACACCACCCCTGTTCTTTCCAGGGGAACTCACGATGATTCCCCTTCATAGAGACTTGCTCCAGCGAGAGCTCACCGGGCTTCTGGCCAACAAGGCGGTGGAACTGGTCCCACCCCATCTCAAGGGCGAGGGGTTTTTCTCCCGGTACTTCTTGGTTTCCAAGAGGACCGCCGGCTTTCACCCTATTCTAGATCTGTGAGATCTCAACAAGTTCCTGGTGAAGGATAAGTTCAAGATGCTCTCCCTTGGAACATTGCTGCCTTTCCTCCACCAGGGAGATTGGCTATGCTCCTTGGATCTCTAACACACACACACACATGCATTCCCAATCACACAAGACACCGGCAATACCTCTGTTTTTTCCTCAAAGGAAACCACTACGAATACAGGGTTCTACCCTTCGGCCTGGCCTAGCTGTGGTCGCCGCTCACCTGCAGCTTCACGAGGTAAGAACATAAGATATGCCATACTGGGTCAGACCAAGGTCCATCAAGCCCAGTATCCTGTTTCCAACAGTGGCCAATCTAAGTCACAAGTATCTAGCAGTTTCCCTTAAAGACTCAGGTTCCCAAAATCTTGTATTGGGGTAAGCAGTGGATATCCTGGGTCCCCATTAATAATGGTTTATGGACCTTTCCTCCAGGAACTTGTCCAAATCTTTTTTAAACCTGGCTACATTAACAGCTTTCACTACATCCTCCGGTAATGAATTCCAGAGTTTGATTACATATTTCTCTTATTAGTCTTAAATAGGTTACCCTGTAGCTTCACTGCATGTCCCCTAGTCTTTCTATACTTTGATGACATAAACAATCGATCTACATTTACCCGTTCCACTCCATTCATTAATTTATAGAAATCTATCATATCTCCCCTCAGTCGTCTCTTTTCCAGATTGAAGAGCCCTAGCCTTTTTAGCCTCTCTTCATAGGGGTATCCTTCCATCCCCTTTACCATTTTGGTGGCTCTTCTCTGTACCTTTTCTAATAACGCTATATCCTTTTTAAGATACGGCGATCAGAATTGCACACAATATTCAAGGTGCGGTCACACTATGGAACGATATAGAGGCTTTATAATATCCTTTGTTTTATTTTCCATTCCTTTCCTTATGATACCTAGTATTCTATTTGCTCTCTTGGCCGCCACTGCACACTGGGCAGAGGGTTTCAACATGTTATCCACGATGACGCCTAAATCTTTTTCCTTGATGGTGAGTTCCTAATGTGAAACCTTGCATTGTGTAACCATCATTTGGGTTGTTCTTTCATAGGGGCATAACTTTGCACTTGATCACATTAAATTTCATCTGCCATTTGAACTTCCAGTCTTCCAATTTATCAAAGTCCTCTTGCAATTTTTTAGAATCCACATGGGTTTTAACAACTTTGAATAATTTTGTGTCATCTGCAAATTTAATTACCTCACTCATTATTCCCCTTTCCAGGTCATTTATGAATAAGTTAAAAAGCAGCGGACCCAGCACAGATCCCTGGGGTACACCACTATTCACCTTTCTCCAGTGGGAAAATTGGCCATTTAGCCCTACCCTCTGCTTTCTATCTTTTAACCAGTTCCTGATCCACAATAATACACTGCCTCCTATCCCATGACTCTTTAGTTTTGCCAAAAGTCTCTGATGAGGGACCTTGTCAAAGGCTTTCTGAAAGTCCAGATACACTATATCAACCGACTCACCTTTGTCCACCTGTTTATTCACACCTTCAAAAAAACATAACAGATTAGTAAGACAAGATCTTTCTTGTCTAAAGCCATGTTGGCTGTCTCCCATTAGGCCATGACTATCTACATGCTGAGTAATTTTATTCTTTCTGAAGGTTTCTACCATTTTTCCCGCTACAGACGTTAGGCTCACTGGTCTGTAGTTTCCCGGATCACCCCTGGAACCCTTTTTAAAAATTGGAGTTACATTGGCAATCCTCCAATCTTCAGGTATTAGAGATGATTTTAATGATAGTTCACAGATTAATAATAGTAGGTCTGTAATCTCATATTTCAATTCTTTCAACACCCTTGTGTGTATACCAACCAGTCCAGGTGATTTGCTACTTTTCAGTTTATCAAATAGTTGTAATATATCTTTCCAGTTTATCAATATTTCTTTCATTTCTTCCTATGTATCCCTTTAAATACCATTTCAGTCATGGGTAGCTTTCCTACATCTTCTTCTCTCCCATGCAACTTATCGCCAAGACCCTCTTCAAGGTCCAGCTCAGCTGGGCCACTCTGCTTCTCATAGCACCCCGGTGACTCTGGCAGGTCTGGTTCCCGCTGCTCCTCAGTCTGTCTCAGGCACCCCCAGTTCCCCTGGGGAATGCCTCAGACCTGCTCTCGCAAGAGGTAGGCTCTCTCCTGCACCCCAACTTGGGGTCCCTGGCCCTGACAGCCTGGCTGCTGAAAGGATAGCCCTGGCTCAGTTCAGCTTACCCAGAGAGGTAGAAGAGTTCCTGCTGGCTTCACTCAAGGACTCGACCCAGAGGTTGTATGCCTTCAAGTGGTGCCACTTCTCAGTTTGGTGTGCGATTGGGGTGTCAACCCCTTCTCCTGTTATGTTTAGCTGATGCTGCAGTACCTGCTGCACCTGTCTAATGCTGGTTTCGGCTCTCAAGCAGTGATATCCTGGGTCCCTTCTTAATAATGGTTTATGGACCTTTCCTCCAGGAACTTGTCCAAACCTTTTTTAAACCCAGCTACACTAACAGCCTTTACTACATCCTCCGGTAACAAATTCCAGAGTTTGATTACATGTTGAGTGAAAAAATATTTTCTCTTATTAGTCTTAAATAGTTTACCCTGTAGCTTCATTGCATGTCTCCTAGTCTTTCTATATTCTGATGATGTAAACAATCGATCTACGTTTACCCTTTCCACTCCGTTCATTAATTTATAGACCTCTATCATATCTCCCCTCAGCCGTCTCTTTTCCAGGTTAAAGAGCCCTAACCTTTTTAGCCTTTCTTCATAGGAGTATCCTTCCATCCCTTTTACCATTTTGGTGGCTCTTCTCTGTATGTTTTCTAATAACACTATATCTTTTTTAAGATATGGCGACAAGAATTGTACACTGGGTGGAGGGTTCTAACATGTTATCCACGATGACACCTAAATCTTTTTCCTGGTTGGTGGTTCCTAATGTGTAACCTTTCATCATGTAACCATAGTTTGGGTTTTTCTTTCCTAGGTGCATAACTTTGCACTTGATCACATTACATGTCATCTGCTAGATCCCTGGGGTATTCCACTATTCACCTTTATCCACTGGGAAAATTGGCCATATAGCCCTACCCTCTGCTTTCTATTTTAACCAGTTCCTGATCCACAATAGTACATTGCCTCTTACCCATGACCTTTTAGTTTTGCCAAAAGTCTCTGATGAGGGACCTTGTCAAAGGCTTTCTGAAAGTCCAAATACACTATATCAACTGACTCACCTTTGTCTACCTGTTTATTCGAACCTTCAAAAAAACATAACAGATCAGTAAGACAAGATCTTCCTTGTCTAAAACCATGTTGGCTGTCTCCCATTAAGCCATGACTATCTACATGTTCACTAATTTTGTTCTTTCTGATGGTTTCTACCATTTTTCCCGCTACTGACGTTAGGCTCACTGGTCTGTAGTTTCCCGGATCACCCCTGGAACCCTTTTTAAAAATTGGCGTTACATTGGCGATCCTCCAATCTTCAGGTATTACAGATGATTTTAATGATAGTTCACAGATTACTAATAACAGGTCTGCATTCTCATATTTCAGTTCTTTCAGCACCCTTGAATGTATACCATCCTGTCCTGGTGATTCGCTACTCTTCAGTTTATCAAATAATTGTAATACATCTTCCTGGTGTATCTATATTTCTTTCAATTCTTCCGCAGTATCACCTTTAAATACCACTTCAGTCTTGGGTATCATCCCTACATCTTCTTCAGTAAAGACTGAAGCAAAGAATTCATTCAGTCTCTCCGCTATAGCCTTGTCCCTCTTACTGCCCCTTTTACCCCTCTATCATCTAATGGTCCAACTGACTCTCTCACAGGTTTTTTGCTACGAATGTACTTGAAAAAGTCTTTATTACACGTTTTTGCTTCCATGGCAAGTTTCTTCTCAAATTCTCTCTTTGCCTGTTTTATTTATTTAGGTGTTTTTTTATACCACCCCTTCCATCAATCAATGGCGGTTTACAAAGAATAGAATAATTACATTAAACTTTCTAAAAATATTAGTGGAACATGTTTACAATCAACATATTTACAAGGAACTATTTTACATTAATTACATACCTAAATTAAATGTATTATTGTGTGGGAGAAGAGAAGGCTGTTCTTTATACGTCTGAGATTAAGTATGGGTAGCTATAGTTATAGGAAGAATAAGGGGTTGAGGCTAGGAAGTGCCTTATCAATGCCTTGCATTTAATTTCCCAATGCTTGTGCTGTTTCCAGTTTTCGTCATTTCTTTTTTCCATTTCCTGAAAGATGCTTTTTTGGCAACAACAGCCTCTCTGACCTCACCTTTAAACCATGCTGGCAGTTTTTTGGACTTCCTTCCACTTTTCTTAAAATGTGGAATACAGCTGGTCTGGGCTTCCAAGATAGTATTTTTAAACAGCACCCAAGCTTGATGTAAGTCTTTAACCTATGCAATTGCTCCGTTTAGTTTTTTCTTAACTATTTTCCTCATTTTATCATAGTCTCCCTTTTGAAAGTTGAAAGGTAGTGCTGTGGATTTCCTTACCATCCTTCCTTCATTTATTAAATCAAACGCGATCATGCTATGATCACTGTTGCCAAGTAGCCCCAACACCCTTATCTCTTGCACCAGACTTGTGTTCCACTAAGGACTAAGTCCAAAATGGCTTCCCCTCTGGTCGGTTCATGAACCAACTGCTCCAAGAAGCAGTCATTTATTTCATCTAGAAACTTTATCTCCCTAGCATGTCCTGCCATGACACTGACCCAGTCAATATTGGGGTAATTGAAATCACCCATTATTATTACTGTACTATAACTTGTTAGCTTCCTTGATTTCTTTGAGCATTTCATCATCCATTTGTTCATTCTGGCCAGGCGGTCGATAGTACAACCCCACTGCCATCACCTTCCCCTTTTTACATGGAATTTCAATCAATAGAGATTCTACAGCGAATTTTGTTTCCTGCAAAACATGAATCCTTTGTGACTCAATGCCTTCTCTAACATAGAGCGCACCCCCCCCCCCCCCCCACCAATTTGATCAGCTCTATCATTATAATATAGTTTGTACCCAGGTATCACAGTGTCCCACTGTTGTCCTCCTTCTACCATGTCTCTGAGATAACAGTCATATCTAACTTCTCATTTAGTGCTATATATATACGAAATGGATTGTGCGTTTTTTTGGTGATCTGTTTAACACTCCTTTTCTTTCTCTTTAGATAAGATAGTATATGAAATGGATTTTATTTTTAGGATGTGACCAGCTTAGCAGTACTTTTGTACTCTCCTGCCTTCATCCCCAGTTACGTAAGGATGAAGTGTTGGCGCCATCTGTGCACTCGTTATAAAGAACAGCAATCTTTCTATAAGGCAAAGAATTTTTTTCCGAATGGATTCGCTCTTCCTCAGACTAGACTAAGGAACTATACTCTTGTCTTTCATTTACTTCACCCTCCTGTTCTGCCCCATTCTCTATAACTCCATTTTCCGATTGCCTCAAAAGTCTCTAATATTAAGTGGGATCTCCTTTTATTGCTACCTGTGCCTCCTGATCCTTTCATTATGGAGTTACTTGCTGATTCTAATTTTCTCTCTTTACCGTCAAACCCTTTGGACTCTCTTACCCACTGTTGGGATGCATTCAGTCCTATTTCTTTACTCCAGCTCACTAAAATACTTTCCTCTTCTAAAAAGACTACCTGCTTTATTGATCCCATTCCGTCATCATGGCTACCATTTGACTCTTTAGCTTTACTTCCACCAATGTTATCCATTATTAACAACAGCCTCATCTATGGGGCTGTTCCCTGTTTCTCGATGAAGGCTATTGTAGGGCCCATTCTGAAACAGCCATCCCTTGATAGCATCATTGCTGATAACTACCAACCTATCTCTACCCTTCCTTTCCTATTCAAAATCCTGGAAAGTGTTTTTTTCACAACTTTCCAATCACCTCATTAACACCAGTAATCTTCGCCCTTACCAGTAAGACTTCTATCCGGGTCATAATACAGAAGCCATCCTCACATCCCTTCTTAGCAAAGTACATCATTCATTTGATCAGGCTATTAGCTATTTAGCTGTCTCTCTTGATCTCTCCTCAGCCTTTGACTTAGTCGATCACACTCTTCTTTGCTCTTGTCTATATGATATCAGTTCTGCACTGATTCTATTCTTTTCTTTTGAGTGCTCCTACTCTGTTTTTCTTGGTTCGTCTTCCTCATGTTCCTATCCCCTCACTTGTGGGGTCCCTCAAGGTTCTGTTCTTGCTCTCCTACTCTTCAATATCTTTCTTGCCCCTCTTGCTGCTATCATACAGGCTGCTAGTGTCTTTGCATATTACTATGCCAATGACAATCTTCTTCTTGTCCATACTTCCCACACTAATCCGGATCTATCCATCATCGATAACTGTCTTTCTCAAATTGCTTGCTAATTTCCCCTACTGTTATCACTTTTGTACCTATTCTTAATGATATCCCTTTGCCTCTAACTACATCAATCAAATACGTTGGGTTTATATTAGATACGGTTCTCTCCTTCCATGACTACATTGGCTCTATAATGAAGACATCATTCATTATTCTTTGCCAAATTCAATCTAATCATGCCTTCCTTGATCACCCCAGCCCTTACTTCTTTGATTCTGCCTCTCATTATCTCACAGTTGGATTATTGTGACATTGTTTCTCCAGGAACAAGCAAGAAGTCAGTCATCATATATGGATAATGACAGAGCCTGTGTGGATCCAATCCCCAGCTTTCAAAAAAAAGCCTTTGGGACCTACACTGCACATGCAAAAGTGCCATCTTACCTTAGTCTTCTTTTTTTCGTGGAGCCCTGCAGGCGTGCAGTCTGTGCACCCCAGTTAAAGTGGATTTTTTTCACCGTTTCTCGGTAACTTTCTTCTTTCTTCGGTATCGATCACCTTCCACCACCCGAGTCCAACACCTCAGCATCATGCTTTTCACTTGGGTACTTTCTTTTATTTTTTGAGCCAAGGGTGTTTTGCTCACGGCCTAGCTGGGCTCGTTTTTCCTGCTATGTCTTCGACCAGCGGATTTAAGCAGTGTGTGGGGCAAGTGCAACCACACAGTGTCCTACATGGAATGCCACAGTACCTGCATAAAATGCCTCAGGGCAGTCCATGGCATGTCTTCCTGCCCGCTTTGCCTTTTGATGGCAGCTAAGACCCGGAAGGAGCACGAAAAGCATTCAGGGGGAGCTATTTGGCAAGTCTACCTCAGGATCGGCATTGGGGGCAGACTCAGCATTGGGAGCAACTTGGCGTCCCGCTCCAAGGCTCGGTCAGAGCCACAGGACCGGCATGCATCTGAGTCATCCTCTGAGGACCTTCCCCAGGTGTTGAAGATTTCATCGTATTTGAAGTCTAACCTGGGTACAGATTCCTCGACTCAACACTGGTGATAAGGTCTGGAAGTGCCCCTCCAAGCAACCCCAGAGGAAGGCGTCATAGATGGAGTCAGGGATCGACACCATTACTATCCTGGACTCCACTACCAGGGACTCAATATCGGCCTCGGTATACTCGAAGACCGCATCAACCTTGGCAGAACCCTCAGGCATCGAGGCCAGGATGCTAGCTGTGGAGCGCAGTTTCACATCGTTCATCAAGGCTCAGCGGGGCCCGACTCACAATCACTCTGGGCCATTGTCACCTATGACAGGACTGTCCTCATCCAGGACCTTCCTGGAGGATGCCCATCCTTGAGAGGTCGGCCCACTCAGTGTTGACTCCATCGGCATCCGCATCAAGGACTGGCAAGGTGTCAGGTGCAGCCGTGCCAGAACCCCAACACTGGGTGTCGTCGATGCTATCAGTCCAGCAACTGAGAAGCCTTAGCTGACTCCTCTGGCTCTGAGTCAGTCTAGGAGACAGATGAAGAGTCTCCTGACACCATCCTTCATTGGGACATCCCCTCTGACCCGTCTCCACCACACCATCGGTGGTGGTCACCTCCAGAGGACCTAACTTTCCTGGAGTTTGTCCAGAGATGTCCTAGGCACTTGCTTTCATGGCAGTGCCAGAGGACGAGCTGCAAACTGAGGATTTCAAAATCCTCCAGTACAAGGTTCCTCCTCATGAGGCATTGATAGTAGCCATGCCTCCCATCTTTGAATGGCTGCTGTTCAAGATGTGGGAGATCCCGGTGACAGTGCCAATTGTGAACCCTCAACTTGATTCACAGTACCGAGTCGACAGCAGCCCAAGCTTCCAGAAAACACAACTGCCACAAACTCCATGGTTGTGGAGTCGGCTATGCATCACATTAAGAGTGAGAAGATGCACTCCTCGGTGCCTCCTGGCAGGGAGGCATGCACCCATGGATGCTTTTGGCTGGAAGTGTTTCCAAAGCTCCATGCTCACAGCCCGGATCCAGGCGTACAAGCTGTACATGGACATGTACCTCAGAGACCTGATAAAGGAGCTTGCTGAGTTCTCGGCTGGGTTAGCAGGCAAACTTTTTGAGTGCTTCAGGACCCTGGTGTCATCGGTCAAGGAGTGCTCCAACTTTCAAACTCGGACAGCCTTCAACGGCTTCAAGTTGGTGGCTCAGATAGCTGCGGTGGGCATTAGTGCCCAAGGCCTTGCCTGGCTACAGTCCTCTGACTTGGAGCAGTGGGTTCAGAACCTTTCTTGGAAGGTTGTGTTCCTGGTGGCGCTCACCTCGGCCAAGTGAGTAAGCAAGCTGCAGATGCTGGTGGCACACGCGCCCTATGCCAGGTTCCACAAAAACAGGGTTGTCCTTTTCCCCTGAGGTGGACAGATGCAGTATTTGCTTATTTGGGCATTCACCTAACCCGGGATCTGTGCCAGCTCTACAAACATAACTGCAGTAAGGTGTTATTACATATGCAAACTCGCTTAAAAGATTGGTTCCCCCTTCTACTGACTTTAATGGGCCGTGTGGCGGCACATCGCATGGTGCTATTCCCTAAATTGTTGTATATGCTACAGATGCTCCCAGTTTGTCTCCTCCACAAAGACGTGTTGGAGTATGAACAAGTCTTGTGCAGTGTTTTGTGGAAAGGAAAAGGGCCGCAGTTACCCTTGGCTCGATTGCGAGGCCCTTGGCATTGGTGAGGGTTTGGTCTCCCAGATATCTCCCGCTATGCACAGGCATGCCAACTTAGACATTTGGGAGATTGGTTGGATTATACGGAGGTATATACACCAAGGAAGATGGATGAAGCATTCATTTCCCCCCACTCATTACTGATGGTGCTTTAAATGGAGAGTACGCTGTTGCCACAGTGCCTGACAAAAAGTCTTTTAGTGGAGCCAATTCGGGGAGTGTGGAGATTGCTGTTTAGACATTGGCAGACATCACCAGACGTGTCGAACTGGTCGCCCGTAAGAGGCAACATTCAATTTCTACCGGGCACGGAGACTAGGGTGTTTTACGAGTGGGGTGCAAAAGGGATATGGAATTTGGGACATATAGTGGATGAGTGGGGATATGTAACCTTTTCATGAGCTACAGAAGGCCTATGACCTGAGGGGGGGGCAACCTTTTGCATACTATCAGCTGTGGCATTATGTCAGATCACTCCCATGGGAGCAGTTAGCTGCAGAATGGGCCCTAGTGATTTTACAATTCTTTGAATTGGGGGATCGAAAAAGATTATCAGTCTCTAATTCTGATAAACTGTTGAAAGGAATGGGCCTTCCAGACTTCTCCAATATTAAACATAAGTGGGCGGGAGAGCTTGGGTTCTCGGTAGCTCCAGGTGAAATATTGGGTACAATCTGATGCATTCCGGAGGTGGTGAAATCCACCAAGCTTAAGGAGTTGCAATTCCGCATGGTATGCTGGACTCATTTCTCTCCTTGTCTGGCGTGAGATGTGGTTTGATACAAGATGGTAGTTGACCAAGATGTTTTGCGCCCATGGTGGGATTAAGCCATATGTGGTGGCTCTGCGAAGGGACGAAAATATATTGGCACCAAATTCATTGATACATTAGTCGGCCTCTTGCTCAATGGGTGGAGTGGACTGGGGCTCTTGTGATATTTGATTGGATGGCTGGCCCATTCCCCAAGGGGTGTTGAGATATACTTTTGTTAAGGAAAGCCTGTATAACGGGCAACCTACCCCTGTTAGGTTGCCCGTCAGAAGTGGATGTGGACGGACGATAGGACACCCACTTTTTGGGAATGGTGGGGTAGTTTTTACCAGCTGATGCTAATAGAGAGACTGGATGCCAGAGGGGATAAGATAAAATGGGAGCTGTTCTTGCGACTCTGGGACAAATATATAGCCACCCTGGCCCCAAGAGCACGTAAAGTACTATTGGCTATGTAAAGGCAAGGCATTTGGGGGGAGGTCTCAGGAGGGAGGTTCCACAGCCCTAGCAAAGGAAGCAGTCCATCAGAGACGAGGAGTATATTGACTAATGGAAAACTCATCTGGGAGGGCGTAGAGGTGGTTTATGATCGAGCCACAGGTTTGGGATGGGGGGAGGATAAGGGAGGGGGGACACGGATTTTGTTGTTTGATATAAAAACAAAATGTTATATTGTTGAAGATGTATAGTTTTTTTTATTGCCAGGGAACGGTGTAAGTGTACCCACCATAACCTGGAATGCTGTTTGATGAATAAACAATATTAAAAAAAAAAAAAAAAAAACAAGGTTGTCCTTAGGACTCACCCAAAGTTCTTGCCGAAGGTTGTCTCTGCCTTCCATTTGAATCAGGAGTTGATATTGCCCACCTTCTTTCCTAGGCCTTATTCTTCTAGGGCAGAGGCCTCCCTGCACATGCTGGACTGTAAGCGTGCATTGTCCTTCTACATCCAGAGGACGCTACCCCATCACCACTGGATGCAGCTTTTGGCGCTTTTGACGCCAGTTGTCTGGGGTTTGTAGTCTCCAAGTGTATCCTCTCACGGTGGGTGGCTAACTGCATTTCTTTTGCCTATCAAAAGGCGGGGCTCTCTCTAGAGCATCATGTGACAGTTCACAAAGTGTGTGCCATGGCAACCTCAGTTTGGAAGAGACCTCCCAGAGGGATAGTGCCTTCAGCCAGGCCATACTCCATCACCTCTTAAAGGAATAATGTAACTCCTCTTCCGACCCGTGATTTCCAGGCTACTGGAGTGAGGATAACAAATTAGTCTAGCGTCACTTTTCAGAGCTTTAAGCTACCTAGCTACACACTATTATACAAGCTCCACTATTTACCATTAATCACATGACCAACTTACAGTCACAATAGCGATCAGGTCTCAGATAAGACTAATCACTGAATCTATTTTTTTTGAATACAGTGAAGAAAAGTCTTTGACACATCAACGACCTGTTTAATATCGCTATGTGTATTTTTTACTCTTTTTTTCTCATACTTCTTATTCTTTTTTTCTTTTTTTCACATATTTTGTTTGTCGTTTTTGTACTTCTTGTGTATTTTTACTATGGGCAGGCTACCTTCAATTGTAAATAAGCCTTCATTTGCAAAAAAGTGAGAAGGTGGAAAGATTATAAACTAAAAATGTCTCAAATGAGCATTATAAAAATACTTAGCTTTGCCTGTAGCGTCCTTCAACAAGGATGAACCGCATTCAACTCCAAGGCAAAAAGACTGTAATTCATTATGTGCGGAGTCGTTTGAGAGTAGAATTTGAAGCGAAGGGAAACATAATCCCCTGATGAAACGCTATAGGTGAAACGCTACGGCGCCAAATGAATGCGTCGGGAACGTGGGAACGTGGTGAAAGTTTCATCAGAACATGTCTGCCTAAACAATTGTTGCCTATGATAAAGTATCATTGAGGACATTGGTGGAAGATTGTGAATTCTAAAATCGGAGCAACACAAGGAAGTTCATAATGAATTACAGTCTTTTTGCCTTGGAGTTGAATGCGGTTCATCCTTGTTG
Source organism: Ichthyophis bannanicus (assembly GCA_033557465.1). Taxonomy (NCBI): domain Eukaryota; kingdom Metazoa; phylum Chordata; class Amphibia; order Gymnophiona; family Ichthyophiidae; genus Ichthyophis; species Ichthyophis bannanicus. The sequence goes on from CM066035.1 coordinate 18,210,364, forward strand.
AAGGACGCTACAGGCAAAGCTAAGTATTTTTATAATGCTCATTTGAGACATTTTTAGTTTATAATCTTTCCACCTTCTCACTTTTTTGCAAATGAAGGCTTATTTACAATTGAAGGTAGCCTGTCCATAGTAAAAATACACAAGAAGTACAAAAACGACAAACAAAATATGTGAAAAAAAGAAAAAAGGGAGAGGGGGGCCCTTTCAAGATGGCGGCAGCAGTCTTAGCGGTGTGAGGACGTTTTTCTTCTATGGGCAGGAAACGTAAAGGCAAAACGGGGCCGTTGCCCTCACTGCCCCTGGGTGCCTCGACGCCTGTTACTGCAGTAACTGGCCCTATCGACGCTTACTTACAGCGTTCCGCTCCGAATTCAGTTAAAGCGGGTGGAGAGTGCCGAGCTGCGGTTTCGCCGGAATCGGGTGGTTCGGCGTCTGCTTCGGCGATATCCTTCTCCCCCGTGTTGAGTCCTGCGCCGAAGGTCCCACGCAGCTCCCTATTGCCGGAAGGCTTCCTGGAAGTGCTCTCTTCTGCGACAACAGGAGACGGTGAATCTTCACGAGGGCCAGGAGAGGGAGGGCTGGTGGAGCGCGATCAGCAATCTGGTGGCGTGAGTGTTTCCTTACCAATCTCGGCGAGAATCGGAGGTGCCTCGGCAGAGGGAACAGCTGTCTCTGCGGGACGAGTCGACCTGCTGGTGCCTATGGAGGCTGAAGGTTCGCATCCCGACTCAGGGTTGACTTTTACATTACACCGTCCTACTGACTTTACTTTAGAAACAATATGGAACGCTATAGCCTCTTTGGGTGAAGCTTTACTCCCTCAGTTTTCCTCTTTGGCCTCTCAGGTGAAATCTGTGACGACCTCTGTTACGGACTTAGAAAGGAGACTTTCAGAAGTTACTGTGACTGTGGGGGGCTTACAAAATAGAGTTGTTAATGTGGAGGATCAAGTTGATGTCTTTAAGAAGAATTTTCTGTCAGTACAATATAGAATGGAACATTTGGATAATCTTTCTCGGGCACATAATTTGCGTATTGTAAATTTTCCCAGGGTTCCTTCTGTTTCTCCAAGAGATATGTTTCAGGAATATCTACGTGAAATACTGGGGGTATCTCCTGATTTAATGCCCCCTTTGGTTAAGATCTATTACCTCCCTAAGGGGAAGAGAATAACTGGTGGGGATCTAGGGATTGGCTTGGGTCAAGGGGAAGTTTTGAATATCACGGATCTGATAGAGAATTCTGGGATTAACTCTCAGGAGTCTTCCACTTTACTTATTACATTTGCTCTATTGTCAGATAAAGAGTGGATGTTGAGGTTATTTTTTAGGAAAAGGAAGCTTCCCTTCAGGGGTATGGCTGTCCGTATGTACCCTGACTTGGCTCGTGACACCCAAAAAAGACGCAGGGAGTTTCTCCTGCTTCGTTCTGGAGTTTTACAGCTGGGAGGGCTTTTCTTTCTTAAGCACCCTTGTAAATGCCTGGTGAGATACCAGGCGGTTTCCTATATTTTTTATGAGCCCTCTCAGCTGGTAGCCTTCATTAGTGCTAAGCGGCCAGACTCTATAAGTGATCCTCCTTAGCTCACAATATGAATTGTTCTGAATTTGACTGCTGCCTTGTTTCTTACGCATTTGGTATAGTATAATGTTAATAAGAGTTCCCCTTGTATGGTGGGCTAGTGGGGTTGGCATCTTATGTATATTTTCTTTATTGGGCATGGACTTGTAGTAGAGCCGTGTATAATTTCTATTTTGATATTTGTTCTGTTTTCTTTTTGTCAACCTGTTTCCGCAGGAAAGAACTATGTTTTCTTTCTTGATTATATTATAAAATTTCATAAATAAAAAATTTAAAAAAAAAAGAAAAAAAGAAAAAAAGAATAAGAAGTATGAGAAAAAAAGAGTAAAAAATACACATAGCGATATTAAACAGGTCGTTGATGTGTCAAAGACTTTTCTTCACTGTATTAAAAAAAAAATAGATTCAGTGATTAGTCTTATCTGAGACCTGATCGCTATTGTGACTGTAAGTTGGTCATGCGATTAATGGTAAATAGTGGAGCTTGTATAATAGTGTGTAGCTAGGTACTGGAGTGAGGATGGCATCTTTGATGCTGCTGCTGCAGTGTCAAACTTCCAGCCATTCGATGCCCTTGCTGCCCTTTCTGATCCGCCTTTTTGGGTACCCCGTGGCTTTTACAGGGTTTTTCAATAGCCAGTAGCTTGGGAGTCTCATATGTGAGGACTGACTTCCTTCTTGTTCCCGGAAAAAGCATAGTTACTCACCTGTAGCCAGTGTTTTCCGGGGACGGCAGGAATCAGTCCTCACAACAACCCTCCCTCATCCCCGTGGAGTCGCTTTTTCTTTTTCTGCTTTTGAGCTATGTCATCATACTGAGGTAAGATGGCACCTTTGGATGGGAAGGTAACCATGCATGTGCAGTGTAAAAGGTTTCTTTAAAAGCTGGGGATTGGATCTGCGTGGGCTCCATTGGCGCTGACGTCACCCATATGTGAAGACTGATTCCTGCTGTTCCCGGAGAACACCTGTTACAGGTGAGTAACTACTCTTCTCGTTAGCCTTCCAGAGTATGAAGTGAAACAACTACAATCTATTCAAATTACAGCTCTCAGGTTACTTGCCCACGCCACCAGGTTCGATCATGCTACTCCGTTCCTCATTCATTATCACTGGCTTCCCATCCGTTATCGTATCCAGTACAAGATTCTGACATTTGTTCATAAAGTTCTCCATACTGGCATTCCCCCTTACTTTTCATCATTGATTGTTCCTCATACCCCTCCGCATATCCTCCGATCCATTCATGCCAGTCGTCTTTACCTCACTTCTGTTAACCATGCCTGTTATATCTCCACCAGATCCTCAACGTTTTACTTTTTTGCTCCCAGTATTTGGAATCTGCTATCACCTGTTCTCCTTAACTAACCCTCCTATAGATTATTCTCCAGGAACAAGCAGGAAGTCAGTCCTCACTTAAGGGTGACGTCGGCACCGACAGAGCCTACGCGGAGCAAGTCCCCAGCTTTCAAAGAAAGCCTTTGGGATTGCTACCATGCATGCATGGTCCTCTTCCCGCTCAAGGTTGCCATCATGCTCAGTCTCCCTTTTTCCGCGGAGCCCTTCAGATGCACGTCCTCATCCCTCGGAAAAAGTTTTGTCTTCCTTGCCTTAACAGGCTCTTGTTTCTTTTTTCTGATTGTACCAGTCCTCTACCCGTCCTCCCCTTGCTCTCTTTTTTGGAGCTTACAGGGATACCTTTCCTAATTTTTTCTTTTCGGGCTTCGCGCTCTTTTTTCTTCCTAACCGCTGGCCGCGTGGGTCTTTGACCTCACAGGGGCTGTTTTTTCCCCCTTGGCCACTGGGTTTAAAAAATGCGATAGATGCTCTAGGAACATGTCGCTTACAGACACTCATGACTGTTGTCTATGGTGTCTGGGAGACGACCATGACCCAGAGCTCTGCTCGCTCTGTAAGAAAATGTCCTCTAAGGCCCTGCTCAGTCGTAAGCAGAAGTCTGAAGACATTTTTTGAAAGGCCGCCTCGGAGTCTCCGGTGGTACCCTCAGTCGTCTCCCCTCCGGTGGGTTCTCCCCCTGCTGCATTGTGTTCCAGGCGGCATTCTGACCACGGGTCCCCCGAGGCGGAACAGCGCAAAAAAGAAAGCGGCCTCAAAGTCGCTGTCTGGGGCCCATGACAAGCGCGAGCGCTCCCACACACGGTTGCTGAGCCCCTTTCAGCGTTCCCGAGAGTCAGACAAGGAGCAGCCCCACTAGGTACCTCGCAGAGAAATGGAGGCCTCCGGCGAAGGCACCCAGTCTCCTGAGGGTTGTCCCAGTGAGGCCCCCCTCTCCTCCTCGATGCCCAATCCGGTGACCCCGGTATCAATGTCCCAGGGTCCCAAGCCCGTGTGGGAGTCCCGTATACTGGCGTTGGAATGCAGCGTTTCTGCGTTCATTGCTTCCCAGCAGGCGTTTATGGCCAGCTTCGCTGACTCGTGCCCAGAGACCACGGATCCCTCGCTTGGGACACCGAAATCCATCCAGGAAACTCCCGAGAGCCACGGGCCTCCTGAGGGTCCTCGATGTCGGTCTCGCTCGCCCTTCCGTTCCTCAGAGGTGAGATCGTCCAGGGCCTCCGGCTCCAGGCCGCCGACCATCGGACAGGGCGAACCGCCTGGCTCAGATCCCTCGACCAACTTTTCTGACCTGAAATCCGATGGGGACACCTCCCCAGAGACCTACACCCACTGGGATCTCCCATTGGACCCTTCGCCACCTGGATTCCAGCGGCACTCACCACCCGAGGACACCTCCTTTTTGGTATTTATCTGGGACATAGCTCGGTCCCTCAACCTGGTCACCCAAGACAAGGAGGACCCTCGTGCTGAAGAACTCAATATTCTTCAGTACGAGGCCCCGCCCAGGGAATCCTTCACCATGCCTGTGCCGCCGATTCTATCTCGGCTACTGCTCCACATGTGGGAGGCCCCAGCCTCGGTTCCCATTGTGAGCAAGCACCTTGACACAATGTACAAAGTGCAGCGCAGGCGAGGCTTCTGAAAAAGCCAGCTCCCACACACTTCGATGGTGGTGGAGTCAGCCATGTGGAAGCAGAAGAGCCCGAAATCACATCGGTGCCACCTGGCCAGGAGTCAAGAGCCCTTGATGCCCTGGGCTACAAGGCCTATCAAGGTTCCATGCTTTCCTGTCGCATCCAGGCTTACCAATTGTATATTGGTATGTTCCTACGTGACTTAGCGAAGGAACTTGGGGGGTTTTCCACGGGCCTCGAAGAGGAGCCCCTAGACAGGTTCTGCACCCTGCTTAAATTCGTGGCCGACTGCTCCAAGTACATATCTCAAGCCTCATATGATGGCTTTGAGACATCGGTTTGGGTGGTGGCCGCGAGCATTGGGGCTCACCGCCAGGCATGGCTCCAATCCTCAGATTTAGAGCAATGGGTGCAGGAGAAGGTCCTGGATGTGCCCTGTCTCGGTGAACAACTGTTTGGGAAGCCGATGGAGGAGAAGGCTGTGGAAATCAAGATGGAGTTCATTACCAGGACCCGTCTCTCCCACAAGACCTCGACGCTGCCTTGGAAGAAGCAACCAGCCAAGAAGCCCTTCTTCCCCAGAAAAGGTCTCCAGTATCGCAGTTATCCGCCATACCTGGCTACCCCCACGCCAGCTACCCTGGCTCAGGGAAAGCCTGGACAGGGGCATCGCAAACCTAAGGGACTGAAGACCCAAACGCCAGCTCCCCCACAACCCACTCAGAGGTTTTGACGCCAGCGACATGGCCCCTCATCCTCCGGCGATGCAGCAGCCAGTGGGGGGTCATTTGTCCCGTTTCGCCCCATCATGGGCACTCATCACCTCGGACACTTGGGTACTCCAGGTTGTCCAAGAGGGCTATCGCCTCCATTTCGACAGGCTCCCTCCACCCTTCTCCCTGGCGGAGCCTCCTCGACTTCCTGCACACCAGCTTCTGCTGCAGCGGGAATTACACTCCCTCCTTATTTATTTATTTATTTACATTCTCTTATATACCGCGCTATTCTGCATCAGTGTGGTTTACATTGAACAAACTGAAATTACATTGAACAGGGCATTATAACTTGGAGATAATTATTTTACAGGGAACATGGGCTATGGAGGGTTAAGTGCTTGCCCAAGACCACAAGGAGCACCTGTGGGACTAGAACGGGCAGTGAGAAGGTCCCTCCCCAACTTCGAGGCCGGGGCTTTTATTCACGGTACTTCCTTGTCCCAAAGAAGAAGGGGGGTCTGTGGCCTATCCTTGACCTCCGCAGGCTAAACAAGTTCCTGGTGCGGGACAAGTTCAAGATGTTATCTCTTGGCGTGCTGCTGCCCTTCCTCCGGCAGGGCAACTGGCTATGCTCCTTGGATCAGAAGGACGCTTACGCCCATATCTTGATCCACCCCCAACACAGGCAGTACCTGCATTTCATAAGAACATAAGAACATAAGATTTGCCATACTGTGTCAGACCAAGGTCCATCAAGCCCAGTATTCTGTTTCCAACAGTGGCCAATCTAGGTCATATGTACCTAGCAGTTTCCCCAAGGGACACAGGTTCCACAATGCTTGTATTGGTTCAAGCATTGATATCCTGGGTCCCTTCTTAATAATGGTTTATGGACCTTTCCTCCAGGAACTTGTCCAAACCTTTTTTAAACCCAGCTACACTAACAGCCTTTACTACATCCTCTGGTAACAAATTCCAGAGTTTGATTACACGTTGAGTGAAAAACTATTTTCTTTTATTAGTCTTAAATAGTTTACCCTGTAGCTTCATTGCATGTCCCCTAGTCTTTCTATATTCTGATAAGGTAAACAATCGATCTACGTTTACCCGTTCCACTCCGTTCATTAATTTATAGACTTCAGGGTACAGGGAGAGCAGTTCCAGTGCAGAGTGCTCCCCTTCGGCCTTGCGTCCACACCACGGGTCTTCACGAAGTGCCTCGTCGTGGCCACCGCTCACCTTCGGCACTGGGGTGTGCCGGTGTTTCCCTACCTCGACAACTGGCTTGTTACGGGCTCCTCCATCGGGGAGGCCTGGCGATATCACACACTGTCCTCCTCTTGGAGAGCTTGGGGTTCTTGGTCAACTATCCAAAGTCTCACCTCGAGCCAGTGCAGGTTCTCAAGTTCATCGGGGCGCACCTCGATACTTGGCAGGCCATGGCCTTCTTGCCAGTGGATCGCTCCACCCGCCTCCGAGCTCTGGTGGCTCCTGTCCAAAGCACCCACCAGGTCACCACTCGGTCCATGTTACGTCTTCTAGGCCACATGGCTTCGACCGTACATGTGGTTCCCTACTCTCGCCTGCACATGCAAACGGCTCAGTGGTGTCTCAGTGGCCAATAGAGCCAGTCCCTCGGACAACTCAGGGACCCTGTCAGGGTTCTCCCCGACCTCCAGTTGTCCTTGAACTGGTGGCAGAACCCCCGCAACCTCCTGCGGGGATCACCCTTTCAGACCCCACAACACGATGTGGTGCTGACTACAGATGCTTCCCTGTTAGGGTGCGGAGCCCATTGCGGGCCTCTCTGCACACAGGGGCAATGGTCACCCACGGAGGCTCAGCAGCAGATAAACCTGCTTGAGCTCTGGGCCATCCGGTGGGCCCTGAGGGCCTTCGACAATTTGCTCAGCGGGAAGTCGGTTCTAGTACAGACCAACAACTGTGTAACAATGTTCTACATCAACAAAGAGGGGGGCACGGGGTCGCGCTCCCTCTGCAGGGAAGCGGTCCTCATCTGCTCTTTCACTGCCCAACAGAGGATGTCCCTCAGTGTAGCATACCTCCCGGGTCAGGAGAATGGTCTGGCAGACAGACTCAGCAGAAGCCTTCGCCCCCATGAGTGGCGGCTGGATCCCAGAGTGGCAGGCTGGCTGTTTCTCCACTAGGGCACTCCAGCGATAGACCTCTTCGCCAGCCCTCAGAACACGCAACTCCCTCGCTTTTGCGGCCCCATACCGCACCCGGAGAGGGAGGGCCCCGATGCTTCTCCTGGACTGGTCCTCCAGTCTCCTATATGCATTCCCTTCTTTTCCCCTCATTGCGAGGACTCTGTTCAAGGCTCAACGGGACGGGGCATCGTTAATCCTCGTGGCCCCCTCGTGGCCTCGGCATCCTTGGTTCCCGCTCCTGCTTCGGCTATCGACGGAACCTCCGTTTTCCCTGGGCTCAACCAGGGACCTGCTAACACAGGAAGAGAGTTGGGTTCTCCATCCGAACCTAACCTCCCTATCCCTTATGGCCTGGCAGCTGAACGGGTCTCTCTAGTCTCTCTGTCCCTTCCTGAGGAGGTCGAGGAAATCCTCCTTGCCTCGAGGAAGGACTCCGCTAGGCGGGTTTACGCCTTTAAGTGGAAACGCTTTTCCAGCTGGTGCTCTGAACACCAGATCAACCTCTTCTCATGCCCGGTTCTTAGGTTCTCCAGTACCTCCTCCGCCTCTCGAGGGAAGGACTGTAGTCAAACTCTGTTAGAGTTCATTTATTGTTTATTGAAAACTTATTATACTGCCCATCACAAAAAGTGTCTGAGCAGTTTACAAATGTATCAAAGGCTGCTGGAAAGAGAAAAGAACGCCAATTCAAATGGACAGGAAAGGAAAGAGTAGAGATAAAGAATAGAGGGGGAGATAAAGGATCAAAAAGCAAGTGAAGGAGTAGGCTGGTAAGTGCGCTTCAGCGTGCGAGGGGAAAGGTTGAAGGCGGAGCAGAAAAGGTGGGTTTTTAGTTTGGCCTTAAAGGTTTTGAGTGAAGATTCCAGGCGGAGGGCTGTGGGGAGCGAGTTCCAGAGACGAGGGCCGAGGAAATAGAAGGCAGAGGAACAGGTGGATTCCAGATGGGCCTGGGAAGGGGAAGGGAGAGACATGCGATTTACATGAAAGGAACAGAGAGGACAGTGGGAAGAGTGAAGGCAGACCAGATCAGCGAGGTAAATGGGGATACCAGTGTGAATCAACCTATGAACAAAAATGAGAAACTTGAATTGAATCCTGTAGGGTACGGGGAGTCAGTGCAGCAGATAAGAAGAGGGGTGATATAGTCGAAACAGGAGGCGTGGGTAAGAAGGCAGGTGGCGGTGTTTTGGACTCGTTGCAAGCGATGTAGTTGTGACTGGGGAAGACCGGCTAGAGAGATGTTACAGTAATCCAAGCGTGATATGACAAGGGAAAGGAGCAGAGTGGTCATAGAAGAAGGGGTGAGAAAGGGACGGATGGCGCGAAGTTGCTTTAGGGTGAAAAAAGAGCATTGAACCACAGAGGAGATGTGATCTTTAAAGGAAAGAGAAGAGTCAATGATGACACCAAGATAGCGTATGGAGGTGATGACAGGAATAGGAGAAGAGAAGAGCAGAGGGACCAAGGGGGGGGGGGGGGACAGGACTTCCTGAGGTGAACCAGATAGCTGAGGTCTTAGAAGGGTTGATGTGGAGGGAGTTAGAGAGAGCCAAGATTTGAACGCCATATCGGCTAATCATCTCCCTATTGAGGGAAAACCTCTCTCGGGTCAGCCGCTAGTCTCCCACTTCATGTGTGCCTTCTGCTGTCCAAGCCACCCATCCGTCCTCCTCCGGCGGAATGGGACTTGAACGTGACGCTCATGCAGCTCACCCGTCCACCCTTCGAGCCAATGGCGACGTGTTCTCTTCGGCATTTGTCCTGGAAGGTGGCCTTCCTGGTGGCGCTGACCTTGGCTCGCCAAGTCAGTGAGCTTCAGGCGCTCATGGCTGGCGCCCCGTACACCAGGTTTTATCGGAACAGGGTGGTCCTCCGGACCCATCCTAAATTCTTAGTGATCCCGACCTTATTCCCGAGGCCCCACGCTGACCAGGCGTCGGCGGCTCTCCACACCCTCGACTGCAAGCCGGCCCTCGCCTTCTACTTGCAGAATACCCAGACTCATTGCAAGTCTGATAGGCTTTTCGTGACCTACGATCCCAATCAGCAGGGGCAAGCAGTCACCAAGTGCACCCTCTCAGTTTGGGTGGCGGACTGCATCGCCTTCGCCCATGCGAAGGCAGGCGTGCCTTTGGATCATCGAGTCACCACACATGGGGTCTGAGCCAAGGCGGCCTTGGTGGCCTTGCTGTACTCCGTGCCCCTGATGGACATCTGCCGTGTGGCAACCTGGTCTTCCACCAGCACCTTCGCCGCCCACTACTGCCTGGAGAGGGAGCCCTGCCGGGACAGCGCCTTTGGCCAGGCTGTACTCCGTAATCTGTTCAGGGTATAAGCAACTCCTGCCTTCTGACCCTTCTTCATGGCTACCAAGGGCTTCGACCCGAGGACTCAGGATCCTTCGGGCTTCGGCTTCGGTTTACAGCCTCGCGGAGGTGTTTTTTCTTTTGGTTACAGGTTCGGTAGCCTGTAACTAGGGAGTCCCATAAGTGAGGACTGACTTCCTGCTTGTTTCTGGAGAAAGCGTAGTTACTCACCTGTAACAGGTGTTTTCCAGGGACAGCAGGAATCAGTCCTCACTACCCTCCCACCTCCCCTGATGAGTTGCTGAATTTTTGTCCTTCCCTTGCCATCTGCTTGGTAGGGTTCGAGCTAAGGGACCTGACTGAGCAAGATGGCACCCTTGGGTGGGAAGAGGACCACGCATGCGTGGTAGCAATCCCAAAGGCTTTCTTTGAAAGCTGGGGAATTGCTCCGCGCGGGCTCCGTCGGTGCCGACGTCACCCATAAGTGAGGACTGTTTCCTGCTGTCCTTGGAGAACACCTGTTACAGGCGAGTAACTACACTTTTAAGGCAGCCCTAAAAACCCACCTGTTTCAATTAGAATTGAATGTCTCTTCTTAGTCCTACTGGGAACACACTGCACATAGCTGCACCTTCTCTATCCTGTACCCCTCCCCCCCCCCCACCTGCCTGTCTCTCTCCTACTTGTATGATAGTATCCTTTCCTGCTATAATAAGGGAGTTCTTTTTAGTTATTTTATTCCCCTGTTTTTGTATAAACTGCTCTAATAATGTGATGAAGAGCGATATATCAAATTTTAATAAAGCATTATTAGATGGGGAATGGGCCTTAGAGTTAAATCAGAGCCATTATTGCAGAGTAACTGTTAATGTGGTAGAGGACATGATGCAATTAGCTATGTCGCAAAAAGGGGGCAGGGGGTTAATTGCATTACACATTATCTGCTGTGCACCTAACATGCGTAGTGATTTCTGTCAGCTGCATTGCTGCCGCCCCAATGTCCCAGCAGTTAACACAGGGATTTTACAGTTAGTAACAAACCCTTGCTGCATCTGAATAAATTACTACTACTACCACTACTTACCATTGCAGTATTGTACAGACACATGTAAGAGGCAGACCCTGCTAATCAGAGCTTATAGTCTAATCGGGACACACAGCATAGGAGCCTAGAACTAGGAGAAAGCTAGGAGAATGGCAAGATAGGTGATGAGCAGGAAACTAATGGGATCAGGATCCAAAAACAGTCTCAAAGAAGTGAGCTTTTAGCCTGGATTTGAACAGCACCACAGATGAAGCCCAGCGTATTGACTCAGGTAGTTTGTTCCAGGCATGAGAAGCTGCAGGGTTGTTGTTGTTGTTAAGTGCCGTCGAGTCGGAGTCAACTCATGGCGACCCTCTGGATAACTATCCTAAATTGTGTTTGGTCTTCAGTCAGGTGGCTCATTGTTGACAGACTGGTACCCGTAGCTGCTGTTATTGGATCGATCCATCTCATTGCTGGCCTTCCTCTTTTGCGTTGACCTTCTATCTTGCCAAGCACGATGTCTTTCTCTAATGATCTCTCTCTTCGCATGATGTGTCCAAAGTATGAAAGTCGAAGTCTTGTCATCTGAGCTTCTAAAGAAAGCTTAGGTTTGATCTCCTCTAGTACCGACTGGTTTGTTCTTCGGGCAGTCCATGGTATACACAGTATTCGCCGCCAGCACCATAATTCAAAGGCATCAATTTTCTTCCTATCTGTCTTTTTCACTGTCCAGCTTTCACATCCATATGATGTTATTGAAAATACCATGGCTTGAACAAGTCGAATCTTTGTATGGAGAGAGACATCTCTGCTCTTGAGAATCTTATCTAGGTCTTTCATAGCCATTCTGCCAAGAGCAATGCGTCGTCTGATTTCTTGACTGCTTGTTGCTTCTTTATTGATAGTTGATCCAAGTAGGCTAAAGTTGTTCACAATTTCAATTTCTTCTCCTTCAACGATGAACCTGTTGATTATGCCAGTTGTCATGATCTTTGTCTTCTTTACATTAAGGTGCAGGCCCATTTTGAGACTATGCTCTTTGATTGTGAGAAGCAAATGTTTCAGATCATCTTCACTTTCAGCCAGTAATGTGGTATCATCAGCATAGCGAAGGTTGTTGATGAGTCTTCCACCAATCTTCACACCTCTGTTGTCTTCATACAATCCTGCTTCTCTGATTTGTTCTGCATATAAATTAAACAGGTAGGGGAAAGTATGCAGCCTTGGCTTACACCTTTGCTTATTTTAAACCATTCTGTTTCTCCTTGTTACGTTCAAACTGTTGCTTCTTGATCAATGTACAGATTGCGCAAGAGAACGATCAGGTGTTCTGGTATACCCATGCTTCTTAATGTGGCCCAGAGTTTCTCATGGTTTACACAGTCAAAAGCCTTGCTATAGTCGATAAAGCACAAATAGATATTCTTTTGGTATTCTTTAGTCTGTTCCAGGCAATGAGAAGCTGCAGGGTAGAAAGATCAAAGTCTGGAGTTTGCAGTAGACTAGAAGGGCACAGATAGAAGGGATCTACTCGAAGAGCGCAGTTCCCGAGGAGGGGTGTAGGGAGAGATAAGGTAGGGAGGAGCCATCGAATGGGGCCTTGATATAGAAGAAGAGAGACCTAAGTAAGCTGAGTTGCAGAAACTGATTCCAGCTGTGTGTGTTTCAGTGTGTTATGTGTTCTCCTCTGGTGTTTCCTAACTATTCACTGTGTGGAGACTGGAGGCGTCTGGCTCTCTGCTGATTTTATGCTCTCCCTGTTGCAGGTGACTGAGGGGTGCCATCTGTCCTGCCTTGATGAAACGGTGCAGGGTCAGGGCTTCTGTGCTGCCTCATACTGGGATCCTGTGACAGGCTGGGGCACCCCGAATTTCCCACAGCTACTGAAAGCCTTTCTTCCTAAATGAACCTTTGGTGAGAAACTGTGTGTGTGTGTGAGATGCAAAGCTTAAAGGCTTACAGTGGAGCCGGGACCCAAACATCTGAGCACTTGTCATCTACAATGACTATTTTGTAACTCTGACACCAATGCCAAATCTTAGTCACAATTGTTGGAACTCAACCCCTGCCACATCTTACAACAGTTCAGGATCCCCCTCTCCCAGAAATCCGATAACAGAGCTCCTGAGATTGTGACTATACCAGAAAATCCTCTAATCACCAGCTGAGCATCTGATGCCGCACCCACATCCTACAGTAACAGCCAGGGCTTTGATGTTGCCCCCACATCCTGCAATTAACAGAACCGAGTGTCTGACGCCATCCACACATCCTACAATAACAGCAACAGGGCTCTAATGTTTCCCCCATGTCCTCCAATTAACAGAGCCGAGTGTCTGACGCCGTCCCCACATCCTACAGTAACAGCACCAGGGCTCTGATACTGCCCCCACATCCTGCAATTAACAGAGCCGAGTGTCTAATGCCGTCCCCACATCCTACAGTAACAGCATCAGGGCTCTGATGTTGCCCCCACATCCTGCAACTAACAGAACCGAGTATCTGACGCCGTCCCCACATCCTACAGTAACAGCAACAGGGCTCTGATGTTGTCCCCACATCCTGCAATTAATAGAGCTGAGTGTCTAATGCTGTCTCCACATTTCACAGTAACAGCACCAGGGACTCTCATGTTGCCCCCACATCCTGCAATTAACAGAGCCGAGTGTCTGACGCCGTCCCCACATCCTACAGTAACAGCACCAGGGCTCTGACGCTACCCCTACATCCTGCAATTAACAGAACCGAGTGTCTGATGCCGTCCCCACATCCTACAGTAACAGCAACAGGGCTCTGATGTTGCCTCACATCCTGCAATTAACAGAGCCGAGTGTCTGATGCCGTCCCCACATCCTACAGTAACAGCACCAGGGCGCTGACGCTGCCCCTACATTCTCCAATTAACAGAACTGAGTGTCTGATGCCATCCCCACATCCTACAGTAACAGCACCAGGGCTCTGATGTTGCCCCCACATCTTGTAATTAAAAGAGCCGAGTGTCTGATGCTGTCCCCACATCCTACAGTAACAGCACCAGGACTCTGATGTTGCCCAGACATCCTGTAGTTAAAAGAACCAAGTGTCTGACACTGTCCCCACAGCCTACAGTAATAGCGCCGGGGCTCTGATACTGCCCCCACATCCTGCAGTTAACAGAGCCAAATGAATGACACCGTCCCCACATCCTACAGTAACAGCACCAAAGCTCTGATGTTGCCCCCACACCCTGAAATTAACAGAGCTGAGTCTCTTATGCCGTCCCCACAACCTACAGTAACAGCACCAGGGCTCTGATGTTGCCCCCATGTCCTGCAATTAACAGAGCTGAGTGTCTGACACTGTCTCCACAGCCTACAGTAATAGCGCCGGGGCTCTGATGTTGCTCCCACATCCTGCAATTAACAGAACCGAGTGTCTGATGCCGTCCCCACATCCTACAGTAACAGCATCAGGGCTCTGATGTTGCCCCCACATCCTGCAATTAACAGAGCTGAGTGTCTGACGCCATCCCCACATCCTACAGTAACAGCACCAAGGCTCTGATGCTACCCCTACATCCTGCAATTAACAGAGCCGAGTGTCTGATGCCGTCCCCACATCCTACAGTAACAGCACCAAGGCTCTGACGCTACCCTTCATCCTGCAATTAACAGAGCCGAGTGTCTGACGCCGTCCCCACATCCTACAGTAACAGCACCAAGGCTCTGATGTTGCCCCCACGTCCTGCAGTTAACAGAGCCGAGTGTCTGACGCTGTCCCCACATCCTACAGTAACAGCATCAGGGCTCTAATGTTGCCCCCACATCCTGCAATTAACAGAGCCGAGTGTCTGACGCCGTCCTCACATCCTACAGTAACAGCATCAGGGCTCTGATGTTGCCCCCATGTCCTGCAGTTAACAGAGCCGAGTGTCTGACGCCGTCCCACATCCTACAGTTAGAGTTTTGAGGCTCTAATACACTCAGAAGTTGTGAAATCTGTTGCCATTGTATTCCAGATGCACTGATGCCACCTCCAAAATCCTGCAACCTTGGCTCCCGGACGTCTCTCTGATGCATCCCAGTGCTGCCCCTGCTCATGTCCTGTCTGCACCTCGGTGGTGGCTGCAGAACCTTTTCCCCATCAGTGTGACTTGCATGTAACAGGCTTCTAAGCTGGGTTACCGATGTCTGCAAATTGATATCATTTTAACAGAATCAGGGACACTGTCTTCTTTGCTTTCCCTCTGCTGCGTCCCTGCTGCCATCTATGTTCCCCTGTTCTTATTCCTCAGTCATATGAAAGGAGCTTCTAGCTCTCTGAATGCTGCATCTCCTCCTAGGACTTTCTGAACCCCTCTGGCTGCCGCTGTAGGGAAATAGGGCCAGAAGCTCCTGTTCAACTGAAAAAAGGCTGGAGCCAAATTCTGGGAGACTTTAATCACAGATGTGCAGCAGCTAACCCACAGCGGGATTACTTACCAGTCCGAGGGGTTTGCCATGGACAGCAGGTAATGGCAGCCCCCATAGGGTGATGTCTTCTGGGACAGCTACCTACTCGATGGGAAATGGTAGGACCCCCCCTGAACATGCTGAGGATTTCCTTGTTAGAACCTTCTGGCTCTTGTCCATAGCAGTTGGCTTTCATCCCGATGGTCATTTGGATCCCTCTCTAAAAAAAAAACAAGCAAAACATTAAATGTTGGCAAACAAAAACACTACAATGCCTCTGCCAATAAGTCACTTGTCGGCACCAGCACACTCAGGAAATAAACTCAGAACGCTCCCACTGGTGCCATCAGAGGTACTCACAATGAATATGCATGAGAAAGATTTGCATATAATCAAGGTGGTAGGCATGCAAACCTCTGTCATGCAATCACTCGGGGTCATTCCGAATCGTGTTTAGCAGGTCTGGATGTCCGATCCGGACATCCAGACCCACTAAACACCCAAATCGTGATGCTTAGGACAGAGCTCCCTGCATCAATGTTCCCTCTAACTTTCTGTAGGCTGTGTGCGCATAAAATATCAGCTGTGCAGCTTTTGAAGGAAGGTTACATATTTGTGTGCCACATAACGACACTCGGAGTTATATACTTTTAAAATTTGACTACACGTCAGAATACAGTATGTACACCACATTGATTGCACTAGAAAATATTGTAGAACTTGTGACAACCGTAAATACACAACAACTTTTAAATTTTAAGACGTCTGTGTTGTTTTCTATCAGAATCAGAACCAAAATTTTTGTGCGCTCTGTTGTAAAGTATGTGCGCTAGCTCGGTGAAGTGTATGCGCGCGCACATGCGCACAGCTTAGAGGGAACAGTGCCCTGCATGTATTGCTGATTTGTGTGGAGAGCTCTGTTTGTGGGCGAGGGGGGGAGGCTGGGGAAGGAGCGAGGGCGGGCAGAGGGCAGCTACTGATCCCAGATGTACAGTGCCAATTCAGTGGTTGGCCCTGTACATCTGGAGCCTTCAATATAGACGGGGGACTTATTCTACCCTGACGGAGGTGGAATAAGTCTCCCTGGATGGTGGGGGATCATGGCATGGGACCCAGAGGAGCAGGTGAGAAGTGCAGGGGGTTCCCTGCAGCCCGACCCTGGCCTTGGAAGGCCCAGTCAGGGGTCAGACTGCAGGGAAACACAGATCTGTTTGTCAGCCATGGCACTGCGGCTCCATTCAGGAACCTGGCTAAGTTAGCTGGGTAGGATCAGAATCGGGGCCCGGCCTGCACAGCCAGATCAGCAGACCTGATTCTGATCCTGCAGGCACGTCTAGCCCCCACAGGATCAGATTCGGGTCTACTGCTTAATGCCCTGATTCTGACAGGCCATACAGGGGGTAGATGGTCAGCACAGAATGACCCCCCATTGTGGATAGCCTGAAAACCCAACTGGCTGAAGGTCCCCAAGACCGGTTTGAGGACCACTGTTCTAAGGATTTATGCTCCCAAGTTTGAGAAGTTAGGTTCTTTGAGAATTTACTAGGGCTGAGTAGCTCAAGATTTCACTAGACTCCTGGGGAGAGGGAGGCATTTTTAAAGAATTTTAGGCAGTTAGCAGGTATGATAGTGCTGCTGATTATTGCTACAGACCACGTAAAAATGGCCGGTTAAAACAGCTGTCCGAAGGCAGATTGGGGCAGTGTCTTATTATCTGGTCAGTGGCGATATTCAGCTGCTAACCAGATAGCGATATCAGTTCACGTTAGGACAATCATTGACCTGCCCTAATCAGTTAAGCTGTCTGCAGATCACCGCTGACCGGATAGCAACACGCTGACCAGTGAATCCGGATCTTCAGCGCCAGACGCCTAGAAGTTCCAGAGCTGAATATTTCTGGTTTCTCAAGGTGACCTAGGCACTGCCACAGAATCTCCCCAACCTGACTCCACCCCAGAGCCACCGGCTCTCTGAGCTCCTAAAATTTAAGAGCTAAGTACTGATTTTCAGCACTAGGCTCATAAATCTAGGCAAATGAATGCAGGCCTAAATTTAGGAACAATATTTAAATGGAATGGCAGCTAACTGTGGCACTTAGATACTGCTGGGACATTCAGCGGCAGTGCCGAGATTAGAGATGCCGCTGTGCACCACTAATCAGATAGGGACTGGCACTTATCCAGTTAGCTCAATGTTCATCTGGGAAGTCTGTGGATAGCAACGTAGGACAGACTATTAGGTCACCCAGGTTGCTGGCAGAAGTCCCACCTGAATATCAGGCTAACTGATAAGATTAAGAACATAAGAGATGCCAGACTGTCCATCAAGCCCAGTATCCTGTTTCTAACGTAGCCAATCTAGGTCACAAGTACCCAGCAGTTTCCCCAAAAGACACAGGTTCCACAATGCTTGTATCAAGGCAAGCAGTGATATCCTGCATCCCCTTTATTAATGGTTTATGGACCTTTCCTCCAGGAACTTGTCCAAACCTTTTTTAAACCCAGCTACACTAACAGCCTTTACTACATCCTCAGGTAACAAATTCCAGAGTTTGATTACACGTTGAGTAAAAAAATATTTTCTCTTATTAATCTTAAATAGTTTGCCCTGTAGCTTCATTGCATGTCCCCTAGTCTTTCTATATTCTGATAGCGTAAACAATTGATCCACGTTTATCCGTTCCACTCCATTCATTAATTTATAGACCTCTATCATATCTCTCCTCAGCCGTTTCTTTTCCAGGTTACAGAGCCCTAACCTTTTTAGCCTTTCTTCATAGGAGTATCCTTCCATCCCCTTTACCATTTTGGTGGCTCTTCTCTGAACCTTTTCTAATAACGCTTTATCCTTTTTAAGATACGGCGACCAGAATTGCACACAATATTCAAGGTGCGGTCTCACCATGGAACGATATAGAGGCATTATAATATCTTTTGTTTTATTTTCCATTCCTTTCCTTATGATACCTAGCATTCTATTTGCTCTCTTGGCCACCGCTGCACACTGGGCCGAGGGTTTTAACATGTTATACACAATGACGCCTAAATCTTTTTCCTGGATGGTGGTTCCTAATGTGGAACCTTGCATCGTGTAACCATAGTTTGGGTTGTTCTTCCCTAGGTGTATAACTTTGCACTTGTCCACATTAAATTTCATCAGCCATTTCAACATCCAGTCTTCCAGTTTATCAAGGTCCTCTTGCAATTTTTCACAATTCTCTTGGGTTTTAACAACTTTGAATAATTTTGTGTCATCTGCAAATTTGATAACCTTGCTTGTTATTCCCATTTCTTGATCATTTACAAATATGTTAAAAATCTGTGGGCCCAGCACAGATCCCTGGGGTACTGCACTATTCACCGTTTTCCATTGGGAAAATTGGCCATTTAGCCCTACCCTCTGCTTTCTATCTTTTAACCAGTTCCTGATCCACAATAGTACACTGCCTCCTATCCCATGACTTTTTAATTTTGCCAAGAGTCTCTCATGAGGGACCTTGTCAAATTCTTTCTGAAAGTCCAGATACACTATATCAACCGACTCACCTTTGTCTACAGGTTAGTACTGAGCTGCCTTCTCTCTGCCCTGAAGTAACTGGATAGTGCCAGGGTGGTCTGTGGGGTTATTCAGTGGCACTGAACTATTGCAATAGTGGGCTGGATCGTGCTGCCAAATATCATAGACCACATCCTTAGACAGCCGGCCTACTGCTCTGAATATCAATCCGATAATTTTTATAAGCTCCTAAAATGTAGGTGAATTTTCAATGGAAAATGAAGTAGCCTAAATTTAGGAACTCAGCTTTTTTAAAATATTGGGTCCAAAGTTTCTAGTGTGAGACATGGCCTGCTCAATTGCTCAGTGAATTTATTATTTATTCAGTTAGATTTGACTCATTCCTTTTCAGTAAGAGCTCAAGGTGAGTTACATTCCTCTTGTTTGGCTCTTGAGGACAAAGGTTTTCTTCAGCAAATTCAAGCCCAGTAACCAGTAAAAATGAATGCTTTCTTTCCAAGATAGAGCATAAACCCTGTGTGCTGAGTTGCAGGTCTGCTTTGAGATGGAAAGGGATGAGTTTGATGTTCAGCTGTAGCTGAAGCATAACTCATCTAAGGCCAGAGATGTTTTTAGAACTAAGATAAGAAGGAGAGATGGACAAGATGGCAAAATGGTTTGTTACTTGGAGCTATGATTGCTGTGGATTCCAGAAATTGAAGGCTTTAGTGTTTTGAAAGACACAAGCAGATTCACACCTTTCCTGGAACAATGTACCAGCACCTGCATGACATGTCAAACTTTCATTAAATAGTTAGAGGTTACATTAGTCAAAATCTGCAGGTCTTGCACAGCAAAGTGCAGTGTTGGTCCAAGAAGAAGAACTGGATGTAGGGCCTGGATAGAGGAAATTGGGCCTTATTCTGACAACGTAAACTGGTGCAGATACCGATACCTTTCAGTGAGGGCATAATGGGATGGCTTGGGTGCCCCTGCGCTTACTCAGGACGATGTGAGAGGCTTTCCAAGTGTGGGGGTGTCTTGCTTCCTTGATAGCCAAAGGGATATGCCCAAGTTGAAACACGTAACTTAGTCCAGATCATCTGCTGGTAAAATCTTCTTTCTGGACATAGCCTAAGCAGAATTTTAATAAGCTTCATCTCACCAGACTGTGAAGCCCTTCGACAAGTTCAACAGAAAAAGACTTTCTGGGGATGAACTTCAGACCCTGATAGCTTCATACATTTTGTTAGCCCAGTAAACAGCTCTACAGTCTGGCTAGACTCAAGGGCTAGGCTCAAGGCATTTTCACAGTTTACAGTTCAGTAAACTGTGTAAAATGCTTTACACAGGATATTCAATGGTACTTACACGGTTAGTGCCTTTGAATATCCCCTTCTAAGTCCCCTACGGGCCCCAATGCTATCTGTTTAGCATTGGGGTGTGTTGGGGGCGTTCTGGGGCACAGCAGAGGCGGAGACTGTCGCTAACCGGGCCGCAGCGATAATGCATGCTGTCTGCTTAGCGACCTGCACCTTAAAAATAAGCAAGACGCAAGAGCCAACTGGGAGCATCCAATATTGCTGCGGCCCGGTTAGCTTTAGCAGCATCTTGTGTCTGTGGTGATCACTGGATATTTAATGCTGTCATCATGACATTGAATAGTTGGGTAAGAGGTTGGCGGGGAGGGCTATGTGCCAACAAGGCACATAGCCCTTCCAAATTGCACCCAGTTAAATATCGAGCCCAAGTTTTCTTCAGGATCAATCCAGCCCCTAGACCTTCACTTTACAACTGTCTGAATAATCTCCAATAAAATGTTGCTTTTGGGTGCGTGTATCTTGTGATAAGACTTTTCCTAAACAGGTGAGGAAACTCTAAATCCTGCTACAAACTTGTGAGCTGCAACAGATTTTCCCAACCTGTGCTGAGGGCCCCCCCCCACCCCCATAGCAGATGCTGCTGACATTTGTTCTGAATCCACCCAGCAGCTGCCACTAACTGTCCCATCCCAGCTACGACTCTCTCAGCTAGTGCCACAAAAGTCATTTGTGAACTCTACTGATTCTGCCAGACTCTGTCCCAGACTCCTGAGCTGCCATGGATTCTTCTAACCTATGCCACAAAGTCTTCTGAACTGGTAGCAAGTCTCCCACCACAACAGCACTGTTTCCATTTCTGTCACAGCATCTGCCTAAAAGCTTTTGCAGAAAACAAGTAGCCTGGAACAAAATTCATTAGGTGGACATTTTGCCAGTACTGTTAATTTGCTTTTATTGAGTTGACAGAATGATATGTTAGTCTTGTAGATTGATCATCTTTTTGCAGATACATTGGGGGCATCTTCAAAACGCTTTAGCCCATTAGCAGACCCATGAACTGGCTAAACAGTGCCCAATGGGATATTCAGAAGCAGTAAAGTGTTCAGTGCCGCTAAATACCCCTCTTGCCCAGTGTGTGTGGCCTGACACTATCCGCTCCACGTCAGTGTTCCGGGGTAGCACAAAGGGTTGACCAGTCAAAGCAGTATTGAGCTACTGGCTGGTTAACCCTAACCGTCTAACGTAAGATCAATAAAGGCCAGACGAATTTAACTGGTTTAGCATCCACCCAGCTGAATATCGCTGCTGACCAGATAGCTAAAATGCTATCTAGGCAACTCACATATTCAATGCCGGTGGCTCAATATGACCCCAGCGTTAAATATCTGGATTTAATTTAAAGTGATGGCCAGCTGCTGAATATGTCTCCCTTGTTTCTAATTTTATTTGTAGGACTTTCCACAATATACACCAAATATCAGCCAGAAGTAAAATTAATTAAAGGAAACTTCTAGATTGTCTCCAGCAGTATTTTATTTGACATTGTAGAGTTAAGGAAGAACCACTAATTCCTTTATGATCACTACTCTTGCTTGAAGCAAGGGATATTTATTAGCGGATAGGAGCCATGGCGATGAGCTGGAAACACAGTCTGTCTTGAGCCAGCATGTCATCAAATATTTCTGCAAAAGGAAAACGAGACATTTTTCAGTGGTCTTTTAGTTACAGAACATGTAATTTATTACATACATGCTGCTTTGCCAATTGCCCATCGCATTAAATCCCTAGAAGTGGTCCAGAGGCTGTACCACAAACCCCATGAGTGAAAGTTAGGTCAGGATGTGAAAGAAGAGGTTTATTTATTTACTTATTTTAAAACATTTGTGTACCGTCATATGCAAACGCATTCAAGGCGGTGAACAAGTGACAAATACAAATAAAACAATCGTACAGCCAATTCCTACCGCCAGCCCCAACCACCCTCCTTCTTAGAAGCAGAAGGAAGGCAGCGCTTCATCCTGTGATGGGGCGAACACCAGCAGGTGAAGAACCAGAAGCTCTCTCTGCAGGTAAGAGAAACAGCTAATTTTAGCCAGTTCCCTTCAGATGAATATTCAACTGAGCTTAAGCAGCTATATTTTCAGCAGAATCGTTTTCTAAATCTAGCCAGCCTAATGCAACTGGTTTCTTCACTAAAGTTCTGGTTAGCACTGAAATTCTGCATTTTAAAATATTTGGGCATGGGATCCATCCCCCTCTCACTTTCCCTCCCTTCTGCCTTCAATACCAAAATGTGGTGGGCTGATAGCAAGGATTCGCTTGCTTTAGATATTAAAAATTGTGTGCTGAGCTTATAGCCCCCATGCATATACTCACAGCCAAAACTAAAGACCTCTTCTGATAGAAAAAATAACTTCTGCCTTGGATGTCCACCACTGTTGCCCTGACTCCCTCATTCCACCTAGATTTGATCAGATCAGCTAAATTTAGCCACCTAATGAAATTTAGGAGGTAAATGTCTGCTCAACCTTTCCAAATTTCAAAGGCTTTTGTTTGCCTGTCCTAAGTCCTTCCTTCACTAGCCAGATCCCTTTAAAGCCTTTGCTGGATCCTACCGAGCCTGCTATCGTCCCATCTCCCTCCTCCCTTTCACATCCAAGTGGACTTATGGTCTAAGGTTGTACATGAGGCAAGAGAGAGCGAAGTGACCCTAGTGCTGTCATCAAGCATAGCCTAGACGAGGAGCAAGGGGAGAGTGATGTTAAGACCAGCATGAAGGAGACCGTGACTGCAGTAGCCAGAAAGGTTTCCCAATCTTTACTAGTGTTTGTGGAAACGATTCCAGAGACGCACAAAACTGCGAGCAGGAGATGTGAAAATAATTCCATTCTATTTAATTTCTCAATATATCGTCAATCGTAAGAAACATCACAGCACTTCACAATAAATTAAAAACAAATATGACAGCTCTCTCCAATATAATACAAAGCCTTTCTCGAAGTAAAATTGTTGCCAGAGAGCCAGTCCCCTAGAAGGTTACAAAACTGGCCGAAGAAGTGTGGTAATATGTACTAGGTAGTGGTTTGAGCCTTGGAATTCAAACTAGCATGGCAAAGGCTTTACCTGGGGGCAGTTTTAGGAATCATCTTAAGTTGGTATTACGAGGTCTTCATGTCAGTTTAAATTAGTGAGTAGAGTATATTCATACAATCATGGGGTAACTAGAGCCCTGTTCCTGCAACCCTTTAAACATGAAGAGGCCCTTTTACTAGTGACGTTAAGCAGCAGTAAATGCAGGGGATGGACTCAGCATCTGCCCTGCATGACACTTGCCACATTGGAGTGACATTCCTTGCCTTGGCAGGTAGCATGGAAGGGAACACAGTCCTGGCTCCAAGGAGGAAAACCAAAAGAAGGCTTTTGTGGAACTAAGCTGGGTCAGATCCAAGATGGCTGCGTGATCCACCGTTTCTTCAAATGCTGTTTCCTGTTATGCTGAAAAAGAAGGGAAAATCCCATATAAGAGGACTCCCGAGCCGCAGGTGACCCCTTCCAGAGTAGCTTCCAGAAGATCACCAGGACGTAACCAGTGTCTGCCCAGCTCTGTCAATGCCAGGGCAGGGAAGTCTGGCGTCATCCTTGGGCTGCGGTTCCCTCCTGCATTAGCTGCCGGATTCCTCAGCTTGGAAGCTCCTGGGGTGTGTGGACCTGCTCCAGGTGGGAGGAGGGGTTTCCAGGTCATTTTTGGAATCGAGTGAAGCTAGGTTCAGCATTTGCAGCTGCAGGAGAAGCCAGTGAATGTGGGATTTCATCAATTCAGACACCCGCAGTGGGTGGAAGTTCTTCGCCCAGTGAAGAAGTGTGGGTTGAGCAGTGGTCTGTTTCTCCTTTTGTGTTGGAGCGTCCAGAGAACTTTACTTTAGAGCCATCTCTAAGTTGGGTGAGTTAATGCGCTGCAATAAAATATTATCCCAGGTACACAGTAATGTCATGTTTATTCAGAACATCATGAGTGATATTGCCGATATGAGAAAATCAGTAGAGGAAGTTCAGGCTAATGTGCAACAACAAAGAGGACCGATCTGCTGTGTTGATTACAGATCTAACTGGAATTAAATGTAAGATGGAAATGTTGGAAAATCAGGTCCAGGCATCTAATTTGCACTTAATAAACTTCCTCAGATCTTCTTTGATCTCAGCAAGAGAAATGTTCAAGAGTTATCTGATTGGGGTTCCAGTAGAGTCCCATCCCCTACTTGCCAAGATTTATTATATACCATCTAGGAAGAAAGTTTCAGGGGATGCCTTGCAGTCATCTCATGGGGAGCAGCAACATACAGTTATCCTGAATATTTTGGAGATATTGGAGTCATCTGTTACAGAGATGATGACACCTGCAACGCTTCTAATAAATTTGGCATTACCTTCTGACTGTGAGCAACTATTCAAACTGTACTTTAAGAAGCACTCTGCTTCATTTAAAGGCTTGCTTGTCTGGACCTAGCTCGTGACACACAAAGGAGAGGGAGTGAAGTTTTGATTTTGGGTCTTTTCTTTCTTAAATTTCCTTGCAGATGTTTGATAAAGTTACAGTTCGTAGCTTATGTTTTTAGGATCCTTTTCAGTTGATTTCCTTTATAAGTACCCATTTGCCTGCTGTCACCTAGGCTAATGTGTATGTGGTAGAGCCTGGTGATTGGTTGATGCATCACCTTTACCTCTCGTGTTCTTGTTAAGCTTTAATTTTGTGTGGATCTCCCTCTTTGTGAAGGGCTGGAGGGATATGGGTAGTAGTGTACATTTCTTTGTATTTGTTGTCTGGGGGTCAGACTATTCCAGTGCCCGTTTTATTTCTGTACAAGTGTAATTGCTTGGTTTGCATTTTAAAATTTGCATAAATAAAAAAAAAGACGGCTTTTGCTGTTGCAGCTGCACCCAATAGTAACCTTTCCCCTCTCAATGCTGATCCCCCACAGTCACATATCCCCCTTTCAGTAGTCTCTGATGAGACAGCAACTAGACCCCTCCAACAAGCTTCCAACCCTCCCAAACACACACACATTTTATTTAGAGCTCCCTGGTAGTCAACCAGGCAGTAGTCTCGCTCCTGTCCCAGCTACAGCAACTCTCAAAATGGTGCTGGGTACCAGTGCTAGTCTTGTGGCTTTAAGTGAAGTCATGTTATGGCAGTTAACACCACATCATTGTGGCAGTGAGCATGCAGCAATATCCTACTTACTAGTTGTCACCAGCTGGCATGCCCACTGTCCATCCCAATCTCACTCCAAAGCACTAAGGGCAGTTAGCATAGCAAGTTTACGGTACTAGCTGCTGTTAGCACATGGTATTCCATTATCAGGGTCATTAGCATGTGCTAAATCTCACAATAACCATTACAACAGTTTAGTTAAAGGGCCCATAAGTTGGTATCTGTTCCAGGAGTCTTATCTGCAGATTTTACTCCAAAATCAAGTAAGATTGAAGTAAGGTGAGATCTATTCGCATATGTTGTTCCAAGCAGGGACATACCAAGGGCTGTGCAAGCAGTGTGACCACACAGGGTGCAAGTATGAAAGGGGGCGCTGATATCATCACTGGGCTTAATCTCAAAAAGAGTTAGCTACTGCACATGACTGAGGAGAATAGGGCACCAAGAACGTGAGCTGCACAAAGCACATTTCTGTCTTGGCATGGTCCTGGAATCATGTGCCGACCAAGATGAGCATAATGAAGGCTCACTCCAGCACCTGAAGCTTCTCACTCTCTTGTCCACTACTTGTGTGTATCTAGTCCCCAGTTGCACTATGTGTTTTGTCTTGATTAGATTGTAAGCTCTGAGCAGGGACTGTGACATCTATATGTACAGAGCTGCATATGCCTCGTAGTGCTATACAAATGACTAGTAGTAATTGAAAAGTATTTGAAAATGTGGCACTTTCAACAGGTCCTTGAGGTATAAGATCATTATGATAACAGCTTGTATGGCCTGACTTTTCAGATTTATGCTCAGGGCTTATGATATTTATGTGTTTTAAGTTAAGAGAAATATTTTTAGGTACACGAATGTAGTGAAAGCACCTGTCCACAAGAGAGCATCCATCTATCTGTCCATATGCATGAGTCTGTCCACACATAAAGTTACACACAGCAATTAGAGCATGTTTTGTGAGGAACAGCAGGAGTCCATGTTGCAGCTTTGTCTGCTGGCACGCCACGCTCCTTCCAGCTCGGGTTAGTACTCGTCGTCTTTCTGTTTCCTATGGCTCTACTACACTTTCTCATCCTGATGCGAGCTCTCCCCTACCTGCCCCTAGGACTGAGATGGAGAAAGGCAGAAGCTGTCTAAACATGTAGGTGCAGGTCCCCTTAAGGACTGGGGGGCGGGGGGGCAGGGAAACAAAGCACCTCAGGATGGAAGAGGAGGGGGGTTCCTCTGGCACCATATGAAGTTTGCTTTGGAAAACAGAGGGGGAAGGGTGTGACCTCCAATTCCCCTTGGAAGCAGGGTTACCGGAGGAGCCAGATAGCAGTGTGGGGGAGCTGGAGCTGGAGCCAGTGGTGGGTTTCGATCTGAACAGGAACCAGTTCAGATTGATCCCGCCACTGACAGGACCAAACAGGTAGCAGCACGGCACGCATTTGCATTGCTGGCGCCACACGCTTGTGCCACTGGTGGTCACCACAGGGCACCAGCTCCCTGGTGCCCAGCAGCCTGATCCCCCCGCACACACATGGTTTGATAGTATTGGGGGCTTCCTACAATGCCATGGACCCCTAATACTGTCAAACCACTGGTAGGTGGGGAGGACCCACCCGTGCAGCACCAGGATCGGGATGCCATTTTGCCCAGTTTGCCAAACATAGCCCATGGAAAAAAAAAACAGTTCACATGAACCGGCCGGATCCCACCGCTGACTGGAGCCTATCTCACCAGCTGCTGAAGAGAGGAGTCAATGGACATTTGGAGCTGCTCACTAGAAGGTAGAGACGTTTTTCCAGAGACTTGTCTTTGGCCTGCTGGGTCCAGATGAAATGGGAAAGGACCCAGTCTTGGGGAGGGGATAGTGAGAAACCACTGATATGGGTGTATGATAAAGCCCTCCCCGACTTTGCTTTTGTTTGCTGAACTGAGTTACTACAGAGACAGGAATGCGCAGTATGATGCGAGCTGACAGTGAAAAGGGGTTTAAACCTGCTGATTTTGTTTGTCCTGTAAAGCAGAGTAAAGAAGCAGGCCTCTCACCTCAAGTAAATGAGGGCTGAACAGAAGCCCAGCCCAGGGTTTTGGGCTAAACGAAAGCCAGGACCAGATTGTCAATTATTTCTCTTTTGGCTAATGTTTTATTGCATCTTACTCTTTTTCTTTGAAGGACTGAGTTACAGAAAGGAGCTCAGGGACAGGACCAAGGGCAGTTGGTCTTTAAAGCCTAGCCGTTACATACCACTAGAAACAGAGAGAGGAGAGGAGAGAGATTTCCCTTCTCCTGGATTTGAACTGCTTCCAGTAATAATGTACAAAAACTGCTGAGGAAAGCAGGACAGAAAAGCAGCACTGGATTTGTGGCTGCAGAGCTCAGCCCCCTCCTCAAACCACCAGACATCCACTCCGCATCCCAAGTCATAATCCTACCGCATATTGACTACTGCAACTCCATTTACCAAGGCCTTCCTCAATCCACCCTACTTCCCCACACACAGCTGCATGCACTCTGAAAGGATCTTCAAAATATGGCCCCATAACACCCACCTTGAAGGAACTACACTGGCTTCCACTAACTGGCCGGATTAAGTAAAAAAAACAAAACGCTCCTTCTAACCCACAAAGCCATCAATAGTTACCCTAAATCGTATCTACACACCTTACTTTAAACTCTGCAACACAACCAAGAGAGATGACAGTCCATGAAGCACACACCGATCATCCCCCACACAAAAACAAAGTCAACCCAACAAGCATATGCACAATCCTTCAAACTATATGCTCCGTCAACCTGGAACAAACTCCCAGACTCAATAAGAAACTTCATGGAACTACCAACATTCCAAAAACACTTAAAACACACCAATTCATCAAACACTCCCCCCTCCCCCCGAACAAGATTAATCATCACCCATGTTCAACCAATCTCCAAACAGGTTTATGAACAATTTTTAGAAGCTTCTAGTTAAATGTACGTACATAATTCTGAATTCATACCTCTTATAAAAACTGTTCACTGTAACCCACCTTGATCCCAGTGAAAGGCTAAATAAATAAATAGTGATTGAGGAATTCACACATAGGGGAAGCTGCTGTCTCCCTCCCTAGAGAAAAGAGAACTTTGGGTTTTATTTTTAACTTTGGTTTGTGTTTAAAGACGGCTCTAATAAAGCAGGGAGCAGATATCCTCTGTACGTTTGTTCATATGAGACCAGAGCCCTTTGCAGTTTATTTATTTTATTCATTATAAAGTTTTATACCGCATTTTCTGGGCGATCAAATGCAGTTTACAATGAAACAAACTTAGAATAGTACAATGGAAGGTACGTATTCATTTACAAAGTATGAATTATAACTATTTACATTAATAAAACTATTAAACTAAAACTATATACAAGTTTGATTGTCAGATGTGAAAGGATATTGGTTTGGGTAGCTCATCTGGGGGGGGATGAATTTTGATGGATGGGTTAATTAGTGGAGGGGGTGGGGTTGTTACTATTACGTTCATTTCCAAAGTGAAGGATAAAGAGGTGTGTTACGTTTTTTGGAATGTTGAGAGGTGCTTTATTTCTCTTAGATAGTCTGGAAGGGAGTTCTACAGGTTAGGGGTGATGTGGGAGAATGCTTTGTTTGTTTGTTATTTTTCTTGATTTCCTGAAATCTGATGGGATTGTGATTTTAATTTTGTTACAGTCTCATTGTATGTGTGTGGGGGTTTCCTTGGTAATGAGGGTGGAAAGGTATGAAGGGGCAATATCATTGAGAAGTTTGAAAGGTGTAACTAGAATTTTATAGTTTATGCGGCTCTGTACAGGGAGCCAAGTGCAAATCGTACAATATTGGGGTGATGTGTTTGATTGGGTTGGAATTTGTGACTATCCTAGCTGCAACATGTTGAGCTACTTATTTATTATTTATTTAGACAGTTTTGTATACCACCGTATCCTTCAATCAAAGTGGTCATAACACAATTGGGAGATACATTTTACATGAGGGGATATGAGACACATAGACTAATACTTACAGGGAACATGGGCAATGGAGGGTTAAGTGGCTTGCCCAAGACCACAAGGAGCACCTGTGGGACTAGAAACCCCAGTCCTTCCAGCCCAAGGTTGCTGTCCTCTAGTGGGATTTGAAACCCCAACCTTCTGGCTTGAGGTACCTTGCCCCAACCACTAGGCCACTCCTCCACTTGAACTTGTCTTATGGTATGTTTGGTGAGTCCATGTAGGATTGTGTTGGAGAAGTCAAAGTGGGGTGTACTTAGGAGTCAGGAAGCTGTCAAAGAGCAGAACTGCTGTTCCAAAGCACTCCCTGCTGGCAACATTAGTTATTATTTTGATTTTTTTCTTTTTGAGTTACTTTTGGACTTTGTTAACCCTCTGCTGTAAAGTATATAACCCGAAGCCCGCCCTATCTTCCCTGTGGCTACTTAAACCCACAGGAGACACCTTCAGGATACTGGAGTTTTAGGTGCTTTGAATAAGCCCCTACAGCACCTGTAATTCAGGTTTCAGGGGACGTGTGCCTGTTAAAGTGAGGTTGGCTAGGCTAAACTGAGATAATAGCTTACTGATACCTGTGATATAATGTGCTTTACCCAGAATGTACACAAGACAAACAGTGTTTAAACACAAACTGTGCTTTACTCATTTTATTAGTATTTAGCTCCCGCAAGTCCAAAGGTAGTTCAAGGCGAGTAACATTCAGCTACATACAGTAGGTACTTCCCTGTCCCCAGAGGGCTTACAATCTGAGGCAATAGAGGTTAAATGACTTGCCCAAGGTCAGAAGGACAGAGAGTGGGAATCAACCGCATAGGAGTGGAAGAGTGGCCTAGTGGTTGGGGCAAGGTACTTCAGGCCGGAAGGTCGGGGGTTCAAATCCCACTAGAGGACAGCAACCTTGGGCCGGAAGGACTGGGGTTTCTAGTCCCACAGGTGCTCCTTGTGGTCTTGGGCAAGCCACTTAACCCTCCATAGCCCATGTTCCCTGTAAAATAGTTATCTCCATGTTATAATGCCCTGTTCAATGTAATTTCAGTTTGTTCAATGTAAACCACACTGATGCAGAATAGCACGGTATATAAGAGAATGTAAATAAATAAATAAAATAATAAATATCTCTTGGGTACTATCTGTTGCTGTAAGCATTGGGCGACTCCTCCACTGACAAACTTAAAACTAACACTTCACTAAATAAACATATATACACATATTAACAAAGACACACTCCAAGGAATAAAATCAAAACTTTCAATAAAAGAACCATGCACATGAAATAGCAAATGAAAAACTAGCCTGATAGCCAAGACTGGCGCCACCATTAGGTGAACTAGGCGGTTGCCTGGAGCACCAACCCTTCAGGGGGCACCCACTACTGCCAACTCTCTCCAGAGCCAACAGCACTGGCAATTCTGCCTGAAACCACAGCACAGCACTTACCCTCCATCTCTGGGCCTGCATCATAGTTTCATACTGCCCAATCAGTCACTTCCATCTGGGACTTCCGGTTTTGTATAAACCGGAGGGAGGACCGAAGGGGCAGATCAGAAACATAGAAACATGACGGCAGAAAAAGACAAGGCATCTCTAGTCTGCCCTTCCAAATCAACTACTACAAAAGTCCCCTTTTTTTCCTTTAGAGAGCCTCTATATTTGTTCCATGCTTTTTTGAATTTAGATACTGTCCTTATCCCTACCACCTCCACTGGGAGACTATTCCATTCATTTACCACACTTTTCGTAAAAAAATATTTCCACATATTACTCCTGAGTCTATCCCCTTTCACCCTCATCCTATGTCCTCTCATATTAGAGCTTGCTTTCAATCAAAAGAGGCTCTCCTCCTGTGAATATGCCAAAGAGGTATTTAAATGTCTCAATCATATCTCTTCAATCCCGCCTTTCCTCTAAAGTATACATATTAAGATCCTTAAGTCTATCCTCATATGCTTTATAACAAAGACCATTAACTATTTTAGTAGCCACCCTCTGTACCGACGCCAACCTATTTCCTTTTGAAGGTGCGGTCTCCATAATTGCACACAATACTCCAAATAAGGTCGCACCAAAGACTTATACAGAGGCACTATCACCTCCTTTCTTCTGCTGGTCATTCCTCTCCCTATTCACCCAAGCATCCTTCCAGCTTTCACTGTCGTCTTTTCTACCTGTTTAGCTACTTTGAGATTGTCAGACACAATCACACCCAGGTCCCACTCTTCTTTCATGGACAAAAGTATGTCACCACCTATATTGTACCTCTCCCTTGGATTGTTGCAGCCCAAATGCATGGCCCTTCATTTTTTAGTATTAAATCTCAGCTGCCAAATTCTAGACCATTCTTCAAGCTTAGCTAGATCCCTCCTCATATCTACACCTTCCTGGGTGTCTACTCTACTGCAGATTTTGGTATCATCCGCAAAGAGGCAAACCTTACCCAACAGCCCTTCCGCTATATCACTAACAAAGATGTTAAAAAGAATCAGACCAAAGACAGATCCTTGTGGCACTCCAATGGTAACCTCCTACTCCTCCTAGTGAACTCCATTTACTAGTACCCTTTGTTACCTCCCATTCAACCAATTTCTAACACAAGCAGTAACTTTAGGGTCCATCCCAAGAGTGCTTGGTTTGTTTATAAGTCGCCTGTATGGAACAGTGTCAAATGCTTTACCGAAATCTAAATATACCACATCTAGGGCTCTCCCTCAGTCCAACTCATGGACACCCAGTCAAAGAAATCAATCAGATTTGTCTGACAAGATTGGCCCCCAGTGAATCCATGCTGCCTCAGATCCTGCAATCCGTTGGACTCCAGAAACCTCACTATTTTCTCTTTCAGCAGCGTTTCCAATAATTTACTCACCACCGAGGTTAAACTAACCAGCCTGTAGTTTTCAACCACATCCTTACTTCCACTTTTGTGTAAAAGGACCACATGTGCTTCTCTCCAGTCCTCTGGCACCACCCGCGACTCTAATGAGGCATTGAAAAGGTCAGTCAGTAGAGCTGCTAGAATATCCCCAAGTTCCTTCAGTATTCTTGGATGTATCCCATCTGGTCCCATCGCTTTGTCCACTTTTAGTTTAGCTAGTTCCTCACAAACACAGTCCTCTGAAAATCATTTGAAATGCCCCTTTATTTTTTATTTATTTTATTTATTTACATTCTCTTATATACCGCGCTATTCTGCATCAGTGCGGTTTACATTGAAGAAACTGAAATTACATTGAACAGGGCATTATAACTTGGAGATAACTATTTTACAGGAAACATGGGCTATGGAGGGTTAAGTGGCTTGCCCAAGACCACAAGGAGCACCTGTGGGACTAGAAACCCCTTATTTTTGTTCCTGTTTGTGGGTGTTGTCTGAGGTCCAGCTCCTGAACATAAGAACATAAGAACATAAGATATGCCATACTGGGTCACACCAAGGTCCATCAAGCCCAGTATCCTGTTTCCAACAGTGGCCAATCTAGGTCATACATACCTAGCAGTTTCCCCAAAAGACACAGGTTCCGCAATGCTTATACTGGGTCAAGCATTGATATCCTGGGTTCCCTCTTCTTAATAATGGTTTATGGACCTTTCCTCCAGGAACTTGTCCAAACCTTTTTTAAACCCAGCTACACTAACAGCCTTTACTACATCCTCCGGTAACAAATTCCAGAGTTTGATTACACGTTGAGTGAAGAAATATTTTCTTTTATTAGTTTTAAATAGTTTACCCTGTAGCTTCATTGCATGTCCCCTAGTCTTTCTATATTCTGAAAACGTAAACAATCTATCTACTTATACAAGTTACACTCCGGTCATTAAATTATAGAATTCTATCATATCTCCCCTCATCAGTATCTTTACCAGGTTAAAGAGCCCTAACCTTTTTAGCCTTTCTTCATAGGAGTATCCTTCCATCCCCTTTACCATTTTGGTGGCTCTTCTCTGAACCTTTTCTAATAACGCTATATCCTTTTTAAGATACGGTGACCAGGAGACTTCCGGTGATGCGGTGAGAGCAACAGGTTGTCCCTGTTAGCGCTCCGGTCTTCCTCGGCCCAAACCGTGAGTTTATTGCCAGCTTGAAAACAGCAAACAAGACCACGATACTACTTTCCGAGGCACAGTAGCAGTGATTAGTGGGATCGGTTGTCTGAGACCACCGGGAGCGATGGCAGCAATGGTAAAAACTGCTAGGAGGGAGAAGGAACGTGGAACCCCGGCACCCAAAATGGCCGAAACTGCATCTGTGCCCAGATC
This sequence comes from Ichthyophis bannanicus, assembly GCA_033557465.1. Classification (NCBI taxonomy): domain Eukaryota; kingdom Metazoa; phylum Chordata; class Amphibia; order Gymnophiona; family Ichthyophiidae; genus Ichthyophis; species Ichthyophis bannanicus. Next base: position 18,243,872 of record CM066035.1, read on the forward strand.
GCCGACCTCGCCGGGATTCCTGGAGGAGGTTTCGGCAGCGGTGGCAAAGGCACTCTCCACGCAATTTACCGCACTACATGATAAAATGGATACCATACAAGTTTCTGTCGGGGCTCTGGGAAGTCGGATTCAGGAGGCGGAGGATCGCATAGGGAAGGCGGAGGATGGCCTGGAGGCCCTCACGCAAGAGCTGACGAGGCTGAAATCGCAAATCCAAACCCATGAGCTGAAAATGGACGACCTGGAGAATCACTCCAGGCATAATAACCTAAGGGTGATGGGCATTGCAGATACGATCGTGGATAAAGATCTAGCCCGATACCTGGAGACTCTGCTTCCTCAGCTGCTGGAGGGCATCGTAGATGGCGGTAAATTATGCATTGAGCGCGCTCACCGAGTGGGTGCTAAGCAGCCGCGGGATCAGCAACCGAGAGTGGTATTGGCCAAATTTTTACATTTTCCTCAAAAAGAAGCCATACTTAAAGCCGCGAGGCAGAAGAGGGAGATGATGCACGACAATATGAGAATTCGAATAGCACAAGACTACTCGGTGGCGCTCAGTCAAAAGCGCCGTGCTTATGCTCCCCTTTGCCAAAAGCTCATTGCATTAAATATCAAGTTCTCCGTGCAGTACCCAGCACGGCTGCACGTCCTCCATGCCGGGAACCATCGATCTTTCGACTCTGCAGCGGAGGCTGGTCCCTACATTGACGCGTTGGTGAGAGGAGACTGACTGCTTTTTTGGGAGGCTATAAGGGCCGATAAGTGCCTACCTCGGCCAGGTGTCCGCAGGACTGCATGTGCTGGTGGTTTGAAGTTTGGGTTTGAACATTGCGGATTTCCTTCATAGTTCGGTGCGACTCTGCCTTGTCAGCTCGTTGAACTGTGTGAATTGCCTGGGGACCGGCCAGCAGTCACAAGCCTCGACGAATTCCTATCTGGGCGGTTGGGGAGCCCTGCGCCGGTGAATGCCCAGGGCTTGGCCCTTGGCCCTTCCTCCGTATAAAGACCCTGAACAGTTGGTGTTTCAATTGTGTTTATTTTTGTTATTTTTATTAATTATTGTTGGTTATTTGTGGTCTTAGTTTGACCATTTACCCCTGCGGAGGAGCGGGCCTGCGCTGTTATACGCTGGGGGGGGGGGGGGGGGAGAGACAGGCCTCTAGCTAGCGTGCCGCTGCAGAGACTGGGATAGCAGGCAGACCCAGGGTAGTTTCAGTTGTGATCCCTTCGGGGTGTAGCAGGCCTACTGGAGCTAATAAAACCTGACTTCCGGGGGGCAGGTCTTGGTTGTAATGGGGGTGAGCCTGGGGCTGCCTGCATCCCGTCATACATTTAGACAATAGGGGTGGCGCGGGTCTGGAACACCTCGGGGGGATCAATCGAGTGAGCCTGTGTAACCCATGGGGGATTGTGCTAGTCCCTCCTGGGATATCGCGGTTCTGCGGCCTCGAGGTCCCTCTCCTACGGGGGGGGGGGGTGGGAGACTCCAGATGGGCACCCTATGTCACAACTTATGGGCCTTAATTAATGCAGGGGTTTGTCCAGGCCGGCGGTGTGGGTTGGAAATGCAGATCCTTAAGGAGCCCAGTAGGTGAGTAGATGTAGGGGACTTGGAGTTGCCGCTGTCTAGGACCGGGATAATGGGCGGGGAGGGCCGTACGCATCTAATCTGGGAGGTGATCTTTTACGGTCCACTTCGGGGGTCGTAGAAGGAAGAGGGGATAGATAATAGGGGAAAGCCGACAGTCGCCCAAGAGCGTATGGTTCGGAAGAATGTATCCTTGAAGGATACTACAAAAAGCAGAGAGGTTCCAAAAAAGAGTAAAGTAGCCCAAATGCCCTCGAGTATGGAGCAGACAGAACTTAAAGATCCCAAATTACCCATGTCTACCAATAGCCAAATTAATATGAATAAAATACAGTCTCTAAAATGCTTGTATGCAAATGCTAGAAGTCTACAAAACAAGATGGGAGAGTTAGAATATATAGCACTAAACGAGAGGTTAGATATGATTGGAATATCAGAGACATGGTGGAAGGAGGACAACCAGTGGGACACTGTGATACCTGGGTACAAACTATATCGAAATGATAGAGCTGATCAAATTGGTGGAGGGGTTGCGCTCTATGTTAGAGAGGGCATTGAGTCAGAAAGGATTAAAGTTTTGCAAGAAACAAAATTTGCTGTAGAATCTCTATGGATTGAAATTCCATGTAAAAAGGGGAAGGCGATGGCAGTGGGGGTGTACTATCGTTCGCCTGGCCAGAATGAACAAATGGATGATGAAATGCTCAAAGAAATCAAAGAAGCTAGCAAAAGTTACAGTGCAGTAATAATAATGGGTGATTTCAATTACCCCGGCATCGACTGGGTCAGTGTCACAACAGGACATGCTAGGGAGATAAAGTTCCTAGATGAAATAAATGACTGCTTCTTGGAGCAGCTGGTTCATGAACCGACCAGAGGGGAAGCAATATTAGACCTAGTCCTTAGTGGAACACCAGATGTAGTGCAAGAGATAAGGGTGTTGGGGCCACTTGGCAATAGTGATCATAGCATGATCGCCTTTGATTTAATTAGTGGAGGAGGGATAGTAAGGAAATCCACAGTACTACCCTTTAACTTTCGAAAGGGAGACTATGATAGAATGAGGAAAACAGTTAAGAAAAAACTAAAAGGAGCAGTTGCAAAGGTTAAAGACGTACATCAAGCTTGGGTGTTGTTGAAAAATACTATCTTGGAAGCCCAGACCAGCTGTATTCCACGCTTTAAGAAAAGTAGAAAGAAGTCCAAAAAATTGCCAGCATGGTTTAAAGCTGAGGTCAGAGAGGCTGTTGTTGCCAAAAAAGCATCTTTCAAGAAATGGAAAAAAGAGCCAAATGATGAAACCTGGAAACAGCACAAGCACTGGCAAGTCAAATGCAAGGCATTGATAAGGCAGGCAAAGAGAGAATTTGAGAAGAAGCTTGCTGCGGAAGCAAAAACGCGAAAAAAAGACCTTTTCAAGTACATTCGTAGCAAAAAACCCGTGAGAGAGTCAGTTGGTCCATTAGATGATAAAGGGGTTAAAGGAGCACTAAGAGGCGACAAGGCGATAGCGGAGAGACTGAATGAATTCTTTGCTTCGGTCTTTACTGAGGAAGATGTAGGGATGTTACCCACGACTGAAGTGGTATTTAAAGGTGTGGAAGAATTGAAGGAAATATCGATACATCGGGAAGATGTCCTACAACTATTAGATAAACTGAAGAGTAGCAAATCACCTGGGCCGGATGGTATACATCCAAGGGTGTTGAAAGAACTGAAATTTGAGATTGCAGACCTGCTATCAGTAATCTGTGAACTATCATTAAAATCATCTCTAATACCTGAGGATTGGAGGATCGCCAATGTAACACCAATTTTTAAAAAGGGTTCGAGGGGTGATCCGGGAAACTACAGACCGGTGAGCCTGACATCAGTACTGGGAAAAATGGTAGAAACCATCATAAAGAATAAAATTACTCAGCATATAGATAGTCATGACCTAATGGGAGACAGCCAACATGGCTTTAGACAAGGAAGATCTTGTCTTACTAATCTGTTATGTTTTTTTGAAGGAGTAAATAAACAGGTGGACAAAGGTGAGTCGGTTTGATATTGTGTATCTGGACTTTCAGAAAGCCTTTGACAAGGTCCCTCATGAGAGACTTTTGGCAAAACTAAAGAGTCATGGGATAGGAGGCAGTGTACTACTGTGGATCAGGAACTGGTTAAAAGATAGAAAGCAGAGGGTAGGGCTAAATGGCCAATTTTCCCAATGGAGAAAGGTGAATAGTGGTGTACCCCAGGGATCTGTGCTGGGTCCGCTGCTTTTTGACATATTCATAAATGACCTGGAAAGTGGAATAACGAGTGAGGTTATCAAATTTGCTGATGACACAAAACTATTTAAAGTTGTTAAAACCCAGGAGGATTGTGGAAAATTGCAAGAGGATCTTGATAAATTGGAAGACTGGGCATCAAAATGGCAGATGAAATTTAATGTGGAGAAGTGCAAGGTTATGCACCTAGGGAAGAACAACCCAAACTATGGTTACACGATGCAAGGTTCCACATTAGGAACCACCACCCAAGAAAAAGATTTAGGCGTCCTTGTGGATACCATGTTAAAACCCTCGGCCCAGTGTGCAGCGGCGGCCAAGAGAGCAAATAGAATGCTAGGTATGATAAGGAAAGGAATGGAAAATAAAACAAAAGATATTATAATGCCTCTATATCGTTCCATGGTGAGACCGCACCTTGAATATTGTGTGCAATTCTGGTCGCCATATCTTAAAAAGGATATAGCAATTTTAGAAAAGGTTCAGAGAAGAGCCACCAAAATGGTAAAGGGGATGGAAGGCTACTCCTATGAAGAAAGGCTAAAAAGGTTGGGGCTCTTTAACCTGGAAAAGAGACGGCTGAGGGGAGATATGATAGAAGTCTATAAATTAATGAACGGAGTGGAACGGGTAAACGTAGATCGATTGTTTACCTTATCAGAATATAGAAAGACTAGGGGACATGCAATGAAGCTACAGGGTAAACTATTTAAGACTAATAAAAGAAAATATTTTTTCACTCAACGTGTAATCAAACTCTGGAATTTGTTACCGGAGGATGTAGTAAAGGCTGTTAGTGTAGCTGGGTTTAAAAAAGGTTTGGACAAGTTCCTGGAGGAAAGGTCCATAAACCATTATTAAGAAGGGACCCAGGATATCAATGCTTGAACCAATACAAGCATTGTGGAACCTGTGTCCCTTGGGGAAACTGCTAGGTACGTATGACCTAGATTGGCCACTGTTGGAAACAGAATACTGGGCTTGATGGACCTTGGTCTGACCCAGTATGGCATATCTTATGTTCTTATGTTATGTTAAGAGAGATAGTGAGAGATGGTTGGGAGGGGGGGAGGAGGAGGAGAAGGGGGGGTGGAGGGGGAGAGGGGGGTGGGTGGGGGGGGAGGGGATATAGTTGCTTCCCTCATGTAAAAGTTTCTTATAGGAGGAGTGCATGGAATTCATGGTGGAGGGAGCTCCTGGCTGGGGGGGCCCCCTTTAAGAAAATGGTACTTATGGTGATGGGAAACCTCTGCATGATAAGTTAACCTGAAAATCATTTCCTGGAATGTCTGCGGCTTGGGGAGCCCAATAAAGAGATCTAAAATTTTGCAGGCTTTAGCCAGACACCGCGCTGATATAGCATTTTTACAAGAAACCCACCAGACTGCTGAAGAGCACAATAAGCTTCGCTGGGAGTGGGTGGGGCAGGTATGGGGCGCCCCGGCCGCGGGGATGAAGGGCGGAGTGGTGGTGCTTATACATAAAAATGTTCGATTTGAGGCTCAAAGAACCATTGTGGATCCCACAGGACGCTTTATTTTGTTGCAGGGCACGTTGGGTGGGCAGCCTACCATTTTGGGGAACATATACTGCCCTAATGTACTCGACTTAGTATTATATCATCGCTTAGCGTCCAAAATTGAGCAATTACCAGAGCTCCCAATGATACTGGGGGGCGACTTTAATGGCGTGCTGGACGTTGCCTTAGATACTTCCATGGTGAAGGGGCATTGGGAACGCATACAGACGGCGCGGGCGTTGCGTCGTTTGTGTGCTCAACTGGGGCTGGTAGATCCTTGGAGGTTGTTACATCCAGATGAACGGGATTATACTCACCAGTCTCGTGCACACGGCTCTAGTGCACGTATCGATTATCTGTTGATTACCAAGGGTTTGTTCGTCACAGTAGAAACGGCGCAGATAGGTCCAGTAGAAATCTCAGATCACGCCTTAATTTGGCTAGACTTGAGGTGGAACGGAGATAACCCCAGGACGCGGATTTGGCGCTTTCCGCTTGAGCTCTATAAGGATATGCAGTTTCGTCAATTCCTCACCCGACGGTGGCAGGAGTTTGAATCAGTTCATAGCGTGCACCAGGATGACCCAGAACTGGTGTGGGAGATAGCTAAGGTTGTCTTAAGGGGGGATATTATCGGCTATATGGCTAGGAAACGGAGACTGCAGGCCGAACAAATTCTCCGCCTTGAGAAATTAGTGACGAAGCTCTGAAGAAGGAATGCTGGGAAACCGAGTACCGAGCTTAAAAAGCAGCTCTGGGAGACACAAATAGCCTTAAACGAGCTTCTACATCAGCGGGCCAAGAAGTCCGTAATGTATTACCGGTATCAATTATATCGCCACGGCGATAAACCGGGCAAGTTGTTGGCCCGCTGTTTGCGGGGTCCCCGGGGTTCAACAATGGTCACAGCACTTCGAGATGACCAGGGGCTACTTCATAAAGATAGCCCGCAGATCACGCATGTGTTTCGTTCCTTTTTTCAGCTATTATATACGGCGGAGGAGGGATCTCCCACAAGGATGCAGCAATATATGCAAGATCTAGACTTGCCTCGGTTGAGTGAGACAGAGAGGGCATTGCTCGATCAGCCAATTACGGTCCAAGAGGTGCAAACGGTTATAGCCAAGGCGAGTTGTTATAAAACACCGGGACCCGACGGGCTCGGTGCGGAATTCTACAAAATTCTCATTGACCATATCTCCCCTACCTTGGTTGCCCTTCACAGTAAGTGCTCCGAGCAGGGTGGTTTCAAATGGGGAGCTAACCATGCATATATTACCTTGTTTCCCAAGCCAGGGAAGGATCCTCTGCAAGCGGCGTCTTATCGCCCCATTTCTCTGATTAATTTTGATCTTAAGCTATTGGCAAAAATTCTTGCGGACCGCTTGGCGGGTGTACTGGGACAGTTGGTGCACGAGTCGCAAGTTGGCTTTGTGCAGCATCGACATGCAGTGCGTAATCTTCGTAAAATATTGGCCTCATAAGAACATAAGAACATAAGAAATGCCATACTGGGTCAGACCGAGGTCCATCAAGCCCAGTATCCTGTTTCCAACAGTGGCCAATCTAGGTCATACGTACCTAGCAGTTTCCCCAAAAGACACAGGTTCTGCAGTGCTTGTACTAGGCCAAGCATTGATATCCTGGGTCCCTTTTTAATAGTGGTTTATGGACCTTTCCTCCAGGAACTTGTCCAAACCTTTTTTAAACCCAGCTATACTAACAGCCCTTACTACATCCTCCGGTAACAGATTCCAGAGTTTGATTACACGTTGAGTGAAGAAATATTTTCTCCTATTTGTCTTAAATAGTTTACCCTGTAGCTTCATTACATGTCCCCTAGTCCTTCTATATTCTGATAGCGTAAACAATTGATCCACGTTTATCCGTTCCACTCCATTCATTAATTTATACACCTCTATCATATCTCCCCTCAGCCGTCTCTTTTCTAGGTTAAAGAGCCCTAACCTTTTTAGCCTCTCTTCATAGGAGTAGCCTTCCATCCCCTTCACCAATTTGGTGGCTCTTCTCTGTACTTTTTCTAATAACTCTATGTCCTTTTTAAGATACGGTGACCAGAATTGCACACAATATTCAAGGTGCGGTCGTACCATGGAGCGATACAGAGGCATTATAATATCCTTTGTTTTATTCTCCATCCCTTTCCTTATGATACCTAGCATTCTATTTGCTTTCTTGGCCGCCGCTGCACACTGGGTGGAGGGTTTTAACATGTTATCCACGATGACTCCTAAATCTTTTTCCTGGGTGGTGGTTTCTAATGTGGAGCCTTGCATCGTGTAACTATAGTGTGGGTTGTTCTTTCCTAGGTGCATAACTTTGCACTTGTCCACATTAAATTTCATCTGCCATTTGGATGCCCAGTCTTCCAATTTATCCAGATCCTCCTGCAGTTTTCCACAATCCTCTTGGGTTTTAACAACTTTAAACAGTTTTGTGTCATCTGCAAATTTGATAACCTCACTAGTTATTCCCTTTTCCAGGTCATTTATGAATATGTCAAAAAGTAGCGGACCCAGTACAGATCCCTGGGGTACTCCACTATTCACCTTTTTCCCACTTAGCCCTACCCTCTGCTTTCTATCTTTTAACCAGTTCCCGATCCACAATAGTACACTGCCTCCTAACCCATGACTTTTTAGCTTCGCCAAAAGTCTCTGATGGGGGACTTTGTCAAAAGCTTTCTGAAAGTCCAGATACACTATATCAACCGACTCACCTTTGTCTACCTGTTTATGCACACCTTCAAAAAAACAGATCAGATTAGTAAGACAAGATCTTCCTTGTCTAAAGCCATGTTGGCTGTCTCCCATTAGGCCATGACTATCTACATGCTGTGTAATTTTGTTCTTTATGATGGTTTCTACCATTTTCCCTGGTACTGACGTCAGGCTCACCGGTCTGTAATTTCCCGGGTCACCCCTGGAACCCTTTTTAAAAATTGGTGTTACGTTGGCGACCCTCCAATCTTCAGGTATTACAGATGATTTTAATGAAAGTTCACAGATTACCAATAACAGGTCTGCAATCTCATATTTCAGTTCTTTCAACACTCTGGGATGTATACCATCCGGTCCAGGTGATTTGCTACTATTCAGTTTATCAAATAGTTGTAATATATCTTCCCGGTGTAGCGATATTTCTCTCAATTCCTCTGCAGTATCACCTTTAAATACTACTTCAGTCTTGGGTAACATCCCTACATTTTCCTCAGTAAAGACCGAAGCAAAGAATTCATTCAGTCTCTCTGCTATAGCCTTGTCTCCTCTTACTGCCCCTTTTACCCCTCTATCATCTAACGGTCCAATTGACTCTCTCACAGGCCTTTTGCTACGAATGTACTTGAAAAAGTCTTTATTTCGTGTTTTTGCTTCCGTAGCAAGTTTCTTCTCAAATTCCCGCTTTGCCTGCCTTATCAATGCTTTGCATTTAACTCCTTGGAATGGGTGCAGTGTAGACAACATCAATCATTATTAGTAAGCTTCGATGCAGAAAAAGCATTTGATAGAGTGGCTTGGAAATACCTCCACTACCTACTGCCGTGCTATGGGCTTGGGCAGGCCTTCTGTAATATGGTTCAGGGCCTTTATGCTGAACCTACAGCCGCGATCCTCTGTAACGGGGTATTATCTGAGGCTTTTAATTTACGGCGTGGCACTCGGCAGGGCTGCCCACTCTCCCCACTCCTTTTTGTGCTCTCGTTGGACCCCTTTATACGATGGGTGGAGCAGTCTCGGGAGATCAGGGGAATCCGCATGGGCCCGTATGAGTTTAAGCTATCTGCATTTGCGGACGACTTGCTGGTGCACTTGTCAGAGCCCCGAGATTCCCTGCCCTCGCTGATGAGGGAATTCCAGACTTTTGGACAGTTTGCGGGTTTACGGATTAATACGGGCAAATGCGAGGCCTTAGATGTGTCGGGTCAGGTAAGGAGCGGGTGGCCGGGGGATTTCCCACTCCGCTGGGCGGAGGAGTACTTTCAATATTTGGGTATTCGGCTGACTAGCCAACCTTCTCAGCTCTATCGGTGCAATATTACTTGGATTCTGGATAGACTGCGGGATCAAGTGCAGGCATGGCGACCCCTGCCCTTATCCCTCTCGGGGAGAATAGCGGCGATCAAGATGATCATCCTGCCGCGGATACTCTAGTGGCTGCAGACCCTTCCAGTCTGGCTGTTGAAGCGCGACCTTTGGCGGATAGAAGGACTACTTCGGGATTTCATGTGGAAGGGGTCGCGAGCGCGTATTCCATATGGCCGCTTGGTGGGAACATGGAAACAAGGCGCGCTGAGACTTCCCGATTTAGAGGCTTACGCCCAGGCCTTCCAGTCGCGTCACCTAGGGGACTGGTTGGGCGGTACCGAAGTATACACTCCTAGAGCACTGGAAGAGGCACTCGCTGCGCCAAACTCTTTGCTGGCGCTCTTACATCACGACAACAAACTCAGTTGGGGGAATGTCGGGGATAGTGTGCTACTTGGCACGGTCTGACAAACCTGGAAGCAGTTAAATAGGTATTGGGGCAGAAATTGGAGGGTATCGAGCTGGCTGCCTATTCTAGGCAATGCGCAGTTTACCCCTGGGTCTGATAATGGGATGTTTCGGGAGTGGGTTCGGAGAGGAATCAGTAACATAGGACATGTAGTTCAACTCTCGGGGAAATGCAAGCCGTTCCAATCCCTGTGTAGGGAATATGAGTTGAGGCCTGGTTTTTTCTTTGCCTATCTACAGATTTCTCATTATGTAGCCTCGTTACTGGAGCTGGAGCTCCGTGAGGAGCGCTCGGCACAGATTATAGAATTTTTTGATTTGGGGGGGCGAAGCTTCGCTTTCTATAAAAGCGCTGAAAAATAAGGTGGCGCAATATAGGCCGGTACCAGACTATAGTAGGGTAGAAAGAGCCTGGGCTATGGAGATGGGGCGTGAGATCCAACCTGGTATGGTCCTCAGAGCCCTGCAGCAAATCGCAGATCTGGCGATGGGGGTCCGTTGGAGAGAAATACAATTTAAATGCCTAACTAGGGTGCATTTTTCCCCTCGACGGGCCTTCCGATGTCATATCACCATCGATGGGCGTTGCCCGCGGTGTTCAGAACCATTGGCGAATCTCTTACACATGTGGTGGGGGTGTAGACGCATACGGCCCTATTGGGCAAAAATTAGTTTTTATTTTATTTATTTAGAGAGTATTTGTATCCCGCTCCTTCCAGCAATCAGAAGCGGTAAGATTATTATTATGAAACTGCCAGATCAAAGCAGGTACAAATTTTGTTTACATACAGATTATCAGAAGAGCACGTCACACAGAGTTTCAGATTATCAGAACAACACGTCACACAGAGCTAACAAATCGTAGCTATGGGGAGGAAATATTTACATATATACATAGATACATATACATAATGTTTACATATATACATAGATACATATACACAGGATAGGTTTCTTGTTCAATGTGGGCAGGGGGCTGCCCCCAACTGAAGGTTTAATTCAGGTTGAAGTGGGTTTGGAAAATGCGCGTCTTGAGTTTCTTTCTGAAGTCTGGAAGGTCATTGCTAGCTCGTAGCTCTGTTGGTAGTTGGTTCCACAGCGTTGGTGCCACATATGAAAAAGCTCTGTGGCTGGTGTTAATTTTGGTAGATCTTATGTCTGTTGGAGTGTGGAGGATGTTGGCGTTGTGGGTTCTCCTGTTTCGGGTAGGAGGTTGCATTCTGACTAGGTTGTTGAGGAAAGAAGGTGCTAAGTTGTGGATGAGTTTAAATGTAGTTGTTAGTATTTTATATTTAGTGCGAGCTGTTATGGGTAGCCAGTGTAGTTGAATTAGTACTGGTGTGATGTGGTCGTTTAGTTTTTTCTTCATTATGACCCTGGCAGCTACATTTTGTGCCATTTGTAATATGTTTAGGGTTTTTTTAGGTAGACCTTGTAGGATGGCGTTGCAGTAGTCAAAATGTGGCATGATGAGTGCTTGGGCCACGGTTCTGAAATCTTGGGGATCAATAATACTCCGGATGGGTTGGAGGACTCTAAGCTTGTGAAAAACTGCTCTGTTGGTCTTTCGGAGGTGTTTCTCCATCTTTAGGTCACAGTCAAAAGTGACTCCTAGATACTTTATTTCTTTTTTCGTTTGGTAAGTGTTGTCACATAGTGTGATTGATGGGGGTGGGACAAAGTTCGGTTCTTTGGAGAGATACATTACTTCGGTTTTTTTGTGATTTATCGACATACTACTTTGTTGTAGCCAGTCTTGCATCTCTTCAATGCATGTCTCCAGTGGGCTGTAGTTTGGGTTTTCAGTGTCTAGTTGCGAGTATAGCATGATATCATCGGCATAGATGTGATAATTAATTTTGTGCCGAGTGAAAATTTTGCATAGAGGCTGCATATATATGTTAAATAGAAGCGCCGAGAGAGCAGAGCCCTGGGGGATTCCCTGTGTTTGGGTGAAGGGTTCTGCTTGTTCTCCGTTGAATTGAACCTGTTGTGTTCGATTGGATATGTAGGAGGTGAACCACTTTAGGGGGGTTCCAGTTATTCCTATTGATTTTATCCTGTTTATGAGTGTTTCATGGTTAACTGTATCAAAGGCAGCTGAGATGTCGATGAATACAAGAATGTACATTTTCTTTTTGTTTTCAAGGCCCTTTAGGAGGTTGTTAAGTAGGACTAGTAATAGGGTTTCTACTCCATGATGTTGCCTGAAGCCATATTGCTGGTCATCTAGAGGAGCATTGTCTGTCAGATGGTCTTGGAGTTGTAGAAGGACTGTTTTTTCTATGATCTTTGCCAGGAAGGAGATGCTTGATATGGGACGGTATGAGGCTGGGTCTTCCTTGTTGAGTGTATTGTTTTTTAGTATTGGTCTAATGACTGATCTCTTTAGTTCTGAGGGCATGAGTCCCTGTTGCAGGGATAGGTTAACTATGTGTGTGATGTGGGGTGCTATGTCTTGTTTTACCATCTTGATCCAGGTTGCAGGGCAGGGGTCTAGAGGGGAGGTGGTGCTTTTCAGGTTGGAGACAATGGTTGTGATTTGCTTGGTTCCAATTTTGTGGAAGTGCTTCCAGGACTGGGTTTGCGTTATGTTGTTCTCACTCTTCATTTGTGGTGTTGGTGGGGCTTGGGGGGGAGGATTGGGGGCCGTCAGTTTGTTCGCGTAGTGGTTTGCCAGGGTTTGGGCTTTGATGGAGTTGTTGTGATTGGCAGTCTGGTCGGTTTTGGTTAGAGATTTGACTAATTCGAATAACTCTCTTGGGCGATTGATCGCTTTGTTTAGAATGTTTGTGTGATGTGTTTTTTTTGCATTGTTCACGTCGTTTTTGTATTTTGCAAGATGGGCCATGTATTTGGTTTTGAGATCGGAGGATTTGGTTTGTCTCCATTTTCTCTCTATTTTACGGAGCTCCCTTTTCGCTTTTGTTAGAGTTCCTGTGTACCAGGGTTCCGAGTTGTTCTTACGTGGATTTGTTGAGTGTTTCAGTGTTGGGTTAGAAATGTTTTGGATGTGTGTGTTCCATCTGTTTGTTAGTTCGACGAGGTCTGTGGAATCAAGGGTTATGTGGGATGCGATGGCGTTTATGAGGTGTTCTTCGTTGGGTTTCCCGAATTTCCTGATGGGGTTGGTCATTCTCATCTCTTTTGTGTTTTTGGGTAGGCACTTTAGTTTAAATTTGCAGTTGATTTGGTGGTGGTCTGACCATGGTACTTGGGCTATGTTTATTGTAGGTGGTTCAACGGTTTGTCGTGAATTTCTGGGTATGAAGATCATGTCTAGTGTGTTTCCTCTATCGTGTGTGGGGTCATTTATTATTTGTTGGAAACCCAGTTGGTCCATGGCTTCATAGAAGGTGTCTGTGTGGGACGGAGGGATTGATGCTAGGTTTAAATCTCCAAGGATGATTTGGAATTTCTTTCTTTGGGTGGATGTGATGGTTTCAAGTGCTGTGGATAGCGCTTCATGCTGCGGTGAGGGAGGTCTATAGATTAGGCAGATGGATAGTGCCATGCTTTCGACTTTAAGCAGGTCGAGATCAGGATTTGTGACCGTGGATGTGGTTGTGAGTTGGAGGCTGGTTTTGGCTGCTATAAGGACTCCGCCTCCCCTTCGGTTGGTGCGTGGGCAGTTGTATAGTTGGTATCCGGGCTTTTGAATTTGGTTCAATGTTGCATGGTCTGAGTCAGTGAGCCATGTTTCTGTTATGCATAAGATATCTGGTTGGTCGTCAGTTAAAATGTTGTGGATGATGTGTGTTTTATTCCTTATAGACCTAGCATTGATAAGGATAATGTTCCATGTGTGATGTTCTGGGTGTGCTGTTTGTGTGGGTTGTGCTTGTGGTTTACTAGTGTTCTTTGTTTTGGTTTTAGTGTGTTTATGCGGCTTATTTCCTTTGCTACGGGTGTGCTGCTGGGGTAGTTTGTTTGGTGTTTGAATGGTGGTGAAAGTACTTAAGTTGTATTGATGCAGGATGGGTAGTGTAGGGGGGGGTGGAGGATGTAGATTGGTGCATATGGCAGGGGAATGACGTATTGTGTGTGTGGGATGGTTCTGTAAGAGGATGTCAGCATACATATGCATAGTATCAGGAAGGCGTAAGCAGGTTCCATTTTATGCCAGAAATTTTTGGGTCTATGGATTCGTGTGGTGCAGTGTAGGGTGAAAACAGGACTAGAAGGTAATTTAGGGTAGACCTGCAGAATAGTTTGTTGTGTACCAATGGTTTAGCAGGGAAGGATGGCTCGGGGTAGAGTGTTTCCTTGTTGCTCTAAACAATACAGAGATACGTTACTTATCACTCTAGATAAACTGCTACATGGGTACAGTGTTACCTTATTGCACTATACAATACAGGGATACAGTCTTAATGTTACTTATTACTCTAATTAAACCGATACAAAGTTGTGAGATACAGTTATTGCGAGAAAGTTATTGGGTTGCTGGGTTAAAGATACATTGCTTCACATAGTTCTAACTGAAACAGTAGTAACCTTTAAGTTTGGTAGGGGAGCTTATGAGTTAGGAGTTAGGAATGTCCAGTAGTTGTTTACCTGGGTGATGCCGGTTGAGGTTGAAAGCTCACGGTGTCAAACTTGCTCCAGCTATGGGAAACTCCTGTTGCTTGGAGGTCGGGTTCGGCGGATTCGGCAGGTTCGGCGAGCTCAGACCCGGCCTGGGGAGCTCAAGCCAACAGTCATATGTTTGTTGCGCTTTATCTTTTTGATCGTCAGTGGAGTCTTAGTCAAGTGAGTCAGTCTTCCTGATACCTGTCGTCTTGTCGGGTCGGTTGGCTGGTTCCTTTTTGTCTGAGCTTCTGGGGCAACAGGTGTGTTGGGATAGTTCCCTAGTGGTACTGGATGATCTACGCCCCCTGCAGCCCAAAGGGAAATGGGAACGCTTACTGGTGCACAAGGCATGTCTGGTGGGTAAGGGACCCCTTTTACGAGGATGGCGGGATCAGCACCCGCCCTCCTTCTGGGAGTGGCAGAATAGTTTTCACCACTTGATGCTTCTGGAATGTCGGTGTGCACGGGGCAGTCATCACTTGTGGCCAGCCTTTCAGAGGCTTTGGGACCCATACATTCAGAATCTCAGCCCTGGTATTCGAAATGAAGTGTTACAATTAGGTCTCTAATGTAGCATATCGAGGGGACTCGATGTAGTGGTTGGCAGAGCACTCCTGGGGGTAACTTTGGTGGGAGGGATGGTGACTATGGGGAGGGGGGTGGAGGGTGGGAGTGGGTGGGGGTGGATATATTTCAAAAAATTTACACCTGTACCCTTGTTTGTTCTCTGAGTTGGGATCAGAAACCACTCAGCTTGGAGTTGTCTGCTTTGTTATTGCTTTCTTGTATACTGGTGTTTATAAATAAAGTTTATAAAAAAAAAAGATACGGCGACCAGAATTGCACACAATATTCAAGGTGCGGTCTCACCATGGAACTATATAGAGGCCTTATAATATCTTTTATTTTATTTTCCATTCCTTTCCTTATGATACCTAGCATTCTATTTGCTCTCTTGGCTGCCGCTGCACACTGGGCCGAGAGTTTTAACATGCTATCCACAATGACGCCTAAATCTTTTTCCTGGGTGGTGGTTCCCAATGTGGAACCTTGCATAGCGTAACCATAGTTTGGATTGTTCTTCCCTAGGTGCATAACTTTGCACTTGTCCACATTAAATTTCATCTGCCATTTTGATGCCCAGTCTTCCAATTTATCAAGATCCTCTTGCAATTTTCCACAATCCTCTTGGGTTTTAACAACTTTAAATAGTTTTGTGTCATCTGCAAATTTGATAACCTCACTTGTTATTCCACTTTCCAGGCCATTTATGAATATGTCAAAAAGCAGCGGACCCAGCACAGATCCCTGGAGTACACCACTATTCAATTTTCACCATTGGGAAAATTGGCCATTTAGCCCAACCCTCTGCTTTCTATCTTTTAACCAGTTTTTGATCCACAGTAGTACACTCCTATCCCATGACTCTTTAGTTTTGCCAAAAGTCTCTGATGAGGGACCTTGTCAAAGGCTTTCTGAAAGTCCAGATACACTATATCAACCGACTCACCTTTGTCCACCTGTTTATTCACACTTTCAAAAAAACATAATAGATTAGTAAGACAAGATCTTCCTTGTCTAAAGCCATGTTGGCTGTCTACCATTAGGCCATGACTATCTACATGCTGAGTAATTTTATTCTTTATGATGGTTTCTACCATTTTTCCCGGTACTGACGTGAGGCTCACCAGTCTGTAGTTTCCCGGATCACACCTGGAACCCTTTTTAAAAATTGGAGTTACATTGGCGATCCTCCAATCTTCAGGTATTACAGATGATTTTAATGAAAATTCACAGATTACTAATAGCAGGTCTGCAATCTCATATTTCAGTTCTTTCAACACCCTTGGATGTATACCATCTGGCCCAGGTGATTTGCTACTCTTCAGTTTATCTAATAGTTGCAATACATCTTCCCGATGTATCGATATTTCCTTCAATTCTTCCGCACCTTTAAATACCACTTCAGTTATGGGTAACATCCTTACACTTTCCTCAGTAAAGACTGAAGCAAAGAATTCATTCAGTCTCTCCGCTATCGCCTTGTCACCTCTTAGTGCCCCTTTAACTCCTCTATCATCTAATGGACCAACTGACTCTCTCACAGGTTTTTTGCTACGAATGTACTTGAAAAAAATCTTTATTTCGCGTTTTTGCTTCCGCAGCAAGCTTCTTCTCAAATTCTCCCTTTGCCTGCTTTATCAATGCCTTGCATTTGACTTGCCAGTGCTTGTGCTGTTTCCAGATTTCGTCGTTTGGCTCTTTTTTCCATTTCCTGAAAGATGCTTTTTTGGCAACAACAGCCTCTCTGACCTCCCCTTTAAACCATGCTGGCAGTTTTTTGGACTTCCTTCCACTTTTCTTAAAGCATGGAATACAGCTGGTCTGGGCTTCCAAGATAGTATTTTTCAACAACACCCAAGCTTGATGTAAGTCTTTAACCTTTGTAACTGCTCCTTTCAGTTTTTTCTTAACTATTTTCCTCATTTTATCATAGTCTCACTTTCGAAAGTTAAAAGGTAGTACTGTGGATTTCCTTACTATCCCTCCTCCACTAATTAAATCAAAGGCGATCATGCTATGATCACAATTGCCAAATGGCCCCAACACCCTTATCTCTTGCACTAGATCTGGTGTTCCACTAAGGACTAGGTCTAATATGGCTTCCCCTCTGGTCGGTTCATGAACCAACTGCTCCAAGAAGCAGTCATTTATGTCATCTAGGAACTTTATCTCCCTAGCATGTCCTGCCGTGACACTGACCCAGTCGATACCGGGGTAATTGAAATCACCCATTATTATTACTGCGCTATAACTTTTGTTAGCTTCCTTGATTTCTTTGAGCATTTCATCATCCATTTGTTCATTCTGGTCAGGTGGTCGATAGTACACCCCCCACTGCCATCGCCTTCCCCTTTTTACATGGAATTTCAATCCATAGAGATTCTACAGAAAATTTTGTTTCCTGCAAAACTTTAATCCTTTCTGACTCAATGCCCTCTCTAACATAGAGCGCAAACCCTCCACCAATTTGATCAGCTCTATCATTATGATATAGTTTGTATCCAGGTATCACAGTGTCCCACTGGTTGTCCTCCTTCCACCATGTCTCTGATATTCCAATCATATCTAACCTCTCATTTAGTGCTATATATTCTAACTTTCCCATCTTATTTTTTAGACTTCTAGCATTTGCATATAAGCATTTTAGAGAGTGTATATTATTCATATTAATCTGGCTGTTGGTAGACATGGGTAATTTGGGATCTTTAAGCTCTGTCTGCTCCATACTCGAGGGCATTTGGGCTACTTTACTCTTTTTTGGAACCTCTCTGCTTTTGGTAGTATCCTTCAAGGATACATTCTTCTGAACCATGCGCTCTTGGGCGACTGTCGGCTTTCCCCTATTATCTAGTTTAAAAGCTGTTCTATCTCCTTTTTAAAGGTTAATGCCAGCAGCCTGGTTCCATCCTGGTTAAGGTGAAGCCCATCCCTTCGGAAGATCCCCTTCATCTGTGAACACAGAACAGAAATATTTGTTAAGCTATTCCCCTTTATCCTCGTCAGCCTCTACATATTCGTCCCCTTCACCTTTGAGTCTGACAATACCAATTTTGCACTTCCTCCTCTCACTAACATATCTGAAAAATGTCTTTTCTTCCCATTTTATTGAATTGTCTATTTCATCTTCTTTTTCTATTTTTGCTTTCATGACTACTTTGCCAGGTTCTCTAAGTTTTTCCAGATGCAGATGCCTGTCGTCTTCTCTCTGTGATCTCTTGTATTTCATGAAGGCCTCCCTCTTTTTCTTCAACTTTTCAGCTACTTCTTTTGAGAACAATAGTGACCTCCTTTTCCTTTTACCTTTATTTACCATTCTATCAAAAAAGGTTGGTTGCCCTTATAATAGTCCCTTTCAGTTTTGCCCACTGTTTTTCTACATTCCCCAGCTGTTCCCATCCCACTAACGACTCCTCAAGGTATTGGTCCATCTTGGCAAAGTTAATTTTCCTAAAGTCTAAGACTCTCGCCTTTGAATGGGTTTTATCAGCCCTAGTCCTAATACTGAACCACACCATCTGGTGATCACTGGATAAGAGATGATTTCCCACTATAACATCAGAAACACTTTCCCTATTGGTAAGCACTAAGTCCAGTATGGCCCCTTCATGTGTTGGGTCTGTTAGCAGCTGCCGGAATAGTTCTCCCTGTAGAGAATCCAGGATCTCCTTACTTCTATAATCACCTTGTTATCCAAGTTATTGACCCTGTTTAATGTAACTCAGACACTGTTTTTGTACTGAAGTTTTGTGTTCGATGTAAACCGCGCTGATGTCGAATAGTGCGGTATATAAGAAATGTAAAATAAAATAAATAAATAAATTCTAGATGATACTGCAGCAGGGATGCGTCAATCAACATCTGGCATATTGAAATGTTCTATCAGTAGCACTTCCCCTTTCCTGGAAATGCTATGTATGTTTTCTATTAAATGTCTGTCCACATCTTCTCCCTGTGAGGGAGGTCTGCATATCACACCAATGCAAATGGATTTCTCTTTCCATCTTTCTAGTTTAACCCACAGTGCCTCCTCTCTCCCTTTTAAGCCCTGTAGTTCCATAACTTTAATATTATTTTTTACATATAGTGCCACTCCTCCTTCCCTTCTTCCTACCCTGTCCTTTCTAAATAAAGTATAGCCTGGTATAGATACATCCCAGTCATGGTTGTTTCTGAATTATGTCTCTGTATCTGCCACTAAATCCAAGTCAGCCTCTCCTATTAAAGCTTCAACATCTGTGATCTTATTTCCCATGCTAAGGGCATTTATACACACCGCTTTCCAGATGTTGCCACTTTTACCTATTTCTATAATGGTATTTAATGTTTCACTTACCTTCCCAATGAATCTCGTTTAAAGCCCTCTTCAATAGGTTAGCCAGTCTGGAGCCCTGGAGAGGGAGGGTAAATGCTGTCTCATGATTTCAGGGACCATCACTGCTGATGGAGGGCTGCCTAGGGTGCCCCCCTTCCATGCACCTGCCCTGCTGGCAGCTGTGCAAACTGGCTACAGAAATAAAAACAAGCAAGTCTTCTAGCTAAAAGGAACAGGCAGACAGTTCAGTTCAATCATAATTGTTTGGCGTGGTGCATACTAGTAATAAATGTTCTATCTTTCTTGAAGTACAGTCGCTTAAGAGTTTTCTGTGCTCTCCAATAGGGTAAATCTGTGATTTTCCAAAACAGTTAATATAAGGTCGCACAGTTTGGCTGGATTTCTGCCCTGCTCTATATATCTAGAAAGATAACGTTCTATCATGAATTTCTTTCTTTATTCTGGGAAGTAGATCTGACATTTATACTCATTACCTTGGTATAGTAGTGGGTCTCTGGTAGTGCTGGACTCAGCCTTTCTCAAGGGAGCCTTTGGGTTGCAGTTTTATAAGGAAATGCTTGATGTTGGTTTGTTTTATGCCCCAGAGCTGGGGCACAGAAATGTTTTTTCTAGTTGGAGTCCAAGAGTCTTGCAGCACTTAGTGGCAGTTGTAGTCCAACTCCCTTCACCTCCTGACTCCAGCTGCCGTTGCTGCAACAGCTGGCCACCAAACAACTGGCCAAATTTAAAAAAAATCTCAGCCTCTGTTCAAAGAAAGAGTTAACCTAGGTAGTGGAATGAGGTGGGCTGTGTCCCCAACACAGCAGCAGCAATTCGAAAGTTTGGGGGTTGGGCCAGAGATTGATTTCTTTGGCATCTCCTCTGTTGCCCCTGGTTAGCCCTTTTGTTACTGGCAGAAACAGAGTCAGTCCAGCACTTCCTGTATTCTCCTTGGTAATCCACTCAGCTATCTGCATGCTTAGCTTTCATTCCCAAAGCAGGCAGCAAAATATCCATGCCAGAAAAGTGAGGTCTTCACATAAAACTTTAGAATTGTAGACTGGTCTTTAAAATATCTTGAAAAACTGGATGTAAAAGAAAGAAAACTCCATGCCCACAAGCAGTTTATAAGAATCAGTGTATGCTGATACTGTACATTCCTAAAGTCTGAGGAGGTACGGGCCTCATCAAAATTATCTGCACAGATCTGCAGGACCCCACCGCTCAGGCAGGAAGCTCTGATCCAGGGGTCAAATGAACGGCACATTGGGACCCTCTCTGCAGCCACAGAAGCCTCAAGCCGCGTGGAGGTAAGCACCTCCCACTGGCTGACATCATCCACTGGTGCTATTGCACTTTAAAGGCCACACAACCAGGCACGCCCATGCCTAAGGACCACACCAATCTGTGGCCCTTGTGTGTGGACAGCAGATGAAAATAAAGAACAGTAAATCAAGAGCTAGGTAAGCAATTCATCAAGCTAACCCAATGTCACCTGCTAAAGTAACCAGTTCTAAACTATACATGTGCATACCACAACTATTAGGAGATAGTTACATACACCAAAACATTCACACTATTTCTCACCATGAGCCTCATAGCACTAACTCTAATATCACTTCTTCACCCTATATATTGTGATGTAGAGACCCCTACCGAACCCATGGAAATAGAGAGAAAGGAAGATTCCACCTTTAAAACTGACAGGTAGCTAGAGCACATGGCTCATTGTTTACACAGAAAAGGTAAACAGGGAAAGACAGGAGCTGAATTGACACGCCCAGACTCTGACTTAGTAACAAGCCCCAAGCTTAATCAAGCACACCTGTTCAGGGTGGGAGCAGAGCCAAGCCCAGGGGAACAGAATTATAAAACGTCGTCATTAGCTCCCAGGAGGGCAGAGAGGAGAGCCACGAGGGAAGCAGTGAAGGAAGCAGAGAAGGAAGCAAAGCCAGGAGGAGAAGCAGCAGACACAGGCTGGAGAAGAGGCCAGAGGGCAAGCTGGAAGGGTAATTGCAGCTTGGACGGCAGTGGGAGCCGTGGCAGCAGAGAGAGTTGGAGTTGTGGTAGAGAAGCAGCTCAAGGAAGGAAAGACAGGAAAGAGAGAGCTCCTGTAAGGCAGGCTTGGAGAGGCTCAGAAACTCCAGGGAGTTGGAGACCTGATAGAGAAACTTCTTACCGGTCTGTGAGAAAGGCCAGCAGACTTGAAGGAAGGGAGGCACGCCCTGTGACCAGGATCTTGCTGGAATGGAGAGAGCAGGGAGCCCTGCAATCAGAAGGGAGCCTTCAGAGTTTACACAGGTGGGAGCCCAGCACAGAAACCTTCCCTTATAACTGCCAAGAGTTAGAGGAGAGCCACAGAAGAAACTCCAGTGCAACAGGTATTTTAAACCCTTGCTGTGTAGAGTTGTATAAAGGGAAAACACCTGGGTACAGAGAGGGAAGTTATTTTAAATCCCTTAGTAACCGTCTGCAAACAAACACTGCCAGCCCTGATATAGAAGATATGCAGATAGACTCTAACATGGAGGACGTAGCAGATATGCGAGTGGCTTGCACGCTGTGTTTGGCTGACAACATTGAGTCACTGCGGTAAACCTGAAGTAAGAGTGCTGAGTTAACGGCAAAGAAAAAGGAGGTATTTTTCTTTGTTCCAAGAAGCTGTTTATTTTCAGTTTGTACTTACTAGGAGCACTGTATGGTTTTGGGAACCAGAGAGTGAAGAAGCACTTACCTTATTTATTGTATATAATCCTCATGCTAAACTCCTGGACACTGTTCTTATTTGTTCTGCACCGAAGTTCTGTTTGTGAGGGGAATAAATCCTTGTCATTTTGCCTTAAACACTCGGACTACAACTGCTTCTTTATCAGAGAGCTAATAAGGGACTACAAATCCCAAGAGGCCTTGCAAGAGCCCTAGCCGTAGTCTCACTTTCTGCATAGAGAAATTATCATGGCAGACCAACCCTCTGCGCCCTAGGCGGAGGGCTGGCCACGTGGTGACAATATGCAGTACTACCCTACAAGTCACCAAATACTGATAATAGGTGCACTACAAAATAGATCATAAAGACACTACACTCACAACCTGAAGTATAAAAGAACTCCCAGACTAATTCAAATAAACCCCAACACAACATACCAAACTGTACCGGAAGGTACTCAAACAACATACAGCTCTATAATGTATACTAATTAACGCACGATCTATACAGAATAAAGTCCATACAATCATAGATTACATAAATGAACAAAAGATAGACATAATGTACATCACCGAAACATGGCTATGTGATATGGACAATGTCATCCTCAATCAAATCACCTCCCTACCATACACGCCGTGCTCCTTAGGTGCGCTCCTTGGGGCCGCTCCGGCCGCAAGGGCCCGGACTTTAACCTTGTGTGGCATGTTTGCTTTTTTTCAGCTCTCACCCTCTTCGCTGCAAGCGGGTCCGGACTCACTGCACCATCGCCTCTCCACACCCCCTGCACTCCTCTCCAGCTTCGCCAGGTACCAGTTCTCTTGCCCCCACTGTCTCCTGTTGTCTCTCCTACTCTCCCCTATATGTCTCGCATACCTGTCCACTGGGGTCGCCACCCAGACTCGTTTCCCTGCTGGCGTTCACGCTCCCCCTCTAATCTTCTCCTTTGCGCCCCCTCCCGTTCTGCCCCCCCCCTTCGTCCGCAGCTTCTACCTGCTCCGATTCCCAACCTTCTGCCCTCTCCACTGCTCCCAAGTCTGCCCTTAAGCTTGGCCTTCTCAACTGCCGTTCCCTCAGGACCAAGTCCCTCCTCGTCCAAAATCTGATCTCTCAGGCCTCCTTCGACCTGACTCTCCTTACCGAGACCTGGTTGAAGGAAGGGGAGGATGCCCTTCTCGCCCACTGCCTCCCTGCGGGGTTTTCGGCTGCCTCAGTTTCCCGCACTGGTCGCTCAGGTGGCGGCGTGGCCGCCATCTTCGCTCCCTCTCTCTCTTTCACTCAGATTTTCTCTCCTTCTCTGTCCTACCCCGAGGCCCTTCTTCTCCTTCTTCACACCTCACCCCCTACCCATGTTCTCCTCGTCTACGCGCCCCCTGCTCTCCGGTCTGACCTCTGGGACTCCCTCCTTCGCTCCCTTTCCGACCTTTCCCTGCTTTTTCCCCATCTCATCATCGCTGGCGACTTTAATCTCCACCTTGACTCCCCTTCATCCCCCAGGGAGCATGCGTTCCTCTCCCTCCTGCATAACCTGGCTTTTCTACAGCACATTTCTTTCCCTACCCATTCTGCTGGCCACACCCTCGATCTTCTTCTGACTCCCTCCTCCTCCTCACTTTCCCTTTCTAATTTGTCCTCCCTCTCCCTTCCTTGGTCGGATCATTTCTGCATCTCAGCCTCTTGCTCCCATTTGGTGCCATCCCTCCCCTCCATCGTCCCTCCCTCCACTCCTCGTCTCTCCCGCTCCATCACCCCCTCACTGGCTCAGCAATTTCCTCCAGCCTCAGACCTGCTCCCCTCCAACTTTGCCTCCTTATCTCCAAACTCTCAAGCCTCTACTTGGTTCTCTTCCCTCTCAGCCGCTCTTGATCACATTGCTCCCCTCCGCCCGCGCCCCCCTCCTCGTCGCCCTTCTCACCCCTGGTATCATCCTGGTCTCCTCCTACTTCGTTCCCAACTTCGCAGAGCCGAAAGGCTATGGCTTATGTCCCCCTCTCCGGTCACCTTTTCCTTCTTCAAGGCCCAGCACTCCCACTACCGCTCCCAGGTCCATCTTGCCAAGTCTTCCTTTTTCTCCAATGCCATCGCTAACGCCCCCAACCAGACCCGTCACCTTTACTCTACCCTTAAATTTCTTACCTCCCTACACCCCTCCGCCCCTTCCGCGCCTTCCCATCCTATCCCCGCCCCTTCTCTTCTCGCCTCTGCCTTCAGTGACAAAATCTCCACCTTAAGAGCTTCACTGCCCTCTCATCCTCCACCCATTTCCTCTCCCCCCCCCAGTTGCCTTCCCTCCCCCTGTTTCCCAATTGTCCCACACATGGTCTTCCTTTTCCCTGACCTCCACTGCTGAACTTCACCACCTTATCTCCGCGTCCAACAAAACTTTCTGCTCCCTCGACCCTGTCCCTCCATCCTGGTTATTGACGCCCTCTCAATCCTTCCTCCCTTACATTCAAACTATCCTGAACAATAGTCTATCCACTGGAACCTTTCCGTCTTCCTGGAAGCACGCTCTCATCCGCCCACTTCTTAAGAAACCTTCTCTTGACCCTCTTGACCCCAACAACTACCGCCCAGTTTCCAACCTTCCCTTTCTGTCTAAACTCCTTGAGAAGGTTGTCTTTGCCCAACTATCTCATCACCTCGACTCCACCAACTTCCTTCACCCCCGTCAATCCGGTTTCCGTCCTGGGCACAGTGTTGAGACTATTCTTCTTGCCTTCACTAATGCCCTGCATGTAGCCCACGACCGTGGTGAAATCTCGGTGGCGGTGGCCCTTGATCTTTCTGCTGCATTCGACCTTGTAGATCACTCCCTTCTTCTCTCCCGATTGCATGATGCCGGCCTCTGTAGCACCGTTTTCCGGTGGTTACACTCCTTTCTTTCCTCTCATTCTGGGACTGTTCTATCCTCTTCTCCTTCTTGCCCCTCCCCTGTGGGGTCCCCCAGGGTTCCGTGCTGGCTCCCCTCCTCTTTAATCTCTTCCTGACTCCTCTTACACTCCTTATCCAGCAATCTGGTATCTCAGCTTTCTATTACGCTGATGATATCCTCCTTCTCTACCACACCTCCCCAGCCTGTCCCGATCTTACTCCCCTCAACTCCTGCCTGGCCGCTATCTCCGATTGGATGACCCATAACTGTTTGCATCTCAACCTCTCAAAAACCACAGCTATCTGGTTCCCCCATGGTCACCAGCCCCCCTCAATCGCCCCCTCGTTCCCTGCCACTCCTATTTCTCTGGTCTCCTCCTTTCGATATCTTGGGGTAATTTTCGACTCTGATCTCTCTTTCTCTGCCCATGTCTCTCACGTTTCCAAAACCTCCTTTTTCTATCTCAGGCAGATTCGCGCCGTTCGCCCCTTCCTCTCACCCTCCGCTCTTGCCACTTTGCTGCTGGCCCTTGTCATCTCCCGTATCGATTTCGCTAACTCCATTCTTTCTGGCCTCTCTAAGCTCCAACTTTCTCGTCTTCAACAAATCCAGAACACCGCTGCCCGTCTCGTATCTTCTTCCTCCCACAGAGACCATGTCACGCCCCTCCTCTTCCGTCTTCACTGGCTTCCCGTTTCTTTCCGTATTCAATTCAAGCTTCTCACGCTCGTCCACAAAGTTCTTCACACCACTACACCGCAGTACCTAGCCGACCTCATTCACTTTCACACACCCCCGGCACACCCCTCGCTCCTTCCACCTCAACCGCCTCACTCTACCCTCCCCCTCACTTGCTCACCTCCAATCCACCCGCTCCTCTGCCTTTTTCTTTATCGGTCCGGCTCTCTGGAACTCCCTTCCCTCCACTCTCCGTCTGGAGCCCCACCACCCTACCTTTAAACACGCCCTGAAAACCCACCTCTTTTCCCTTGCCTTCAACCCCTCTCCCTCCTAGCCTTCTCCGCCTCCTCTGCTGTTCCTCCTCTCTTGTCTCTGCCTCTCCACTTTTATTAAATTGTAATTTTCCTTTCTCTTTCTGGCCTCGTGCCTTCTGTAATGAAGAATTACTTTTTTTTTTTGTAAACCGCTCTGCTTACCAATGAAGGGCGGTCAATCAAATTAATAAACATAAACATACACGCTGCATAACAGCCCAAGGAATACAAGAGGAGGAGGAAAAGTCCTTATTGCATGAAACCACTTAAAATTCAACACGATCTCATCACACAGCTCTGATGGAAGCAACGTTATAACAATCACGAACAAGAACCTATCAATTTGCCTCATATGCCATGCACCAATCACCAGGGAGGAGGAACTCTCAATCATCTTAGAGACAGTATGCAACCCAACATCCTCCTGGCTTTTGCCACTGCCTTGTCGCACTGTTTTGCCACTTTCAGATCCTCAGAAATAAACACCAAGGTCCTTCTCCTGGTCCATGCACACCAACCTCTAGCCCCCTATCGCATAGACTTCCCTTGGATTTCTGCTTCCCAAGTGCATGACACTGCACTTCTTCACATTAAATCTTAACTGCCAAGCATTAGACCAATTTTCCAGCTTTTGTAGATCTTTTCTCATGTTATCCACTCCCTCAGGGGTGTCCATTGTGTTGCAAATTTTCCTGTCTTTTTGCAGATGACACTAAAATTTGCAACAGAGTGGACTCCCCTGAGGGAGTGAATAACATGAGGAAAGATCTACAAAAGCTGTTATATCCTTTTGAAGGTGTGGTCTCCAGAATTTATTTTATATACATTTGTATACCGCTACTTCCAGCGATCAGCAGCGGTTTGATTACAGATTGGAAATTGTCAAATCATGACAGGACATTTTTGAGGTATAAACACATTGATTAGACAGGAAAGCACAGCACACAGAGAACTATTTTACAGGGAACATGGGCTATGGAGGGTTAAGTGGCTTGCCCAAGAAATCAAGGAGCACCTGTGGGACTAGAAACCCCAGTCCTTCCGGCCCAAGTTTGCTGTCCT
This sequence comes from Ichthyophis bannanicus, assembly GCA_033557465.1. NCBI lineage: Eukaryota > Metazoa > Chordata > Amphibia > Gymnophiona > Ichthyophiidae > Ichthyophis > Ichthyophis bannanicus. Next base: position 18,270,859 of record CM066035.1, read on the forward strand.
CTAGTGGGATTTGAACCCCCGACCTTCCGGCCCGAAGTACCTTGCCCCAACCACTAGGCCACTCCTCCACACAATACACAATACCACACAATACACACAAGAATTGCACACAATACTCCAAATGAGGTCGCACCAAAGACTTGTACTGAGGCACTACCACCTCCTTTCTTCTGCTGGCCATTCCTCTTCCTATGCACCCAAGAATCATTCTAGCTTTTGCTGTCACCTTTTCTACCCGTTTAGCTACTTCAAGATCATCAGACACAATCACGCCTAGGTCCTGCTCTTCTTTAGTGGACAAAAGTACTTCACCCCGATATTATATCGCTCCCTTGGATTGCTGCAGCCCAAATGCATGACCTTGCATTTTTTAACATTCTATCTCAGCTGCCAAATTCTAGACCATTCTTATAATTTACAAAGATCCCTCCTCATGTTATCTACACCTTCCTGGGTGTCTACTCTATAGCAGATTTTGGTATCATCTGCAAAGAAGCAAACAGCCCTTCTTCTATATCACTAACAAAGATGTTAAAAAGAATCGGACCAAGAACAGATCCCTAGGGCACACCAGTGGTAACCTCCTTCTCTAGAATAACAATTATAGGCTTCCAGGGCTAAACAGCCTGAATACATGAAAAGTGTTGAATTATGAAAGTAAATGGCCAGAATCTACTTTCATTATCAAATTTGGACAGACATTTTGACAAGAAGGAATGGATGAAAGAACTCTTCAAAGAATCAGACCAACAAACAAGGAACAATGAATGACAAAAATATAGAGTGGGAAATACAAAGCATTTCTCCAGGAGCCATTTGTAGATCAAACAAGGGCACATGAGAGGCAAAATGAAACCTAAGAATGAGAGCTTGAAAGTTGCAGCCCAGAACAGTGGATTACGGACAAGATAGTTCACAGTGAGAATAGAGAAGACTGGTAAAACAGACATGTAGATTCTGTAAGAAAGAGCTGGAAATGGCTATTTAATATTGCCCTGCTAGACCAGTCCACACAAGTAGGTTGTGTTCCCTTAACAGCAGATAGGTGGAAAGAACCAATGAAAAACCCAGGTTTCAATGACATCACTCCTATGCCTCTATTCACTTCAGCCACCAGAAGTCCCTTCAGTATTTCTTTGTTTCCAGCAGATGGTGGATATATTTTCTCCTCTCTGAAGAAAATCTGAGGATTGAGAGGAAAAGATTGATTAAATGCTCGTGAACAAACACCTCGAGGGTGACTCTCGCACTTGAGCGTGATGTAGGAAGCTCTACTAGACTGCGGTCTTTTTAGTAGCCATAGGAGGAGGACAAATTGGTTCAGCTCCACGCCCTTACCCTGGATAAGAGCCTGTTGAGCAGCCACAAAATTAGAAGGATCTCGAAGAGTGCAGCAGTCTCATACAAACTTAGCACCCTCTCCCTCCTTCTCTGTCCCCCTGCTTTCTCTCGAAGATTACAGAAAGCTCTGAGGGGTCTGCCTGCAAGCCACCTTAGACGCAGTGCTGTATAGCCAACCAGTAACCCAGTTTCAGGGGAGTAGAACTGAGCCTGGCACGGATCCTCTGCCTGGGGCTCTCAGGGGGTGAGTACCAAAGCTGATCTTGTCATTGTCCTTGTTGGGGGCTCCCAATTCCATCTTCCTGGGATGCAATTAGGGGTGGACCACTAGTGACCATTGGTGCGCTGTAGGGATTGCCTACCATTTTCTGCACGCATCTTCAACACCTTATTCAAGACCCCTCTGAAACCAGACACAAAACCACTCAAGAGATGCTAATGGTCCCACAGCTTCAAACCAGATAAAACCAAACTACCTCCAAAAGAGCTTTCTCGCTGTTCACACCCCTCTTATGGATCTCCCTCACTAATGATATCAGATTCATTAACAACGCTGCCGAGTTTTGCCAAAAAATAAAAACGCACCTGTTTCTCGAACACCATGGGCCCGATATTCATTTAGGATGGCTAGGTGCAAGTAGAGTGCCTAGCCATCGCCACTGACCCTTAACCCCAGATATTCAATGCCGTGGTCATATGCAGCCCACTTATAATCTATAGTTCAGTTAAGTTGTACTAATATTATGTTATTGTCTTGCCTGTCATCATGACGTTATTTGTAACCTTCCTTTCCTTCTTAAAGTTTATTGTAAATCACTTTGACGTAGAGATAGCAGTATAAAAAGTTGCTAAATAAATTAATTAATTAAATGAAAAGTAGTGTTTTTACCTATTATGCACCTGGTGGGTGCACAGTCCTAACGCACGTTCTACCCAAGCAACTCCAACAAGCGCCCATTCCCTGGCATCTGTGACATGCATTGCATAAAAGCCCAGTTAACGTGTGCCTTTGGGCTGCCGCAGCCTTAGCATGTGCTGTTGTGATACTTGCCCTAACTCACTGTCTTCTTCTGGGAAACGTTCTTTAACCTGGGGCAAGCAAGGTGCCTCATCCCTGGATTCTGGACTCTATGGCAGCTTCTGAATTATCTCTGGAGGGCGTTCTCTCCCTCTCCCAGCTGGGAGATAGCAGTTTAAAAAAAGTCTCAAGGAATGGACTTGCTCATGAGAGGGAGCAAGTTGTTCAGCAGAGGTATATACTGCTGACAGAAGCATACAACACTATTACCCATCAACTGGTAGATATGCAGAGTACATCCCGGTGGTGAAGGCCTCCCTCTTTTTCTTCATCTTTTCAGCTACATCTTTCGAAAACCATAGCAGTCTCCTTTTCCTTTTACCTTTATTTACTATTTTAACAAAAAGGTTGATTGCCCTTAAAATATCCCCTTTCAGTTTTGTCCACTCTTTTTTTTACATCCCCCATCTGTTCCCATCCTGCAAACGACTCTCTGAGGTATTGGTCCATCTTGGCAAAGTTAGTTTTCCTAAAGTCTAAGACCCTTGCTTTTGAATGGATTTTATCAGCCCTAGTCCTAATACTGAACCACACCATCTGGGGATCACTGGATACGAGATGATCTCCCACTATAACATCAGAAGCACTTTCCCTATTGGTAAGCACCAAGTCCAGGATGGCCCCATAAAGGTGTTTAATGTCACTTACCTGGGGGCTTTCTTCACCCATCCCCAACGAATCTAGTTTAAAGCCCTCTTCAGTAGATTAGCCAGTCTGCTACTGAAGACACATCAATCTTTCTTGGACAGATGAACACCATCTCTGCTCTGAAACCCTTGGAACAGCATCCCATGGTCCAGGAAACCAAAACGCTCTCGATGACACCATCCATGCAGCCATGCATTCATCTCCAGGATGCAAGCTTCTCTGCCTTGGCCTTTACCCTCAACAGGGAGGATTGAAGAGAACACCACCTGTGCACCTATCTGCTTCACCCTCTGTCCCAGAGACATGAAGTCACTTTTGATATATCAGAGGGATACCTGGCAGTATCATTTGTGCTGACATGGATTAGCAACATTGGGTAAAAGTCAGTGGGCTTGATGAGTCTCGGTAAACTCTCCGTAACATCTCGAATTTTGGCACCTGGTGTGGCAAGGAGGCCAATCCAGAGTCTGGGGGAGGACAAAGAGACAGGAAATTCACCCTAGTAAAGGTCCCCCTATACTCAAGTCAGGATAGGAAAGCCATAAAAAAACTCCAGGGATCAGAAAACTTCCACGTGGACCACATTTCATTCTCCCCTAGTGGAATGAAGGGGAGAGGATACAAGGCTCAGAACCCTTTAGGCAGTGAATGCTTCAAGCACTCAGGTGCCTGTAGTCAGGCTGATTGCCGTCACCTGAGTAGGGTGGGGTTGGAGCTAGAACCCTGGAAGTATAAACCCAGAGCAGAGTATGATTTAGTGGAAAGGAGAAGAGGAGAAGCAGGAAGCCGGGCTGAGCAGAGCAGAGGAACGGAGCTTCCAGCTGGAGAGAGTGCTATTTGGCACGTAGCATGGCTTCAGGAGAGTTTGGAGCCAGGAACAAGAGAGATTCCAGGATCCCCCGGGAGGCTGTTAGCTGAGCATGCTGAGCAAGGTGGGGAGTCAGAGCCTATGCAGCTGGGAGAGCCCGAGGTGAAGCTGATTGAGGAGGACACTCCCATGGATTGTTCTTTGTGCCAAGCTATAAACCTGGGGAAAGTAGAAAAAGCAAGCCATTCCTGAAAGAAGGTCTCCCAGGAAAAAGGTACCCTTATATCACAAGCAGGGTGGCTGAGATCCCCATGTGTTTATAGAGGGGAAGTTTACCACAGACTGTAAATGTGATTGTTTTTGATTTGTGCTTTAACCCCAGCAAAGCTGAGGAGGGAATACAATAACTGCTTGCTGGTAAGGACTGTGTATCCTGCAATAGAGAAAACCTTTAACACTGCATTTTGTGGTTGGATATGTTTTGGACCATGCTCTGCTTCCAAGAGTCCTGAACCAACAATCCTATGCGTGGTATGATCGAACCATTGTGTATATAAAAATAATAAATTTCTGTCATTTGCCTTACGTACTTGAGCCTGACTACAGCTTTCTGCATGCTGCACCCATACAGCTGAATAAGGACTACATTTCCCAGAGGGCATTGCAGGGAAATAGTTTTTTAAAAAAGCTGAAAAAGCATCCAGCAGAAAGTTCCTCTAAAAATCCACACCCCTCTAACCTAGAGGCGAGTGGTGGTGGCGTGACACTGGCAGACAGCATACCTCTCTGGACATCAAGACTGGTCGGCAGATGGATGCCTCAGTACCCCTTAGAAGAGAGTCACCAACCACCACTACCCTTCGCTTCCTTGTTATCACTGATTCTGTAAGTTTGGGGTACTTGAGCTCTGGATCTTCCCTTTTCAGGGATGCTTTCACCTCCTCCACTTCCAGGGCTGCATAATGGTTCTTCACTTCAAGGGCTGGAGAAGTTGGATTGGTGATTCTGCAGGCCCTGGTGACTTGTGTCCAACCTTCGTCATTCTGTAGGCACACATCTTCTCCTCTGCTGGAGAGCTTGGATGTTGCAAGAAGCATCTCATCAATGTACTTCTCACTGTCTTAAATGCTCCTCAGCCTCGCCACCTCCTCTCTGAGTTCCTCCACTTGTTTCCTGAGAGCTTCAGCATGCAGGCACCCTGCACATGGAACCAGTCCTTCAATTGGCATTGGGGCCTCTGTCTGGACAGAGGCAGGAGCTGTAATGGGGGCAAAAGCTTTAGCGATATGATTTTTCCCAGGCATTGTTCAGTTCGTGGAGCTTAGGTATCTGTTTAAACAAAAGAGAGAGATCTACCAAAGTACCAACCGGTTTCTCAGCTTTGCTTGAAATGTATAGCCCCTGTTAGGAATGCCTGTGAAAATTGGTGGAAGACTCATCAACAACTTTCGCTGTGCTGATGATACCACATTACCGGCTGAAAGTGAAGACGATTTGAAACATTTGCTTCTCAAGATCAAGCAATATAGTCTTAAAATGGGTCTGGCACCTTAATGCTTAGAATACAAAGATCCCAACAACTGGTAAAATCAGTAAGTCCATCATTGATAGAGAAGAAATTGAAATAATTGACAGCTTTAACTTACTTAGATCAATGATCAATAAAGAAAGGACTAGCAGTCAAGAAATCTGACGACCTATTACTCTTGGTAAGAACATAAGAACATAAGACATGCCATACTGGGTCAGACCGAGGTCCATCAAGCCCAGTATCCTGTTTCCAACAGTGGCCAATCTAGGTCATACGTACCTAGCAATATCCCCAAAAGACACAGGTTCCACAATGCTTGTACTGGGTCAATGGCTATGAAAGACCTAGACAAGATTCTCAAGAGCAGAGATGTCTCTCTCCATACAAAGATTTGACTTGTCCAGGCCAATGTATTTTCAATAATGTCATATGGATGCAAATGTTGGACAGTGAAAAAGATAGATAGGAAGAAAATTGATGCCTTTGAATTATGGTACTGGCAACGCATACTGTGTATATCATGGACTGCCCAAAGAACAAACCAGTCAGTACTAGAGGAGATTAAACCTAAGCTTTCCTTAGAAACTCAGATGACAAGACTTCGACTTTCATACTTTGAACACCTTACGCGACAAGAGAGATCATTGGAGAAAAGGGCACCATAAAAATGGAAGGCCAGCAATGAGATGGATCGATAAAATAACAGCAGCTATGGATACCACTCTATCAACAATGAGCCACTTGGCTGAAAACCAAACAAAGTTTAGGTCAACTATCCTGAGGGTCCCCAGGAATCGACACCAACTTGACTGCACTCAACAACAAGAGTTAGATTTGAATGGCTATATATTAAATGGTTTTTTCTTCCTTTTTTGAAAATATAAGATTGTGCATAAGTTCATCTAAAATGCTTGCAATAGTACAGGCATTCAAAAGTGCCAATATTTTTTACTTTCCCTTCTTCTTTTCCCCTTCCGTTCCCTCTTCTCCCTTCCACTCTTTTTACCCCGCTCTTCTTGTCCCCCTTCCCCATCTTTTCCCCTCCTTTTCTCTACCCCCTTTCCCTTTCCCTCCATATTTTTTAGTATGTTTTTATTTGTAGTCCTTATGGCAATGACATATGCTACAAGAGATCAAATAAGGTTCAGTTCCCCTCCCTCTTTTTGTTGCCGGTTTGACAATTAATATGCTCAACCATCCTCTTCGTCTCTGGTTTTCAATATAAGATGCCCCTCTGGTTTCATTATGTTGATATCTCTTTTTGTCTCTGAGTTTTGTTTTAGAAGTGATTTATTAGGTTTACATTATGTTCCCCCCTTTTCTATCAGTAGTTTTGTCAAAACATAACAGGATATTTTGCATGCCTCTATCCAGTTGCAGTGAGAAAGTAGTTCTCTTTAAGATCAGGTACAAAGCATAAAGTACCTCATTTGGTAAGACATAGATCACATGTGTTTTCAATTCCATCCAGTCCACAATGCTTTTGAGTAATTAGTCCACAATGGTATTATTGCACATAATCATCTCTTGTGTTCCTTTTTAAAGCGTTAATGATGCATTACTATTTTTATCTTCGCTATTACACCGTTTTTTTTAAATTTTGTGTTTTGGGATGACGTTCTTTTTATATATTGTTATATATTTATTTATATGCATTTATAATTTCATACATATTCATCATTATCAGCATTTAATTGTATTTATCAATTTGGTCTTTATATGTTTTTTAATATTAATGTCTTTTTCTTAATATTAATGTCTGCAAAGGCCAATCCCCTGACGAAGGCAGTGCCAAAACATGGCCATGTTGGTGGCCCTTATCAGTCCCGAGGGGTGAAGCAAATAATAAAAAGGTTTGAAACCACACTTCACTCTAGCCTGGGAACATTTTTTATGGCCAGCAGTTCCAAGAAGTTGATCTGGTGAAGGCTCTCCTGCTCGGATCACAGACCATGTGTATACAAGCTCTCCAGATGAGCCCCCCAGCCGAGCTTGGATGCATCTGTCATCAGCATTATCTGAAATGGGAGACCCTTGAGCAAGTTCTGCGGCTCTAATCACCAGCGCAGGGACTGGACTAGGGGCATGGTGACTGCCACCCGATCCCGAAGGTGGCCAGTGGCTTGTTTCCACTGTGTACTTAGAGTCCACTGAGCTTGTCTATCTACAGACAAGCCAGGGGAGTGACATGCACAGTCGAGGTCATATGACCGAGCACTTTCAGCATCCCCCAGGCTGTCACTTGACGCCTCTGCTGGGTATTGCGGACCAAAGCTGTCAGCCTCTGCAGGTGATCCATTGGAAGAAAGGCCTGAGTCCGAGTGGTGTCGAGGAGGGCCCCTATGAACTCCAGCTATTGTAGTAGTTGACCACGAACCTTAACTGTTCGAGCACCTGGATGGTCAGCTGAACTGCCTACTGGACCCCCATCTGGAGTGGAGCTCTTTATAAGCCAGTTGTTTAAGTAGGGAAAGACGAGAGACTTCCGGTTTTGGCAATGAGCTGACCTGACAGGGGTCGATCGGCTCCGGGACATCTACCCCACAAACCTGCAACATTTCTTTTATAAACGTGGTGGATCATCGCGATTCTCCTTGACTAACATTCACTGAACCACCGGGTGCACAGAGGCGGAAAATCCGAGTGCCAACGATGGCCACGAAAGCACTTCGCAGGGAGAAACCACGTGCCCCAGAGAGCAAGATGGCGGAGGGGTCACCTCGCAGCCCTAAGCCCGGGGAAAATCAGAGCCTGGTGGCCGAAGTCAGTGCCGCGGTGGTACTAGCCCTGGACGCCCGCTTTCAGGACTTAGCGGAGACGCTGCAGAATGTCAGCCAGCGCTTTGCAGAATTTTCAGGGCGCATGGAGCAGGCAGAAACAAGGATTTCGGCTGCCGAGGATACGCAACTCTCTATGCGGGCCCAGATTGAAGCACTCGAAAAGACGGTGAAGCAACAGGGTGAAAAACTTGACGACCTCGAGAATCGGGGTCGTCGGAAGAATCTCCACTTCGTCGGCATCGCAGAAACCGTGTCAGATGGAGCCCTGATGGGTTTTGTCGGCGCTTGGATTGATAAACTCCTGAGCGGCAGAGGAGAAGGCCCCATTCGTTTGGAGCGGGTCCACCGGCTGGGCCAGAAGCGTGATCAAGCACCGAAGCCGCGTGCGGTCATTGCAAGGTTCTTGGATTTTCGCCAGAAGGAGGAGGTGTTAAGGGCTGCCCGAACCCGAAAGCAACAACCTGGGGAACCGGACCGGCTACTTGTCTTTCAGGACTATTCTGCTCTGGTGAGTCAGCAACGTCGCGCCTTCTCCCCTGTCTGTACCCACCTGATCAACCGGGGGGTGCGTTTCCCCCTGCTCTACCCAGCTCGGCTACGGGTGGAGTTTCAAGGCCGGACCCGATTTTTGCTGACTCCAAGTGAGGCCCAGTCTTTTCTGGATGGTCTGCCGGCTACGATGGAAGCTGCCCAGTGAGAGTGGGGGAGAACGGAGCCAATTGATGCAAGCTTGAAGTAGGCCTGGTCCCTGGACTAAGGATAACACCATCGGAGGGCCTGTGCAGAATACAGGGCCCTTCCCGTGCTCCGGAGCCTGACCCTACTGACGGGGAAGGCCTGGCCTGAAATCAATGAGGGAGGTTTGGGGATCCTAGGGGGCTGTGTGTGCTTAGTTAACCTTAGTAGTGTGCTGTGTGCTTAGTGAGAGTGCTTACTTGATACATTTTGCTACATGTCTACCATTGCTTCTTTGTATATCCTTCCCTGGGTCATAGTAGTTACATTGCTGATTATATTGTATCAATTACAGATTCCTTTTACTTTCCATTCTAGGAGGGGTAGCGAGGATTGTTTATGTCTGCTATGGGTGGAATGGGGGATTGTTTAGACTGAATGGGTTTCTTATTGGGTTCCTGATGGGAGGGGGGGAGGCACTCAGTGTCTAGGTTGATTGGGGAGGGTGGCACAGTCCTGGGGTCTTGATGAGGGGATAGAGGTGGCCCTAGCATAGACACAATGGGCCCGGTGTAAAGATATGAGGTGATCTGGGAAGAGGGGTGGACCCGACTGCCATAGGAAGTCAGCACGGTCCATGGAGGGACATGGAGGGCATGCAGAGGGGAGGATGGGAGGTGTAAAAGGGGGGGGGGAGGGTAGGGGGCTTTGCGGGTGGGGTAGCATACACTCCGTTATTCTTTTATGGTCAGACTAGCAGACAATCAATTACTAGAGGGAGGGGGCTCCAGGCTGGGGGGGCCCCTTCTGGGCAGGTAGGATTTGGCTTATTGACACATCGTGACACTGCCCCGTGCCAGTGAAGATTATCACATGGAATGTCTGTGGGTTGGGGAATCCCATCAAACGTTATAAAATATTGCAGGCATTAAATAGACAACGGTGTGACATAGCATTTATGCAAGAGACGCACCAGACGGCTGAAGAGCACAGTAAACTGTGTAGAGACTGGGTGGGACAAGTGTGGGGTTCACCTGCCCGGGGTAAAAAAGGGGGTGTAGCTATTCTAATCCATAAACGTATTCGTTTTGAGATGATCTCTGCTGCAGGAGATGAAGAGGGGAGATTCATATTGGTGTATGGGAACTTAGAGGGTAAACCCGTGATCTTGGGAAATCTTTATGGACCTAATGTGTTAGATCCAAGTTTCTATAGTACTTTGGCCTCGCGGGTGGAGAGCTTGCCGGAATGCCCCCTGCTTCTCGGCGGAGATCTCAACGGAGTCCTTGATGTGGACTTGGACACATCTCGGGGTGAGGAGGCGAGAGAGCGTGTCCCCACAGCTCGGATGTTGCAACGTTTTTGTAAAAGGCTGGGCTTGGTGGATCCATGGAGGCTGGTCCACCCACTAGAGCGTGACTATACTCATCAATCTCGAGCCCACGGCTCCAGTGCACGTATTGACTATTTGTTGTTATCCGGGGGCTTATTCGCCCAGGCGGGCGATATTCAGATCGGTCCCACCGAGATCTCTGATCATGCGTGGGTCTGGATGGAGTTAAGCTGGGGGACGAAGCAGGTGAGACCACAACTATGGCGCTTCCCGCTGGAACTCTATCATGATGCTCGATTCCGAAGCTTCCTCCTTCAGCGATGGCGGGAGTTCGAGAGTGATCATGGCTCCCATACAGAAGACCCTGAATTAGTCTGGGAAACGGCCAAGGTGGTATTCCGGGGCGAGATCATTGGCTACATGGCTCGGAAGCGTCGGCTGATCGCGGAGCGTATCATACGTTTGGAACGTCAGGTTTCTGGTCTGCGACGACTGTCAGCGCGCAACCCGACGGGGGGAAATAAAAAGAGGTTTTGGGAAGCCCAGGCGGATCTCAATGAACTTTTACACCAGCGGGCCAAGAAGTCGGCCCTCTATTATCGCCACCAGTTGCATTGCCATGGAGATAAACCAGGGAAGCTGTTAGCCAGATGCCTGAGGGGCCATAGAGGCTCCTCATTGGTGGCAGCGCTTCGGGATGGGGGGGGGACGCTTCATCGGGAGAGCACCGAGATTGCTCGAGTATTCCGTGTGTTTTTCCAATCTCTCTATACAGCGGAGCCTGCTCCGGATGCGGAGCTGCACGACTTTCTGAGCAAGTTGAATTTGCCCCAATTGTCTGAGACGCAGAGAGCACTCTTGGAGCAGCCGATTACCGGTCAGGAGATCTGCTCGGTTATCTCAAGTGCCAGTTGCTACAAGGCGCCAGGACCAGATGGCCTAGGCGCAGAGTTTTATAAGATCCTTCGGGAGTATGTCAGTCCAGTACTGGTTGAGGTGTTTGGACGACGTGCGGAGCAGGGAGGGTTTCGGTGGGGACAGAATCAAGCCCATATCACACTCATTCCCAACCGGGTAAAGATCCGGTTCAGGCCTCGTCATATCGGCCTATCTCGTTGCTCAATTTCGACCTAAAATTATTGGCGAAGATCCTTGCAGTGCGCCTAGCCGAGGTGCTGGGTGACCTGGTACATGAATCTCAGGTGGGCTTTGTCAAGGGGCGCTATGCAGTCCGAAATATGCGTAGGCTACTGACTTCTTTGGAATGGGTACAGAACCATCAGTTGTCTTCTCTGTTAGTTAGTTTCGATGCCGAAAAGGCTTTTGATAGGGTTGACTGGCGGTACCTGCATTGTCTACTCCCACGATATGGTCTGGGCGGCTATTTTTGTCGCATGGTGGATAGCCTATATGCGCAGCCGACGGCCAGGGTTCTTTGTAATGGGGTGCTCTCCGACACCTTTCCGCTTGAAAGAGGCACCCGGCAGGGCTGCCCACTCTCACCTTTACTGTTTGTCCTCTCTCTTGACCCCCTGATACGGCTCATAGAGGCTTCTCGGGAGATAAAAGGAATCCGGATTGGGACGAACGAGTTCAAGATTGCGGCCTTTGCAGATGACCTGCTGGTGCATTTGCTTGTCCCTGATCGATTGTTGCCGTGTTTATTGATGGAAATTACACGTTTTGGACGAATTGCGGGGTTGCGCATTAACAAAGATAAATCTGAGGCTTTGGATATCTCAGGTCGGCTGCGAGGGGGGTGGGAGGGGTTTCCCCTAAAATGGGCCGATACGGAGTTTAAATACTTAGGTATCGTGTTGCCCCGGCAAATCAACGCCCTATATGGGCGCAACCTGGACCGCATCCTTAAGGGACTGCAAACCCAGTTGAAAGACTGGGGTCACCTCCCGCTTTCTTTGATGGGACGGGTAGCAGCCATCCAGATGGTGGTACTTCCGAGGATCCTGTACTGGCTGCAGACGCTACTGGTATGGCTGTTGAGCCGCGATTTGCGCTGGGTAGAAGCCCTCATCAGGGCATTTTTGTGGAAGGGGGGAAGGGCCCGTATATCCTGGAATCGGATGCTGGGGACCTGTAGGGAGGGGGGACTGGGATTGCCCAATCTAAAGGTCTATGCTTTAGCTTGTCAAGCCAGGCATATCGGAGACTGGTTGGGAGGGACCGAGGTGTATACGCCGAGAGCGATGGAAGAGGGGTTAGTGGCCCCCCATACTTTGTTGGGAGTCTTACATGGGGCGGACCGCGATTTGCCTAACCGGATAGTGCAGAGTGCATTGATTAGTTCGGCCCGACGAACCTGGAGACACCTCAATAAACTTTGGAACACTTCGTGGACCGCTTCTAGCTGGCTACCATTACAAGGGAACGTACAATTTACCCCGGGGTCTGAAACGGCGATTTTCCGGGAATGGAGTGACAGAGGCATTCAGAAGCTGGGGCACTTAGTGGACCCCACCGGTTCCTGTAAATCTTTTTTAACTCTGAGCGGGGAATACGATCTCTCCTCTCGACATTGTTTTGCTTACATTCAGGTATCTCACTATGTGTCCTCTTTGTCGAAGGAAGCGCTCAGTTTAGAACGATCGGCACAGATCATGGAATTTTTTGGGATAGAGGGGGATTACCCGCCTTCGATATCGATTTTAAGGAGCCGCCTGGATCGTATCGGGGTGGCTCCAGATTACGGGCCGGTGGAAGAGGCCTGGGCGGCGGAGCTACATGGGCAGGTACTTCCAGGGATGGTTCGTATGGCTTTAAAACGGATAGTGAAACTTACTTCTGGGGCGCGATGGAGAGAAGTACAGTTTAAATGTATCACTAGAGCCCATGTATCCCCGCGGCGGGCGGTTCGGAGCCGCATCACAACTGACGGCCGTTGCCCTCGATGTTCTGAAGCCATGGCCACTCTATTGCATATGTGGTGGGAATGCAGGTTTATCCGGCCCTACTGGGCTAGGATCTCAAGGTTTATGGGGATTCTCTTGCAGCAGAGATTGCGGTGGTCTGCCTCCATGGTAGTGTTAGATTGGTTGGACTCCCCCGGTCTCTCGCGAGCTGGGGAACAGCTGCTGGTGCGCAAAGCCTGTCTGGTGGGGAAGGGGCCTATTCTTCGCCTCTGGCGGGAAAGGGAAGCACCTACCTTCGGGGAGTGGCGGAACTATTTTCACCAATTCATGTTGATGGAGAGATGGGGTGCACGGGGTAGTGTCAAAAGATGGACGGCCTTCATGCGTGTCTGGGAACCTTACATTCAAAACCTGGGGGCTCGGTGCCGGAATGAAGTGTTACATATAGGTAGTTGATGGAGGTCTTGTAGAGGGATGGGGGTGGATGCAGGTTGACCTCATGCTAGTAGTTCTCTTTTGTCTTCTGGAGGAGTGTTGCTACGGGTGGGGGTGGGGGGGGAGGGGGGGGCAGGGAGGGAGGGTGGGAGGGTTTAATGTGTTATAATCCACCTGCTCTTATATCTTTGTTGTAACTCTCTGGAGGGGGATAAGAGTTCCACCCCCCCCCCCCTAGAGAGTCCTGTTTTCCTGTATATTGTACAATTTTTTTGGTGGTCTATAAATAAAGTATTCAAAAAAAAAAAAAAAAAAGTAGGGAAAGACGAAAACCCCCAGATTCCAAAAGGTATGCGGCCACCACTGTGAGACATTTCGTAAAGACTCGGGGTGCTGATGCCAGGCCAAACGAAAGTACTCAGTACTGGAAGTACCCATCCCCCAGGATGAATATGAGGTATTTTCTGTGAGCGGGGTGGATCGGTATGTATATATACACATCTTTGAGATCAAGGGAGCATAGCCAATCGTCCTTTTGTAGATAAGGCAGCGGAGTCCCCAACGAGACCATCTTGAATTTCTCTCACATCAGGTAGGTGTTAATTTCTTGGAGGTCTAAGATGGGCCTCCCCCCCCCCCCCCAATTTTCTTAGGGACCAGGAAGTACCTGGAGTAGAATCCCCGCCCAACCTAAGCCCGAAGCACCGGCTCTATGGGGAGATCAGTTAGGAGAGCAAGGACCTCTCCCTGTAGCTGGTTGAGATGCAGGGGGTCTAGGGGATACTCCCTCAGGGGAAAAGGGGATGGCAGCTTGGTGAAGAGCAACATGTAGCCGCTTTGGACTATCTGCAGTACCCATGTGTCAGGGGAGGTGAGAGGCGATCTGTGATTGAACAGGATGAGCCACCCCCCATTGGGAGGCTTTCCCCTGCGGACATTGGTAGATTGGTTCCTTTGGAGCATAGCCAGTCAAACCCCATCCCAGGTTTGGGTTGCGGAGCAGGCTAGGTCTTCTAAGGCTTCTTTTGACATTGCTGACGAGGAGACTGTGCCTTCGGCTGAGAGCTCTGGGGGCACGGGAGGTCCGGCGCTTATGCTAGGTTTTCTTGTCTTGGTACTTCTTATGAGAAGGACCGGTAGTGTTCCTCAAGAGCCTGGTGAGGGTGATATGCTGCGTCTCAATCTCACCAGCTTATCCTGCACCACTGCTCCAGATCAGGTGAGTTGACAAGCCCCCAATGCTCACTGCCACAGCCCTGCAGGCTGACTCAAAGGCATCATAAATTACCTGGATTGTGTGATTGGAGCAGCCTTACCATGGCTCACCAGGACACAAAAGGAGTCCAAATGCTTAGAAGGAATGAGCGATCCAAACTCAGCCAGGTCCAGCATGATGTCCTTCAGGAACATGCCCATGTACAGCTGGTATGAAAGGTCCCCTGCCACCAGCATGGAGCTCTGGAAGCATCACCTGCCAAAGGAGTCCAAGGTTCTCGCCTCCTTGCCAGGGGGGCAATGAGATAGGAGTTTTATTGCTCTTGATCCTTTTCACGGCAGATTCCACCACCAGAGTGTGGTGCGGAAGTTGAGACTTCTTGAATCTCATGGCCTCTTGGATATTGAGTCCAGCTACCTGCTGATCAATGGCACCATGAAGGGATTCTCCCACATCCTTATTTGCAGCCTCTGCAGGACCTGGTACACCAGCACCATCATAGCCTCCTTGGGGGCCAAAGGGTATGGGAATATCTCCAGTTCTTCTTTCCTAGGCTTGTCCTTTGACTCCAAGGAGAAGGGATTGGCCTTGGTCAAATTTCTCATGAAGTCCTGGAAGGACATATCCTCCAGAGGCAACTTTTAATGTTCGTAGGGAAGACAGGGGTCTGATGGGAGCACAGGGGAAATGCTATTGGACACCTCCAAGTCTGCCTCGATCTCCCAGCCAACTGAGTCCGACTCAGGAATTAAGTCAAAGTAGCATCAAGCTTCCTCCTGACATGGTCTCTGACTGCATAGAGAGGCAGAGTGTCAATGAGACCAATGCTGCACCAAGTGCTTCTGCAGTTTCACCAGGGTATCGGACGCCAATATGCTCAAGAGGGAGATGGCCATGGGAATCGTATGGATTTGAATCACTGGCCCAATGCACCTGCATCGGTGGGCAGTACATGGGTCTCGAGAATTGGCTGCATGGACTGTGGTGACAATGCCCTGGGCACCAAAGGACCAGCCTGTTGCGTGGCCAACATCACTGCCATATGGTCCTTGAGAGTCTGAAGGTGTTCCTTCAAAACTGCCATCTCCGAAGGCTTCAAGGTTGGAATTACTACTTCGGCCACCGATTCTGGCACCCCTGTCCATAAATCCACAATAGTAGGGACATCGGGGGATACTCAGTGTCCCTCTGATATTCTGGGAGACAATTCCTCCTGTCGGGGCACTTTGGTGGGCCATTCCCGGCCATCAGTCTCCACATGGTGTCAGTAAAATTTCTGGTGTCGATGCACGAGGGTCTTGGCCTAATGCTTGGATGCTCCCTTTGATGTAGATGGAGTTGATGAAGGGTCTATCTTCCATTCTGGATGAAGGTCAATGGAAAACTTTCTCTCCAGGCCATTGTGACCCCTTGGAAACAATGCCATGCTGAGGATGCTAAATCCGTTGGCCCAAAGGACTCCCTCTGCTTCTCCCAGCCCTTCAGGCCACACCTTGTCATCTGCAGGCACAGATTACAAGCAACGAGCTGGTGATTGGGACCTAAGCACTGAAGACACCAGGTGTGCTTTTCAGTGACCGTAATGGTTCCAGCACATTTGATACACTTCTTGAAACCAATGGCTGGGATCTGGGACATGTCCGGGAACATGGCCATGGTGAGGTCGAATGACTTGATGGTGCCAGTCCTTCATAAACCTTTCATCATCTAGGAACATCCCTGGGGTTTTGTTCATCCATAGACCCCGGGGACCACCTTTGCCATATAATAGTCCAAGAGTGATGCAACATGCATATCCTTATCATTATAATATAATACTGTACATCCATCTACAGTGAAAACATAATACCAAAAAGCACAGCAATGCCAACAAAGTGCATGCACCTGCAAACATCCAACAGGAAGAGTGTAAGGAACGAGGTGACAAAACCACACCCTGGATTAACAAAAATACTTTATTGGAGTGTCAACAGGTCCCACTCTACACGTCCGTGTTTCAACAAGAAGCCTTTGTCAGGGGCGTAAGACCTCAATTAAAAACATAACACGTATATCAATATTAAAAAGTAAAAAAACAAAGAATTCTGTAAAAGTGTAACAGATGGTGGGAGAACATTAATAGAAGGATAAACACATGCCAATAAAATGCATTAATCAAACAATAAAAATAATATAAAAGCAATAAAATGAAGATAAAAACATTTACAAGGTCAATTTTAACCAATCATGGGAATGCTATAATAGCATACCTTATAAAAGACATATTAGAGGTAATCGATATGAGGAGGGGATAAAAGCATACAAATAAAACACAGCAGTAAAACAAGCAGGAAATAATATTACAATAAAAACATAAAAAACAATTACAAAATCAATGAGATGAAATACAGTGCTCAAAAAATGGGGAGGCCATTCTGAACAACAGAAATTACATAAAGATATCAAAAATATGTGAGAGGCATGAGGAAAAGGAAAGGGAAAGATGTGTTTATCCTTTTCTTCTATTGATGTTCTTCCACCGTCTATTACACTCCAATAAAGTTTTTTTGTACTTCCACGGTGTGGTTGTGTCACCTCGCTCCTTACACTCTTCCTGTTGGATGTTTGTGGGGGAGGGGGATGGTGTGCTTCACTGGGACTGCTGTGCTTTTTGACACTATGCTTTTACCGTGGAGGGATGTATTAAGTTGTGACAATGAGGTCCTGCAGCAAATGCTTCCACTTAAACCTTCTTTTCTAATGATAATGATATGACGGAAAGGGACAAGGATTGGGAACAGGTGATGCACCTCTCCAAAAGAACACACAAAAGGATATGTGTGCTGCATTGCTCTTGGATTATAGCATGGCAAAGATGATCCCCCGGAGATGTTCCAAAATGATGAGAGGTTTATGAAGGACTAGAACGCTAGACTAAACAAGTGTTCTCTTGATTTAATGAGTTTGCTTATCAATACTTCTAAGAAACAAGCTGAAAGTACAAAAAAAAAGTAGATACAAGATTGGATGAATTAAAAGGAAAAAGATGCCCATTTTGATTCTCTTTTAATGGACTATAATAGAAATGTGGAGAGATATATGAAAGAGGTTAAGGATAAAAAACTTGTAAAATTTGGGAGATGAGGATTACAGAAGGGGTGCTATTTATCCCTGGAGTAACAAAAGAATGGCTGGAGCGTTAGATGTTGTTTGAACCCCTTCAAGTGAGGGCAGGTTCTCCTCAATTCTTTAAATTTGATCCTCAAATGATTGAGTTGGGGCAAGATGGTGCCGGAATAGACGCCTGCTGATTCGCTTCACCGGGTCTCTTACCTTGTTTGTTTCTTTTGCTCTTACTCATGCTTTTAGCTTACACCGCATACGGGTAAGAAGCGGAAAGCTAAACTTGTGTCAGTGGAGGCTCCGGGCAGTGAGAGGACAGTGGTTTGTGGGCCCATGGACTCTTTCATGTGCCCCGTGTCGAGGGGTGGTGGATCCCCAGATGACCTGCTGGATTCGTTGGGGGCAGAAGGAGAGCCCTTGCATGTCGATGGGTCAGAGATTTCCCTCAGTCCGGAGTGCCGTTTCCAGCTGGATCAGCCTGCGATTGAAAACTTGCATGGAGGCTCGGGAGTGAGCATGCAAGCAGTGGCAGGTTCACTTCCTGAGCAGCGGTTGCAGTTGTCCAGCTCCAGAGTTGTTAACCGGGAGTCTGGTCTTTTGGCTGAGTGTTCCAGCGAGGTGGGGGAGGATACGAGAGGTTTCTCCATTTTGGCATACTCATCTGGAGGTGATGTCTCCTCCGGCTTCTGACAGTCCTGCTCAAGATCTGGTGTCTGCTCCATCGGCACTTTGGTGCAATCTATGACTTTTCCTCTATGCAAACTTCTATTTCTCTTCAACTCCAGACTATTTCTCAGCAGCTCCAGTCATTTGAGCTGCAGTTGATGATTTATGAATCTGGTCAAGCTAATGTTAATGCTAAAGTTGCCTCTTTAGAAGGTCGTCTAGAGTGGGTACATGAGGCTACTCAAACTGTTGTGAAAGACTCTGTGGTTAAGAACATAAGAACATAAGATATGCCATACTGGGTCAGACCGAGGTCCATCAAGCCCAGTATCCTGTTTCCAACAGTGACCAATCTAGGTCATACGTACCTAGCAGTATCCCCAAAAGACACAGGTTCCACAATGCTTGTACTGGGTCAAGCATTGATTATCCTGGGTCCCTTTTTAATAGTGGTTTATGGACCTTTCCTCCAGGAACTTGTCCAAACCTTTTTTAAACCCAGCTACACTAACAGCCCTTACCACATCCTCCGGTAACAAATTCCAGAGTTTGATTACACGTTGAGTGAAAAAATATTTTCTCTTATTTGTCTTAAATAGTTTACCCTGCAGCTTCATTACATGTCCCCTAGTCTTTCTATATTCTGATAGCATAAACAATCGATCTACGTTTACCCGTTCCACTCCATTCATTAATTTATAGACCTCTATCATATCTCCCCTCAGCCGTCTCTTTTCCAGGTTGAAGAGCCCCGACCTTTGTAGCCTCTCTTCATAGGAGTATCCTTCCATCCCCTTCACCATTTTGGTGGCTCTTCTCTGTACTTTTTCTAATAATGCTATGTCCTTTCTAAGATACGGTGACCAGAACTGCACACAATATTCAAGGTGTGGTCGTACCATGGAACGATACAGAGGCATTATAATATCCTTTGTTTTATTTTCCATCCTTTTCTTTATGATACCTAGCATTCTATTTGCTTTCTTGGCTGCCGCTGCACACTGGGCAGAGGGTTTTAACATGTTATCCACGATGACTCCTAAATCTTTTTCCCAATGTGGTTCCCAATGTGCAACCTTGCATTGTGTAACTATAGTGTGGGTTGTTCTTCCCTAAGTGCATAACCTTGCACTTGTCCACATTAAATTTCATCTGCCATTTGGATGCCCAGTCTTCCAATTTATCCAGATCCTCTTGCAGTTTTCCACAATCCTCTTGGGTATTAACAATTTTAAACAGTTTTGTATCATCTGCAAATTTGATAACCTCACTCGTTATTCCCTTTTCCAGGTCATTTATGAATATGTCAAAAAGTAGCGGACCCAGTACAGATCCCTGGGGTACTCCACTATTCACCTTTTTCCATTGGGAATAATGGCCATTTAGCCCTACCCTCTGCTTTCTATCTTTTAACCAGTTCCCGATCCACAATAGTACACTGCCTCCTATCCCATGACTTTTTAGTTTCGCCAAAAGACTCTGATGAGGGACCTTATCAAAAGCTTTCTGAAAGTCCAGATACACTATATCAACCGACTCACCTTTGTCTACCTGTTTATGCACACCTTCAAAAAAACATATCAGATTAGTAAGACAAGATCTTCCTTGTCTAAAGCCATGTTGTCTGACTCCCATTAGGCCATGACTATCTACATGCTGTGTAATTTTGTTCTTTATGATGGTTTCTACCATTTTCCCCGGTACTGATGTCAGACTCACCGGTCTGTAATTTCCCGGGTCACCCCTGGAACCCTTTTTAAAGACTGGTGTTACATTGGAGACCCTCCACTCTTCAAGTATTACAGATGATTTTAATGAAAGTTCACAGATTACCAATAGCAGGTCCGCAATCTCATATTTCAGTTCTTTCAACACTCTTGGATGTATACCATCCGGTCCAGGTGATTTGCTACTATTCAGTTTATCAAATAGTTGTAATATATCTTCCCGGTGTAGCGATATTTCTCTCAATTCCTCTGCAGTATCACCTTTAAATACCACTTCAGTCTTGGGTAACATCCTTACATCTTCCTCAGTAAAGACCGAAGCAAAGAATTCGTTCAGTCTCTCTGCTATTTGCCTTGTCTCCTCTTACTGCCCCTTTTACCCCTCTATCATCTAATGGCCCAACGGACTCTCTCACAGGCCTTTTGCTACGAATATACTTGAAAAAGTCTTTATTTCGTGTTTTTGCTTCCGTAGCAAGTTCCTTCTCAAATTCTCGCTTTGTGTGCCTTATCAATGCTTTGCATTTAACTTGCCAGTGTTTGTGCTGTTTCCAGTTTTCTTCGTTTGACTCTTTTTTCCATTTCCTGAAGGATGCTTTTTTGGCAGCAACAGCCTCTCTGACCTCACCTTTAAACCATGCTGGCAGTTTTTTGGACTTTCTTCCACTTTTCTTAATGCGTGGAATACAGCTGGTCTGGGCTTCGAAGATAGTATTTTTAAATAACACCCAAGCTTGTTGTAAGTCTTTAACCTTTGCAACCACTCCTTTTAGTTTTTTCTTAACTATATTCCTCATTTTATCATAGTCTCCCTTTTGAAAGTTAAAAGGTAGTACTGTGGATTTCTTTACTATCCCTCCTCCACTAATTAAATCAAACATGATCATGCTATGATCCCTATTGCCAAGTGGTCCCAACACCCTTATTTCTTCCACCAGATCTGGCGTTCCACTAAGGACTAGGTCCAGTATGGCTTCCCCTCTGGTCGGTTCATGAACCAGCTGCTCCAAGAAGCAGTCATTTATTTCATCTAGAAACTTTATCTCCCTAGCTTGTCCTGCCGTAACACTGACCCAGTCGATACCAGGGTAATTGAAATCACCCATTATTACTACTCTGCTGTGACTTTTGTTAGCTTCCTTGATTTCTTTGAGCATTTCATCATCCATTTGTTCATTCTGGCCAGGCGGTCGATAGTACACTCCCACTGCCATCGCCTTCCCCTTTTTACATGGAATTTCAATCCATAGAGATTCTACAGCAAATTTTGTTTCCTGCAAAACTTTAATCCTTTCTGACTCAATGCCCTCTCTAACATAGAGTGCAACCCCTCCACCAATTTGATCAGTTCTATCATTACGATATAGTTTGTATCCAGGTATCACAGTGTCCCACTGGTTATCCTCCTTCCACCATGTCTCTGAGATTGCAATCATATCTAACCTCTCATTTAGTGCTATATATTCTAACTCTCCCATCTTATTGTTTAGACTTTTAGCATTTGCATACAAGCATTTTAGAGACTGTATTTTATTAATATTAATCTGGCTATTGGTAGGCATGGGTAATTTGGAATCTTTACACTCTGTCTGCACCTTACTCAAGGGCATTTGGGCTACTATACTCTCTTTTGGAACTTCACTGCTTTTGGTAGTATCCTTCAAGGATACCTTCGTCTGAACCATGGGTGACTGTCGGCTTTCCCCTATTTTCTAGTTTAAAAGCTTCTCTATCTCCTTTTTAAAGGTTAATGCCAGCAGTCTGGTTCCATCCTGATTAAGGTGAAGCCCATCCCTTCGGAAGAGCTCCTCCTTTCCCCAGAATGTTCCCCAGTTCCTAACAAATCCAAAACCCTCATCCTTGCACCATTGTCTCATCCACGCATTGAGACTCCGGAGCTCTGCCTGTCTTTTGGGTCCTGCACGTGGAATAGGACGCATTTCGGAGAACGCTATCCTGGAAGTTCTGGATTTCAACTTCCTACCTAAAAGCTTAAATTTAGACTCCAGAACTTCCCTACCACATTTTCCTATGTCATTGTTACTAATAAAAGACAGCAGACTCCTCCCCAGCACTATCTATGATCCTATCTAGGTTGTGCGTGAGGTACGCTACCTTCGCACCAGGCAGGCATGTTACCAGGCGATCCTCACGTCCACCAGCCACCCAGCTATCTACATTCCTAATGATTGAATCACCAACTATGACAGCTGTCCTGAATCTCCTCTCATGGGGACATGGCCCTGGAGAAACGTCCTCGGTGTGAAAGGGTTTTACATCACCTGGAGGACAGGTCCTAGTTACAGGATCACTTCCTGCCACACCAGGGTGATGCTCTCCTGTCACGTGACCTCTCTCCTCCATGGCAACAGGGATGCTGCCAGACTGGAAGTGGGACTTCAGGTCTATATCCCTGTAGGTCTCGTCCATGTACTTCTCTGTCTTTCTTATGTCTTCCAGGTCTGCTACTCTAGCCTCTAGAGAATGAACTTGTTCCCTGAGAGCAAAGAGCTCCTTGCACTTAGTGCATACTTAAGACCTCTCACCAACTGGGAGAAAATCATACATGTGACACTCAATGCAAAAGACCGGAAAGCCCCCATCTCGCTGCTGGACTTTTGTCTGCATCTTAGTTTAAAGCTTGTGTTTAGGTCTTTTAAATTCTGTATATAATAAGGACTGGTGTAGATGCTTATACTAATAAAAGTGTATCTAACACCCCCAATACACCTTGTTCACCTGAAGCTTAATTAATCTCAGGTCCTCAGTGTATGACTGATTTGGATAAAGAGCTGCACCTGAGAGCAGCCCCTTTCCTTCAAGATGTGTAGGTACCTATAAAGCTACAATTACCCCAGGGGTGGCTGGGTGCTGGGGAGGGAGGGAGGGAAATAAGTCCTATTAAAGAGGGCAGTTACAAGGTACCCTGTCCTGAACCCTCAGCAGGGGGGGTACCACACAAAGCCCAGTTAGTTGAGAGAGGCAAGGTAAGTTATACAGCTGAGAAAGCTGAAGCAGCACACCAATAAGACAAACAATAAATAATTAAATAAACAGCTAGAACTCACTGCAAGTTGTCACAGGAGGTAATATCCACCTCTCTAGCAGAGCACTGTTAGAGCACTGCTCTTCCCAGAGCAGAGAGAAGCAAACAAAACTGACTATGCACACTTGGTGAAGACAGGAAGAAGGCTACATAGAAAGCTGGAGTTTTTAGAGAATATTGCAAGGAGTCACAACCTACGAGTGTTGAATTTTCCTAAGGTCCCTTCAGTTTCAGCCTTGGAATTATTTAAGAAGTTTTTGTCTTCTACATTGAAGGTTTCGGCTGAATCACTACCACCTGTTTCAAAAGCTTTCTACTTGCCTACTGCTAAGATTAACCTGGAGAAGTCTACTTGCCTACTGCTGTGAATAACCTGGAGAAGTCTTCATTGGTGTCTGGATTTGTCTACTTTTTTGGAGAGGTCGGCCTCTGGACCCAGGGGTGACCGCCACTTTGTTGATCACCCTTGCATTAGAGGCCAATAGAGATTGGCTTTTGAAAATATATTTTCGGTCCCCTAGTAAAGTGTTTATGGATTCTCATATCTGGATTTTTCCTGATGTATCCAGGACTATGCAGAAGAGCTGGGGTGGTCCAATTGGGTGGGCTTTTCTTTTTGCATTTTCCCTCTAAATGTTTGGTGGAGTTGGCTGATCACAGCTATATATTTTATGATCCACCTCAATTGGCCTCTATTACTTCTAGATTACCTAGTATGCAGGATTCCTCCTCACTGCCTCCCTTAGGTGCTGATTTGTATACCCCCCTTGACGTTTGTTCATTTCTTTTATTTGACTATGTAAGAATATTTCTTTTGTATTGTGACCTGTCTTGCCCTACCTATTGAGGACCCGAGGACCTGGATTGTAAAGTTGAATTTTGTATTTTCTTTGTGTTGCTTTGTATTTTCTTCAACCTGGCTCTTTCTGTAGAAGATATTTTTCTTGTGTGTTCTTTTTGAGAAATTGCATTAAAAAAAAATCCAATCCTCCGTACAGTGAGGAAAAGTGAGAGAGACATGACACAGATTCAAAAATTAATCTGGAGCTTCAGATAGAAAATCACCAGTGGCCATGAACTTGCATAGCTTCTTCCTAGTTGATTTGAATTTCTTTTCTCTGAGGCCTGCTTTTATTAGGTAACTTGAGGAAGTAACAGTCATATTCATAAACCTAAAAAAACACAAGGTGTCACTAGAATTCTTTCACAGAACAAGTATGTTAAACAAGATTTACTTAATCAAAGTGAAAGTTGTCTAAACTGCAAGATTGCAGAAATTACATTGTGCTAGCAGTGACCTATAGTTGACTCTACATTGACCTATAGTTGTACCATGTTTATGCTTATACTAGCATTGTTCTTTAGTTATTTCAGAACAGTTACACAGCTCTAAAATGGTTAGTGGTCTTCATTATAAAGCATATTAGACAGACTTAAGGATCTTAATATGTACACCTTAGAGGAAAGGCGGGATAGAGGTGATATGATTGAGACGTTTAAATACCTCCATGGCATAAATGCACAGGAGGAGAGCCTCTTTCAATTGAAAGCAAGCTCTGCTACAAGGGGACATGGGATGAGGGTGAAAAGGGATAGATTCAGGAGTGATATGCGGAAATATTTCTTTACAGAGTGATGGATTCGTGGAATAGTCTCCCAGTGGAGGTGGTAGAGATGACAGTATCTGAATTCAAAGAAGCATGGGACAAACACAGAGAATCTCTAAAGGAAAAAAGGGGACTGTTGTAGTTGTTGATTTGGAAGGGCAGACTAGATAGAAACATGATGACAGAAAAAGACCACATGGCCTTTGTTTCTCTTATGACCATTAAATCTAATTCTATTTAAATATAGTATGTGAAAATCTAAACTCATGAGTGACTGTCATTGTTACCAAAGTTTATCTAATCAGCACATTTTAGACATCTGCATCAAGAAAGTCATCTACTTTCAATTACATATTGGGGATTCTGGTATTTCTCTATACATTCCTACAGTCCCCCCCCCCCCCTGTGATTCTATAAAGAATCATTACAAAAAAGAGTTGTAGCTCAATCATGTCCAAGTCCAGAATAAATCTTCAATAGTGGGGAATGCCTTCTGATTGACTCTGTTGATGCTTCTTCAGAATCTTAGGCATATCTGTGAGCTTCATCTTATTAATTGGAAGAAGTCTTTATACATAACATACACTTCATATAATATAGAAAAAAGTGATTACAATCATCCTGCAAATTAACCAAACCATGAGACATTGCTCTTGCTAGGTCTCAATACAGATGTGTACAAAAAGTAAGGCTTTACCAATTTTCTTGCAAGCACTATCTGCTAGCAATGGTCAGCTGCTTCCCATAGTTCTTTCAGTAGTTCAGAGGTTGCACCAACACTCACATCAAAATGCCAGTCATCACTTCAGATTCTTCAGCAGCATCTTTTCTCATCATGGGCTGTGCCATGCACATCTTGGACAGAGTTTCAGTGACTGTCTACCCAGACTTTACTGCTGCACATCCATGAGTAGCCTCGCTGGAACCGCTGATCTTTACTAGGAGTCTGACTGAGTTCTTTGACTGGGTGACCAAGGAACTAGATCAGGGGCATGCAATGGATGTCATCTACCTGGATTTCAGCAAAGCCTTTGATACTGTTCCTCATAGGAGCTTGTCAATAAACTCAGTAGCTTGGGGATGGGTCCCAAGATGGTAAACTGGATTAGAAATTGGTTGACTGACAGACAACAGAAGGTGATGGTACATGGAGCTCACTCGGATGAAAGGAAGGGGATTAGCGGGGTGCCCCAGGGTTCGGTTCTGGGGCCAGCACTGTTCAATGTATTTGTGAGTGATATTGCTGAAGGACTGAATGGAAAAGTCTGTCTTTTTGCAGATGACATAAAAATTTGCAACAGAGTGGACTCCCCCAAGGGAGTGGTTAACATGAGGTAAGCTCTACAAAAGCTGGAAGAATGGTCTAATGCTTGGCAACTATGATTTAATGCGAAAAAGTGCAGTGTCATGCACTTGGGTAGCAGAAATCCAAGGGAAATGTACGCGATAGGGGGTGAGAGGTTGGTTTGCACGGTTCAGGAGAAAGACCTTGCTGTGATTATCTCTGATGATCTCAAGGTGGCAAAACAATGTGACAAGGCGGTGGCAAAAGCCAGGAGGATGTTGGGCTGCATACAAAGAGGGATTACCAGCAGAAAGGAAGAGGTACTTATGCCACTGTACAAGTCACTGATGAGGCCTCACTTGGAATACTGTGTTCAGTTTTGGAGACCATATCATGCAAAACATGTAAAAAGACAGGAAACTGTTCAGAGGAAGGCGACCAAAATGATTTGGAGCCTATGTCAGAAGCCTTATGAGAAGAGACTTGAAGACCTTTGGAGGAGAGGAGGGACAGGGGAGATATGATTCAGACCTTTAAATACTTAAAGGGAAATAATGAATAAACAAACCTCTTCCAAAGACGGGGAAGCTGTAAAACTAGAGGGCATAACATGAAGCTGCAAGGTGGTAAATTGAAAGGCAATGTCAGGAAATATTTTTTCACTTAAAGGGTGGTAGATGCTTGGAATGCCCTCCCGATGGAAGTGGTGGGGGCAAACACGGTGACGGAATTCAAAATGACATAGGACAGACACAGTGGATCCCTTTACAGCAACAGGATAAAAACAAAATAAACTGAAACATATAATTTCTGAACCATCTAATGTCTCAACAAATAGGGGTGTCGTACATGGAGTGGTGGGTTCACCCCTAAACAAAGACATGGAGAGGGGTGGCCTGCACCTACTCTTGCCATCTTGCTGGGCAGACTAGATGGACCATGCTGGTCTTTATCTGCCGTCATCTACTATGTTACTATGTTACATTCAGTAGCATTGCAGACTTCTTTTCATTCACAGTAGTCATCATCTTCAGCCCATAGGATTCAGTGAATGAAATATAACATTTGCAGAACCCCACCACTACAACATCTCTTGATTCCATACAATTGTAAACAAACAGAACTACTTATACGTAATGGCCACATAGAATTGTTGAACAGAATTATATTATCTAATGCTAATTACTTACAATACATCCACTGCTAGCACTAAATTATTCCAAATTACTTAACCCTTTGAAGGCCTACTTTAAAATTCTAATCCACATTCTGCAGCCGGGTTAATTTTTGCATATTTCAGGAAAATTGTACCCGTCTTATTCAATATGTTCTAATAGTGATTTTCCTTCTGCTATGGTCATGTATTATATACCATTTGATAGGAATATTTAGTCAGAATTTTGGATCCCGAGAGTTTTGGGCTCGGCCTGGAAAGGGTTAAATATAGACCAAACTTCTAAGAGGAAACAAACATTAAAATACTACTAGCAGTTTATGACAAACAAATTAAACTCATTTTAATTGTTTAGCCAAAAATTCTTAGGAAGGCTCTCTTATTTTTAGGTAATGCTTTAACTCACATTAACTTGAATATTCTCAGTAATATATATATATATATATATATATATATATAACCGGTTTTTTATTCCGCTTTATCATTTCAGTCAAGACTGTTTACATTGTAATTTAAAACTTGGTACTGTACATTAAACAAGGACATTGATAACCCCTCATTGCCTTAGAACAGGCATGTCCAACTTCGAACAGGTCGTGATCTAGTTTCAAATTAAATTTTAACCCAATAAAGTTGGAGGATTCCCCCGCCCCCCCCGCCCCCCATTTTTAATGAACTTTCTGTCATTTACTTGGATGTGATCAGCTGTTAAGCAAATTAAGCAAAAACAAAACAGAGAGAGGAAGATTATTATTATTATTATTTACATTCTCTTATATGCCGCGCTATTCTGCATCAGTGCGGTTTACATTGAACAAACTGAAATTACATTGAACAGGGCATTATAACTTGGAGATAACTATTTTACAGGGAACATGGGCTATGGAGGGTTAAGTGGCTTGCCCAAGACCACAAGGAGCACCTGTGGTCTCCTTGTGGATCCAGTAAGAACTGAGAGGGGAAATGGAAAGTACATTTTTTCTTAAAGTTTTATTGAGTAATAACTTTCTTTAACTGTCTTAATAACTTTCTTTAACTTTTATTGAGTAATTTGTGTTAAATTTAGGTTGAGTATTGATCCAGGCTGATCTTGCACAATCTTTAATATTTCGCTCTTGCTCATTAGTGAGACATCTGAGCCTGTATTTCATCCACCAGCTTTTTGAAGTTGAGTGAATATTGCGTGAGGGCCAGTCTCAGGGAATCCTGGAGATGTTCATCTGTCATGTTGGAACGTTGTGTACTCTTTATCATTTTCAGGAGTGGAGGAGTGGCCTAGTGGTTGTGGCAAGGTACTTCAGGCCGGAAGGTCGGGGGTTCAAATCCCACTAGAGGACAGCAACCTTGGGCCGGAAGGACTGGGGTTTCTAGTCCCACAGGTGCTCCTTGTGGTCTTGGGCAAGCCACTTAACCCTCCATAGCCCATGTTCCCTGTAAAATAGTTATCTCCAAGTTATAATGCCCTGTTCAATGTAATTTCAGTTTGTTCAATGTAAACCGCACTGATGCAGAATAGTGCGGTATATAAGAGAATGTAAATAAAATAAAATAAATAAATAAAAACACAAATAAGTTGAACCGAAACAGGAGTGTACAACTTCACTGCATCTTCTCAAGTTGGGAAATTTGTCTCTAGGCACTAGCTTCCAAAACGATTCTTGCTCAGCACGGGTCTCGAGAAAAATGTCATTTTTTAAGGGTTAATATTTTGTTTTCAAGAGATGGCTTGTTCAATGAGTAATTTTTATTGATAGCTGCAGTTTCTTTAATGTCCACATCTACTTTGAATGGGTATCACAAGTACTCCACGACTGTTCCAATTTTTTGGAAGTCACAAAATCTATTTTTGAATTCCTGGATAACAGAACAGATTTCTGTCACATACATCTCGTTCTGAAAAACAAAATTTGGATATTGTCCCAGATGGTCCTGCATATTAGGAAAATGATCAAAAGTGTTGTTTGGAAGGTCAGTCATCATTAGCTCAAATTTGCTCTTGTAGGATGAAACTGTACTCATCATCTCACCAATGCAACTGTTTTTACCTTGTAGTTCAATGTTCATATCACTTAGTTCACCTGTAAAGTCAGCGAGAAATGCCAGATCAAATAACCACTCCTCATCTTCCAACTCTGCTTGGTCATCACCCCTCTCCTTCAAAAAACTTCTTATTTCATTCAGCAAATCACAAAATCTTTGCAGAAATTTGTGCCTACTTAGCAACCTTACATCTGTGTGCAAAATGATTTCTGCTGCCCCTTCATCAAGAGTAAGATTGAAAAGCCGTCTTTGAAGTGATCTTCCACAAACTGAATTTATAATTTTGAAAGTGATGTCCATGACATTCTTTGTTTTGAGTCTCTTGTTTGCCAAAACTTGCTGGTGAATGATGCAGTGGTAAGAGGAAATCTGGGAAGTCGTCATGCAGAGGGCTATGAAACCGTTAACCTCACCTGTCATTGCTCTTGATCCATCAGTAGTGATGGAAACAAGTCTATGCATTGGAAGATTACACTTTATCACAAACGAATGGAAAGAACTGAATATTTCCTGACCGGTAGTTCTCCCTTTTAAAGAAATCATTCCAAGTAGTTCTTTAATACTGAAGTCTTCAAAAACCATCCGGATAAAGACTAGCAACTGGGCTATGTCTCTTATGTCTGTAGATTCATCCAGTTGGAGTGAGAAAGCAACACAATTTGAAACATCCTCCAACAATTGTTCAGTTGTGTCTCCACACATCTTTTCTATTCGCAGTACGACGGTGTTTCTTGGCAATTGTACATCTTGAATAGCAGCTATGATCACTTTCTTATTTTTAAATCCTTCAAAAAGATTTGCAGCTGCTTCAAGAAAACAATCTTTTACAAATTCCCCTTCAGTGAAAGGTTTGCATTTCTTTGCGATCAGGTTGCTGACCTTGAAGGATGCTATGGTTGCATTGCCCGAATGTGACCTTGGCTTCGCCATCAACTGTTGCTGAGTAGCCAATTTTGATTTAAGTTCTTTGAGCTTCAGTTTACGAATTTCACTTTCGGGTGGAAAATCAGCATCAAACTTATTGCTATGCAGAGCCTTATAATGATGTTCCAGATTACCCTTTTTGGGCAAGAATACTGGGGCATTACAAATTAGACAACAACACTTGTCTTTCACCATGATGAAGAAGTAGTCCATTTCCCATTCATCATGAAAGTGGTAGGTTTTGCTCTTCTTTGGAACACTCATCTTCATTATACTGGGGTGGCTGGATGTAAGAAGGCCAAATCTGCTAAGTTAGTATAAACACTGGCTGAATCTGGTCCAAGACCATCACTGTCCCAAAGTATTAAAGATCAACAGGAACTGAAGACTTCTGGATGATGTGCAATACAAGGACTGGAGATGCCAAAACCACACATGCAGTTCTAAAAGTAAAAATAAGAATTCATCATACTAGCACCAATAATCAAATACCACCAAACAATCATCAAAAAAACTCAAACACCTGTCCAGCAAACCAGATAAAACCAAATACCGCCAAACAAGTTCAATATCACCATACACGATTTAATAAATTCTGCATACAGTGTAGAATTAAGGCAAAGGCAAGGCGAAATAAAATTGCAGTGTAGAATCAACGCAAAGGCTAGGCAAAATAAAATTGCAGAGGCAAGCAAAAGTCATAGTGGTTTGAACCAATTCGAAGGCAAGGCTTAGGCAAGTTAGAACAAAATTGGAAAAGCCTGCCAAAATCACCAAATTCTTGACACTTTGTTGTGTCTGCCCGAAAACGTTTAATGAAAGCGCACTATAAAGAGACCAATGACCAGCATACGACTCAACTAATACGGTAAGTGTTTTCAGGTAAAGCCCGGGCGAATGGATATCGCCCGGTATATAACACACTTCTAAGGGGTGTTGGGGCAGGGGCAGGAATGGCTGATTCTGAGAGACAGGAAACCAGGTATGATGCTGGGCCTGTGGCATCTCGTCGCGGGGCGCGGGTGGCGGCCCCCTGGGGTACCCACAAACTATTGGCATGAAAACAACAAGCACCCCCAATACACCCGCAGGCAAGATTCCCGCAGGCAGGGAAAAAAGACAGGCAAAGGATCAGCAGCGGCGGCAAGCCCTCGGCAGACGACCTGCTGGCACGAGCTCTCTCCTAGCGATGGGGCGAGCTGCTGGAGAGATGGAGCCAAGTGGGGCTGGCGATCTACCTCTGACCCTTCCGCGATGTACAGGTAGATTGTGACCTACTTGTTGGACATGCCTGCCTTAGAAGAAAAAATCCAAGTTAAGTGACTTGTCCAAGGTTACAAGGAGTGCTAGTGCTCTATTAGGCTACTTCTCCACTCCAATCTAATTAGCATAGACAGCTCACAAAGGAAGGAACAATAAAATGGGGGGATAAGACATTTTTCAGATATATTAGTGAGAAGAGGAAGGGCAAAAGTGGTATTGTCAGACTCAAGGGTGCAGGGGGGGAATATATAGAAGCTGATAAGGATAAAGCGGAATTGCTTAACAAATATTTTTGTTCTGTGTTCACAGATGAAGAACCAGGAGCAGGACCTCAGAAAACACCCACAAATAAGAACAGAAGCGAGGGACATCTTGAACTATTTTCAGAAGACTGTGTTCGTGAGAAACTAGCTCAACTTAAAGTAGACAAAGCGATGGGACCGGATGGGATACACCCTAGAATACTGAGGGAACTTGGGGGCGTTCTAGCAACTCCACTGACTAACCTTTTCAATGCCTCGTTGGAGTCGGGAGTGGTGCCAAAGGACTGGAGAGAGGCTCATGTGGTGCCTTTACACAAAAGCGGAAGTAAGGATGTGGTTGAAAACTACAGGCCGGTTAGTTTAACTTCGGTGGTGAGTAAATTATTGGAAACGCTGCTGAAAGAGAAAATAGTGAGGTTTCTGGAGTCCAGCGGATTACAGGATCCGAGGCAGCATGGATTCACCAGAGGCAGGTCTTGTCAGACAAATCTGATTGATTTCTTTGACTGGGTGACCAGGGAGTTGGACCGAGGGAGAGCTCTAGATGTGGTGTATTTAGATTTCCGTAAAACCTTTGAAACTGTTCCTCACAGGCGACTTATAAACAAACTGAGCACCCTAGGGATGGACCCTAAAGTTACTGCTTGGGTTAGAAATTGGTTGGGTGGGAGGCGACAAAGAGTACAAGTAAATGGAGCTCACTCTGAGGAGAAGGATGTTACCAGTGGTGTGCCCCAGGGATCTGTCCTTGGTCCGATTCTTTTTAACATCTTTGTTAGTGATATAGCGGAAGGGCTGTCGGGTAAGGTTTGCCTCTTTGCGGATGATACCAAAATCTGCAATAGAGTAGACACCCAGGAAGGGGTAGATAACATGAGGAGGGATCTAGCTAAGCTTGAAGAATGGTCTAGAATTTGGCAGCTGGGATTTAATGTTAAAAAATGTAAGGTCATGCATTTGGGCTGCAGCAATCCAAGGGAGCAATACAGTATAGGAGGTGAAGTACTTTTGTCCACTAAAGAAGAGCGGGACCTAGGCGTGGTTGTGTCTGATGATCTTAAAGTAGCTAAACAGGTAGAAAAGGCGACGGCAAAAGCTAGAAGGATGCTTGGGTGCATACGGAGAGGAATGGCTAGCAGAAAAAAGGAGGTGATAATGCCTCTCTATAAGTCTTTGGTGCGACCTCATTTGGAGTATGGTGTGCAATTCTGGAGACCGCACCTTCAAAAGGATGTGAATAGGATGGAGTCGGTGCAGAGGGTTGCTACTATAATGATTAATGGGCTTCATTATAAAGCATATGAGGACAGACTTAAGGATCTTAATATGTACACCTTAGAGGAAAGGCGGGATAGAGGTGATATGATTGAGATGTTTAAATACCTCCGTGGCATAAATGTTCAGGGAGAGAGTCTCTTTCAATTGAAAGCAAGTTCTGCTATGAGGGGACATGGGATGAGGGTGAAGGGAGATAGATTCAGGAGTGATATGTGGAAATATTTCTTTACGGAAAGAGTAGTGGATCCATGGAATAGTCTCCCAGTGGAGGTGGTAGAGATGAGGACAGTAACTGAATTCAAAAAAGCATGGGACCAACACAGAGGATCTCTAAAGGTAAAACGTGGACTGTTGTAGTTGTTGTTATGGAAGGACAGACTAGATAGGCCATGTGGTCTTTTTCTGTCGTCATGTTTCTATGTTTCTACATAAGGGTATATGCATTCATAACCACAATTTATTTTTTAAAAAACACAAAATTTAAACCAGTTAGAAATTTAATTACCAGTGCTAAAGCTGTTGCCCCCGTTACAGCTTTTTCCTCTGTCCAGAAACAGATTCCAATGCCAGTTGAAGGACCGGTTCCATGTGCAAGATGCTTGCAAGCTGAGGCTCTCAGGAAAGAAGTGGGGAACTCAGGGAAGAGTTGTTGAGGCTGAGAAGCATTTGAGACAGTGAGAACTACATTGATGAGATGCTTCTTGAAAATCCAAGCTCTCCGACAGAAGTGAAGAAGAGAAGATACAGAAGGAAGAAGGTTGGACACGAGTAACCAGAGTCTGCAGTATCAACACTCCAACTCCTCCAACCCTTGAATTGACTAACCAGTATGCAGCCCTGGAAGTGGAAGAGGTGGAAGCATCTGAGGAAAGGGAAGAACCATAGCTCAAGAACCCCAAAGTCTCAGAATCAGTTATTTATTTTATTTTATTTTATTTATTCAACAATTTTTATATACCACTCTTCTTGTATTCAGAGCGGTTCACATTGAACTAAAACAATTAAACTTTACATAGAACGGGATATTAAATTTGGATAGAACCAGGATACTAAAGTATTGGTTATATGGTTACTTAATATATGTTGTGAGAGTTATTATTATTATTATTATTATTATTAATTGGTAGGTAAGATATAAATGGGTTTATATTTTATTGGGGTGGGTGAGTTTCGTATGATGTTTCAGGTTCTGGTCTATAGCACTCAAGAAGAGATGTGTTTTCAAGGCTTTCCTATAGGTCATTGGTGGTTCTTATATTTTCAGTCCAGAGGGATGGAGCATAAATCGAAAAAGCTCTAGACAAGTTGACCATTTTGCTTTAGTTTTTGTCCTTGGTATTATTAATACGTTTTTATTGTTTTTCCTTTTTGTCCTATTTTCAGGGTCTTTGTTGATGATAGGTTGTAGTGTTGGTGGCGCTAGTTGGTGTAGGATTTTGAAAATAGTAAGTATGGCTTTGTATTTGGTTCTGGTGATTATGGGAGCCAGTGGAGTTGTTTCAGTGTTGGGGTTACGTGGCTGGTTCTTGATATCCCAGTTATGATGCAGGCCAGGGCCGGATTTACCTATACGCCAGGTACGCCGTGGCGTAGGGCCCACAGCTGGCAAGGGCCCACAAACAAGAGTCCCCAGGACTGAGAAAACCCGCACCCGGGGCCGGCCCACACACCGGAGGGCTTCAGAGGGAGCAGGGTAAGCTTGCGCGAGGCCCCGGCTCCCTCTGTACAGCCGCCAGCGTGAAGAGCCTTTTCCTTCACGCTGGCGGCTGTATCTGTAAAGCCGCGATTGCTGGGAAAGGTTAAAGGCAATACCCTTTAACCTTTCCCAGCATTCGCGGCTTCACAGATACAGCCGCCAGCGTGAAGGAAAAGGCTCTTCACGCTGGCGGCTGTACAGAGGGAGCCGGGGCCTCGCGCGAGCTTACCCTGCTCCCTCTGAAGCCCCTCAGACAGCCGCGGTGCTGGTCGGGGGGGGGGGGCAAGGACTACATGGGCTGTGATTGGGGGGGGGGACCTGGACCGGAAAAGGGCTATGGGGGGGGACTTGGACTGGAAAGAAATGGGCTGTGATGGGGGGGGACCTGAACTGTAAAAGGGCTATGGGGGGGGACATGGACAGGAAATGGGATGTGATGGGTAGGGGGACCTGGAAATGAAAAGGGCTATGGTGGGGTAACTTGGACTGCAAATGGACTGTGATGGTGGGGGGGGGGACCTAGGACTGCAAATGGGCTGTGATTGGGGGGGGGGACCTGAACTGTAAAAGGGCTATGGGGGGGGGGACATGGACTGGAAATGGGCTGTGATGGTGCAGGGGGACTCGGACTGCAAATGGGATGTGATGGTGGGGGCTAGGACTGGAAATGGGCTGTGATTGGGGGGCGGGGCTAGGACTGGAAATGGCCTGTGATGTGAGGGCTAGCACTGGAAATGGGCTTATGAAGAGCTGGAATAGGACTGGAAATGGGCTGATGTGGGGCATGGGAGAATGGGACTAGAAGGGAGTGGATGCTGGGTGGGTCTAGAACTATAAGGGAACTGATTTTGGGGGAGGACTAGAATGGATGGGGAATGAGAATGGAGAGGGGAAAAATATTTTGTGTGGAAGAAAAGTCTATGATGGGCTGGGTATTGGGAGAGTAAGAGGGGCTTGAGAATGGAAGGGTGAAATTTAAACGGATGATAAAGGAATAAGGAAAGAACTGGGGGAAAGAGCAAAAGGGAAACAATCAGTATGTTAAAGCAGAAATAGAGAGAGAATGGAAAACATCTAAAAGAGAAGAAAGGACAAATGGATAGCTCGCAGAAGACACGAAGAAACCAGAAGAAAGTGACTGGAGCAATTGCAACTGAAAAAATGCCCAAACAGAAGGTAGAAAAATACTTTTTATTTTGAATTTATTAACTGGAATATGTCTGGTCTGGGAAGTGTGTATTGCTAACATCTTTGCGTTTTTGTTTAGTGCAAGAGGAAATTACTTTATAGTTTTATTTCTCCAGTGTTGTACATTTCATGTTTGGATTTTGGGGTTCCCAGTTTAATTATTATCTGACCAAGGAAGTTAGCCTACACGTATCCTCGGTAATTTTTGTGGGTGGGGCTGGGGGCGGGGCAGGGGTGGGACTAGGGGCAGAGAATGGGTGGAGCATGGCGAGCCACAGGTGTCGGGATTTTCTCGGTGAAAAAGTTGGCAACCCTATTTGTGGGTGTGTTGGGTATAGTCAGAGTGAGAGGCGGGGTTGTGCGAGCCTGGATCCCTCGCTCTCTAGAGAGAGTTGAAATTGCTGCGGCCTAGCTGAATGGGGCCGTCCGCGAGCTTCTCCAGGCCCTGGCATGAAGGGGAAAGAGGAAAAGGAGAGTGGGGGAGGCGGGAGTCCGGAGAAGAGCACTAGCACTCAGGAGTTAAAGGAGCAGGGAAACAGACTCTTCGTCACCCGCAAGTACCAGGAGGCGGTGGCCTGTTACACCAAAGCCATAGTGAGTACCGGGGAGCAGCGACGGCCAGGTCCGTTTCCTGTAGCTGCTGTAGTACCACCGGATCATTCAGTGATCCTCTTCCCCGATGGATAAGACATTTTTTAATGTATTTCTTGAATTCCGATGCTGATTTTGTCCCTATTGCCTCTTTATGTTAGGCAATTCTATACATCTATTGCCATTTCTGTTTTGGTAAGTTGATCTCGTTTTTATTTTTTCTGGGGGCCCACAATTTTTGTTGGCGTAGGGCCTCACTCAAGATAAATCCGGCCCTGATGCAGGCCATTGTGTTTTGGAGTAATTGTAACAGATAGGTAACAGATTTGGGTAGGTAGCCCCCTGGTAGATGATATTGCAATAGTCTAGAATTGGCATTATCAAGGCCTGGCAGACTATGCAGAAGTTATTGAGGTCAAGAAGGGGCTTGAGTCTTTATATTGTTCTTAGTTTGTTATAGGCAGCTTTTGTAATCTTGTTTGTATGATCTTGAAAGTTTAGGTTTTGGTTGAGGTATATCCACAGGTTTTTGACTTCTGTTTTTACTTCTATGATGTTGTGTGATATTTTCAGTGATTTTGGTGGAACAAATGATGAGTTCTTTGTTATGAAGATTGCTTCCGTTTTCTTGTAGTTTATGAGTAAATTTTGTTCTAGAAGCCAGCTTGACATTTCTACCAGCAGGTTGTTATGCTCGAGTAATCAGGTTGGTCGATGTTGAAATGATGTATGGACCATGATGTCATCTGCATAGATATTGTAGTTTATTTTGTGCTTGGTTATTATATTGCAGAGAGGCTGCAGATAGCTATTAAGCAGCAGAGCAGAGAGTGCTGAGCCCTGTGGTACTCTCTGTTGTCAGAGGCGGCCCAAGGGGGATGTGGGGCCATGTGCAGAGACTCGGTGCGGGGCCTCATTTGCACAAATATTTGCATAATGTTAACATATTCATTAAGAAGCATGTTTACTAAAAGTTAGTGTATGGATAAAGAAAGACTAAAAGATTTCTACATTACTATAATCCAGTGCCAACCGCCAGGCACATTAGGAACTACTACAAACACTGCCCATTTAGAACCCATAGCAAACCCACCATATCGTAACAGCATTACCAGGACTCACAAAGCACCATACTCTACCTATCAAAAGGCAACACTGCAAATATTAAAACAATACATTTCAGAGAACAACAATACATGACCTACTGGGGAAAGAGAACAAGTGGCAATGTCAAATAGAAACTACATAAACAGAATACCTCAGCTCAGTTACACATGCAGAACAAAGACCATCACCAAACAAAGAACAAGGAATCACAATTTAGAAATAGGAAGATAAATTGGGAACCCCAAAAGCCAAACTTGGAGTGTACAACACCACTGTAGAAATAAAGCTATAAATTAATTTCCTCTTGTACTAAACAATGTGCAGAGGTTAATGATGCACATTTCCCAGAGCTGACATATTCCAGTTAATAAATTCAAAATAAAGAGATATTTTTCTACCTTTTGTGCATTTTTTTTCAATTGCAATTGCTCCAGCCACTTTCTTCTGGTTTCTTCATGTCTTCTGCTAACTCTCCATCGTCTGCTGTCCATTTGTCCTTTCTTCTCTCCTAGTTTTTTTTCCATTCTCTCTCTACTTCTGCTTTAACATACTGATCTTTCTCCTTTTGCTCTTTCCTCCATCTCTTTCTTTATTCCTTTTTCATCCACTCAAATTTTACCCTTCCATCCTCAATCCCCATTTACTCTCCCAATACCCGGCCAATTGTAGATTTTCTTCCCTCCCACACAAAATATTTTTCCCCCTCATTTCACTCTCCCAGCCCCATCACATTCTAATCCTACCCCAACATCAGCCCCCTTCTAGTTCCAGCCCCACCCAGCATCCACTCCCTTCTAGTCCCCGCATCAGCCCATTTCCAGTCCTAGCTCCCCCATCCATTTCCAGTCCTATCCGAGTCCTTCCATCAGCTCATTTCCAATCCCAGCCCCCCAACAGCCCATTTCTAGTCCTTTTCTAGCCCCACAATTAGCCCATTTCCAATCCTAGCTCCCCTCCACTCAGTCCATTTCCATTCCAAGCACCCCTCCCCATCAGCTATTTGCAGTTCAAGCCCCCCTCCACTCAGCCCATTTCCAGTCCTAGCAACCCCCCTATCCCATTTTCAGAACTAGCAACCCCCCACAGCCCATTTCCAGTCCTAGTAACCCCCCCAGCCCATTTTCAGTACTAGCAACCCCCCACAGCCCATTTCTAGTCCAAGCACCCCCCTTCCCCTCCCAAAGAGCCCCGCGGCTAGCTAAGAGGTAGCCGGAGAGGCCCCGGCTCACCTCTAAGGCTGCCGAAGTGAAGCACACCTTTTCTCTTCACTTCGGCAGCTGTACTGACGTTTAGAACGCTGACGCGTTGAGGTCAAAGGGAACTTCCTGTTTCCCGCGCTCAGCGTGGCAGCATTCTAAATGTCAGTACAGCTGCTGAAGTGAAGGGAAAAGACGCGCTTCACTTCAGCAGTTGTTAGAGGGAGCCGGGGCCTCTCCAGCTCCCTCTAAAGCCACCCTGCCTGCCGCCGGTTTTCAGGATGTTGTTTGCACTGGGCCCCCTGAAATGCGGGGCCCTGTGCAAACAATATTCTTGCTCAATGGATGGGCCGGCACTGCCTGTTGTTGATCTATTGGATTTGATTGAGGTGTTCCTAATTTTACTTATATTTTTCTGTGGGTAAGATAGGATGTAAACCATTTTAGGGTTATTTCTTGTAGTCTGATTTCATTTAGGCATGTGATAAGTATTTTAGGATTTATAAAGTCAAAGACGGCTTTTGTATCGAGGAATATCAATATGCAGAATTGTTTGGCGTTATCTAGTTTGGTGATTAGGTTGTTTAAGAGTGAAGTGACACTGTGTTTAGGGTTGAACCTGTGCTGGTGGGGGTCCAGAGAGGCATGTGTGTCGAAGTGGTCTTGTAGCTGGAGTTGGATCACTTTCTCAATTAGCTTTGCTGTAAATGGGAGGCTTGAGATGAGTCAGTATGAACTTGGCTCATTTGGGTCCAGGGTGTTATTCTTTAAGATTGGTCTTACCATTGATTATTTGAGTATGGGAGGAATAGTGCCCTGTGTATGTGAAAGCTGTATTATTTTGAGTAGAATCGGAGCTAGTTGATCAGTTGTCATTTTGATCCAAGAGATTGGACATGAATCGAGAGAGGAGGTTGTTGTGTTGAGGCTGGTTAAAATATTTTTCAGTTCTTTTCTGGATGGTATATGAAATATGCTCCATTGGGTGTCCTTTCTTGTTATTTTTGATGGGTTTTTGTTGTATTTGGTTTGGGTAGGGTTTGAGCTTTGCTTCAAGGAAGTCTGCCATTGTCTGAGGGTTGATTGGATTGTGGATTTCAGGTTTGTTTCTTGTCAAGTTTCTTATATTGAATAGTTCTCGGGGTTTATTTAGGGAACCCATGATTAGATTTGTGTGGTATTCCTTCTTGCAGGCATTCATTAGGGACTGGTATTCTTGCATCTTGTTAGTGTAATTAATTCTGTCTAATTGATCTTTTGTTCTTCGCCATCTTCGTTCTGCTTTTCATAGGGTTTGTTTCAATATGTTGACCTCATTGGAATACCATGGTGCAGTGTTCTTTCTGATTTTGTGTGTCATCTTATTTGGGGCAGTGGCTGCCTTGTGGATTGCTGAGTTCCAGTTGTTTATTATCCATTCAAGGTCTGTTGATTATTGACTTATTTGTAGTAAGATCTCTTGTATAAATTTATCTTTGTTAAATTGCTTGAATCTTCTTTATGTGTTTGTTGTTTCTGTTGAGATGTTCAGTGTAGGGATGGGTATTTGGAGAGTTATGATGTAATGATCTGACCAAGGTACAGGCATCACTGTTGGAGGTTGCATGGGTTTCTTATCTAGGAGCATATTCGGTATGAAAATGCGGTCAAGGGTTCCTCCCTTGTTATGGATTGGAGTGTTTATTATTTATTTATATTGTAGATCCTTGATTGCTTATATGAAGGCTTGGCCATGTCTGGTAGTAGTAGATGGTGTGTTAAGGTCTCCCAGAGTGATGAGTGGCTTTTCTGGGTTAGAGTAGTGGCAAATCTCCTCTAGTATTAGTGAAAGATCATCAGTATTGGTGCCAGGTGCTCTGTATATGAGGGAAAAAGCTATGTTTTTGTTTGAAATGGTTGTGATGG
The DNA here is from genome assembly GCA_033557465.1 of Ichthyophis bannanicus. NCBI lineage: Eukaryota > Metazoa > Chordata > Amphibia > Gymnophiona > Ichthyophiidae > Ichthyophis > Ichthyophis bannanicus. Next base: position 18,311,629 of record CM066035.1, read on the forward strand.
TGCAGCTGTCCGTGCTTTGAGTTGAAAGCATGTTGAATTTTAGGGACCTTCTTGAGATAATGAGCACACCGCCTCCCCGTTGTGGGTTTCATATGCTTGTGAAGAGATTTGGTTTATTATTACTTGATCCATGTTTGTGAGCCATGTTTCCATTATACACATTATGTCCAGATGATGTTCTTCTATGTAATTGGTGATGAGGTGGTGTTTTTTCCATATGGCTCGGGCGTTGATCAAGGCACATTTCAAGAAATGGTTGTTCAAATGTTTGGTTGCTATTTCTTTCATTAAGTTTGATGGTTTAATCTGTAGTAGCCTGTTGCGTCTTCAGTATGTAGTGTCTTGATGTAGTCGTTGTAGTATCTGGAGAGTATGGGTGGCATCCCTGGTTGGTCTATCTGGAAGGTATGTGTGAGACGCTTCTAGTGTTGTCAACGACTGCAGTGGTAAATAGAAGGTCTGATGGAGAGCATTGATGTGGCTGTCGCAGCTGAGTTTCAGGGATGAATATTCATCTTTGTAGAGTCTATCTGGAACGTATGGCTGTGTTGATTTTTCAGGTCCAGTGACTATATTTCTTCTTGTTAGTTGAGGAGGTTTTCTTAAAGAATGAGTGCATCTCTGGGTGACGTCTTTGGTTGGTCTGCTGTGCTGGGAGCAGGAAGGGTCACGTCACGGTTCGCTGTTTTTAACTCCGATCATGAGCTTTGTGTCCTTTGTGGCCGCTGTTCTTCTGTCTCAGCGCAGGGTGTAGTTTAAAGATTCTGATGCTGACCCTAATTTTCGCACTTAGCCACGAGGTAGATTGGATCTGATAATGTAAGTCTGGGTGAGTGTAGGCTAGTCCCCCGCCCTCGTTCCCCGTCTAAGGGCCATGCCAAAGGGCCCTCTGGCGAGACCTTCAGGCATAGGCCTAGTTATCACTAGGAAGTAAAGGGTAGTGGGGGTTGGTGACTCTCTTCTGAAGGGTACTGAGGCATCCATCTGCCGACCAGATTTTATATCCAGATTTGATGTTAACAAGGCCCTGCATATGTTCACTGATGATGAGGGCTTTTTTAGTGAACTGGACTAAAATATTGAATAAATGCTCTCTTGATCTTATGATTTTACTAATTAACACTTCTAAGCATAAGGCTGAGTTTTTAAAGAAAGATGTAGAACCTAAAATAGATGATCTTAAGGGTAAGAAATGTGTTAGAGTATAAACAGAATTGTGAAAGACAGGAAGCTTAAGAAATTTAAGAGAGATGAGGACTATAAGGTAGGTACGGTATACCCATGGGTTAACAGCAGTGGGAGGGTGACATCTAGAAGCGAATCTCGCAGGTGCAACAATAAGCCTCCCAAGTCGCAATCTTATGCTAAAACCAAGACTAGATTGTTCTCACCAGAACCTAACTTAGAACATAGTCGAAGCCAGGTGGAAGAACTCCTTGACACTTCAGCATCCCTTCTTTTCCTCAGGAATACCACAATCAACAACATACAGAACAATGGGATTTTCACATGGATTCTCTATGGGAAAGTGGACGGCGCAAGGGCTTTTTGAATCAGAACAAGTCCCCAGAGACAAACAGATAAAAAAACACGGGAATACAGTCATTCCAATTTTCCACCGAGAGGGAGAGGCAGAGGACAGACATACAGGAGGACCTCAAAGACAAATGTATAGGAGACCTTTTTTTATTTTATATTTCTCAAAGTTTCCAATTAAAAATACAGGCAATAAAGAAAACAAAGCAGATAACAACAAATAATAACAATACTTAACTTCATTCCCATAGACCACATATAATAGAGGTGGCAAACACAAGAAAGAAAAAGGAAATGCAATTTTAAACAAAGACGACTGTATGGCCAGTGCTGCCAGCAGAACACACACTATGGTTCCCCCCCCCTCCCCACTAGCCTCTAGGTTTCCCTCCTGAAAAACAACAAGCTCTAAGAGCTGTTTTGGTTCTGTGAAACAATAATTCTGCCCCTCAAAGCTTACATAACATAACAAAGGAAATTTCAAGAGCCAGGTTTCCCCTAATGAAAGGACTCGAGGCCGTAAAGCCAAGAACTCCTTCCGTCAGGCCTGAGTCTGCTTAGATACATCAGGAAATATACAACCGAACCCATAAACTGCTCTTGCATGTGTTTGAAATATAAATGCAAAACAGATACTTTATCTAGCTAAAGGTGAAGGTCACTAGCAATGTACAACGCATTGTTACCAATTCCATGGATCCTTCCAGGGGACCCAGTCAAATCTAGCTGTTCCTGAGGCCAACCAAGGCTCCAGAACCCCTACAAGATGAGGGCAAGTAGAACGCCCTAGCCAAAGGGGGAAGATTATCCAGTGCCCAGCCCAAAATCTCAGTCAAATACCTTTTTACCAGTTCCAGGGTCGAGCAAAGGGGATCGCGGAAACCCCAGGAATCGCAGATTAGTCCTCCGGGACTGATTCTCCATATACTCAAATTTTCTCCAAAGCCCAAAACTCTCCTTTGCATGCGCATCTTTAAATGTCCCCATCTCCATCATCCAACCCTCCCATTGTTCCAATCTGACCTCATGTTGGACCATCTCATTCCTCTGGAATGAGACAAGCTCTGTAAGAGAATCCACCTTTGAAGAAATTTGTATTAGATTAGCATTAAGGGATCCCTTCAGGGCCTTGATGGAGTCCCACAGCATTGCTAAAGTAATTCCAGAGTCCTTCCCACCATCTAGCACTCCAAATCGTCTCCCCAGATGACTCACAGGCATACCTCCTTCTGCACACAACAAGCCTGTACCTTCAGGAAAAGACTGAGCAAGGGGGAGACCTGGCAGACCTTCTATTACAAAGCACAGCTACTCTGTCTGCAAACGAGGGATCCAGCCCCCCTCAGGAGTGCTTCTGGGGTGTCGCAGAAGGGCCCACTCTTCGGGAATCAATGAAACCCCCTCTGTGCTCCGCTCTGGCAGAATTCCTCTGGAGCGGTCCAAGGCAGATGCCAACTCTCTAACAAGTCGAACACCAAGCTTGTCCAGGGTGAATTGACCACTCTTTCCCGCAACCGCCCCTGCCGGACGGATCAGCTGCTTGCCCTTGCACTTCGGCATGAAAACGTAAAAGGTAGGTCATCCACCCGACACAGCTCACAGCGCTCTGCACCCTCAGCCTTCACATGGTGCTATCTTGCTTCCTCTTTTCAGGGAAGGAGGAGGAAACATTTTTAATTTCTCCAGTTATGTTTATCCCCAACGGAGTTAGAAGTCCTTGAAAAAGAATTATCTTTTGTTACTTTTACAAAATATGATGAGTTTGTTACCCATGTTGAACTCTACAAATTTTTCCATAAACTTAGGATTGCTGATTTTTTTTTAGCAAACAAACTACTGACCACCAAGACCCTTCGGGTATTATAAAAGCCTCTACGTGGATACCATCAAACACGAACAATGTCCTGATTGATGCATTTGAGAACGTAGTCCTTTCAAAAGTGGAGCAGTTATATACTAAGAAGCTATCAAAATGTAAAAAATCCCTCTATTGTAACAACGGATTCTGCAGACATATATGGCTCAGTGAATATAGGTCTCAGACTTACAGCCGCCACGTCGGGAATTTTTTTCCCCGGACTGTGCGCTAGATTGCATCAATGACCTTAATAACATTCACTGTTTTTTGTAATTATTATGCTTATCCTATGTGAATCAGATTGCTCCATGCAAAAGCCCTCTAACCCACACAGTTAGCACTCACCCATGATGATCTTTGAATTATGTCCCCTCCCTTCCATGTATTCCATGTATATATATTCATATATAAACTTGTATATAGTTTTCACACTGTTTGGTATTATATCACATTGTTTATTTGATATTTAATATGATGTTCCTTGTAAATATGTTTTGTTATATTCGACGTTCCATGTAAAACAAACATACTTGCTTTGTTGATTGTTGTTAACTGTAAACCGCAACTGAACTTTGGAAGTTGCGGTATATAAATGTGATTAAAAATAAATAAATAAATGTGTCTGACTCTTCCAACTTTTACTTAAACTGTCATTTTGTAACGTTTTAAAATTGAGAAACTGTGCTTAACTTAGCTGTATTTCGTTGAAAAGCGGTCCCCGACGCCACCTGATAGGCACCTCATTGCGTTTCTGTAATTTCATCAGGGGGAGTTCGCATACAACAGCACTCAGAAGAAGTTTTGACTACGAAATATACAAGTTGTGAGTGAGGGTTTACTGACCGCCAGTTATGAGAACGTGCTGTTGTATGCGAACTCCCCCTGATGAAATTACAGAAATGCAATGAGGTGCCTATCAGGTGGCGTCGGGGACCGCTTTTCAACGAAATACAGCTAAGTTAAGCACAGTTTCTCAATTTTAAAACGTTACAAAATGACAGTTTAAGTAAAAGTTGGAAGAGTCAGACACATAGGATAAGCATAACATTCACTGTTTTTTGTAATTATTATTAAGGTCATTGATGCAATCTAGCGCACAGTCCGGGGAAAAAAATTCCCGACGTGGCGGCTGTAAGTCTGAGACCTATATTCACTGAGCCATATATGTCTGCAGAATCCGTTGTTACAATAGAGGGATTTTTTACATTTTGATAGCTATTGCTACCCTCTGGGAATTGACCAAAACGTTAGTATATACTAAGAAGCAACATGTGTACTATAACCTGTCCAAAGACCAAAAAAACCAATATATCATTTATTTATTTTATTTACATTCTCTTATATACCGCGCTATTCTGCATCAGTGCGGTTTACATTGAACAAACTGAAATTACATTGAACAGGGCATTATAACTTGGAGATAACTACCTTCACGACACCACCCAAACAACGCATCGAAGACACCATAGCGGCCATCAACACGACCACTGCACAAACTGATCCATGCCCGTCTTTCTGGGTCAAAGAACTATGGACTGACCTCAGTCCCGTCATATCCAGACTCATGGAACAATCGTTCACAACAGGGGCTTTCCCACGCACCCTCAAACACACATCAATAAGACCTTTACTAAAAAACAACAAACTCGACCAACAGAAGCCGGAATCCTACAGACCGATATCAAGCATACCGATGCTAGCAAAAATAATGGAAAAGGAAGTTCAGAGACAAATACAAGATCACATTGATTCCAACGCACCACTGGATCCATGCCAACACGGATTTAGAGAAGCCCACGGGGTTGAAACCCTTCTCACCACACTCTTCAGCAGCATAATAGCAGGCATCGACAATATCCGCCAAGGGTTTGTCCTTGTCTTCCTTGACATCGCTGCGGCATTTGATTCCGTGAGCCATGAGCGCCTCCTAGAACGCCTCAAAGAGAAAGGAATCTCCGGTAAAGCACTCGAGTGGTGCAGGTCCTACCTCTCGGACAGATGGCAGCAGGTACGATCCAGAGACACATCATCAGATCCATTCCACCAAAGCCAAGGTGTCCCACAAGGATCCTCCCTCTCCGCCCTGCTGTTCAATATATACATGCAGCCTATCTGCAACCTGATCCGGTCTTTCAACGTTAACTGCATGATATACGCAGATGACGTGCTGTTATACACGCCTTTTGCAACAGAGAACCCCGACCTCACACCAATAACAAGCTGCATAAACGAAATATCCAATTGGCTACAATCCCAAAACCTCCGGATTCAACACAAGAAGACGGAGGTGATGTTCATTACAAGGAACCGTAACTTCACTGCGCCGGCAGTACTAAAAGTGAAGGAAGCAGACCTCCAGATCAAACCCGCTATCAGGTACCTCGGCGTCACATTAGACCAGAACTTGGATATGAAGGCGCACATAAGTAACACTGTAAGGGCAGTATATCATAAAATTAGATCCCTTAGATACCTGCGATCCCTGCTGGAGCCAGACGATTTCAGGACCATCTATCAGGCACTAATCATCCCGCATTTCGATTATGCAAACGCAATACTGCAAGGACTCCCCCAAACCACTTTGAACCCACTGCAAATGGCAATGAACGCCGCAGCAAGAGTACTACACGGAGCATCCAGGAAAGACCATGTCTCACCCATTCTGAAACAACTCCACTGGCTCCCGATACAAGGTAGACTTACATTTAAGACCTTGCTACTCACCTTCAAAGCCACCAAAGGGCTCTCGTCAGCATCGCTAGCAGAGCTAATCCAGATGACACCCCACAACAGGGACAGAAGGTCAGTAGCACAAAACACCTTGATAGTCCCAAGATCAATAACTCAATGCACCAAGTCAACATCTAGCAGGGCCTACAAATTCTATGCACCAATGATCTGGAATAACCTCCCCCACAACATCCGAGCAATCCCAGACATATTCCAATTCAGGAAGGCCTTGAAACACTACCTCTTCCTCCTGCATTACCCGGAAACCAATAGAAGTTCAGCACCAACTGCTGAAACCACCCAAATCTCCCTTGACTGAAACCAAAATGAGCACATGACCATGTTGTGAATTGTATATAGTTACCCCTGTTTGTATATAGTTACCCCTGTTATCCAAGTTATATGTCCTGTTCATCTGTAAACACAAAGTACTATTGGAAATGTGTGATTTCATTGTTTATTGTAAACCGCGCTGATGCTGAATAGCGCGGTATAGAAAAGACTATAAATAAATAAATAACTATTTTACAGGGAACATGGGCTATGGAGGGTTAAGTGGCTTGCCCAAGACCACAAGGAGCACCTGTGGGACTAGAAACCCCAGTCCTTCCGGCCCAAGGTTGCTGTCCTCTAGTGGGATTTGAGCCCCCGACCTTCTGGCCTGAAGTACCTTGCCCCAACCACTAGGCATTCCTCCACTCCATCATAAAGCTCACTCCAATAAAACAGAACTTGTTTCCTGATTTCAAAGACAAAAATGATTGTTTCCAAAGTGTATTAACATCAATAGTGGAACAGTGAAAACAAAACCGTGGTCAGCAAGGTCTCAGCTTCCATGGGCAATGGCAAATATAATCGAGACGTGAGTCCAGATCCTGCCATGTAACTTAAGCCCAATAACATCAACGACCTGCTGCCACCACCCTCCACAACAGAATAAACAGGCAGCCGCACCAACCCTCAAGAAAACTTAGCTTTAAAATGAGATGATAGCGGGAGTTGATGACAGGCTGCTGCCCCGACGTCACTGTAGAGCTCTCATACGTTTCGCGAGTAATCTCGCTGCATCAGGGGAAAATGCTATAAAAGACAAGAAACAAACATTCAAATTCAAGCTAACATTTACTGAAATGCCGAAACAAGAAGGACGCCCACACCCAACCAACAAAAACCACAACGAAGTTATAACTCACATTAGACACCAGCAATACTAGCACTTCAACATTGCTTCTCAAAAAACGCCACGCATGCTCAAACCACCAAGAAACACTGCGCTCCAAAAAATACCTTCCCGCTGACGTCAACAGGTATCCCCCGAAGAAAAACTCCACCCCCTTTCTTAAAGGCACACCGCCCAATCTACGTGAAGATTTAAACCCCCCGGAGCTACAGTGTGTAGCTTAAAGATCCACTTCTGCTCGCATATCAAAAGGGACTGTTCCCTGCTCTTACCATCCCGCCCAGCCAAAACTCGGTCTAGACAAAAACATCGCAACTCCAAAAACTGATGTTTATATTCAACACAGTGCGGAACCAAAGGCGCCTCATGGACAACACACTTGAGCCAACTTCTATGTTCAATGATGCGCTTACGAAACATCCTGCAGGTGCTGCCCACGTACAAAAGGCCACAAGGACACATAACCCCATAAACAACAAACGTGGAGTCAGAGGAAGTCTGATGCTTAAACTTATACTGCACCCCATGATATTTAAAGTGTGAAATCTCACTGGACACCACACAAATGGAACAGCAACCACAAGGACGATGGCCCCGCACTCGAGCTCCCTCACCAAAAACCGGACGTAAAATCGACGGGCTCAATATCTCTCTCAAATTGCGCTGGCGCTGCCAGACGCACCGTACTGTCTTATTCGCTAAACACGGCACAGTGTGCAGTACCCCCATGTGTCTCCGCACAATCCGCTGTATGGAGAAACTGAAAGGGGAATATTTTGAGATCAAATTTACATAGTCCCCATCAGCCAAAGCATCTCCCTTATTTTTGGGCAATAGTAACAAGGACCGGTTATTATATAACGCCCTTCGATAGGCATCACGCACCACCCTGCGTGGATAACACCTATCCAGGAAACCACTTGCTAAAGATCTAGAATGAGATGCACGGCGTTTTTTGAGAAGCAATGTTGAAGTGCTAGTTTTGCTGCTGTCTAATGTGAGTTATAATTTTGTTGTGGTTTTTGTTGGTTGGGTGTGGGCGTCGTCCTTGTTTTGGCATTTCAGTAAATGTTAGCTTGAATTTGAATGTTTGTTTCTTGTCTTTTATAGCATTTTCCCCTGATGCAGCGAGATTACTCGCGAAACGTATGAGAGCTCTACAGTGACGTCGGGGCAGCAGCCTGTCATCAACTCCCGCTATCATCTCATTTTAAAGCTAAGTTTTCTTGAGGGTTGGTGCGGCTGCCTGTTTATTCTGTTGTGGAGGGTGGTGGCAGCAGGTCGTCGATGTTATCGGGCTTAAGTTACATGGCAGGATCTCTACTCACGTCTCGATTATATTTGCCATTGCCCATGGAAGCTGAGACCTTGCTGACCACGGTTTTGTTTTCATTGTTCTACTATTGATGTTAATACACTTTGGAAACAATCATTTTTGTCTTTGAAATCAGGAAACAAGTTCTGTTTTATTGGAGTGAGCTTTATGATATATTGATATTTACACTCTACAACATGACCAAAGAACTGTTTGGATTATCAAAGACCAAAAAACTGCATTTTAAAGTTGAAGGACAATGACAAGATCATCATAAAACCAGTCGATAAAGGAGGAGCTCTGGTTCTACAGGACCAACCAGACTATGTTGCTGAAGTCTATCAGCAGATAAATATAGTAACATACACAGCAACACCGCATATGACGGCAGATAAGGACCAATATGATCCATCTAGTCTGCCCGGTAAGGCGGCAAGAACAGGTGACACTGTTTTTTTTATCAGAAGATCTATGATGATCCTACTCCTTTTTTAAACAGTAAGGTGGAGACGCTTATGTATATAGGATGGGAAGCCAGTTATTTGACTACTAAAACAATTTGATTTTCTTGCTGTCACTAATCCTGTGACTCCCACTATATATATGCTTCCAAAGATACACAAGTCCATAGAGAAACCATCAGGGCATCCTATTGTCTCTGCTATAGGCTCACTCTTTGAACCAATATCTAAATTTTTGGACATCTTCTTAAGACCATTTGTAAAACAAGCAGCATCCTTTATCTGAGATTCAGAAAAGTACACGGGCAGGGTCCCGGTGGACGCCGGTAACCTGGTGATCGGCCGGGCCCGGCATCCTGCTTCGGGGCTTGGGAAAGGAAGAAGGGGGAGCGAAGCGTTGGTGACGCAGTGACGGCGGCAGCATGATTTAAAATCATTGGCTCCGCAGAGCGCGAGGAGCGGAGCCAATGAAGAGGAGCCGGCGTGCCCGAGGTCTTAAAAGGGAAGGAGATTGGCGGTTTCCTTCCTTTTCAGCGACCGGCATGCAGCAGGCCGGCTTGGTTGACGGGGAGTAGTGCTTGCAGCGTTGGCGGGCGTTTCAGCGCGTCACGGGATCACTGTGCAAGGTACTGTGGGGAGCCCGAGGCGGCGTGGGAAGTGCTCCGCTTGCGCGGGTCCGGAGCTGGAAAGTGAGGCGAGTTAAAGCATTGGCGCAGGAGTGAGGTGGCGTGGGAGATTTGCCGCACAGTGGGCTCTGAGCAGGTCCGGGGTGCTTAGGGGTCAAGAGACCGGAGCGGAGGCATTGGGTTGAGAGCGGAAGGGCCACTTTAAAAGGCAAGTGCTCCTTTCTTGTTTCTTTTGTTTTTTCTTTCGTGCAGCTTTTGCCAGAGCCGGGGGTGTTTCATTATAAAAAAAAATATATATATATATATAGAAAAGATGGCCCGAGGAGGTGAACGGGCCGGAGCACGGAGCCCTGGCAGGGTGAGGGGGAGGGTGCGCGGGAGGGTCACGCAGAGACATAATGAAGGAAGTGCTGAAGGGGGGTTTGATGGTGAGAACAGTCAGGGTGGGTATGGGCGCCGGGGGACTTCAAGTAGGAGCCAAGCAAGGGCAAAAGGAACTACTCGGCAGAAAGGAGGGCCTCCAGCAGCAAGGGGCAAGGGGTGCACGGGGTCCCGTTTGCGTGGGCCCAGAGGGCGAGGGCGGCTCCAGTCTGTGGGTAGGGGGGCCAGTTTGGAGGCGGTGTCCACAGTTAGTAGTGAGCAAAGTGATGTTAGGTGTGGGCGAGAGGTGGACATTGAAAGGGGGATAGAACAGGTTCAGTGTGATTTGGCGCAAGGGAGATGGGGCACTGGGGTTCAAGGCATGGGGGCTATTCCGGGGTTTGCGGGAGCGCATAATTTTGCTGGAAGAATCATGACACCTCCCATGAGCAGGCAGACAGGCCAAAGCGGCAGTGGGGTTTGGGGCGGGCATCCAGCTTGGGCCCACTGGTTGGGGGGTGGTCAAGGTTCCTCCAGAACTGAATGGTTGGAGGCGTGGCAACCAGGTTGGCCCCCTGCTGTTTCCCCCCCCCCCTCCTTCTCTTTTTATTCCTCCACAGGGTCCAGCGATGTTTTCGCAGGCCGTGGCTCGCGAAGCAGGCGGATGCGAAGGTGCTGGAGGACAGCAGCAAGCTGGACACATGGAACCTGCGAATTCCGTGGCGCAACGGACAGTTTCAGGTGTGGTCGCGTCCCGTTGTGATGATGGCCAGCGGCAGGATACTGGGTTCAGCCCAGAGGATGTTAGTCCTTCGGAAGCGGCGGTGTCTGCGGCAGCCGTGGCTGGTGAGTTACGGGATGCATTGGAGGAGGATTGCGAAAGGGGTAGGGGGTGGGGGACAAGGAAAGGGAAAGGAAGTAAAAAACGGAAGCATTCTTGTCGGAGGCGTCAGAGATCTAGATCTTTGGATACGTCATCGTCGTCTTCGGATTCGCCGTCCTCCTCGTCATCGTCAGAAGATGGTAGGCGTCAAGGAAGGAGCAGTGAAAGAATTTCGGGGGAGCGTCCAACAAAGGGAGCCCCTACAGCGGCAGCTATCTATGAGTTATGGGAGGGAGTTCCGAGGAAATTACGGCAAAGAATTAAGAAGCGACGTTATATTGATATTTTCCATCTGTTAGAGGGCCGAAAACGTTCAGGGGAAAGTAGGAGGAAGTGTAAGGAAGACGAGAAGGCTGGGCGTGTTAAGAAAGTTTCACGAAATGTAGTTAATTGGACCCAAGCTTTTTTGCGTTTGGCGAGTGTTTGGGGACAGTATTATCCAGGGCAATACGAGATGCTTTTATCGTATGCGGATTCTATCTTGGAAGCTTCGCAGACGCACGAAGGGTGGTCATGGTTAAACTATGACAAGAAATTCAGGGACAAGATGGAAGGGAATTGCTTAGTTTCGTGGGGCATGCAGTACATTAATTTGTGGTTGACCCAGATGTCGGCCAAGTCGGGCGGGTCTGGTGGGAGTGGGGTGAAGAGTGCAGCGGGGGTCGCTACGGGAGGGGGTCGTTCCTTTCGAGGGGCTGGGAGCGTCGGACAGCAGCGAGCAGGGGGCAATTTAGCAGGCGATGTCTGCTGGAGGTTTAACAAGACCTCGTGCCCTTTTCCAGACTGCAAATTTAGACACGTGTGCTCCATTTGTGGTGGAGCCCATCCCGCCATCAAATGCCTTAAAAAAGGAGTTTCTCAGTCCCCCGCACCTGGCGCAAAGCAGTGAGGACTTATTTGGCCTCGCCCCTACGCCGATTCGGGTTGAGGTGTTAAACGAGTGGCTGGGCCGATACCCTAGGCGACGGGATAGAGAAATATTGTATTCGGGCTTTAATTTTGGTTTTGCAATTCCTGTGTGTAGGCCGGTTGAAGGGGCGGTGGCACAGAATTCCCTTTCAGTTCGGCGCTTGGCACCGGTCGTGCGGGAGAAGTTAGAATTGGAATTGCAGCTTGGGAGAGTGGCGGGCCCTTTTACGAGCCAGCCATTCGCGAGGATGGTAGTCTCACTGTTAGGAATAATACCTAAAAAGGAGCCTGGAAAATTCCGGTTGATACATAATTTGTCTAGCCCTTTCGGCGAATCGGTCAATGACTACATCCCGCGTGAATTGTGTACTGTACGTTACGCGTCATTCGATAAGGCGGTGGAGTTGGTAAGGGCAGCAGGTTTTAGGGCAGAAATGGCGAAAGTAGATATTGAATCGGCGTTCAGGCTGCTGCCAGTGCACCCGTCCTCCTTTTATCTCTTGGGTTTTCGTTTCGATGACGGACTTTAGTTTGATAAATGCATGCCAATGGGCTGTTCCGTGTCATGTGCATACTTTGAAAAATTCAGTACCTTCTTGCAGTGGGCACTCGAGCGCAAGGTGGGTAAAGCGAAGGTAGTGCATTATCTGGATGATTTTTTGTTTGTGGGGTCAGCACATTCGGAGGAGTGCCGCGACTTGCTCGAAGGTTTTGTAGAGTTGTCACGGGAGTTAGGAGTTCCACTTGCAAAAGATAAGACGGAAGGCCCGGCCACAAGGATCACGTTTCTTGGAGTGGAACTGGATTCCGAATTCATGGAGGCGCGTCTTCCTCAAGAAAAAGTTAGGAGATTACGTGTGTTGGTGGCTAACGTACTGACATCAGCAAAATTAACATTGAAGGAGATGCAAGCATTGATAGGATCGTTAAATTTTGCGTGTCGGGTGATTCCAATGGGCAGGGTTTTCCTGCGGCAATTAGCTGCAGCTACGGCTGGAGCACGCAGGCCGCATCATCACATCAGGGTTTCGAAGGCGATTAAGGCGGATTTGAGGATAAGGCAGGTCTTTTTGGAGGAATATAATGGGACCACTTTCTTGATGGAGGCAGAGCGCAGTAGTGTGGATCTGCAATTGTACACTGATGCAGCGGGAGGCACAGGTTTGGGTATTTATTTCAGGGGGTCGTGGTGTGCAGAGCGATGGCCCCAAGCATGGCACGAGGCGCGACTCACCAGCAATATAACGTTCTTGGAGTTGTTTCCTATATTAGTAGCGTTGTAGTTATGGCCGGACAGACTGCGTAATAGAAGGGTGGTTTGGTGGTGTGATAATGAAGCGGTGGTCAGTGTGGTGAATCATTACACGCCACATTGTGTTCAGGTAGCGAACTTGATGAGAGCGTGGTCTTAGCATGCTTACGTTTGAATGTGTCACTGAGAGCTAGACATATACCGGGGCACTCTAATGAGATTGCTAATGCTCTTTCCCATTTCAAGTGGGATCAATTTCGAAGACTGGCACCAGAGGCAGATGCGGAAGGAGGCACGGTTCCTTGGAAGTTATGGAGTCTTGGCCTATCGGAATGAAGGAATTACTGCGGAGTTCCGTTGCTGCTGGGACCTGGGCAGCCTATCTGCACGGATGTGGAAAAGTGGTGGCCTTTCTCGAAAACTGTGGTTGGCAGTATGGAGCAGTATCTGCTCAGTTGATGGGCCGATATGTGGTTTGGGCAAAAGCGCACGGAGTGGCTCGATCTTCAGTGCGTAGCCACCTGACGGGCTTTGAATTTTTTACTAAAGCGGTGGGTTGGGACTTCCCAGTAGAAGGCTTCTTAGCCCATAAGCTGCTGCAAGGGTGGGGCCGAGTGGCACCTGCTCCTCCGGACGCTCGGAGGCTGATCACACATGATTTGTTGGTGAAGTTATGTAATTCCTTGGCAGCAGTGGCTTCGTCTCAGTATGAGGCCGTTCTATTTCGGGCAGTTTTTAGTCTGGCATTTTTTGGTGCCTTCAGGATGAGGGAACTGGTGGCGAACTCGAGCAAGGCCGGTGCAGATGGGATAGTCCAACGGCAACATGTATGTCTTGAGCGGTGCTAGTTGAGAGTTTTATTGGCAAAATCAAAAACAGATCAACAGGGTAAAGGTTTGTGGGTGAAGCTGTGCCGGATCGGGGGTTTGTCCACATGTCCGGTAGCAGCAATGCGAGAGTATTTACGAGTGTGCCCGGCATTAGCTGTGGGGTTAATTCCTGCATGAGAATGGGCGGTTGCTAACGCGTTTTCAAGTATTGGCGGTGTTGAGGATGGCCTTGAAGTTCGTGGGCGAATGCCCGGAGCATTTTGCGGCACATTCCTTTCGCATAGGCGCGGCAACCAGTGCGGCTGCGGCGGGATTGTCGCAGCAGGACATACAGAATATTGGGAGATGGCGTTCTCGGGCTTTTCGGGGTTATGTTCAATTATGACGGGTTGGGAGGGTGCATCTATTTTCATGGATTGATTGTATTTTCTTTTGCAGATGAGGAAAGGAATGCTCAAAGTTGTTGGATGATAGGGCATTCCTTCATTTTCTGGGCTGGCCGGTGAGCGGCAGAGAGACTGTTTGGGCCTAACCTGGGACTTGATCCAGCTTTGGTGTCGATTCTATGGCTGAGTGAGCGAGGGCTGCGGTGGTCTCAGCTCTTACCTTTGCGACATCATGAGCGCGTGCGGCACCCGCCGAAGTTCATCCTTTTGCATCTCGGTGGCAATGACCTTGCAGTTTGGACTTGTAAGCAGCTCATCAGAGCAGTGAAGCGGGATTTATTTATTTTATTTATTTATTTATTTATTTAGTAAACATTTGTATACCGCTACTTCCTACGATCAGTAGCGGTTTACTTTAAAGATCAGAATGTATCGTACCATACATTAATTTACAAGATAAACATTTTGATTGAGTAGTGATTTACACATCACAGCAAAAACAATCGGTTAGAAATATACATTTGATTGGGGTTCACAAATCTAAATATACATTGGATTTAGTGGATGCGGGTGGGGACAGATATATACAAATATTGGGGACAGATATATACAAATATACAATGTTACAGACCGACATTTGAATTGCCCTTGTGACAGGCAGGAACCATTTAGTTGCAGTTATAGTGGAAGGTGCAACAATCTAGATCAGATTGTAGTGAGACTGAAAGAGGTGAGTTTTGAGTTTCTTTCTAAAGTCACTCAAATCACTTGTTAGTCGTATCTCATGAGGGAGCTGGTTCCAATGGAGAGGCAATTGTGCTGCGCATGTTCCCAAGGGTAGTGTTACTATGGTCTGACATTGTTCCAAGGCCTGCTTGCAAGGCCCAGCGGCGCTGGTCGCGGGGTCTCACAAAAATAAATCAACAAATAGGGCATTGAATAAGTGAGCGGGGTGGAATTCAAGTTTTTCATCCTTGGGTGGAAGTTACTTATGCCGGGTTGTACCGGCAGGATGGCGTACATTTATCCCCTGTGGGTGTCGATTTGCTTTTGAATAACTGGCAAGAGGCCTTGGAAGGTGAGGTGCGGCGAGAGGCCGACTGGTCGCAGCTGGGATGCGGGGGGCGGCACACTGACATTGCTGTCACCTGTGCCGATGGCGGGATCCCGGAGGTCTCCGGGGTCCGGAGCCTTTAGGACATACTTGGGCGGGGGCGGGGTGCCCCGACCCGGATAAGCCCTGCTGGCCTTTGCTAGTCATATGGCGAGGTCGGAGAAAGGGCGGTAGGAAGTTGGCCGGTGGCAGGACACGGCCGAAGCGGAGGCGAGGTCACTTTGCTAGTTATATGGCTGGTGAGGCATTGCTCCGCTCTTAAGAGATAGTTAAGAGGATTGTTATGGTTTGGAATGTTCAATTGTTGATAAATATAATAAAGCTGCGACCAATTGGTTCTTCCCATTAAGAAGTCTATGTGTAATTTGTATAGAAGCAGAGGAGGGTTGGTGTTGGGGGGGTGGGGGGGGAGGGGAAGGGGTGGCAATAAAGGGTGTGTTGAGCAGGAAGGGTAGGGTACCGGGTCCGATCTACCACGGTTAAGAAAAGTACATGGGCAGGGTCCCGGTGGACGCCGGTAACCTGGTGATCGGCCGGGCCCGGCATCCTGCTTCGGGGCTGGGGGAAGGAAAAAGGGGGAGCAAAGCGTGGGTGATGCAGTGACGGCGGCAGCATCATTTAAAATCATTGGCTCCTCAGAGCGCGAGGAGCGGAGCCAATGAAGAGGAGCCGGCGCGCCCGAGGTCTTAAAAGGGAAGGAGATTGGCGGTTTCCTTCCTTTTCAGCGACCGGCGTGCAGCGGGCCGGCTTCCCTCCCTCCCTCCCCTTTTTTATCTCTGTACAGGGATATGTTTTTTTTGTGGGGGTGTCGCAGTTGGGGGGGCAGAAGCGGGATCCCGGACGTCTCCGGGGTCCGGACCCTATAGGACATACTTGGGCGGGGGCGGGGTGCCCCTACCCGGATAAACCCTGCTGGCCTTTGCTAGTCATATGGCGAGGTCGGGGAAAGGGCGGTAGGAAGTTGGCCGGTGGCAGGACATGGCCGAAGCGGAGGCGAGGTCACTTTGCTAGTTATATGGATGGTGAGGCATTGCTCCGCTCTTAAGAGATTGTTAAGAGGATTGTTATGGTTTGGAATGTTCAATTGTTGATAAATATAATAAAGCTGCGACCAGTTGGTTCTTCCCATTAAGAAGTCTATGTGTAATTTGTATAGAAGCAGAGGAGGGTTGGTGTTGGGGGGTGGGGGGGGAGGGGAAGGGGTGGCAATAAAGGGTGTGTTGGGCATGAAGGGTAGGGTACCGGGTCCGATCTACCACGGTTAATCACACATGATTAAGATTTTATAGGCTACCATGAAGGACTAATATTAGCCACTATGGATATTAGTGCTTTATACACTAATATTCCACAGAAGGCGGCTTTTAAGATTATTTCCGATGTTCTTATAAAGAGAGATAGATCTGTCGGAACATATTTCCTTACAGAGTTAACCATAATAGCAATAACAGAGAACTTTTTTTTGTTTTAGAGGAATTTTTTTATAAGCAAATTAAAGGATGGCCATGGGGTCCTCTATGGCACTGGATGTGGCAAATTTGTATGTAACAAACTTCAAAAAAAATTTTTTTATGAGACATCCTTTTCAACCACAGATCCAGTAACCAGGGTATCCCGGAGGCCTCCCTCACGCCTCCCTATCCTGCACCTTTCGCAACCCTTCCTTTCCCCCCTTTCAACATAGCAAAAGATCCACACACCATATCATGGTATAACTTTGGTCGCAGCTTTATTTAACACATATAACGACCGGACCCAACACGGGCCCAACAAATCCAACATCCTAACATAACCCCCCACCCCCATCTCCAGACAATGCCCCCACCCGCCATATTATTAGCAAGGCGGAGCATCATCCTCCCCCAAACCCCGCCGCCTGCCTTGCCATGTTAGTAGCAAAGGCCAGCCCCCACACCCCTATACCGGGCTGAGACCCCCAACTGGGATGTCTCGCCCCACCCCGGGGAGCCCTTCGCTCCCCCCAATGCACCTAAATCAGTTAAAGCCCCACCGCCTTGGCGAGCGCTGGCTCTCTACCCCCCCCCCCAGCTGTAACAACACCACAACCCCAAAACCAGAGGAGGGTGGTGGGCGGGAAACACGTCCGCAGCAAAAAGGAGCCATGCCGCAAGAGAACGCTCCATGCGGCTCCTCGCTGCTCCTGGCCCCGCCCCCAATAGCTGCGCCAATGAAATCGTTCCATGCTTCCGACATGGAGCGATTTCAAATGACGCCCGCTCCTCCACTCATCGCCCCCCCCCCCCGACCCACATCACGTGCCGAGGGCCGAGGCCGGGCTTGGGAACCTGGTTACTGATGGCCTCGGGGCGCAGACCGGCGGCCTCTAGCATTTATGGAAAGCTATATCGATGACGTTTTTATGATTTGGGATGGCACATAGTCTGATTTATTAGAATTTTTTATTTGGATTAACATTATAGACCTAAGCTTACAATTTGACCATAAATATAGTTTTAGCCACATTGCTTTTTTAGACATCCTGATCAAAAAAGATGAGAACGGCTTCTTGACGGACCTTTACACAAACCGATGGAAAGAAATTCTCTGTTGAAGTTTGACAGTTTCCACAATAAATCTTTAAAACACAACCTGCCTACTAGTCAGTTCCTTCAGATAAGAAAATTGTGTGCTTCTGATGTGGACTTTGAGTGCAATGCTGTCAACATGCAAGATAGGTTTATACAATGTGGCTATCCGCTAGAATGCGTTAAGAAGGCATATAACAGAGCAAAGAATGCTAATTGCGCTGCTCTTCTTGAAAAGAGATGCTGTCCAATAAAGGATAGGATAGTGTGTGATCTTACCTTTTTGAGTTTTTCTAAAGACATTGTGCGCATTCTGAAACAAGAATGGCATCTCTTTGTGTCTACACCTCCATTTGCATCAAGTCATCTCAGAATTGCGTACAAAAGAAGCCGGAATCTAGGCAACATTTTGGTTCCATCAGCCCTGTCTAAAACAAGAACTGTCTGCAAAGCAAAAGGACACTAAGCGCGGTTGTTGCTCCGTATGTCCTAATGCGTTGGTGACAAAAAATCATTTTGAACTCCCAACTTTGCGAAAAAAAAACCTTTTTGACAACTTCTCCAACTGTGTGACACAGAATGTGATCTACTTAATTATGTGTCCCTGTAACCTCCTGTATGTTGGTAAAATGAAACGTCCAGTGAAGACACGAATTATAGAACACAAAAGTTGTCTAAGAAGATCAATTCCAGAGAAACCATTGATAACACATTGGCAGAAGGGTCACATCCTCTCTGACCTGAAGTTTTTTATACTTACGGTGGTGGTACATCATGTTTCTATGTTTCTATCAGAGTATCTTCTAAAGGAAAAAAGGGGATTGTTGTAGTGGGTGATATTGAAGGGCAGACTAGATAGGCTATGAGGTC
This sequence comes from Ichthyophis bannanicus, assembly GCA_033557465.1. Classification (NCBI taxonomy): domain Eukaryota; kingdom Metazoa; phylum Chordata; class Amphibia; order Gymnophiona; family Ichthyophiidae; genus Ichthyophis; species Ichthyophis bannanicus. The sequence continues at coordinate 18,330,485 of CM066035.1, forward strand.
TTTTTCTGCCGTCATGTTTCTATGTATCCCACTGGAGAGGCGGAGATATTGATTCCATACTGCTTAAATTAAAACAGAGATACATTTATGAATTGAAAACTCTAGCCCCTCAAGGGCTGAATCAGGATGTCAATTTGGCTGTTTTACTTTGAGCCTTGTTGTTTATCTTTAAATAATGATCTCCTGAGTGTGGTTTTTGGTCTCATCAGAACTATATACATTCTTTATTTTTTACTTATCGGTTCCCCCCCCCCCTTTTTATCTCACAAGTTCTTAATATTTTTAATCTCATGCATATTTATTCCTCATTATTTATATATTTTTATGACTCTGTGCCTCCGTGCTTTGTCCCCATGGCCCACTGGTTCTCTGTCTTTCTCTTTTTTATTATTTTTTTATTTTCTTATTCCTTGCTTTTTGTTTTCATTTGTTTAATACTTTTTATGGGTTATTTCATTTATGATTTCAGGACAAAAATGTTTTTAAGGACTAGTTCTATTTTACATATTTTTATTGTGGCTGACTTTTATAATCCCATTTTTATGGATCACCGTATTCTTTTGGTTTCCTTTTGATTTTACTTGCTATTTTTATCTTCCCCCTCCCTCCTTCTCTCTCCTCCTTTCCTTTCCCTTCCCCATCCTCCTTCCTCTCCCCTTCCCGTTGTTTTAAACCCTTGTTTGATTTTTAACATTGATTTTTAATATTGAATTTTAATATGGTTCTCATTTTGCGGCTGAATTTTGGTTTTATATTATTTAATGGTCTTAATCCCACTTGGTCTTAGCTTGGAGTTGTGGCGCTATTATTCGTGGCATGTCCCGTTGTTTTAGCTATGCTCTACAATGTAAGTGACTGCTCCATGTTTCAGGTACTCATGTAACATGCTTTTATCGTGTACTTCTTGGCTTTTTTTTGCATTGATCCCAGTATCATTCAATTTTACCAGTAGCATGATAAGTCTTTAAAGCGGCACCACCTCTGGAGAACACACGATTTAATACTTTTATTGCTCTGACTTTCATTTATGTGGTGCCGTGTCCCAGGCTGAGTTTCACTCCCCATACAAGAGTTTATAATTTGTACTCTAAATGGTTCAAATAGACCTTGGTTCTTCCCCAACCCAAACCAACATGTCTCCCACCCAGACACATTACCCCCATCCCAAGTCCATACTCCTCCCAAGATGCCCCCCATCTTACACAGTCCACTGATATGGACCTTCCTCAGCCTGTGTATCCTTCAACCAACCCCTCATAATAACTAATCGCTCTGTATATACCATTTGCTACATTAATGTTATCTATAACCCCATATAATCATCCAAGTTTAGCACCCTTGTTCTATGTAAACATCTTGGTTCATGTTATATGTAAACTGCTCTGAATCCTATGATAGGGCGGTATCAAAAACCTGTTAAATAAATAAAATAAATAATGTACTAATTAAAAGTTTGTTTATGCTCTAACAGAATATGATCATAACCATTTTTTACAAAATCACATGACATAGGTGACATTAGTACACTAATGCATAAGGAAATGTGCTCATTCTCCCAACTTTTTGGCGTTTTGACTGGTAGCTTCAGTTCCCCTTTGTCCCTAAATGTTTGGCAGGAATTTATTTCCCTTGAAAAGAATGTAGCAGATTTCAATCTTGCTCAATTAAGACTCAAAGGAATGGTGTGACGCTGTGACGTGCTCTGTGTCCTTTTACTGGGTTGAGTTCTCAACCTGGATTCTCAAATTTTACCATGTTTGCTCCTTCTGATACTTCAATTTTATTGCATTCATCTTCTATACGGGGCTTTAAACTTTAGGTGCGCTTTTGCATCTAGTTCACTATGGGCTTGTGCCATTTTAAGATAAGTGCTCTTAGCACGCTCGTGGCTTTAGTTTTTATCTTATTTCAGCCTGTTTTGAATGAGTTCTCTGCCCATAAACCTTGCTCTCTATATGATTTGATTGTGTGTGTTTCCTATTTGGACTTTTAAAATTATATTATGTTTGCTTCCGCCTGGCTTTAATTATGGGCTTTATTGCATTCATTCTTTACATGGGGCTTGAAACCCTTGCGCTATTGAATCTAGTCCACTATTGTATTTTGCTGTTTTAAGACAAGTATTTTTAGCACACTTATGGCTTTGATTTCACTTTAACTTAGCCTATTTATGTATTTATTTATTTATTTATTTAACATTTCTTTTATACCACACTATTAACATCAGTGCAGTGTACATCCAACCAACATATACATTGCAGGCTAACTGCAATGTATTCACATTTGAACAGGGATTGAAACTTGGCGATAACAAGGGTAAACAGCAACAGTTTGTGTGTGCTCCTTGCCCACAAATATTTTTCTCTAAAAAGACTCATTAGTGATTTGGTTGTACTTTGCAGATTCAAGTGGTTTTACCTTTCTACACGAACACAGTGTGTGAGTACATCGCCCAATTTTTTTTCCATTTATATTCAACCTCATCTCTCTTCCCTCTTTTTTGTAGACATATGTTGTCGAGATAAACATTTATTAGCTCTTGCATGCGTAGGAACAATGTATCATTGCAAAATATAGGGCTCAAGTATGTCCTTCTTATCTATCATCTCCATATGCCATTTTTTATTTTATATTCAGCCTTACCTTTTAATTATTCTATTCGTACTGATTATTTTATTATATTAATAGTTCTTTGTTTTATGTATTTAATGTACTTTATGCTGACATTTTGATTAATTACACAGGTACACTAAAAAAATTTTTTTTAAACTGCCTCTAATGTTTCGATTGATTTTTACGTTTTTTGGTGTGCTGAATCCAAATCTGGTAACCAATTTGCTCCATCACGTACAGATTTTTTGCTACATTGGGTTAGCAGTTTGAGGTGAACGTTTCAGATTGAGTGCGATCGAGATAAACGTTTCTTGGATGAATTCTTTATACTAATTGTTTAGTAGTTATTCAAATAAGAATAAAGAAAATTGTAACAAGGCAGCACATAAGAATAGAGTAATGTCAACAAAACACACTGTGATGGTAGCAAAATTGTCTGCACTTAAAACAGCCACATACATGTGCACAAACATTGAGCATATAAGAGCGAGGTTAGACACAAAGCAAAGCAAAGAAATGTGCAAAAAATGTTGTACAGGTATGTATGTAAGAATAGAAAACGCAAACCGCACCATTGCAATACATGAAGACAAACACCCGATGGTGTGAAAATAAAATTCTAATAAATGAGATCCGACACTGTGGTAATAACTAGCAAATTTTTATTTCAAAGTTTAGTAAAAACACGATATTTGTCAACACAGTTTAGATTTTAAAGTCATTCTTGGGTCAATCAATCTCCTGGTGGGCCCGTTTCTTCTTCCCCCGAATGCTTCTCTTGGTGCGCTGCTTGGCGTATTTTTCATCTGGGGTTTCCCGCAGCAGCAACCAGCAGAAATCAGCCATCATAGTGGTGTTCCATCTTCCTTGGTACCTTCTCTCTGCGTCCTTGATGTCCTGGTGAAACCTTTCACCTTGTTCTTCACTGTACGCCCCCAAGTTTTCAGGAAAGTAGTTCACATGGGAGTGCAAGAAATGGACTTTCAGGCTCATGTTACAGCCTTGTTCTTTGAAGGCATTGAGCATCCTGGCAACAATATCCTTATAGTTCTCATCCCGCCTGTTCCCCAAGAATTTGAGAACAACATCCTTGAAGGAATCCCAGGCTTCTTTTTCCTTCTCAGACATCGTTTCAGTGAATGCTCCATCTGAAATGAGTTTCCTTATATCAGGGCCAACAAACACTCCTTCCTTTAGCTTTGCTTCAGAAAGTCGGGGGAACTTTGAGCAAAGGTACCGAAAGCACTCACCATCTTTTGGAAGGGACTTGATGAATTGCTTAATGAGACCCAACTTAATGTGGAGAGGTGGTAATAGAATTTTATCATGAGGTACCAAGCTCTCATGAAGAACATTTTTCTCACCGGGTCTCAAATACTCCCGAATTGGCCAGTCTTTTTTCCCCCAGTGTAGGTCGCGGGCCCGGCTATCCCACAAGCAAAGGAAGCAGGGATATTTGGTGAAACCGGATTGCTGCCCTAATAGCATGGATAGAATTTTAAAGTCTCCACAAATCATCCACTTATGCTCATCATAACGAATCTTCTGAAGAATCAGGGCCAAATTCTCGTATTTTTCTTGGAGAATAACAGAGTGAGCAATAGGAACTGAAGCGAATGTGTTGCCATTATGAAGAAGAACACCTTTTATGCTGTCTTTTGACGAATCAATGAACAGCCGCCATTCAGCAGGATCATACTTGAGTTTAAACCTTTCCATCACTCCGTATATATCGTTGCAAAATACCAAATCTTCCTCTTTGCTGAAATACTTCAAAAATTGTGTCTCGCGGTTGCGGTACCAATAAAAAGTTGTTCCTGGTGACAATAGATTTTTCTGTTTAAGCCGAGAACCTAGCAGTTGGGCAGCATCTTTTGGGAGTCCTAAATCCCGGACTAAATCATTCAATTCAGCTTGAGAGAAAAGTTCAGGTTTCGGATCTGGTTCAGTTTCAAACTCGGAAGTACTGGACTCATCGGGAAAAGCCATCTGATGAGTCTCATCATGATCAGAACCGTCCACACAAATATGATCCAAAGATTTTGGTGGTTCAGGCACAGGTACTTCGTTGCTATGAGGCATAGGCCTAATTGCTGAGGGAAGGTTGGGGTAACTTATTACGTTCTTATTTTTTAAGTTGTATCCCTTCACAATGCAAGAGCAAAAATAGCAGTCACTGCTGTGGTCTCTTTGTTCACGCCACATCATAGGTATTCCGAAACGAAATGCTTGTTTTTTACCTTTCATCCATAAGCGTAGATCTTCCTCACATGTCTTGCACACTTTGTGAGGAGCCCACGGTTTGTCTTGATCGCCTAACTTCAAACCGAAATAGGCGAAATATACTTTTTTAATAAATGCAGAAATGTTCCTCTGCCGCTTTTTCACGGTATATTCCCCACAAATAAAACAAAAACTGTCCGGAGAGTTGACGCAACCTCTGGCTCTGTGAGCCATCACAAATACACAGCACTGCAAACTACAACTGTAGTGAACCACTTCGGAATAAAGCTGGATTACGACTGAGCAAACAAAAGGTAATAATGAACTTGCAAGAAACTGAAATTTGACAGGAACGTTCATGTCGCAACCACCGTGTTTGAGCGAGCGAGCGAGCGAGCGAACGAGGCGAGGCGAACAGGAAAGAACATGCGCCAGCGTGAGTACTGGATTTAGCCCCCCGCCTCCCAATTGTCCTGTTAATGTATAAAATGAATACAAAACACTCTAAAATATCATGAGGGAGTGTTTCTAGTTAGTTAACCATTACAACCTCTATTTTGGGCCAAGAAAATAAACTGCAGTCGGCTAAAAAGAAATTATGTGAACATTCCTTATATGTGTAAGAAATCTAATTTTGCAAGAAAACGTGACGTGATGGAACATTTTGGCTATTTTTCCTGGATTCAGCACCCCAAAATCTATAGGAATCAGTTGCAAAACTGGAGGCAGTTTTTTGGTAGTGTACCTGTGTTATTATTGTTTGATTTTATTTGCTATTTGTTTTTTTATTTTGAGGTTTTCACCCCCTGAGGAAGGACCTTGCTGAAACACAAAGGAGTTTCCAATAAAGCACCTGTGACCGATTTACACACTTCGTTTTTGTGTCATGTCAGCATTCTCTCTGCAGACATTGTTCTCTATAGTCTCTTACACTTTCATAGATGTGATGTGTACCAGGATTTTCAATTAATCTAACACAAAAAGAAAACATAACACATTTACCACATTGTTTTAATTACTTAATTCATGTATGAGAATGAAGTATCATTCACTATTCTTTATTCATCTTTATTTTCTTTTTTCTTCCCGTTACTCTTTTTAAGTTCTCTTTTTTGATTTTTTTCTTTTCTTTCTTTCCCTTTTTTTTACAATTCCCTTTAATTAAACAAACTTGCTTTGACTTAGACAAGCAATTCGTTGTTTTTTTTTTCAGTAAAGTTACTCACTTCTATCTTTCCTTCCAACGCCTTCATAATTATTTCTTAATCTCAGCACATCCCTTCCAACTGACCCTCAGCAGGAACACCCACTACTCTCACAGATCATTCCCCTATCCCCCTACCTAATCAGCCATCAGACATATTGTTCCACCTTACACTAAGTATTTTCTTTAACATCTTATGTATTCTATAATAAGTTCTTTATTAATGCCTTATTCATTGTATAATAAGTTCTAATGTTATAACGATCCTGCATGCTCCCTTGATCCCCCGATAATACTCTGTTCTACGTTCAAGAAGTTTGATGTAACCTGCATGCCCCTTTGTTTGATGTAAACCATTTTGATTTGTAGATAAACAGTATATTAAAACCAATTAAATAAATAAATAAATTGTTGTCACATCATACAAATTTGCACAATTTATCAAATATCTAAATACATCAAAGCATGTAAGATCTTCCCATTCATTCACATCAATTACAAATAAAAATACAATCAGGAGAATATGTGCTTAATCACTTTTCCAGAGGTTTCCATCTGCAGTTATAAGAAGCTCTGGGAGGCACTATTTCTCAGTACCTGCACTCTTACACATAGAATGAAATCAGCAGACAAATTCTCTTAACCGGGATAAGTTCAGACCCATTAACCTAGAAAACAAAACTTATTTACTATACAAAAACAAGTAAAGGAATGGTTAATCGCTTTTTTTTTTAACTCTTCCATCACGATTGTCAAATCCAAGATCTCTGTAAAATAATCTTAAACATAATTTAATAAAATCACGATTATGAGGATTTATTTTCTCAATAATATGCTGCCAATTAGAATCAGAAGTTGGTCTTTTTTTAATATATGCTTTAATTGTGGTATTCTTTCTTCCTGAAAATGCTTTTTTTTTTTTTAACTAATGTCTCCAATAAGGCTTGTGGTTAAACTAACAAGAAATTCTTGCTGCAGTTGCTCAAGACTTTCTTCCTGCTATAAATATATAGTCATGCCAAGCTGGAGAGTGCTGGAAATTTCCAAGTTGTTACTTCAGTGTACTGTACAGCATATTTTTCTTCCCAATCCACTGAATCAGAGAATTCACTTCATACCACAATTAATCCACAGACAGCAGGAGAAAAACCACTAGCTGTACAAGCGCATTATTGCTGTATATGATAAAATCTCCCCTTTACATATTCATCAAATGGACACATCACATCACATCTTTAAACCACCTTTACCAATTTACTGTCCATCAAAAATCCTTCTTTTGAATTATATCTCACTTCCCACCACACCTTCTATTCATTTGGTCATACCCACAACTACGTACATAGACCTTCAAACAACTATTAAATAAAAAACAAAACAACTAGTAAATGAAAAACAAAACATTGTATACAGTTTAATTATGTTCAACTGTACATAGTTTACTAATTGTTAATTGTTAATTGTTAACTGTATTTATCTAGCTACAAATGTTATATGTAAAAACAGACCACTCTGTTTATTGTTGTTATATAGAAACCGCACCTGATCAATGGAAGGAGCGGTATATAAATAATCTGTTAATTAAATTAAAATTAAATTAACTATTAAAACTCACTCCTACTTTTAAGGGAACTGCAGGGAGAAGATATAAATGTATTTCTGCTTATGCCAAATAGCAACTCTCTACATATCTCCTAATTAGCATTAAACATTCAATATCCTTATGACATAAAAATTATTCTTTTGAAACAATCTCATTAGGAAGAAATATCCCCCAGACATATCCAAAGTCCATACACCAACCACGGGCTCAGGAAGAGCAACGAGCACAACAAATTGCACACCAACAATGTCATTCAAGGGAGCATTTTCCATAACTTTGGAAAAATACCCGAGCTGGAAAGAAACCAGTTTCAATCTGTCACATAAGAAAAATCACAATATCGGAACCACAGCTGGAGAAATTCCCCCGCCCCCCCCCCCCGAATGATTACTTAACGATTACAATAACCAAAACAAAAATTAGCACATACAAAACTCACAGCCCTACAATTTAACCTCTGTGTTTTTCCCACTTAGTTGAGATCAGGAAAGTTTTAATCAAAACAAAGTGCATCTCTTATCTGAAAGTCAAAATACATAACAGAAAAACAATGGAAACTGCAGTCTCTACACATTCTGACTAACAGCATAAGTCTGACAAAATCAACCCTGACTCACTAAAGAGAAAAAAATCAACACACTTACCAAGTTTACAAATTAAGACTGTTTAAATCTTACAACCAGAAAATGTTTATCTTTTTAAAACACATCTTAAGAAAAGTACATAAATGAATTATTATACACTTTCTCTTCCTAATACAAACATTCGCATATTTATAACACATTTCATAATTTTGGGCTTCCTTCTTTTGCCCAATCTCTTTACAACCTTTTTGTTCCATTCATCTAAATTAGTACTCTGCTTGCAATTAAGATTTCCCATGATATTTTTACTCACACTGCTATTTCCAAACTGTCTAAAGGACAGAGCCAAGTCACAAACTGTTTGAATCCCTTCAAATGAGGGCAGGCTCTCCTCAATTCTTTAAATCTCATCCTCCATACAGTGGGTACAGTGGGGAAAAGAGAGAGAGACATGACACAGAGATTCAAAAAATAATCTGAAGATTCAGATGGAAAACAACCAGTAGCCAGGAACTTGCATAGCTTCTTCCTGGTTGATTTGAATTCCTTTTCTCTGAGGCCTGTTTTTATTAGGTAAATTGAGGAAGTAAAATAGTCATATTCATAAACCTAAAACAACACAAGGTGTCGCTAGAGTTCTTTCACAGAAAAACAGCTGATAACAAATGTATTAAACAAGATTTACTTAATTAAAATGAAAGTTGTCTAAACTCCAAGGGGCTTGTTTACAAAGCCGCGGTAGCGGTTTCTGATCAATGGGGCCGCGGCTCCGATAACGATCGGAAACCGCTACCACGGCTTTGTAAACAAGCCCCCAAGAGTGCAGAAATTATGCTGTGACAGCATTAACCAATGCTTGACTGTACATTGATCTATAGTTGTACCATGTTTATGCTTATGCTTACACCAACATTGTTCTTTAGTTAATTTAGAACAGTTACACAGCTTTTATGTTTAATTCTATTTAACTATAGTAGGTGGACAGCTAACCTCATGAGTGGCTTTCACTGTTACCAAAGTTTATCTAATCAGCACATTTTAGAGATCTGTATCAAGAAATTCATCTATCCTCAATTACATATTGAGGATTCTGGTATCCCTCTATCTGTCCATTCCTACAGAAGTTACGAAGAGAAATAGAACTCTTTTGAATAGGAGACTCACTTTGAAAGACGAGAGGCCTAAACAGGATACAAGAGTAGTACAAGCAAGGAACGCAGTAGAAGCCAATCTGAGGACCCTGTGGATTCCTCTGCTCCTTGTTTACCACAGGCAGGAAAAACCCTGAATAGGGTTTCCAGATGGACAGGCTATGGAAAGGAGGTGGGAGGAAACACTCACGTCCATACCAGTGGACAGTAGAGTTCTGCAGAACAGACTTTCCCCCCAGGGGCAGAGGGAGGGGAAGAGACAGAGGGGTGAGACAGCCTCTGGACATGAGGAGGGTGTCTTACCGAGAGTAGACTGGGGTTAACAATCTATCCAATATCATCCTTAAACAAGCTGAACTGGATGTTTTGAATAAGAGGTTATCCTTTGTTCCATCACATGTTTATGACCTCTTCGAAACTCGGTTGGACCTTTACAAATTTTTTAGGAAACTTAAGATCATGGACTTTTTCTCGGGAGATGATAGGGTGTATAGGGATCTCTCTATTGCACATAAGAAATCCAAGTGGTTCCCCCTCATCCAGTTAACCCCGCAATCGATACTTTTGAAAAAATGGTTTTAAAAAATATTCTCTGAATTGAAATTGAGGCAGAAGCGCATGTATTTTAATACTTCCAGGGATGATTAACAGGCCTTATTATCCCTTAAAGCTAAGTGTAAGATTGTCATTAAGCCAGCAGACAAGGGAGGGGCCTTCGTAGTTATGAATACAGGAGATTATATTCAGGAGGTTCTAAGATAGCTTAATGACTGATCTTTTAAGAGAGGTTAGATGGGGATCCTACAGTACCTCACCTTAAAAAAAAAAGCTTAGACTCACTTATACAAACAGGTTTGGAAGTGTGGGGTATTTGACTAAGAAGAAATTTGATTCGACCATTTATATCCTCTCGAAAGTCCACAAATCATTGACCAACCCCTTCCCTCCCGGACATTAGATTATTTCCGCTATTGGTTCTCTGTTCAAACCCATCTCCCAATTTTTAGACATTTTTCTCAGTTTGTTGTTTCTACATCTTCCTATACAAGAGACTTCTCACATTATTCAGATTTTAGAACAATTTGAGGGATACCACAAACAGTTGATACTAGTTACCCTAGACATTAATATTCAGCACGGGCGACTAGGTACAAATAAACCGTTTAGCCATCAGTGTGAACTTTAAACCCGGATATTCAATGCTGGGGTCATATGCAGCCCCGACATTGAATATCTGGGGTCGCCACACAACCTCCGCAGCCACAGAAGCTAACAATATTGCACCGTTACCCGGTTAGCTCCTACAGGTAAAGCTAGGCCAGGTCGCTAACTGGGTAGTTATGCAATATCATCGCTACCCGGTTAGTGAGTGTTGCCATCCTCGGAACGCCTATGACACACCCCAATGCTAAGCAGTTAGCATTGGGGCATATAGTGGCATTAGTTGGGGATATTCAGTGACACTAACCAGTCAGTGGCATTTACACAGTTTACAGGTCTATAAATCATGTAAATGTCTTTCAATATTGGGCCCTATATCTTTGTACACCAATATTCCATAGATTGAAGCCATATAGATTTGTCGAACGGCTTCTCCTGGAACATACAAATCACATGAGGATCCCTACTGGGTTCCTTATGCAATTGGCAGAACTGGCACTATAGAGAATTATTTTTTGTTTTTGGAGCCTGTTTTATAAACAAATCAAAGGGTTGTCTATAGGGTCTGCTATGGTCCCATACATTGCAAATCTATACGTTACTAATTTCAAAGCAGTTTTTTTTGACCAATCATCTATTGAGGGACAACATTAGACTTTGGAGGAGATATATAGATGATGTGCTGTTGATTTGAGAGGGTGACTATGACCTCTTGGAACAGTTTCTTGGCTGGATTAATACTCTGGATATCAACTTGCAATTTCAGGCACATTCCAGTAGACAAGAAGTACTGTATCTAGATATTTTGATCAAGAAGAGAACAACAGGGTTTATCACTGACCTGACTAGGTAGCCCACTAATCACTAACACTGGTCAACATTGAAATTGTTACTGACTTTAAAAGGCCCTAATCTGTAGTATCTTGGTGAGCTGAACATGAATATAACATTAAAAAAATTTTATTGGCTCTCGTTTTGAAGATATTGCATATAGTTCATTTTTGACATTTCACCGTGTAAATTTATCCAATAGGACATCAACAACATCCCAAATAAGCCTTGAATGATGTAATATTGCATCACATTGCATAATACCAGCATGCACACATCATCCAGAGTTGATTGCATCATTTTCTGATGCAATGCAATACTACTGCCAGACGGCTGCTGAAGCCATCTTATGTCAGCAGTGTACTGTATGCAGTTGGAAAGGAACTGATGCAATGCAATACTACTGCCAGACGGCTGCTGAAGCCATCTTATGTCAGCAGTGTACTGTATGCAGTTGGAAAGGAAAGGAATCTGGTATTCTGTTCAGATACTGAAAGCCTCATGAATGCCTTAAAAATCACTCATGACCCCACAAGACTGGAGACTATTTATAGACTCTTCGAAACTGAGTCTGAAGGCTGTGCTTTTGAACAAAGGAAACCGTCTTCCATCTATTCCAGTAGCACATGCCGTCCACATGGAAGAGACATACGATAACTTAAAGCATCTACTGACTTCTATTAACTATAACAAGTACAGCTGGCACCTCTGTGGTGACTTGAAGGTAGTTGCCCTTTTAATGGGATTGCAGCAGGGATATATAAAATACATGTGTTTCTTATGTGAGTGGGATAGCCAAGCAAGGGATTGCCACTACTTGCGGAAGGAATGGAATCGCAGACAAAATATAACAGTTGGAGAGAAGAATATCCAGCACCCAGCTCTGGTTGAGGTTCACAAAATCCTGCTACCACCCCTTCACATGAAACTAAGGTTTGATGAAAAACTTCGTGAAAGCCATGGACCGCACTTCGCCAGCTTTCCAATACCTGCATGCAAAATTCCCTCGACTCAGCGAAGCAAAGATTAAAGAGGGAGCTTTTGCAGGTCCTCAGATTTGAGAGCTCTTCAAAGATGACCGGTTCAACAACTTGCTGCAGGGTGATGCGAAACAAGCATGGAATGCTTTTCGCCTAGTGTCAACAAACTTTCTCGGGAATGTTAGGGCAGAAAACTACAAGAAACTAGTAGAAGACATGCTGATACAGTATCAGAAACTTGGCTGCAATATGTCTCTAAAGATTCATTTCCTTGATTCCCATCTCGATTTCTATCCTGACAACTGTGGTATGGTTAGTGATGAACAGGGCAAACGTTTTCACCAGGATATCGCAACAATGGAGCAAAGATACCAGGGTAAATGGTCCACTACAATGCTGGCTGACTACTGCTGGACACTCCCCAGAGAAGCTCCCGAACAGCTGTACAAGAGACAGGTGAAAAATCTAAGTAGTAGTCTATGACTTATTTTTTTTTACAGGTATTAACCAAAGGCCTATTATATTTACTATTAACATGCATTTCGTGATGTAAACATTAATTCTTGTAGATTACAAAAAAGTTAGAGCCAACTTTTCAATTTCACTGTCATATTCATGTTCAGCATATAAAAATTGATAAATGACTTTTTATTTCAGTAACATGACTTTTGTAAAAGTTTGTTGACCAGTATAATCAGCTCCTACATTATAATAGTTTTCATAACTGCTCACTTAAAGATAATCTCCCTGTCAGCCACTTTCTTCGTATTAAAAGAATCTGCTCCCAGCCTCACGACATTGAAAAACACATCCATAGAGCATGTGATTGGGTGGTCACTTCAGGTAGCACATTCCTTCTTACAGAGGAATAATAAGCATGTCATTTGTCCACTTCTTTTCTCCAGCCTGTCCAGAGACATCTTCAGGATAATCAACGAAGAGTGGCACATTTTGAAGACCATTCCTGTTTTTTCCATCCAATCTGACACTATAGCGCATAGAAGAAATGCCAAATTAGCCAATTTATTGGTGTCATCAGCCCTGCTGATATGCTATCCCACACCAAAAGTGGTTGGACATTTTAAATGCAGACATTGCTCCGTGTGTGACCATGTACTTGTAACCAAACATTTCTTCTGTCATCTCGAACATAGAAAAAATGCTTTTTAACCAGTTTCTCTAACTGCGATACTGGTCACATTATTTATACCATCATTTGCCCATGTATTTGGATTTATATTGGGAAGCCAAATCATTGTTTTTGTAACAGAATTATTGAACACAGGAGTTGTTAAAGAAGGGGTTTGGATTTAAAACCATTGGTCCAACATTGGCGAGAAGAAAATCACAAACTTTCAGAATTTATTTTTTTAATTTATTTATTTATTTATACATTTCTTCTATACTGTCCCTTCCAGAGATCAAGGGTGGTTTACAGAGAACAGTTGAACAATTTTTACATGGAACAGCAGTATTAACTATTTACAAACAACTTTTACATGAAACAGCGGTATTAACTATTTCCAAGGAACATATTGTACAAACAAACTTGTGTGTCAACTTTGTAGTTACATATAAATAGGAGTCCTTGGTCCTGAAGGTTATTCAACGGAACTGGAGGGGTGGAGATCTGGGCGACACTTTACTCGGTTAGAACAGAAATACATCTTTTGGATGCAGACTTTACACTCATGGATCTTAACCAGGACGTTGACCTCTCAGTTTTTCTTTGAGTTTGCGCTTTCTAGATTTATCTTGCAATTGTCCTTTATTCTTTTAATTTTTTGTATTTTAACATGGTTACCCCATCTATTACTTTTTACTTTTCTTCTTATATTTTGTTTCTTCTTTTAATTTCGTTTTATCTTTTACGTTTATCACATTTATACCATCCCAGTTCTTTTATGGAGTATTGATATTTATACGGTGACTCCTTCCACGTATTACCTGATCCACTTTGAGACCAATTTGGAGATTATTTATTTATTTATTTATAGTTCTTTTATACCGCACTCTATGTCATCAGCGCGGTTTACATTGAACAAGAATACTCACAGCAAGCAACAGGCTGTTGTGAGTTTACATGTAACAGGAGATTTCAACTGGAATTCAACTTTGGGAAACTTTGTACATATATGCCAGTTCTATGCTTATCAGTTTGGTTTTAATGTTTGCCAATATTGTTTTTAATATGGTTTTTCACATGGTTTTTATACTCCTTTTATTTCATTTTGTTTTATTTCCCCCTCCCGTTTTTCTTTTACATTTTATATCCATTGTTTATGGCTAGCCCTCTACTTTTATCGGGTTTCAGGCCCCTTTTTCCACTCTGTCTTATTTTATGTCCCCAGAGCGTGACTTCATCTGTGGTATTTTATTTTCTTGCCCCCCCCCCCCCTTTTTTTTGGAATTTCCTGCCTCCAACCCTGCACCTGGAGCCATCTTACAAATCCTTCAAAAGCCAACTCAAAACTTACTTCTTTCAGATTGCTTTTAACTTATCTCCCTCTGAGTCAGCGAGGTTACTTAACTGTAATAGGGTTTCTCCGTGGACAGCAGGATAAGTCAGCCACACTTGGATGATATCATCAGAAAGCGCCATAGATGGAAGTACTCTCCATAGCTCAGGCAGCTTTGCCTTTCTGAGCATGAGCCAACTAGCCCTACCCACTGGCCCACCCCTAGCTAGCCAGTTTCAGCTCTTCCACTGTGCCAAGACGCCACTCTCTAGATTGAATTTACAATCTAACAAAAAAAAAGCCCCAGAAAAAAAAAATATATATACATACACACACACACACATATATACATACTGTGAGATAAGGAAGCTTATCATAGCTCAGGAAGGAGCTATAAAAAAGGTGAGGTGACTCTGAACAAGCAACCTGTCAGTTCTGGTAGAAATAAGAAAACAGAATTTTCCCATAAAAGACTACCAGTCCCAGAATGCACCAGGTTTCCAACAGCCATTAGAGGAGCTGAAGTGGGGAAACGTGTGTTCAATCAGGAGGGCTATGAGGTACTCCCTAAGCACTCATCTCAAAGGGCAGGGCCTGATTCAGCACAGCTGCGCTGTGTTAGGGAGGAGCACTCATCTAAGCAGAATAAAGGTAGAGTTTATTCTACAGAGAATTATCCTGAGAATCAGCTTGAGCTTGATCATCTTCATCATCAGGAGGATCATCAGAAGCAGAAGCCAAACCGGACGGACAGAGAGGGAAAGAAACCCTTTGGAAGAAAGAGGAGAAAAGCCTTTGAGAGGTCTAGAAGAGTCCAGAGCAGTACGTATACTGGGAGGCATTCCAAGGGCCAGCATACACCATTGGACTGGGGAAAGCCAGAGGAATGGTGCTGCAGAGCTAGGAATCTCCAGACGGTACCTGTGAGAGAGACGGCTGCACGTGGAAGGGACCCTAAGACCTGTGCCAGAAGGTATGTGAAGAGAGATCCAGTGTCCAGGGATCTGGATTGGAAGGCTGGACATAAGAACTGGACTACATACTGGCCAGGCTATATAGAGAGGAACTCTAACAGCAATGGAAGCTCAGGTATGAACACTGATCTATGCCCTAGCTATAACCTTGAAAGACAGCAGGGAAACAAGTATTCTCCTGAAAGTGCTCCTTTGGGAGATTCATCTGTGCCAATCCATGATATTGAACCCATGCTTGTTGAAGAAGAGGGGGTGATAGCAGATAAAGAATCTGTTTACATGGACTGCTCTCTGTCTAAACTCCTTTGGTGATTTTCTGTTATAAAGTACAGCAACCATCACAAAGAAATACAAACTTGTTCTTTAATCTACTCAGAAAAGCTCCTGTGTAGGATTTCTAGCCACGCAGTAGAAAGCAAGCCAGCTAAGGGGTTTCAGCTGGATAACTGCTAGCAATTGAGCCTTACCTAATTGCTTGTGGGCTCTGAGAGAATCACTTCTGAATCTATGTGGGAAGATATAAGAAGTTTACCTGAAAAGAACAGTTTTTTTCTTTCTTTGTGGCTTTTGGTTTGTTGTTTGACATTGCTAAGAGAATATTAGCTAAAGCCTACAGAAAAGACCAGTTTGTTGCCAACCAGGTCTTATTTCTTTTGCTTTGATTGCCTGATAAGTTAAAATGTTGTTTTCCTGATTTTGTTTTTTCAAGTTTAACACTGAAAGCAAGTAACCTGATTTATGTGCTACCAAGCATATCTGTGTTGGGAGAAATAACCCCATAAATAAATATCTTATTGGCTTTACCCAAAAGCACAACTAATTATTGTGAGCAGCTGTGTCTGGTGTGAATGAACTGCATTGCCCACAATCCCTTGCAAATCATATAGATATATGCACTTGCCAAGACTGTGAAGATTCTCACCCAGGCAGCCGTCTGACAATACACATACATACACACACACACACACAAGAAGAAGAGGAGGAATCAAAATCTCTGCGCAAGGACCACCGGGTCAAAGACTGTGCCAACTGTGCCCAGATGTCTCCTAGAGCTAGGAAGTCCTGTGGCCATGCACTCCAGGACTTCCTCACCCAGGTGTCCTTGCTGTTAAGAACCCTGACAGACCTCATGGTCCTCCAGGAAAAAGGGACTCCAGCAGCAGCATGGGACATACCTGCCCACTCTCCTTTGCTCCTCCTCCTTTCTTCTGCAGATGCATTTTCTGCTAGCCCAGCACCAGAGCCCACAGCCACATGGAACCCTGGCCATGCTCCACTTTCCGGCCATGTTTCTTTCTTCAACAACCCTTCATGGTTTGTCTCCACCCCTCCCCCCCGCCCGGCACTGACTGGTTAGCACCTTGATGACCCCCAGATTGTCATCATGTCCAGTGCCAATTGGATAGTGCCAAGGAGATCAGCACAGCCCCGAATGCACGGTGCACTGATCGGAGATCTCAGAGGTGGGACAAGCACTGGAGCATGCATCACCGGCACAACCATCTTAAAGAGGGCAATGGCAGACATGGAAAACACTGACAGCAGCAGCAACAGTGCTTCCAGCAGCAGCACTGGCAGCCCTCCAAATAGGCACAGATATGCCTACAGTCCTTCCTCTTCCCCCGTTTCAGACCGGGGCAAGTCCAACCAGCATGGGGAGTTAAATGGCCACCATAGGGGGTGCTTGGACAGCTGGAAAGAGAACAGTCACCCCCCATGGCCTTTAAGGGATCACAGAATGCTCAGCTGAGCTTTTCAGCTGCTCTCCCGCCTCCTACAGTAATGGCCATCAATGCAGCACGCCACTAGAATCACATCAACAGCACTGGAACCCTGGGCAGCACCTACCAACATATTGGACCATGCAGCCGCCTGCCCCACAGAGCTGCCACTCCCTCCGTCCACCTCTCTATGCCAGGGTTTCCTCACCGGAACACTCGCTTTTGCACTCTCCGAGCCACTCAGGGATACTCAGCAGGGATGAGGAAGCAGTCACCCAGGGGCTCTCAGATGATGCTCTCACGATGACAGGGGCACTGCCAGGACCCTCACTGCCCATGCTGACCCCTCAACCCACCGCACCAGAGGTGGTTCTGCGGAGGATCATGACCGCTCTAGCCATTGCGACAAACGACACCACAGACCAGCGGGCTGAAACCCAAGGGACCCTCAAGTTTGTAGAAACTCTTAAGACGCTGGTAGTTCTTCCTGTGCACCAGCTACTCTGTGACAACTTGATGAAGCTGTGGCAGAATCCCACCTCCTGCCCTGCATCCCCCTATAAGCTCGACACAAAATACCAAAAACAACCCATCCTGGGTTAAAAAAACCCACAGCTTCCACATCACTATCATTTTGGAATCTGCTCTAAAATGGGCCAAGTCCTCCTCCCACAACCATATCAACAACCCACCCGGACAGGACCACAAGTTCCTCGATGACGTTGGCAAAAGGGTGTTCCAGGGATCCATGCTGAGTATGAGTGGCAGCCCATCAGTTCCAGCATGCTCTGTACCAGGATGTCCTCATGGTGAACCTTAAAGCCACCATCTCAATTCTGAGCCCACAAGCACAGGCAGGCTCCCTGGACAGATAGCTCTTTGTCATGGGGTGGACCCTGGGTGGAGTGTGGGATGTCTCATGTCCACAAAGTGTTCCCCATATGGGGCTGGGCCTGATAGAACTGAAGGCTATCAGCACCCAGGACCTGTACCTAGCATGGCCGACATAGTCCATAAGCCACATCAGCACAGACTATGTCTGTTCATGGTTCCTGGTCCCCTTCCTCATACTGCCACTTTGTGTCCCTACTTCTCCCCATCTACTGTACTGCTAACAGGGGGAGGAGACAGTGTCATCTCAGGGGACAAGTGGGCCCTTAGTACTTGCGGCAGGACCTTTGGGCTGTGTGTCTTGCCACTGCAGACTCATGGCACTATACAGACACTATGACTGATGGCAGATGTGGCCCTGGGTGTACGATTGGTGTAGGTGCATGGCCCTGTGGCATGTTTATGCGACATGGCTGCACTCACCCCCTGCTGCTACGTCACTGTCCCTGACCTATGCCTGCTACAGGTGCTCCTAGCCTGCCTTCTGCTATTCCCTTCCCCACGTAATGCCTTCACCCATAGCTTACTCACCTGCACAGCTTCATCTGAATTGCTCTCCAGATGTGCATCATGAGTTGCGGGTTTGCCCTGCGGTGGCCCCTGGGGTACAACACCCCCTCCCCAACTCAGTACAATGTGTGCAAGTGCCTCTGCCTCCACTTGGCTGTTGTTGCCTACAGGAAGCCATTTTGTGATTTATGTCTCCATGGGGGTGTGAAGCAACACAGCTTGTGCCAGTCAGAGCTGTGCTGTCATACATGCAGGGTCTCGTGTTACACATGTCTGGGATCATGGCCTCACACAGTTAACACAGGGGTCATATTCCATGTTGCATGGATAACGTGGTGATACCCCGGTTGCGGTTTGCAGCCTCAATTTCCTATGGTGTCCACTCTGTGAGGCTCTGCAGGTAATTCTGGAAATTCAGGATGCCGACGGCCCCTTGCATTGTACATGGGTAGAAACTCCTCTACGCTTTGCTCAATATGCATGGTCATTTTGAAAGGTCCACAGGGTTACACAAGTTTATCCTACATCACCGGCAACATTCAGGCTGCATATACAGGTTTGGTCACTGCGGCATGCACAGCTGTGCCACTTATATTCCATGCCTGCCTATGTAACCACTGCCTTTCTGACAATTCAGACTTTTTTTTGAGCTTGTGTCCTTCGGTGGATTTTATCGCCTTTGGCACCTTAACGAATACCAGGCTCTTTATCTCCCAAGCATGCCATGATGTGACATTGACCCAGTTGATACCGGGGTAATTGAAATCATCCATTATTACTATGTTGTAATTTTTGTTAGTTTCCCTATTTGCATTTCTTCATCCGTCAGTTCATCCTGGCCAGGCTGTCGGTAGTACACTCCCACTGCTATTGCCTTCCCCTTTTTACATGGAATTTCTATCCATAGAGATTCTATTGTGTATTTTGTTACCTGTAAAACTTTTATCCTAATTGACTCAATGCCCTCTATAACATGTAGGAGTGGAGGAGTAGCCTAATGGTTAGTGTCTTGGTTCCCAAGCCAGTGCTCTAGGGTTTGATTCCCACTAGCACTCCTTGTGGCCTTGGGCAAGTCAGTCAATCCTCCATTGCCTTTCTAAAATCCATGTTATCAATGTCCTTGTTTATTTATTTAACAGGTTTTCGATACCACTTTTTCTTCAGTCAAAGCGGTTTACATTACAAAAGAACATTTTACATAGAACAGGCAGCTCAGCTTGGAAGTAACATTACTTGGGTTTGTAGGTTTAGGGTATAGCTCAATTACTCACCTGTAACAGGTGTTCTCCAGGGACAGCAGAAATCAGTCCTCACATATGGGTGACATCAGCACCGATGGAGCCGGCGCAGAGCATTTCCCGGGCTTTCAAAGAAAGCCTTTGGGAATGCCACCACGCATGCGTGGTCCCCTTCCCACCCAAAGGTGCCATAGCTAGAGCCCTACCAAGAAGATGGAAAAATGAACAGCAACTCCAAGAGGAGAGAAGGTTGTGAGGACCGATTCCTGCTGTCCCTGGAGAACACTTGTTACAAGTGAGTAACTACGCTTTCTCCCGGAACAAGCAGGAAGTCAGTCCTCACATATGGGACTCCCTAGCTACATGCTAGCAAGAACCTGTAGGAAAAATCATGGCAGAGCCATGAGCAGTCACCAGTGAATCTGAAGGCAAGCCTGATGACCACAAGTCTATGGAGAGCCATGTTTCCGGTAGCCTGAACAAGAAGGTTCGGAGGACAAGAGTTGCTTAAACCACAAACTAATTACAGGACTCCCTCTCCAGGCAGTAATGTGCTGCAAAGGTATGAGCAGAGAACCAGGTGGCAGCTTGGCAGATGTCCATCAGTCACACCGAATGTAGGCTACAGACCAACATCACCATCGCCTGGACATTGTGTGCCGTGACTCAGCAGGCCAGAGGTAGCCCAGCTTGGGCCTGGGCAAAGGAGATGCAGTGCACCACCTAAATGGACAAAGCTCAATTGGTGACCGCCAGCCCCAGGCAGGTGGGGGTCATAGGAGACAAAAAGCTGCCCAGTCCTTTGGGGGTCCTGAGTCCACTGCAGGTAAAAGGAAAGGGCCCTCTTGCAGTCCAGGGTATGGAGACCTGCCGATGCCTGGTCGGAATGGGGCCTCAGGAAGAAGGTGGGTAGCACCACCTCCTGGCTGAGGTGGAAATCTGAGACAACCTTCAGGAGGAACTTGGGATGAGTGCAAAGAATCACCCTGTTCCTGTAGAACCTTGTGTATGGTGCCTCAGCCATCAGTGCCTGGAGTTCACTGACTCTACGGGTAGAGGTTAGAGCCACCAGGAAAGCCACCTTCCAGGACAGGTGCCGCAGAGAGCAAGTAGACATGGGCTCAAAGTGTGGCTTGGTCAGCTGCATGAGGACATGTTGAGGTCCCATTCCACTAGAGGGGGGCAGATAGGGGGCTTGGAGAGGAGCATCTCCACATGAAGCGAGAGATGAGGGGTTTGCCCTCGATGGGATGGTGGTTTGCTGAGATGTCACTCATCTGAACCCTGACAGAGTTAGACTTTAGACTGGCCTGCAAGAGATGGAGCAAGTATTGCAGAACCGAGTCTATAGGTCAGGAGAATGGGTTCACTCGGTTCTCCGAGCACCACACCGAGAACCTGCACCACTTCAAGGCGTACGCCCACCTGGTCGAGTTTTTCCAGGAGGCCAATAGGATATCTTCAACCTCCGTGGGGAGGTAAAGAGGAGCTAAGGCGACCCATTCAGCAGCCAAGCTTTAAGGGACAGAGACCCCAGATTGGGGTGAAGGAGCAGGCCTCCCTCCTGCATCAGGAGCCCCGGTGAATTCCCAAGAGGGACTGGGGGCTCATTCGAGAGACGGAGTAGCAGAGGGAACCACAGCTGTCTGGGCCACCTTGGGGCCATGAGGATCACTGAGGCCCTGTCGCACTGGGCCTTGAGGAGAGTCTGAGTTATGAGCAGTGCTGGAGGAAGGCATACAGCAGGCCCATAACCCACGAGAGAAGAAAGGTGTCCGGAGCCACCCTGCCTGGGTGTGGGAAGAGTCTGCAAAAATAGGGAAACTGTGTGTTCACGGAACTGGAAAAGAGATCCAGGTCTGGGGTACACCAGCACTGGAAGAGCCGCTGCACTGCCTCGGGGCACAGGCGGCACTCGTGTGGCTAGTGGACTCTACTTAGCCGGTCTACCAAGCCATTGTCCTGGCCCGGGACTCGGGAGATAAGAATATAAGATATGCCATAATGGGTCAGACCAAGGTCCATCAAGCCCATTATCCTGCTTCCAACAGTAGCCAACCTAGGTCATAATTACCTAGCAGTTTCCCCAAAAGACATTGGTTCCACAATGCTTGTATTGGGTCAAGTAGTGATATCCTAGGTCCCTTTTAATAATGGTTTATGGACCTTTCCTCCAGGAACTTGTCCAAACCTTTTTTAAACCCAGCTACTACTACTACTATTATTCAACACTTGTAAAGCGCCACGCAGGCAGCGGTGTACAGCTAACCTGCAAGAGGTAGCCAACATACAAGAGACAGTCCCTGCCCGTCAGAGTCATGCTCATTGGAGCTTACAATCTAATCGGAACAGTACAAAGCATTAGTCAGTTCTGCGCAAGGTGCGGTGTGGTACAGTTTGGTCTATAGTTTGGTCATAAGCGGTGACAGGGGTTAGGGTAAGGTGAGGATGGAAGTCAGGATCTGAATGCAACGGTGCAGCTACACTAACTGCTTTTACTACATCCTACGATAACAAATTCCAGAGTTTGATTACACATTGAGTGAAAAAATATTTTCTCTTATTAGTCTTAAATAGGTTACCCTGTAGCTTCATTGCATGTCCTCCGAGATAAATGGATCGGAGAGTTACTCCCTGGCTCACCGCAAATGAGCACTGAGCCACTGCCTCCTGGCAGAGGCCGTAAGAGCCAGTACCCCACTGTTTGGTCAAGTAGAACATTGTGATCTGGTTGTCCATCTGAACAAACAGCACTTGGTGCTGCAGGTGGTGCCAGAAGGCCTTCAGCGTGAGGACGACGGCTTGGAGCTCCAGCGGATTGATCTGCTGCCGGCTCTCCTCATGGGACCCTTGGGTGCACAGCTCCTCACAATGGGCCCCCCAGCCTGAGAGGGAGACATCCTTAGTTAGGACCACCTGGTGGGTCAGAGTCTGGAAGGGCATGCCTCAGAGCAGGTTTTGTGTGTCCTGCCACTAGGTCAGGGACTCCAAGTGAGGTATGACTGAGATGGGGTCTTGGAGTCGGCTGGTCACCTGAGTCCTCTACGTATGGAGGCTCCACTGCGCCACCCGCATGTTGAGGTGGGCATTGAGCATGACCTGCACAGTACAGGCCATGTGGATGAGAAGGCAAAGCATCGATAATGCCGAAACCATGCAGCGTCTCCATATGTTGTATGCCAGGGATCTGAGGCAGTCTGTCCTCTCCGGGGAAGGAAGGCCATGGCCTGAAGAGTATCCTGGCTAGCCTTTATGAACTCCAGGGATTGTACCAGAGTAAGGTGGAATTTCAGGTAGTTGACCACAAAGCCCAAGTGTTGCAGAAGCCAGATCGTGCAGCCCATGTCCCCTTTTATGAGCCAATTGTCTAGATAGGTGTAGACAAAGGTGCCTTGTAGATGGAAGTGGGCCTCTATCACCACAAGACACTTGGTGAATACCCGTGGGCCGGAGGAGAATCTGAAGGGAAGCACCCTGTACTGATAGTGGTTCCCTACTACCACAAAGCACAGGTACTGTCTTGTGCTTGGGATGGACAAGGATGTAGGTATAAGCATCCTTTAGGTCCAAGGAGCATAGCCCATCACCGTGCTGGAGGTAGGGAGAGCATTTTGAACTTCTCCCGCACCAGGAATCTATTCAAGTTCCTCAGATAGAGGATGGGTCGGAGATCTCCTGCTTTCTTCGGGACGAGGAAGTATTGGGAGTAAAATGCTCTTCCTTTGAGATGTGGTGGGATGATTTCTATCGCCCCGTCTTTGAGGAGGCCTGCGAGCTCCGAATTTAGTAGGCCTGGTGCAGGGGAAGCCGCCGGGGCTCCCCAGGGAAGTAAGGTGGAGGCAACTGGTCCAGATGGAGTAGATAGCCCTTCTGGATGACCTGGAGGACCCAGGAATCGGTGGTGATGGATTTCCACCTGAGGGCAAAGTGGATCAGCCTTCCCCCTACCGGCAGCTGGTTGTCCAGCAGTCGAGAGGTTATGCTGATGGTGTCAAAACCCCCGAGGCTGGCTGCGCTGGAGCCTGTGGCTGGGTATTTTGCTCCTTAGGCTTGCAGGGTCCATGGGACGTGCTCTTACCCTGACCGCCCTGGGTTGGGGGTCAGTGTAGACAGGTACAGAGATAGCCCCTGTATGGGTACCCCTTTCTGGTGAAAAAGGGTTTCTTGCCCTGAGGTTTCTTCCTGGGGAGGGAGGTGGTCTTCTGAGAGAGCCGAGTATGGGTGACGTACTCGGTCTCGATCTCGGCTGCTTTATCCTCCATTGGTTTACTGAAGAGCTGCTACCTGAGGCAAGGGACATCAAGGAGCTTCTCCTGGACCCACAGCTCCAGATTGGATGATTGAAGCCAAGCCTGCCATCAGGCACCAATGCTAGCCACTGCTACTCGGGCGGAGGACTCATAAGCCACTTGTGAGAGGGACTTCGAGAGCGCCTGGAAGCACTGAAGGTGGTCCCCATCGAGACCCACCGTGAATCCTTTTAGCTCCTTAGTGAGGTCTCGGAGGACCATACCTATATACAGTTGGTAGACCTGGATATGGCATGCTAGCATGGAGCCTTGGTAAGCTTTCCATCCAAGGGCTTTGAGACCATGGGACTCTCTGCCCAGGGGGACCAGAGTGAGTCTTTGGGCTCTTCTGTTTATGCATGGCCGATTCGATGACCATGGAAGTGTGAGGAAGCTGTGCTTTCTGGATCCCTGGTCCCCGCTGGACCCTATACAAAGAGTCCAGGCACTTGCCAACGATGGAGTTGGAAGCCAAGGTCTCCCAAATATGGAGAAGGAACCGATTAAGGATGGAAGGGACCAGGACTGTGAGGGTTTCCTTTGGTGGTGCCTCATATTGGAGTATATCGAGCTCCTCCACTCGGGGCTCCTCCTCCGATTCGGTGGTGAGTGCAAGGGCCCGTGCCATATCCCAGACAAACTCAAGAAAGGTAGTGTCCTCGGGAAGGGACTGTTGCCTCTGGGACGACAGGGATGGTTCCAAGGGAAGGTCTCGGTGAGATCGAGTTTCTGGTGAGATCTCCCCATCGGATTCCCAGTCCACATAGTTTGTGGAGGATTCTGGGTCAGGTGGTTTGAGAGGGGTCGGCGACTCATGCCAGGCTCCCGAGGCCGGAGCCTGTCCAGAGCCAGAGATGCTTACCCGAGATGATCTCACACCTGAAGAATAGGATTGAGATTGAGATCCTCACCAAGGACCCTCACGAGGCATCTGGCTCTTGGAAGTCACTGTGGTGGCCCGGGGAGTCCTCAAAGTTGAGGTCCCTGTGGTCTCATGGCACATGCCGGTGGAGCTAGGCATTTGCGCCTGCTGGGCAGTGAGAAACACAAAAACACTGCGTTCCAAGAGTGACATTTGGGCCTACCACTCAGGACTGGGGCCCTGAGATATTAGGGTGACCAGGTCAGGTGTTGAGAAGAGGGGTTCCTTGCCGGGACGACCCTCAGGAGACCGGGCACCATCACTGGAGGCCTCTTCATTGGTTCAAGGTACCTTTCTTGGCCACTCCCTCTCCGACTCTTCGGACTTCTGTAAGAGGCTGAGAGGCCATGTGCATGACTTCTCATGCTTGTCTGATCCCCCTGAACTGCGTTCTCGTGGCCTTCTTTTTCTTTTGTTCACGCTCGGGGGACTCTTGTTCAGAGTGCCTGCAGGCCCACGGAGGGATCTTGAGAAGCTCCAAGGATTGCAGAGCCATGGAGCACAAGGCTATTGGGGATACCAGGGTCGAGTCTGCCTTATGTAAGATTGATTTCTATTGTTCTATGTACAATGTTCAATGTAAATAGTTGATTTCTATTGTTCTATGTAAAATGTATACAAACTGTGTACAAGACTGTTAACCTGTTATATGTAAACCGCCCTTGATCTCTGGAAGGGGCGGTATAAAAGAAATAGTTAAATAAATAAAATAAATTAATAAAATAAATAAATTTAGCATCTGCCGGTGATTCTGGATGGCTTTAGAAGACATCTTTTTGCAGAGGGAGCATTGCTCTGGATCGTGGTCAGTTCCCAGACACCGAAGACAACAGTTATAGGTGTCTGCGAGAGATATGTTCTTAGAACACCGATCATATTATTTGAAACTGGAGGCCATAGGGGCAAAAAGAACCCCTGTGAGGTCGAAGACCCTCAACATGGCAAGCGATTAAAAAGGGCACAAAAGCTCAAAAAGGTGAAAGAAGGGAAAAATGGATCCCGAGACCAACAGCCAAGGAAGTAGGGGTGGCAAGGGAGCCGGCACTAGCCAGAAAAGACAAAATTGTATTATTAGGATGAAAATCTTTTTCTGGGGACAAGAAACACATCTGAAGGGCTCTGCGGAAAAAGGGAGACTGAGTAAGATGGCACTCTTGGGCGGGAAGGGGACCACGCATGCATGGTGGCATTCCCAAAGGCTTTCTATGAAAGTTGGGGAAATGCCCTGCGCAGGCTCCTTTGGTGCTGATGGCACCCATATGTGAGGACCGATTTCTTGCCTGTTCCTGGAGAACCTTAATGTCTAGTGAGGGTCATGGAGGGGGTGGAGGGTTAAACTTGGAAGGGGGGAGGGAGCATGAGGGGAGGAGATGAGTAATTGACTGGTGGCTGGTTAGGTGACGTTGTCAGGGAAGCAGTCTTTGGGCTTTTCTGAAATTTACTGTATCTGTCGCAGTCCATAGGCTGTCAGGAAGAGAGTTACATAAGTGTGGCGCGTAGAGTGAGAAGGCTTTCTTTGAGGTGGTGGACTGTTTTTCACAAATAGCAGTGGTATGTATAGCATGTTCTGTGATCCGGTTCATCATTTTCTGTTATCAGGTGTGACTTGGAGAAGGGATTGCAAATATGGCAGAGATGAGTTGTTGAGAATTTTGAAGGCTGTGAGAATGGACTTGTATTTTATGCATTTTATTATTGGTAGCCAGTGGAGCTGTTTGAGTAGAGTTATGTGCTCTGTTTTTTGTGAACTGAGGAGAGTCTGTGCTGCTGTGTTGAATGCGAGTTGGAGCGGGTGAATTGTTGCTTTTGGTAGGCCTTGTAGGATGATATAGCAGTAATTGAAATGTGGAAAGACAGTTGCTTGGAGGACTGCGCGAAAGTCATGGTTGGTTAGAAGTGGCTTAAGGTGCTTGATTGTTTTAAGTTTGAAGTAAATGCTTCGTGTTATGCTTCGTATGTGTCCTGCGAAGGTGAGGTGTTGATCCAGTGTGACTCCAAGGTATCATACATCCTGTTTCACTTGGATTTGGGTCCTGTCTATAGATATGGAACTCGGTGGTTTGTCTCTGGTGATGTACATGGCCTCTGCATTCTTGTAGTTTATTGCCAAACTGTATCTTTTGAGCCATTCACTTACCAAGGTGAAGCATTTTGTTTTGGCGTGATATCTGGGTTGGATGTGTTGATAGACATGTAGATCATTATGTCATCAGCATAGATGTGGTAGAGAACGTTGAATGCTTTTATGATTGTACAGATTGGTTGCAGGAAGATATTGAAAATAAGTGAGGATAAGGTGGAGCCTTGTGGGATGCTTTGAGATTGGGTGTATGGGGAGGATTTTTTTAGGGCCTAATCTCAACTTGAAGCTGTTGGTCTGTTAGGCATGATTTGAACCAAGTGAGAGGTTTGTCTAGTAGTCCGAGGATTTGCAGACGCTGGATGATTAGGTTGAGTGGAATAGAGTCAAAGGCTGCTTTTATATCTAAAAAGATGAGTATAAAGCCAGATCTTGGTTTGTCTGTGCCCTTAATTAAGTTGTCAAGTAGGGCAGTCATTAGGGATTCAACTCCATGGTGTGGTCTGAATTCATATTGTTAGTGGTCGAGTGGGTGATGTGTTTCTATGTGGTCCTGGAGTTGCCAGTAAACAATTTTTTCAAGTATTTTGGCCATGAAGGGAAGGCTGGTTATGGGCCTGTAGGATGTTGGTTGATTGATGTCATTCGTAGTCCCTTTCCTTACAAGGCGGATGTATGCGGTTTTGAGTTCAGGGGGTAAGTGTCCTTGTTACAGTGATATAGAAACATAGAAATATGATGACCGAAAAAGACCACATGGCCTATCTAGTCTGTCCTTCCATATCAACAACTACAACAGTCCCCTTTTTACCTTTAGAGATCCTCTGTTTGTCCCATGTTTTTTTGAATTCAGTTACTGTCCTCATCTCTACCACCTCCACAGGGAGACTATTCCATGGATCCACTACTCTTTCCGTAAAGAAATATTTCCGCATATCACTCCTGAATCTATCTCCCTTCACCCTCATCCCATGTCCCCTTGTAGCAGAACTTGTTTTCAATTGAAAGAGGCTCTCTCCCTGAACATTAATGCCACAGAGGTATTTAAACATCTCAGTCATATCACCTCTATCCCACCTTTCCTCTAAGGTGTACTTATTAAGATCCTTCAGTCTGTCCTCATATGCTTTATAATGAAGACCACTAATCATTTTAGTAGCCACCCTCTGCACCGACTCCATCCTGTTCACATCCTTTTGAAGGTACGGTCTCCAGAATTGCACACTATACTCCAAATGAGGTCGCACCAAAGACTTATACAGAGGCATTATCACCTCCTTTTTTATGCTAGCCATTCCTCTCCGTATGCACCCAAGCATCCTTCTAGCTTTTGCCGTCGCCTTTTCTACCTGTTTAGCTACTTTAAGATCATCAGACACAACCACACCTAGGTCCCGCTCTTCTTTAGTGGACAAAAGTACTTCACCCCTATACTATATTGCTCCCTTGGATTGCTGCAGCCCAAATGCATGACCTTACATTTTTTAACATTAAATCCCAGCTGCCAAATTCTAGATCAGTGGTTCTTAACCTTGTTGGAGGTACCGAACCCCACCAGTTTCATATGCACATTCACCGAACCCTTCTTTATTGAAAAATAAAATATGATTTTCTTTCAAATTCAAGACATAGGTATATGTTTTACTGGTTCACAAAATGAATTGTGCATTAACATCACTTCAACACAGCTGGTTTTATGAGTGTTTCACCAATGGTGTGTGGTTTGCCCTGCTTTGCGATCAGGTAAGCAACTTCGTACGATGCTGTGAGGATCGGTTTGTTGATGGGTACAAAGCCGAGAGCAGGCAGAGTAGCCTTTTCATCGAATCTGGCTCTCTTCACCTTGAATTCAGCAAGCGTTGTGTTCTTGTATTCCCCATCTCCATGCAGGTTAAGGAAGTGTTCCTTTAGTTTTGCCGGTACTAGACTAGAATTGCGCAGATAGGACGCTGACTCCCATCACGTTCTGTTATATATGCGAATCCATGTTGTACATATTCGTCTGACCACTTTCTTTTTTTGCTCGACATAGTATGGATTAAAATATTAAGAAAGAAATCACACGACATACCATCACGACAGTCACAAGTCGACTACTGAGTGCACCAAATTACCTGCAGCACAGATTGGCCAAGCAATGTAGCATGATCACCTGCAGCCAATGATAGCCAAGCGAGGCGTGTCATCACGAATCATATGAGTCGGGTGCGTGTCTTGTGCCTTGACCTCCGCTGAACCCTTGAGACTCTCACCGAACCTCTAGGGTTCGATCGAACCCAGGTTAAGAACCACTGTTCTAGACCATTCTTCAAGCTTAGCTAGATCACTCCTCATGTTATCTACACCTTCCTGGGTGTCTACTCTATTGCAGATTTTGGCATCATCCGCAAAGAGGCAAACCTTACCCGCTATATCACTAACAAAGATGTTAAAAAGAATCAGACCAAGGACAGATCCCTGGGGCACACCACTGGTAACATCCTTCTCCTCAGAGTGAGCTCCATTTACTTGTAGTCTTTGTCGCCTCCCACCCAACCAATTTCTAAACCAAGCAGTAACTTTAGGGTCCATCCCTAGGGTGCTCAGTTTGTTTATAAGTCGCCTGTGAGGAACAGTGTCAAAGGCTTTACTGAAATCTAAATACACCACATCTAGAGCTCTCCCTCGGTCCAACTCCCTGGTCACCCAGTCAAAGAAATCAATCAGATTTGTCTGACAAGACCTGCCTCTGGTGAATCCATGCTGCCTCGGATCCTGTAATCCGCTGGACTCCAGAAACCTCACTATTTTCTCTTTCAGCAGTGTTTCCAATAATTTACTCATCACCGAAGTTAAATTAACCGGCCTGTAGTTTTCAACCACATCCTTACTTCCGCTTTTGTGTAAAGGCACCACATAAGCCTCTCTCCAGTCCTTTGGCACCACTCCCGACTCCAACAAGGCATTGAAAAGGTCAGTCAGTGGAGCTGCTAGAACGTCCCCAAGTTCCCTCAGTATTCTAGGATGCATCCCATGCAGTCCCATCGCTTTGTCTACTTTAAGTTGAGCTAGTTTCTCATGAATACAGTCTTCTGAAAATTGTTCAAGATGTCCCTCGCTTCTGTTCCTATTTGTGGGTGTTTTCTGGATAATCTTCCGTATGGTTGGCATAAATTCCTGCCTTGCTAGCTTAATCCAGCTGAGTGGGCAGGAGTCCAGCGGTGAGATAGTTGTGTTGATGGCTGCAATGATTTTTTCTAGGCAGCCAAGAGTGCTGTTACTGAATGAGCTCCATGTGCTCAGGTGTATAGGTTTGCGTTGTTCTGCTGTTGAATTGAGCAAGTTAGTGCCTTTAGCGTGGGCTGAGGTCAGGGTCTGGAAGTAGTCTGCCATCATTTCTGGAGGAAGGTTGTTTTTTTTCGGTTTGCTGAGTAGTATCTTTGCTTAGCGATTGCACTATGTCAAAGAGCTCTTGTGGGCGATTGAGGGAGCATTGGATTAACGAGTTCCACAATGCCCTGGTTTTCAGAAGACGTAGTTACCACACCATTCAATGGTAGTGAAATTGGCGATGCATAGGATCAAGAGTGCTAAGATGCATTCTTCCAACCCTCCAGACCGTGAAGCGAGGACACTCGATGCCTTTGGGCATCAATGCTTTCAATCCTCGATACTATCGGCCAGGATCAGCTCTTACATTCTTTATATGGGAATGTTCCTTAAGGAGGTTACAAGAGATCTGGAACTGATGGCTCCACTTCTCCCCGATGATAAAAGGGCAGACTTCCTCAATCTGGTAAAACATGCCCAGAATGTGTCTAAGTTTATGAATCGTGCAACC
The DNA here is from genome assembly GCA_033557465.1 of Ichthyophis bannanicus. Classification (NCBI taxonomy): domain Eukaryota; kingdom Metazoa; phylum Chordata; class Amphibia; order Gymnophiona; family Ichthyophiidae; genus Ichthyophis; species Ichthyophis bannanicus. The sequence goes on from CM066035.1 coordinate 18,361,739, forward strand.
TTTGATTGCTTTGAGTGCATTAGCAGAACCTCTGCTATTTCAATCCGGAAGGTCTATATGTAGACCCTGCGATGTGTGCTGTGTATTACCCCTCTTCTTGCTATCTATGCCCCAAACTTTCTGTCTTGATTTTGTGACATATCCCAAAACTATAATCAGACCGCTTCTGATCGCTGGAAGTAGCGGTATATAAGTGTTTGCTAAATAAATAAATAAATAAAAATTTCCATCGGTGCACGTCGCATTGGCTGGCTTCAGGCATCTGATTTAGAACAATGGGTGCAAGACAAGCTGGGGAATATTGCACAGGAGAAAATCTCTTTGGCAAGGATTGGCAGGATAAGGCTAATCAGCTTGAGTCCGAAAACACCACCTTGAACAGATTATCAAGGACCACAGCCAACCCAGCTAAGAAAAAGATAGTTAAGAAACCCTTTTTCAACAAGAAGAAGAAATTCTACCCATCTTACACCCAGGGCTGTCCACTGCCCAGTTCATGCTCCCCAAAAAGGGGCAACAGCAACCCAGACAGCAACAGAAGGCCCAAGTCCCCAGAGCTCAACCAGCTCAGCAGACACAGCCTCCTCAGGGGCTTTGACTCCTTCGTAGAGAACTTAGTCATCCTGCCACTGAAAGGTCCAGAGCCTCTCACCATCCCCAGCAGACTTTGTCATTTTGCCAAAAGATGGCAACAGATAACATCAGAGCAGTGGACTCTCTCCATTGTAAGAGAGGGGTACAAACTCCATTTTCACAGTATGCCCCCTCCCACCATGACAATACAGTTCAATTCTCAGGGCCCTTTCACCACTCTCTTGTATCAAGAGGTCACCTCACTATTTGCTCAAGGGGCAATAGAGGAGGTACCCATATCCCAAAAGAGCATGGGTTTCTACTCCCCCTACTTCCTTATTCCAAAGAAAACAGGGGGATACAGATCCATACTGGACCACAGAGAGTTGAACAAGTATCTATTCTGAGAAAAATTCAAGATGATCTCCCTCGGAACACTTCTTCCTTACATTCAGAATCAGGATTGGCTATGTTCTCTAGATCTAAAGGATGCATCTACACATATTCTCATCCATACAGATCACAGGAGGTTTCTTCGATTCCTCTTTCAAGGAAGACATTACCAGTACAGAGTTCTAGGGAGGAGTAGCCTAGTGGTTTGGGCAAGGTACTTCAGGCCGGAAGGTCGGGGGTTCAAATCCCACTAGAGGACAGCAACCTTGGGCCGGAAGGACTGGGGTTTCTAGTCCCACAGATGCTCCTTGTGGTCTTGGGCAAGCCACTTAACCCTCCATTGCCCATGTTCCCTGTAAGTATTAGTGTATGTGTCTCATATCCCCACGTGTTAAATGTATCCCCCAATTGTGTTGTGACCGCTTTGATTGAAGGATAAGGCAGGATACAAAACTGTCTAAATAAATAAATATAATAAATACAATTCTACCCTTTGGACTGGCTTCTGCCCCAAGAGTCTTCACAAAATACATGGCAGTAGTAGCAGCATTCCTGAGAACTCTGGGGATATTCGTCTTCCTCTATTTAGACGACTGGCACATCTGAGCATCAACAGATCCAGAAGCCAGCTCTGCTCTCTCCCGCACAATGCAAATCCTGTAGTACCTGGGACTGATCATAAACCTCCCAAAACCTCATCTCACCCCTTCTCAGTCCCTAGAGTTCATAGGGACTCTTCTAGACACAAGGCAGGCAAAAGCTTTCCTGCCACATTCACGTTGTCTTCAAATACTCCAGCTGGCCTCTCAAGCAGCTATGAAGACTTTACTAACTGCTCAAGAAATGCTTCAGCTGCTGGGGCATATGGCATCCACTGTTCATATGGTTCCCTATTGTCGCCTTCACCTGCGAGCAGCCCAGTGGACACTAACATCTCAGTGGACACAGGCCTCGGGTCGCCTGAGGGACAATATCAGAAACTCGACACATCTCATTTCGTCCCTACAGTGGTGGCAATTGCTGGAAAACCTTCTCGTAGGGTCTCCTTTCCAGCAGCCACTACACTAAGCCATCTTGACGACAGATGCGTCCAAGTTAGGCTGGGGGGCTCACTTGGACAATCTCTCCATTCAGGGTCTCTGGACCGAGCAAGAGGCTTGTCTCAATATAAACCTCCTGGAACTCAGAACTATCTTCTATGCTCTTTAAGTATTTCAGGCCCACCTGAGCTACAAGACGGTTCTGGCCCAGACTGACAATCAAGTAGCCATGTTCTATGTGAACAAGCAGGGTGGGACAGGGTCTCAGGCGTTGTGCAATGAAGCTCTATGCCTCTGGGCCTTCGCCAGAGATCTTCAAATCCACCTACTAGTGGTGTATCTTCCAGGCACACAAAATCTCTTGGCAGACAAACTCAGTCGAGTATTGCTGCCACACGAGTGGTCTCTTCATCCAGAGCAGATTGCTCGAATTTTTCAAGTCGAAGGAACTTCAGATATAGACCTCTTTGCAAGTCCTCAGAATACCAAACTTCCCCGGTTCTGTTACAGAATTCCATCTCAGAAATGTCAGGCAAGTGATGCCTTCCACCTCCACTTGGGTCAGGACTTCCTCTATGCCTTCTCACCCATTCCCCTCATTCCCAAAACTCTGTTCAAGCTTCAGAAAGACAAGGGCCATGTGATCCTCATAGTCCCACGCTGGCCACGACAAACGTGGTATCCTCTGCTTCTACGTCTCTCTCAAGCCAGACCTCTGCAGTTGGGATGTGCTCCAGATCTTCTTTCCCAGGAGAACGGGATGCTATTGCACCCAAATCCTCAGTCTCTACACTGCAGGGCGTGGCTGCTGAGAACCTAGAATTCCAGGATATCAACCTCTCAACAGCTTAAGGATATCCTTTTGGCTTCAAGAAACCTTCCACAAGGCGGGCCTACGCCTTTAAGTGGAAAAGGTTTTCTATCTGGTGTTCAACAAAGGAACTTAATCCCTTTTCAGTGCCAGTGGAGGCGTTACTGGAGCATCTCCTCCATTTATCATCCTCTGGTCTTAAGACCAATTCAGTAAGGGTCCACCTTAGTGCCATTGCAGCTTTCCACAAGCCCTTGGATGGACAACCTGTTTCCTCTCAACCACTTGTAGCAAGGTTTATGAGAGGTCTACTCTTGCCTAAACCTCCCCATCAAGCCACCACCCGTGGCATGGGATTTGAATCTTGTCCTTGGGCAGCTCATGAAACCACCCTTCGAACCCTTAGCCACTACATCTCTAAAGTTTCTTTCTTGGAAAGTAATCTTCCTAATTGCTCTCACTTCTGCAAGACGCATCAGTGAGCTCCAGGCTTTAGTGGCTGATACTCCTTATACAAGGTTCCACCATGATAAAGTAGTTCTTAGGACTCACCCTCACTTTATGCCAAAGGTGGTTTCGCCTTTTCATTTAAACCAATCGGTTTACCTTCCTGTATTCTTCCCTAGGCCTCATGCCTCCAATGCAGAAAGGAATCTTCACACTCTGGATTGTAAAAGAACCTTGGCTTTTTACCTTCAGAGAACTAAGCAACATAGAAAGGCTTCCCAGCTTTTTGCTGCCTTTGACCCTAGTCATCTTGGATTACCAGTTTCCAAGCGAACTGACTAAATGGATTGCAAATTGCATATCCTTTGCATATGAGAGTGAAGTACTTTCTCTCGAAGGTCTTGTCACAGCTCAAAATGTGACAGCAATGGCAGCCTCTATGGCTAACCTTCACTCAGTGTCTATTGACGACATTTGCAGGGCAGCCACTTGGGCTTTGCTACACACCTTTGCAGCCCACTACTGCTTAGACAAGGACTCCCATCGGGATGCCTTGTTTGGCCAGCTGTTCTCCAGCACCTCTTTCAGACTTAGAGCAACAACTACCCGCTGTTCCGGGTTTCGATGCCAGAGATCCTTGGGAAGAAGCATGACCAATCGATCCATGGGAAGAAGCATGACCCATCTCAACCTGGGTTTCGCAGCTTCTGGGGTCATCTCCCTGGCATCTCTCAGCTGGGGAGTCCCCATATGTGAAGACTACATTCCCGCTTGTTCCTGGAAATAGCGTAGTTACTCACCTGTAACAGGTGATCTCTGGGAACAGCAGGAATTGAGTCTTCACAACCCACCCACCTCCCCTATGAGTTGTCTTTCTCTCTCTCTATCTCTCCGTCTGTTTTTTGCCTCAGCTATAAACTCAACTGAAGAGGAAGAGTTGGAAAGGTGGGAAGGCAGTGATGCAGGCGCAGTGGGATGCTCCCAAAAGCTTTCCTATTGGACGCTGGGGAGCGTTCCTGCGCAGGCTCCGTCGGTTCTGACGATACCCATAAGTGAAGACTCAATTCCTGCTGTTCCTGGAGATCACCTGTTACAGGTGAGTAACTACGCTTTCCTAATAGGCATTCCTAACAGGGGTTATACATTTCAAGCAAAGGTAAGAGTTTATGGATTTTTAAATTACTTGCTCTGTGCCTGGGAGCTCTTAAAAGGGTTTTGGTACATTTTTAAAACAAAGTTACATTCTTCTTGGTGCTTTAGTTTAAAAGAAGAAATATTTTCTTTAGTGGGGTAGGTTTAAAACTCTGCTTTAGTATCTTTCTCAGCCCTTTGAAGCTACTGACACCTAATCAGGTGTTAGCTCCCTCCCTACCCCCCCAACTCCCACTCACCCCTAGTGAGCAGTCTTGCTTTATAGGTCACCTCCCCAATTAACTACACACAGGGACTTGGAACAGCACATTTTGAACATATGGTACTTAAAGAAATTTAACTGCTTTTTCTCTGAAAGGACAGCTGGGAAACCGGATGGTACTTTGATAGATCTCTCTCTTTTAACAGATACCTAAGCTCCACGAATGGAACAATGGCTAGGAAAAATCGTATCGCTAAAGCTGTTGCCCCCATTACAGCTCCTGCCTCTGTCCAGACAGAGGTCCCAATGCCAGTTGAAGGACCGGTTCCGTGTGCAGGGTGCCTGCATGCTGAAGCTCTCAGGAAATAAGTGGAGGAACTCAGAGAGGAGGTGGAGAGGCTGAGCAGCATTCAAGACAGTGAGAAGATACATTGATGAGATGTTTCTTGCAACATCCAAGCTCTCCAGCAGAGGAGAAGATGGGTGCCTACAGAATGACAAAGGTTGGACACAAGTCATCAGGGCCTGCAGAATCACCAATCCACCTTCTCCAGCCCTTGAACTGAAGAACCATTATGCAGCCCTGGAAATGGAAGAGGTGAAAGCAACCCTGGAAAGGGTAGAACCAGAGCTCAAGTATCCCAAAGTTGCAGAATCAGAGACCACAAGGAAGCGAAGGGTAGTGGTGGTTGGTGTGTCTCATCTGAGGGGTATTGGGGCATCCATCTGCTGACCAGACTTGATGTCCAGAGAGGTATGCTGTCTGCCAGGTGCCAAAATCCAAGATGTTATGGAGAGTTTGCCGAGATTCATCAAGCCCACTGACTATTACCCAATGTTGCTAATCCATGTCGGCACAAATGGTATTGCCAGGTACCCCTCGGAGCATATCAAAAGTGACTTCATGGCTCTGGGACAGAGGGTGAAGCAGATAGATGCACAGGTGGTGTTCTCTTCAATCTTCCCTGTTGAGGGTAAAGGCCAAGGCAGAGAAGCTCGCATCCTGGAGATTAATGCATGGATGCGTGGATGGTGTCACCGAGAGTGTTTTGGTTTCCTGGACCATGGTATGCTGTTCCAAGGGTTGCACAGCAGAAATGGCTTCCATCTGTCCAAGAAAGGTCAAGGTGTCTTCAGTAGCAGACTGGCTAATCTACTGAAGACACCAAATTAGATTTGTTGGGGATGGGTGAAGAAAACCCCCAGGTAAGTGAAACATTAAATACCTTTATGGAAATGGGTAAAAGGGGCAACATATGGAAAGCGGTATGTATAAATGCCCGTAGCATGGAAAAGAAGATCCCAGATGTTGATGCTTTAATGGGAGAGGCTGACTTGGATTTAGTGACAGTTACAGAAACATGGTTCACAGAAAACCATGACTGGGATGTAACTATACCAGACTATACTTTATTCAGAAAGGACAGGGTACGAAGAAGGTGAGGAGTGGCACTATATGTAAAAGATAATATTAAAGCTTTGGAAATACAGAGCTTAAAAAGGAAAAGAGAAGGCACTGTGGGTTAAACTAGAAAAAGGGAAAGAGAAATCTATTTGCAATGGCGTGATATACAGACCTCCGTCACAAGAGAAAGAGATGGATGGAGTGTTAATTGAAGACATACGCAGCTAGGAATGGGAAAATGATACTGATAGGGGATTTCAATATGACAGATGTTGATTGGCACATTCCTGCTGCAGTATAATCTAGAAGCAAGCAGATCCTGGATTCTCTACAGAGAGAAATATTCAGGCAATTGGTAACAGACCCCACATTTGAAGGGGCCATACTGGACTTTGTGCTTATCAATGGTGAAAGTGTTTCTGATGTTATAGTGGGAGATCATTTTGCATCCAGTGATCACTAGATAGTGTGGTTCAGTATTAGGACTAGGGCTGATAGACTTTAGGAAAACTAACTTTACCAAGATGGGCCAATACCTCATGGAATTGTTAGCGGGATGGGAACAGCTGGGGGATGTAGAAAAAGAGTGGGCAAAACTGAAAGGGGATATTATAAGGGCAACCAACCTTTTTGTTAAAATGGTAAATAAAGGTAAAAGGAAAAGGAGACCGCTATGGTTTTTGAAAGAATTAGCTGAAAAGGTGAAGAAAAAGAGGGAGGCTTTCATGAAATACAAGAGATCAAGGAGAGAGGAATACAGGCATCTATATTTGGAAAAACTTAGAGAAGCTAGCAAAGTAGTCAGGAAAGCAAAGATTCAAAAAGAGGAGGGATAATGCAATAAAATGGGGGGATAAGACATTTTTCAGATATGTTAGTGAGAAGAGGAAGGGCAAAAGTGGTATTGTCAGACTCAAGGGTGAAGGGGAGGAATATGTAGAAGCTGATGAGGATAAAGAGGAATTGCTTAAATACTTCACAGATGAAGAACCAGGAGCAGGACCTCAGAAAAAAACCACAAACAGGAACAGAAGCGAGGGGCATCTTGAACAATTTTCAGAAGACTGTGTTCGTGAGAAACTAGCTAAACAAAGTAGACAAAGCGATGGGACCGGATGGGATACACCCTAGAACACTGAGGGAACCTGGGGACATTCTAGCAGCTCCACTGACCGACCTTTTCAATGTCTCGGAGTCGGGAGTGGTGCCAAAGGACTGGAGAGAGGCACATGTGGTCCCTTTACACTAAAGGGAAGTAAGGATGCGTTTGAAAACTACAGGCCAGTTAGTTTAACTAAAGTGATGAGTAAATTATTGGAAGTGCTGCTGAAAGAGAAAATAGTGAGGTTTCTGGAGTCCATCAGATTACAGGATCCGAGGTAGCCTGGATTCACCAGAGGCAGGTCTTGTCAGACAAATCTGATTGATTTCTTTGACTGGGTGACCAGGGAATTGGACCGAGGGGGAGCCCTAGAGGTGGTATATTTAGATTTCAGTAAAGCTTTTGACACCGTTCCTCGCATGCGACTTATAAACAAACTGAGCACCCTAGGGATGGACCCTAAAGTTACTGTTTGGTTAGAAATTGGTTGAGTGGGAAGCAATAAAGGGTACAGGTAAATGGAGTTCATTCTAAGGAGGAGGTTACCACTGGTGTTCCCCAGGGATCTGTCCTTGGTCCGATTTTTTTTAACATCTTTGTTAGTGATATTGCGGAAGAGATGTCAGGTAAGGTTTGCCTCTTTGCGGATGATGACAAAATCTGCAATAGAGTAGACACCCAGGAAGGTGTAGATAACATGAGGAGGGATCTAGCTAAGCTTGAAGAATGGTCTAAAATTTGGCAGCTGAGATTTAATGTTAAAAAATGCAAGGTCATGTGGTATCCTGGAAAACCTGGCAACACTGTGGAATCTGGCGACTGGGGCAGCTGTTCAGGCATGATAAGTGGAAGAACTTTCAAATGCTCAAGGAGGAATACAACTTGCCACCGGCCTGTTTCTTCCAATGGCTACAATTGCAACACTGTGTAGGACAAAAGATAAAAAAACTCGCTTCGGTATCGGACAAGTGGGGTCTGGAGGAGTTTATCGGAGAGGTGGTTGAGCGGAATGGCCGTGTGTCCAGTATATATGGATTCCTTCGGGGTAGGCTGCCAACGCAGCTTACCAGGCTACGGCAAACATGGGAAGAAGAGCTGGATGTCCAACTTCCTAAGGACCTTTGCTTTGCAACATGGGGGCCGCTAGTGAGGCCCTCTCGCTCAGCCTCCCTCACTCAATCAATGTTCTTTTTTGCGCACCGGGCTTTTTTGACACCGATCAGAGTGGCCAAGTGGAGTGCTGGTGCGTCTCCACACTGTTGGAACTGTCATAAGGAGGATGGCACATTGCGACATATGATTCTGGACTGTATAACCTTGCGGGAATATTGGGGGGCTGTCTGGAAGAGGATCCAACAGGTGCTGCTCTTTACTTATCCATTATCCTGGAAGATTGTAGTGTTGCGAGCGGCTGCTGAGATACCTAATATGAAGGACAATTTTTTTGTACTGAACTTTATGCTGGCCATCGCTATAAAAGTCATACTTATGAGGTGGAAGGACCCAGTGAAGTTAAGCTGGGTACACTGGTGGAACTTAGTATGTCTATATAGCCGATATGAGAAGGCTTATGATCATATTTATGCCTCTAGGGGTATACAGGGGGGGTGATGATAAATGGTCTGCTCTAGATAGATATTCGAATGTTGGCAGTTGCTGAGCGGGGAAGGGGGCAAGATGGGTATGCAAGGGTGCCGTGCTTCTGGCACCCTTTTGAATGACAGTGTATTTGTATTCTTTTTGGTTTAAGTTCTGTTTTTGTTGTGTTTATGTATGTGTTGGAAAATGTAAAAATATTGAATAAAAAAAAAAATAAAAATGCAAGGTCATGCATTTGGGCTGCAGCAATCCAAGGAAGCAATATAGTATAGGGGGTGAAGTACTTTTGTCCACTAAAGAAGAGTGGGACCTAGGTGTGATTGTGTCTGATGATCTTAAAGTACCTAGAAAAGGTCATGGCAAAAGCTAGAAGGATGCTTGGGTGCATAGGGAGAGGAATGGCTCACAGAAGAAACGAGGTGATAGTGCTTCTGTATAAGTCTTTGGTGCAAACTCATTTGGAGTATTGTGTGCAATTTTGGAGACCACACCTTCTAAAGGATATAAACAGACTGGAGTCGGTACAAAGGATGGCTCCTAAAATGGTTAGTGGTCTTCATTATAAATCATATGAGGACAGACTTAATATGTATACCTTAGAGGAAAGGTGGGATAGAGATAATATGAATGAAACGCTTAAATACCTCTGTGGCATAAATGCACAGGAGAAGAGCCTATTTTGATTGAAAGCAAGCTTTGCTACGAGGAGACATGGGATGAGGGTGAAAGGCAATAGACTCAGGAGTAATATGTGGAAATATTTCTTTACGGAAAGAGTGGTGGATCCGTGGAATAGTCTCCCAGTGGAGGTGGTAGAGATGAGGACAGTATATGAATCCAAAAAAGCATAGGACAAACACAGAGGATCTCTAAAGGAAAAAAGGGGACTGTTGTAGTGGTTGATATGGAAGCGCAGACTAGATAGGCTATGTGGTCTTTTTCTGCCATCATGTTTCTATTCAACAAGCAATGAGGCAAACCACTCTCTTTTTGAAATATAAAGATGGTCAATATATATTCCTAACATCAGGATCCAGTGAGAAATATTTCAGGGGGATTCCCTGTCGCCCTTCTGTTTTGTGTGGCGCTTAATCCAATGAGTACTCTCTTCAACTCTTTGGGATATGGATTTAGCATGAATCCTAAAGAAAGCAACAATCCATAGACAACATCTCATTTATTATTTGTAGATGATCTAAAGTTCTGTAGTTCCAGCAAGCAACAATTAGCAGAGAAACTGTGTAGTGAAAAGCTTTGCTGATAACATCAGGATGACCTTTGGCCTTGACAAATGTGCGAAAGCAACTTTTTCTTAGAAGAAAATTGAGCAAAACAGAAAACATCTCCCTGGCTGACGGCTGTATCATTAAGGACCTTGAACAGGAATGCATATATATGTATCTTGGAGTAGAAGGAGGAACGACACGCAAGCAGAAATTACTGAGAGAAAAGATAAGTAAAGAATACTATAGGAGATTAAAATCATTATTGAAAAGTGCTTTAACATCATGGAATAAGATACAAGCCATCAATCAGCTGGCAATTCCTGTCCTTTCATACAGCTTTGGGGTTGTGGACTGGTCTCTTAAAGATCTTGAAAAACTAGATGTGCGAACACGAAAACTCCTCCATGCCCATGAAGTGATTTACAAGACTGTACATCCTTAGAGCTGAAGGAGGACTAGGACTCAGAGGTTGATGACACATACAGAGCTACTATCATAGGCCTCCAGGCCTACTTAAATGCATCTTCGGATCCAAATATGCAAAAAGTGCTGAAATATGAGAGTAAACGTCCAGAATCGGTCTCAATCAAACTTGGACAAGCGTCCTGACGATTAGAAGGAATGAGTGAAAATCCACAAGCATGCACAGGGAAGGCAGTAAAATAATTTGCAAAACAAGAGAAAAAACTAGTCAAGGAATTAGATCAACAAACAAGGAAGGACAAGTGGCAGATGCATAAATACAGTGGGAGATACAGAGTGTTACTCCAGGAACCTTTTGTCGATTAAGAACAGACATATGAATGATTAAGGAGGGGTGAAGTGAAACAGAAGGATAAGATGTTGATAATTGGAGCCCAGGACAGCAGCTTACGGACGATATGGTTTACAGTGAGTATTGAAAAAGCTGGTAATACAGTGTGATATTGACAGCAATGCTGAGCAGATGGATTGGGAAAATAATGAGCATTGTACCTTTAAGAGTAAGGGCAAGTCAGGTTCCCATAGAAACCAAAAGCTTCTAACTAGAACTGAGCCCAGCCATAGCAGTGACGTAGGAGCTGAGTGGAGCTCTAATGAGTTGCACCTGAGTAGCCAGAGGGGTGTGGCTGCTGAAGGAAGCCGTTTTAAACCTGCTTCAGAGCTAGAGTTCAGGAAGAGAGGTGGAGAGAGAGAGCACACAGAAGCCACGAGGCAAGCAACGACAGCAGACAGAGCAACGCAGGCAAGGAAGGCAAAGAGGAGAGCAGCAAAGAGGGAAACTTTGGAACCCAGTACCAGCAAAGGAAGATTCTGGAAGGTCCATTTCCTTTACCTCAGGAGCACTAGAAGCAAAGCCAAAACCTCTGTGGAAACTACCCGAAGAAAAGGTAGAAGAGTTTACCTATACGAGGGAGGAAAGCTCTGATTACAGAAAATGATGGCCATTCCTAGAAGTATCAGACCCTTTTGAAGGAAACAGCTGATTTCGGCGTTTCAGAGACAGATGAATTTACTAACGGCAGCACTTGAAACAGGGTTCTCACCCGAAACGTGCACGTCGTGTCTGAGCGTGCCTGAGTAGTCTGCGACCTACAATTTTCAGCTAAGTAAAGTTTTTCAAAGTTTTATAATAAAATGGATGTGACTGTGTGGTGGACATAGTTTTGATACAATGTTCCTTTCTTGAAAACATCCGACAAAAAAATTTTTTTGACTTGCATTTTTGGGGGTTTGCTTTGGTGATTTTTTTAGGTAGTTTATTTATCACTAAATATTTAGGGTTTTGTTGTTTGTTGTTTACTGATTACAGAAAAGGCATTGCGAGTGAGAAAGGTACGTCTGCCATAATTCCTAGCCAGAGACCTGCTGAGGAGATTGTACAGCAGTTAAAGAACAGTGCTAATAAGAGCAGAGATAGCACTGCTGCGAAAACAGCTCCAGTCAGAAACATTCTTAGTAAGTGTTTTGAAACCGACGTAAAGGCTGTTGCTAAGAGCTTACGTAAGAATCAGTTTCCTGCACTAGAGAAAGTTACTGCCAATCAGAGGGACAACTTTATTGAACAGCTGCAAGAAGTTCTCAGTGACCTGCAATCTAGAAGTTCCCCTAAGCAGAGTTATAATGATTGCAGCGAGGAGATGATTGTTGACGTAGAAAGCACTCCTGATACAACTGATATCTGTGAGATGGATTGTTTTTATGTGAGATTGATCACTTGGACCTACGTTATACAACCTTTGCATGAAGGTAATGCAAAGTTGTTTTCTCCTGAATGTTTGCTGTGAAGAAACAGTTTGCCATATGCTTTATTTTCTAACTTTGAATTGCTCCTGTTTCCTATTGTTTTGGAAAGTAATCTGTGTCATGTTTTGAGCCAAGAATCTATGTGTGAAAGGGAAAACCCCAAATAAAAATTTATCTGTTCAAATGACCCTCGTGCCACAACACCTTTGTTTGATAGTAAACCTAGACTACAACTCCCAGCGTTCCTTGCTGCTACCTTAGTCAAAAGGACACTTGAAGACAAAGTAGAGGTCACCCTTGCTCTAGAGTCACCAGCCCTAGGCGGGGGCAGGACAACAGACATATGTTGATTCTGTAAGAAAGACCTGGAAATGGTGACTCACCACATAGCTGACTGTGAAGTTCTGAAGACAGAAAATTTCTATACGGAAAGACATAATAAAGTAGCACTGGGATCATGACCCTAAAATAATTACAGAGAATGAGGTGGTTATGATCTCCTGGGCTACTCCCATTCGGACAGACAAAAAGCTGGTTGGAGAAAAACACCAGAACGGCATTAATAGCTCCAAGTGACTACTCTATGAATCGTGTGGAGAGGCAGAAGATCCTGAAATACCAGGAAATGCAGTCTGAGGCCAAGAAAATGTGGCAAAAAGATATAGAAATATTTCCCATTGTGTTGGGTGCCACCAGCTTGATAAAGAATTTCCAAGCACATCTTGATAAACTACCCATAAATGTTACATCTTACGAACTCCAGGAGGTGGCTCTCTTTGGCACAATGCAAGTATTACGCTGAACCTTAGCAGTAAATTTGAGAGACTGAGATCGTACTCCACATGCCCTGGCTTAGAAGTGAGGTTCACACCTGTCATGGTATGCGCAAAACTAATCCATTTGGAGAAACTGCTCAGAGAAAAACTAGAGATCTGTAACCAAGCTGTGCAACGGGCAAAAATAGCAGTGGCGGTAGCACCGGCAACTGAGTTAAAAGCGTGATATGTGGCTTGAATGATGTGGTACAGGGACTCTTGTAGATTGTCTTGTAGAGTATGTGTTTCCAACTTTGGAATAACTGCCAAATCGGGCATTTCAAAAGGAGGTCATGATGATGCTGAAGTAGCTGAACTTGATGGGCTAGAATTTTGAAGGCTAGCATCCTACTTTAAAATGTTTTTCTGCCAACTGCATCCAATGTACGCTGTTCTTTCCCAGGTGGAGTATGAAAATGAGATTTGGAAGATTTTGCTTTCTTTAGTGACACCTAGGTACTAGAGGAGATCAAACCTAAGCTTTCTTTAGAAGCTCAGATGACAAGACTTCGACTTTCAAACTTTGGACACATCATGCGAAGAGAGAGATCATTAGAGAAAGACATTATGCTTGGCAAGATAGAAGGTCAGCGCAGAAGAGGAAGGCCAGCAATGAGATGGATCGATACAATAACAGCAGCTACGGGTACCAGTCTGTCAACAATGAGCCGCCTGACTGAAGACCGAACACAATTTAGGAGCTATCCAGAGGGTCGCCATGAGTCGACTCCGACTCGACGGCACTTAACAACAACAACAGTGACACCTCAGATACTACTGACTGATAGGGTAGTTGTTGATGCTAAAATCCCAAGGCAAGGACTATCTTATGCTTAAGGTCTAGATGTTGGGCCATGGCATGCACTGAAAGAGTAGTTACTCACCTGTAACAGGTGTTCTCCAGGAGCAGCAGGAATCAGTCCTCACATATGGGTGACATCGGCGCCGACGGAGCCCCCGTGCGGAGCATTTCTCCAGCTTTCAAGGAAAGCCTTTGGGAATGCAGCGTGCATGCGCAGTCCCCTTCCCGCCCAAAGGTGCCATCTTGCTCAGTCTGATGACATAGCTAAAAGACAGCAAAAAACAAAAATGAAGTATATGACTGCAACTCCCAGGGGAGGAGGGAGGGTCGTGAGGACTGATTCCTGCTGCTCCTGGAGAACACCTGTTACAGGTGAGTAACTACTCTTTCTCCAGGACCAAGCAGGAAGTCAGTCCTCACATATGGTACTCCCCAGCTCTAGGCTACCAGGAACCCAAAGCTGAAAAATAAGTTCCCTCTAGAGCCTCAGCATCCGTGATAAGAATCTTCTCTGAGAACGTCCCCGTACGGTAGCCCAACACAAGGGCCGGAGGGTAGGAGTTGCCTAAACCTTAAAGAGATTACGGAGTACCGCCTGTCCGAAAGCACTTTCCCTTCTGGACTCCCTCTTGAGGCAGTAATGGGCTGCAAAGGTTTGGCTGGAAGACCAAGTAGCGGCCCAGCAGATGTCTGCCAACGGAACAGAGAGGAGATGAGCTACTGACGCGGCTTTCGTCCTGACATGGTGGGCCATGACTCGACCCTGCAAGGAAAGGCTGGCTGCCCAGACGATACAATCTGCCACCCAAATGGACAACATATGCTTGGAGACAGGTAACCCCAGTTTATTAGGGTCAAAAGATACAAAGAGCTGAGCAGCTCTTCGATGCCCCTGCATACGGTCTATGTAAAAGGACAATGCCCTTCTACAGTCCAGGGTATGCAAGACTGTTTCAGCCCGGCTGGCGTGCGGCCTGGGAAAGAATGTTGGAAGAACCATCTCCTGACTGAGGTGGAAGGAGGAGACAACCTTTGGAAGGAACTTAGGATGAGTCCGTAAGACCACCCTGTTCCTATAGAACCGTGTGTACGTTCTATCAGAAACCAGAGCTTGGAGTTCACTCACACGCCTGGCCGAGGTAAGAGCTACCAAGAACAATGCCTTCCAAGAAAGGAATCGTAAATGACAGGTAGCCATCGGCTCAAACAGTGGGCGAGTAAGTTGCTGCAAGACCACATTCAAATCCCACTCAGTGGCTGGTGGACGAACCGGAGGCTTGAGCAAAAGCAGGCCTCTGAGGAAGTGGGACACCAAGGGGTGGGCCGACAGAGACCGTCCCTCCACCGGTGAGTGGTGTGCCGATAGAGCACTGAGGTGGACCCGAACAGAGTTGGAGTGAAGGCCGAGGTCCGACAGGTGAAGCAGATACTGCAGCAGCACCACCGGCACCAGGCACGAAAAAGAATCCTCCTGGCGCTGAGCACACCAGGTGGAGAACCTATGCCACTTGAGGGCATAAGACCTCCAGGTGGATTGCCTCCTAGAAGCCAACACCATCTCTTCCACTTCCTTAGGTAGAAGTAAGGGAGCTAGAACTATCCTTTCAGCAGCCAGGCCATCAGATGGAGGGATTTGAGGTTGGGTTGCAGGAGAGATCCCTGGTCCTGAGACAGGAGATCGTGTTGCACCCCCAGAGGGAGTGGAGTGTCCACCGCCAACTGCAGGAGTGAGAACCACAGTTGCCTCGGCCATCTGGGGGCTACAAGAATCACCGAGGCCTTGTCCCGAAGAACCTTGAACAAGGTATGGGACACTAAAGGCGTGGAAGGAAATGCATACAGTAGACCCGTAGACCAAGAAATTAGAAACGCATCCGCTGCTATTCTCAGAGGATGCAGTTGTCTGGAAAAGAACCTGGGCAGCTGCCGGTTCAGTGGACTCGCAAAGAGATCGATAGTTGAAAGACCCCATCCGAGAAAGATCTGTTGGACCACTAGTGGATTCAAGTGCCATTCGTGAGGCTGTAGAATCCTGCTTAACCTGTCTGCTAGGTAATTCTCCTGGCCAGGTAAATAAACTGCTTTGAGAAACATGCCTTGTTTGACTGCCAGGGAGCAAAGAGCTTGTGCTTCCTGACACAGAAGCCTGGATCCTGTGCCTCCCTGCTTGTTCACATAGAACATGGCCACTTGATTGTCTGTCTGAACTAAGACAGACTGGTGAGAGAGAACATGAGAGAAAGTCTGTAGAGCCAAGCAGATAGCTCGCAAATCCAACAGATTGATCTGCTGTGTTGCCTCCCAAGGAGACCAGAGGCCCTGAGTGCATGCACCCTGGCAATGCGCCCAACCCTGTAAGGAAGCATCGGTTGTCAGCACCTGTGTGTGTGGCGGCACTTGGAAAGGCACTCCCCTGACAAGGTTTGGGACATGTAGCCACCACCGCAGGGAGTCCACTAGTAGTTTGGACACCCTTACTCTGTCTCTTAAGTCTCCTGTGGCTTGCACCCACTGAGCTCTGAGGCACCACTGAGCAGGCCGCATATGCAGATGGGCATTCGGAGTTACATGGACCGTGGATGCCATGTGACCTAAGAGCCTCAGGAAGTGTCTGGCGGAGACCAGAGAACCGCTCTGGAACTGTTTGGCCAAGCCCATCAGCCTGTGGGCCCTGCCCTGGGGCAAATAAGCCTTTGCCTGAAGGGTATAGTCTTGCCCCTATGAACTCTATGTTCTGTGAGGGGAGCAAAGTGGACTTTGCAAAGTTTATGACAAAGCCTAGATGCCGGAGAAGAGATACAGTGCGAAGGGTGCTTGTCTGGTCTCCTGTGGAGACTGACCCCTGATGAGCCAGTCGTCCAGGTATGGGAAGACAAAGATGCCCTAGTTTCGGAGATAGGCCGCCACCACCGCCAGGCACTTGGTGAAAACCCTGGGAGCGGAGGTTAGGCCAAATGGAAGTACCCTGTACTGAAAATGATTTCCTCCCACTACAAATCTGAGATATTGTCTGTGGTCTGGATGAATGAGGATGTGAGTATAAGCATCCTTCAGGTCTAAGGAGCATAGCCAATCTCCCTGCTGGAGGTAGGGCAGCAGTATCCCAAGGGTAAGCATCTTGAACTTTTCCCTCTCCGGGAACTTGTTGAGATTTCGCAAGTCTAGGATGGGCCTGAGGCCTCCTGTCCTTTTTGGTACCAGAAAGTACCCGGAATAGAAGCCTAGCCCTTTCAGGTGGTGAGACTCCGGTTCCACTGCCTGCTCCTTTAGAAGACTAGTCAACTCCTGAAGGAGGAGGTTCCTGTGAAGAGGGAGTCTTGGAGGCTCCCCTGGCAAATAGGAGGGGGGGGGGGTAACTGGATGAAGTGGAGCAAGTAGCCCTTCTGGACTATGCTCAGTAGCCAGGAATCACCTGTTATGGCTGATCACCTGTGGGCGTACAGTGTCAGCCGGCCTCCTGTGCTGAGTGGAGCCAGCTGTGGAGTAGAGGCTAAACAGTGGGCGTCAAAACCCCGCTCCCTGCTGTGGAGCCGGAGCTGGCGGCTTGGGGGTTTTCTGCCTACGGGGCCCATGTCCCTGCCCCTTGGCCTGCTGACCCTGTTGGGGAACTGTAGAGGCCTGGAATTGAGGGTAGGATTTGTAGGCAGTACCCTTCCTCGGGAAAAAAGGCTTCTTCCCCGAGCCCTTCTTTTTCTAAGAAGAGGCAGAAGTCTTTCTGGACAGCCTTGTCCTGGTGAGAGTCTCAGTCTTGCTTTCTGCAGCCTTTTCAGCCATGGGTTTACCAAAAAGGTTCTCACCTCGGCAAGGGACATCAACCAACTTGCCCTGTACCCATGGCTCCAGATCTGATGACTGTAGCCAGGCCTGACGGTGTGCACCGATGTCGGCTGCGGCTACCCGGGCCGAAGCTCGAAGCCATCATAGGCTGCTCGAGAGATCAACTTTGAGCACTCTCGAATCCCCGATGACAAAGCTTTGAACCTCTGCAAAGGTTCCTCAGAGAGGCCAGCTGAGAACCTGGCAATTTCCTTCGCCAGGTCTCGGAAGTATATGCCCATGTACAGCTGGTAAGTCTGGACTTGGCAAGCCAGCATAGAGCCCTGGAAGCACTTTCTACCAAGGGCATCCAGGCTGAGGGGGCACCGAGGAGTGCATCTTCTGACTCTTCAGACGATGCATGGCCGATTCCACAACCATGAAATGGTGCGGTAGCTGTGCCTTCTGGAACCCAGGGCTCTTACGGACTCGATAGATAGAATCGACCCGTTTGCTAAGAACTGGCGCCAAGGCCAGTGCGTCCCACATGCGGAAGAGCAGCCGTTCCAGCATCGGAGGTACCAGTACAGTAAAGGCCTCCCTAGGCAGAGAGTCGTACTGGAGTGCCTCAAGCTCTTCAGCTTGAGGTTCCTCCTCAGCATCCGCGGGGAAGGCCAAAGCCTTGGCCATGTCCCTCACGAAGTCTGAGAACTGGGTATCCTCCGGGGGGGGGGGGGACCTTCTCCGAGGCTCAGACTCCAGTGAGTCCGAAGGGACGCACCGGGTCCGGAAACTCCTCGTCCTCTGTCTTCCAGTCCGACTCCTCCGAGGAGGAATCGAGCGGCTCCGGCCGTGTGGGCTTCGATGCCACCCGCCCCGACACCGAGGGTATCAGCGTCGACGACCTCGGCCCCACACGGGAGGTTGAGGGGGACCTTGACCGAGGATCGACTCGAGACTTCATTGACTCGAGGATCGGTTCGGTCTCCGGGGTCGACTTGGACGTCGAGGTCCCGGTGGTCGGGGCAGATGCACCGGTCAGACCAGCGATCAGCACCTGCTGCTGTTCCATGAAGGCAGCCAAGCTGCTCTCCAAGGATGTCAACCTGAGTCCGAGCTCAGGAGACTCAGAAGCCCCCAACTCGGGCCCCGACATCGGAGATAGAGAAGCTTTTAAATGAGAAAATAGGGGAAAGCCGACAGTCGCCCAAGAGTGGATGGTTCGGAAAAAGGTATCCTTGAAGGATACTACCAAAAGCAGTGAGGTTCCAAAAAAGAGTATAGTAGCCCAAATGCCCTTGAGTACGGTGCAGACAGAGCGTAAGGATTCCAAATTATCCATGCCTACCAATAGCCAGATTAATATTAATAAAATACAGTCTCTAAAATGCTTGTATGCAAATGCTAGAAGTCTAAACAATAAGATGGGAGAGTTAGAATACATAGCACTAAATGAGAGGTTAGATATGATTGCAATCTCAGAGACATGGTGGAAGGAGGATAACCAGTGGGACACTGATACCTGGATACAAACTATATCGTAATGATAGAACTGATCAAATTGGTGGAGGTGTTGCGTTCTATGTTAGAGAGGGCATTGAGTCAGAAAGGATTAAAGTTTTGCAGGAAACAAAATTTGCTGTAGAATATTTATGGATTGAAATTCCATGTATGAAGGGAAAGGTGATGACAGTGGGGGTGTACTATCGACCGCCTGGCCAGAATGAACAAATGGATGATGAAATGCTCAAAGAAATCAAGGAAGCTAACAAAAGTCACAGCAGAGTAGTAATAATGGGTGATTTCAATTACCCCGGTATCGACTGGGTCAGTGTCACGGCAGGACATGCTAGGGAGATAAAGTTTCTAGATGAAATAAATGACTGCTTCTTGGAGCAGCTGGTTCATGAACCAACCAGAGGGGAAGCCATACAGGACCTAGTCCTTAGTGGAACACCAGATCTGGTGCAAGAAATAAGGGTGTTGGGACCACTTGGCAATAGTGATCATAGCATGATCGTGTTATTTTATTTACTTATTTACATTCTCTTATATACCGCGCTATTCTGCATCAGTGCAGTTTACATTGAACAAACTGAAATTACATTGAACGGGGCATTATAACTTGGAGATAACTATTTTACAAGGAACATGGACTATGGAGGGTTAAGTGGCTTGTTTGATTTAATTAGTGGAGGAGGGATAGTAAAGAAATCCACAGTACTACCTTTTAACTTTCGAAAGGGAGACTATGATAAAATGAGGAATATAGTTAAGAAAAAACTAAAAGGAGCGGTTGCAAAAGTTAAAGACTTACAGCAAGCTTGGGTGTTATTTAAAAATACAATCCTCGAAACCCAGACCAGCTGTATTCCATGCATTAAGAAAAGAGGAAGAAAGTCCAAAAAACTGCTAGCATGGTTTAAAGGTGAGGTCAGAGAGGCTGTTGCTGCCAAAAAAGCATCTTTCAGGAAATAGAAAAAAAGAGCCAAACGACGAAAACTGGAAACAGCACAAGCACTGGCAAGTTAAATGCAAAGCATTGATAAGGCAGGCAAAGCGAGAATTTGAGAAGGAACTTGCTACGGAAGCAAAAACACAAAATAAAGACTTTTTCAAGTACATTCGTAGCAAAAGGCCTGTGAGAGAGTCAATTGGACCGTTAGATGATAGAGGGGTAAAAGGGGCAGTAAGAGGAGACAAGGTTATAGCAGAGAGACTGAATGAATTCTTTGCTTCGGTCTTTACTGAGGAAGATGTAGGGATGTTACCCAAGACTGAAGTAGTATTTAAAGGTGATACTGCAGAGGAACTAAGAGAAATATCACTACACCGGGAAGATGTATTACAACTATTTGATAAACTGAATAGTAGCAATTCACCTGGACCGGATGGTATACATCCAAGAGTGTTGAAAGAACTGAAATATGAGATTGCAGACCTGCTATTGGTAATCTGTGAATTTTCATTAAAATCAACTGTAATACCTGAAGATTGGAGGGACGCCAATTTTTAAAAAGGGTTCCAGGGGTGACCTGGGAAATTACAGACCGGTGAGCCTGACGTCAGTACCGGGGAAAATGGTAGAAAACATCAGAAAGAACAAAGTTACAGAGCATATAGATAGTCATGGCCTAATGGGAGACAGCCAACATGGCTTTAGACAAGGAAGATCTTGTCTTACTAATCTGATATGTTTTTTTGAAGGTGTGAATAAACAGGTAGACAAAGGTGAGTCGGTTGATATAGTATATCTGGACTTTCAGAAAGCCTTTGACAAGGTCCCTCATCAGAGACTTTTGGCAAAACTAAAAAGTCATGGGATAGGAGGCAGTGTACTATTGTGGATCGGGAACTGGCTAAAAGATAGAAAGCAGAGGGTAGGGCTAAATGGCCAATATTCCCATTGGAAAAAGGTGAATAGTGGAGTACCCCAGGGATCTGTACTGGGTCCGCTACTTTTTGACATATTCATAAATGACCTAGAAAAGGGAACAACTAGTGAGGTTATCAAATTTGCAGACGATACAAAACTGTTTAAAGTTGTTAAAACCCAAGAGGACTGTGGAAAACTGCAGGAGGATCTGGATAAATTGGAAGAGTGGGCATCCAAATGGCATATGGAATTTAATGTGGACAAGTGAAAGTTATACACCTAGGAAAAAACAACCCACACGATGGTTACATGATGCAAGGTTCCACATTGGGAACCACCACCCAGGAAAAAGATTTAGGAGTCATTGTGGATAACATGTTAAAACCCTCCGCCCAGTGTGCAGTGGCGGCCAAGAAAGCAAATAGAATGCTAGGTATCATAAGGAAAGGAATGGAGAACAAAACAAAGGATATTATAATGCCTCTGTATCGTTCCATGGTACGACCACACCTTGAATATTGTGTGCAATTCTGGTCGCCGTATCTTAAAAAGGATATAGCGTTATTAGAAAAAGTACAGAGAAGAGCCACCAAAATGGTAAGGGGGATGGAAGGCTACTCCTATGGAGAAAGGCTACAAAGGTTAGGGCTCTTCAACCTGGAAAAGAGACGGCTGAGCGGAGATATGATAGAGGTCTATAAATTAATGAATGGAGTGGAACGGGTAAACGTAGATCGATTGTTTACGCTATCAGAATATAGAAAGACTAGGGGACATGTAATGAAGCTACAGGGTAAACTATTTGAAACAAATAAGAGAAAATATTTTTTCACTCATCGTGTAATCAAACTCTGGAATTTGTTACCGGAGGATGTAGTAAGAGCTGTTAGTGTAGCTGGGTTTAAAAAAGGTTTGGACAAGTTCCTGGAGGAAAGGTCCCTAAACCATTATTAAAAAGGGACCCAGGATAATTAATGCTTGACCCAGTACAAGCATTGTGGAACCTGTGTCTTTTGGGGATACTGCTAGGTACGTATGACCTAGATTGGCCACTGTTGGAAACAGGATACTGGGCTTGATGGACCTCCGTCTGACCCAGTATGGCATATCTTATGTTCTTATGTTAGGACAACTGCACTCACGTGACTCGGGGACTCCGGCTCCACACGAGGTAACTTTGAAGGCCTCTCCGACTCCGAGAGCCCGGGGCGTTGGTCAGGGCTATGCGACCTGGCCCTCGAGGGGCCAGAAGCGTCTACCGACATCACCCTCGTGAGCTTTTTCTTCCTTCTGTGTTCCCGAGACGGTGCTCAGGATCGGACTCCCGAGATGTCGAGGCCTCTGACTAAGTCCGGGCTTGGCCGGACACGGAGTCAGAAAAGATTCTTTCACGCTGATGTTGACGGCTCCTCAGCGCCTTCGACGACATCTTGCTGCACGGGCCACAGGCCAGTGGGTCATGGTTGGGCCCGAGGCATCGGAGGCAGCAGTCATGTGTGTCAGTGAGAGACATAAGTTTCTTGCACCGATCACACTTCTTGAACCTGCTGGCAGCCATTGGGGGAAAAAGGGCCCCAGCGAGGCCAAAAGACCAGGTTGCCAGTGAAACACAAAAAAAGCACGAACGCTAGCCTCAAAAGACAAAAAACGAAAAACTCCGGGCTCAATAGCGGTGTACCTGGCCCAGGCGGGAAGGGGAACCGGCGTCGAACCGGGTAAAACCACAAAAAACCCCATAGAAAATCACTTTTTTACCGGGTGACACAAACTCATGTCCGTCGGGCTCTGTGGAAAAAAGAAGACTGAGCAAGATGGCACCTTTGGGCGGGAAGGGGACCGCGCATGCGCGCTGCATTCCCAAAGGCTTTCCTTGAAAGCTGGGGAAATGCTCCACACAGGGGCTCCATCGGCGCTGACGTCACCCATATGTGAGGACTGACTTCCTGCTTGGTCCTGGAGAAGCTGGTGTTTGCCAGATGGACATAATGAGGTCTTGCAAACGTTTAGGTACCAGTAGTGCAAAGACTTCCTTAGGAGTGCTACAAGCCCTTAGAATGGATTGAAAATCACTAAATCACTATCTGATGTTTTGTAGTTCTATGTAAACCGCGCTGATGATGAATAGTGCGGTATATAAAAATGTTAAATAAATAAATAATAAATAAATAAATAAAGGCCAACGCTCTAGAGACATTTTGAGTATGAGAAGTCTTCTGGGGTTCCATCCTCCCTTGGGTGATGAGAGGACTGGGTGTTACGTAGTTACTTCTTCTAAGGTAGATAAGTATCTCACTGATGAGGGTGGGGAGGGCTGGTGCTGAGTAGTGACTTAATTCAGGCACTTGAGGTTTTCTCCAGTCCACAATGGAGGATGGACCCTGGGAAGTAGATGCAGGTTGAAAAGTGGTATTTCAGAGGGCATGGAATCTTCCCGGGGGGGGGGGGGGGGGCAGAGCTAAGTAAGGCTGCACTGTCCTAGACAAAGCGATGTAACAACTGAAATAAGGGGTCAGTGGGGATTGACCTTTCATGCAGAGGAAGAACTAAAGGAAACCGGGCCAGAATTGGATCCGAGTGATGGTGTGATCTCTTTGACCTGTGGGAAGAGACTTCAGAAGATTCGCCTTCAGATTTTATTTTGTGAGCCCTGAAGGTATGGGTGTCCTGTAGGGTTTTAGAGTCACCCTTGTGGCCGTGCTTGGACTTTGTGTTTAGCACTTTCCGGAGTCTTCGACCTTGGCGAGCACCCTGCAGAGGCCGGTTGGGTGGAGACAGAATAGGGCCCCTCACTTGGTTTTTCAGGTTTTGGAACATTCTCCTAGAAGTCCACGCCAGTAGAGTGTCTGCCTCTGGTAGCATGGCAATACCCTCTGTTCCCAATCGTGCCTTGTCTGGGACTGGGGTACAGGCTGAGGAAGGAGTAGTCATGAATAGTGAAGGAAAGGCAGGGAGTGAAAACAGCACTGGGCCTTTAAGAACTAATAGTGAAGTGACAGTTTCTGGTGATTCCTATGTCCACTGATACACCACTTTCTGGTTTGGTTTCCCTTCTGTTTTTTTATTTTTTATTTTTTTAATATAGTTGAGCAGCAGCCTAGCAGCTTTGATTTCTGCTATTCAAAGGACTGATTTCTAAATCATGATTGGACTGAGCTAAGTCTTTTTAAAAAAAACAATTATTTTCTGGTTATTAAAATGGATTGAACCGCTTGGGAGTATTGTCTATAAATTTATACTTTGCTGCGGTGATATCCGACAAAAATTGAGTTTTGTTTAAAGATATTTTTGGGGGGGTTATTTGGTGATTCTGTTATTTGTATTCAAAGGACTGAAGCAGTTTCATGAGAATACTGCCCTGTCAGGAAGCTGCCGGTGGCAGGGGAAAAACCGCACCAGTGAACAGAACGAGCAGTTTCATTTTTGTTTTAACCCTTTGAAGGCTTACTTTCAATTTTTAATCCACATTCTGCAGCTGGGTTAATTTGTGCTTATTTCAGGAAAATTGTACCTGTCTTATTCAATATGTTCTAATAGTGATGTTCCTTCTGCTATGGTCATGTATTATATATCATTTGGTACAAATATTTAGTCAGAATTTTGGATCCCGACAGTTTTGGGCTCAGCCTGGAAAGGGTTAAGGAACGTGAAGGTAAACTGTTAAAGCAATAAAAGAAAAGAAGTCCTCTTCCTCTGCACTGTGAGGTCCCTAAGAGTTCTGGGTCCTCGCCCCGCCTCTGTTTAACTTATTCTTGGCACCTCTTGCTCTGTTGATCCAACAGTGTGGTCTATTGGCATATCATTATGCAAATGACATCATCATACTCCACCACACCTCCTCTGTCCAACCCGATCTTACTCTGTTTAATACCTGTCTCTCACAGATTTCCACTTGGTTAGAGTCAAATGTTCTGCATCATAACCTCTCCAAGACCTTCACCATATCATTTACCTTTGGTGCCCCGTTCCCTTTCTGTCCACTATTCTTTTGGATTGTCCCATTTCACTGTTCCATCTCTTTATTACTTGGGTGTCACCTTGGACTCTGCTGTCATTCCATAACCATATCTCCTCACTCGGCATTCTTACTTTTTTCTTCACTAGATTCACTCTGTATGTGCTATACTTCCTTCTTCAAGTTTGATCACCCTCCTGGTATCATTAGCAATCTTCAGGATTGATTACTGTAACTCTGCTCTGGCCAGCATCCCACAATTTCAGCTACATCATCTTTGGTTAATTCAAAATACTGCCACCAGGATCCTCTCGCACGTCTCTCGTTATGACATCACCCTTCCACAGGCCTTCTCTGAGCTAGGGGAGAACCGGCATAGATGCTGTCAATGGACCATAAAGTGTACCTGCACCCTCCTGCTTGAAGGCAGAGAAGAGATACATTCCTTCAAAACGTTTTTGCTCTCAGGTTCAGGGCCTTCTCATATTTCACCAGCACACCTCACTAAATTATGAAACTGGACATGGTCAATAGCAGAACTGTGCTTATGGAATAGTTTACCAACAACTGAGAATGTGCACAAATTTCAAAGATTTTAAAAGGAATCTGAAAACATCCTTTTTAGAATTTTTTCCTCAGAATCAGATCTTACAAATATTGATTTGTGTTCTGATAATTTGATTTATGGTATTTTTATATAGTGTTGCTTTTAATATAAAGATATACTTATATCACCAAACTGTAGGCTATTAGGTTCCCTTGTGCCTAATCAAGGTCTTGTTACCTTTCATTGTGTATGTATTTTGCAAACTGGTAAGAAAGCAAAATGTGTGGTTTTTAACTGTTAAGGATCTTAATTTTGCCATGATTTACCTTTCATAATATTTTTCATTCTTCCTATTTTTTGACAGACTTTGTGTACCCAACTAATTTAAAGATTAGGGTCATAGCATAAACACAGCAATACATCATCTGTTTTATCTACAGGTGTCCATTTAAACTGCAGCCTGTCTGCTTAATGGTTTCTCTCCGTCTTACTTCCTGCTGCAGGGGGTGTATCCTGGCCTCTATCTTCATCTGCTTCCACCACCTGCAGCACCTTTTATCTCAAGTGAAGTGGTGACAGTCTGAATATTTTTTGTTCAGGTTTTAATTGAATTGTAATCAGTCATCTTGCTGAGATCTGGTATACAATTTACACAACAGTGTCACCATATGACAGTACATGAAGGAGATGACAAAGAAGCTGTCCTCTTGGCCCTTCTTGGATGGTCACATTGGAAGTGGACACCTACATTAAGCCTACTTTTCATTCTCTCGAGAACCCAACTCAAGGTTATTTCAGGGATAGCATAGTTACTCCCGTATAACATATGTTCTCCAGAAACAGCAGGAATCAGTCGTCACATATGGGTGACGGCAGCACCAATGGCATGCTCACAGAAGCATCCCACCAACTTTCAAAGAAAGCCTTTGGGAAATGGTACCATGCATGTGTGGTCCCCTTCCCGCCCACAGCTGATATCTTGCTCAGTCATAGCTAAAAGACAACAAAAATAAAAGACAGTAAAGGAGCAATTCTAAGGGGAGGAGGGAGGGTTGTGAAGACTGATTCCTGTTGGCCCCAGAGAACAGTTGTTACAGATGAGTAACTATGCTTTCTCCAGGAACAATAAAGAAGCCAGTCCTCACATATGGGACTCCCCAGCTAGAGGCTACTGAAAGCCCATTAGCTAAATATGGGCTCCCTCAAGAGGAGCCGCAAGCAATTTAGTCGGTGTACACAGACCACAGTAGGACCCCTGTGTCCGATGAACTAGCACTCCAGTAGTCTGAACACAGAAGGATCGGAAGGTAGGAGTTGCCTAAACTCCAAAACATTTACGGAGCACAACATGGACAAAGGCACTGTCTCGTCAGGACTCTTTCCAGGGAGTAATGGGCTGCAAAGGTATGGCCTGAAGATCAGGTGGCAGCCCGACATATGTTCACCATCGGAACAAAGCACAAGTTTGCCACCATGGCCCTGAAACTGTGCGCCTGTGATGCAGCCCACCAGCAGGAGCCTCACCTGCTCATAAGCGAGGGCGTTGCAGTCCACCACCCATGTGGACAGCATACGCTTGGTCACAGCCTCCCCCAGCCTACTGGGGTCATAGAAGATGAGAAGCTTTGCGGTTGCCCTGAGTGCATTGGATATAGAAGGACAAAGCCCCCTTACAGTCCAAGATGTAGAGGACCATCTCCATCCGACTGGAGTGAGGTCCTGGAAAGAAGGTAGGAAGCACCACGTCCTGGTTGAGATAGAAGGGTAACACTACCTTTGGCAGGAATTTGGGGTGTGTGTGAAGCACCACTCTGTTTTTGTGGAACCTGATATAAGGCACCTCCACCACAAGGGCCTGAAGCTCTAACTCTGCGAGCGGAGGTAAGCGCGACCATGAAAGCCATCTTCCAAGAGGTAGCGGGGGTGGCGGTAGCCAGAGGCTCGAAGGGCAGGTGAGAGAGCTACCCCATAACTACAGTGAGGTTCCATTTAGTTGCTGGAGGGCAAACTAAGGGCTTCGATAAGAGCAGGCCCCGAAGGAAATGGGTTACCAACAATTGGACTGAAAAGGGCTTACCATCCACCGGATGGTGGTGCGCAGTCAGGGCACTAAGGTGTACACGGACAGAGTTAGACTTGAGCATGGACTGAGAGGTGGAGAAGGTACTGTAATACCAGAGCCATCAGGCAGGAGAAAGGGTCAGCCCCATGTTCGGCACACCAGACAGAGAACCTGCGCTATTTGAGGGCATAAGCCTTCCTAGTTGAGGCCTTGCGAGAGGCCAGCAGAATGTCTCCCACCTCAACCGGAAGGTTGAAAGGGGCCAGAGTCACTCTCTCAACAGCCACACTGTCAGCAACCCCAGGTTGGGGTGGAGGAGAGAGCCCCCCTCCTGAGATAGGAGTCCCAGGGCGGTCTCCAAGGGGATAGGAATCTCCACCGTCAACTGTAGAAGCAGTGGGAACCATGGTTGCCAGGGCCACTGAAGAGTATCAGGATGAGCAAGGTACTGTCATGGAGAGTCCTCAACAAGATCTTGGTGATCAGCAGTGTAGGAGTGAAGGCATACATGAGGCCTTCCGCCCATGAGACCAGGAATGCGACCAGGAACCTGAGGGGTGGGCCTGACAGGAGCAGAAACTGGGCAACTGAAAGTTGTCCAGGCTGGCGAACAAGTCCATCACGGGTTCCCCCAGAACCGGAAAAGCCGACTGGTTACCCTAGGGTCCAGCTGCCACTCGTGCGGCCGGAGAACTCTGCTGTGCCTGTTGGCCAGCAGGTTGTCCTGGCCGGTACACTACCCGCAGGAGGATATCCTGTTGGATTGCGTACGAGCAGAGGACCAGTGCCTCCTGACAAAGGGTACAAGACCCCCTGCCCCCCCATTTGTTCATGTAGAACATCGCCACCTGGTTGTCCGTTTCGACCAGCACCGGCTGGTGAAGCAGGTGGTGACAGAAGACCTTCAGTGCTAGGTGTATGGCTCGGAGCTCCAGGATAAATCTGCTGGGTGCTCTCATCTGGTGACCAGTTGCTCTGAGTGCAGAGATCTCCGCAGTGGGCTCCCCAGCTGAGCAGGGAGGTGTCTGTGGTGAGGACCCTTGAGAGGCTTGGGGCCTGAAAAGGCATGCCCACCTTGAGGTGCTGGGGAGACTGCCACCAGACCAGAGAATCTGCCAATTGGCAGGTCACAGAAACTCTGTCTCAGAGGCAGCCCATGGCCCGAGACCACTGGTCCCAGAGACACCACTGCACTGCCCTCATGGGAAGGCATCAGGGGTGACGTGTACCATGGAGGCCATGTGCCCGAGGCGGCACAGGAGAAGCCAAGCGGGCACAGAGTTATGGTGCTCTATGTCCCAAGCCAGAGTCCTGAGACGATTGGCTCGGTCCCTGGGCAAGAAAGTCTTTGAATGGAGAGTGTCGATCTTTGCCCCAATGAACTCCAGACACTGTGTTGGAAGGAGGTGAGACTTAGGATATTTTATGACAAACCCCAAGTGCTGCAGAACCGGGATGGTGTGTGTGGTGGCCTATTGCACCTGAGGCTGTGCCTACCTTTATGAGCCAGTCATCCAGATAGGGAAAGACAAAGACCCCCTGGAGCCAGAGAAAGGCAGCCAGAACTGCCAGGCATTTTGTGAAAACTCTTGGGGCAGAGGCTAGGCTGAAGGGGAGCACCCTGTACTGAAAATACCTGCCCCCCCACTACAAACCGCAGGTACTACCTGTGGTTGGGGTGGATGAGGATATGGATTTAAGCATCTTTGAGCTCTAAGGTGCATAGCCAGTCTCCCTGCTGGAGGTAGCGCAGCAATGTTCCAAAGGAGAGCATCTTGAACTTCTCTCTCACCAGCAATTTGTTGAGGCTGTGCAGTTCGAGGATGGGCCTTAGGCCCCATGTCCTTTTAGGCATGAGGAAGTACTTGGAGTAGAACCCCTTGCTCTTGAGATGGTGGGGCACTGGTTCCACTGCTTTGTCCTTGAGAAGACCTGCCAACTCCTTCAGAAGGTGGTCCCGGTGGAGGGGAGACATGAGGGGCTCTCCTGGGAAATAAGGGGGAGGTGTCTGAGTCAGGTGGAGGTGGTAACCCTCTCTGATACCCGAAGTGCCCAGGAAATCAGTGGTGATGGACACCCACCTCTGGGCATAGAGGGCCAGATGTCCCCCCCCCGTGGGCTGTTGATCGTCTTGAGGTAGATAGGCTATGCTCAAGGAGTCAAAAATTCCCCCCTGGCTGGGCTGCAGCCGGTGCGTGGTGTTTTAGAGCCTTCTGCTTACACGGGCCATGCCCTTGTCCCTTGGCCTGCTGACCCTACTGGGGAGCTGGGGAGGCCTGATAAGGTGGGTAGTTTCGGGAAGCAGCTCCCTTCCCTCCAGCTCAGCAGCCTTGTCAGTCATGGGTTTGCCAAATAGGTTCTTTCCTTGCAGAGGACATCAACCAATTTGTCCTGAACTCACTGCTCAACGTCAGACGACTGTAACCAAGCTTGGCGGCATGCACTGATGCCAGCCACCATTACTCGAGCTGCGGACTCAAACCCATCATAGGGTGCTCGAGACATGAATTTGGAGCATTCACGGACAGCTTTGGCCAGGGTCTTGAACCACTGCAAAGGCTCTTCGGAGAGACCAGTTGAGAACCCGGCGAGTTCCTTTGCCAGGTCTCTCAGATATATACCCATGTACAGCTGATAGGCCTGGATGCAGCCGATGAACATTGAGCCCTGGTAGCACTTTCTGCCAAGGGCATCCAGGGTTTGGGCCTCCCTGCCAAGGGGCACCGAGGAGTGCGTCTTCTGGCTTTTCAGCCGACGCATGGCTGACTCCACTACCATGGAGTTAAGAGGCAGCTGTTACTTTTGGAAGCCCGGTCTCCAGCAGACTCGATACATTGAGTTGAGCAGTTTGCTCACCACCGGCACTGAAGATGGTGTCCCACATTAGGAACATCAGCCATTCCTGGATGGGAGGGATGGGCACCGTGAGCGATTCCCGCAACGTGGCCTCATACTGAAGGATTTCCAACTCATCTGCCTGAGGGTCCTCCTCCGACTCTGTCGGGAACACCAGGGCCTTAGACATGTCCTTGAAAAAATCAAGGAAGCCCATTCTTTTTAACATCTTTGTTAGTGATATAGCGGAAGGGCTGTCGGGTAAGGTTTGCCTCTTTGCGGATGATACCAAAATCTGCAATAGAGTAGACACCCAGGAAGGGGTAGATAACATGAGGAGGGATCTAGCTAAGCTTGAAGAATGGTCTAGAATTTGGCAGCTGGGATTTAATGTTAAAAAATGTAAGGTCATGCATTTGGGCTGCAGCAATCCAAGGGAGCAATACAGTTTAGGAGGTGAAGTACTTTTGTCCACTAAAGAAGAGCGGGACCTAGGCGTGGTTGTGTCTGATGATCTTAAAGTAGCTAAACAGGTGGAAAAGGCGACAGCAAAAGCTAGAAGGATGCTTGGGTGCATACGGAGAGGAATGGCTAGCAGAAAAAAGGAGGTGATAATGCCTCTGTATAAGTCTTTGGTGCGACCTCATTTGGAGTATGGTGTGCAATTCTGGAGACCGCACCTTCAAAAGGATGTGAACAGGATGGAGTCGGTGCAGAGGGTTGCTACCAAAATGATTAATGGGCTTCATTATAAAGCATATGAGGACAGACTTAAGGATCTTAATATGTACACCTTAGAGGAAAGGCGGGATAGAGGTGATATGATTGAGATGTTTAAATACCTCCGTGGCATAAATGTTCAGGGAGAGAGCCTCTTTCAATTGAAAGCAAGTTCTGCTACGAGGGGACATGGGATGAGGGTGAAGGGAGATAGATTCAGGAGTGATATGCGGAAATATTTCTTTACGGAAAGAGTAGTGGATCCATGGAATAGTCTCCCAGTGGAGGTGGTAGAGATGAGGACAGTAACTGAATTCAAGAAAGCATGGGACCAACACAGAGGATCTCTAAAGGCAAAAGGTGGACTGTTGTAGTTGTTATGGAAGGACAGACTAGATAGGCCATGTGGTCTTTTTCTGTCGTCATGTTTCTATGTTTCTATATTCTCAGACAGGGACTGCTGTTGAGGCTCTGAGATGGGACATTGTGGTGGTAACGGGTATCGGGGGACTCAGTCTCCAACTTGGAGTAGTCCGTTGAGGACTCAGAGTAGGGCTGCTCCGCGGTCCTCTGGGCCCCTGATGACCTGCACCCCGTGCCCGGCAAACTTGCGATGATGACCGCAGTCCTGTCGCGTGGGATTCAGATCACGACCTCGGCTGAGGATCGACTCAGGGTCAAAGGACCTCGAGGTTCGGATCGGCTCAGGCTCCGTGAACGTCTTCGATGTCAAGGACCTGGTAGTCAGGGCAGATGAACTGGTTGTGCCAGACAACAGCGCCCGCTGCTGGTCCATGAAGGCAATCCAATAGGGAGGAGTAGCCTAGTGGTTGGGGCAAGGTACTTCAGGCCGGAAGGTCGGGGGTTCAAATCCCACTAGAGGGCAGCAACCTTGGGCCGGAAGGACTGAGGTTTCTAGTCCCACAGATGCTCCTTGTGGTCTTGGGCAAGCCACTTAACCCTCCATTGCCCATGTTCCCTGTAAGTATTAGTGTATGTGTCTCATATCCCTGTGTGTTAAATGTATCCCCCAATTGTGTTGTGACCGCTTTGATTGAAGGATAAGGCGGTATACAAAACTGTCTAAATAAATAAATATATACAATCACTCCACCAATCAAAACTCACATCAGGTACTGATAAAACTTAAAAGTAAGAAGGAAGAGAAAGAGCCTCAGAATCCAAGGTAATACAAATTAAGCTTTGATCACATGAAGCATACCTCCCAACACATCATAGGCTCATAAAACTTCCTTCCAGCCCATAAAATGTTATTCAATGTTTTCTTTTTTCTTGTTCTTACAAAACAAATTTGCAAGAGACAAATTTTAAACTCTCAAAACATGACAAAAACATATAGCCAAAGGCACTTATCTAGATGGTGAGGGCATCGCTATCACTGTTTAACCAAACACACCATTAAACCCACACACAATGTTGCGGTATTACAGGGGAAGCACACCTTACACCACACATAGGCCGCCAAAGCGTTTCGCTGGAAAAGCTTCTTCAAGGGAAAACCCCACCCAAACCGTGCTCAAATCACTTCAAAAGAGAACAAAGATCCAACTTCAAAAACAGTACCATCAGGAGAACAAACCACTACTACTAAACCCCACAAAAAAACAAAATAAGGAAAAACATACCGATTTCAATTGGCACCGTGATCTCCAACACCCATGTCACCAACGCAACTGCCTTGCTTTCACATCATGTAAGAATAGAGCAAGCTAAGTCCATACCTAGACTAGGAGGTATATGCAGTGATTCATTTGTAAGGGCACCAAATCTTAAATTCATACTCATACTTCAAAGGAGTGGAGTTGTCTGATGAATTTCCACAGTGTGGCTTAAACCATATAAAAGCTTTGGAGGAGTAGCCTAGTGGTTGGGGCAAGGTACTTCAGGCCGGAAGGTCGGGGGTTCAAATCCCACTAGAGGACAGCAACCTTGGGCCGGAAGGACTGGGGTTTCTAGTCCCACAGATGCTCCTTGTGGTCTTGGGCAAGCCACTTAACCCTCCATTGCCCATGTTCCCTGTAAGTATTAGTGTATGTGTCTCATATCCCCATGTGTTAAATGTATCCCCCAATTGTGTTGTGACCGCTTTGATTGAAGGATAAGGCGGTATACAAAAACTGTCTAACTAAATAAAATAAATACACACAGCCATTTGACGATGCAAAAAACGCCACACATGCGTAGCATTAAATGGAAAAAATCCATGACGTCACCCGGTGACGTAGCAGGGAACCTCTTCTTCTAAACAAAGCGCCGAACCCATAAAACACAAACACAGCATAAAACACACACTTCAACGCATAAACAGAGCCCGAACAAACCTACCTTGCTCTAAGCCATGACCTTTCCATCACAAACTGCTAGCAACACAAGGGCACCCCAACGCCCAAAGCTCATGATCACAAACACACACTCAATCCACCTGGGCATTGAGACCCCCTGGAGAGACAGTCCCCAAACAATAAATCCATCGCTGTTCACAAAATAAAAGATGTTCATCTCTACTTCTATTCCCTTTCCCTGTTAACACCTGATCTATACAAAAGCATTGCAGATCAGTAAAAGAATGATCAAAATCCAAACAATGGTGTACCAGGGGAGCATCAATTTGCTGGCATTTCAGCCTGCTCTTATGCTCCTGAAGTCCTAACTTAAAGGACCTCACAGTCTTACCCACATAGGCCAACCCACATGGACATCGAATAAAATATACAACACAACTAGAGGTACATGTGGTATTACAATGAATCACATATGGGCGACCATTATAGGTAAAGGAACTTACATTCTCACACACACACACCTCACAAACAGTGCAACTACCGCACACCGCATGCCCACCAAAACTGTCAGACCCTTGGACCCGGAAATGCAACAGAGCCGGGCTCAAAAGTTCCTTCAAGTTGCAATTCCTAGTCCAAACACACCATGGCTTTTTTCCTTGAAGACCTGGGACAAACTGAGTAACTCGAAAATGTTTCCGTACAATCTATTGTAGGCAATAACTAAGCGGGGAAAATTGTGTCACAAAATGGATACACTTACTCTCATCACAGGAAGGACCCATACCCCGAGATCGCAGATGCAACAACCATTGAATTTGGCTCTTTTATATGCCCTATCCACAACCAACCTTGGCTAGCCCTCGAGAGAAAATCCCTCTTCAAAAGCCAGGACTGGTCCATGAAGGCAGAAAACTGCGCTCCAGGGGCATCATTCTGGACTCCAGACTAGAAAACTCCACAGCCTTAGGTGCAGGCACCAAGGTACTCGGGCCCGACGCCAGCTCCCCCGAAGGGGAATCCTCGACGAGGATGGTGTCTGGGGATCGAGGCCGGTCTGCGGTCCAATCCTTCCAGGGGACCTTCACAGGCCGCTCCTCCTCCGATGCCTCGGACAAACATCTCAGACTCCGGGACTGGACCCGGGGAGCACCCGGCCAGTTGGAACCCTCCAAGGACGCCATTTTGGAGGGTTTCTTCTTCCTGGGTTTCTTCGAGGGAGACCCCCTTTCTGAGGACCCACAACAAGGCTCAGGTTCGGAAGGTTCCACCTGAGATGTCAGGGCTTCAGACGAGGCCCTGCCTTTGGAGGCACCAGGGATTTGGGAAAAAACTTATCGTGCTGCTGCTGGCTGCTCTTGAGGGCCTTTAGTGGGCATCCTCTTGCAGAGGCCGCAGGCTGCCAGGTTGTGGTCTGGTCCAAGGCAGCGGAGACAGCAGTTGTGTGTGTCAGTCAAAGACAATTTTAGAGCACCGATCACACTTCTTAAAGCCACTGGTAGCCATGGGGGAAAAAAATACCCCTGCGAGGTTGAAGACTCTCTGGGCTGCCAGTGGGAGAAAAAAGGTGCAAAGATGCCAGGAAAAGAACGAAAAATTACAAAAATAGACTGAACTCGATGCTGAGGCAATGAGGTTGGTAGGTAAGAAGAGTACCGGTGCAATACCAGAGGTATGAAACTTGGAGAGAAAAATCAACTTTTTCCGGGGACAAGCCAGACAAATATCTGAAGGGCTCCGCGGAAAAAAGGAGACTGAGCAAGATGGCACCCTTGCCTAGAAGGGGACCACGCATGCGTCATGGCATCTCCCAAAGGCTTTCTTTGAAAGCTGGGGGGATACTTCCGCGAGGGCTCCGTCAACATCATCCATATGTGAGGACTGACTTCCTGCTTGTTCCCAGAGAAAAACTGGAACTCGGAGGGAAACTGGCTTAAGATTCTGGGTTTACAAGAGGTGTAGAGGTGTGACTGCAATGCTGGCACTGTAATTGTGCAACTCAGTTGGAAAATGTACTGTGCTGCCCAGACCTTGCTAAGGCTTTCCAGGCAGCTGAATAAGTGGGAAGAAGTGGGGTGGGCGGCCATAGTGCTGACTTTAGTGAATGGATAATGACGTGTTTGTATCCTAAGCCATTTTATTTTGTATATGCTGTGCACGACTGAAGGCAGCTTGTCTAATTCTGGAAATTCTAACTAGGAAGATATATAAACTGTCCCACCAGTATAAACAATGTTGCAATTACATTTTAAACCGCTTTGACCCGGTGAAAAGCAGGATATAAATACAGCTGAATAAATAAATTTATTAAACATGTAACTGACAGAAGTTGATTCAGGGATGTTCCCTAACACTCTATATATAAGGTGGGGGAATTTCTCTTCCTGGAAATAATAATGTTAATGTTTATTTCTGTATTTATTACATCTTTCTGTATTTATTATACCTTTCTTCATTTACTAAGCCACATTAGGTTAAGATAGTTTTAATACACATTAATAGCTAATGCGGGATTCAAAAACCAATCAATGCAGGGATTTAGCAGCATGCATTAAGAGCTGAGTTTTACATCTACAGTAATGTGAACATTCCAGTTAGGGGCATGGATAGGGTGGGAGTTGTGCCGTGCTTAATGCACGCCAACTGCCAACACAGAGCAATTACACCTCCAGAGCCCATTTTGTGCAGTTTGGAGCCCTCCTTTACATAAATACTGACATCATGTTTCTATGTTGTCGATATGGAAGGACAGACTAGATAGGCCATGTGGTCTTTTTCTGTCATATTTCTATGACAATCTGCAGAAACCAGACACTGCTCAGTGTCACACATTGGGGAGAGGGGAGGATGGATTTTCAGCAGCAGCGACCAGCATAGTTAAAGTGGCTGACTGGTGCCGCTTTAAATTGTACCTGGATTTTCAATTGCAGGGCCATGTCCTGGCACTGATCCGAGTAGCCTGGATTGTGATATTCAGCTGCTGGCCAAGGTTAGTATAGCCATTTAGCTGTCTTAAATTTAGCCAGAGTTAATCGGGCAGCAACTGAATATCGCCCCTGCTCCCATGTCACGGCACAAAC
This sequence comes from Ichthyophis bannanicus, assembly GCA_033557465.1. Taxonomy (NCBI): domain Eukaryota; kingdom Metazoa; phylum Chordata; class Amphibia; order Gymnophiona; family Ichthyophiidae; genus Ichthyophis; species Ichthyophis bannanicus. The sequence continues at coordinate 18,398,163 of CM066035.1, forward strand.
CGGGATTATTGAACAGCATTAACCAGGTTAGTGCTACTGAATAGCCCAGTGAGCGGCATTTACGCAGTTTGCAGATCTGCGTAAATGCCTTTGAATACCCCCCCCCCCCCCAATTATCTTTTCTATTAAGCCTTGCAGACCTACAGGAAACAAGAGAAACAATAAGAACGAGACGTTTGATGTTAAATTTTATTGTTGGCTTCCAGCACAGTAGCAGCGGGGACAAAATGCAAAAAGTGAGGATTAATTCCACCCCAAGAAAGCCTGGGGGAAATGGCTTTTGTCTGTTTCTATATAGCATTAATGTGAATAGCTTCAGCCCCCTGCGGTGAGTAAAAACAGCTGTTAAAAGGTAGAATACAGGCACTGCTAAGGCACCGAGAACCCAGTATTGCATTATAGTCTGTGTTATACATCACTGGAACTTTGCATACTGTCCAGGTAAACAAGTTCATAAAAAGAACAGAATATTAAATTTATAAAACCCATCTTACATATATTAATAATTCCTTTATATTCCATAATAAAATCTCACGCCGCATGGAATACAATAAGGCAATAAGAGAGAGAGAGAGAGAGAATGGAACTAACTACAATCCTGGAGAGAGGCACAAAAGAGCGAGGAGGGAAAGGGACCAGCTGCAGTGCAGGAGAGAGGCACAGGAGAGAGCGTGGAGGGGAAGGGACCAGCTGCAGTCCTGGAGAGAAGCAGAGGAGAGCGTGGAGGGGAAGGGACCAGCTGTAGTCCCGGAGAGAGGCACAGGAGAGCATGTGGAGGGGAAGGGACCAGCTGCAGTCCTGGAGAGAGGCACAGGAGAGCGTGTGGAGGGGAAGGGACCAGCTGCAGTCCCGGAGAGAGGCACAGGAGACAGCGCGGAGGGAAAGGGAACAATGCAGTCCTGGAGAGAGGCACAAAAGAGCGAGGAGGGAAGGGACCAGCTGCAATCAGGGAGAGAGGCACAGGAGAGAGCATGGAGGGCAAGAGACCAGCTACAGTCCTGGAGAGAGGCACAGGAGAGAGCACGGAGGGGAGGGGACCAGCTGCAGTCCTGGAGAGAAGCACAGGAGAGAGGGCGGAGGGCAAGAGACCAGTTGCAGTCCTGGAGAGAGGCACAAGAGATCATACAGGGGAAGGGACCAGCTGCAGTCCTGGAGAGAGGCACAGGAGAGTGTGGAGGGTAAGGGACCAGCTGCAGTCACGGAGAGGCATAGGAGAGAGCATGGAGGGCAAGAAACCAGCTGCAGTCCCAGAGAGAGGCACAGGAGAGTGTGGAGGGGAAGGGGCCCGCTGCAGTCCTGGAGAGAGGCACAGGAGAGAGCGTGGAGGGGAAGAGGCCCGCTGCAGTCCCAGAGAGAGGCACAGGAGAGTGTGGAGGGGAAGAGGCCCGCTGCAGTCCTGGAGAGAGGCACAGGAGAGAGCATGGAGGGGAAAGCATAGTTAATCACCTGTAACAGGTGATCTCCAGGAACTGCAGGAATCAGTCCTTCACATATAGGTGATGTCTGCTAAGATGGAGCCTGAGTGGGAAAGCTCTCCAGCGTCCAATAGGAAAGCTTTTGGGAGCACTCCACTGCGCCTGCGTGCCTGCCTTCCCAACATCTCTCCTCAGTTGAGTTTGTAGCTGAAAGGAAGAGAAAAATAAACATACCATACAACTCCTAGGGGAGGAGGGCGGGTTGTGAAGGCCGATTCCTGCTGTTCCTGGAGATCAACCGTTATAGGTGAGTAACTACGCTATCTCCAGGAACAAGCAGGAATGCAGTCTTCATATATGGGACTCACTAGCTCCCAGTACCAGACTGACATGGGGAGAGAGTAGGGATCCCTGAAACCAAAAACGTAGCCGAAGAGTCTGGAAGAGCTGTGGGCCATGGGACTATTCCAGGAAGTGATACCCCCTCCCCCAGTAGTGGTCTGGTCTCTTGCAGAAGTCCAGGATGGAGGATAAAAGTTGAGTTTAAGTCCCAAAGAGGTGATGGAGTACAACTTGGTCAAAAATAGCATTCCAACAGGAGTCTCTGTCCAGACAATAGTGTGCAGCAGAAGTATGAATGGAGAACCGACAGATCTCCTTAATGGATAGTGAACTATGAATTGGCTATGGAGGTTGCCATAGCCTATTATGAGCAGTAACATGACCCTCCAAAAAGAGCCCTGCCTACGCATAAGCAAAAAAAATGCAATCTGCTATCCATCTGGATAGAGTACATATCGTAACTGGTAGGCCTAGGTGACTAGGATCAAAGGAGATGAATAATTGAGAGGATCTTCTGTGATCCTTCATTCTATTCAAGTAGTAAGCCAGCGCTCGCTTGCAGTCTAAGGTGTGTAGCGCTGCTTCAGCTCGAGACACGTGTGTTCTCGGGAAGAAAGTCAGTAAGATTACTAACTGGTTTAGATGGAAGGGGGAGACTACTTTCAGAAGGAAATACAGATGTGTGTGCAGAACCAACTTGTCAATGGTGGAACCAGTTATAGGGTGGATCCACAACCAGAGCCCGCAGTTCACTGATGTGGCGAGCTGAGGTGAGAGCAATGAGGAAGATCACCTTTCAAGATAGAAATTTCAGAGAAGTGAAGGGGGCTTCAGAAGTTGAATAAAAACCACATTCAGATCCCAGGCCACCGGAGGCAGCTTAATGGGTGGCTTGGACAGCTGGAGACCGCTCATGAGGCGTGTTACTAAGGGGTGTGAGGAGACAGGCTGTCTATCTAGAAGTTTGTGAGAAGCTGCAATGGCACTAAGGTGAACTCTCACCGAGTTAGTTTTAAGATCTGTTAAGGATAAGTGGAGGAGATATTGTAGAAGGGACTGCACTGGGCAAGAAAAGGTTTGCCCTTTGGGGAGCACCAGAGGGCAAACCTACACCACTTGAAAGCATAAGATCGCCTGGTGGAATCTTTGCGTGATGCCAGGAGGAAATCTTTGACTTCCTGTGGCAAGTCGAGATCAGCGAGCACTAGCCCTTCAGCAGCCACGCTGTCAAGCGTAAGGAGTAAAGACTGGGATGGAGGAGCATCCTGTGGTCCCGAGAGGGGAGTTCGGGCGCACATCGCAGGCTGAGAAGCGAGTCTGCACAAGGCAAAGAATCAGAGGAAACCACGGCTGACAGGGCCAAAAGGGGCTAAGAGAATCAAACCATTGTCGGCCTGTAGCTTAAAAAGTGTTTTGGGTATCAAGGGGATGGGTGGGAATGCGTATAGCAGTCCCTGTCCCCAATGTAGAAGGCAGGCATCCAGGTTCTGTCGGTGTACCGATGGAAGCCTGGAGCAGAAGAGGGGAGGCTGTGTGTTTTGCGAGTGTCAAAAATATCTATGAGTAGGGTTCCCCCACATTTGGAAAATCCAAGCAGCCGTCTCACAATGCAAGGTCCATTTGTATGGTCAAAGGATATGGCTTAGCTTGTCTGCAAGGACACCGAGTTCGCCCGAGAGGTACAATGCTCTGTGGTGAATGCGGTGTGCGATGGCAAAGGACCCTAGGCGAAGAGCTTCTTCACAGGGAGGACGGGACCCTGTTCCCCCGTTTGTTCATGTAGAACATGGCAACCTGGTTGTCTGTCCTGACTAGAACATTTTGCCCTGAAAGTTGGGGTTGAAAAACCCAAAGAGCATTTGTCAGTGCTCATAGTTCTAGGAAGTTGATCTGTGGGGCAGCTACGTTTTATGCCCACTACCACCGTGTGGTTAGGTTGTTCAAATGCGATCCCCAACCCAGTTTGGAGGCATCCATTGTCAGGGTACATCGAGGTGGAGGCATCTGAAAAGGTGACCCGTCGAGTAGGTCCTGTGGAGAACACCATCACTGAAGAGACTTGATTAGTTGAGGGGTGATAAAAGGATGTCTCAGAGATCATATCCCTGCCAGTGTCCATTGAGAAGACAGAGTCCATTGGGCTTGTCGCACGTGTAAGCAAGTGTAGGGGATGACATGGACCATGGAGGCCATGTGTCCCAATAGAAGTAGCATCTCTCGAGCGGTTCTGCAGCTTTACCTTTGCAACCCCTTTGCCAGCTCGATGAGGCGGGCACAGCGATCTTGTGAAAGGATAAACTCCAGACGTTCGGTTGAAGCAAGGTGAGACTTTGGGATGTTTAAGACAAATCCCAGATGCTGGAGAACCATGATGGTACGATGAAGGGAGAGTTTTACTTCTTGAGGGGAGTCTCCCTTGATCAGCCAGTTGTCTAAGTAAGGGAAGATGAAGACCCCCAAAGTGCATAGATAGGCAGCAACTACTGCTATGCATTATTTGAAGACTCGCGGTGCAGAGGCTAAGCCGAAGGGCAGTATTTATTTATTTAGCTGCATTTATATCCCGCTTTTCACCGGGTCAAAGTGGTTGGGGGATACATTTACCTACATACATACAGTACACGGTATTGATAATGATTTCCATGAAACATGAAGCGCAGATACAGTCTGTGCAAGGGATGGATCAGTAAATGCCTGTACACCTCTTTTAGGTCTAGAGAACATAACCAATAGTGTCTCTGGAGGTATGGATTAAGAGTTCCTAGAAAAATCATTTTGAATTTTTCTCAGACCAGGACTTAGGTCTCTGAGATCCAAGAAGGGCCTGAATCCTCTGATTTTGTTTGGAATGAGGAAATACGGAGAGTAGAAGTCCATCCCTTCTTGAGGAAGAGGAACTCATTCTGTGGCACTCTGGGACAACAGTGTGGTCACCTTTTCTCTTAAAAGAGTGCTTAGAAGGAGATGGGTGGGATAGTCCCCTGTGAAGCTGGTGGAGGGGGTGGAGTCAGGATTCAAAGTGAAGCTGATACCCCCTTTGGACTACCTGGAATGTCCACTGTTCTGAAGTGATGGGACATAGCAGCAGAGTCTGCCTGCTATGGGGAGGGGCTGGTGATCCTCCAGAGACAGTTTGGCAATGCTCTCTGAGGAGGAGTCAAAAACCAGGTGCAGGTTATGCCTGTGCAGCTGGTTGAGTCTTAGGAGCCTTACGCTTTTTGGGTTGGCGAGGCCCTTGCTGCTGCTGTTGAGGATGCTGAGGCTGATAGACAGCTGAAGGTGGGTAAGAAGAATAGCATCTCTTCTTTTTAAAATAGAAAGGTTTTTTGGGAAGAGCTTTCCTTTTGGGTCAGCTGTTTTTCTGGACAGGCATTTGAGGATGAGATCATCTGTTTCAATCTCTCTGGCTTTTTCTCTCCAATCTTTTCCAAGAGATTTTCTCCAGTACATGGGATATTAGCCAGTTTGTCCTAGACCCACTGTTCGAGATCTGATACATGTAAGCAGGCCATTCTGCGAGCCCCAATGCAGACTGCTGAAGCTCTGCTCCTTGATTCAAAGGCATCAAAAGAGGTAATAAATTTTGAAGTATTTTGGCCTTGTTTGATGAGTGTCTGGAATGCAATCCTCAGGAAGCATAGGAACAAAAGTCCCCAGATCCCTAGTGACATTCATTAGAAACATGCCCATGTACAGCATGTACAAGTTTATTCTGGAGGCCAACATACATGCCTGAAAGCATCGACGTCCAAAGGCATCAAGTGTCCTTGAGTCTCTACCCAGAGGCATGGATGAGTGATTTTTTTTACCTCTTTATTTGGAACATCGTCGATTCCACTACCATTGAGTGGGGGAGCTGAGGCTTTTGGAAGCCTGGGTACTCTGGTACTCAGTACACAGTATCTAGCCTCTTGCTGACAGGTGGAACCATGAGAGGGGCCTCCCCCGAGGCTACTGTGATGGCAAGTCCTGCTGCCATGTCACGTATGAAGTCTTGAAAGGACATATCTTCTGGTGGGGACCTACACCATTCTTGAGGTGGCGAAGGATCTGAAGGGATGTCAAGATGTTCTTGGGAAATTAATGATCCCTCATCAGATTCTGAAGAACTGGAATCAGAGTCTGGTAAAAAGTTGAAGTATGGTGGTGAGACCGCACCTTGAATATTGTGTGCAATTCTGGTCGCCGTATCTTAAAAAGGATATAGCGTTATTAGAAAAGGTTCAGAGAAGAGCCACCAAAATGGTAAAGGGGATGGAAGAATACTCCTATGAAGAAAGGCTAAAAAGTTAGGGCTCTTTAACCTGGAAAAGAGACGGCTGAGGGGAGATATGATAGAAGTCTATAAATTAATGAACGGAGTGGAACGGGTAAACATAGATCGATTGTTTATGTTATCAGAATATAGAAAGACTAGGGGACATACAATGAAGCTACAGGGTAAACTATTTAAGACTAATAAAAGAAAATATTTTTTCACTCAACGTGTAATCAAACTCTGGAATTTGTTACCGGAGGATGTAGTAAAGGCTGTTAGTGTAGCTGGGTTTAAAAAAGGTTTGGACAAGTTCCTGGAGGAAAGGTCCATAACCATTATTAAGAAGGGACCCAGGATATCAATGCTTGACCCAGTACAAGCATTGCAGAACCTGTGTCTTTTGGGGAAACTGCTAGGTATGTATGACCTAGATTGGCCACTGTTGGAAACAGGATACTGGGCTTGATGGACTTTGGTCTGACCCAGTATGGCATATCTTATGTTCTTATGTTATCAGCGGTCTTGCGCTTGACCTCAAAGCTTAGTGAACGTCAAGGGTCAATGCTGATACCGAATCTGAGGCATCGGAATTGGGAGCCATGGCAGTGTGAGCCTGTTGGGTTGTGAGGCATCGGGGGTTCATACGATGTTGGTTTGAGGGCTGGCATCAGGGCCGATACACCTGGCTGTAGATTGGGTGCTGAAGCCTGCACTGCTAGAGCTGTCTATACCATCGGTACCGAGATTGCCAGGAGTATGGCCAAACTCCTCTCGTGAGTCAGCATGCGCTGGTCCAGGGTGATGGCTGATGTCTGGTGGAATCACCCACGGGGCTTTGAGCAACTATCCCAGAGCATGGAAAGCGCTCCAGAGGTTGATTCCTTGGGTACGTCCTGGAGTCCCTCCTGTGGCTTAAAGGACAGGTCCTTCCACTGGGGTTGCTTGGCTGGACAGTCTACAGCGGAAGCACTCCTAGGGGAGTCTCGATGTTTATTCTGTGATTTTTCTCTGGTCTCGGTCTTTGATGCCGGACTTTGAAGAAACCCGAAAACCATGCCAGGAGATAGAAGTCCAAAAACAAAATATACCAATCCCGGTAAACAAAAACTCAAAATTCATGTACCGAGAAAACCAAACCACAAAGTGAAGCAATCAAACTTATTTTTTGTCGGAGCAGCTACCACAGAGAGGGGAAAGGGACTACCCCAAACCGCTGTAGCCAGTCCATTTTAATCAAATATTAACTTAAAATAACTTATGAGAAGTGTTTAAAAATTACACTTATCTGGATGAAGTGGTGATATCCAACACCAAAATTATTCGTGGAAGAACAGGCCAAGAAAGACTAGTCCGACAGCCTCAGGAACGACGTGTCACGTTTCGGGGTCAAAGACAGAGCCCCTGCATCAGGTCCCAGCCTTGTCTAGCCAGAATAGCCTTGAAGAGCGTCTTCAAACAAACGGTTTTTATCATGAAGAAGGTGCGCAATGCCTGGATGAGAGCCAGCCCACAACAGCAAAAGCCAATCAGAGCAAAGGGGAGGGAGGAGCACCACTCAGCGCCGCCCCCCCAGCTGATCAAAGTTTGTCAGTCCATCAAATGTCCAATGCTGAAAACAGCCATTGAAAAATCAGAGGATAGTGTGCCAGTCTATTTGTTGATTCAATCCCAATGGGGTCACAGTTCTTAAACGATGAATCCAGCGCTGTTCCAATAGTTGTAAAGCTTGAAGCCGATTCCCCCCTCGCGGGTTAAGTGGAACAAAGTCCAAGATACGCCAATGAAGATCAATAAAGCTGTGAGAAGCTGTCATGCAGTGATCAACCAATGGAGCAGACAAATTGCGTGTCCGTAAACGGGATGCATGTTCACCAAGTCACAATTTGAAAGATCTTGAAGTACGCCCCACATAATAAAGACCACATGGACAGACTATCAAGTATACAACAAAGGATGACAAACAGTCAGTTCTCCATCGGGCAGTGTATAATCTACCAGTATGTTGATCTGTCCATGACAAACCAACCAATGTATTGGAACAATAGGTACATGAATCACAAGAAAAGTGACCTGCTGAAACATGAAAACGTGGTGGACGATCTTCAAAAGGGACAGTATGCACAATAAAATCCCGCAGGTTTGTACCACGAGTATAGGCTATTCGTAAACTCCTACGAAAGCAGGGGTGGACCGCCAATACAGACCAGAATTTATGTAGAATATCAACAACATTCCTTGAGCCACATTGGTAAGGAAGAATTCCAGTGACATGTACAGATTGATCTTGTGAAGATGAAGGGGTTGTGAACAGCCATTCTCGATGAATGTTACTGGCTCGTTTCTTAGCCAGACGAACCACTTTAATAGGATAGCCTCTGGAAAGCAAACGTGAACTTAGATCTGTCGCAGCCCGCTTGTAATCAACATTATTGGAACAGATCCGTCGAAGTCGGAGAAATTGACCAAAAGGTAAACCCCTCCTAAGTGCTGGTGGATGAAAGCTATTATACCTTAGAAGAGTGTTTCTCTGAACCGACTTGCGAAATAAAGAAGTACAAAAACCAATGTCGGTCAGCTCTATTTGAACATCCAAAAATTGAATACTAACTGCATCCATTTGAGCAGTGAATTGGATGTTATGTTTAAATGAATTCAAAGATGTCACAAAAGTGTTCAAATCCGCTAACGTCCCTGTCCACAGAAAAAAGATGTCATCCAAGAACCGTCGCCAGAACGGGATGTTCTGAAATAGAGGGTGGGAATAAACAAAAGACTCTTCAAACCACCCCATATAGATGGTCGCCACCGAAGGGACTACTGTGGCCCCCATAGCTATCTCAAAAATAGCACTGCTGGCGATAAAGAAAATAATTTCTTTGGAGCACCAAGGAAAGCAGATCCAAAATGAATTTACGTGGAAGACGATCAGGTAGCTCAAGGTAACATCCAATTCACTGCTCAAATGGATGCAGTTAGTATTCAATTTTTGGATGTTCAAATAGAGCTGACCGACATTGGTTTTTGTACTTCTTTATTTCGCAAGTCGGTTCAGAGAAACACTCTTCTAAGGTATAATAGCTTTCATCCACCAGCACTTAGGAGGGGTTTACCTTTTGGTCAATTTCTCCGACTTCGACGGATCTGTTCCAATAATGTTGATTACAAGCGGGCTGCGACAGATCTAAGTTCACGTTTGCTTTCCAGAGGCTATCCTATTAAAGTGGTTCGTCTGGCTAAGAAACGAGCCAGTAACATTCATCGAGAATGGCTGTTCACAACCCCTTCATCTTCACAAGATCAATCTGTACATGTCACTGGAATTCTTCCTTACCAATGTGGCTCAAGGAATGTTGTTGATATTCTACATAAATTCTGGTCTGTATTGGCGGTCCACCCCTGCTTTCGTAGGAGTTTACGAATAGCCTATACTCGTGGTACAAACCTGCGGGATTTTATTGTGCATACTGTCCCTTTTGAAGATCGTCCACCACGTTTTCATGTTTCAGCAGGTCACTTTTCTTGTGATTCATGTACCTATTGTTCCAATACATTGGTTGGTTTGTCATGGACAGATCAACATACTGGTAGATTATACACTGCCCGATGGAGAACTGACTGTTTGTCATCCTTTGTTGTATACTTGATAGTCTGTCCATGTGGTCTTTATTATGTGGGGCGTACTTCAAGATCTTTCAAATTGCGACTTGGTGAACATGCATCCCGTTTACGGACATGCAATTTGTCTGCTCCATTGGTTGATCACTGCATGACAGCTTCTCACAGCTTTATTGATCTTCATTGGCGTATCTTGGACTTTGTTCCACTTAACCCGTGAGGGGGGAATCGGCTTCAAGCTTTACAACTATTGGAACAGCGCTGGATTCATCGTTTAAGAACTGTGACCCCATTGGGATTGAATCAACAAATAGACTGGCACACTATCCTCTGATTTTTCAATGGCTGTTTTCAGCATTGGACATTTGATGGACTGACAAACTTTGATCAGCTGGGGGGGCGGCGCTGAGTGGTGCTCCTCCCTCCCCTTTGCTCTGATTGGCTTTTGCTGTTGTGGGCTGGCTCTCATCCAGGCATTGCGCACCTTCTTCATGATAAAAACCGTTTGTTTGAAGACGCTCTTCAAGGCTATTCTGGCTAGACAAGGCTGGGACCTGATGCAGGGGCTCTGTCTTTGACCCCGAAACGTGACACGTCGTTCCTGAGGCTGTCGGACTAGTCTTTCTTGGCCTGTTCTTCCACGAATAATTTTGGTGTTGGATATCACCACTTCATCCAGATAAGTGTAATTTTTAAACACTTCTCATAAGTTATTTTAAGTTAATATTTGATTAAAATGGACTGGCTACAGCGGTTTGGGGTAGTCCCTTTCCCCTCTCTGTGGTAGCTGCTCCGACAAAAAATAAGTTTGATTGCTTCACTTTGTGGTTTGGTTTTCTCGGTACATGAATTTTGAGGAGATAGAAGTCCTCAAAGTGGAAGCCACTGAAATCGAGTCTGGGGCGAACAGCGATCCATATTGTCTGGCTCTGCTCTTTAGGCTGCTCTTTGTCATTTGCATTCCAACAAGGGGTCACCTGAAACACAGCAGTGCATCAAATGAAAATGCCAATGTTGCGTTTGTCAGGTTAAAGAATCAGGAGGGGCGTTGAGTGCCACTCCACTCAAATTATTGTAAAGCCCTTTTATTTTTTATTTATGTAGTGAATAAACTTATCTGAAAAAAAAAAGGCGAAACTCATAGCGAAGAATGATCCCTCCAAAGGCATCAAGTTCTCACAACATGCATGTTTCGGGCCGACTCCGGGCCCTGCTTCAAGTGTGAAAACTGGGATCCATAATGCTAATATGCAAGGCGCCGGTGAACACGTGAAAGTCTTTAAAGTGCCTGCAACTTTCCTGACTGAAAAATGACATCAGCAATAAGGGAGGGACTATGACAAACCAGGGGATCCCCCAAACCACGGGAATAACCTGACTGCACTGAATACCAAATGTTAAAAAGTTCAGATTAAATTCCACCAATCTTGCTCCAAATTGGGGGAGAGAGTCTTCAAACGAAATATCCATCGTTCTAACCACTGTAACTGGTAAACACGGTTGCCTCCCCCGTGGGTCTTCAGGAACCAGGTCAGCCACTCTCCACCTAAAATTGGTGAATGAATGACCGTGTGCCATGCAATGTTCCACAATAGGAGCTGTGACAGTGGATGTCCTGATTCGAGAAGCATGCTCACTAAGACACGTCTGATGGAACGAATGGTACAGCCAATGCAAAGACCACAGGGGCATTGTAAAAGATACACCACAAAACTGGTAAGGCAAGTAGTTCTCCAAGAAAAAGTATAAACCTGAACTGAAGCAGAATGAGTCCAGGTATCACCCTCCAAAGTGTTGACAGAAATTATATGACCCACAGGCAAAGTGACCCATAGGCTTTGATATCCCAATTGATGGGCGGTCTAACGGTAAGGCAGACCTTACAAGTTGATCCCGTAAATTAGAACCCCGGGTGTACGCAAAGTACAATGATTTGCGGAAACAAGAGTGCAGATGAAGCACAGGCCAATATCTCCTCAATAGGTGAACCACCTCAGAGGTGTGTTTCATGAATGGCAAAACACCAACCACTCTGTCCCTAGTTTGGTCAGTGTCGGATGTGGAGCTCAGCAACAGCCATTCCCGATGGACAAATCTGGCCCGGGTATAGGCTCGTTTAATGACCTTAGAGGCATACCTTCTCTCCAATAGCCGGTTGCATAATAAATGTGCCTGAATGCAGAATTCATCCAATGTAGAGCAAATGTGACGGAGACGCAAAAACAGACTGAAAGGAAGCCCCCCTACGTAAGGAAGACGCATGACGACTGTGAAATCTTAATAAACTATTTCACTGACTTGGTTTGCGAAACAGAGTGGTAAACAAGGCTCCATCATGTTTATACATGGTGACATCCAAAAAAATCTCTTATGCTCATGAACTTGTGCAGTAAACTAAATATTCAACTTTATAGTGTTCAACCATGAAATAAACCCCTGTAAACGATCAGCTGTCAAAGACCAAAGAAAAAAATATGTCATCAAGAAATCTCAACCACAGAGGGACAAACTGAACACCCTCAGAAGGATAGATGTATCTTTTTTACATATCTGATGAATATAATGTGGCAATCGAAGGGGCCACTGTGGCACTCATAGCAATGCCACAACATTGTAAATAAAAATGGCCAAACAAAAAATAGTTCTTTGTCAATACCAAACAGACTAGATCCATCAAAAAAAGATTTGGGAATCCGTGGAGGAGTAAATGTAAATGCAGAATCCGAACGGTCTAAAGCCTCCTGTTGGTGAATATTTGTATACAAAGCAGTCACATCCAATGTGACTAATAGAACCTGGTCAACCGGACCTGCATACTGTGATAAGGTCTGTAAAAAATGTGAAGTGTCCCGGAGGTAAGACTTCACCTGTCGCGCTTCCTGTTTCAAAAATGCATCACAGAACTAAGGGCTCCAATATGGAATCTCTGCAGGAAACAAATGGGTCTGCCAGGAAGGGATACTAAAGATTTCTGTACTTTCGGCACAGTGTAAACCACAGGGATGTTAGGGTGCAACTGAATCAAAAAGGATACCTCCTGGACTGTGATCCAGCCCATCTGGCCAGCCTCATTGACTACAGACTGTATTATGGTCCGTAATTGAGGGACTGGATCCGCTGAAAGTTGTTGGTAATAAGTAGAACCACTGAGCTGTAATAAACAACCATTATAATAAGACTCCAACGATTGGACCACAATGGCCCCTCGCTTATCTGCACCCCTAATTATCAAGCGTGAGTCCTTGGGCAGTTGTTGTATGGCCTCCCCCTAGAGATGTTTGAATGATGGTGAGTAAAGGAACCTTCTAGAGCAGCCAAATCATGAAAAAAGCAAAATTTGATAAGTCGCAATCACAGGGTCCATGGGGCTAGGAGGGATAGGTCGTATAATGGAATCAACCCTAGAATCAGGTTTATCAGCAAAAAAATGGATGATCTGCAATTTCCTAAAAGGTTTTTGCAAGAATACCCGCATCTTAAAGAGGTCATACCTGACTGTTGGTACAAAGGATAAACCCAGATCCAACACGCTCATTTGAGCGGATGTTAAAGCCAGTCCGGTGAGGTTGATGACGGAAGAGACTGTTTGGATCGAAGTTGGGTGGTCGGAGGAGCCCATCGGTCGTCCATGTGTGTTCTGTGTGGGCGACGACCACGTGGCCAACCTAGGCAAAAACCCTGAGGGTCTCTAGAAACGTCCTGTGCTCTGTTTCTGGTGTCCCTTTCACGGGGACCGTCATTGGAATCAGTGTCCTCTGAAGACTGATCAAAGGTTACATATTTGGTGCGTGTAGCCTCCTTGTCCCCCTTATCTTCCTTTTCATACATCCACAGGTATACCCTTTCAGTATCATAATCCATTTTGTCTCTGTGAAATTTCTTCAACTTAAAACCCTTTAAATAATCAAAGAAACCCTGGAGTTGTCGCTCCATCTCCTCGATCTTTGATTGAAAAGTTTTGGCCTCCATTGCTGTCTGAAGTTGTGTCCTCAACTAATCGATCTGTACAGATAAAGTTGCCTCCTCGGCTGTAGTACAATCGATGATTAAAGTGATAAGATCAAAACTGCACTTATTCAAAATGCAATTCCATTTCATGATAAAGTCCGAATCAGTGAGAAACATTTTGGGTGGTCGGGGCATACAAAGCCCATGAGGTATGATGCGGGACTTTAAATATTGAATCATAGAAGCTTTGACACGGTGAAAAGCGGGATATAAATACAGTTAAATAAATAAATGTAACTGTGCCCATATAGCATGTTTATGTAAAGACTTCAATTCCAAAACAGATGGATGATGTTGATCAGGATTGACTGTTTCTGAATCAAAGATGGAGGTCTGTTGTCGGAGGCATTCTAAATAGTCCTCTGAAAATGAAAACGTGTCAGCAGCCATCATAAATAAGGTGGTCCCCAAGATAGGTGAAACAAGCACTTCCATATCATCTATCCAATCCATTCCAGACATATGGCTTGTTCCCCCCCCACACCAGCAGATGGAGACTGAGCATGACAAAGTCTTGTGATGCCATCCCATAAGGGCTGTGTAGCTGAGATGATTGGCCAGTATTTGCTCAGTCTCAGCAGATGGGGGAGCTTCTGTGCGCCTGGACTGCACTGCATGGCCTTAGTTAACTACAAAGGCTCATTTCTAATGGGAAAGCAGTAGCAGCTGGGCAGCCTCTTGGTAGTACATTGCAAAAAACACACACAGAAGACAAAAAGGGGTTTAATAAAGAGGCAGTTTCAGAGGCAGAGGTTCCTTATAAATAAGACAGACAGTAAAGGAAAGCTGAAAGTATGTATACCAGCCTGCCTCTATAGCAGTGAGCTCTGCAAACCAATTGGATCGGTGATGGGCTTGTACACGCTGCAGAGCATATTATCCCTCTGCTTTGGGATCTACAAAGAAGACCAATGAAGCAAGGGGGGCCCAGGCCAGGATCAAGGTTGGCTGCGCATCTCTACTCTGCTGAGCCACTAGGCGACAGCATTGACTTGATGGCACTCTGAAAATGCATTTTTTTTAAAGGCTGTAATTCATGCATTATGAAGAACCAGAAACAATGAGATATGTTCTGTTTTATTTTTGTTTTGTGTTTATGCACTCAGTACTAATTTTAGGAGTGTGCAGGCAAGAAATCTTTTGTTGTGTTTAGTGCTGGCACAAAGGACAAGAATTTGGTAGACGGTCAGGGCCCAAACATTTTAGACACCAATCATGCTTATCAATACATTTTTTTTTAAAACCACTAGTTGGTTTCTCCATGCCTCAAAAAAGTGTTCAAGACTGAAGATGAGGCTATGGAGGCCTAAAAGCCTAGTTAGCGATAAAAAATGAGTTGAAAATAAAAGAATATGGAAATAGAAAATTTGTAACCAAAAAAGGAAAAATGTTCGGGACCGGTGTCGTTTTTGAAGGAAACGGCATCAACAGGAAGGCAGAAGCACAGTATTTCACCAAAGGAGGAAACGGTTTTTGACAATGACAGGATTATACGTCCTGCTGGCTCTGCGGAAAAGAAAGAACTGACGAGAGGAGTTGGGGAGGCAGGCACCCAGGTGCAGCTGAGTGCTCTCAAAGGCTTTCAACTGGATGCTGGGGAGCGTTCCTGCATGGGCTCCGTCGGTGCTGATATCACCCATATGTGAAAACTGCATTCCTGCTTGTTCCTAGAGATGGGACCAGCTGCAGTCCTGGAGAGAGGCACAGTAGACAACATGGAAGGGAAGGGACCAGCTGCAGTTTTGGAAAGAGGCACGGGAGGAGAGCATGAAGGGACCAGCTAGAGAGAGGCAAAAGGAGAGAGCATGGAGAGGAAGGGACCAGCTGCAGTCCTGGAGAGAGACAGTGTGAAGAGCAGTGGTTCTCAACCCAGTCCTCTGGGACCCTCAGGCCAGTCAGGTTTTCAGGATATCCACAATGAATATGCATGAGACAGATCTGCATGCACTGCTTCCACTGTATGCAGATCTATCTCATGCATATTCATTGTGGATACCCTGAAAACTCAACTGGACTAGGGGTTGAGAACCACTGGCATAGTGGATAAGGAAACAGCTTTAGTCCTGAACAGAGGCACAGTTAGAAGGGGAAAAGGAACCCTCTGAAGACCAAGTCCAGCATATTTTCAAAATCGAATCCTTCCATTTCTAGATCAGTTATTCCAGGACTTGTTTCAGGATTCGGTGCCATGGTTTCACCTTGTTTCACTCACACTATGGAATTATTCCAGGGATCTCTGAATGAGTCATTTGTGTTCAGACAATTCTGAAGCTGATGTCAAACCTCCATCCACATATATTCTTTCAGGAAGCACTAACAGAGGCCTGAAACTTTTCCATGGGTGTAATTACTCCCTCGAGTATAGAGTAGTCACTCACTTGTAACAGGTGTTCTCCAGGAGCAGCAGGAATCAGTCCTCACATATGGGTGACGTTGGCGCCGACAGAGCCCCTGTGCGGAGCATTTCCCCAGATTTCAAAGAAAGCCTTTGGGAATGCAGCGCGCCTGCGCGGTCCCCTTCCTGCCCAAGGGTGCCATCTTGCTCAGTCTGATGACATAGCTAAAAGATAGCAAAAACAAAATAAAGTAGATGACTGCAACTCCCGGGGAGGAGGGAGGGTCGTGAGGACTGATTCCTGCTGCTCCTGGAAAACACCTGTTACAGGTGAGTAACTACTCTTTCCCCAGGACCAAGCAGGAAGTCAGTCCTCACATATGGGACTCCCTAGCTCTAGGCTACCGAGAACCCAAAGCTGAAAAAATGGCTCCCTCTGCAGAGCCTCAGCATCCATGATAAGAATATCCTCTGAGAACACCCCCATACGGTAGCCCAACACAAGGGCCGGAGGGTAGGAGTTGCCTAAACCTCAGAGATTACGGAGCACCGCCTGTCCGAAAGCACTGTCCCATTGGGACTCTCTCGAGGCAGTAGTGGGCCGCAAAAGTCTGGCTTGAAGACCAAGTAGCAGCCCGGCAGATGTCTGCCAACGGAACACAGCGGAGATGAGCTACTGACGCAGCCTTCGCCCTGACACGGTGGGCCGTGACTCGACCCTGCAAGGAGAGGCTGGCTGCCCTGTACGCCCAGGTGATACAATCTGTTACCCAAGTGGACAACGTACGCTTGGAGACAGGTAACCCCAATTTATTAGGGTCAAAAGACGAAGAGCTGAGTAGCCCTTCAATGCCCCTTCGTACGTTCTATGTAAAAGGACAACGCCCTCTTACAGTCCAGAGTATGCAAGACTGTCTCAGCCCGGCTGGTATGCAGCCTGGGAAAGAATGTCGGAAGAACCACCTCCTGATTGAGGTGGAAAGAGGAGACAACTTTTGGAAGGAACTTTGGATGAGTCCGAAGGACCACCCTGTTCCTGTAGAACCTTGTGTACGGTCTATCAGAAACCAGAGCTTGTAGTTCACTCACACGTCTGACCGAGGTAAGAGCTACCAGGAAGAGCGCCTTCCAAGAAAGGAAGCGTAAATGGCAAGTAGCCATCGACTCAAATGGTGGGCGAGTAAGTTGTTGCAAGACCACGTTCAAGTCCCACTCAATGGCAGGGGGACAAATCAGAGGCTTGAGCAAAAGCAGGCCTCTGAGGAAGCGGGACACCAAGGGGTGAGTCGACAGCGCCTGTCCCTCCACCGGTGAGTGGTGTGCCAAAAGAGCACTGAGGTGGACCCGAACAGAGTTGGACTTAAGGCCTAGGTCTGACAGGTGAAGCAGGTATTGTAGCACTACCGGCACCAGGCAGGAGAAAGGATCTTCATTGTGCTGAGCACACCACACTGAGAACCTACGCCTCTTGAGAGCATAGGACTTTCTGGTGGAATGCCTCCTCGAGGCCAAGACCACCTCCTCAACGTCCCTAGGGAGACGTAAGGGAGCTAGCACTATCCTTTCAGCAGCCAGGCCATCAAATTGAGGGATCTGAGATTGGGGTGCAGAAGGGAGCCCTGATCCTGAGACAGGAGATCGGGTTGCCACCCCAGAGGACATGGAGTTTCCAATGCCAATTGCAGAAGAAGTGGAAACCACGGTTGCTTCGGCCATCTGGGGGCTACCAGAATCACCGAGGCCTTGTCCCATAGAATCTTGAACAGAGTTCGGGCCACCAGGGACATGGGAGGAAACACATACAGTAGGCCCGTAGACCAAGAGATAAGAAACGCATCTGCTGCCACTCTCCAGGGATGTGGCTGTCTGGAGCAAAACCTGGGCAGCTGATGGTTCAAAGGACTGGCAAAGAGATCGATGGATGGAAGTCCCCATTGTAGGAAGATCCGCCGAAACACCAGTGGATTCAACTGCCATTCGTGCAGCTGGAGAATCCTGCTTAGTTTGTCTGCCAAAAGGTTCTCCTGACCCGGTAGATAAACTGCTTTGAGAAACATGCCTTGCTTGACTGCAAAGGAGCAAAGGGCCTGCGCCTCCTGACATAGGGGCCTGGATCCTGTGCCCCCCTGCTTGTTTACATAGAACATTGCTAACTGATTGTCTATCTGAACTAAGACAGACTGGTGAGAGAGGGCATGAGAAAAAGCCTGTAGAGCTAAGCGGATTGCTCGCAGCTCCAAAAGATTGTCTGCTGTGTGGCCTCCCGAGGAGACCAGAGGCCGTGAGTGCACATGCCCTGGCAATGTGCACCCCAGCCCGTTAGAGAAGCATCGGTGGTCAGCGCCTGCCTGAAAGGGTACCCCCCTGAGGAGGTATGGGAGATGTAGCCACCACTGCAATGAGTGCAAGAGTGGTTTGGACACCCTCACTCTGTCTCGGAGGTTGCCTGTGGTCTGCGTCCACTGAGCCCTGAGGTACCACTGAGCAGCCTGCATGTGCAGACGGGCATTCAGTCACATGTACTGTGGATGCCATGTGGCCCAGGAGCCGCAGGAATTGCTCGGCGGAAACCTGAGAAGTGCTTTGGAACTGGTTGGCCAAGTCTATCAATCTGTGGGCCCTGTCCTCGGGCAAGTAAGCCCTTCCCTGCAGAGTGTCTAATCTTGCCCCTATAAACTCTAGGTTCTGTGAGGGGAGCAAAGTGGACTTTCCGTGGTTTATGACAAAGCCCAGATGCTGGAGAAGAGAGACAGTGCAAAGAGTGGCTTGTCTGGCCTCCTGGAGAGACTGACCCCTGATGAGCCAGTCGTCCAGGTATGGGAAGACAAAGATTCCCTGATTTCTGAGGTAGGCCGCCACCACCGCCAGTCATTTGGTGAAAACCCTGGGGGCGGAAGTTAGGCCAAAGGGAAGTACTCCGTACTGGAAATGGTTTCCTCCCACCACAAATCTGAGATATTGTCTGTGGTCTGGATGAATGAGGATGTGCGTATAAGCATCCTTTAGGTCTAAGAAGCATAGCCAGTCTCCCTGCTGGAGGTAGGGCAGCAGTATTCCAAGGGTAAGCATCTTGAACTTTTCCCTCTCCAGAAGTCTAGGATAGGCCGGAGGCCTCTTGTCCTTTTTGGTACCAGAAAGTACCTGGAGTAGAAGCCTTGCCCTTTCAGGTGGTGAGGCACCGGTTCCACCGCCTGATCCTTTATAAGAATTGTCAACTCCTGCAGGAGGAGGTTTTTGTGCAGAGGGAGTCTTAGAAGCTCCCCTGGAAAGTAGGAGGGGGGTATCTGGTGGAAGTGGAGCATGTAGCCTTGTTGGACTATGCTGAGGACCCAGGTATCCCCTGTGATGGCTGTCCACCTGTAGGCGTACAGGGTCAGCCGACCTCCTGTGCTGAGTGAAGCCAGCTGTGGAGAAGAGGCTATGCTGTGGGGGGGGGGGGGGAGTCAAAACCCTGCTCCCTGCTGTGCAGGAGCCGGAGCTGGCGGCTTGAGGGTCTTCTGCCTATGGGGCCCATGCCCCTTGGCCTGCTGGCCCTGTTGGGGAGCTGGAGAGGCCTGATAGTGAGGGTAGGATTTGTAGGCAGCCCCCTTCCTCGGGAAAAAGGGCTTTTTCCTTGAGCCCTTCTTTTTCTGAGAAGGAGCAGAAGTTTTCCTGGACAGCCTTGTCCTGGTGAGAGTCTCAGTCTTGATTTCTGCAGCCTCTTCAGCCATGGGCTTACTGAAAAGGTTTTCACCTCGGCAGGGGACATCGACCAACTTGTCCTGCACCCATGGCTCCAGGTCCGATGACTGTAGCCAGGCCTGACGGCGTGCACCTATGCCGGCCGCGGCTACCCAGGCTGAAGCCTCGAAGCCATCATAGGCTGCTCGAGATATAAACTTCGAGCACTCTCGGATCCCTGTTGACAAAGCCTTGAACCTCTGCAAAGATTCCTCGGAGAGGCCAGCTGAGAACCTGGCAATCTCCTTTGCCAGGTCTCTTAAGTACATGCCCATGTAAAAAAGGTAGGTCTGGACACAGCAAGACAGCATAGAGCCCTGGAAGCACTTTCTACCGAGGGCATCCAGGTTCTGGGCCTCCCGGCCGGTGGGCACCAAGGAGTGCATCTTCTAACAGTGCATGGCCAATTCCACAACCATGGAGTGGTGCGGTAGCTGTGCCTTTTGGAACCCAGGTCTCTTACGGACTCGATAAATGGAATCGACCCATTTGCTAAGAACGGAAGAGCAGCCGTTCCAGCATCGGAGGAACCGATACAGTAAAGGCTTTCTTCGAAGGAAAGTCATACTGGAGGGAATTGAGCTCCTCGGCTCGAGGCTCCTCCTCGGCGTCTGCAGGGAAGGCCAGGGCCTTGGCCATGTCCCTCACGAAGTCCGAAAACCGGGTATCCTCCAGGGGGACCTTCTCCGAGGCTCGGACTCCGCTGAGTCCCAAGGGACGCACCGGGTCCGGAAGGTGTCCGGGGACTCCTCGTCCTCCGTCTCCCACTCCAACTCCTCCAAGGAGTCGTCGAGCGGCTCCGGCCATGTGGGCCTCGGCATCGACGACCTCAGCCCTGCACGGGAGGTCGAGTGGGACCTTGACCGAGGATCGACTCGAGACTTCATCAACTCGAGGATTGGCTCGGTCTCCGGGGTCGACTTAGACGTCGAGGTCCCGGTGGTCGGGGAAGATGCACTGGTCAGAATGGCGATCAGCACCCGCTGTTATTCCATGAAGGCAGCCAAGCTGCTCTCCAAGGCTGTCAACCTGAGTCCAAGCTCAGGAGACTCAGCAGCCCCCGACTACGTCAGCTCCCCCGGAGGAGAGTCGAGGACAACTACACTAATGTGACCCGGGGACTCCGGCTCCACACAAGGTAGCTTGGAAGGCCTCTCCGACTCAGAGAGCCCGGGGCGGCGGTCAGGGCTACGCGACCTGGCCATCAAGGAACCAGGAGCCTCCACCGACGCCATCCTCACGAGCTTTTCTTCCTGCGGTGCTTCCGTGAGGGAGACTCCCTTTCAGAGGACCCCTGACGGCGCTCGGGATCGGACTCCCAAGATGTCGAGGCCTCTGATGAAGTCCGGGCCCGGCCGGACGTGGAATGAGAGAATATTCTCATGCTGATGTTGATGGCTCCGAAGCGCCTTCGACGACATTTTGCCGCACGGGCCACAGGCCAGTGGGTCATGGTCGGGCCCGAGGCATCAGAGGCAGCAGTCATGTGTGTCGGTGAGAGACATACGTTTCTTTCACCGATCACACTTTTTGAACCCGCTGGCAGCCATCGGGGGGGAAAAAGGGCCCCTGCAAGGTCAAACGACCGAGCTGCCAGTGAAAACACAAAAAGAGCGAACACGCTAGTCACGGACAAAAAATGAAAATCACAAGTCCGGACTCAATACCAGTGTACCGAGTCCAGGCGGGAAGGGGAACCGGCGTCAAACCGGAGTAAATAACGCAAAAATTGCTGGAAAAAACCCAGTGGAGTGGAGGAGTGGCCTAGTGGTTGGGGCCAATGTTCCCTCTAATTTTCTGTAGGCTGTGTGTGCATAAAATATCAGCTGTGTGCAGATTTTGAAGAAAGGTTAAAATTTTGTGCGCCACATAACGACACTCTGAGTTATATACTTTAAAATTTGACTACACGTCAGAATACAGTATGTACACCACATTGATTTTAATCAAATTAAATGAAAACAATTACTAAATGAAGCGGGAAATTTCTAGTAATTACAATCATAACTTAAATTTTAAGATGTCTGTGTTGTTTTCTATCAGAATCAGAGCCGTAATTTTTGTGCGCTCTGTTGTAAAGTATGTGCGCTCGCTTGGCGAGGTTGTGCGTGCGCACATGCGCACAGCTTAGAGGGAACAGTGGTTGGGGCAAGGTACTTCAAGCTGGAAGGTCGGGGGTTCAAATCCCACTAGAGGACAGCAACCTTGGGCCGGAAGGACTGGAGTTTCTAGTCCCACAGGTGCTCCTTGTGGTCTTGGGCAAGCCACTTAACACTCCATAGCCCATGTTCCCTGTAAAATAGTTATCTCCAAGTTATAATGCCCTGTTCAATGTAATTTCAGTTTGTTCAATGTAAATCGCACTGATGCAGAATAGCGCGGTATATAAGAGAATGTAAATAAATAAAATAAACTTTTCCCGGGTGACACGAACTCACGTCCGTTGGGCTCCGCGGAAAAAGAAAGACTGAGCAAGCTGGCACCCTTGGGCAGGAAGGGGACCGCGCAGGCGCGCTGCATTCCCGAAGGCTTTCTTTGAAAGCTGGGGAAATGCTCCGCACGGGGCTCTGTCAGCGCCGATGTCACCCATATGTGAGGGCTGACTTCCTGCTTGGTCCTGGAGAATAGTACTGGTCTTCTAGTTTGAACGTAAGTAGCCATGAATCTGGGGCAAATGTATGCACATTACGGGATTCAAGGTCAGTGAAAACAGATCTGCAGACATGGAGAGGTTCTCTGTTCCAGACTTCCCATGGCCTCTCTTACAGATAGCTATCATCACTGGCAGTGTACTGCCAGAGGCTGGTACATTGTGTGAGGGTATGCAGAGGGCCTTGTAATTGGTCACAATTTCCTCCTGAGTGCCAGATAGCTGGCAGAATCATCCCCTTTCCCTACCCCCAGGGCCAGTAAGTAGCTAGAAGTGTTCAGGGGTACAGGATACCCTCATGAAGGACAGACAGCTGACAGTATTGCCCTGTGAATTACAGGGGAGTTGGTACTGTATATGTAAGAGGGTGCACAGAGGGCCCGGTTACTGATAACGATCCCAGTTATTACCAGATAGGCATGGCAGCACTGCTTGTGCCTGTGGGGTATGCTGAGTGATTGGCATGGCACAGCAAACTGTTACTTGTCCTGCATTTTCTCCAGGATTGGCACAATCATGTCAAACTTGGGTCTCTTGGCAGGGTCTTCATTCATACAGATCTTCATGAGTTTGCAGACATGCGGGGAAATGCCAGGAGGGATGGTGGGACGCAGCCCCTCCAAAGACACCTGTAATGCAACCAAGGATTTGTAGTAGTCACTTTATTC
The DNA here is from genome assembly GCA_033557465.1 of Ichthyophis bannanicus. Taxonomy (NCBI): domain Eukaryota; kingdom Metazoa; phylum Chordata; class Amphibia; order Gymnophiona; family Ichthyophiidae; genus Ichthyophis; species Ichthyophis bannanicus. The sequence continues at coordinate 18,421,174 of CM066035.1, forward strand.
ATTTATTTAACCAGTTTTATATACCACCTTATCCTTCAATCAAAGTGGTTTACAGAGAACTAGGTAGTATACATATGAGAAGGATGGGGGGAGGGGGTTAAATATAAAGCGAATCCCTAAAATTTTCATTTCCTTTATTTCATATTTATATGCCTTGATATCCACAAGTTCTACACGACAGCATATACACACGACCAACCAAATTTGCAACAAGTTTCCAGAATTGCAAATTTAAAATTGTATTTATTTTTTAATGATCTCTCATGCATCTACTTGTGCTTCTGTGGCTGCCCCTCTATCTTCACCTCCCTGCCCTTATACAACTGACTGTTCCCTCTCTAAGCCTCTTTTCTCTAAAATTGCTTCACGTTTATACCCCCAACCCCCATGACTCAGCCTCCACCTATCCTTGCACCGTTTTCGGTTCTCCCCCCATTCATACCCCCAATACCCCTCATACCCTCCCACACTATGTCTCTCCCTACTTTCTCGCATCCCTCCCACCAACCTGAGCCTGTTATTAGCGCAACCCTGCTGCATTGCCCAATACTACAATCTTCTGTAGTTCCTTCTGCAGCGACTCCTTGACCAATCACACATATTCGGTCCCCTGCGCAGCACTCTGCCTCACCTTCATCCCGATCTCCATGTTAGACAGGTCAGCAAATGGCACCTCCCGAGTCACCAGTTCCCAGAGCAGAACTGCAAAGCTCCACATGTCTGCAGAGCGCCTATTAATCTCCTCTGGCTTCTTCTGCAGCGCTGTAGGAGTCAAGGAGAATGTAAGCAAAGTGGCAGAAGGCAGCATGAGTTAATACTACTAGTTATCATTTGCAAAACGATACAAGGTGTACATAGTGCTGTAGGAGAAAGCGAGAAGGTAAGCAAAGTGGCAGAGACTCCAGCGCAGAAAGCAGCATGAATTAGTACTACTAGTTATTTGCAAAACGGTACAAGCCATACATAGTGCTGTACGAGGGAGCGAGAACGTAAGCAAAGTGGCAGAGACTCCAGTGCAGAAGGCAGCATGAGGCAGATACTAAAAACATGAGAAATACCATACTGGGTCAGACCAAGGTCCATCAAGCCCAGTATCCTGTTTCCAACAGTGGCCAAACCATGTCACAAGTACCTAGCAGTTTCCCTAAAAGACACATGTTCCAAAGTGCTTGTACTGAGGCAAGCAGTGGATTTCCCTTTAATAATGATTTATGGACCTTTCCTCCAGGAACTTGTCCAAACCTTTTTTAAACCCGGCTACACTAACAGCTTTTACTACATCCTCTGGTAACGAATTCCAGAGTTTGAATACATGTATTTAACAGGTTTTATATACCGCTTTATCATTTCAGTCAAAGCAGTTTACATTGAAACAAACTTGATAATGTACATTAAACAGGGACATTGATAACGGATTTTTCTGAGGTAATGGCCTCAAGGAGTGCTAGTGGGAATTGAACCCTGGTCTCTGGGTTCCCAAGCCAGTGTTCTTAACCATTAGGCTACTTCTGCACTCCATGTTGAGAGAAAAAATATTCACTCAGTCTTAAACGGGTTACACGGTAGCTGCATTGCATGTCCCCTGGTCTTTCTACTTTTTGCTGGTGTAAACCCCCCCCCCCCCAAAACCCCCCCCCACGATCTACGTTCCACTCCATTCATTAATTTATAGACCTCTATCATATCTCCACTCAGCCGTCTCTTTTCCAGGTTGAAGAGCCCTAACCTTTTTAGCCTCTCTTCATAGGGGGGTATCCTTCCATCTCCTTTACCATTTTGGTGGCTCTAATCTGTACCCTTTCTAATTCTGCTATATCCTTCTTAAGATATGGCAACCAGAAGTGCACACAATATTCAAGGTGCGGTAGCACCATGGAACAATACAGAGGCATTATAATAGCCTTTGTTTGATTTTTCATTCCTTTTCTTATGAGTCCTAACATTCTATTTGCTCTCTTGGCCGCCGCTGCACACTGGGCAGAAGGTTTCAACATGTTATCCACGATGATGCCTAAATCTTTTTTCTGGGTGGCGATTCCTAATGTGTAACCTTGCATTATGTAACCATAGTTTGGGTTGTTCTTTCCTAGGCACATAAACTTTGCACGTGTCCACATTAAATTGTATCTGCCATTTGAATGTCCAGTCTTCCAATTTATTAAGGTCCTCTTGCAATTTTTCACAATCCTCTTGAGTTTTAACAACTTTGAATAATTTTGTGTCATCTGCAAATCTGATTATCTCACTTGTTATTCCCATTTCCAGGTTATTTACGAATATGTTAAAAAGCAGTGGACCCAGCACAGATCCCTGGGGTACTCCACTGTTCACCTTTCTCCATTGGGAAAATTGGCATTCATCAGCCTTACCCTCTGTTTTCTATCCTTCAACCAGTTCCTGATCCACAGTAGTACACTGCCTCCTATCCCATGAATTTTTAAGTAAGCCAAGAGTCCCTCATGAGGGACCTTGTCAAAGGCTTTCTGAAAATGCAGATACACTATATTGACTGGTTCACCTTTGTCAACCTGTTTGTTCACACCTTCAAAAAAACATAACAGATTAGTAAGACAAGATCTTCCTTGTCTAAAGCCATGTTGGCTGTCTCCCATTAAGCTATGGCTATCTACATGATGAGTAATTTTGTTCTTTATAATGGTTTTTCCCGGTACTGACGTCTAATGCTTGGCAATTAAGATTTAATGTGAAGTGATGCAGTGTCATGCACTTGGGAAGCAGAAATCCAAGAGAAATGTACGCGATAGGGGGCGAGAGGTTGGTGTGCACGGACCAAGAGAAGGACCTTGGAATGATTATTTATGAGGATCTCAAGGTGGCAAAACAGTGTGACAAGGCAGTGGCAAAAGCCAGAAGGATGTTGGGTTGCATACAAAGAGGAATTACCAGCAGAAGAGGTACTAATGTCACTGTATAAGTCACTGGTGAGGCCTCACTTGGAATACTGTGTTCAGTTGCAAAGGATATAAAAAGACTGGAAACTGTTCAGAGGAAGGTGACCAAAATGATTTGGAGCCTGCGTCAGAAGCCTTATGAGAAGAGACTTGAAGACCTGAATATGTATCGTGGGAAACCATCTGCATCGTGGGAAACCATCTGCATCGTGGGAAACCATCTCAGCAGCTCCCCAGTCGGGGTAGAGCACAGGGCAGCCTTCGCTTTCCCGCTCCTGCACTCCAACCCAATCGGGGTTGTGGGAGGTCTCAGCGGGCACTTTAAAAACGTGCCGCCGGCAAGCGCGCCTGCGCCTGAGGGCCTCGCCAGAGGGCCCTTTGGCGTGGCCCTTAGGAGGGGTCCTCTCAAGCTGAACACTCAGAAGGCACCGCTCCAAAGTTTCACCAAACAGCAGCCAGACCATCTGTTCCTCTCGGTCCCACACCGTTGTCTGAGATTGATTGGATAATCAAGGAACAGCTCCTTCAAGCAAACACTCCAACCTCCGCTGAAAACATCAACCGACATCTCAAACAAGAACCAAATCTACCAGCTGGAGCTCCCCTTAGGTCGAGCTCGCTAATCATCATCAACCAAATCTCCCTCACAGAACAGCAAGTAAACCATTCTCAAATGAAATAACGATATAACTAACTTGTGACTATCAACACAATTAATCTTACTGTTGTCAGTAATTCTCCACACATATCCTATCGTCATAAGAATTATACACTGTTGTCTATAACTGTTTTCACAGAATATTCTGCTAATATCTTGCAATCTCCACTATATTGTTTACAAATGACCAAACATGCCATTTGCAAACAATTATTAGTAAGAAAAAGTTCTTATACACACGCACCACACCCACTACACACTGAATAATGTTGCCAGTCACAATTAATCACTATACTGATTAGCTAGCATATATGATAGTATACTGCTATTTGTAGCAACATAATCATAAACCAACTTATAGCAAACCAGACCATCAGGAAATTGCCCTCAATAATAACTCATTGTACTGTTATATATAGCAGTAATAATTACTTATACTGTCATATAACCACTGTCTGAAAAGAACAATCATATTACTGATATATATCTACTGTCTGAATTAATTGCTTATACTGTTATATAACCGCTGTCTGAAAAGAACAAACTTATTACTGTTGTCAGTAACCAACAAATCCATCGTAAACTATTATCTGTAATAACTACTCACTATACTGTTGACAGTAAAAACTAATTCCATTTTCACACACTGTTATACTAAGTTTAGAAATCAATAATCATTATACTGTTGTCAGTAGCCACTCAGATCATAAGGAACTACTGTCAGACATATTTCTTAGTGTCAGTAAAAAACCAAACCTTCTGCCCATCCTTCATACAACATCATACTGTTGATCGTAACCTTCTACCCCTATACTCATCAGCTAACCCCCTTTACACTAAAAGACCCCCTCTGAAATACACACAATGCCTCCTACAAAACAAATAAGCATCCCCTTCACTCTCCTCCTAATAACACTCCTAATACAACATATCTATACATACAAAACCAATCAAAACCCCTACAAAAACATCCCCATCATCCATAATCACCACAGAAGCTCACAAAACATTAACCCCATCATACAAGTTCCTTACCAAAACCCATCACATAGCTCAATACACTCCAATAATCACTATACACGACATGACTCAAACAAATACCAACGAAGACTCATACAAATAAAGCAGAATCCATACAGACGTATAACTGACAAAACCACTATCATAGACGCAAAAACAAAGCTCATCTTAATAAACATTCGATCCATACGAAACAAAATACCAATAATCAACGACATGATAAAAGAAGAAAAACCTGAAATTATATGCATCACCGAAACATGGCTCTCTCCCACAGACACTGTACTACTAAACCAGCTAACCACACACCAGTATGACATATTCAGCTGTCATCGAGATGCAAAGAGAGGTGGTGGTACTCTCATACTCACCAAAAAAGACCTACAATACACCTTAACAAGTTTAAATAATATAGACGGAATGGACATAATCAACATAGAAAATAGAACCCTTGCACTCACCCTCATATATAGACCCCCTACAGCTGATCAAAAAAACCTCTCTCCCATCCTTGAACTTGCTTGCACAACATCACCAAGCAAACCGCTCATAATCCTAGCTGATTTAAACCTCCCCTCCCTAAATGATTCCCAATCAAATAACTTTATGGACACTATGTTCCAAATGGGATATACACAGATAGTACAAGCACCCACCCACACAAAAGGTAACACCCTAGATCTCATCTTCCTCCCCAGCTCCTTTATCAACCACCAGCAGCACACCCCTCCAACAATAACAGAAGTACCATGGTCCGACCATCACCTCATCACACTCCACCTCCCAATACAAGCAATGCAGAACTCTACGCACCACACACCTCATATATCACGATTTGCACACTTCAACAAAGACACTTTCCTGGACAAAGTACTACCCATACTCAACACAAACCTCCCAGACATCAACTCCACCGTAAATCACTGGAACCTTACAGTTCAAAAAGCAGCTGCCCCCACACAACCCACACATAGACAGTTAAAAAAAACAGAAAAATGGTTCACGAAAGAACTAGCGAACCTAAAAAAACAACTGAGAAAACAAGAAAAGAAATGGAGGAAAACTAAATCTGCTGAGAATAAATCCCAATACTTAAACACACTCAACGAATACAAGAATGCGATTAATAAATCAAAAAAGGATTACCACTCCAAGGTAATAAACTCAGCTATCAATCGCCCCAGAGAACTATTTGCAATTGTAAATACACTGACAAAAGTCAAAAATCCAGAACCAAAACAATCTGCAATAAGTATACAAGCCCTTGCAACCCACTTTGCAGAAAAACTAAAATGCAAACTTAATACTACACCAACACTAACCCACACAAACACCGAAACTAATAACAACAGCTGGACAACCTTTCATACGATAGATCGGAAACACCTCCTCAGGATTATAACAATTATCAACACCACAACTTCCCCACTCGATCCATGCCTCGTATCATGGATCAAAAATACTAAGGAAGAACTAGCTGGAAACATTCAATACATAGTAAATCAATCCCTCTCCCAGGGCATTATGCCTGATGCCCTAAAACTCACAACAATCTGCCCAATAATAAAAAACAATAAACTCGACCCAAAAGACCCAAACTCATATAGACCAATAGCCAGCATTCCATTTATGGCTAAAATAATAGAAAAAACTGTTCAACTTCAATTGCAAGAACATATAGATGACCACAACTCCCTTGACTCCCACCAATTCGGTTTCCGCCCCTTCCATGGGGTAGAAACCCTATTAATTACTCTGATGGACTTCCTCATAAGACATACAGATGATAACACCCAAGGCCTCCTACTCCTTTTCATAGACATTTCCGCTGCATTTGACAACATCAACCACCTTACACTGATTAATAGATTAGAAAACTTAGGAATAGGTGGGACTGTCCTTAATTGGTTCAAGTCCTACATCACACACAGACTAATACGAGTTCAATTAAACCAGGAAGCATCGGAAACCTTCCCCCAAGGACAAGGAATACCACAAGGATCAGCCCTTTCTGCTCTCCTTTTCAACCTGTACCTGCAACCCATCACAAAAATATTTAAAAAACACAAAATCAATCACTTTATCTATGCCGACGACATCATGCTCGCCCTCCCCATAACCACGAAAAACCCTAATTATAACACTCTATCCGAATGCATGGCGGAAACCACATCCTGGATGGGAACCAACTTCCTCAGCATCAATCTCAAAAAAACTGAGGCAATGTTTGTATCAAGATCACCTGTGGCTGAAGATACCTACCCAACAACAATCTCCATCAATAACACAACGATACCTGTTAAAAAAGAGGTAAAATACCTAGGCGTTATAATCGATCACACACTCACCATGCTACCTCACATAAAACAGACGGTAAAAACTATATTCTACAAACTCAAAACTATTCAACACTTAAGGCTCCTCCTTGACACGCATGACTTTAGATCAGTCGTTAGTGCCCTCATAACCCCTCACTTTGACTATTGTAATAGTCTCCTAACCGGCCTCCCACAAAAGAATATCTACTTATTACAAAGAGCACAGAACATTTGTGCAAAAGTAGTCACTAAAGCCCACCTAACAGACCATGTAACCCCTATACTGCTAGATCTACACTGGCTCCCCATAAATTATCGAATCAAATACAAAATACTACTAACAACCTTCAAACTACTAAACGATATTGCCCCCTCACATCTATCCACACTCCTTCACGTCCCAAATGAATTAAGAGCCCGCAGACTAAATGCAACCCTCTCACTAGAGCTGCCAAAAACATTCACGAGGACCAAAAACTCCACCAGTGCCAGAGCCTTCTCATTCACCGCTCCCACACTTTGGAATGACCTCCCAATAGACATCCGAATCATAAAGGACCTCTCCCAATTTAGGAAAGAACTCAAGACATACCTATTCTCTGAGCACTTCGGAATCCCCTACCCTCCAAGTCCAGACACACAGCGTCCACAGACACACAAACAAAAAAACCCGCAGAAACACAAACACACAACTCCTCTTCTAACAGCCCCCAAAGACACCCCAAACAACCCACGAAAAAATGGAAATAAATTCCATCACACACAAACCCACTCACATACACACACAAACACACGCACACTGATACACACACTCACTCACACATACATACACACACACACACACCTGAATAGCGAATCATGTATTCTTGTAAATAATTTCTATAAATAGCAATGTCAGCTCGCTGACATTCCCCTGTAAATTCAGCAGTATACAAAAGTATACACCCTGTAAATAGTTCTGACAATTTACTGTTCTGTTATATGTAAAAAGTTAAGAAGTTCTTGTTCTATGTAATGTTATGCAAATGTATGCAATTGTTCCATGTAAACCGCCCCTGATCTCTGGAAGGGGCGGTATAGAAGAAATAGATAAATAAATAAATAAATAAATAAATAAATATGTACACTCTGGAGAAGAGGAGGGACTGGGGAGATGTGATTCAGACCTTTAAATACTTAAAGAGAAATAATGAACAAACCAACCTCTTCCAAAGATGGGGTAGCTGTAAAACTAGAGGGCATAACATGAAGCTGCACGGGGGTAAATTGAAAGGCAATGTCAGGAAATACTGTTTCACTGAAAGGGTGGTGGATGCTTGGAATGCCCTCCCGATGGAAGTGGTGGGGGCAAATACAGTGACAGAATTCAAAATGGCATGGGACAGACACAGTGGATCCCTTTACAGCAACAGGATAAAATCAAAATAAACTTATCTAATTTCTCAACATACACGGGTGTCCTACACGGAGCGGTGGGTTCACCGCACCCCTAAAACAAAGACATGGGGAGGGGTGGCCGCACGGAGCAGCAGGTGAACCTACTCTTGCCATCTTACTGGGCAGACTAATGGACCATACTGGTCTTTATCTGGCGTCATTTACTATGTTACTATATGTTACTAAGAGATGGAGACAGTCAAGAGAAACGTAAGAGGGTAGGTCAGGAATAACTACAGAATCCTGGGTTATCTATGGGGGTAGATCAAAAGCGAGTCTGAAAAGATTAAATTAGACTTACCTGCTAATTGTAGTTCCTGGAGTAGCTCCAGTCTAGTCCCGGAATCTGTGGGTTGTCAACCTCCTCCAGCAGCTTTGGAGACTGAGAAACTTCACACTTGTGATGTCACTGGTATATAAGCACTGGAACCGCCTCCTCACACCAGTTAACCTATTGACAAAGCAGACTCACCAGAGCAACAAGTAGGTAGAATGGCATAGAAAAACAAAGAACCAAGTAACTGTACAGGACCTGAGGTCCAACTATTTACACTAGGTGCAGCTACGGCCTACACCATGGGGTCCCCATATCCTTGATGAGCAAACAACAAAGAGGACACGCACAGAAAACCCTCAAAGCACCCCCGCCCCACCAGGGTCCCAAAAGGAGACACTCGAACAAATTGCTTACCTGAATAAGAAGGCGTGCTTCAGGCCACCAAGTATCAGCAACTAGGGCGGGGCACGGGACTAGACTGGAGCTACTCCAGGAACTACAATTAGCAGGTAAGTCTAATTTAATCTTCCTGAGCGTACCTCCAGTCTAGTCCCGGAATCTGTGGGATGTAACAGAGCAGTGAAATACCTAACGGGAGGGACCTGCCAAGCCAGCCTGAAGCACAGCCGCTCCAAAACAGGAATCCCGTTCAGCTTGCACATCCAGACGGTAATGCTTCACGAAAGAATGCAAAGACGACCATGTTGCCGCTTTACAGATTTCTGCCGGCGGTACCAAACCACACTCCGCCCAAGACGCCGCCTGTGCTCTAGTGGAATGAGCCGTCAGCCCGTCCGGCACTACTCGACCACGCAAAAGATATGCTGACGCTATCGCCTCTCTCAACCACCGGGCAAGCGACCCTTTGGAGGCCGCCTCACCCTGCCTCGCGCCCGCAAAAAGAACAGCCAGCCGGTCAGACTTACGGAAACTAGCCGTTCGAGCTACATACTTCTTCAAAGCTCGCCGAATATCTAAACAATGGAGCCGCTCCGCAACTCGCCCCTTACCGCTCGTCGCGAAGACTGGTAAGGACACCACCAGATTCAGATGGAAAGCCGAAACTACCTTCGGCAAGAAGGACGGAACCGTCCGCAAAACCACCTTCGAATCCGAGAAAGAGAGAAACGGCTTCCTGCAAGACAGGGCCTGCAACTCAGAGACTCTTCTCGCGGAAGCAATCGCCACCAAGAAGACCACTTTAAGAGTCAGATCCTTTAACGAGGACTGCGCCAACGGCTCAAACGGCGCCTTAGTCAATGCCTCCAAGACTAAAGGAAGATCCCAGGCCGGGACGAAGCGTTTACGTGGCGGCCGCAGGAGAGTCACCGCTCGCAAAAAACGCTTCACATCTGCGTGACTCCCCAGCGAGTTGCCCTGCACCTTACCCCCTATAACAGGACAACGCTGCCAACTGGACCCTCAACGAGGCCGCCGCCAGGCCTTTTTGAAAACCATCCTGTAAAAACGCCAGCACCTGCGGCACAGACGCCCGCAAGGGCACGACTCCTTGACCCGCACACCAAGCTTCAAAAATGCGCCACACTCTCACATACGCCAAGGACGTAGTCCGCCGTCTCGCCTTCAGCAAGGTAGAAATCACCGCCCTCGAGTAACCCCTCGCCGTCAATCTGGCCCGCTCAATAGCCAGGCCGTAAGAGAGAACCGATCCACTTGCGGCATGCAAAGAGGTCCCTGCATTAGAAGATCCCTGCGAAGAGGAAGCTTCCAGGGTTCTCCCACCAAAAGTCTCACTAAGTCTGCGTACCACGGCCTCCTTGGCCAATCCGGAGCAATGAGAATTACTCGACCCCTGTGACGCTCGATGCGCTGCAACACCCGACCGATTAACACCCACGGAGGAAACACATACAGCAGTTGCCCTTCCGGCCAAGCCTGCACCAGAGCATCCAGACCTTCCGCCATTCTTTCCCTGCGTCTGCTGAAGAAGCGTCCGGCCTTTGCCAACTGAAAGGTCGCCATGAGGTCCATCACCGGCTCCCCCCAACGCCGAACCAGCATGGCGAACACCTCCGGATGCAGGACCCACTCTCCGGGGTCCACCTTCACTCGACTTAGGAAATCGGCCTCCACATTGTCCACCCCTGCTACATGTGCTGCCGACAAAGCTACTAGATTTTTCTCCGCCCAGTCGAACAATCCTTCTGCCTCGGCCTCGAGCACCACACTGCTGGTGCCTCCCTGTCGGTTTATGTAAGCTACCGCCGTCGCGTTGTCGGAGAACACTCGCACGGCCGCCTGTCGAAGATACGGGCGAAACTCTTGCAGAGCCAATGTCACCGCTCTCAACTCTAATCTGTTGATCGACCAGGTCTGTTCTAGGGCGGACCACTGTCCCTGAGCCAGGCGACCCTGACAATGGGCTCCCCAGCCCTGCAGACAGGCATCGGTTGTCAGGGATATCCACGCCGGAACCTCCAATGGCATTCCTTTCTCCAGGCTGCCCGGAGCCAACCACCACTGCAGTGCCAGGCACGTTTGTGGCGGGCAAGGCAACCGGTGAGACAGAGAATCTCGTTGATGCGACCACCTCCGTAACAGCGCTCTTTGTAAAGGACGCATGTGAGCCCGCGCCCACGGCACCAATTCCAGCGTCGCCGCCATGGTTCCCAAGACGCGGAGGTAGTCCCAGGCAGTGGGACACTGCTTGCCGAGAAACTGACAAATCAGGAGCCGGAGACCGAGCGCCCGCTGAGTGGGTAGAAAAACCCAACCGACCTTCGTGTCGAAACGCGCTCCCAGATACTCCAGGTTCTGAGACGGGTCCAACTTGCTCTTGGACACGTTGACTACGCAACCGAGGCTCTGCAGCAGAGTCACCACCCTGGAGGTAGTCGAAACACACTCTTCCCGGGACTTCGCCCGGATCAACCAATCGTCCAGATACGGGTGCACCAACACTCCTTCCTTCCGTAAAGCCACCGCCACCACCACCATCACCTTGGTGAAGGTGCGCGGAGCGGTAGCCAGGCCAAAAGGGAGAGCCTGAAACTGAAAATGGCCCATAGGCACCGCAAAGCGGAGGAATTTTTGATGTTCTTGCCATATCGGAATGTGCAGATACGCCTCCGACAGGTCCAAGGACGTCAGAAATTCCCCCTTTCGCACCGCCACGATGACGGACTTGAGAGTCTCCATCCGAAAGTGAGAGACGCGAAGACAGCGATTCACTCTTTTGAGATCCAGAATTGGCCGCCACGTGCCCTCCTTCTTTGGCACCACAAAATAGATGGAGTACCGACCGCAACCGCACTGGTCGGCGGGAACCGGCACAATTGCCTTGAGAGATAACAGCCTTTGCACCGTCTCCCACACTGCCGCGCACTTTGCGCTGGCCTTGCACGGCGACCGAACGAACGAATCGGTCACTGGCCGCTGCAACTCCAACGCGTAACCCTCGTGAATGATCTCTAACACCCACTGATCGGACGTGAGGTGGGCCCAGGCAGGGTAGAACTCCCGCAGACGCCCCCCCACGGGAACTAGTCCTGCCTGAACCCCCCTGGCATCATAGTGGTTTTCGGAAAGAGGACGACGCAGAAGCAGCCGCAAAGCCTCTGCTCGCTCCTCGAAAACCTCGAAACCCTTGGCTTCGTCCAGGGAAACACTCCCGCTGTCCCTGACCAAACCGTGAAGGGCGAAACCGGCGAAACTCCCGTTGCTGACCTTTAGCCCCGGGACCAGGACGACCCTGCCGTTGCTTGTCCTCAGGTAACCTACCGCCCTTGGATTCGCCCAAATCCTTCACCAACTTATCCAACTCTTCACCAAAAAGCAACTTACCGCGGAAAGGAAGCCTACTCAACCGCGTCTTGGACGAGCCATCCGCCGCCCAATTCCGCAGCCAAAGACATCGCCGTCCCGTGACCGCCGAAGCCATACTCTTCGCCAATCCCCAGATAAGATCATAATGAATATCCGCCAAATATGCTGCGCCGGATTCAAACCTGGCCGCGTCCTCGGATGCGTCCCCCGAGCGGTCCCCTTGAATCCTCTGCGCCCACCGTAAGCAGGCTCTGGCCACCCAGACCCCGCAAATAGAGGCCTGTAGGGATAGCGCATTTGCTTCAAAAACCTGCTTTAGCAAAGTCTCTAATTTACGATCCTGCGTATCCTTGAGCGCCGCGGAGCCTTCCACGGGAATGGTAGTCTTTTTGGTCACTGCCGCCACTGCGGCATCCACTCTCGGAGCCTTGAACAACTCCCTATCCTGATCCACCAGAGGATAAAGCCTCGCCATAACTCTAGACCCCTTTAGCGCGGCTTCAGGCATATCCCACTCCTCTTGAATCATTTCCTTAAACACCCTATGCACTGGGAAAGCCCTCTGAGTTTTCCGGACGGCCTGCAACAAGGGATCTTCCAAGGCCGAATCCTCCACCGGTCCGCTGGTAGGCATATTAAGGGCCTTGAGGGACTCCGCTATAAGCGCTGGTAATTCCTCCCTACGGAACACCCGCACCACCCTTATTTTATTTATTTATTTATTTAGCATACATTTGTATGCCGCTACTTCCAGCGATCAGTAGCGGCTTGATTACATGCGTGAAAATGACAAATCAAGACAGAAATTTTGATGAAATATACTATTGATTTGATAGGGAAAGCACAGCATAGCACACAGTTAGGGGTCTCAAAGAGGGGTCAAATATTCACATATATACATAACTGCATCACAGATCTGTCTAGGTGATGCCGTAATGGGATTGGAAAAGATGGGTCTTAATCTGTTTTCTGAAGTCCTTTAGGTCGTTGATCTGTCGTATCTCGTGAGGCAGGTGGTTCCAGAGTATGGGAGCCAAATAAGTGAAAGCCCGGTTGCTTGTCCGCATATTGACTGCTCTTAAGCTGCTTGGTATGCAGAGGGTGTTCAGGTTCATGGTCCGCCTGCTTCTGTTGAGAGGTTGAGTGGTGATGAGGTTAGAAAGGAACGAGGGGGATACTTTGTGGATGATTTTGAATATTGTGATTAGCACTTTGTATATTATTCGTGCCGGGATGGGTAACCAGTGTAGCTCAATCAAGACTGGTGTAATGTGATCTACTAGGCTCTTGTTCATGATGATCCTGGCTGAAACATTTTGTGCCATTTGTAAGATGTTTATTGTTTTTTTCGGTAGACCCTGAAGGATGGCATTACAGTAGTCAAAGTGGGGAATGATGAGTGCCTGTGCTACTGTTCTGAAGTCAGAATGGTCAATGATGCTGCGTATAGGTTGAAGAACCCTCAGCTTGTGAAATATTGCTCTGTTGACTGACCGGAGGTGTTTGTCCATTTTTAAGTTATCATCAATCAGTACACCTAGATATTTTATCTCTTTTTTAGAGTGATAGGAGTTATTGTTCAGGGTGATGGTTGCAGGAGGATCAAAATCTTGTTTCCCTGAAATGAACATTACTTCAGTCTTCTTATGGTTAATCGACATATTGTTGAGACGGAGCCAGTTTTGCATTTCGAGTAGGCATTCTTCTAATTGGTTATAATTGGGATTGTTTACATCCAGTTGAGTGTAAATCATAATATCGTCCGCATACAAGTGGTAGCTGATATTGAACTTTTGGAAGATCATGCATACTGGTTGTATGTAAACGTTGAATAGGAGGGAGGAGATGGCTGAGCCTTGAGGTATTCCTTGTGTTTGGGGGAAAGGCTCTGCTTGTTCGTTGCTGTAGCGTACCTGCTGCATTCGGTTCGTTAGGTATGACTCGAATCACTTTAATGGGGTTCCTGATATACCTATGGATGCGAGTCTGTGCAGGAGAATTTGGTGATGAAGTGTGTCAAACACTGCTGAGATATCTATGAATATGAGTATGAACATCTTGTTTTTGTTTTCTAGGCCCTTGATGATGTTGTCAAAGAGTGCTATTAGCAGGGTTTCTACTCCATGGTGTGGTCTGAACCCGTACTGATGGTCATCGAGGATTTTGTTGTCATCTAGGTGGTCCTGTAGTTGCTGTTGGGTCACTTTCTCGATAATCTTTGCAAGAAAGGATATGCTTGAAATCGGACGGTATGAGGTTGGATCTTCTTTGTTGAGTGCCTTGTTTTTTAGTATAGGCCTGATTAGTGATCTTTTCAGATGAGCAGGCATGATACCTTGCTGCAGAGATTGATTCACTATATGCGTTATATGTGCTACCCTACCCTTGCCTGGTCTTCCTGATCCTTTATCTCACCTTCCTCTAAATCCTCCTCCAGCCCCTCTTCCAGATCCGCGTCGTCGGAGCGGATGTCCTCTGACAGGACTGACAGCGCCAAGGGATCCGTATCCCCTCTGGCTCTCTTAGCGCTGACGCCAGACACTGCTGCTGTCAACGGAGAAGAGGGCCTCTTTTCCCGGAGTGCCGCCCCTGCAGCACCTGCTACAGGAGTCCCCGGGGAACTGCCCAAGGCCTTATGAAGCAGGGCCATGAAATCTGAGGAAAAAAATCGCCGCCAAAGACTCCGTGCCAAGCGGCTGCGAAACCGGGGCAGCCAGCGCTGCAGAGGTACTGGGCCCCGGTTCAGGGGTGGGCAGAGAAGCAACCATGGGCCCCTCCACCTCACTCACAAGCTCTTGCCCCTCAACCTCTGGCTCTGGAGCTAGGCCCCCCGCCCCAGACTCCAAACTGCAAGCCCTGCAGACTCCATCCTGCGTCAGGGAACTCCTCCTGGCCCCACACATGAGACAGAGCTGCTTGGCTGGCATGGCTCTCTACCACTCCGGGTCACAGACAAACACCGTTGAAAAGAGAGAGGTCTTATTTTTTATTTATTTATTTTTTTTACTTGCGGGAACGTCAGGCACGTCCCCCCAGCTAGAATCTGAAGACCCGGATTTAAAACGAAGCTTCCGAAAGGAACTATGCCCAGTGGAAGCCCCAATATCGCAACGGAGATTTCCCGCGCGGCTATCACGCGGTCCGGCCTGCCAAAGAAAAGCACTCGCTGTTCCCGCCTAAGTGCGGCCCATTACCTCCTGCGCCTCAGGCGGACTGCCGGAACTGCCAGGCTCGTGCTGCTCCTGCAAGGCAGACGGCTGAAGGCGGACAGGGTGGAAAACACACACCCGAAGTAGCTCCCGACTGTTTAGGACGGCTCTAGGCGCTGGCAGGCAAGCCCTCTGCACACGCCGAGCACAGCCCCGCAGTGAAACCTGAGCCTGTCTTCCAGCCCGGTAATCAGCTGCCAGTCCTCCCCTCCACTCGCTGCCACTAAGCAGCAGGTCCCCGACTACCCCCAGGGACGCAGAAGAAAGAAAAACAAAGAAAACAAAGAAAGGAGGACCTCAGGGCACCGGAGGGCAGAACTGCTTGCACCAAGCCAAATGGAGCCCTCCCTCAAGGTACTGCTCACAGCCTTCTCTATTAGTATTAAGTGCCAATCAGGAGTGAATTAATATAAAGCAATTTAAGAGCAATTTATAATCAATTTAAAATCAAATTTAAGTCTGCTTAATAGTTCCTCTAGTGAGCCCCGAAACCTCTGGGCTCACCACCCCTTCAGCTGCTTTGGAGACTGATAACTGGTGTGAGGAGGCGGTTCCAGTGCTTATATACCAGTGACATCACAAGTGTGAAGTTTCTCAGTCTCCAAAGCTGCTGGAGGAGGTTGACAACCCACAGATTCCGGGACTAGACTGGAGGTACGCTCAGGAAGATATGTTTTTAGTGCAGACTTAAACAGTGTGTGAGGTCTCAAGACAGATTTCTGGGGGGGAGATAGTTCCCAAGGTGGGGTCCCAAAACATAAAGGAGGTGCAACCATTTCCCGTGGATCGCACATAAAACCTGGGGAGGTGGTACTACTACTACTAATAATAATCATTTGTAAAGTGTTACAAGGTGTACGTAGTGCTGTAGGAGGAAGCAAGAACATAAGCAAACGTGGCAGAGACTCAGCGCAGAAGGCATCAGGAGGCAGGTACTACTATTATTAACATTTATACAGACTAGACATTCAAATGGCAGATGAAGTTTAATGTGCAAAGTTATGCACCTAGGAAACAACCACCTAAACTGCAGTTACACAATGCAAAGTTCCACATTAGGAATCACCACCCAGGAAAAAGATTTAGGTGTCATTGTGGGTAATGTGTTGAAACCCTCTGTCCAACGTGCAGCGGTGGCCAAGAAAGCAAATAGAATGCTAGGAATCATAAGGAAAAGAATGGAGAAAGCGTAGTTACTCACCTGTAACAGGTGTTCTCCAGGGACAACAGGAATCAGTCCTCACATATGGGTGACGTCAACGCCGACGGAGCCCTCATGCAGAGCAAATCCCCAGCTTTCTAAGAAAGCCTTTGGGAATTGCATCATGCATGCGCGGTCCCCTTCCTGCCCAAGGGTGCCATCTTGCTCAGTCAAATGACATAGCTAAAAAGACGGCAAAATTAATAAATATAATAATTGGACTGCAACTCCAGGGGAGGAGGGAGGTCATGAGGACTGATTCCTGCTGTCCCTGGAGAACACCTGTTACAAGTGAGTAACTACACTTTCTCCAGGAACAAGCAGGAAGTCAGTCCTCGCATATGGGACTCCCTAGCTATAGGCTACCGAGAACCCATAGCTGAAAATAGGCTCCCTCTAGAAGAGCCACAACAGCCATAATAGGAGTTCAACTGAGAACGTAACACTCCGGTAGCCTGACACCAAAGGGTCAGAGGGTAGGAGTTGCCTAGACCTCGAACAGGTTACGGAGTACCGCCTGGCCAAAAGTACTGTCCTGTCGGGACTCCCTATCCAGGCAGTAATGGGCCGCAAAAGTCTGACCCGAAGACCAGGTGGCGGCCCGGAAGATGTCTGCCAGCGGAACAGAGCTGAGGTGAGCCACTGATGCCGCCTTAGCCCTGATCCGGTGGGCCATGACGCGACCCTGCAATGGAGGATCGGCTGTCCTGTATGCCCAGGCAATACAGTTCACCACCCAAGTGGACAACGTATGCTTGGAGACAGGCATCCCCAGCTTACTGGGGTCATAAGAGACGAAGAACTGAGAAGCCCTTCTATGTGCCCGCGTATGCTCCATGTAGAAGGCCAAAGCCCTCTTGCAGTCCAGGGTATGCAGAACTGCTTCTGCCCGACTGGCATGAGGCCTGGGAAAGAAGGTCGGAAGTACCACCTCCTGGTGGAGGTGGAACGAAGAGACCACTTTCGTAAGGAACTTGGGGTGAGTGCGAAGCACCACCCTGTTCCCATAGAACCGTGTGTACGGTCTATCGGAAACCAGAGCCTTCAGCTCACTCACTCGTCTGGCTGATGTAAGTGCTACCAAGAAAAGCACTTTCCAAGAGAGGAAGCGGAGATGGTAGGTAGCCATCCGCTCAAAAGGTGAGCAAGTAAGTTACTCTAAGACCACATTCAAATTCCACTCGGTTGCCGGGAGGCGAACCGGGAGCTTCAGCAGAAGCAAACCTCTCAGGAACCTGGACACCAAAGGGTGCGCAGAAAGAGGCTGTCCTTCCACTGGAGAGTGGTGTGCTGACAAGGCACTAAGGTGGATTCGGACAGAGTTTGACTTGAGGCCTAAATCTGAGAGGTGAAGCAGGTACTGCACCACCACTGACACTTGGCAGGAGAAAGGGTTTTCGCTCTGCTTATCACACCACACCTCAAACCTATGCCACTTAAACACATAGGTTTTCCTAGTCGATTGCCCTCTTGAGGCTAGCAGTACATCTTCTACATTTTTAGGGAGGAGAAGTGGTGCAAGGACTACCCTTTTAGCAGCCATGCCATCAGGCTGAGAGACCTGAGGTTAGGATGCAGGAGAGTGCCCCCCTCCTGCGACAAGAGGTTGTGATGTAATCCCAGAGGAAATGGGGCCTCTGCCACCAGTTGAAGCAGCAGCTGAAACTATGGCTGTCTCTGCCACATGGGGGCTGCCAGGATGACTAAGACTTTGTCCTGAAGGATCTTGAACAGAGTCCTGGCCACCAGAGGTGTGGGAGGAAACGCATACAGGAGGTCCATAGACCATGATATTAGGAAAGCATCTGCAGCCACCCTGCATGGGTGTGGCTGTCTGGAGCAGAAGCGGGGTAACTGGTGATTCTGTGGGCTCGCAAACAGATCTGTGGATGGTCGCCCCCAGTACTGAAACAGCTGCTGGGCTATGTTGGGATCCAGTTGCCATTCGTGCGGCAGGAGAATTCTGCTTAGCTTGACAGCTAAGAAGTTCTCCCGACCTGGCAAGTAAACTGCTTTGAGATGCATACCCTGCTTGACTGCAAAAGAGTACAGGTCCAGGGTCTCTTGACATAGGGTGCGAGACTCTGTGCCCCCCTGCTTGTTCACAAAGAACATTGCCACCTGGTTGTCTGTCTGAGTTAAGACAGGCTGGTGAGCCAGGGTTTGACAGAAGGTCCGTAGAGCTAGGCGTATAACTTGAAGCTCTAGGAGGTTGATCTGTTGTGTGCTCTCCTGTGGAGACCACACACTGAGTGCACAATTCCCTGCAATGGGCCCCCCCAGCCCAGCAAGGATGCATCTGTAGTCAGCACTCTCGTGTGCGGTGGAGGTTGAAATGGCACTCCCTCCAGTAGGTGGTGTGATTGAAGCCACCAGGTCAACGACTGCACCAGTCGTTTGGACACCTTGATCCTGGTCTCTGAGTCTGTCTGTGGCCTGTGTCCACTGGTCCCTGAGGCACCATTGAGCTGTTCTCATGTGGAGGCGGGCATTGGGTGTCACATGCACCGTGGAGGCGGGCATTGGGTGTCACATGCACCGTGGAGGCTATGTGACCAAGGAGGCGCAGAAAGTGCCTTGCCTACATCTGGGATCTGCGACTCACTTGCTGCACTAGGGCCAAAAGTCATTGTGACCAGTCTTCTGGTAGATAAGCCCTTGCTTGAAGGGTGTCCAGCCTTGCTCCTATGAACTCCAGCCCTTGAGTGGGAACCAGAATGGATCTTGTGTAATTGATCACAAACCCTAGGTGTTGTAGCAACTGGATAGTGCGAGACGTGGCCTGTCGGGCTTCCAGGGCTGACTGGGCTCTGATGAGCCAGTCGTCCAAGTAGGGGAAGACAAATACCCCTTGGTTTCTTAGGAAGGCCGCCACCACCACTAGGCACTTTGTGAACACCCTGGATGCAGGAGCGAGGCCAAATGGAAGTACCTTGTACTTAAAGTGGTTTCCTCCTACCACAAATCATAGATATTGTCTGCAGTCTGGATGAATTAGGATGAGTGTGTAAGCATCCTTTAGGTCTAAGGAGCATAGCCAGTCTCCCTGGCGGAGGTAAGGCAGCAATATTCCAAGGGAAAGCATTTTGAACTTTTCCCTCACCAGGAACTTGTTTAAGTTGCGCAGGTCGAGGATGGGTCTTAGGCCTCCAGTTCTCTTTGGTATCAGGAAATACCTGGAGTAGAAGCCCTTTCCCTACAGGTGGTGGGGCACCGGTTCTACCGCCTGATCCTCGAGAAGACCTGCTAACTCCTTCAAGAGGTCGTCCCTGTGAAGAGGGGGTCTGAGAGGCTCCCCTGGAAAGTAAGAGGGAGGTGCCTGGGCGAAATGTAGCAGATAGCCCATTTGGACTATCTTGAAAACCCAGGTATCTGTTGTGATGGCTGGCCACCTGTGGGCATACAGGCTCAGCCTTCCTCCTGTGCATGGCCTTACTTCTTTGGAGAGAGGGACTATGCTTTGGGAGTCAAAACCCCCCCTCCAGGCTGGGCCGGAGCCGGTGCCTGGGGGCTTTTTGCTTATGCGGGCCAGGCCTCTGTCCCTTGGCCTGCTGCCCCTGTTGGGGGAGCTGGGGAGGCCTGATATGTGGGGTAGTTGCGGTAAGCAGTACCCTTCCTCGGGAAAAAGGGCTTCTTACCCAAGCCCTTCTTTTTAGAAGGGGCAGAAGTCTTCTTTGAGAGCCGTGTCTGGGTCAGGGTACTCTGACTCCATCTCAGCAGCCTTCTCTGTCATGGGTTTGCCAAAGAAGTTTTCACCTCAGCAAGGGACATCAACCAACTTGTCCTGAACCCATTGCTCCAGATCTGACGACTGTAGCCATGCCTGGCAGCTACCCGGGCCGACGCCGGCCGCAGCTACCCGGGCCGACGCCGGCCGCAGCTACCCGGGCCGACGCCTCGAAGCTGTCATAGGCTGCTCAAGTCAAACCGAGCACTCACGGATCCCAGTGGACAAGGTCTTGAAGCGCTGCAAAGGTCCCTCGGAGAGACCACCTGAGAACCCGGCAATCTCCTTTGCCAGGTCTCGCAGGTACATGCCCATGTACAGCTGGTATGTCTGGATTCGGCATGACAGCATTGAACCCTGGTGGCACTTCTTACCAAGGGCATCCATGTTCCAGGCCTCCCGGCCAGGAGGCACCGAGGAGTGTCTCTTCTGCCTCTTGAGCCGGCACATGGCCAATTCCACAACCATGGAGGTGTGCGGCAGTTGTGCTTTCTGGAACCTAGAGCTCTTGCAAACTTGGTAAATGGAATAGATTCGCCTGCTGAGTACCGGCATCGAGGCCGGTGTCTCCCACATGCGGAGCATCAGCCGTTCCAGAATTGGAGGCACCGGTACAGTAAGGGCTTCCCGAGGGGGAAGTTATACTGGAGAATTGGCTCCTCCTCGGTCTCCACCGGGAATGACAATGCCTTGGCCATGTCCTGGATAAAATCCAAGAACCGAGTATCCTCCAGGGAGACCTTATCTGAGGTTCAGAACCTGGGGAATCCAAGGGGACGCATCTGGTCCGATGGGTGTCCGGTGACTCCTTGTCTTCCATCTCCCATCCTGACTCCTCTGAAAAGGCATAGAGAGGCTCTGGATTCGAGGGCTTCGGCCTCGACCGCCCCGACACCGGTGGAATCAGTGTCGATGACCTTGGTCCCGAACGGAAGGTCGAGGGGGACCTCAGCCGAGGATCAACTCGAGTTCTTAGGGTCTCGAGGATCAGCTCGGCCTCTGGGGTCGACTTGGACGTCGATGTCCCAGTGGTCGGGGCGGATGGACTGGTGAGACAGGCAATCAGCGCCCACTGCTGGTCCATGAAGGCAGACATGCTGTGCTCCAAGGTCACCATTCTGAGACCGAGCTCAGAAGGCTCTGCAGCCCCCAGGTCGAGTCCTGACGCCGGTTCTCTCAGAGGAGAGTCCATAACGAGGATTGTGGTTACCTGTCTCGGCATTTCCGGCTCCTTGCGAGGGAGTTTCGCTGGGCGCTCCGACTCCGAGGATCCGGGGCGACGGTCAGGACTCCGCGACCTGGCCCGCGAGGGACCAGGCCGCTTGGAGCCATCCAACGACACTGCCCTCACAGATTTCTTCTTCTTCCGGTGTTCCCACAAGGGAAACCCCCTTTCGAAAGACACTCGACGCTGCTGAGGATCAGAGAGCTCTCGAGATGTCGAGGCCTCCGACGAGGTCTGGGCCCAGGCGGGTGCGGACTCAGGAAAAATCCTATCATGTTGCTGCTGCCTACTCCTCAAAGCCTTGGAGGACATTTTCCTACACGGGCCACAGACCTTCGGGTCGTGGTTGGGCCCGAGGCAGCGGAGACAGCAGTCGTGTGTGTCGGTGAGGGACATTAATTTTGTACACCAATCATACTTTCTAAACCCGCTGGCAGCCACTAGGGGAAAAAGGGCCCCGAGGTCAAAGGACCTGACTGCCAGTGAAATAGAAAAAGAGGGCAAACGCTAGTCACGAAGGACAAAAAACGAAAATTTGGACCGGACTCGATACAGGTGTGTACTGAGCCGAAGGTGGGAAGGGGAACTGGCATCGAACTGGTCACACAGAAAAGAAATTCTTACTTTTAAACACTTTTTTCGCGAGGGAACTTGGACGACGTCCGTTGGGCTCCGCAGAAAAAAAGGAGACTGAGCAAGATGGCACCCTTGGGCGGGAAGGGGACCACGAATGCGTGATGCAATTCCCAAAGGCTTTCTTAGAAAGCTGGGGATTTGCTCCGCATGAGGGCTCCGTCGGCACCGACGTCACCCATATGTGAGGACCGACTTCCTGCTTGTTCGTGGAGAAAGCACAGTTACTTACCTGTAACAGGTGATGTCTGGGAACAGCAGGAATAAGTCTTCATATATGGGTATCGTCGGTACCGACGGAGCCTGCGCGGGAATGCTCCCCAGCGTCCAGAAAGAAAGCTTTTGGGAGCATCCCACAGCACCTGCGCGCTGCCTTCCTGCCGTTCCCAACCACCTCTTTCCAGTTCAAGTTTTAAGCTGAGACAAAGAGAGAGAGAGGAAAGGAAAGATAGAGAGATACAACTCCTAGGGGAGGTGGGTGGGTTGTGAAGACTTATTCCTGCTGTTCCCAGAGATCACCTGTTACAGGTAAGTAACTGTGCTATCTCCAGGAACAAGCAGGAATGAGTCTTCACATATGGGGACTCCCCAGCTAGAGATGCCAGAGAGATCTCCAAGGTTGTGAGTCCCTGAGAAGGGCTCTACCTGCCCCTATGGATCTCGGGCATCCAATCAGGGATGGAGGGTAGGAGTTGATTAGGTATGGAACAGGTGTTTGAGAACAGCCTGACCAAACAAGGCATCCCGGTGTGAGTCCTTGTCCAAGCAGTTATGGGCTGTAAAGGTATGAACCGAGGCCCAGGTGGCCGCTCGACAGATTTGGTCGATGGACACAGATGAGCCATAGAGGCTGCCATGGCCCTCACATTGTGAGCTGTGACATGGCCCTCCAGAGAAAGGTTCTTACTCTGGTAGTCGAAAGAAATACACTGAGCAATCCAATTTGACAGAGTTCTCTTAGAGATTGGAAGTCCCAAATGAGAGGGGATCAAAAGCAACAAAGAGTTGAGAGGACTTTCTATGTTGTTGTGTCCTTTGTAAGTAAAAAGCGAGTGCTCTCTTACAATCCAGGGTATGGAGATTCCTCTCTGCACTTGATGCATGAGGTCCTGGAAAAAAGACAGGTAAATACACCTCCTGGTCCAGATGAAAAGGTGAGACCACTTTAGGCATGAAGTGTGAATTAGTCCTGAGGACTACCTTGTCATGATGGAACCTTGTATAAGGAGGATTAGCCACCAAGGCTTGCAGCTCACTGATGCGGCGAGCTGAGGTGACTGCAATGAGAAAAATGACCTTCCAGGAAAGAAATTTCAAGGAGGTGGTGGCTAAGTGTTCAAAGGGTGGCTTCATAAGCTGGCCAAGAACCAGATTCAAGTCCCATGCCACTGGAGGTGGTCTAATGGGAGGTTTAGTTAAAAGAAGGCCTCTCATGAATCTTGCTATAAGAGGATGAGAGGAAATAGGCTGTCCATTGAGAGGCTTAAGGGATGCTGCAATAGCACTCAAATGGACTCTTACTGAATTCGTTTTGAGGCCTGCATGGGATAAATGCAGCAAATACTCTAGTAAAGAATTCAGAGGTATTGCAAGAGGGTTAAGACCCTTCTGTGCACACCAAATGGTAAAACTTTTCCATTTAAAAGCATAGGAACGTCTAGTGGAAGGTTTTCTGGAAGCATGAAGGATATCCTTCACTTGCTGAGAAAGATGCAAATCTTGAAGGTCTAGGCCTTCTGCAACCAGGCTCTGAGATGAAGAGACTGGGGATTTGGGTGCCACAATGTTCCCTCCTCCTGGGACAGGAGGTCTGGAGCAGGTCCCAAGTCCAGGGAGGGAGCTTGAGAGAGATGCAGAAGTAGAGGGTACCACACTTGGCGTGGCCAATGTGGTGCTATGAGGATCATAGACCCCTTGTCTCTCTGAAGTTTGAACAGTGTCTTGGGAATTAGGAGAATGGGTGGAAAGGCATAGAGGAAGTCTTGCCCCCAATGAAGGAGGAAGGCATCCCTGGCCTGAACTCCCTGACACGGACTCCTGGAACAGAACCGGGGAAGTTTGGCATTCCACGGACTTGCAAACAGGTTTATGTCTGGGGTTCCCCAAATTTGGAAGATCCTGGCTACCTGGTCCCCATGGAGGGACCATTCGTGTGGAAGCAGAACTCGACTGAGTCTATCTGCCCAAGAGTTTTGAACCCCTGGAAGATACACTGCCACGAGATGAATTTGATGCTCTCTGGCGAAGGCCCACAATCTCAAAGCTTCGTTGCAAAGCGACAGAGAGCCAGTCCCGCCCTGCTTGTTCACGTAGAACATGCCTACTTGGTTGTCCGTGTGGATGAGGACTGTCTTGTAGCTGAGCAGGGTGTGGAAGACAGAGCTAGAAGAATTGCTCTGAGCTCCAAGAGGTTGATATGTAGAGATGTCTCCTGTGGAGACCAGATGCCCTGGGTGGAGAGATCTTGTGGAAGAGCTCCCCAACCCCTTGGAGAGGCATCTGTTGTAAGGGTTGCTTGGGGTAGCAACTGTTGAAAGGGGGACCCCAGCAACAGATTTTGAGTGGACTTCCACCACTGGGGAGACCAAAAGAGGTGACTGGAGGTTGCTATTTTGTCTGACAGGCACCCTGATGCCTGGGTCCATTGGGTGGACGGAGTCCACTGAGCTGCCCTCATGTGAAGGCGAGCGTAAGGAACCACATGCACGGTGGATGCCATGTGGCCTAACAGTTGTAACATCTCTCGAGCAGTTAAATGGGACTTTAACTGAATTTGTGAGGCTAACTGCACCAAGCGTAGGCAACGGGCCTGGGGAAGATAGGCCCTTGCAGTTGTGGTATCCAGCAAGGCCCCTATGAACTCTAATGATTGAGTAGGGGTGAGATGGGATTTTGGGATGTTTATCACAAGTCCCAGATACTGAAGAACACTCCTTGTGCAGGCTAGGGAAGCCTGGGCCTCTGACTGGGATGGAGCTCGGATGAGCCAGTCGTCCAGATATGGGAATACAAATATTCCTAGAGTGCGTAGAAATGCAGCTACTACTGCCATGCATTTTGTGAACACTCTTGGTGCAGAGGCCAGACCGAAGGGAAGCACTCTGTATTGATAGTGCTTTCCTTGATAAAGGAACCGAAGGAACCTTCTGTGTGTGGGATGGATGAGGACATGGGTGTACGCATCCTTGAGATCTAGAGAACAAAGCCAATCCTGACTCTGAAGGTATGGCAGGAGAGCACTGAGAGAAATCATCTTGAATTTCTCTTTGCATAGAAACTTGTTCAATTCTCTGAGATCTAAAATGGGTCTGTAGTCCCCTGTTTTCTTTGGGATAAGAAAATAGGGGGAGTAGAACCCTGAGCCCTGTTGAAGAAGGGGTACTTCTTCTATTGCCCTTTGGGCAAGAAGGGTAGCAATCTCCTGACCCAGAAGGTCGAGGAGAGATGTTGGAGAATTGAACTGTCTCACCATGGTGTGAGGAGGAAGGTTTAAGAAATTAAGTTTGTACCCCTCCCTTATGATGGAGAGGGTCCATTGCTCTGCTGTGATTTGTTCCCATCTGGGAGCAAAGTGAGCTAACTTTCCTGGAATGGTGAGAGGCTCTGGTTCTTCTAGAGCCAGAAAGGCTAAGTTCTCTAGATGTAAGTCAAAGGCCCTGAGGAGGCTGAGGCTGTTGGGCCGTAGCAGTCCTTGCAACCTTAGGCTTGGCTTGTTTAGGTTGTTGCTGACGTTTTGCAGCAAAACGACCTGCAGAAGATGCCTGCTGACCATAAACAGGATAATATTTCCCCTTTTTGGGAAAGAAAGCCTTTTTGAATAACCTTTTCCTAACAGGAGCAGAAGTAGACTTTGAAAGTCTATCTAAGGCAGAATTCTCAGCATCCATCTGAGTGGCCTTTGCTTGCCAATCCTTGCCAAAATGTTTTTCACCTGTACAAGGAAGATTTCCTAATCCATCCTGGACACAGGGTTCCAAATCAGAAGCTTGTAACCAAGCAAGTCTGCGTGCACCTATGGCAATAGCCGAGGCTCTGCTGGCACACTCAAAAGAGTCAAAGGCTGCACGATTGGAAAATTTGTAAACATCCTGGGCATGTTTAAGCCAGGTGAGAAACTCCTCCCTTTTATCTTCTGAGATAAAAGGAGATAACGTTTGCAGATGATCTGTAACTTCCTTTAGAAACATCCCCATATAGAGACTATAGGAGTTGATTCTGGCAACAAGCATATTGGCCTGGAAAATTCTCCGGCCAAAAGCATCCAAGGTTCTGCATTCTCTTCCTGGAGGATTAGATGAGTGTCTTTTTGCACTCTATCTTCTTCATAGCAGACTCCACAACAATAGAGTGGTGAGGAAGCTGAGTCTTATGAAAGCCAGGACAAGGAGGAACCCGGTACATGGTGTTCAACCTACGAGAATGAGGGGAGATAGTGAGAGGTGACTCCCATATGCCCAACATGTGATCATAAAGGATCTCATGAATTGGTAAAGTAGCTGCTTCTTTAGGAGCCTTAGGATATTGTAAAATATCCAATTTCTTGGCTCTAGGCTCTGTTTCAGGGGCCACTGAAATGGAGAGGCCTCTGGCCACTTCCCTAATGAAGTCTTGAAAAGACAAGTCTTCTGGAGGAGACATTCTTCTTTTTGGAGAAGAGGGCTCCTGAGGAAGGAGTACCGATGCTTCGACAGAAGCCTCTGATTCATCAGAGTCTTCGGAGGAATCGAAGCATCGCCTGTCTGGATGCTCCTGCAGAGCCCGATATGTGTACCGAGTGGTATCGACATCGGGAGTGATCGGTACCGATTCGGTACCGATGGTTATCACAGAACAGGGTACCGCTGCAGTCGACACCGAAGCCGATGTCGATGCAATCGGTACCGGCACCGGAACCGATATCGGTGCCGGAACCGGTACCAACAACGGAGTTTGTTGCGGTACCGGAGGCGTCGCAGCTTGTATGAATGCCGTGATGGCACGCTGCATTGTCAAAATATTCTGATCCATCGACGCAACCAATGTCTGGATGTCGGTACCAGTGGAAACCACCAGTACCCCAGAACATGGCAACAGGTGATCGGTCGAGGCCGTGCCATCGATGTCAAACTGTGACCCCCCATAGAGCGAGCTTTGGAAGCCGGAGCTTCCCGCCGGGGTAATTTTGCCGGTGCGGGATCCTCGAGAGCAAGCCCGGAGGCATCTCGATACTTAGAGGGAGATCTACCCTTCGAGGACCGGTTGGACTTATGTTTGGTTACCTGAGATCCATGGGAAGAAGCAGCAGCCCTGGAAGATGTCAATGCCACCGAAGCCGCATCAGAGGGAAACAGGGTACTGAGCTTGGCCGCTCGATTCTGTCAACCTCTTTTAGACATCATGGAACAGGACTCACAATCAGTGATGGAGTGGTCACGACCCAAACATTTTAGACACCATTCATGGGTGTCGGTGATAGAAATAGTACCGCTGCACTTCGTGCACTTTTTAAACCTGGAAGCGGGCTTTTCCATGAGGAAAATTTTTGTAGGCCTAAGGCCCCCAAAAAAAACCCACAGAAGTGGGAAACGGTAATTATTTATTTTTATTTTTTTAAAGAAGAAAAGACTGGCGGTACCGGTCCGACGTCGAAGGAGGCAGACGCGCGACCAAAGAAATAAAAGAAAATAAAGAACTTCTTCAGCGGTGACAGGAACACGACCTGCTGGCTCCGCGGAAAAGAAGAACTGGAGAGAGGCGGTTGGGAAAGGTGGGAAGGCAGCGCGCAGGCACTGTGGGATGCTCCCAAAAGCTTTCTTTCTGGACGCTGGGGAGCGTTCCCGCACAGGCTCCGTCGGTACTGACGATACCCATATGTGAAGACTAATCTCCAGGAACAAGCAGGAATGAAAGGATATTATAATGCCTCTATATCGTTCCATGGTGCGACCGCACCTTGAATATTGTGTGCAATTCTGGTTGCCATATTTTAAAAAGGATATAGAGTTATTAGAAAAGGTAAAATGGTAAAGAAGATGGAAGAATACTCCTATGAGGAGAGGCTAAAAAGGTTAGAGCTCTTCAAACTGGAAAAGAAACGGCTGAGGGGAGATATAATAGAGGTCTATAAATTAATGGAGTGGAATGGGTAAACATAGGTCGGTTGTTTGCGCCATCAAAAAGTAGAAAGACTAGGGGACATACAATGAAGCTACAACATAACCCATTGAAGACTAATAAAATAAAATATGTATTTTTTTACTCGATGTGTAATCAAACTCTGGAATTTGTTACTGGAAAATGTAGTAAAAGCTATTAGTGTAGCTGGGTTTAAAAAAGGTTTGGTCAAATTCATGGAGGAAAAATCCATAAACCATTATTAAAGAGGACCCAGAAAATCCACTTCTTGTCACTGGACAAGCATTATGGAACCTGTGTGCCTTCTGGGAACCTGCCAGGTACTTGGGACCTGGATTGGTCACTGTTTGAAAAAGGATACTGGGCTTAATGGACTTTGGCCTGACCCAGAATGGCATTTCTTATGTTATGCACTACAAGGCGTACGCAGCACTGTAGGAGGTAACAAGAACTTAAGGAAAAGTGGTAGAGGCTCCAGGGTAGAAGGCAGCATGAGGCAGGTACTACTACTACTACTAAACATTTGTAAAGCATTACAAAGCATATGCAACACTGTATATGTAGAGGTAAGAGACAATCCGGATAGGAGAATAAGGCATCAGAGCTAACATGGGACAGTTTGGGGAGCGGAAGAGAGGTTCCTTGAATTCTTACCCTCTGGTGCTACCCATGCAGGGGCATACATCCTGCCAGGACACTGGAATGACAACTTCACATCCGCCATGCAAATTCGTGCAGTCATGTCCTCATCGATCTGTAACCGATATTGAAGGAAGACAAAAATGAGTTCATTGTCCAATAATTCAGACTTCTCCCTGTTGCACTCTGCCAAACTTGACTATTATGTTGTGGGATCTTTGGCATTCTATAAGCATGGCAAAACACCAAATACAGTAATTAAAGTGCAACCACCATTTCAAACCCCACCCTCCCATGGAACCGCTGAGTTACCCTCCAGGGTATAATAAAAAAAATTAAAGTTATTAGCTCTAGTCTGCAATGCTCCACTGATTGTGTAATAGTGGCTTTATCCTTTCCCCCCTTTCTCCTGGAGCAGCGCTGTTCAGTGAGGATCTCACAGCAAAGTCCTTATTGTGCTTTGGGAAGGGCTGCCCTAAGTATGATCCTCAATCTCCTATTTCCTGCTTCAGTCCTTCTCCCAAAGAGGAGGGGCTGGAATGGGGGACTCACACATCAGCAGTGAAAGGGAGAAGAGTTTGTGTTCCAATCTCTCCCCTCATGCCAACCTCTGCTCCAGCTGAGAGAAAGGAACCAGCAGCTGCAGTCAGATGAGATGATCTGTGAAGAGGGGTGAATGCTGGAAGAGGGACACAGTGCAAGAGGTGGTGTAGATATGGAGGGTGGAAGGAGAGCGCTGAATGTCTGGAGGTAGCAGCACAGCAAACCATTCCCCGGTCCATAATGGGGGGGGGGGGGGGGGGGAGCTTTAAGGAACAGGAAATGGGGAGAGGATGTAGAAGATAAGCTGGTCCATACTGGGAGTGGGAAGAGACAGGGCTTTCCGGGACAGGGGGCGGGGATGGGGCAGAAGAATCAGGCAAGAAATGTAGATATAGGATAGGAGTTAACATGGGATCGAAGAAGGGGAAGACAGAAGTAGGAAGAAAAATTAGTACAAATCCAGGAGGGGGAGATCTGAAGGAAGCAGGAGAAAGAAGAAGAGAAAGACTAGGATCATGAAGGAGATGAATGACTCGGGAATGAGATTGGAAGGAGAAAAAGAAAGAAACCAGGGACTGTGAGAGAGGGAAAGAATAAAGGGCTGAATACTAGATGGGTGAATAGGAAGAAAGACAGACAGAAAACAGCGGATGAGAGTGGGTGAGAAGATCCCGGATTGGAAAAGGGGGCAATCTCGAGAGATAATAGAGGAGGGAGGAAGGATGGGAAAAGGACAGCATGAGAAAAAAGAAGAGCGCAAAGGAAGAGAAAGTACGAAGTCCTAGGATCCTGCTCTAGAATACTGGATATGATTCATACTGTACTGTACTGTACTTTTATTATGGAAATTTTCTGCTGTGTTATCCACTCTGAACAGCTTATGGCTGTTAAAGTTTTAAGTATTTAAAATATTCACTCTGAAAGAAACAAATAACGGAGAAAATGAACTGAAGCAGAAAAAGGAAAAACAATAATTAAAAAAAAATAAAAGCCAAGCGAGAAAAAGATACGCTGATCCAGAAAAGCAAGCGACACACACCAAAGATTACAAACTTACTACGTAATATAGAAACATGGCAGCAGAAAAATACCATATGGCCTGACTAGTCTGCCCTTCCATATCAACTACTATAGTCCCTTTTTTCCTTTAAAGATCTTCCATATCTGTCCCGGATAGCGTAGTTACTCACCTGTAACAGGTGTACTCCAGGGACAGCAGGAATCAGTCCTCACTTATGGGTGATATCGGCACTGATGGAGCCTGGGCAGAGCAATTAACCAGCTTTCAAAGAAAGCCTTTGGGATTGCTGCCATGCATGCGTGGTCCTCTTCCCGCCCAAGGATGCCATCTTGCTCAGTCAGGTCCCTTAGCTCGAGCCCTACCAAGCAGATGGCAAGGGAAGGATAAAAATCCAGCAACTCATCAGGGGAGGTGGGAGAGTAGTGAGGACTGATTCCTGCTGTCCCTCAAGAACACCTGGTACAGGTGAGAAACTACGCTTTCTCCAGGAACAAGCAGGAAGTCAGTCCTCACATGGGACTCCCCAACTACAGGCTACCAAACCTGTAACCAAAAACGCCTCCACGGGGCCGTGAGCAGAAGCAGATGCCCGAAGGAGCCCAAGTCCTCGGGTCCCTGGGACAAAACCCTCAGTAGCTGAAGAAGGGTTGGAGGGCAGGAGTTGCTTATACCCCAAACAGATGGAATACAGCCTGGCCGAAGGTGCTGTCCTGGTGGGACTCCCTCTCCAGGCAGTAATGTGAAGCAAAGGTATTCACCGAAGCCCAGGTCGCAGCCTGGCAGATGTCAGTCAGAGGCACTGAGCACAGCGAAGCCACCGAGGCCGCCTTGGCTTGGTCGCCGTGGGTGGTGACCCTTCGATCCAGCAGGGCACCCGCCACTCAGATGGAGAGTGTGCATTTTGCGACTGACTGCCCCAAGCGATTGGGATCATAGGACACAAAGAGCTGGCCAGACTTGCGATGAGGCTGGATGCGCTGCAGATAGAAAGCAAGAGCCCTCTTACTGTCGAGTGTATGCAAAACCGCTGATGCCTGGTCGGCATGGGGTATCGGGAAGAAGGTTGGTAAGACTATCTCCTGATTGATATGGAAATCCGATACAACCTTCGGCAGGCACTTCGGGTGGGTACAGAGGACCACCCTGTTCCTATAGAACCTGCTGTAAGGGGAATCAGCCATGAGGGCCTGGAGCTCAATGACTTGACGGGCCAAGGTCAAAGCCACCAGGAAGATCACCTTCCAGAATAGGTGCCGAAGCGAGCAGGTCATCATTGGCTCGAAAAGTGGACGTGTAAGCTGTATGAGCACTACGTTCAGGTCCCACTCCTCCGGGGGAGGCGGGATGGGAGGTTTAGAAAGCAAGAGACCCTACATAAAGTGGGAGATCAGGAGCTGCTCGGAGAAGGGTTTACCCTCGATGGGGAGGTGATTCGCCAAGATGGCACTCAGGTGCACACTGACCGAGTTAAACTTCAGCCCTGCCTTCGAGAGGTGAAGGAGGTACTGGAGGACCCATCGGGTAGGACAAGAAAACGGATCAATCTGGAGCCTGGAGCACCAGACCGAGAAGCGCCGCCACTTGAAGGCATACGCTCATCTTGTCGAGTCTTTCCTCGATGCGAGGAGGACCTCCTCGACCTCCTCTGGAAGACCCAGCGGGGCTAGGGATACCCGTTCAGCCGCCAGGCTGTGAGGGACAATGAGGCCAGGTTCGGGTGGAGCACCCGGCACTCCTCCTGCGTTAGCAGGTCTGGGGCACAGCCCATGGGAACTGGGGGCTTGGACGAGAGCCGCAGCAGGAGCAGGAACCACAGCTGCTAAGGCCACAAAGAAGCGACGAGGATCACTGATGCCCGATTCCGCTGAATCTTGTGGAGGGGCCTTGCGATGAGAAGAGTGGGAGGGAAAGCGTAAAGAAGACCGGAGGTCCAACTCAAGAGGAACGCATCCGGGGCCTCCCTGCTCGGGTGCGGAATCTGGCAGCAGAAGCATGGAAGCTACGCATTCATTGGGCTGGCGAACATGTCCATGGCCAGGGTCCCCCATCGATGGAACAAGAGGCCGGCCACCTCTGGGTCTAGCCGCCACTCGTGAGGGCGGAGGATCCTGCTGAGCCTGTCTGCAAGGACGTTCTCGTGGACCGGGAGGTAGATCACTCGTAGGGTTATCCCTCGATAGAAGGCAAAGGAGCAGAGGAGGACCACCTCTCGGCAGAGGAGGCGGGAGCCTGTGCCTCCCTCCTTGTTGATGTAAAACATCGCTACTCTGTTGTCCGTCTGCACGAGTACCAACTTCCCCTTCAGATGTTCCTCAAAGGCTTTCAGGGCCCATCAGACCGCCTGAAGCTCAAGCAAGTTTATTTGCTATTGGGACTCTTCGGGTGACCATTGCCCCTGAGTGCACAGTGCACTGCAGTGGGCTCCCCACCCCAGCAGGGAAGAGTCCGTTGTCTGGACAAGCTCATGCTATGGGGTTTGAAAGGGCAGCCCCCAGAGGTGGTTGAGGAGGTCCTGCCACCAGTCGAGAGACCGGCGAAGGCTGTGGGAGACTCGAATAGGGTCTCTGAGTTGACCAGAGGCTGGGCTCCACTGAATACTGAGGCACCACTGGGTTGTCTGCATGGGGGTGACATGGACGGTGGAGGCCATGTGCCCCAAGAGGCACAGCATAGTACACGCCGTAACCTGAGTGCTGCTCTGGATCTGAGCCGCCAGGGCTCGGAGGCGGGCTGCTCGGTCTGCCGGCAGGAAGGCGGTCACTCAGTGGGTGTCAAGGAGTGTGCCAATGAACTCCAAGGCATGCACCGGTTCGAAGTGGGACTTGGGGTAGTTGACCAGAAACCCCAGGCATTCGAGGAGAATCGTGCGGGATGCCGCCGATCGAGCTTCTCTGGCTGAGGACTGCATGACGAGCCAGTCATCAAGATAAGGGAAGACTGGGATGCCCTGCCGCCTGAGGGAGGCGGCGGCGGCTGCGGAGAGGCACTTCGTGAAGACCCACGGGGCGGATGCGAGTCCGAAGGGGAGCACCCTGTATTGGTAATGTTCCCCTTGCACCCTGAAGCGCAGTTATTGTCTGTGCTGGGGTGAATCAAGGCGTGGCGTAAGCGTCCCTGAGATCCAAGGAGCATAGTCAATCGCCCTGCCGGAAGAAGGGCAGCAGGACGCCAAGCGATAGCATTTTGAATTTCTCGCGCATCAAAATCTTGTTTAACTTTCTGAGGTCGAGGATAGACCGTAGACCTCCAGTCTTTTTTGGGAAAAGGAAGTACCGGCAATAGAAGACCCGATTTCGGAGGTGCATTTTATTTATTTAGACAGTTTTGTATACCACCTTATCCTTCAATCAAAGTGGTCACAACACAATTGGAGGTCTACATTTAAAAGGAGGGGATACGACTCACAAAAGTAAATACTGTGTACTTATAAGTCTAAATGGGGATGGGTAGTTGGGGCCAAGTGGTGTAGGCAGATGTTGGGCCACTTCGGTGGTATCTGGTGTTGGCAACTTAAGGTGGTTGCTTATAGGCCTCGGTAAGGAGCAGGGTCTTGAGTGCCTTGCGGAAGTCTTTGGTGTCATTCAGGGTCCTTAAGTCCATAGGTAGGGAGTTCCACAATGCAGGCACTAGTAGCAAGGGCGCTCTCTTAAATGTTGCTTGCTTAGTCTTGTGATAACCTGCGGGTGTGCTGATCCTGTTGCCATTGTTGGTTCTTTTTGGGCTGTTGCTGGCATATCTGGTTATTATATCCTGGAGCGCATCTGCTGAGCAGTGGTGGAAGATTTTGAAGATGTTCAGGATTGTTTTGAATTGTGTTTCCCACATGCGGAGAAGAAGCCTGGTACCCTCTCGACCGCCCGCTGGGCGAAGAGGTTGTCCAGCTCCCACTGCAGATATGCTTGGTGCACGGGGAGCTGAGAAGGCTCCGCTGGGGAGAAGGGAGGGGGAAGCCTGTCCAGGTGGAGGCGGTACCCTTCTCGGATCACTCGGAGGACCCAGGTGTCCGACGTGACAAGACGATCACCGAGGGTGTCGCCCTACCGGCTGCAAAGCTGCTGGGGGGGGGCGAAAGGCTATGCTGCTGGCATCAAAAATCATGAGTAGGTTCATGTGGCGCCGGGGTTTGTGCCTTGGGCCCTTTTGGCTTACGGTGGGCGTGGGGTGCTTTCCCCTTCTTTGCTGTGGCCGGAGCGGGAGTGGGTGGGTAGGGTGCGTAATCCCGGCAGGGTAGGCCTTTCCTTGGGAAGAATGGCTTCTTAGTCTGTTGTTTCTTCCGAGTTAGGGAGGAGGTTTTGTGCGAGAGATGGGTTCGGGTTACGAACTCAGTCTCTATCTCGGCGGCCTTGTCCACCATGGGCTTACCAAAAAGCTGTTCGCCGAGGCAGGGGATGTCCAGGAGCTTTTCCTGGACCTACTGCTCCAAGTCCGAGGATTGGAGCCATGCCTGGCGTCGAGCACTGATGCCAGCAACCGCCATATGGGCCGAGGATTCAAATCCATCGTATGCGGTACAGATGTACTTCGAGCACTCTGCAATTGACCTCAGGAGGGTCTGGAACCTCAGGAGGGGTTCGCCCACAAGGCCCGCGGAGAAACCCCCAAGCTCCTTAGCGAGGTCACGTAAGAACATGCCCATGTACAATTGGTAAGCTTGAATACGGCTTGTGAGCATGGACCCTTGGTAGGCCTTGCGTCCCAGCGCATTGAGGGCTCTCAACTCCCTACACGGCAGAACCGAAGAATGAGACTTCGGGCTCTTTTGCTTCCGCATCACTGATTCCACCACCATGGAGGTGTGGGGAAGCTGGGTTTTCCTAAACCTGGGGCCGCGTTGGACCCTGTACATCACGTTGAGGCGCTTACTCACAATGGGAACAGAGGCAGGTGTTTCCCCACATGCGGAGAAGCAGCCTGGACAGAATGGGAGGAACTGGGACAGTGAGAGACTCCCGAGGCGGGGACTCGTACTGCAAGATATCGAGCTCTTCAGCTTGAGGCTCCTCTTCGGCCTGGGTAGCCAGGTTGAGGGCCCACGCCATGTCCCACACGAACACTAGCTAAGATGTGTCCTTGGGCGGTGAACGCCACTGGTAAGCGGGCGGGGGATGGGTCCAAAGGGAGGTCCCTGTGAGTGCGGATCTCTGGGAAAGTATCCCCATCAGACTCCCAACCCAAGAGATCCGAGGAGGAATCCGATTCGGGTTGTTTGTCCCATCTGGAGGCCAAGGCCTGTTTGGAGCCAGAAGCTCTGGAGGATCTTGCCTCCGAGGAACAGGAAGGCGAGCAAGACTGACGCCGAGGACCCTCACAAAGTCCGTGGCTCTTGGGGGTTTCCAGGGTGGGTTGTGACATCCCTCTCGAGGGAGTCTTAGTTTCTAGGCGCGAACCAGCTGAGCTAGGTGCGAGTGCCTCCTGGGCAGTCAAGAATGCACAAACGCTGCGTTCTAGACCCAGCATATGGGATTCCCACGCTGGCACGGGGCCCTGCGATGCTGACACCGGGTTGGGCGTCGAAGAGGAGAGGGGGTCCTCGCCGGGACGGCCCTCAGGAGACCGGGCACCATCGCCGGAGGCCTCTGTATTTGTACGAGGTACCTTTCAAGGCCGCTCCTTGTCTGGCTCTCAGGAACACCGTGGGGGGGCTGAACGACCGAGCATGGGAGCGCTCGCCTTTGTGCTTGTCTGGAGACCCTGACAGCAACTTTGAGGTCTTCTTCTTTTTACACCACTCCCTTTCAGGGGACCCCTGGTTGGAGTGCCGCCTTGAGTGCGGAGCCGAGGTAGGGGATCCCACCTGCGGAGAGACAACCGGGGGCACCACTGGGGATTCCGGGGCAGCCTTACAGAAAATGTCATCAGACTTCTGCTTATGACTCAAGCAGGGCCTTGAAGGACATTTTCTTATTCAAGGGAGCAGAGCTCCAGATCATGGTCAGCCCTGAGACACTGCAGACAGCAGTCATGGGTATTCGTAAGCGATATGTTCTTGGAGCACCTGTCGCTTTTTTGAAACTGGTGGTCATCGGGGCAAAAAGGGCCCCTGCGAAGTTGAAGACCCACACGGCCAGCGGTTGGGCGAAAAAAGGGCACGAAGCCCGCAAAAGGGGAAAAATGCTATAAAAACATCCCCTTGCTTGAGGAAAAGAGCAGGGGAAAGGTTGGGTAGAGGACCGGTGCAACTGGAAAAATAACAGGCCAGAGGCCGAAAAAAGAAACACTTTTTCCAAGGGATGAGAACGTGTGTCCGAAGAGCTCCGCGGAAAAAGGGAGATTGAGCAAGATGGCACCCTTGGGCGGGAAGAGGACCATGCATGCATGGCAGCAATCCCAAAGGCTTTCTTTGAAAGCTGGGGAATTGCTCCGCGTGGGCTCCATCGGTGCCGACATCACTTATAAGTGAGGACTGACTTCCTGCTTGTTCCTGGAGAAACAGAATGTTCCCTAAATCTTGGGACCCAATTCACCATCTCTGACCTGGATGTATCATCCACAGAGAATAAATTTGTGTGTTGGAACTAGTTGGATTTTGTTGGTTGATTTTACTTTTTCTGGTGCATAACTAATTATTATGTATTTAGCACTGAGGCTTTTGTATTGGGTTCAAAAATTTAGATGTATTTTTGAGAGTAAATTACTACAGTTTTTCATGGACTTCCCCTCCCACCTACATGAACTGCTCACTCACTACTAGCACGGCAGGGAACAAGTGCCCTAGATTCACCTACCACAAAAATAGAAATGTTACTACCTCATTCTCTTTCCCACTAGCAGGTGGCGGACACTTTATCACACTGTACACCACATTAATGTGCACATTTTGTCTGAACTGTGGTGTAGCAAGAGTACAAAAAGGAACAGTAGTGAAGGGAATCTTAAATGATTTTCAGAAAACTGTATTTGTGAGGAACTAGCTAAGCTAAAAGTAGACAAAACGATGGGACCGGATACTGAAGGAACTTAAGGAAGTTCTAGTGGCTCCGCTCTCTGACCTTATCGATGCTTCTTTAGCATCCGGAGTGGTCCCAGAGGATTGGAGAAAGGCACATGTGGCCCCTTTTACACAAATGTAAAATAAGGATGAGGCTGAGAACTACAGGTCAGTTAATCTAACCTCTGTGATGAGCAAGTAAACAGAAACGTTGCTAATACAGAGGAAAGTAAGGTTTCTGGAGTCCAGTGGATTGCAGGATCCAAGGCAGCATGGGTTTACTAGAAGCAGGTTTTGTCAGACAAATCTAATTAATTTATTTTACTGGGTGACCAGAAAGTAGGATAGAGTGAGAGCCCTAGATGTGGTGTCCTTAGATTTCACTAAAGCCTTTGACACCATTCCGCACAGGCGACTTATAAATTGAACACCCTAGGGATGTACCCTAAAATGACTGACTGGGTTAAAAATTGGTTGAGTGTGAAGCAAGAAAGTGTACAGATAAATGGAGCTCACTCTAAGAAGAAGGATGTTGCCAGTGGTGTGTCACAGGAATCTGTCCTTAGTCCACTTTTTAAAAACATTTTAGTTAGCGATATCGGTTTGCCTCTTTGCGGATGATACCAAAATCTGCAATAGAGTAGACACCCAGGAAGGAGTAGATAACAAGAGGAAGAATCTAGCTAAGCTTGAAGAATGGTTGAGAATTTGGTAGTTGAGGTTTAACACTAAAAAAATTAAGGATCATGTATCTGGGCTGCAAAAATCCAAGGGCGGGGTACAGTATAGGGGGTGAAGTACTTCTGTCTACAAAAGAAGAGCAGGACCTGGCCGTGATGTTAGCTAAACAGGTAGGAAAGGTGATGGCAAAAGCCAGAAGGATATGTGGGTGCAGAGAGAGAGGAATGACTTGCAGGAATAAGGAGGCAATAGTGCTTATATATGTGTTTGGTGAGACCTCATTTGGAGTACTGCATGCAGTTCTGGAGACCACACCTTCAAAAGGACTAACAGGAAGGAGTTGGTGCAGAAGGTGGTCAGTGGACTTCATCATAAGGCATATGAGGACAGACTTAAAGATCTCAATATGTATACTTTGGAGGAAAGGCGGGAAAGGGGAAATATGATAGAGATGTTTAAATACCTATGTGGCATAAATACACATGAGGAGAGCATCTTTCAATTGACAGCTCTGTAACGAGGGGGCATAAGATGAAGGTGAAAGGGGATAGACTCAGGAGTAATGTGCTGAAATATTTCTTTACAGAAAGAGTGGTAGATGCATGGAATAGTCTCTCAGTGGAGGTAGTAGAGACCAGGACAATTTCCTAATTCAAGAAAGCATGGGACAAATATAGAAGATCTCTAAAGGATTAAAAGGATCTACAGAAGTTGGTATGGAAGGGGTAGACTAGATGGGTCAAATTGTCTTTTTCTGCCATCATGTTCCTCTGTTTGTCTGTGTGCATGCTCTTTCCAGCTTCAATTTGGTGCTTAATATACAGTATGGTGCCTTTAAGTTCACAGGATCCGCAAGTCCTCCATGTTCAGATGTCAGACTGAAGAACCTAAAAGTACAAAAATGCTCTCCTCCTGCTAGTAAGGAAGCTGGAGAAGCTGAGGGGTGGGTGAGAACTGTGCAAAATTTCGTTCACTATTCTACGAAGATTTAGCAAATTTGGAAGTGTGCAATGCAATGTAAAAGGCTGAGAAGCAGTGCACTAGAGATTCAGAGTCTCACCATGACGCTTCTGCTATTGAGATAGTGACGTGGGATGAGGGGCTCCAAGGTATGCAGGAAAGCCATCCCCCGAGCAATGTCCAGTGCAAACTTCACTGCTTGCATCTGATCAACCACGAAATCTAAAAAAGTCAAAGTTTAAAGATACATCATTTACAGTTTAACAGATGTATTACCTACTGAAGTAGCTTGCTGCACAAGTGAATTCACATTAACAGCCTTACAATCAAAGCCACAGCACAGCAACTTTACTGATGCTCTGGGGATGCAGAGAGAAGACTGGACTCTTAGCAGACTGATATATATGAATTTCCTGATTTTTCAGAGGCATCTAAAGACAAATACATTCTCCCAGTCCTTTTTTATGGTAGTCTAATAAGTATTACAACTAGAGAAGCCTTGTAGAGCATCGACAGTGACCACTGTAGGATTTTGATCTTCATCAGATGGCTCTGTTTCTTTCCTCCAAGGAAGCCCCCAACCTCTGAAATGCATGTCAAAGAATGAAGAAATGAACAGACAATGGAGCTACTGTGGAGATTAAAGTCTCAAGGACATTCTACACTGCCTCAATTTATTGAAACCGAACTGCAGTTCCTAGGTGTGATACTGCTCATCACCCCCCCAACCCCCTGCCAAAGAAAACCAAACAGGCAAATCATAGATCTAAACTGTGGAGGAGTAACCTAGTGGTTAAGGCAGCAGCCTAGGACCAGAAAGACCAGGATTCAAATCCCACTGGCACTCATTGTGGCTTTGGGCAAGTCACTTAACTCTCCACTGCCTCAGGTACAAGCTTAGATTACAATACCTCGTCTTGAACTACTACTGGAAAGGTGTGAGCTAAATCTTAATAATAAAAAGTAAAAAATAAAATAAATAAAACCTTGCAAAGTGGAAAATAAAAACAGTACATCACACAGGAGGCAAAGTCCTAAGGAGATAAGATGTTCCATACTGGATCAGACTAAAAATCCATTGAGTCCAACATCCCATCTCTAATGGTGCACAATTCAAGTGCTTAGCAGGATCTCAAGCAGATGATCCATTCCTTGCTGTTCACACTCACAGATAAGCATTGGCTTTCCCAAGCTTACAGAGCTAAGCATGGTCATGGAGTTTATACATTTGACTCCTCTCAGCCATCTCTTCTCCAAGCTGAAGAACCCTAACTTGTTTACCCTTTCTCCAAAATGGAGCTGCTCCATCCCCAATATTTTGGTTGCCCTTCTTTGTACCTTTCTCAGTTCCACTGCATCTTTTTTTGAGAGGAGTCATGTAGGGTTTTGTGCAAACATATTGCCTAGCAGAAGTTCTGCATACTTCTCTTGGGTATTCTGTAGTTGCCTACTCAGGGTATTTTCTCCAAATGGGTTAGTTTTGCACATACTATGGCAGTTGTGGACCTCACTTCTAAGTCATAGCATGTGGAGAATGATCTTAGTCTCTCAAATTTACTGCTAATGCTTGCTGTAATACACGCATCGTGCCAAAGACAGCCTCCTGATGGTGTTCTTCCTCTTTCTTCCAGCTTTTGGCGGTCTCTTTGTATACTATCTTGATTTAAATATAGGGTTTGTAGCATAAAAACAGAAATTAGACCTTATCTGCTAATTGTTTTTCCTGGAGATCTCTACGGGCCAGTCCAGGAACAAGAGGGTTGTCAATCTTCTCTAGCAACTGAGGACTGAAAAACTGAAGTTTTGTAGAGCTGGTATCTGGCTCCCCCTGCTGGCTAACCTTCAGTCTATTCCTATCAAAGCAGTTGAAGAACATAAGCCCAAAACCAAAGAAAAAAAGACAGAAGTCGAAGCTACGTACTTACAAGCAGGGACTAAGAAACATATATGGTACCTATGCATTTAAGTAAGATATGCAACTCCATTTTTTTTTTTTTTTTTAGTTTTCTTTTTTAAGAGCAACTCACAAAAACCACCTCGAGGAAGCCCCAGAGACCAACCTGAGGATAACGCTGGGAACCATAACCAACGAGGTGAAACGCAACATATGCTGACTTGCAGTCCGAAGGACCAATAGACGGACCTCGTACGTCCCCTAGGCACTCGCATCACTAAGAAAAAACACTGGCAAATGACACGGGTGGGTCCTGGACTGGCCCGGAGAGATCTCCAGGAAAGACAATTAGCAGGTAAGGTCTAATTTCTGTTTCCTGATCGTCTCTCCGGGCCAGTCCAGGAACAAGAGGGAAGTACCAGAGCAGTATCTAACCACGGGAGGGACCCGCCAGGCTCGCTATAACGGCCGAAGCCCCAACCTCTGCGTCCGTCCGGGCCCCAACATCCAACCTGTAATGCTTCGCGAACGTGTGGAGTGACGACCACGTAGTCGCCCGACAAATATCAGCAGGCGGAACCAAAGCATATTTGGCCCAAGAAGTCACTTGGCTCCGAGTATAATGAGCATGAAGCCCTACTGGAGGCGGCTTTCCAACTGCTTGATATGCCGCCACTATTGCCTGTTTCACCCATCTAGCAATGGATGCCTTGGAAGCTGCCTCCCCTTTCCGAGGCCCCCCAAACAGCACAAACAACCTTTCTGTTTTGCGGAAAGGTTTAGTTCTTCTAAGGTATCGTTTGAGCAATCTACCCAAATCCAAGTTTTCCAGAACAGCATCAATAGGGAGACCCATCCACGTTTCTAAAGGTTGGAAGCGAAATAGCTTGATTGATATGGAAAGTGGATACCACCTTTGGAAGAAACGAAGGCACCGTCCGCAAAAGAACCCTTTCTTCTGAAAATTGCAGATATGGGGCCCTACAGGAAAGGGCTTGGAGATCCGAAATGCGCCTAGCCGAACACAAGGCCACCAGGAAGGCAACCTTCCAAGAGAGCTCCCTAAGCGAAATGTTTTTAGCTGGATGAAAAGGAGGCCGCGCCAAAGCCTCAAGAACGAGGTTCAAATCCCAAAGTGGAGCCACAGGACGAAGAGGTGGACGAATATTTCGGATCGCCCTCAGGAACCGAAGAACATCTGGATGAGCCGACAGACGAGTCCCTTTCACAGTGCCCCGAAAACACGAAAGGGCCGGTAAATGAACCCGGAGGGTACTAAGGGCCAACCCTTTATCCAGCCCATCCTGCAAGAAAGCCAGACTTGTGGCATGGAGGCGGAGCGCGGACGGAGGTTCCGGCTGGCGCACCAAGTTTCAAAAACTTGCCAAACTCTGACATACGCGAGAGACGTAGAGCGTCTTCTGGCCTGCAACATAGTACCCACAACCGATGCCGAATACCCTCTACGTATTAACCGGCGCCTTTCAAGAGCCAAGCCGTAAGAGAGAAGCGATCTACATCCGGCATGAGCAGAGGCCCCTGAACGAGCAGGTTCGCCCGCGAGGGCAGTCTGTAAGGACTGTCTATGAGGAGGTGAACCAGATCCGCATACCACGCTCTCCTGGGCCAATCGGGCGCAATGAGAATTACTCGACCGCAATGACGTGCTATTCTGCGAACCACTCTGCCGACCATTGGCCATGGCGGAAACACAAAGAAGACCCCTGCATGGCCACGGTTGAGATAGGCCGTCGAGACCCTCCGACATGCGCTCCCTGCGCCTGCTGAAAAACCGAGGGGCTTTGGCATTGTCGAAGGTGGCCATGAGGTCCATCACCGGCTGACCCCACCTGAGGGTCACCTCGTGAAACACTGCGGTGTTCAACTCCCATTCTCCGGGGTCCACCACGTTGCGGCTGAGGAAGTCCGCTGTGACATTGTCTCGACCTGCTACATGCGCCGCCGACAGAGCTATCAGATGCTCTTCCGCCCAGGACATCAGCTGCTGGCTCTCCTCCAGCAACACTGCGCTCCCTGTGCCGCCTTGCCTGTTGATATAGGAGACCGTTACCGCATTGTCGGAAAACACTCGGACTGCCTTCCGCTGGAGAAGAGGAAGAAACTCTCGAAGAGCTAACGAAACCGCTTTGAGCTCCAACAGGTTGATGGAACAATCCTTGAACTCTGGCGGCCAAACCCCCTGAGCAAAAATCGTCTGACAATGAGCTCCCCAGCCCGCGAGGCTGGCATCCGTAGTCACTAGCACCCAGTCCGGCTGGCGCAAGGGCACTCCCGCTCGCAAGTGAGCGGGATCCAACCACTACTGAAGACTTAAGGTGACATTGGGTAAACTGGGCAATTTGCAGTCTAGAGGATGCTCTTGAGGGGACCACCTGGAAAGCAAAGCCTGTTGCAACGGCCGCATGTGGGCCCTTGCCCACGGAACCAGATCCAACGCCGCCGCCATGGACCCCAGGAGCTGTAGATAGCGCCACACTGTCGGTGCCTTGAGACGCAAGAAGTTCCGCACTTGCGACAAAATCTTCTGCACTCTGCCCTCCGGCAGAAAGACTGCCCCTAAAGCGGTATCGAAAATCGCTCCCAAGTACAGAAGGCACGTGACCGGCTGCAACTGACTTTTGGCTTGGTTGATCACCCAACCCAGCTGCTCCAGAAGGCTCAGCACCCTTGCCGTAGCCGACAGAGAGTCCGACACGGATGGTGCCCGAATTAGCCAATCGTCGAGATAGGGATGTACGAGAACACCCTCCCTGCTTAAGGCTGCTGCTACCACCATCACCTTCGTGAAGGTGCGCGGCGCTGTCGCCAGGCCAAACGGTAAAGCCCGAAATTGGAAATGGCCCATGTGCACCGCAAAGCGTAGAAATTTGTGGTGCTCTGATCTTATAGGGATATGAAGATAAGCCTCCGTGAGATCTATGGATGTTAAGACCTCGTTCGGTTGGACCGACTGAATAACCGAGCGAAGTGTCTCCATGCGGAAATGCGGAACTCTTAAGCAGCGGTTCACGCTCTTTAGATCTAGAATAGGTCGAAAACACCCCTCCTTCTTGGGCATGACAAAATAAATGGA
Organism: Ichthyophis bannanicus; assembly: GCA_033557465.1. Taxonomy (NCBI): domain Eukaryota; kingdom Metazoa; phylum Chordata; class Amphibia; order Gymnophiona; family Ichthyophiidae; genus Ichthyophis; species Ichthyophis bannanicus. The sequence continues at coordinate 18,465,451 of CM066035.1, forward strand.
GTATCGACCTAACCCTAACTGGTTTGGAGGAACCGGAACAACCGCCTGCAGACGTACCAACCGCCGAAGGGTATCCGCAACCGCTGCCTGCTTTACCGCCGAACCACATGGAGACACCACGAAAGCATCCGCTAGCGGACGAGCGAATTCGAGAGAATAGCCGTCGCGGATAATTTCCAGGACCCACTGGTCGGAAGTGATGGTGGCCCAGATGGAAAGGAAGGCTTGAAGTCGTCCCCCCACCCGGGATTTCCGTCTGGACCAACCGTACTTCATTGAGGTTTCTTTGCCGAATTTTGCTGGGCTCCGAAATAACCTCTTCCGAAGCCTCGCGCCCCTCAAAAGGACTGACCTCTGGTCGCAAAACGACCCCTTTGGTACAGGGCAAACCGGGAACCACGGAATCTGCGAAAATCCCGAGAGGCACCCCTGTGCAAATTGCTGGGCTTTTGAGATTTTGGTCGGTCCTCTGGAAGTCGCCCGCCTTTAGAATCGCCAAGATCTTTGACAATCTTCTCCAACGCTGCTCCGAACAGCAGCGAACCCTTATATGGGAGCTTACTGAGCCGCGCCTTGGAAGAGGTGTCCGCCGCCCAATTTCTCAACCAAAGAAATCTCCGTGCCGCAACGACGGTTGCAATGGACTTCGCTGAAATCCGCACCAGATCGTAGAAGGCATCTGCTAGGTAAGCAGCCGCCGACTCTAGCTTTGCGCCTTCGTCCTGCTCCGAACGGGAGAGAGAGTCACTCTGGATCCAACGAATGGAGGCCCGGGAGACAAACGCTCCACAGATAGCCGCCCGCAGCGATAGTGCGGAAGAGTCAAAAGCTTGTTTTAACAAGGTTTCCAACTTTCTATCCTGCAAATCTTTGAGAGCCGCACCGCCCTCCACAGGAATAGTCGTTTTCTTGGTGACCGCTGAGATTAAGGCATCCACCTTAGGCATCTTCAGCAACTCTTGTTCCTCGTGTGGCAAAGGATACAACCGGCCAATAGCCCGTGCTCCCCTCAAAGAAGCCTCCAGACATTCCCACTCAGATTCCACCATCTGTTTCATGACTCTGTGTACAGGGAAACACTTCTGCTCCGACTTAAAACCCTGGAGAAGCGGATCCTCTAGAGGCTCCTCTTGAGCCGCTGGCAGAGGAATATTCAAGGCGGATAAGGTTTGGGCAATAAGAGGACCCAACTCTTCCTTTCTAAAAACTCTAAACAAATTGGGATCCTCACTGGACCCTAACTCAGCCTCTTCCAAATCGGCCGCCCAGTCCAAACCGGAATCAGAGAGGAGTTCGCCCTCCTCCAGCCCCGGAAGCTCTGAGACCTGCAGAGTAGCCTTATCTGCACTAATCTCTGGTCCGCGTGCCAAACTAGAGGAACCTTCACCTGGATCCAAAGAGGGAGGCTGATTTTCTAAGCTGTGATAAGGAAGCTTATCATAGCTCAGGAAGGAGCTATAGAAAAGGTGAAGTGACTCTGAACAAGCAAACCGTCAGTTCTGGTAGAAATAAGAAAACAGAATTTTCTCATAAAAGACTACCAGTCCCAGAATGCACCAGGTTTCCAACAGCCATTAGAGGAGCTGAAGTGGGGAAACGTGTGTTCAATCAGGAGGGCTATGAGGTAATCCCCAAGCACTCATCTCAAAGGGCAGGGCCTGATTCAGCACAGCTGCGCTGTGCTAGGGTGGAGCACTCATCAAGGCAGAATAAAGGTAGAGTTTATTCTACAGAGAATCATCTTCATGATCAACTTGTATATCCTCATCCTCAGAATCATCATCTTCGTGATCAGCTTGGATATCCTCAGTTTCATCTGGAGGATCATCAGAAGCAGAAGCCAAACTGGACGGACAGAGAGGGCAAGAAACCCTTTGGAAGAAAGAAGAGAAAAGCCTTTGGGAGGTTTAGAGGAGTCCGGAGCAGTACGTATACTGGGAGGCATTCCAAGGGCCAGCATACACCATTGGACTGGGGAAAGCCAGAGGAATGGTGCTGCAGAGCTAGGAATCTCCAGACGGTACCTGTGAGGGAGACGGCTGCACTTGGAAGGAACCCTAAGACCCGTGCCAGAAGGTATGTGAAGAGAGACCCAGTGTCCAGGGATCTGGATTGGAAGGCTGGACATAAGAACTGGACTACATACTGGCCAGGCTATATAGAGAGGAACTCTAACAGCAATGGAAGCTCAGGTAAGAACACTGATCTATGCCCTGGCTATACCCTTGAAAGACAGCCGGGGAGCAAGTATTGTCCTGAGAATGCTCCATTGAGAAATTCCTCTGTGCCAATCCATGATATTGAACCCATGATTGTTGAAGAAGGGGGAGAGGTTGCAGATGAAGGCTGTGTTTACATGGACTGCTCTCTGTCTAAACTCCTTTGGTAATTGTCTGTTACAAAGTACAGCAACCATCACAAAGAAATGCAAACTTGTTCTTTAATCTACTCAGAAAAACTCCTGAAGTAGGATTTTGAGCCACGCAGTAGCAAGCAAGCCAGCTAAGGGGTTTCAGCTGGGTAACTGCTAGCAATTGAGCCTTACCTAATTGCTTGTGAGCTCTGAGGGAATCACTTCTGAGTCTATGTGGGAAGATATAAGAAGTTAACCTGAAAAGAACAGTTTTTCTCTTCTTTGTGGCTTTTGTTTGTTGTTTGATACACTGCTAAGAAAATATTAGCTAAAGCCTACAGAAAAGACCAGTTTGTTACCAACCAGGTCTTTATTCTTTTGCTTTGATTGCCTGACAAGTTCATCTGTTGTTTTCCTGATTTTGTTTTTCTAAGTTAAACATTGAAAGCAAGTATCCTGATTTATGTGCTACCAAGCATATCTGTGTTGGGAAAAATAACCCCATAAATAAATATCTTATTGGCTTTACCCTCAAGCACAACTAATTATTGTAAGCAGCTGTATCTGGTGTGAATGAACTGCGTTTCCCACAATCCCTTGCAAATCATATTGATATATGCACTTGCCAAGACTGTGAACATTCTCACCCAGGCAGCCGTCTGACAAAGCTTTGTCCAGTACTAGTGACAGAGCCCTTCCCCTGAGCTTGCTGCCACTTTAAACAATAAGCCTGATGGAGAGCCAAAATAAAATCAGCAGAAAAAACGGATTCTAAGCCTTTCTGAGCTTCAGACAGAGAAGGAGGAGGAGCTTCCACCACCTGTTCTTGTCTTTTGGACTTGGCTCTCCTTTTCACAGGCTTTTCCTGAACAGAGAGAACGGGAGCTTTAACTGTAATGGCTGACGTTCCCGCCAATTCTAAACTGCCCTGAGGGCAGCCCTCTGAGGCACTTTCCATGACACTAAACAGAAGAAATGAAAAGAACTAAAGTAACACAAAAACCGAAGTATAAATGACTCCCCGAAAGGACAGAAACAGCAAAAACTGAAAAAGAACCCGGCACAGGAGAAATCAGCGCGAGACAAAAGGAAACGCTGACATCAAAGAAACCCCGCCGAATATCGCGTTTTGCCCGACAAGATCAAAACACTAAACATACCTGAAAAAAAGAAGCAGAAAAGGTAGACTGCTGCCAAGTTACTCTCCCCCACTGCTAGTGGTAGAGGAAACTTAAGCTCGAGGTCGGCAGGATGGTTTCTGGGGCTCCCAGCACCTCACTGCTTCCTCTGCCGGTAACCGGAGCTGCTGAATAAAGCAGGCTCTGCCTTAGCAGCTCCGTTTCTGAAGCAAAGCCAGAGAAATAATTTATGGAGGTGAACCCCGCTAGGGCCCTTTCTCCAGTATCACTGCTTGAAAGTAAGAAGAAATTAAATAAAAAAATTCTCTCCTCTCTAAGGGCTTTCTCGGGAGCCAGCCAGGATTCCGTCCGTTCCAGTTGCTGAGGACTGAAAGACTGAAGGTTAGCCAGCAGGGGGAGCCAGATACCAGCTCTACAAAACTTCAGTTTTTCAGTCCTCAGTTGCTAGAGAAGATTGACAACCCTCTTGTTCCTGGACTGGCCCGGAGAGACGATCAGGAAATAGCAGTACATTTTATCTGCAGAACTCAACTTAACCGTAGTTAATCCTCTTAAGTTTTTCATTAATTTCTGTGGTTCCATGAAATGGCTCATCATGGCCTTTATCTGTGGCAGGGATGTTATCTGCATCTGCAGCACTTCTACTATCGCAACCATTGTCGTTAGCCCTAGTGCGTAAGCTACGGGTGGACACCTTTTAATCCTGGGTGATGTGCGGCAGGTATGTATTTTTCTTCTTCGTTCCTAACATACTTTAATTGTAGTGTCACCTTGCGGAGACTTGGTATAGATGTTATACAACGGGGTCACCATGTGAAGGTATTCAGCAAGACTTCAGGGGGGAACTTTATTCTCTCTCCCTAAGAGATGCACATAAATTCAACAGCTGCTGCACACCCTTTGACTCCTTTGCTTACCCATGAGAAAGCTGAGTGTTTTGTTTTTTTCAGTGATGTATTAGGCCAACATTTATAAATACAATGAGACGGTTATTCTTAGCAACAATCTCGGTTTCTTTTACAAGCAAAGCTCTCATGTTACACAGCTAATAAAGTATCATAATGTTATAATACTAAAAAAAGATTATATAGCTAACACCAAGCTTGTCAAAATAAGGAAAATCACAACAATACAATGTCAGAGACAAAACTAGGAATTGATCCGGGAAGCAGATGGAATGATTCTTTGAGAGCCAATGCTGGACTCAAAGGGGATAAGCGAGAAGAAGCCTTGAACAGTTCAGACTAAGTGCCTGTAATAAATTGGGCTCTGGCAGATGGACAGCCAGGGCTTAATTTGTACCAGAACGGGGTAGAATGGCATTTCAGCACCTCTCCAGATTAGGAATGGACATCACTCTGCCAGGAGCAGAGGTTGATGTGAACTACATGGTCATTCATTATCATTAGTTTTAATCCAAACATCCCATGAAAAATCTGAAATTCTGGTTGTTTTTTTCCCCACTTCCAAATGCTATCAAAACCTGACCTCAAACCGGTGACCCTTGAATTAGAAGACAGAATCTTGCAGCTATTACGTCTCCAAGGGGGCTGGGCTCTAGGCAACCTGCTCTTAACTGTGCCTTGTATTACTGGTGATCTTTGTTTACTCAAAAAAGTATCACCAAAGATTTATACAGAGGCACTATCCAGGGGTGGCTCTATAATTTATTTTATTTTATGTCTTTTATACCGCGCTATTCAACATCAGTGCGGTTTACAATAAACATAGAACTACACATTTCCTTGGGTACTCTGTGCTTACAATGAACAGGTATTTAAACTTGGATAACAGGGGGTAACTATTTACAATCTTGCAACATGGTGGGTTAATAATAATGAGGTGGCTACTTCAGGCAGCAAACATTTGGGGGCGGGGAAAAAATGCCCCCAAATCAGCCACCTCACTCCGCCTTCAAAGTTTAAAAAAAAAAAAAGGGTGGATAAGCTGCTGCCGCTGCTTCTCAGCAGTGGCAGAATCAACCCCCTGCCAGTCCCCACCTTCCCTCCCCTCATGTCAGCTCCCTTCCTGCCCTCACCTCCTTCCCCATGTCAGCTCCTTTCCTGCCCTCTCCCTTCCCTTGGCAGCTGCGGCTCCTGCATCTTAGAGAGCTGTGGCTGCGATAACGCTAGTAATTTAAAATAAAAGCAATACTGGTGTGGAGCCTTCAGGCCTCTGTTATGCAACCCCTACTGCTGTGTCCTGCTCCCTCCAGTGTAATATTAAAGATTTACATCAAGCATGGGCATTGTTTAAAAATACTATCTTGGAAACTTACACCAGATGAATTCTACGTTTCAAGAAAAGTGGAGGAGACATTACCTTTAGTTTTGCTGGATCCTGGTGCGGCGTGGGGTGGAGGAGGAGACCGGGAGACCCCACCCCCTTGGGCCGCTACTTCAACGCCGGCCCACCGCGGAACGCGACCCGCGGGTGCGTGCCCGAAGGGGCGTGACCAAAGGGGCGTGACCAAAGGGGCAGGTCCCGCCCCTTTGGAGCTTTGAGGAGCTCTATGTCACGGCCTCATGGGGAGACGGAGGAAGAAGGTGTTTCCAGTAATTCCTGCCAAAGTTGGTAAAACTGTTGGTCCCATGGATCGTCATCTTGTGAGTACTGGATCCTCTCCCTCTCAGGAAGATCTTTTGAGGGAGTCTGTGAGTACTGTGTCTGAGTCCTCTTTAAATACGCAGGGGGTTGTCCAACCTGGAAGGGAAGAATTACTGGAGGTTTTTTCTGTCCGGGAGGGTTCACCCGGCGAAAATCCTCCCTGTTTTCAGGAGTCATCATCTTTACTGCCATTAGGGGAGCAGAAGGTTAAAATGCCCTCTCTGGCTGTATTTTCTCCTGGGACATTGGAAGTGACTGTACCTGCAGAAGTTTCATTGAAAGACATTTGGGAGTTGGTGGCCCGTATGGACGGTTCCTTCCGTGCCTCCTTCTCCCAAGTTGAGTGTTTTTCTGTTGAAGTAGTACAAAAACTTTCAGACCATGATGTATTGTATTCTAATATTAATAGGTCGCTGACTAAACTGGAGGGTCATTTTACTGTATTGGAAGCAGCTATGTCTTCTGCTATAAAGGATAGTGCTTTAATTCACCATCAGTTAGAGGCCTTAGAGAATAATAATCGTTTAAAAAATTTGCGTTTTTTTAATTTTCCTTGTACCCATTACCTTACTCCTTTGATTTTGTTACAAAAATATTTTAAGGAGGTCTGCTAATTGATGATGTGGAATCTATTAAGTTTTCCTCTTTATATTATATTCCTACTCCTTTTTCCGTGAAGGCTTCCTCTCCTGGTGCTTCTCTGGAAGGGAATCCTGTTGGTGCAGATTCTCTAGATGTATCTCAGTTTTTGGAATCCTCTACTGATTTAATTCCTCAGCGAGCTACTTTAATTGCTTCTTTTATTTCTTTGCAAGATAGAAATAGGATTTTGAATTTATACTTTAAAAAGAAAAATCAGTTTTTTTGTGGGGATTCCATCCAAATTTTTCCTGATGTGAGTAGAAGCACTCAGGTTCGTAGGAAGGCATTTTTGGCCCTTAAAGAACGGGTTTTAGCCATTGGGGCCTCTTTTTTTTTTAAATACCCTTGTAAATGCATTGTGGTGATGGAGGGCGTTAAGTATGTCTTTCTTGATGTCGGTCAATTTGAGGCATTTCTGATTGGTAGAGAATCTATATGAATGATTGGCAGCGGAGGCAGCAGTCGTGTGTGTCGGTAAGAGACATAGGTTTCTTACACCGATCACACTTTTTAAACTCGCTGGCAGCCATCGGGGGAAAAAGGGCCCCTGCGAGGTCAAAAGACAGAGCTGCCAGTGAAAAAAGAAAAATGGCGCGAACGCTAGTCACGAAGGACAAAAACCGAAAAAATAAAGAACGGACTCGATACCGGCGTATCGGGTCCGGGCAGGAAAAGGATCCGGCTTCGAACCGAGAAAAGAATAGTAAATAAAATCAACTTTTTCAGCGGCGATCACAAACAGCGTCTGTAGGGCTCTGCGGAAAAAAGACGACTGAGCAAGATGGCACCCTTGGGCGGGAAGGGGACTGCGCATGCGCGCTGCAATTCCCAAAGGCTTTCTTTGAAAGCTGGGGAAATTGCTCCGCAAGGGCTCTGTCGGCGCCGACGTCACCCATATGTGAGGACCGACTTCCTGCTTGGTCCTGGAGAATGAATGATTATTTTTCTTCCTTTCCATGTAAATTGGGCTTTGTAATTTTTGATCCTAGTATCTTGTTGTATTTGTTTCTTTATTTTAGGTGATTGTCTCCTAGATGTGGACTTGATTTTTGTATTCCTGCTTTATTTTCAAATAAAGATTGTTTAAAATTGAAAAAAATAAAATAAAAGTGGAAGGAAGGTCAAAAAACTGCCAGCATAGTTTAAAGGCAAGGTCAGAGAGGCTGTTGTAGCCAAACAAGCATCTTTCAGGAAATGGAAAAAGTAGCCAAATGATGAAAACTGGAAACATAAGCACTGCAAGTTAGTTGCAAGGCACTGATAAGAATTTGAAAAAAAGCTTGCCATTGAAGCAAAAACATCTAATAAATACTTTTTCAAGTACATTCATAGCAAAAATACCTGTGAGTCACTTGGACCACTGGATGGCAGAGGGGTAAAAGGGACACTAAGGGAGGACAAGGCCATAGCAGAAACACTGAATGAATTCTTTGCTTTGGCCTTTATTGAAGAAGTTACCCACGCCTGAAATGGTATTTAGAGGTGATGTATCAGAAGACTTGAAAGAAATATTGATAAATCGGGAAGATGTATTACAACTATTTGATAAACTGAAGAGTAGTAAATCACCTGGACCGGATGGTATAATGGTATACATCCGAGGATGTTGAAAGAACTAAAATATGAGACTGCAGACCTACTCTTAGTAATCTGTGAACTATCATTAAAATCAGTGGAGTAGCCTAGTGGTTAGAGCACTGGCTTGGGAACCAAGAGACCAGGGTTCATTTCCCACTAGCACTCCTTGTGGCCTTGGGCAAGTCACTTAACCCTCCAATTGCCTCAGAAAAATCCAAGTCATCAATGTCCCTGTTTAATGTACATTACCAAGTTACAATGTAAACCGCTTTGACAGAAATGATAAAGTGGTACAAAAGACCTGTTAAATAAATATATAAATAAAATCATCTGTAGTACCTGAAGATTGGAGAATGGCCAATGTAATGCCAAGTTTTAAAAAGGGTTCCTGGGGTGATCTGGGAAACTACATACCGTTGAGTGTTGTCAAAACCAGGCAAAATGGTAGAAACCATTATAAAGAATAAAATTACTTAACATGTAGACGGCTTAATGGGAGAAAGCGAACATAGATTTAGCCAAGAAAAGTCGTGTCTTACTAATCTGTTATACTTTCATCAAGGTGTGAATAAACAGACAAAGGCGAGCCAGTTGATATAATGTATTTGGATTGTTAGAAAGCCTTTGACAAGGTCCGTCATGGGACTGGAGGCAGTGTACTGGTTAAAAGACAAAGCAGAGAGTAGGGCTAAATGGTCAATTTTCTCAATAGTGAAAGCTGAATAGTGGAGTACCCCAGGGATCTATGCTGGGCCTGCTGCTTTTTAACATCTTCATAAATGACCTGGAAATAGGAACGAGCGAGGTGATCAAATTTGCAGATGACATTATTCAAAGTTGTTAAAACGCAGGTGGAGCGTGAAAAATTGCAAGAGGACATTGATGAACTGGAAGACTATGTCCAAATGGCAGAAGAAACTTAATGTGGACAAGTGTAGAGTTATGTACCTAGGAAAGAACCACCCAAACTATGGTTCCACGATGCAAGGTTCGACATTAGAAATCACCACTCAGGAAAAAGATTTAGGCGTCATCGTGGATAATACGTTGAAACCCTCTGCCCAGTGTGCAGTAGCGACCAAGAAAGCAAATAGAATGCTAGGTATCATAAAGGAAAAGAATAGAGAATACATAAAATCAAGGATATTGGGGTTCTTTTGCAACTATTTATAGTAACAATTGGCAACATCAATAGGTTCATCATTTAAGGATAAGAAATTGAAATAGTTGACAACTTTAACCTACTTGGATCAACAATCAATAAACAAAGGACAAGCAGTCAAGAAAACAGACAATGCATTGCTCTTGGCAGAATGGCTATGAAGGACCTAGATAAGATTTTCAAGAGCAGAGATGTCTCTCTCCATACAAAGATTCAACTTATCCAAGCCATGGTATTTTCAATAACATCTTATGAAAGTTGGACAGTGAAAAAGACAGGAAGTTCTCTAGTTCCAATGATGTTATTAAGCTGTTAAATGTTCTATGTAACTTCATGTTATCATTCAATGTAAACCGCCCCTGATCGCTGGAAGGAGCGATATAAAAGAGCTGTTCAATAAAATAAATAAAATAAAAATTGATGTCTCTGTATACCATGGACTGCTCAAAGAACAAACCAGTCAGTACTAGAGAAGATCAAACCTAAGCTTTCTTTAAAAGCTCAGATAAGATCGTTAGAGAAAGACATTAATTTATTTTATTTAACATTTCTAATATATCAACTTTCAGTATCATCAAAAACACCATGTTTGGCAAGGTTGCAGGTCAAAGTAAAAGAGGAAGGCCAGCAATGAGATGGGTCGATTCAATAACAGCAGCTATGGGTGGCACTTTATCAAGAATGAGCTGCCTGACTGAAGATGAACACAGTTTAGGTCAACTATTCAGAGGGTTGCCATGAGTCGAGACAGACTCAACGGCACTTAACATTTATAGTAAGCAAGGATACATCACAAAGTGCAAAAAACACTGGTCAACACTGAAATCGTTATTGACTTTAAAAGGCCCTAATCTGTAGTATCTTGGTGAGCTGAACACGAATAAAACATTAAAAAAATGTTATTGGCTCTCGTTTTGAAGATATTGCATGTAGTTCATTTTTGACGTTTCACCGTGTAAATTTATCCGGTAGGACATCAACAACATCCCAAATAAGCCTCGAATGATGCAATATTGCATCACATTGGATAATACCAGCATGCACACATCATCCAGAGTTGATTGCATCATTTTCTGATGCAATGCAATACTGCCGCCAGACGGCTGCTGAAGCCATCTGATGTCAGCAGTGTACTATACGCAGTCGGAAAGGTTGAGCATTTAAAATATTTCAGACTGTGTGTGAGACAGTTTATGCTGTTACATGTAACGTTTATTAATCATATAAATTTAGCCATTTAGGTACAATATAGAACAGTAATGCCACGAAAGTGCGTTAATATCGTTGACAATTTCTGCTGCATTTGCCGGGAAGTGACATTTCTCTACAATATCTGTTGGTCTATTCTTGAAGTGATAATTGTAACATGCATAAATGAAAAAAAATCACTCCATTGCAACTTTAGGAAATATAACATTAACTCGATCTGTGGAGATTATCATTATCTTACATTGTTTGTCTTGTGCTACTTCGGCCTCAGACTCGTCGGCACTGTAACTTAATTATAAAATTTTGATAAAGTGCCTGATAGCATCAATGGCCTATGTGCACTTTTTTTTCAAATGTAAAGATGATACCACAGGTACAGTCTTTCCTTCTTTCAAAAGAAATCAAAAGACTGCTTAGCTTTTAAATATGTCCCAACGCCATCTTTTGGTGCCCTCTTCATGCGTTTCACTTGAACGAGTTTCTAGAGGGGATTTTTTAAAAGCTAGAAATAAACAAAAAAAAACCAAAAAAAATCCATTATCGAATTCTTCCACGTATGTTGCCTCCCAAAATATTTTAAATTTCTTACTACTAAATCAACATAACTTTGAGCCGATCACTAAACGTTTGCTGCAGACGCTGTTCTCATTGAGGTTTTAGAAAATCACAAATTCTTTAGGAAGACGCCGCCGTGCATGCGGATTAAGGATAGGAAATACCTTATTATACCTGTCAGAGACCCGACGTCATAAACCAGATCGAACCAGCTTCCTTTCAATCTCCTTCAATGGATTCACAGACATGCTCCCCAATCAATATGGGTATTTAAACCTGCTGGTGCCAAAGTTTGTAAAATAAATATCCAGCGCTGTTCTTTGATTAGAAGTGTTTGTTCCTGCAATTTACCGTTTGAACCTGAAACAATCTTGTCAATACAGCAGCATTGCAAATCCTCAAAAATGTGGGATTGTTCCAAGCAATGTTGAACCATCGGTGCTGAGATGACTTTTTGCTTTAACCGGCTTTTGTGTTCTGCCATATGTAATTTAAATGGTCTAATCATTTTTCCTATGTACAGCAGATCACAAGAACACCGCACTGCGTAAACCACAAAGCATAGTTACTCACCTGTAACAGGTGATCTCCAGGAACAGCAGGAATTTAGTCTTCACATATGGGTATCATCGGTACCGACGGAGCCTGCGCGGGAACGCTCCCCAGCGTCCAATTCGGAAGCTTTTGGAAGCATCCCACAGCGCCTGCGTGCTGCCTTCCCGCCTTTCACAACTGCCTCTCTCCAGTTGAGTTTAAAGCTGAGACAAAGAGAGAGAAAGAGGGAAAGAGAAAGAGATACAACTCCTAGGGGAGGTGGGTGGGTTGTGAAGACTAAATTCCTGCTGTTCCCGGAGATCACCTGTTACAGGTGAGTAACTATGCTATCTCCAGGAACAAGCAGGAATGTAGTCTTCACATATGGGGACTCCCTAGCTTTAGATGCCAGGGAGAGACCCCAGAAGTTGTGTATCCCTGTGAAAGGGCTCCACTTCCCCCCATGGATCTCTGGCATCCAACCAGGGATGGTGGGTAGGAGTTGATTAGGTATGGAACAGGTATTGAAGAACAGCCTGACCAAACAAGGCATCCCGGCGGGAGTCCTTGTCCAAGCAGTAATGGGCTGTGAAGGTATGAACCGAGGCCCAAGTGGCTGCTCGACAGATGTCTTCGATAGACACAGAGTGCAGATGAGCCATTGAAGCTGCCATGGCTCTCACATTGTGAGCTGTGACATGGCCCTCCAGAGGAAGGTTCTTACTCTGATAGGCAAAGGAAATACACTGTGCAAGCCAGTTGGACAGTTTTCTTTTGGAGACTGGAAGTCCCAAATGAGAAGGATCAAAAGCAACAAAGAGTTGAGAGGACTTCTATGTTGCTGTTTCTTTGCAAGTAAAAGGCTAAAGCTCTTTTACAGTCCAAAGTATGAAGATTCCTTTATGCATTTGATGCATGAGGTCTTGGAAAGAACACAGGTAGGTAGACCGCTTGGTTAAGATGAAAAGGCGAGACCACCTTTGGCATAAAGTGTGGATGAGTCCTAAGGACTACCTTGTCATGATGGAACCTTGTATAAGGTGGATCAGCCACTAGCGCTTGCAACTCACTGATGCGACGTGCTGATGTGATTGCAATGAGAAAGATAACTTTCCAAGAAAGGAATTTCAATGAGGTAGTAGCTAAGGGTTCAAAAGGTGGCTTCATGAGCAGACCAAGAACCAGGTTTAAGTCCCATGCCACTGGTGGTGGCCTAATGGGAGGCTTAGTTAGAAGACGACCTCTCATAAATCTTGCTATAAGAGGATGGGAGGAAATAGGTTGTCCATTTAGAGGCTTGAAAGAAGCTGCAATAGCACTCAAATGGACCCTTACTGAGTTAGTCTTAAGTCCTGCATTGGATAAATGAAGGAGATACTCAAGTAATGATTCCAGAGGTATCGCAAAGGGGTTAAGACCCTTCTGTGAACACCATATGGTAAACCTCTTCCACTTGAAAGCATAAGAGCGTCTAGTGGAAGGTTTCCTGGAAGCATGAAGGACATCCTTTACTTGCTGAGGAAGGTTAAGATCATGAAGATCTAGGCCTTCAGCAACCAAGCTCTGAGATGCAGAGACTGGGGATTGGGATGCCATAACCTTCCGTCCTCCTGTGACAGGAGATCTGGAGCAGACCCTAACTCCAGGGAGGGGGCTTGAGAGAGATGTAGAAACAAAGGGTACCACACTTGCCGTGGCCAATGTGGAGCTATGAGAATCATCCACCCTCTGTCTCTCTGAAGCTTGAACAGGGTTTTTGGGAATTAGGGGAATGGGTGGAAAGGCATAAAGGAAGTCTTGACCCCAGTGAAGGAGGAAGGCATCCCTGGCCTGAGAACCCTGAGTCAGAATTCTGAAACAGAACCGGGGAAGTTTGGTATTCAACGGACTTGCAAAGAGGTCTATGCCGGGGTTCCCCAAATTTGAAACATCTTGGCCACCTGGTCCGCATGTAGAGACCATTCGCGTGTGGAAGCAGAACTCGACTGAGTCTGTCTGCCCAAGAGTTTTGCATGCCTGGAAGATAAACTGCCAGGAGGTGAATCTGATAGCTTCGTTGCAAAGTAACAGAGAGCCTGTTCCCCCCTGCTTATTCACGTAGGACATGGCTACCTGATTGTCCGTATGAATGAGGACTGTCTTTGAGAAGGGTATGGAACACTCGAAGAGCAAGGAAGATTGCTCTGAGCTTTAAGAGATTGATATGTAGGAAAGTCTCCTGTGGAGTCCAGGTGCCTTGGGTGGAGAGGTCTTGCAGATGAGCTCCCCTACCCATTGGTGAAGCATCTGTTATGAGAGTTGCCTGGGGTAAGGGTTGTTGAAAAGAGGACCCCAGCAATAGGTTCTGAGTGGACTGCCATCATTGGAGGGACAAAATAAGGCGATCTGTTTGCGCTATTTTGTCTGACAGGCACCCTGATGCCTGAGTCCATTGGGCGGATAAAGTCCACTGAGCTGCTCTCATATGGAGGCGAGCGTAAGGAACCACATGCACGATGGATGCCATGTGGCCTAGTAGTTGTAGCATTTCTCGGGCAGTGAGATGAGGTTTTAGCACTGCTTGAGAAGCTAACTGCACCATGCGAAGGCAACGGGCCTGGGGGAGATAGGCCCTTGCCTTCTTGGTATCCAGCAAAGCTCCTATGAACTCTAGAGACTGAGTGGGAGTTAGACTGGATTTTAGGATGTTTATGACCAGACCCAAATACTGAAGGGTACGCATTGTGCAAGATAGGGAAGTCCTGGCCTCTGACTCTGATGGGGCTCGAATGAGCCAGTCATCTAAGTAGAGGAAGACGAATATTCCTAGAGTGCAGAGAAATGCTGCTACCACAGCCATGCATTTTGTGAACACTCTTGGAGCTGAGGCCAGGCCAAAAGGAAGCACCCTGTATTGGTAGTGCTTTCCTTGAAAAAGGAACCGAAGGAACTTTCTGTGAGTTGGATGGATGAGAACATGGGTGTATGCATCCTTGAGATCTAGAGAACAAAGCTAATCCTGACTCTGAAGGTATGGCAGCAGAGTTCCTAGAGAAATCATTTTGAATTTCTCCTTGAACAGGAATTTGTTCAATTCCCTGAGGTCCAAAATAGGTCTGTATCCCCCTGTTTTCTTTGGGATAAGGAAATAAGGGGATTAAAACCCTGTACCCTATTGATGAATGGGTACTTCTTCTATTGCCCCTTTGGCAAGAAGTATAGTGACCTCTTGATCTAACAGGTTGATGAGAGAGGTCTGAGAACTGAACTGTCTTACCACTGTGGGAGGGGGCATGCACAGAAAGTGCAGTTTGTACCCCTCTCTTATAATGGAGAGTGTCCAATGCTCTGCTGTTATCTGCTCCCACCTGGGGCAAAGTGACATAACCTTCCTGGAATGGTGGAAGGCTCTGGTCCATTGAGGGCCAGGAAGGTTAAGTTCTCTAGATGAAAGTCAAAGGCCTTGTGGAGGCTGAGACTGCTGAGACAGTTGAGGCTTGGCAGTCTTTGCTTTCCTTTGTTTAGGTGGTTGCTGACCCTTTCGGACAAGCTGACCTGCAAAACGTCCCTGTAGGGAATAAGAGGGATAAAACCACTTTTTTTGAGAAGAAAGTCTTCTTGAAAAATTTCTTTCTGGTAGGATCAGCTGTGCCTTTGGATAGCCTACCCAAAGTATTTATTTATTTATTTCACATTTCTTATATACCGCCTTTCATAATATCAATATCTTCGCCCCAGCACTCTCCCTGGAGGGAGAGAGCACCAACGTCCTTGGGGCCGCCTCCTCAACCAACTAGCAGGCTCCCACTGCTCAATCGGGGCAGCCGCGGCATGTTTAAAAGACCGCCGGAAGGCGTACTCGCGCCTAGCAGGCCCGCGCCTGAGGGCCTCGCCAGAGGGCCCTTTGGCGTGGCCCTTAGGCGGAGGCCACTTTGGAGGCTGATC
This sequence comes from Ichthyophis bannanicus, assembly GCA_033557465.1. NCBI lineage: Eukaryota > Metazoa > Chordata > Amphibia > Gymnophiona > Ichthyophiidae > Ichthyophis > Ichthyophis bannanicus. The sequence goes on from CM066035.1 coordinate 18,481,154, forward strand.
CTGAGGGCAACGAGCAATCAAAACGAGACCAAACAGAACAAACGGTGCAGAGCAAAGACTTTTAAATTGAAGGCGACATCGGACACGTATCTCTCTGCCCAGTCCCAGTCCCTGCTCCAGCTCCTCCAGCACTCCGGCTCTACTCTCCCAAGGAGGGATCGAGCCCGCCAGAGCCGAAGGCCGCCCAGACAACGTGCTCTGCCCAATCGGGGCAAAGCAAGGACTTTAAATCGAAGGCTCTACCTAGACCACTACCTATCAAGAAACGCGAACAATCAAATCTAACCTAGATCTCAGGTACTTGCTGCTGCCTAACTTGAAGTATTAAGCTATTATTAGTAATTCCGAATTGCTACATACTTGAGAACTCGCAAAATGTTTACAACCCATGCTTAACATAATAATTGTGATATCAAAATACTGCTTTCCTTTCTAATGAGCTATTGTTTACTGAAAAGTGAATACAATATTCAATTTGCAAAAAGTAGAAACATAATTGAATCTTTAATAGATACATTTTGTCTACACAGTAACACAAAATATCAACGACCAAATACTGCTACACCACAGTTCATACAAAGTATCAATCTCAATCCCTTAACCTCACAACACTCAGGTGCTACACAACACACCAAAATCAAACGATGGAATTCCTGAATATGCTATTAATCACCTTGCTATATGTTTTCCTGTACGCAAAAACATCATACTCTTATGCATATCATATATATTCAACCCCAAGCCACTCACACATACATCAAATAGCGCAATGCACTCCCCTGACACAGAACAAAATCAAACCTAATATACACAACTTAACTCAAAAACAATGAAACCACGCTCAAGAATAATTACAAATTAAAACTACACCTATGGCTCCACCCTATAAAACTAACCCACTAATCCCCCTAACATGTTTACTAATAAATGTCAGGTCCATCAAAAACAAAACACATACTATACAGGACCTAATTACTGACAAAAAGCCAGATGTAACTTCTTTTCCCTTTCTGGCCATTGGCACCTTCTGTATTTTTTTCTGTTGTAAACCGCTATGATTTTATTGAACATGCGGTATATCAAGTGAATAAACATAAACATAACATAAACATCTATTATGTATCACAGAAACATGGTTGTCCGAAACAGATACAACCCTCCTCAACATACTAAGTGCACCAGGATACAATCTATTTAACTGCCCCCGTACTAATAGAAGAGGAGGGGGAGTGTTAATAATAGCAAGAGACAACCTAAAACTATCCTACAGCGCTCAGAAATCATTGGAAGGAATAGACATACTCAAGGTGGAGAATAAAACCTTTGCTATTTCCCTCATTTACAGACCACCTTCTACAAAACATGAAGCCCTAGCATCAGCCCTCGAAACAATATGTGAAACCTCAATAAAAAAATACCAGATGATATTAGGGGACTTAAACCTTGCATCACCTAACAATACACACACTAACACATTCATTGAAGCCATGGATCAAATGGGATACCAGCAAATAATCAAAACACCCACGCATGAAAAGGGAAATGTCCTAGACAAGGTATTCCTTCCCAAAAAAAAATTCAAACAACATAGCAACAAGTACAACACCAAAAATAACGCAGGTGCCTTGGTCAGACCACCACTTGATACAATTCACATTTGACATGCCAAAACAATCACCCAATATAGAAGCCAACACCAACGTACAAGAAAGCATGTTTAAAACCCTAAACAAAGAAATACTAATAAAATCAATTTTTTCCCATGTAGATACAGAAACTTCAAATCTGGATGTTTTAATAAAACAATGGAATTGAAAACGTTTCTAAACAACCACCCAAAACCGCCCCTAAAGAATGCAACAAACTAAGAAAAAAACCCCGAACCATGGTACACAGCAGACATAGCCATAACAAAGAAAGATCTCAGAAGATGTAAACTGTATACAAACTGTGTACATGACTGTTAACTTGTTATATGTAAACCGCCCTTGATCTCTGGAAGGGGCGGTATAAAAGAAATAGTTAAATAAATAAATAAAAATAAATAAAGAATGGAAAAAAAATGGAGAGCTAGGAAATCAATAGAGATCAAAGAATACCTGACACTACTCAAATCCTACAAAGAGATAATAAACACGGCAAAAAAGAATTCTCACACAAAAAAACTAAACAATGCCAGCCACACCTTGACACGCCCAGTAGTACATACAGACAAAACCCAAGCAACAACCATACAGGTTTGAAACCGAACACACCAGACCCGGCCCCACCTGACAAATAGCATTAACCCCACCTTAACTGACTGCAAATCTCAGATAAGCCAACATGTAAATAGTTAGTTACTCTTTAACATATGTTATTTGTAATGTAGTTACCCTGTTAAAACTGTACATTTCTGTTATATTGTAAGTTCAGTGTAGATTGTCTTCACCGCACAGCTATTGTTACATGTAAACTGCGCTGATGAATAGCGCGGTATATAAGAAAAATAAATAAATGCTTTAAACAGGCCAAGAGAATTATTTGAGCTTGTAAAATCCCTCACCAAACCCCCAAAAGACGTCAATACAAGATATCCGATAAATGCACAAGCACTTGCAGATCACTACTCTAAAAAAATTAAACTCTAATGAAGAAGTAATCCCCCATAAAATTGAAAACACTACATCTCAAAAGGTAACACAAAATACTAACTCCACAGTATTATGGAAAGACTTTCACATAATAGATAGTAGACAATTACTAAACACAATTACAAACAAACACCACCACTTCCCCACTAGATCCTTGCCCGGTTTCCTGGATTAAGACTACAAAAATAGAAATTGTACCCATAATACTAAACATAGTAAACCAATCCCTACTACAAGGAACCATGCCAGCAGAACTAAAACGCTCCCTTATACGCCCTATACTAAAAAACAAATCACTAAACAAAGCAGACCCATCTGCTTATAGACCAATATCAAGTATACCATTCATAGCCAAAATCATCGAAAAAACCGTACAATACCAATTACAAGATCCTATAGATAGCACAAATGCACTTGATGCTCATCAATATGGTTTTCGACAATCACATGGAGTAGAAACACTTCTTCTCGTACTTTTAGACAACTTTATAGAGGCATTGAAAACTGCAAGAAAATGTTCGTCCTAGTATTCACTGACATAACAGCAGCCTTTGATTAAGTGAATCATAAGACTCTCTTAACGAGATTGGAATCTATAGGAATAAAGGGAACTCCCCTAAAATGGTTCACTTACTATATATCTAATAGGTTCCAACAAGTATACTTTGACCAAACCCTATCCAATACCTTCCCACAGACACAAGGTATTCCACAGGGCTCAGCATTATCTGCCATCCTATTTAACCTATACCTAAGGCCCATCTGCACAATATTCCAAAAACACAAAATTGACTATCATCTATATGCGGACAACATAATGCTTTATACACAACTGGATATGTGTAACCCAGATTACAGCCACATAGAAGCCTGTCTGAAAGAAGCACAGCTATGGCTCCAAAATAATAACATGAATATCAATCATAAAAAAACAGAATTAATGTTTATCTCTAAAAACCCGGAATTTAAACACCCACCCACAATCACACTAAATAACACAGCTTATAACATTAAACAAGAACTAAAATACCTAGGTATCACCCTTGATATGACACTTAACATGGAAACCCACCTAAGACTATTAAACAGAACGATTTTCTACAAAATAAGAACCTTACAGCCCTTACGCAACATTATCGAACTACCAGACTTTAGATCTGTAATACAAACACTCATCACCCCACATCTGGACTATTGTAACAGCATCTAACAAGGTCTTCCTAAAAAAAAATCAACAAACATACTCCAGATGGCCCAAAATGTCACGGCTCGAATTTTGATGAATGTACCATTCTCTGATCACATCACACCCATACTAAAGAGAACTTTACTGGCTACCTATACAGGCACGCATAAGATACAAAATAAAAATCACAACATTAAAGTTAATACACAATATCGCCCCATCTTACCTTGCCACACTCATTAAAACTCAACCCCCTAACCGAAAAAGACGTACACACAATCTAAATACTCTACAAATCCCACTTTCAATTTGTAAGGTAAAAATAAATACTAGCAATAGAGCATTCACATACTTAGCGCCCACACAATGGAACAAACTCCCTGACACCTTAAGAGCTAATAAAGACCTCAAATCATTCCGAAAAAACCTTAACACACACCTATTTCAAGAATACTACAATCAGGCAGAAATAACATAAAAGCAAATTTATACACAAAACAAATTTGATGGAGCTTAACTCCTCCATTATATATGAAACTTCAAATCTGCAATGAGTTAATTAAACTGTAAATTCCACATGCATGAGAAATCTTACTGTACCACATCATAAACTCTGTATATAGTTTCTAGTATGTAAATAGCTTGAGTTATTGAACCATATATGTTCTAATATATGTGTCCTTCTATATGTAAATAGTTTGAGTTATTGAATTTAATGTTACCCCTTCCATGTTCAAAGCTCCCTATTACTGTTATATGTAACTGCTAACTTTGCAGAGTTAATGTTAAATGTGAACCGTAGCTGATCACTGGAAGGAGCGGTATAAAAAATGAGTTCAAATAAAAAATAAATAAAATAAATAAGGCGGTTTACATTGAACAAACTGAAATTACATTGAACAGGGCATAATAATTTGGAGATAACTATTTTACAGGGAACATGTAGAGTTGTCAGCATCCATCTCTTTGGCTTTTCCTTGCCAATTCTTGCCGAATAGATTCTCACCTGTGTTGTTGCTAAGTGCCGTCGAGTCGGAGTCGACTCATGGCGACCCTCTGGATAGCTATCCTAAATTGTGTTCGGTCTTCAGTCAGGCGGCTCATTGTTGACAGACTGGAACCCGTAGCTGCTGTTATTGTATCGATCCATCTCATTGCTGGCCTTCCTCTTTTGCGCTGACCTTCTATCTTGCCAAGCATGATGTCTTTCTCTAATGATCTCTCTCTTCGCATGATGTGTCCAAAGTATGAAAGTCGAAGTCTTGTCATCTGAGCTTCTAAAGAAAGCTTAGGTTTGATCTCCTCTAGTACCGACTGGTTTGTTCTTCGGGCAGTCCATGGTATACACAATATTCGCCGCCAGCACCATAATTCCAAGGCATCAATTTTCTTCCTGTCTATCTTTTTCACTGTCCAGCTTTCACATCCATATGATGTTATTGAAAATACCATGGTTTGAACAAGTCGAATCTTTGTATGGAGAGAGACATCTCTGCTCTTGAGAATCTTATCTAGATCTTTCATAGCCATTCTGCCAAGAGCAATGCGTCGCCTGATTTCTTGACTGCTTGTTGCTTCTTTATTGATAGTTGATCCAAGTAGGTTAAAGTTGTTCACGATTTCAATTTCTTCTCCTTCAATGATGAACCTGTTGTTTATGCCAGTTGTCATGATCTTTGTCTTCTTTACATTAAGGTGCAGGCCCATTTTGAGACTATGTTCTTTGATTGTGAGAAGCAAATGTTTCAGATCTTCACTTTCAGACAGTAATGTGGTATCATCAGCATAGCGAAGGTTGTTGATGAGTCTTCCACCAATCTTCACACCTCTGTTGTCTTCATACAATCCTGCTTCTCTGATGATTTGTTCTGCATATAAATTAAACAGGTAGGGGGAAAGTATGCAGCCTTCTCTTACACCTTTGCTTATTTTAAACCATTCTGTTTCTCCTTGTTCCGTTCGAACTGCTGCTTCTTGATCAATGTACAGATTGTGCAAGAGTACGATCAGGTGTTCTGGTATACCCATGCTTCTTAATGTGGCCCAGAGTTTCTCATGGTTTACACGGTCAAAAGCCTTGCTATAGTCAATAAAGCACAAATAGATATCCTTTTGGTATTCTTTAGTCTTTTCAAGGATCCATCTCACATCCGCAATGTCATCTCTCGTTCCTCGCCCTTTCCTGAACCCTGCTTGCACTTCACGTAGTTCTTGTTCCAGGTATGGCTGTAGTCTCTTTTGAATAATCTTTAGTAGAATCTTGCTGGCATATGGGATCAGAGCGATTGTGCGATAATTTCCACAGTCAGTTGAATCACCTTTCTTTAGTATTGGTATAAACACATCTTTTCCAGTCAATTGGCCATGATGTTGTCTTCCATATTTCTTGGCAGAGCTTTGTAAGTATGGTAACAGCTGCATCAGATTGCTGTAATACTTCTATGGGAATGCTATCAATGCCTGGTGCTTTGTTCTTTGATAAGGCTTTCAATGCTGCTTTAACTTCTTTAATCACCAATGGTTCCTGATCATAAGGTACAGGTTGAAACGGCTGTTGGTCCACTTGATCTTTATCATATAAAAACTCTGTATATTCCTTCCATCTTTTCTTGATCTTCTCAGCATCATTCAACATAGAACCTTGAGCATCTTGTAACATTCCAATTGGAGGCTGGAACTTTTTCTTTAACTCTCGTAGCTTTAGGAAAGCCGATCTTGTTCTTCTTCTAATAGTTTCTGCTTCTATTTCCTTGCATGCGTCATTGTAGTACTTTTCCTTGTCCTGTCTTGCTGCACGTTGGAAATCTCTGTTGAGTTCTGTTATTGTCTTTCTTTCTCCTCTGGCTTTAGCTTCTCTGCGTTTCTGGGCAATTTTCAGAGTTTCTTCCATCATCCATTTTGGCCGTTTTTGCTTTTTCACCTTTTGTATAGACTTCTTGCTTTCTTCCAACACAACCTTCTTGATGTCATTCCATAACTCTTCTGGAGCTCTGTCATTTGTATCTAAAGCAGCAAATCGATTTTGCAGACAGTCTTTAAATTCCAGTGGTATATTCTCAAGGTCATATTTTGCTGCATTCATGAGTGGTTTGCTCTTTTTCAACTTTAGCTTGAGTTTGCATACTAGTAGTTGATGATCTGTACAACAGTCAGCTCCAGGTTTTGTCTTTGTTGATGTTATAGAGCTTTTCCATCGTTGACTTCCACAGATGTAGTCAATTTGATTTTTATACAGTCCATTGGGTGAAGTCCATGTGTACAGTCGCCGCTTGTGTTGATGGAAGAAGGTGTTTGAGATGAATAGATCATTGGTCTTGCAGAATTCTATCAGTCTTTCTCCAGCTTCATTTCTGTTGCCAAGTCCATATTTTCCAACTGCTTTGCCTTCTTCTTTGTTGCCAACTTTTGTGTTCCAGTCACCCATGACTATCAGGATATCCTGTTTGCATGTTCTGTCAATTTCAGCTTGTACTTGTTCATAGAACTCTTCAATTTCATTCTCTTCTGCAGCTGTTGGGGCATATACTTGAATTATAGTTGTGTTGATAGGCATTCCTCGTAGACGAATAGAGATTAAGCGTTCGCTGACTGCACTGTATTTCATTACAGTTCTTGCAAGTTTCTTCTTTATTATAAATGCAACACTATTTCTTCTTTGTCTTTCATTTCCAGCATAGACGACCATGTGATCGTCTGATGCAAAGGGATATTTCTCACCTGTACAAGGGATATTTCCCAGTTTGTCCTACACCCAGAGCTCCAAATCGGATGCCTGGAGCCAGGCAATTCTACGTGCACCTATGGCAATGGCAGAGGTTCTCAAAACAGGTGACTCAAAACAGTCAAAAGCTGCACGATTGACAAACTTTGAAACATCCTGGGCATGTTTAACCAGTGTGAGAAAAGTCTGCCTTCTGTCCTCAGGAAGAAGAGGGCTCAAAACCTCAATCTCCTGTGACCTCTTTAAGGAACATTCCCATATATTAAATATAGGAACTGATCCTGGCAGAAAGCATGGAAGCCTGGAAGGTACGACGTCCAAAGGCATCCAAGGTTCTACACTCACGTCCTGGAGGATTAGAGGCATGCCTCTCTGCATTTCTGATCCTTCTCATAGCTGACTCCACAACAATGGAGTGGTGGGGAAGCTGAGTTTTTTGGAAGCCAGGACAAGGAGGGACTCGACACATAGTATCCAGTCTGCGAGAGTGAGGAGAGGTGGTAAGAGGTGTCTCCCACATTCTCAACATGAGATCATGTAAAATCTCATGGATAGGCAAGGTAGCCGCCTCCTTAGGATCTTTGGGATATTGTAAAATCTCTAACTCCTTAGCTCTGGGCTCTGTTTCAGGAGTCACAGTAATGGACAACCCACGAGCCACCTCCCTGATGAAATCCTGAAAGGAAATATCTTCTGGAGGAGACATCCTACGTTTAGGAGAGGAAGGTTCCTCTGGGAGAAGTATCCCGGTACCGGCAGAGCTGACACAATCCTTGGAGTCTTCAGAGGATTCGAAGTACCGTCTGTCCGGATGCTCTTGAAGAGCCCGATACCCGTCCTGACCGAAGTCGGTACCGGGGGTAATCAGTACTGGTGTATTGGTACAGGAAGGCATCGCATGACTGGGTGCCGGCAAAGCCGATACCGATGTCGATGCTATCGGTACCGGTACCCAAACCAATTGAACCGTCTGATGCGGTTCCGAGGGCGTTGATGCCGCAAGGAGAGCTGCCAGATTGCGTTCAATAGCCAGGAACCTCTGGTCTATCGACGCTGCCGATGCCTGGGTGTCGGTACCGGACGCATAGTTCTGCCGAGGTTGAGGCCTCAAGAACATCCTGGAACCCCGATAATGCTTTGAAAGCCGAAGCCTCCCACCGGGGCAATTTTGCCGGTATGGAACCCTCAAGGGCAACGTCAGAGCCATCTTGATGCTTAGAAGGAGATCTACCCTTTGAGGTCCGGCTGGACTTATGTTTAGTTACCTGAGATCCATGGGAGGAAGATGAAGCCCTGGAAGACGTCGATGCCACCGAAGCTGCATCGGAAGGAAAATGAAGAACTGGAGAGAGGCAGTTGGGAAAGGCTTGAAGGCAGCACGCAGGTTCTGTGGGATGCTCCCAAAAGCTTCCTAATTGGACGCTGGAGAGCGTTCCCGCGCAGGCTCCATCGGTACCGATGATACCCATATGTGAAGACTACATTCCTGCTTGTTCCTGGAGATAAGAGGAATCACAAGTGGTGCTGATGTTTAAACGGTACTGTTTATCATGATGAATAAAATACTGTGAGTCAACAGTTATTGCACAAATACAATGGCCACATTTCTTGTGGCCCGTTGCTTGGTTTCTCTCTTGTTCCAGTGGAGGTCGCAAAACCACCGAATAGTTTTTTCTTCCAAACCTTGGATGTTACTCAATACATTGCTGTGCTTCCGTAATATCTTTTGTGTTTTGAAACTTAGGGAAGAGTATTTTGTTATTAAATTGATCGGAAATGATCAGATATAGTTATTCAACGTGCAGATAAGGGAGGAGCAGTGGAGGTTATGAGTCGGACTTATTATATGGAAGAGGCATTGAGACAGTTGTCTGATCAAACCACCTATCGGACTTTGCAAGTTGACCCCACATCTGCCCTTCAAAATCAAGTTTGAAAGTTCACGCTACGAGCCCTGGAGGACAATATCATTTCCAAGAAGGAGTCGCGGTTTTTGAATGTAATATCTCCGAGGATGGCATGATTCTATTTAGTTCCTAAGATCCATAAGAACTTAGATCAACCTCCAGGAACACCTATTGTCTCAACCAAAAGGACATTACTTGAACCAGCATCAATTTTTATAGATTCCTATCTTCGTCCTTTATTACCGGATATACCTTCTTATATACATGATACAGCACACCTTTTTAGAATTATTGGACGAACATTCTCGTTGGTCTGTAGATCCAGACAATTTTAGTAACAATGGATGTTGCAGCTTTATATACCAGCATACCCCAAGAACAGGCGTTTGAAACAGTTGAATGAGCTTTAAAAGATCGGGGGGACCTGTCGGAAGGGCGATTGACCTTTTTGTTACAGCTTGCGAAACTTACCATTTTTCAGAACTATTTTGTTTTTTCAGATAAGTTATATCATCAGACATCGGGAGTAGCGATGGGGGCAACTTGCGCCCCATCGATCGCAACTCTTTTTATGGGATATTATGAGGGAAGATGGCTAGCCTCTTCACCCTATGCATCTAATATAAAAATGTGGTGCCGTTTTATTGACGATTTTTTTTTTTTTTTTTTTTTTTTTTTTACTGTGGAGAGGCTCGAAAGCTGTTAGCATTATTTTTTGATTGGATAAATGGATTGGATCATAATATCCATTTCACTTTTGTTTTTGACGTTTGGGAGGTCACTTTTTTGGACGTTCGCGTCATGAAGAGTGAGCATGGTTGGGTTACATCAGTATATAGGAAATCTACGGATCGTAATACATTTTTACACTACAGCAGTGCACACCCACCACACTTAAAAGATGGTTTGCCATTTTCACAATTCCTGCGATACCGGAGAAACTGTCCTAATATACAGGATTATAAGAGCTTTTCCCACACTTTGTCAAACAGCTTTTTGGAAAGAGGGTACCCTTCTAGAGTAATATGGCGGACTTACCACTGAGCGTTATATAACGAACGAACTTGGCTAATGGGAACGAGAAGTGATGTAACTAAAAATGTGAACATGTCAATTTAATAACAAAATACTCTCCCTTAAGTTTTAAAATACAAAAGATATTACGGAAGCACAGCAATGTATTGAGTAACATCCAAGATTTGGAAGAGAAAAACCATTTGCTGCGTCTGGTCTCGGGATAGAAATTTAAAAGAAAAACTAAGCCCGGCGGTTTTGCGACCTCCACTGGAACAAGAGAGAAACCAAGCAATGGGCCACAAGAAATGTGGCCATTGTAGTATTTGTGCAATAACTGTTGACTCACAGCATTTTATTGATCATGATAAAAATTACCGTTTAAACATCAGCACTTCTTGTGATTCCTCTTTTGTGGTTTACGCAGTGCGGTGTCCTTGTGGTCTGCTGTACATAGGAAAAACGATTAGACCATTTAAATTACGTATGGCAGAACACAAAAGCCAATTAAAGCAAAACGTCATCTCAGCACCGATGGTTCAACATTGCTTGGAACAATCCCACATTTTTGAGGATTTGCAATGCTTTTGTATTGACAAGATTGTTTCAGGTTCAAACGGTAAATCGCAGGAACAAACACTTCCAATCAAAGAACAGTGCTGGATATTTATTTTACAAACTTTGGCACCAGCAGGTTTAAATACCCATATTGATTGGGGAGCATGTCTGTGAATCTATTGAAGGAGATCGAAAGGAAGCTGGTTTGATCTGGTTTATGACGTCCGGTCTCCGACAGGTATAATAAGGTATTTCGTATTCTTAATCCGCATGCGCGGTGTCTTCCTAAAGAATCTGTGATTTTCTAAAACCTCAATGAGAACAGCGTCTGCAGCAAACGTTTAGTGATCGGCTCAAAGGTATGTTGATTTAGTAGTAAGAAATTTAAAATATTTTGGGAGGCAACACACGTGGAAGAATTTGATAATGGATTTTTTTGTTGTTTATTTCTAGCTTTTAAAAAAAAACCCTGAAGAAACTCGTTTAAGAGTGAAACGCATGAAAAGAGGGCGCCAAAAGATGGCGTTGGGACATATTTAAAAGCTAAGCAGTCTTTTGGGACATATTTAAAAGTTAAGCAGTCTTTTGATTTCTTTTGAAAGAAGGAGAAACTGTACCTGTGGTATCATCTTTACATTTGAAAAAAAAGTGCACATAGGCCATTGATGCTATCAGGCACTTTATCAAAATTTTATAATTAAGTTACAGGGCCGACGAGTCTGAGGCCGAAGTAGCACAAGACAAACAATGTAAGATAATGATAATCTCCACAGGTAGAGTTAATGTTATATTGCCTAAAGCTGCAATGGAGGGAAGTGACATTTGACAACCAGAAGAAAAGTATCCCTTCTCAACTGAAGAAGGCATATCATCTTTACTTCGGATGCAAGATTGGTGAACAAGACAAGCCTTGGGCCCTGCATATATGCTGAGCTAACATGTACAACACAGCTTTCACAGTGGTTGAATTGCAAAAGACCATCAATGCCGTTTGCAGTCCCCAAGCAACCACATAAATGACTATTACTTCTGCTTGGTTCATCCTCTTTCCAGCGGAATAAAGAAGCAAAAGAAGTCGAGCATAGTCTACCCAAACATTCCATCTGCATTGAGACCAATTCCACATAGTGAGGGATTTCCTATTCCAGAACCGCCATCAGAATATTCTCTTGATTCATCTGATGAGGACAAGGGTGAGCCGACCTGTTCTTCTCCTGGTCCGTCAGCATGCAGTGACCCAGATTTTCACTGGGATGCATTATCAACGCCACACAGAATAACACAGGAAGAACTAAATGACCTGGTTCGTGATTTGGACTTATCCAAGAACAAGGCAGAATTGCTAGGATCAAGACTCCAACAATGGAATCTTCTAGAAGATGTCCACATTACTTCATATCGAAAGCGCCACCAGCAGTTGGAGCCTTTCTTCAGAAAGAGTAGTTACTCACCTTTAACAGGTGTTCTCCAGGAGCAGCAGGAATCAGTCCTCACATATGGGTGTCATCGATGCCGATGAAGCCCCAGCGGAGCATTTCCCCAGCTTTCAATGAAAGCCTTTGGGAATGCAGGCACGCATGCGCGGTTCCCTTCCCGCCTAAAGGTGCCATCTTACCTCAGTCAAATGACATAGCTAAGAACAGCACACAAAAAAAAGGAAAAACAAACTATGTACAACTGCAACTCCCAGGGGAGGAGGGAGGGTTGTGAGGACTGATTCCTGCTGCTCCTGGAGAACACCTGTTTCAGGTGAGTAACTACTCTTTCTCCAGGACCAAGCAGGAAGTCAGTCCTCACATATGGGTGACTCCCCAGCTCTGGGCTACCGAGGAACCCAGGCTGAACAAGAGAACTCCCTCTAGTCCCAGCAGCAAAGAAAGGCTTTTCACTGACACAACCTCCACCGGTAGCCCAACAGAGGGCAGGAGTTGCCTAAAGAGATTCCGGAGTACTGCCTGGCCAAAAGCACTGTCCCTATGGGACTCCCTCTCCAGACAGTAATGGGCCGCAAAAGTCTGGCTTGAAGACCAAGTTGCAGCCCTGCAGATGTCTACCAAGGGCACAGAGCGGAGATGAGCCACTGAGGCAGCCATTGCCCTGACACGGTAGGCCGTAACCCGACCCTGCAAAGGAAGGTCAGCCGCCTTGTAAGCCCAGGTGATACAGTCAGCCACCCAGATGGACAAGGTACGCTTGGACACAGCCAACCGCAACTTAGGGTCAAAGGATACGAAGAGCTGAGTAGCCCTTATATGCCCCTGCGTATGGTCAAGGTAGAAGGATAAGGCCCTCCTACAGTCCAGGGTATGCAAAACTGCTTCAGCCTGGCTAGCATGAGGCCTAGGGAAGAATGTTGGAAGAACCACCTCTTGGTTAAAGTCGAAGGAGGAGACAACTTTAGGGAGAAACTTTGGATGAGTCCTAAGGACTACCCTGTTCCTATAAAAGCGAGTGTAAGGCCTATCACAGACCAAGGCCTGAAGCACACACACTCGCCTGGCTGAGGTAAGGGCTACTAGGAAGAGTGTCTTCCAGGACAGGAAGCGTAGAGGGCAAGTAGCCATCGGCTCAAAGGGTGAGTGAGTCAGCTGCTGCAAGAGCACATTCAACTCCCACTCAGGAGCAGGACGACGGATTGGAGGCTTGAGCAAAAGCAAGCCCCTGAGAAAGCGGGACACCAAGGGGTGAACCGACAGAGGATGTCCTTCCACCAGTGAGTGGTGACCTGCTAGAGCTGAGAGGTGGACCCGAACAGAATTGGACTTAAGTCCCTGGTTGGACAAGTGCAGTAAGTACTGAAGCACCACTGGTACAGTACAGGAGAAAGGATCCTCTGTACGTAGCTGACACCACACAGAAAACCTTTTCCATTTGAGAGCATAGGTTTTCCTAGTGGAGTGTTTCCTAGAGGCTAGGACAACCTCCTCAACCTCCTGAGGTAGGCCCCAAGGAGCCAAAACTACCCTTGCAGCCTCCAGGCCATCAAATTGAGAGCCTTGAGATTGGGGTGCAGAAGGGAACCCTGCTCCTGAGAGAGGAGGTCGGGTTGCAACCCCAGAGGCAGTGGGGGATCCACTGCCAACTGAAGCAGAAGTGGAAACCAAGGCTGTCTCGGCCACCTGGGAGCCACCAGCAGGACCGAGGCCTTGTCCTGAAGGATTTTGAACAGAGTTCGGGCCACCAAGGGCGTGGGAGGAAATGCATACAGGAGGCCCTGAGACCATGGAATCAGAAAAGCATCTGTTGCTATCCGCAGAGGATGCGGTTGCCTGAAGCAGAACTTTGGCAGTTGCTTGTTCAGTGGACTGGCAAACAGATCTATCAAAGGGAGACCCCATTTCAGGAAGATCTTTTGAACTACTAAGGGATGCAGCTGCCACTCGTGGGGCTGTAAAATTCTGCTCAACCTGTCGGCCAGGTAGTTTTCCTGGCCTGGAAGGTACACAGCCCTGAGGAGCATGTTGTGCTTGAGGGCAAATGAACAAAGGTCCTGAGCCTCCCGACAAAGGAGCCTGGACCCAGTCCCGCCCTGTTTGTTCACATAAAACATGGCTACCTGGTTGTCTGTCTGAACCAGGACAGATTGATGAGCCAGGGTAGGAGAGAAAGCCTTGAGAGCCAAGCGAATAGCCCTGAGTTCTAGGAGATTGATCTGCTGTGCAGCCTCCCAAGGAGACCACAGGCCCTGGGTGCACTTGTTCAGACAATGAGCTCCCCAGCCCTGCAGGGAGGCGTCTGTGGTCAGTATTACTGTGTACACAGGAAGTTGAAAGGGCACCCCCTTTATTAGATTGGGTGGGTGCAGCTACCAGCTGAGGGAGTCCAGAAATGGTCTGGACACCCTTATTCTGTCTGAGGCTGCCTGTGGCTTGTGACCACTGATTCCGAAGGCACCACTGTGCAGGCCGCATATGGAGCCTGGCATTGGGGGTTACATGAACTGTTGAAGCCATGTGGCCAAGCAGCCTCAGGCAGAGTCTGGCAGAGACCAGTGACCTGCTGAGAAACTGGTTTGCCAAGGTTATCAACCTTTGTGCTCTGACTGCTGGCAAGAAAGCCTTTGCCAGCAGAGAGTCCAGCCTTGCTCCTATGAACTCCAAGTTCTGGGAGGGGAGCAAAGTGGACTTTGCGAAGTTTATTACAAACCCCAGGCTTTGAAGAAGAGCAATAGTTCTGAGGGTGGCTTGTCTGGCTCCTGGCACGTCTGACCCCTGATGAGCCAGTCGTCCAGATAGAGGAAGACAAAGATTCCCTGATTTCTCAGGTAGGCCGCCACCACTACCAGGCATTTGGTAAAGACCCTGGGAGCGGAGGTGAGGCCAAAAGGCAGTACTCTGTACTGATAATGGTTTCCTCCCACAATGAACCTGAGGTACTTTCTGTGGTCTGGATGAATGAAGATGTGAGTGTACGCATCCTTTAGATCTAAGGAGCATAGCCAATCTCCCTGCTGGAGGTAGAGCAGAAGTGTTCCAAGAGTAAGCATCTTGAACTTTTCCTTCTCTAGGAACTTGTTGAGGTTCCTGAGGTCCAGAATGGGTCGAAGGCCACCGGTTCTTTTGGGCACCAGGAAATACCTGGAGTAGAATCCGTGACCTTGCAGGTGGGGAGGCACAGGCTCCACCGCCCTGTCCACCAACAGACATTGAAGCTCGTGAAGGAGAAGGTCTGTGTGAAGGGGAGGCCTTGGAGGATGACAGGACGCACGTCCGGTGGGCTTCTTGGAAAAAGAGAGACTGAGGTAAGATGGCACCTTTAGGCGGGAAGGGAACCGCGCATGCGTGCCTGCATTCCCAATGGCTTTCATAGAAAGCTGGGGAAATGCTCCGCTGGGGCTTCATCGGCGTCGATGACACCCATATGTGAGGACTGACTTCCTGCTTGGTCCTGGAGAAAGGAAAGTAATCTGGTATTCTGTTCCAATATTGAAAGCCTCATGAATGCCTTAAAAATCACTCATGACCCACAAGACTGGAGACTATTTATAGACTCTTCGAAACTGAGTCTGAAGGCTGTGCTTTTGAACAATGGAAACGGTCTTCCATCTATTCCAGTAGCGCATGCCGTCCACATGAAGGAGACATACGATAACTTAAAGCATCTACTGACTTCCATTAACTATAACAAGTACAGCTGGCACCTCTGTGGTGACCTGAAGGTAGTTGCCCTTTTAATGGGACTGTAGCAGGGATATATAAAATACATGTGTTTCTTATGTGAGTGGGATAGCCGAGCAAGGGATTGGCACTACTTGCGGAAGGAATGGAATTGCAGACAAAATGTAACAGTTGGTTGTTGTTAAGTGCCGTCGAGTCGGAGTCGACTCATGGCGACCCTCTGGATAGCTATCCTAAATTGTGTTCGGTCTTGAGTCAGGCGGCTCACTGTTGACATACTGGTACCCATAGCTGCTGTTATTGTATCGATCCATCTCATTACTAGCCTTCCTCTTTTGCGTTGACCTTCTATCTTGCCAAGCATTATGTCTTTCTCCAATGATCTCTCTCTTCGCATGATGTGTCCAAAGTATGAAAGTCGAAGTCTTGTCATCTGAGCTTCTAAAGAAAGCTTAGGTTTGATCTCCTCTAGTTCCGACTGGTTTGTTCTTCGGGCAGTCCATGGTATACACAGTATTCGCCGCCAACACCATAATTCAAAGGCATCAATTTTCTTCCTCTCTATCTTTTTCACTGTCCAGCTTTCACATCCATATGATGTTATTGAAAATACCATGGCTTGAACAAGTCGAATCTTTGTATGGAGAGAGACATCTCTGCTCTTGAGAATCTTATTTAGGTCTTTCATAGCCATTCTGCCAAGAGCAATGCGTCGTCTGATTTCTTGACTGCTTGTTGCTTCTTTATTGATAGTTGATCCAAGTAGGTTAAAGTTGTTAACGGTGTCAATTTCTTCTCCTTCAATGATGAACCTGTTGATTATGCCAGTTGTCATGATCTTTGTCTTCTTTACATTAAGGTGCAGGCCCATTTTGAGACTATGTTCTTTGATTGTGAGAAGCAAATGTTTCAGATCATCTTCACTTTCAGCCAGTAATGTGGTATCATCAGCATTGCAAAGGTTGCTGAGGAGTCTTCCACCAATCTTCACACCTCTGTTGTCTTCATACAATCCTGCTTCTCTGATGATTTGTTCTGCATATAAATTAAACAGGTAGGGGGAAAGTATGCAGCCTTGTCTTACACCTTTGCTTATTTTAAACCATTCTGTATCTCCTTGATCCATTCGAACTGTTGCTTTTTGATCAATGTACAGATTGATGTAGGCTAGCGTAGTTGAACGCTTCCCAGGCCTTAGCATGGTGGAAATGATTGCCACAAAATAACCCCATCGGCGCAACCTAGCCCTCTCCAGAGCCAAGCTGTAAGAGAATTGATCCACCAGAGGCATCAGTACTGGGTCCTGCGTTAACAGATTAATCAGTCGGGTAGTCTCCAAGGCTGGTCGATCAGGAGGTGCTTGAGAGCCACATACCACAGTCTCAGAGGCCAATCTGGTGCAATTAGAATCACGGGACCCTTGTGTCTCTCTATGTGCTGTAGCAGTGCCCAAGGGTGGAAAGATGAATAGGAGACCCTCTGCCGGCCAAGCTTGGCCAAGGCATCGAGACCCTCAGACACGTGCTCTCTGTGTCTGCTGAAGAACCACACCGACTTGGTGTTCATTAGGGCAATGAGATCCATGACTGGCTCTCCCCAACATACTATGATGTGAAACACTGCTGCGTTGAGCTCCTATTCACCAGGGTCTAACGTATGCCGACTGAGATAGTCCGCCTGAACATTGTCCCTCCCAGCGACATGGGTCACTGATAGGGCACTCAGATGTTCTGCCACCCACAGCAGTAGCCCTTGACTCTGTCACCAGCATAGAACTGCCCGTGCCCACTTGCCGGCTGATGTAAGCTACCGTGGTTTCATTGTCACAAAACACCTGAACGGCCTTCCCCTCTTTTAATCCCTGGAAACTCTGCAGCACCAGAAAGACCGCTCTCATCTCAAGTCGATGTATTGACCAAGAGGCTTCCTCCGTGGTCCAACAACCCTGTGCCACCTGAGAAAGATAGTGCGCCCTCCAGCTCAAAAGGCTAGCATCCATGGTCACTAAGATCCAGTGTGTCTGTCAGCAGATGAGCAGGTTCCAGTCACCACTCCAAACTGGTTGTGACTGTCTTCGGACACACCATCTTCAGGGATAACGGGTGCCTCTGTGGAGACCACCGCTGAGAGGAGCGTCTGTTGGAGCGGCCGCATATGGGCCCTGGCCCATAGCACCAGATCCAAGGCTGCCGCCATGGAACCGAGCAGCTGCATGTAGTGCCACTTTGTCAGCTGTGCCATACGTAAAAAATTCCGCACCTGCTCCAACAGCTTCCGCATTCTGTCCTTGGGCAGTGAAACCGTCCCAACCCTGGTGTCAAATAGCACCCCGAGATACACCAGACGTTGTACCAACTACAGCTGGCTCTTGATGTAGTTGACCACCCAGCCGTTGCAGAAACTCCATCACCTGTTGCATCATGAGACAGGCCTCAGACTCTGACTTTGCCCAAATAAGCCATTGGTCCAGGTAGGGGTGTAATAGAATCCCCTCCCATTTCAAGGCCGCCGCCGCCACCACCATGATCTTTGTGAAGGTGCGTTGGGCGGTTGCAAGGCCAAATGGCAACATCCGGAACTGGAAGTGACTCATGGGTATGGCAACCTCAGGAACCGGTCTGATGGGGATATGAAGGTAAGCCTCTGTAAGGTCCAGGGCAGCCAGGAATTTGCCCTGCCTTACTGCCAAAATGACCGTACACAATGTCTCCATTCATAAGTGAGGAACCCGCAAGGTCCGGTTCATGTACTTGAGATCTAGGATAAGTGGGAAACACCCGCCCTTTTTCGGCACCATGGAGTATTGACCTGACCCGCACTGGTCGCAGGGCACCAGTACAACTGCCTGCAATTGTATGAGCCTCTTGAGAGTGGAACAGATTGCTGCCCTCTTCTCCAGTGCCCTACAGGAGGAAACGACAAATGCCTCAGACAGGGGCCCCGAAAATTCCAGCACATATCCTTTGCGGACAATTTCCAGACCAACTGGTCAGTTGTGATGGTGGCCTAGACTGAGTAAAAATGTTGTAACCGACCCCTGATCACTTCTGCCTGGACCATATTGCCTTCATTGGGATTTTTTGGCCAGGGCTTGCGGAGTGGAGTAGAAGCCCCGTCTGAACCTTCGGGCCTCCTCCTCGCTGCATAGCGACCTCTCTGGTAGGGAGCGAATCGAGATGCCCGGAACCTCTGGAAATCTCTGGCATGTCCCCTCAGTGGACATCCTAGTTTAGGCCCCTTAAGGCAATCCACCAGCAGTAGCCCACCTTTGGAGTCGCCCAAATCCTTCACAATCTTGTCCAGCACCTCTCCAAAAAGCAGCTTGCCCTTGTAAGGGAGTTTACTAAGTTAAGATTTGGACGAGGCATCGGCTGTCCAGCTCCTCAGCCAGAGAAGCCTGTGTACTGCTATCACCGAAGCCATGGCTTGGAAGCTACTCGAATCAAGTCATAAAATGCATCTACTACTACTACTACTACTACTATTCAGCATTTATAAAGCGCCACGCACGCAGCGCTGCACAGCTAACCTACAAGAGGTAGCCAACATACAAGAGACAGTCCCTGCCCATCAGAGTCATGCTCATCGGAGCTTACAATCTAGATAGAACAGTACATTAGATAGAACAGTTCAGAGCATTAGTCAGTTCTGGGCAAAGTACGGTGTGGTACAATTTGGTCTGTAGTTTGGTCGTAAACGTTGACAGGGGTTAGGGTAAGATGAGGAAGAAGTCAGGATCTGAATGCAATGGTGAAGAGGTGGGTCTTCAACCTGGATTTGAAGAGGGCCAGGGAGGATGCTTGGCGCACAGATGCAGGTAGGCTGCTCCAGGCGTAAGGTGCAGCAAGTTGAAAGGAGCGCAGTCGGGAGCTCGCAATACGGGTGAAAGGCATTGATAGAAGTAGTTTGTTAGCGGAGTGCAAATTTAGAGAGGGGACGTAGGGAGAGATAAGAGGTACTGAGGGGCCACAGAGTGAATGCAGTTATAGGTCAGCAGGAGAAGCTTGAATTAGATGCGGAGCTGGACAGGGGAGCCAGTGAAGCGACTTGAAGAGGAGTAATGTGGGCATGGAATGGAATGACATCAAGAAGGTGGTGTTGGAAGAAAGCGAGAAGTCTCTACAAAAGGTGAAAAAGAAAAAACGGCCAAAATGGATGATGGAAGAAACTCTGAAAATTGCCCAGAAACGCAGAGAAGCTAAAGCCAGAGGAGAAAGAAAGACAATTACAGAACTCAACAGAGATTTCCAACGTGCAGCAAGACAGGACAAGGAAAAGTACTACAATGACGCATGCAAGGAAATAGAAGCAGAAACTATTAGAGGAAGAACAAGATCGGCTTTCCTAAAGCTACAAGAGTTAATGAAAACATTCCAGCCTCGAATTGGAATGTTACAAGATGCTCAAGGTTCTATGTTGAATGATGCTGAGAAGATCAAGAAAAGATGGAAGGAATATACAGAGCTTTTATACAATAAAGATCAAGTGGACCAACAGTTGTTTCAACCTGTACGTTATGATCGGGAACCATTGGTGATGAAAGAAGAAGTTGAAGCAGCATTGAAAGCCTTATCAAAGAACAAATATCAGAACTAAGAAAACCTTTAAGTCAGGGCAAATTGATATTATAAATAAAAAGCTCCCAATCTCAATAAATGTTTTAACAAGAATATCTCTAATATTACGACCCCGAGAAAATGCAATCTGCAAGGGCAAATTAAAACAATCATGGAGTTGGAGTATAGGCCAGTGGGTTTTTATAATCTGTAAAATTTGTGGACTAAGAATCATATAAGGTAAGACACCAGTGACTTTCGGTATAGCTGGAGATTTTGAAACCGCATATGTTGGGTCCATTTTCTCGGGGTCGTAATATTGGAGATATTCTTGTTAAAACATCTATGCCGGAGGACCGATGTTCTTATTCGGAACCTACATATGGTCATTCAGCGTGTCAACATTGTAAATATTGTATCTCTACTCTTACTGGTATTGAATGGATTCATCCTTTAACACATCAAGTCTTTCGACGTCGATGGGATACTAATTGTGATACTGCTTTTGTAGTATATTTAATACAATGTCCCTGCCTCCTCCTGTACATTGGTAGGACTATACGATCTATGAAGTGCCGTTTGACAGAACATGCCTCACGTCATCGATGCATGGTACTATCAGCACCTATGGTGTCTCATTGTAAGGAATACTCTCATTCTTTTGACCAGCTTGTCTGGTCTATAATTGATCATGTCCCAATGAACCCTCGGGGAGGGCATCGTGAAGAGCGTCTTCAATACCTTGAACAACGCTGGATATTTCGTCTTGGAACGATGGAACCAGGGGGCATGAATAAAGAAATTGACTGGCAGAGTCTTCTTTAGAATATATCTTTAATATAAAACTAACAATCTCGTATGAGTATTTTATTCATCAATGATCGGGGCCTGGGACTGTGGATGATTTAAATGACTGGCTTTGCCTCATTGAATAAATTTTTCATCATAACTCTAGGTGGACCAATCAGATCAGGGGTTCCCCGACATGTGGGGTTTTTTCCCGATTCTGATTGGATGGTTCTCATGTTTTAAAAGCGTCTTTTCAGCCATTGTAAGATTGACCTCAGCTGCGATGACGGCGTTTTGGAAGCAGTAGTTTTGAAAACAGTTTATGAAGAATTTTGAAGTCTGGTTATTACACTTGAAACAGGGCTGGATTGCCCGAAACGTGCACGTCGTGTACTTATTATAACTGACATTCTGGATTGAGATAAGTCTATCTGATTTAAACTTTACTGGTTAATTGCACTTTAACTTTATTTTTTGGTGAAGAACCTTTGAGAATAAAAGTAGCTACCCGCCTGGTGAGAGCCGGTTTCCCTTCCGGCCTTCCCACGGCTAGCTCCGACAAAAGAATAATTATTAAGATGGTCATTTATTGAGATTGGGAGCTTTTTATTTATATTATCAAAGAACAAAGCACCAGGCATTGATAGCATTCCCATAGAAGTATTACAGCAATCTGATGCAGCTGTTACTGTACTTACAAGGCTCTGCCAAGAAATATGGAAGACAGCATCATGGCCAACTGACTGGAAAAGATCTGTGTTTATACCAATACTAAAGAAAGGTGATCCAACTGACTGTGGAAATTATCGCACAATCGTTCTGATCCCACATGCCAGCAAGATTCTACTGAAGATTATTCAAAAGAGACTACAACCATACCTGGAACAAGAACTACCTGAAGTGCAAGCAGGGTTCAGGAAAGGGCGAGGAACGAGAGACATCATTGCGGATGTGAGATGGATCCTTGAAAAGACTAAAGAATACCAAAAGGATATCTATTTGTGCTTTATCGACTATAGCAAAGTTTTTGACTGTGTAAACCATGAGAAACTCTGGGCCACATTAAGAAGCATGGGTATACCACAACACCTGATCGTACTCTTGCACAATCTGTACATTGATCAAGAAGCAACAGTTAGAATGGAACAAGGAGAAACAGAATGGTTTAAAATAAGCAAAGGTGTAAGAGAAGGCTGCATACTTTCCCCCTACCTGTTTAATTTATATGCAGAACAAATCATCAGAGAAGCAGGATTGTATGAAGACAACAGAGGTGTGAAGATTGGTGGAAGACTCATCAACAACCTTTGCTATGCTGATGATACCACATTACTGGCTGAAAGTGAAGATGATCTGAAACATTTGCTTCTCACAATCAAAGAACATAGTCTCAAAATGGGCCTGCACCTTAATGTAAAGACGACAAAGATCATGACAACTGGCATAATCAACAGGTTCAACGTTGAAGGAGAAGAAATTGAAATCGTGAACAACTTTAACCTACTTGGATCAACTATCAATAAAGAAGCAACAAGCAGTCAAGAAATCAGACGACGCATTGCTCTTGGCAGAATGGCTATGAAAGACCTAGATAAGATTCTCAAGAGCAGAGATGTCTCTCTCCATACAAAGATTCGACTTGTTCAAGCCATGGTATTTTCAATAACATCATATGGATGTGAAAGCTGGACAGTGAAAAAGACAGACAGGAAGAAAATTGATGCCTTTGAATTATGGTGCTGGCGGCGAATACTGTGTATACCATGGACTGCCCGAAGAACAAACCAGTCGGTATTAGAGAAGATCAAACCTAAGCTTTCTTTAGAAGCTCAGATGACAAGACTTCGACTTTCATACTTTGGACACATCATGCGAAGAGAGAGGTCATTAGAGAAAGACAGCATGCTTGGCAAGATAGAAGGTCAACGAAAAAGAGGAAGGCCAGCAATGAGATGGATCGATACAATAACAGCAGCTACGGGTACCAGTCTGTCAACAATGAGCCGCCTGACTGAAGACCGAACACAATTTAGGATAGCTATCCAGAGGGTCGCCATGAGTCGACTCCGACTCGATGGCACTTAACAACAACAATGTGGGCATGGCGAGGTTGGCAGAACATTAGTCGAGCAGCGTGATTTTGTATAGATTGGAGGGGAAGGAGGTGGCTCACGGGAAAACCAGCGAGGAGTAGGTTGCAGTAATCAAGGCAAGAGGAGATTAAGGAGTGGATAAGCGTTTTGGTAGTGTGTTCAGAGAGGAAGGGGTGAATTTTTCTGATATTGAAAAGAAAGAAGCGGCAGGTCTTAGCTACAAGCTGGATATGAGCGGAAAGATTGAACTTGTAATCAATTGTACCGACTCCAGATGTCACTATTGTAATAGAATACCAACTTTGTAAAAAGAAAACCATCCTTCATCTGTCTCTGCTTCAAATGTACATAGTTTCCCCCGGTTAAAGTCCATGTTAATTTCCTTGTTATATGTAAACTCAGGACAGATCTCTACTGTCCGAGAGTCATATTGTTGATTGAGAACCACACTGATAAGAAAGAGCGCGGTATAGAAGAACTATTAAATAAATAAATAAATAAAAGAAGAAAGGGGTGTCAAAGATAACCCCTAGATTGCGGGCCGAGGGAACAGGAAGGATAGTAGATCCATCCACATGGATTGAGAGAAGGGGAAGTGGGGGGGGGGGGGGGGGAGAGGAGTTAGGTGGAAAGACAAGGAGTTCAGTCTTGGCCATGTTCAATTTCAATCGGCGATGAGACATCCAGGCAGCGATGTCCGAAAGACAGGCAGAGATCATGGACTGGGTTGCCGGAGAAATATTAGGTGTAGAGAGGTAGATTTGGGAGTCATCGGCATAAACATAGAAACATGATGACAGAAAAAGACCACATGGCCTATCTAGTCTGTCCTTCCATATCAACTACAACAGTCCACTTTTTACCTTTAGAGATCCTCTGTGTTGGTCCCATGCTTTTTTGAATTCAGTTACTGTCCTCACCTCTACCACCTCCACTGGAAGACTGTTCCATGAATCCACTACTCTTTCCGTAAAGAAATATTTCCGCATATCACTCCTGAATCTATCTCCCTTCACCCTCATCCCATGTCCCCTTCTAGCAGAACTTGCTTTCAATTGAAAGAGGCTCTCTCCCTGAACATTTATGCCACGGAGGTATTTAAACATCTCAATCATATCACCTCTATCCCGCCTTTCCTCTAAGGTGTACATATTAAGATCCTTAAGTCTGTCCTCATATGCTTTATAATGAAGCCCACTAATCATTTTAGTAGCCACCCTCTGCACCGACTCCATCCTGTTCACATCCTGTTGAAGGTGCGGTCTCCAGAATTGCACACTATACTCCAAATGAGGTCGCACCAAAGACTTATACCTCCCTTATAAAGTATAGCCAGGTATTATCACCTCCTTTTTTCTGCTAGCCATTCCTCTCCGTATGCACCCAAGCATCCTTCTAGCTTTTGCCGTTGCCTTTTCTACCTGTTTAGTTACTTTAAGATCATCAGACACAACCACGCCTAGTGGACAAAAGTACTTCACCTTCTATACTGTATTGCTCCCTTGGATTGCTGCAGCCCAAATGCATGACCCTACATTTTTTAACATTAAATCCCAGCTGCCAAATTCTATACCATTCTTCAAGCTTAGCTAGATCCCTCCTCATGTTATCTAGGAGTGGAGGAGTGGCCTTGTGGTTGGGGCAAGGTACTTCAGGCTGGGGGTTCAAATCCCACTAGAGGACAGCAACCTTGGGCCGGAAGGACTGGGGTTTCTAGTCCCACAGGTGCTCCTTGTGGTCTTGGGCAAGCCACCTAACCCTCTATAGCCCATGTTCCCTGTAAAATAGTTATCTGCCCTGTGTGCAATTCTGGTCACCGTATCTTAAAAAGGATATAGCGATTTTAGAAAAGGTACAGAGAAGAGCCACCAAAATGGTAAAGGGGATGGAAGGATACTCCTATGAAGAAAGGCTAAAAAGGTTAGGGCTCTTTAACCTGGAAAAGAGATGGCTGAGGGGAGATATGATAGAAGTCTATAAATTAATGAACGGAGTAGAACGGGTAAATGTAGATCGATTGTTTACCTTATCAGAATATAGAAAGACTAGGGGACATGCAATGAAGCTACAGGGTCACAGCGTCGAAACTATTCTTCTTGCCTTCACAAACTCTTTGCATGTAGCACATGATCGGGGTGATATCTCGGTTGCGGTAGCACTTGATCTTTCTGCGGCTTTTGATCTGGTCGATCACTCTCTTCTCTTAGCCCGTCTCCATGAAGCTGGTGTTCACGGCACTGTCTTTAATTGGTTTCACTCTTTTCTTCACGCCCGGTCTGCCTCTGTACTAGCTACATCACCCTCTTCTCTACTTTCCGCCCCTTTCCCTCTACCATGTGGGGTTCCCCAGGGTTCTGTCCTGGCCCCCTCCTTTTTAATCTTTTCCTGGTACCCCTCACACTTGTCATTCAACAATTTGGGATCTCTGCTTTTTACTATGCCGATGACATCCTTCTTCTTCACCACACTTCCCCACTCCTCCCTGATCTGACTCCTCTTAACAACTGCCTCACTGCTGTCACCCACTGGTTAACCCAAAATTGTCTTCACCTTAATCTGGCCAAAACCACCGCTATTTGGTTCCCCTATGGTCATCCCCCCCCCCCTCGTTAGCTCCATCCCTTTCTAACACTCCCATATCTTTAGTCACTACCTTCCGCTATCTTGGTGTTCTCTTTGATTCAGATCTTTCCTTTCACGCTCACATCTCCCACATTACAAAGACTTCCTTTTATTTTCTGCGTCAAATTCGTGCTATCCGCCCTTTTCTTTCCTCTTCCGCCTTGTCTACCCTACTTCTCTCTCTTGTTATGTCCAGGGTTGATTTTGCTAATTCTGTCCTTATTGGTTTGGCCTCCTCTCATTTATACCGTCTTCAAAGAATCCAAAATACCGCAGCCCGCCTTCTCTCTCACTCATCTCATTCTCACCCCTCTTCTTATTCACTTACACTGGTTACCTGTTCCCTTCCGCTCTCAATATAAATTACTTAGTTTGGTTCACAAGGCCCTCCACACCAACTCCCCACAATATCTAGCTGACTTAATCCACTTTCACACTCCCAGATATACCCCCCGCTCATTCCACTTAAACCGGCTCATCCTTCCCCCTCCTTCTGCTGCCCACTTACAATCTACTCGTTCTTCAGCCTTCTTCTTTATAGGTCCCGCACTATGGAATTCCCTCCCCTCTGCTATCCGATTAGAGCCCTCCCATTCAGCATTTAAACAGCAGCTAAAAACCCACCTCTTTTCCCTAGCCTTTAACCTCCCCACTTCTCCCCCCTCTCTATAGCCTTACTCCTCTCCCCCTACCCTCTCTTGCCCTTTCTGTCTCTCTTTTTTTTTTTTTTAAATATGTAACTTCCTTTTCCTTTACTGGCTTTGTGCCCTATTTTTAATGGATTTTATGCATTGTAAACCGCTCTGCTTTTATTGTGAAGGGCGGTCAATCAAGTTTTATTAAACATAAACATAAACAAACTATTTAAGACTAATAAAAGAAAATATTTTTTCACTCAACGTGTAATCAAACTCTGGAATTTGTTACCGGAGGATGTAGTAAAGGCTGTTAGTGTAGCTGGGTTTAAAAAAGGTTTGGACAAGTTCCTGGAGGAAAGGTCCATAAACCATTATTAAGAAGTGACCGAAGATATCAATGCTTGACCCAGTACAAGCATTGTGGAACTTGTGTCTCTTGGGGAAACTGCTAGGTACATATGACCTAGATTGGCCACTGTTGGAAACAGAATACTGGGTTTGATGGACCTTGGTCTGACCCAGTATGGCATATCTTATGTTCAATGTAATTTCCGTTTGTTCAATGTAAACCGCACTGATGCAGAATAGCGCGGTATATAAGAGAATGTAAATAAAATAAAATAAATAATCTACACCTTCCTGGGTGTCTACTCTATTGCAGATTTTGGTATCATCTGCAAAGAGGCAAACCTTACCCGACAGCCCTTCCGCTATATCACTAACAAAGATGTTAAAAAGAATCAGACCAAGGACAGATCCCTGGGGCACACCACTGGTAACATCCTTCTCCTCAGAGTGAGCTCCATTTACTTGTACTCTTTGTCATCTCCCACCCAACCAATTTCTAAGCCAAGCAGTAACTTTAAAGGCTTTACTGAAATCTAAATACACCACATCTAGAGCTCTCCCTCGGTCCAACTCCCTGGCCACCCAGTCAAAGAAATCAATCAGATTTGTCTGACAAGACCTGCCTCTGGTGAATCCATGCTGCCTCGGAGACTGTAATCCGCTGGACTCCAGAAACTCACTATTTTCTCTTTCAGCAGCGTTTCCAATAATTTACTCACCACCGAAGGTAAACTAACCGGCCTGTAGTTTTCAACCACATCCTTACTTCCGCTTTTGTGTAAAGGCACCACATGAGCCTCTCTCCAGTCCTTTGGCACCACTCCCGACTCCAACGAGGGATTGAAAAGGTCAGTCAGTGGAGTTGCTAGAACGTCCCCCAGTATTCTAGGGTGTATCCCATCTGGTCCCATCGCTTTGTCTACTTTAAGTTGAGCTAGTTTCTCACGAACACAGTCCTCTGAAAATTGTTCAAGATGTCCCTCGCTTCTGTTCCTATTTGTGGGTGTTTTCTGATGTCCTGCTCCTGGTTCTTCATCTGAACACAGAACAAAAATATTTGTTAAGCAATTCCGCTTTATCCTTATCAGCTTCTACATATTCCCCCCTGCACCCTTGAGTCTGACAATACCACTTTTGCCCTTCCTCTTCTCACTAATATATCTGAAAAATGTCTTATCCCCCCATTTTATTGCATTGGCTATTTCCTCCTCCGTTTGAATCTTTGCCTTCTTGACTACTTTGCTAGCTTATCTAAGTTTTTCCAAATACAGATGCCTGTCTTCCTCTCTCTGTGATCTCTTGTATTTCATAAAGGCCTCCCTCTTTTTCTTCACTTTTTCAGCTACTTCCTTCGAAACCCATAGCGGTCTCCTTTTCCTTTATTTACCATTTTAACAAAAAGGTTGGTTGCCCTTAAAATACCCCCTTTCAGTTTTGCCCACTGTTTTTCTACATCCCCCAGCTGTTCCCATCCCACTAACGACTCCCTGAGGTATTGGCCCATCTTCGCAAAGTTAGTCTTCCTAAAGTCTAAGATCCTCACCTTGGAATGGATTCTAACAGCCCTAGTCCTAATACTGAACCACACCATCTGGTGATCACTGGATGCAAAATGATCTCCCACTACAACATCAGAAACACTTTCACCATTGGTAAGCACCAAGTCCAGTATGGCCCCTTCACGTGTGGGATCTGTTACCAATTGCCTGAATAGTTCTCCCTGTAGAGAATCCAGGATCTCCTTACTTTTAGATGATACTGCAGCAGGAATGTGCCAATCAACATCTGGCATATTGAAATCTCCTATCAGTGGCACTTCCCCTTTCCTAGCAATGCTGCGTATGTCTTCAATTAACTCTGTCCACCTCTTCCTCTTGTCAGGGAGGTCTGTATATCACACCAATGCAAATAGATTTCTCTTTCCCTCTTTCTAGTTTAACTCACAATGCCTCCTCTCTCCCTTTTAAGCTCTGTAATTCCAAAGCTTTAATAGTAGTTTTTACATATAGTGCCACTCCTCCTCCCCTTCTTCCTACCCTGTCCTTTCTGAATAAAGTATAGCCAGGTATAGTTACATCCCAGTCATGGTTTTCTGTGAACCATGTTTCTGTAACTGCCACTAAATCCAAGTCAGACACTCCCACCAAAGCTTCAACATCAGGGATCTTATTTCCCATGCTACGGGCATTTATACACACTGCTTTCCATATGTTACCCCTGTTACCCATTTCCATAAAGGTATTTAATGTATCACCTACCTGGGGGCTTTCACTTACCTGGGGGCTTTCTTCACCTATCCAATGAATCTAGTTTAAAGCCCTCTTCAGTAGATTAGCCAGTCTACTACCGAAGATGCGTTGACCTTTCTTGGACAGATGGATGCCATCTCTGCTCTGCAACCCTTGGAGCAGCATCCCATGGTCTAGGAAACCAAAACGCTCTTGATGACACCAGTCACGCAGCCATGCATTCATCTCTAGGATGCGAGCCTCTCTGCCTTGGCCTTTACCCTCAACAGGGAGGATTGAAGAGAACACCACCTGTGCACCTAACTGCTTCACCCTCTGTCCCAGAGCCATGAAGTCACTTTTGATACGCTCCGAGGTATACCTGGCAGTATCATTTGTTCCAATATGGATTAGCAACATTGGGTAATAGTCAGTGGGCTTGATGAGTCTCGGCAAACTCTCCGTAACATCTTGGATTTTGGCACCAGGCAGACAGCATACTTTTCTGGACATCAAGTCTGGTTGGCAGATGGACGCCTCAGTACCCCTCAGAAGAGCGTCTCCAACCACCACTAACATTCGTTTCCTTCTGGTCACTGATTCTGCAACTTTGGGGTACTTGAACTCTGGTTCTTCCCTTTCCAGGGATACTTTCACCTCCTCCACTTCCAGGGCTGCATAATGGTTTTTCAAATCAAGGGCTGGAGAAGTTGGATTGGTGATTTTGCAGGCCCTGGTGACTTGTGTCCAACCATAGACATTCTGTTGGCACCCATCTTCTCCTGTGCTGGAGAGCTTGGTTGCTGCAAGAAGCATCTCATCAATGTACTTCTCACTGTCTTGAATGTTCCTCAGCCTCGCCACCTCCTCTGAGTTTCTCCACTTGTTTCCTCAGAGCTTCAGCATGCAGGCACCCTGCAGATGCTACTGAAAGCTGTGGGAGGAGATAAGTGCGCCAAGGCCTTGGGTATAGAGAGAGAAGAGGAGGGGCCCAAGACAGATCCCTGGGGTACACCTACGTGGAGCAGGGTAGGGGAGGAGGAGGAGCCACCAGAGCATACACTGAATGAGCGATGGGAGAGGTGGGAGGAGAACCTGGATAGTACGGAGTCCTTGAAGCCAAGCGAGGAGAGGGTGAGGAGGAGAAGGTCGTGGTCAACGGTGTCAAAGGCAGCAGAAAGGTCAAGAAGGATGAGGATAGAGTCGAGGCTCTTTGATTTAGCTAGGAACAGGTCGTTTGTGACGTTTGTGAGTACCGTTTCAGTGGAGTGTAGGGGACGGAAGCCGGATTGAAGTGGGTCCAGGAGGGTCTGGGAGGTGAGGAAGTCGAGGCAGCAACAGTGGACTGCTCGTTCTAACAGTTTGGATATAAAGGGAAGGAGGGAGATGGGTCGAGAGTTAGAAGGGCATGTGGGATCAAGTGAGGGTTTCTTGAGGAGGGGTGTGACAACAGCATGTTTGAAGTCAACGGGGACAGTTGCAGTGGAGAGTGAAAGGTTGAGGATACGAGTGATGGAGGGGACAATGGTGAGGGGGATGGAACGTAGGAGATGGGTGGGGATAGGGTCTGATGAACAGGTGATGGGTTTGGAGGAGGACAGAGTGTGGTTTCTTCCTCAGAGATCAGAGGGAAGGAGGGGAGGGTGGCAGAGGGAGTATGGATGGGGGAGGAGAATTGGGAGGGGAAGGGGGGGAAGGGAGGTAGAAGGGGGGTAGGGAATTGGAAGGTAATCTTGTGGATTTTGTCATGGAAGTATTCGGCTAGGTTTTGGGCAGTAAGGGAGGGCGGGATTGGGGGTGGGGGGGCTTTGAGGAGAGAATCGAGGGTATTAAAGAGACTGCGAGGATCAGAGGCAAGGGAGTTGGTCAGATGGATGTAGTAATCTTGTTTGGCAAGTGCTAAGGCTGACTGAAAGGAGCCAAGCATGAATTTGAAGTGTAGGTGGTCTTCCGGGGAGCGGGATTTGCACCAGGCTCGTTCGGCAGAACGGGCGCAGATGTGTAGGTGGCGGATTGTGGGTGAAAGCCAGGGTTGTGGAGTAGATCGTTTGATAGGACGTGGGGTGGGAGGGGCAAGAGTGTCAAGGGCTGAGGATAATGTAGCATTGTATGAAGATAATGCCTCGTCGACGGACTTGGAGGATAAAATGGAGGAAAGAGATGGAGAGATGGTGGAGGAGAGTTAGGGGATCAATATTATTAAGGTTTCTAAATAGGTCGGAGGAGACAGGTCGAGGTTGGGACGGCAGAAGCTGAAGAGTAAATGTTAAGAGGTGATGGTCAGATGAGAGGAGGATTGATTTGTGGAAGTTTGAAGGAGAGGAGTTGGAGAAGAGTATTAGGTCAAGGCAGTGGCCGTGTAGATGTGTAGGGGCAGTGGAGCAAAGTTGATCAAACGAGGAGGTAAGAGCAAGGAACTTTGATGTAAGGAGGTCAGAGGGGTTGTCGATGTGAATGTTGAAATCGCCAAGAATAAGAGTGGGGGAGGAGGGATCCATAAAGGCAGAAAGCCAGGAGTCGAAGTCAGAGAGGAAGGTTGATTTGCATTTGTCCGGTGGGCGAAAAACAGCTATTCGGAGGGGAAGTGGTGAGAGGAGGCGAATGGAGTGAACTTCGAAGGAGAAGGGGGGGAGTGTGATTGGGGTGGTGGGAGGGGTTGGAATTGGCAGGAGGGAGATAGTAGGAGGCCAATGCCACCACCCTGACCAGTAGATCGAGGTGTATGGGATAACTGGTAGCCCCCATAGCAGAGAGAAGCAATGGATGCAGTGTCATCTGGGGGGAGCCAGGTCTCGGTCAAGGCAAGAAGGTGTAGGGCATTAGAGATAAAAAGGGTCATGAATGAAAGTGGGGTTTTTTAATGACTGAGCATGCGTTCCATAGGGCGCATGAAAACGGGAGAGTGGAGGGGGGAGGAAAGGGATATGGATAAGGTTCACTTCCATTCCCCAGCTCGCTCCTTACGGTCTCTCCATCTCAACTGCCTACATCTCCCTTCACCGGTCTGTGCTCGCCTCCAATTCACTCGTTCCTCTGCCTTTTTCTTTATCGGCCCCACACTATGGAACTCCCTACCCTCCTCTATCCGGCTTGAGCAGGAACACACCACCTTCAGAAACAGTCTCAAAACCCATCTCTTTGCCCTTGCCTTTGATCTCCCTGCTCCCCCTGTGTAACCCTACCCTCTCTCCCCCCTTCTCTCTTTCTCCTCCTTAGCGTCCTGTCGCATGAATCTGCTAGGTTTGCTTTCCTGTCAAATATTGTAATTTCGTTTTCTCTTCTCTACCTTATGGTTTTCTAATTGAGTTATGTAAACCGCTTTGATGTCTATTCATTTAGCGGTATATAAAGTCACTAAACAAAGTTACGTGTAGACTTCTTATCAGAGTGGCGTGGGGGTCTATTTCTAGGGTAATGCCGAGATTTAGGTTTAGAGGGAACAGGGTGTGGGTGGGTGTGACTGAGTGAGTATGCTCTCCAAAAGGGACATGAGGGGAGGGGGGGGGGGGAAATGAGGGGAAAATCGATGGTATCGGGTAGGTTATGTGAGGGAATATTTTTGGTGGTAGGGTTAGAGTTGATATCTATGGATGAGTGATTGTGGGATGAATGAGGGAGGGCAAAAGGAGGGAGGAGCAGGCTGTGGATGAGATTAGATGGGGTACGTGAGGACCTTTCTTTAGTGAGAGAAAGAAAACGGGGGGGGGGGGCAGGGTTGGGGTTGATGTTACTCTTGTTCCTTCTCTCATCAGGTATTAGAGAGTGAGGTAGAGTGGAGATAGTACGACGGAAGCGAGGGTGGGGTTGCCTTAAATAGAGGGAGGTTGGTTGAATGCAGGGGATGGTGTGAAGAAGCTCAAGAGCAGGTGCTAGGCTTGGGAGCAGAATAGAGGGAGAAGTGAGGAAGGTAGAGAGGGGGGCTGGTTGAATGCGGGGGATGGTGTGAGGAAGCTCAAGAGCAGGTGCTAGGCTAGGAGGCAGAGGAGGGAGGCTGTTGGTAGGAGGGGAGGCAGTTGGGGAAGATAATGAAAAGGACGACAATGAGATGCGGGGCTATGGTAGTGGGCAGCAAGGTCTGAGCAAGCAATGGGTAGCAGGTTCTAAGCAAAACAACGGGTAGCAAGTGACAGGCAAAGAAGTAGGCAGTGGGTAGCAGTTCAATGCAAGCAATGGGTAGCAGGCAGAGGATAAGCAGTGGATAACAGTTCTATGCAACAATGGGGGCAAGAGTATGCTACAATGGGTAGCAGTACTATGCAACAATGGGGGGCAACAGTATGCAAACAGTGGGTAGCAGTACTATGCAAACAATGGATAAGCAATGGATAACAGTTCTATGCAACAATGGGGGCAACAGTATGCAAACAATGGATAAGCAATGGGTAGCAGTATGCAACAATAGGGGGCAACAGTATGCAAACAGTGGGTAGCAGTACTATGCAAACAATGGATAATAGTTTTATGCAGTGATGGGTAGCAGTTCTATGCCTGGGAATGGGTAGCAGTACGATACAGGCAATGGGAACAATGCTAAGCAAGCAGAGGGTAGTGGTGCTATGTAGGCAGCGGTAGTAGTTCAATGCCAACAATGGGTGGCCGTACGATGCAGGCAGTGGTAGCAAGTTTTAGGCGGGTAATGGGAGGAGGAACAATGCCAGCAGTGGGACGTGAGACAAAGGAGAGTTACTTGAGGGTACCAGGATAAAGCTCGTGAGATGGTTTGGTCTGGAGGCGATGTGTGGTGGAGAGATCGAGCCTGCTCGACCCTGGCAGCTACGGAGCACCGGAGCCCGCGCCAAAGGGCCCTCAGGCTCGGGCCCACCAGACACGTGAGCACCTGGAGGCTGCTGGAATTTAAAAGCTGCAGTTCTTCGGCCTGATTGGCCTCGTGGTGGGGAGCAGGGAGGAGCTCACCTGCCTGCTCCCTTCCCTGACACCGATCGGGTCGCCGGGTGAGGTGGCTGCTGCGGGTGTGCCTGGAGGCTGCTGGAATTTAAAAGCATCTGTCATATAAGTGGCAGCCAACTCCAGCTTACCTCCTTCCGAAGTTGCTTGACCCCTGGGATCTGACAAAGACTATTCCTGGAGCCAGCGAATGGAAGCCCTGGACACATAGGCTCTGCAGATGGAGGCCTGTAGCACCAGAGCACTCAAGTCTAATGTATGTTTAAGAAGTGACTCCAATTTCCTGTCCTGTAGATCCTTAAGAGCCACCCTGCCTTCTACCAGGATGGTGGTTTTCTTCGTCACCGTTGAGACCAAAGCATCCACCTTTGGCATCTTCAGTAGCTCCCGCTCCTCTTGCGGGATTGGATAGAGTCACCCCTGGGGCGGATATCCCTTAAGGTAGCCTCCGGGTACTCCCACTCAGACTCAACCATCCTCTTGATCATTCTATGGACTTGGAAGCACTCCTGTATCCCCTTGAACCCCTGAAGGAGTGGGTCCTCAAGCGGCTCCTCCACCTGCACCGCTGGCTGTGTATTATTAAACACTGACAGGGAATTGGCAATGAGTGCTCCCAGTTCCTCCTTGTGAAACACTCGGAACACATTTGGATTCTCCCCTGGGGCAATTTCTCCTTCTTCCAACTCCTGGGCCCAGAGGTCTCCTGTTCCCAGAGAATCCTGATCCAACCACACACTACCTGCCCCTACTACTTTCTCATTCCAGGAAGGCCCTTTCCCAGGATTGCCTTCCAGCAGAGCTGCTCCAGCTGGAACCACTGCATGCTTAGTTGTAGGACCTACAGAGTCTGCCTGCTTCCTTTTAAGGCAGTAGGCTCTATGCAGAGAGAGTATAAAATCTGGGGAACACACGGTTTCAAGCCCCTCCCGCAGGATCTGCCCTGTTTGAGGTGCTGGACTCAACTCCACTGGCTTCTTGGCCTTGGATTTGCCCTTCCCCTGTTCCTCTTGCTGAGCGGAGGAAATGGCCGCTGGTTGCAAAATGACTGCAGTTCCCACCGAAACCACTGGCTGTTGAAACTCATTCTCCAAGTTTGCTGCCGCCTGCTCCATGATCACAGTTGAGAAGGCCCGCTGCAGCTGAAGTCCCAGACGATCGCATGTGCTCTGCCCCTTGGAGCCCAAGTCACAACTGCCCCCACACTACACGCACATTAAAGGGCCTGAGAGTATGCACCCACCCCAGCAGTGAAGAGCCTTGGGCCACCGTCTAGGAAAAAAGGCCGCCAGAGAAGGAGGAAGGAAGATGTTCACTGCCGCTACAGCCACCCCCCCCCCCCAATGACAGAGCAAGAAAGGTAGCCTCCGGGAAACGCTTCCTTCCAATTTACCTCTCATGCATCCGCTGGTTCAGGGATAGCCAGAGTTCCTGTAGCTTACAGGCAGATGGCTACCCCACTGGGAAGGGGAGGTAAGGACTTGGGACTCCCAGGTAAGTCACCTCCAGGCAGTATAATAAGTTCTTTAATAACACCTTGTTCATTGTATAAGAAGTGCTAATGTTATAACGATCCTGCATGCTCCCTCGATCCCCCGTTTATACTCTATGTTCAAGAAATTTGATGTAACCTGCATGCCCCATTGTTTGATGTAAACTGCTTTGATTGGTAGAAAAACAGTATATTAAAACCAGTTAAATAAATAAGTATGCATGCACCATCAGCTCCTGGCTCTGAGGGAAGCCCTGCCTCCACTCTCCCGCTGACAGCTAGGGGGCGGGGGGAGTGCTCCCAGCCCTCTCTGCTGTCTCTGCTGGAGAAATGCTCTGCCAGAGCAATCCAGCCTTTACTAAGTCCCCCCCCCCCTTTTTTTCTTTTTTTCAGTTTAAAATAGGTATCTTATCCCAATCATCCGTCCAGTAGGTCACAGAATAGAAGCTCTCCCCTAACTGCTGAGGGCTGATAGACTGGAGTCTGGTGGTATAGGAGGAGCTCTTATACTGCACTGGCAAGACTGTCATGCTCAGTCCTCAGCTGCTGGAGGGGGCTGACAACCCATTTGCTACTGCACTGGCCTGGATGGATAAGGAAAGAGGCATTATAACATCCTTGGTCTTATTCTCTATTCCTTTCCTTATGATTCCTAGCATTCTATTTGCTTTCTTGGCTGTGGCTGCACACTGGGCAGAGGGTTTCAACGTATTATCCACAATGACGCCTAAACCTTTCTCCTGGGTGGTGGTTCCCAATGTATAACTTTGCATTGTGTAACCATAGTTTAAATTGTTCTCTTTAAGTGCCTATCTTTGCACTTGTTCACATTAAATGTCATCTGCCATTTAACTTTGTATAATTTTGTGTTATTTGCAAATCTGATCACCTGACTCATTATTCCCATTTCCAGGTCATTTATGAAGACATTAAAGAGCACAGATACCTGGGGTACTCAACTATTCACCTTTCCCCATTGAGAAAATTGGCTATTTAGCTCTACATTCTGCTTTCTATCTTTTAATCAGTTCCTGATGCACAAATGTACACTGACTCTTATCTCATGACTTTTTAATTTTGCCAAGAGTTTCTCATGGGTGACCTTGTCAAAGGCTTTCTGAAAATCAGGATTTACTACATCGACTGGCTCACCTTTGTCAACCTGTTTATTCCCAGCTTCAAAAAAATAACAGATTAGTTAAGACAAGACTTTCCCTGGATAAATCCATGTTGGCTTTCTCCCATTAAACCATGACTATGTACAGTATATGTTCAGTAATTATAGAAGTCTGTAACCAAAACATAGCTAAAGGCTCTCTGATTTTCTTGCACCAACTGAGGTAAGTCCAAAGAAGGTGGTACAATTCACATGTGCTCATAGATATATATCTAGCTCTTAGTTTCTCCACAATGCCTCTGCAGGAGTGTCCCATCCCCCTGCAAGCAGTGAGTCAGCAAATTACAGCGAGAGGTATAACCCAGTCAAGTATATTTCCAAATATCTTAAAATAAGGCAGATTTAAAACATTGAGCACTCCTAATACCAGCCAACCAGAGTCTGTAAAAAAGCCAGAATACAGAGGCAGTTTAAGTCATCAGATCGGAAGGAAGATACCAAGTTTAGTGATCGTGGCAAGAGTTAATTTCTTTCTTAGAGAGTAAGAGAGGGGATTAGCAGATCCAGCGCAGAGCTGGAATGAAAGCATATGGTTCAGTATTCAGACACCCTGGGAGAAGCGGTCAATCCTTCACGTTATAATGGACAATATGCACCTGTTTTCTTTGGCGATCAGAGGAACCACCACAGGCTCATCCATGAAATTCACCTCTGAAGACAAAGGCTGTCAAGCATAGAAGAGACTCAAATTCACTAAAAGAGAGGGAGGGATCTCCACATCCCCCTGATCTCATGATCCAGAGATTGGGGGGGGGGGGAGGAGGGGGTCATAT
Organism: Ichthyophis bannanicus; assembly: GCA_033557465.1. Classification (NCBI taxonomy): domain Eukaryota; kingdom Metazoa; phylum Chordata; class Amphibia; order Gymnophiona; family Ichthyophiidae; genus Ichthyophis; species Ichthyophis bannanicus. The sequence continues at coordinate 18,518,911 of CM066035.1, forward strand.
CACTTCCCCATCTTTGTATCCCAGGTTCCTGGAAGCACTCACTTGTTCCCTCATGAAGTACATTGTACAGAGATCCATAAGGCATCCAGTGGGTGATGATGATAGGATGTGGAGCAGGGGGTGATTGGCAGGCTCCCAAAACTGGCAGCACGTTTGGGTGAGAGAAAATCCTGGAATAAAAGTGGCAGGTAAATTATACATGAAATGCATCAAATAAGGGGTCAAGACATACAGAGATATCTTTTTCTCCCACCCCACTGCATAGTCACTCCCAGGACATCTCCCCACTTTTGCCCACCCTACTGCAATGTCACTCATGGACAAAAGAACATGCATCCCCTGACCATACTTCTCTCATACACTGAGATACAACCCCTCTTATCATATCTCCTAGGGTCACTCAATGATGGATATATCAGATTGTGATAAATACTTCAACAGCACTTAGAAACTGACATTTTCCACATTTGGAAGTATATAAAGTTGAAGAAAAGTATAGTTACTCACCTGTAACAGGTGTTCTCCAGAGACAGCGGGAATCAGTCCTCACATATGGGTGACATCGGTGCCGATGGAGCCCCACGGAAGCTTCTCCCCTGCTTTCAAAGAAAGTCTTTGGGAGATGCCACCACAAATGCATGGTGCCATTCCCACCCAAGGGTGCCATCTTACTCAATCAGATGACATATCTAGAGCTGACAAAAGAAGATGGCAAAAACTGTACAGCAACTCCAAGGAGAGGAGGGAAGGTTGTGAGGACTGATTCCTGCTGTCCCTGGAGAACACCTGTTACAGGTGAGTAACTGTTTTCTCCAGGAACAAGCAGGAAGTCAATCCTCACATATGGGACTCCCTAGCTACAGGCTATCTAGAACATGTAGAAACACACACGGCCCAGCCGTGAGCAGCCGCAAGTGAATCTGAGGAAAAACTCAGAGGACCCTAGTGTCCAGGGAGAACCATCGTTCCGGTACCCTGAAAAAGAAGGGTCGAAGGACAGGAGTTGCCTAAACCCCAAACAGATTACGGAGTACAGCCTGGCCAAAGGCGCTGTCCTATCGGCACTCACTCTCCAGGCAGTAGTGAACTGCAAAGATGTGAACCGAGGACCAGATGGCAGCCTTGCAGAAGTCTGCCATAGCCCTGACATTGTGCGCCATGGCCCGGCGCGTCAACGAGAGCCCAACCTGAACATGGATGAAGGCGATCCAGTCTGCTACCCAGGTGGATAGGGTCCGCTTGGTAACAGCCCCCCCCCCAGTCAACTGCTCCACCCACCACAGTGAAAATCTGTGCCACTTGAAGGCATAGGCGCTTTTTGTTGAGTTCTTACAACAGACCATGAGGACTTTCCTCCAGCTTCCCTCCCTTGGGAGGTTGAAGGGTGCTAAGGCGACCAGCTCAGCAGCCATGCTGTTCATGAAAAGGACCCCAGGTTTGGGTGAAGAAGAGAGCCGCCCTCCTGGGTCAGTAGCTCCGGGGTGTTCCCCAGAGGGACCAGGAGCACCATCGAGAGGAGGAGCAACAATGGAAAACAAGGCTGCCTGGGCCACCAGGATCATGAGGCCATGTCCTGCAGGACCTTGAAGAGGCGATTAGTGGCATAGGAGGAAAGGCATATAGAGGCCCATCGACCACGAGATGAGAAAGGTGTCAGTCGCTATACAGGACAGATGTGGTTGGCTGGGATGGCAAAGAGGTCCAAAATGGGGTTCCCCAAAGTCGGAACAGCTGCTGCGCCACCCTGGGTCTAGACGCCATTCGTGCGGCTGGAGGATCCTGCTCAGCCTGTCCACTAGGGCATTGTTTTAGCTTGGAAGGTATACTGCCCTGAGGAGCATTCCCTAACCAATCATGTACGAGCAGAGGGCTACTGCCTCCTGGCAGAGGTGCCAAGACCCTGTGCCCCCCCTGCTTGTTCAGGTAGAATATCGCGACTTAGTTGTCCGTTTGGACTAGTACCGACTGGTTCTGCAGGCGGTGGTGGAAGGCCTTGATCACCAGAAAAATGACCTTGAGCTCCAGCAGGTTGATCTGCTGCTGGCTCTCTGCTAGGGACCAGTTGCCCTGCATGTGCAGTTCATCGCAGTGGGCACCTCAGCCCAGTTGGGACACATCTGTGGTCAGGACCTTCTGGTGGTTTGGGGGCTGCCCTTCTGCAGGTGCTGTGCATCCTGCCATTAGTCGAGTAACTCTGCTAGTTGACGGGACACTGAGACCGTGTCCCAGAGCCTGCCCGTGGCTTGTGTCCACTATGAGTGGAGGCACCACTGAGCTGCTGGCATGTGGAGGCGGGCATTGGGGACCACATGGACTGTGGATGCCACGTGGCATAGTAGACGGAGCATGGAATGTGCTGACACTGTGTGATAATGCTGCACCTTGGTGGCCAGGGCCCTGAGGTGATCCGCCCGATCCAGGGGAGGAAGGCCCTGGTCTACAGAATGTCCAGACAAGCTCCTATGAACTCCATCTCCTGTGTTGGAGTGAGGTGAATTTGGTGTGGTTTATCACGAAAAAGTAATTAGATCTTACCTGCTAATTAGTGTTCCTGAAGGAACGACAGTCCAGTCCCTTTACTTCTGGGTTGCGCAACCCTTCCAGCAGCTTGGAGGCTGAGCCCAACCTTTTTGGGGGATGGAGCGGTATAAATACCATTGGGACCACCCACCAACTCCAGTAATCGAATGAAAAAGCAGACCTAACAAAGTTCCATTAACAACCTATATAACAACCATTAACAACCTATATAACCTAGTCTAGCCAAATATAAAAATTATTATTATTATTATTTTTTTTTTATAAGGAATAGATAGACTGAGAGGAAAGATGGTCACGGGCGGAGGTGGTTTGCATGAGTCTGCCCAAGCCGACCTTCTCCCGCACCCCCTCACTCAGAACTGGCCCCATGCTCGGTCCGTAGCTTCCTTCGGCTGATAAGCCTTAACCGGGTGGGATCAGGGACTGGACTGTCGTTCCTTCAGGAACACTAATTAGCAGGTAAGATCTAATTACTTTTTCCTTATCGTCACTCCAGTCCAGTCCCTTTACTTCTGGGATGTAAAGAGCAGTTCAATCCTGGGTGGGATCCGGCATACCGGACTGTAGGACCGCCAGACCAAACCGAGCGTCCGCTGAACTCTGGATGTCCAGTCTGTAATGCTTGGTGAAGGTATGCAGCGAGGACCAGGTCGCTGCCCTACAAATATCCAACGGAGGAACTAGGCTGAATTCTGCCCAAGAAGTAGCCTGTGCCCGAGTGGAGTGTGCCCGCAGACCCGCAGGTACCTGCTTCGCTTTCAGGATGTAGGCGGAGGCAATCGCCTCTCTGATCCATCTGGAGATGGAGGCCTTGGCCGCCGCCTCCCCTTTGTGAGGGCCTCCGAACTGGACGAATAGCCGATCGGACTTCCGGAAGGGAGCTGTGCGGGAGAGGTAACGTTTCAAGGTCCTCCGGACATCCAGGAGACAAAGTTTGCTATCCCTACCTTCAGACCCCACGGCCGAGAGGACCGGGAGGTTGACTGCCTGGTTCACATGAAAGGGAGAGAGATAACCTTGGGCAAGAAGGAAGGGACAGTTCGCAGAACCACCTTGTCCTTGAGAAATAAGAGGAAGGGGGGTTGAGCGGACAACGCTTGTAATTCGGAGACCCGCCTTGCCGAGCAGATCGCGACCAGAAAGACTGTCTTCAAGGTTAAGTCTTTTAAGGAGGCCCCCTTTACTGGTTCAAAGGGTTCCCTGATCAGGGCATTTAGCACTAGGTTGAGATCCCAAGGGGAGATGACCGACCTCCGTTGAGGACGGAGGCATCTAACCGCTCTTAGGAACCTGGAGACGTCCACGTGTGCCCCTAGGGACTTGCCGCGGACCTTGCCCCTATAGCATGCGATGGCAGCCAGCTGAACTCGCAAGGAGCTGTGCGCTAGGCCCTTGTCAAAACCTGCCTGCAAGAATTCCAGAACTTCAGGGACTGAGGCGGAAAGGGGTTTCCGTCGGTGCTCCGCACACCAAGCTTCGAAGATGCGCCAAGTCCTAACATAGGAGAGACAGGTCGAGCGCTTCTTAGCATTCAACAGTGTCGAGATGACCGCTCCTGAGTAACCTCGCTTCAGGAGCCTCGCCCTTTCAATAGCCAGGCCGTAAGCGAGAATCGATCCACGTGAGGCATTCGAACCGGGCCTTGCCTCAGTAGGTCCCTTTTGCAAGGGAGCCGCCAAGGTTGGTCGGCGATCAATCTCACCAAGTCCGCATACCAGGGGCGGCGAGGCCAATCCGGAGCTATGAGGATTACGAACCCCTGGTGAGACTCCACGCGCTGGAGAACCTTTCCGATCAGCACCCAAGGAGGAAACACATAGAGGAGGCCCTCCGAAGGCCACTTCTGTGACAAGGCATCCAGGCCCTCGGACATTCTTTCCTTTCGCCGACTGAAGAATCGGTCTACCTTGGCGGACGAGAACCTCGCCATGAGATCCATGACTGGGAGCCCCCAACGGGACACTATCTGGTCGAAGGTTTCCTGCTCCAGTTCCCACTCTCCGTGGTCTATCTTGCACCTGCTGAGGTAGTCTGCCGTGACGTTGTCCGTGCCTGCTACGTGCTGGGCTGAGTGCTTCCAACCGAACTTCCGCCCACTGGAACAGAGCGTCTGCTTCCTTCTCCAAGGCGGGGCTGCTGGTGCCGCCCTGATGGTTGATGTAAGCCACCGCGGTGACATTGTCGGAGAGGACGCGAATTGCTCTCTTTTTTACTAAGGTCTCGAGAGCCCTGAGTGCCAAGACGGCCCGCAATTCCAGCCTGTTGATGGGCCATTGAGCTTCCAACGGCGTCCAGCTACCCTGAACGAACTGGTCCTCGCAGTGAGCTCCCCAGCCTACCAGACTGGCATCCGTCGTCAAAAGTAACCACTGATGCGGTTCGAGTGGCATCCCGCGATCCAGATTCCTTGGGCATCGCCACCAGCGGAGAGCCTGTTTGGTTTGCGGAGCACAAGGTAACTGCATTGACATGGGATGATGCTGGGGGGACCATCGACGCAATAGGGCCCGTTGCAACGGCCGCATGTGGGCTCTGGCCCATGGCACTACTTCTATCGCCGCCGCCATCGTTCCCAGAACCTGAAGATAATGCCACGCTGTGGGGTTTCGTCTGCCCAGGAACTGCGTGACTAGAAGTCTTAGTTCTCTTGATCTTGATCGAGACAGAAACACCCTGCCTCTGCTGGTATCGAATCTTGCTCCGAGGTACTCGAGTTCCTGGGAGGGAGTCAACCTGCTCTTTGCTCGATTGATGACCCACCCCAACTCTTCTAGGACATGAATGACTCTTGTCGTCACGGTGTGGCTTTCCTCTTCTGACTTCGCTCGGATCAGCCAATCGTCCAGGTAAGGGTGAACTAGGATTCCCTCTCTCCGTAGGGAGGCCGCTACTACCACCATCACTTTGGTGAACGTTCTTGGAGCCGTAGCTAGGCCGAAAGGTAGGGCCTGGAATTGAAAGTGGCCCCTTGGCACTGCGAATCTCAGGAATTGTTGATGGGATGCCCTGACCGGGATATGCAAGTAGGCTTCGGTCAGATCGAGGGACGTTAGGAATTCCCCGCCCCTTACAGCTGCTATGACTGATCGCAGGGTCTCCATCCGGAAATGTGGAACCCTGAGACAGCGATTGACCTGCTTTAGATCCAGGATCGGGCGGAAGGAACCTTCCTTTTTTGGTACCACGAAGTAAATCGAGTACCGACCAGAGCCGCACTGGTCTGGTGGTACTGGGACGACGGCCCCGAGCGCTATTAGGCGTGTGAGAGTTGTCTCTACCGCCGCCCGCTTTGTAGAAGAACCGCAGGGAGACTGAACAAAGGCTGGATGTATTTGTTTTGCAAATTCGAGAGCATAGCCCTCTCTGATGACCTCTAGGACCCATTGATCGGACGTGACCCGGGACCAGGCGGGAAGAAACTGCCTTAAACGTCCACCCACCTGCAGCTCCTCCCCCTGGACCCCCGACATCTCATTGCTGTTTCCTAGGCCCCGAGGAAGAAGAGGAAGAGGCACCGAAACCTCTACCTGCTTCTCGAAACCCCCTAAAGCCTTGCCCCCTGGACGGGAAACGTCACCTGGAAAAGGGGTTCGGCCTGGATGAACGAAACCTCCGGGGGTCCCTGGATTGACTACGCACCGGGGACAGGGAGCGACCTTGTTTCGGTCTATCTTCGGGGAGCCTGCCGCCCTTAGACTCGCCAAGGTCCTTCACCAACTTGTCCAGATCCTCACCAAACAACAATTTCCCTTTAAGGGAAGACGACTTAGGCGTGCCTTTGAGGAAGCGTCGGCTGCCCAATTACGGAGCCACAAGTAGCGCCTAGCCGCCACCACAGAGGCCATGTTCTTGGCTAGGCTCCTGATGAGGAGGTCATACTGACTATCCGCCAAGGCGGCCGCTCCGGATTCCAACCTAGCCGAGTTGGCCTGTGCTTCCTCAGCGGTGCCTTCCGCTGCCTGAAGCTGTTGAGACCATCTCAAACAGGCTCGTGCTACCCAGGCCCCCGAAACGGAAGCCTGTAAGGCAAGGGCGCTCACATCAAAGGCTTGCTTCAGGAGCGTCTCCAGTTTCCTGTCTTGCGAGTCCCTCAGGGCCGTGCTGCCCTCGACTGGGATAGTTGTCTTCTTTGTAACAGCTGAGACCGCCGCATCTACCCTGGGTGACTTCAGCAGCTCTTTGTCTGCCTCTGGGAGAGGGTATAGGCGAGCCATAGAGTGAACCCCCTTAAGGCTTGACTCAGGTTGATCCCATTCTTCCTGGATCATTTGCCGAACCACTCTGTGGACAGGAAATACTTTCTGGGACCTCCTAATGGCCTGGATTAAAGGGTCCTCCAAAGCTTCGTCCTCTGCCGGCGCGTCTGAGGCCACGTTGAGCACTTTCAGGGACTCATTGATTAGTGCCGGGAGTTCCTCTCGGCGGAAAACCCTAATTATTCGGGAATGATCCTCCTCAGGGATCTCCCCCTCTTCAAGTTCCTCCTCCTCCTCATCTAGATCCTTGTCAGAGCTTTCCTCTTCCGGGGTGCCCTGAGAGAGGGACGTGATTGGCTCCTCACTCATCAGCCGAGGGCGCTTAGGTGGAATCCCGGGGTTCTGACTGCTTGCCCTCATTGGCCTGGCCGGCCCGCCTTCTGCCGTAGGGGCCGCCTCCCCTGGGCCCAAACCTTGCTTGCGCATACAATAGGCTCTATGGAGCAAGAGGACAAAGTCAGGGGAGAAGAGATCCCCGACCCCCCCCTCCCCCGCGGGGCCCAGGGGGGAAAGGGGCAGAGGAGGAGTGGGAAATTCTGATGAGGTAGGGGGAGGGAACTGAGACCCCCCTTCCCCCACCAGAGGGTCCCCGGACCCCTGAGAAGTCTGAGCCATGGATAGGTTAATTTCTTGTTCCACGGAGGCGGCTACTGCAGCACAAGCCTTGCAGATCCCAGCCTCCATAGCAGTACCTCTGCGAGTGCCACAGGAAGGGCACCGAGATTTGCCAGTCATGTCCTAGATAAGGAGGAACAGAAGTCCTGCTAGTGTCACCTAGGTCTACACCCCCCGCCTGCCCGAACCTGTACAAATCAGGACAAACAGATTTAAAAGTGCTCTCCCCCTTAGTGAAGGCTTAACAGCTACCCAGACCAGGAAATTAGACACTACTCCCCTTAACCCCAAGCTAAGGGAGAAACTAAGTTAGGTTAAATTAAATTAAAATAGATTAAAATACATAAACCCCAGAATTTAATCCGGTACTTGCTGTTTGGAGAGCTTCGTCTGCCGCGGTGCCCAGGCCCGACTCAGCGAAATCCAGCTGTTGGCTCCACACGTGGTAGGCCGCAACCACGTGGAGCCTAACGGAGGACTGCGAGTTGCCTTCCTTTCAAGGTCCTCAGAAGAGAATTAAAGGACCGCTAAATCAGTGCTATGAACCGCCCCCCGCTCCGGTTTAAGCGGCGCCGCTTGAAAGGCGCTGAAAACGGGGCTCCCGTGCTCGACTCCGCTTCCCTCCGTACTGGGGCGGGAGCGGCAGGAGGAACACAGTTGCGGCGTGCCTCAAGCGCTCAGCCGCCAGCGGGGCTTCGGCGCGAGGCAGGACAAGTTCCTGAAGAGGGTGCAGGAAACGTGTGGCTCAGCGGCGAGAGGAGAGCTGAACGATCCTCCTCGCTGCTGCAGGAAGCAATCACCTCCGGTACCCGGCCCGGCCAGGGGGGGGGGGGGGAGGGAGGGAGGAAGAAGGGAGAGAGTAGGCAGGCGAAATTTAAAGGCACAGGGAATAAAAAACAAAAGTAAAGGTAACAAAAACTAGAAATCAATAAGCCAGGAGCTTAAAACCTAAAAAGAGTTAATTTAAATTTAAAAGGAGAAGACTCCAGTAAGCCCTAGGCTTACGGAACCCTCCAGCTGCTTGGAGGCTGAGATTACTGGAGTTGGTGGGTGGTCCCAGTGGTATTTATACCACTCCATCCCCCAAAAAGGTTGGGCTCAGCCTCCAAGCTGCTGGAAGGGTTGCGCAACCCAGAAGTAAAGAGACTGGACTGGAGTGACGATAAGGAACTGCAAATGTTGCAGGACCTTGATGGTGCAGGCCATGGTCTGTTGCACCTCGGTGGCCGTGTCCCCTTTCACAAGCCAGTCATCCAGGTATGGGAAAACGAAGGCCCCTTGGAGATGGAGGTAGGTGGCCACCACTACCAGGCATTTGGTGAAGACTCTTGATGCAGAGGCAAGGCCAAAGGGTAGTACCCTGTACAGGTAGTGGTCACCCGCGACCATGAACTTTAGGTACTGCCTGTGACTGGGATGAATAAGGATGTGGGTATAAGCATTCTTTAGGTCTAAGAAGCATAGTCAAGCTCCCTGATGGAGTTAGGGCAGCAATGTTCTAAGGGAAAGTATCTTGAACTTCTCCCACACCAGGAACTTGTTCAGGTTTTGCAAGTCCAGAATTGGGCCTTAGGCCTCCTGTTTATGTTGGGACCAGAAAGTACCTGGAGTAGAACAGGTGGTAACATAAGATATGCCATACTGGGTCAGACCTAGGTCCATCAAGCCCAGTATCCTGTTTCCAACAGTGGCCAATCTAGGTCATACGTACCTAGCAGCTTCCCCAAAAGATACAGGTTCCACAATGCTTGTACTGTGTCAAGCATTGATATACTGGGTCCCTTCTTAATAATTGTTTATGGAGCTTTCCTCCAGGAACTTATTTATTTTATTTTTATTTATTTATAGTCTTTTTTATACCACGCTATTCGACATCAGAGCGGTTTACAAGAAACAGACTTATACAGTGTAAGAAGCTGCTCTGTATTACAAAGAACAGGTACTATAACTTGGATAACTAGGGTAACTATTTACATATAGGCATCACTTCAAGTCATAGAAAAGCTATAAATAAATATCACGGAGTAAGCATAGTCGAGTGGGCTTGCTGGCTGATCTGGTGTGTCGGTACTAGAGGAGGGGGGGGGGTGGCTGTAGGTGTGCTGTCATCCAGGTAGTGCTTGAGGAAGAGGTGGCGCTTCAAAGCCTTCCTAAACTGGGTTAGGTCGGGGATTGCCCGGATATTAGGTGGTAGGGCGTTCCAGCATCTGGGCGCATAGAATCTGAAAGCTCTGTTTGCTGTTGCCTGGGTGCATTGGGTTATTGCCTTCGGGATTACCAGTGTGTTGACTGCTGCAGATCTCCTGGATCTAGGGGGGGGGGGGGAGAGGTGTGGATTAGCTTTGTGAGAGAGGCGGAGGAGAGTCCGTTGATAGCCTTGAAAGTTAGCAGTAGGATTTTAAAAGAGTCTACCGCGGATAGGGAGCCAGTGGAGATGTTTCAGGATGGGTGTCACGTGGTCGCTCCTGGAAGCCCCATGTAGAACTCTAGCCACGCCCCTGTCCCAGTCATTGCAAGCTGGAGTGGATTCAGGGTGGACTGCGGAAGCCCTTGTAGAATTGCATTGGCGTAATCAAAGTGTGGGATAATCAACGCTTGATAGATTGTCCAGCTCTAGCAGGGGGCGCAGGTGCCGGCGTGTTCGGATCTTGTGGTAGACTGCTTTTACTGTGTTACTGATGTGCACCTTCATGTCCAGGCGTTGGTCTAGTGTGACTCCAAGATATAGGATTGTGGATTTGGTTTGCAGCTCTGCTTCCTTGACCCTTAAGTGGACTGGAGCAGTGAAGTTTTGGTTTCTCGTAATGAAAAGGACCTCAGTTTTCTTATGCTGTATTCGGAGGTTTTGAGCTTGGAGCCAGTTGGACACTGCGTCGAAGCAGTCTGTCAGTGGAGAGAGGTCCAGCTGGTCAGTTGAGAATGGCATGTAGAGCAGTACATCATCGGCATATATCAAGCAGTCCACATGAAATGATCGGATGAGGTTACAGATGGGCTGCATGTATATGTTGAACATCAGGGCGGAGAGGGAGGATCCCTGTGGAACGCCCTGCTTCTGGTGGAAAGGTTCTGATGTTGAGGCCCCGGATCGTACATGTTGCCATCTGTCAGACAGGTAAGACTCGTATCATTTTAGTGCTGTGTCACAAATACCCTTCTCCCTGAGTGGCACCAGGAGAAGCTCGTGGCTTACTGAGTAGAATGCAGTGGCTATATCCATGAAAATGAGGAAAACCCTTGACGGATGTTGTTGATTCCCGCAATTATGTTACTGAAGAGGGTGGTGAGGAGTGTTTCAACACCATGGGATTCCCTGAATCCATGTTGGCATGGGTCCAGTGGAGCGGCGGTTTCGATGTGGTGTGTTATCTGGCGTTGAACTTCTTTTTCAACTTGTCCAAACCTTTTTTAAACCCAGCTACACTAACAGCCTTTACTACATCCTCCGGTAACAAATTCCAGAGTTTGAATACACATTGAGTGAAAAAATATTTTCTTTTATTAGTCTTAAATAGTTTACCCTGTAGCTTCATTGCATGTCCCCTAGTCTTTCTATATTCTGATAACAAACAATCGATCTACGTTTACCCGTTCCACTCCGTTCATTAATTTATAGACTTCTATTATATCTCCCCTCAGCCCTCTCTTTTCCAGGTTAAAAAGTCCTAACCTTTTTAGTCTTTCATAGGACTATCCTTCCATCCCCTTTACCATTTTGGTGGCTCTTCTCTGAACCGTTTCTAATAACGCTATATCCTTTTTAAGATATGGCGACCGGAATTGCACACAATATTCAAGGTGCGGTCTCAACATGGAATGATATAGGGGTATTATAATATCTTTTGTTTTATTTTCCATTCCTTTCCTTATGATACCTAGCTTTCTATTTGCTCTCTTGGCCGCCACTGCACACAGGACCAATGGTTTTAACGTGTTATCCACAATGATGCCTAAATCTTTTTCCTGGGTGGTGGTTCCTAATGTGGAACCTTGCATCGTGTAACCATAGTTTGGGTTGTTCTTCCCTAGGTGCATAACTTTGCACTTGTCCACATTGGTTATCAAAATGGCAGATGAAATTTAGTCTTCCAATTTATCAAGATCCTCTTGCAATTTTCCACAATCCTCTTGGGTTTTTAACAACTTTAAATAGTTTTGTGTCATCTGCAAATTTGATAACCTCACTCATTATTCCCCTTTCCAGGTCATTTATGAATATGTCAAAAAGCAGCAGACCCAGCATTGATCCCTGGGGTACACCACTATTCACCTTTCTCCATTAGGAAAATTGGCCATTTAGCCCTACCCTCTGCTTTCTATCTTTTAACCAGTTCCTGATCCACAATAGTACACTGCCTCCTATCCCATGACTCTCTAGTTTTGCCAAAAGTCTCTGATGAGAGACCTTGTCAAAGGCTTTCTGAAAGTCCAGATACACTCTATCAACCGACTCACCTTTGTCCACCTGTTTATTCACACCTTCAAACAAACATAACAGATTAGTAAGACAAGATCTTCCTTGTCTAAAGCCATGTTGGCTGTCTCCCATTAGGCCATGACTATCTACATGCTGAGTAATTTTGTTCTTTATGATGGTTTCTACCATTTTTCCTGGTACTGACGTCAGGCTCACCGGTGGTGAGGTACTGGCTCCCGAGCCCTGTCCCTGAGAAGGCCTGCGAGTTCCTGCAGTAGCAGAGACTGGTGCAGGGGAGTCCAAGGGGGCTCTTCTGGAAAGAAAGGAGGCGGCATCTGGTCCAGGTGAAAGAGGCAGCTTTCTCTAACCACTTGGAGTGCCCAGGTGTCAGTGGTGATGGCAGGCCATCGATGGGCAAAATGAATCAGACGACCCCCACCCCCCTGTTGGCAGCTGCTCCCCCACAGGTGGAAAGGCTATGTTCAAGGAGTCAAAACCCCAACACAGCCTTAGGAAGGAGCTGTTGTCTGGGGCTTAGAGCCCTTAGACTTGTGTTGGCCCTGGTCCGCTCCTTTGCCCTACTGACCCTGCTATAGAGTCTGGGGGGGCCTGGTACTGGGGATAGTCTCGGTAAGGCTGGCCTTTCCTGTGGCAGGCAGGTCTTTTCCCTGGTGCTTTTTTCTTAGGAAGGGTGGAGGTCTTTCTGGAGAGCAGAGTCCTGGTGACAAACTCAGTCTTCTCTGCCGCCTTATCCTCCCATCGGTTTGCAGAAGGGGTTTTCACAGAGGCAGGGGACATTGAGGAGTTTCTCCTGGACACACTGCTTCAGATCTGATGCCTGGAATCAGGCCTGGCGAAGGCACCGATGCCTTCAGCGGCCACCCTCGCATTAGTTTGAAGCAGTCATAGGCAGCTCAAGACATGTACTTCAAGCACTCACCGACGCACTTCATGAAAGTTTGGAATTGCTGGAGGTGATCTCCACTGAGACACGACAAGAAACCTGTGAGTTCTTTTGCTAGGTCTTGGAGATAAATGCCGATATATTTTTTATTTATTTATTTACATTCTCTTATATACCGCGCTATTCTGCATCAGTGCGGTTTACACTGAACAAACTGAAATTACACTGAACAAGGCATTATAACTTGGAGATAATTATTTTACAGGGAACATATAGCTGGTAGGCTTGGATTCAGCAACCCAGCATCAAGCCCTGATAGTATTTGCATCCAAGGGTGTCGGAAGCGCAGAATTTCTTGTCCAGGGGCACGGAAGAGTGAGTCTTCGGGCTTTTCTGCCGGCGCATGGTGGACTCCACCACTATGGAAGTGTGAGGAGGTTGCGCCTTCCGGAAGCTGGGGTCCCGTTGGACCCAGTACATGGGGTCCAGGCATCAGCTAATTATCGGCACCAACACCGGCGTCTCCCACTTCCGAAGGAGTCGCCGCCCGAGGATGGCAGTGACAGGGACCATCAGGGTCTCCTTAGGTGGAGCCTCATACTGGAGAATTTCGAGCTCCTCCGTGCGAGAGTCCTCCTCTGACCGTGGTGAGTGACAAGACCTTTGCCATATCCCGGAGAAGCTAGAGGAATGAGGTGCCTCGGGAGGGGACTGGCGTCTTGACGCCGGAGGAGACTAATCAGAGGGGAGAAAGCGGTGTTTACATGGCTCCAGGGAAGCCTCGTCTTCGGACTCCCAGTCTGAGTAGTCCATTGAGGACCAGAGGCCTGACAGCTCCTGAGGTGTCAGGCTCAGATTGGGTCTTCAATGACCCACAGCTGCTGCTTGGCTGGAGCCACAAGTACTTGCCGGGGAGGATCTCGTTCCCGAAGACCGGGATCGAGACCCTCGCTGAGGATTGGTTTGAGGCTTGGGGCTCTCGAGGATCGTATCGGCAGCCCGGGGAGTCCTCGACATCAAGGTCCCTACAGTCTCTGCACAAGCACTGGTGGAGCCAGGTATCGATGCTTGCTGCGAGGCAAAGAAGGCAGTGACACTGCGTTTTAAAGCCATCATCCTAGCTACCCACTCAGGAGTTGCAGCCTTCAACATGGACACCAGGGTGACTGGGTCTGGCATTAGTGAGGAGAGGGAATCTTCAAAGGGAAAGGCCTTGAAGGTCCATGATCCGCCGGAGGCCTCGGTGTCGGTTCTGGGCACCTTCTCCAGCTGCTCCGACTCCTCGGATATCCTCTGGGAACTGTGGGACCTGGCATGGGTCTTGCCATGCGCGCCAATTCCCAGGATGAGGTCCTCAAGGATTTCTTCTTTTCTTGCGCTCCCGCTCCAGAGAACCCTTGTTGGAGTGTCCACAGACCTGATCAGGCGCCGCAGGGGCTTTATGCGACTCCGAGTATCCGTGCGGGGCCTTAGAGCACAAGGCTACAAGGAACAGCGGGGATGAATCTGATCTGTGGAAGATGCATTCCTGCTTCTGCCACCAACTTTGGATGGCCTTAGCGGACATCTTTTTGCACAGGGTGCAAACCTCTGGGTCATGGTCGGCACCTAGACACCGGAGGCAGCAGTTATGTGCATCGGTTAGGGACATGTTCTTTGTGCACCAATCACACTTTCTGAACCTGCTGGCCATTGGGCAAAAAGGATCCCTGCGAGGTCAAAGACCCTTGACATGGCCAGCGGTTAGATAAGGCACGAAAAAAACTAAACACAAACTAAAAACTGTTCCGAGACTAGAAGCAAAGGTGATGGGGCTCGGAGGCGGGAAAGGAACCGGTGCTAACCAGAGAAGGAAAGGCACTTTAATACACAAGAAAATCAACTTTTTTTCCAGGGCAACATGATGGACGTCTGTAAGGCTCCACGGAAAAAGGGAGACTGAGTAAGATGGCACCCTTGGGTGGGAAGGGGACCACGTATGTGTGGTGACATCTCCCAAGGGCTTTCTTTGAAAGCTGGGGATATGCTTCCACGGGGCTCCGTCAGTGCCACTCGTATGTCAGGACTTACTTCCTGCTTGTTCCTGGAGAACTTAAGACGCATGGCAGAGAGCCACTGATTCTCATGACAGACATAGAGATGCAAGATCACTCCTTACAGCTTTTGCCCCCCCCCCCAAGAGATGATCCCCCCTCTATTATCAAGATGAGGATATACTGTTAGATTATAATATCCTCCTAGCACCACTGGAGTGTCACCCCAGCCCTCCAGTATACCCATAAGAGATTCAAAGAACTCTCCCTGTCTTTCTTTTGGCCCATAAATGCAGACCACCCACACTTCCCCCCCACATCTCTCACCATCCTTGTCTCAAAGTTCCTCTTTCACCTTCCCCTTGACCTCTTCACTGAGCAATATGGCCACACCACCTCTCCATGGTGCTGCTCTTTTCGCTGCCAGGATTACCCCCCTCTCCTGCCCAACTGAAGGTGCGTCTTCTGTATGTATATAATATCTGCCCGCAATTTTCCCCCCTTTCCTCTGTATCATTCTACGTTTATGCCATGACTTAACTCCTTTAGCATTGATAATGGTAATCTTAAACTTTCTGTCAGGCGAGTTCTTTCGCTCCTCCGCATCCCTGTCTGGTTTGCTCATTCTTGTCGTTTCCCCCCCCCCTCTCCTATCCCGTTCCCCCCTCCTTCGAGAACCCCTCCATCCTTCCGCTCCTTTAGCTGCCCTTTTCTCCTAGTACCTCTTCCTTTCTGCTGGTAATTCCTCTTTGTTTGCAACCCAGCATCCTTCTGGCTTTTGCCACCGCCCTGTCTCGCCATCTTGAGATCCATGGACTGCTGTTATTGTATCGATCCATCTCATTGCTGGCCTTCCTCTTTTGCGCTGACCTACCTTGCCAAGCATGATGTCTTTCTCTAATGATCTCTCTCTAGTACTGACTGGTTTGTGAGTATGTTGTTAAGTGCTGTCAAGTCGGTGTCAACTCATGGCGACCTCTGGATAGTCAACCTAAACTGTGTTTGGTCTTCAGCCAAGCGGCTCATTGTTGATAGAGTGGCATCCATAGCTGCTGTTATTGTATCAATCCATCTCACTGCCGGCCTTCCTCTTTTATGGTGACCTTCTACCTTGCCAAGCATTATGTCTTTCTCCGATGATCTCTCTTTGCATGATGTGTCCAAAGTATGAAAGTTGAAGTCTTGTCATATGAGCTTCTAAAGAAATCTTAGGTTTGATCTCCTCTAGTACTGACTGGCTTGTTCTTCAGGCAGTCCATGATATACACAGTATTCGTCACCAAACACCATAATTCAAAGGCATCAATTTTCTTCCTGTCTTATCTTTTTCATTGTCCAACTTTTGCATCAATATGACGTTATTGAAAATACCATGGCCTGGACAAGTTGAATCTTTGTATGGAGAAAAACATCTCTGCTCTTGAAAATCTTATCTAGGTCCTTCACAGCCATTCTACCAAGAGCAATACGTATAGGAATACCTCATAGACTTGCCACTCAAACGCATTCAATCCCTGCATTTTTGATGCTATTCGTTCCTTAAGAGTATAGTCCATGAAGCAGATGACAATGTCCCTGGGCTTGTTTTTTTTTTCAATATTTTATTTTGAACCATCAAACAAAACATCAAATACAGAACAAAAGACAATCGCTCCCTGGGGTGGACTCTGATCCCCAAGGTGCGAGATACATAGATGGTTACATAGTTTTTAGGATAGTACCCCTACTTCCCCCCTCCCCCACCCAACCTCCCCCCCAATAAACCCTTCCCCCCCCCCCTCCTCCCGAAAGCAGTACCCACCCGGACCAGCATATATATAACATTACCGAACCTCAATAGGTCTCCACATACAAACAGGGCTATCAACAGCCTAATTGCAGGGTTACATTGCGTGTCCGAGGACTCAATTTTTGAATATAGGGCTCCCACAGTAACCAGAAAGCAGACCATCGCTTCACATGACCTCGCGCGGCCCGACACTCCAGGAGCATAAGTTGATGGAAGGAGTTCCGCCACTCCCAAAAAGAGGGAGGGTGGCTGTCCCTCCACCCACGTAGGATTGGGCCCTTACCCACCAGACATGCCTTCCGCACCAGCCAGCGACTCCATTTCCCCTTTGGAGAGGTGAGATCCAAGACGATCAAGGCCGCATCCCAGTGAACAGGTTGTCCAAGGAGGTCGGCCATAAATAGGGCAATTCTGTGCCAGTAGGGGCGTATGCGCCGGCAGCCCCACCACATATGATACAAGGTCGCCAGGGGCTCCGCACAGCGTGGACAGCTACCATCCGCAGTCAAATGGCAGCGAAGGGCTCGCCGCGGAGAGAAGTGAACCCTAGTTAAACACTTAATTTGAATTTCTCGCCAGCGAGCACCATCTGCCAGGCTCGCCACTCTCCGGAGGGCCACCAGAATAGTGCCATGGGGAATCTCCCGACCCAGTTCCGCCCCCCAGGCTCTTTCCACACCGCTGTAGTCTGGCTGTGGTCAAAACTGCTCCAACCGAAGATGAAAGGTCCGAATAGACGGCCGTTCGACTTCGCCAAACCCAAAAAACGCTATTATCTGGGCCGAGCGGTCGCCACAGAGTTCCGACCTTGGAAGGGAAGCCACGTAGTGGGCCACTTGCATATATGCAAAGAAATGTAGGGGCCCCAATTCATATTCGAGGGATAGCATGGGAAAGGGCTTAGGTTTGCCCGCCAGGTCCACCACATGGCCCAGAGTATGCACTCCTCTCTCCCCCCACAGACGAAACGCTGCGGTTTCAGTGCCTGGGGTAAAATTGGCATTGCCCCGAATAGGTAACCAGCTCGACACCTGCCACCGACGGCCCCAATAGGCATTCAATTTCCGCCAGGTTTTATAAACCGGGGTCAATAACACGCTGTCCGCCAAATGCGTAGGCCACCTACTTACCTCCAGGTGCAAAAGGGCCCGTAGAGAGTGGGGTGCCACGTATGCCTCCTCAAATGCCATAGGGGTATATAGATCGTTATCCCCGAGCCAGTCCCCCAAATGGCGGGCTTGACAAGCCAGTGCATAAGCACCAAGATCTGGGAGCCCCCATCCCCCCCCACGGATCCTCCCCATTAGTCTACGATAAGAGATACGAGCTCTTGACCCCCTCCATAGAAAGCCCCGAAATTCCGCCTCAAAGTGCCTGATATCCCGACGAAGGATCAAAACAGGGAGGGTCTGTAGCCAATATAAGATCCGCCATAATTGTGCTAACACAAAATCACAATGCCCTTGTTACTTGAACGATAGTACTGCAACAGTCAAGAAAATGTTTCGTTCACTATTAACTCCAATAGGATTAGAGTATCAAAACATTCTTCTTTAAGATGCAAGAAAACCAATTAGGTAACTTCCGAGGTCTCAGTATAATAGCAGCACGGCCTTTTAGACTGTCGTCATCAACAGGCCATTATGCTTGATAACATCAGTGACCTCAATAGTAAAGTAAACAGCTCCCTATATCCACTGTGAAATATTCCTTTCTTGTTTTAACAGTATCGACTAACTGCTTAAAACTTTAACATGTAAACTTCGCCAGGAAAGTGCAATTCATCCTGTTGTTTGAAAAGGAGAGCTGCTCGCTTGTACTCTTCTTTAGGATCCCAACGTCAATCCCCGGTACCACTTAGACGTTACCACTTGATGTTTCCTCAGGGGATCACAATACATCTATGATGCTGCCCGCGTTCTTACTCTCAATTTAATCAGTCCTTCACCAATGACTCCTTCTCCAAGAAACGCCGCGCACGTCTAAGTGGTACCGGGGATTGACGTTGGGATCCTAAAGAAGAGTACGAGCGAGCAGCTCTCCTTTTCACACAACAGGATGAATTGCACTTTCCTGGCGAAGTTTACATGTTAAAGTTTTAAGCAGTTAGTCGATACTGTTAAAACAAGAAAGGAATATTTCACAGTGGATATAGGGAGCTGTTTACTTTACTATTGAGGTCACTGATGTTATCAAGCATAATGGCCTGTTGATGACGACAGTCTAAAAGGCCGTGCTGCTATTATACTGAGACCTCGGAAGTTACCTAATTGGTTTTCTTGCATCTTGAAGAAGAATGTTTTGATACTCTAATCCTATTGGAGTTAATAGTGAACGAAAAATTTTCTTGACTGTTGCAATATAAGATCCGCGGCAGGAGGACCAATTTGATCGCCAAAATTCTCCCCATAAGGGATAGAGGGAGGGGTAGCCACGCCTGCAGCTGAGTCCTCACCTTGGTCAACATCCGTCGCAAGTTAGTCCTATATAGGTGACCTGAATGACAGGGCATTACAATCCCCAGGTATAGGAACTGGTGCTCAGCCCATCGAAGGGGAAATTCGCCCACCCAGCTGCCCCGAAGTCGTCCAGAGACATCAAGGGCTTCAGACTTATCCCTATTGATACTAAACCCTGCAAACTGCCCGAAGGCGCGGAACTCCTGCAAAAGAAGGGGTAGGGAGTCCCCGGGGGAAAGCAAGTGTACCAACAAGTCATCGGCAAAGGCCGAAATCTTAAATACCTGAGGTCCAATACCTACTCCCTGGATTGTCCGCATACCCGCCACACGGCGTAGAAGAGGGTCCAAAGAAAGAACAAAAAGGAGAGGAGAGAGGGGGCAGCCCTGACGGGTCCCCCTCTGCAGCGAAAAAGGCTCTGATAGGACCCCATTACAGAGTATCGCTGCGGTAGGATTGGCATACAAACTGTCGACCATGTTACAGAACGACGGCCCCAAACCATACTGAGGGAGGATGAATCTCAAGTATTGCCAATCCACCCTGTCAAAGGCTTTTTCTGCGTCAAAACTAATCAAGAGAGAGGACAGGTGTCTATGCTGAACCCATTCTAAAGACGCGATGATCTTGCGTAAGTTACGGACCGCGTATCGCCCCTTAACAAAACCGACCTGGGACTCATGGACCAGCTGCCCCAAGAACTCCGCCAAGCGGTCCGCCAAGATCTTAGCCATTAATTTAAGGTCGAAATTAAGCAAGGAAATCGGACGATACGAGGCCGCAGAAAGAGGGTCCTTTGCCGGTTTGGGGATAAGAACAATATGAGCATGGTTAGCCCCCCACCGAAAAGAGCCCTGCTGCGCTCTCCGATTATGTACGGCAGCCAGCGTTGGGAGATCTGTTCATTGAGAATTTTATAGAATTCGGCGCCTAGACCATCGGATCCTGGGGATTTGTAGCAACTGGCTTTGGAAATAGCCCCTTGCAGCTCAGCCACCGTAATTGGCTGATCTAACTGTGCTCCTTGCTCTATTGAGAGGCGAGGCAAGTCCAGTCCCCTCACATAATCCGCCATCTGCGTGGGAGAAGTCGCCTCCGCAGCGTAAAGATTCTGAAAGAAGGAGCGAAAAACACGCGCTATCGCCGGGCTTTCCCTGTGTAAGGTCCCAAGATCATCTCGCAAGGCGGGCACCAATTTAGAGCCCCGGGGTCCACGAAGGCACCGAGCCAATAACTTCCCCGGCTTGTCCCCATAGCGGTACAATTGATAGCGATAATACAATACTGACTTCTTTGCTCTCTGGTGTAGAAGTTCGTTTAATTCCATTTGAGAGTCCCATAGCTGCTTTTTTAACCCCGCAGTGGGAGTGTGAGCCCAGCGGCGTCGCATTTTCGTCACCAATCTCTCTAAGACCATAATACGTTCGGCCCTTAATCGTCGTTTTCTGGCAAGAAACCCAATTATATCTCCCCTCAGTACGACCTTTGCTGTTTCCCAGAGCAATTCTGGGTCATCTTGATGACCCCTATGGTCGGCTTCGAATTCCTGCCACCGCCGCTGAATAAATGAGCGAAATTGGGCGTCTCTATATAATTCCAATGGAAAACGCCATTGAAAGGCCCATGAAGTACTCCCACTCCAGAAGACTTCCATCCACACAAATGCATGGTCAGATATCTCTACAGGCCCTATCTGGGCGTCCCCCACCTTGGCAAACAGCCCAGCGGATAACAACAAGTAGTCTATACGTGCACTTGTGCCATGGGCCCGGGATTGGTGTGTGTAGTCCCGCTCGACCGGATGTAGTAATCGCCATGGATCCACTAGCCCCAGCCTGGAACAGAAACGTCGCATTGCCCAAACCGTCGCCATTCTTTCTCTTTGCTCCCCCGCTTTAGAGGTATCGAGATCGACGTCCATGACCCCGTTGAAGTCCCCCCCCAGAATAACGGGGAGCTCCGGCAACGTCTCAAGTGCGGAGGCAATGCGCGCATACAGAGACAAATCGAGTACATTGGGACAGTACACGCTACCAAGAACTACCGGCCTCCCCTCAAGGACTCCCCGCACCAGTACATATCTGCCCGTCGGATCTACGAGGTCTTTCACCACCTCCATCCTTACACGTTTGTGTATCAAAAGCACTACCCCTCCCTTATTACCAAGAGCTGGGGCCCCCCAGACCTGTCCCACCCATTCCCGGCAGAGTTTACGGTGCTCGTCGGCAGTCTGGTGGGTTTCCTGAAGCATAGCGATGTCTGCTCCCTGCCTAGCCAGGGCCTGCAAAATTTTTGCCCGTTTGATCGGACTACCCAGGCCACAAACATTCCAGGAGATTATCTTAAGTGGCATGTATTATTAAACTGGGCACAGAAGTGTCTGTTATGTACCATACAGAATATAGGGAAGACACCCCCCCAGCCTGGGGTCCTCCCCCATAGCCCTTCAAAGACAGTCCTCGGCCTGTCCCTACCTCAACTGGTCCCCAAAAGTACAGCATTCCGTCTCCCTCCCTCCCGCTATCCCCCCTCCCCCCTTTCCCCCCCTTAACTACTCCCTCTCCCCCTCTTTCCCTCCCCCTCCCTCCCTCCGCCCCCCTTCGATTCCTTATTTCTACTACCATCCTCTTTTCCTCTTCAGTGAATTCCTAGATGCGTGTGGTACCCCCCCACTCCTCCAGCGCCCCGATTCCGCTACAGGCCACCCCTCCCCCCCGGCCCCCCCAAAGATACAACCACCACCCGGGCCTCTCCCCGCCCATCCCCTACACCCAGAAGAAACAACCAACATCTCTACTTAAAGGCAGTCAAGACAAACCCGGCAACCCTCCGCCCCCACCCCAATTACCATCACCATCACTTTACAGTCCAAAGCAGGATGCTCTAAACTTGTTCACCAAGGCAAGAGTCTTCTCCTCCGATCCTCAGGACTCGGCTGCCACTGCGGCCCTCCGCCGTATCTCCTCCACGTAGGGCGTTGCTGTCGCGGAGTCAAAGGTCCGACGGATCCCGTCATGGGTGAAGACCAATCGGGCGGGATATTGCACCATGAATTTAATATTATTGTCTATCAGGGTCTGGCACAATGGTCCATAATCTCGTTGCCGCTGCCCCAGGGCTGCTGAGTAATCCTGAATAATACGTATCCGGGCATTGTCCTTCTGAATGGTCCCTTTCTTTCGCGCTGCACGCAAGACCGCTTCTTTCTGTGGGAATCTCAGGAACCGTGCTATTGTCACCCTGGGTCGGGTATCGTTGGTCCTCCGAGGTCCAACCCGGTGTGCCCTCTCTATTTGCACTGAGGCACCTTCAGGTTCATGCGCCAGGAGTTGTTTCACCAGATCGTCTAAGTAGGATTGCAGGTCCCGATCCTCGACGGTATCTGGGATCCCAAGAAATCTCAGGTTATTACGGCGGGATCTATTTTCTAGGTCATCTAGTTTGGCTTCCTGCCCCTGAAGCAGTTCTTTCACCCGAGCCATCTCCCGCTGTAGCTCCAGCACGTGCTCCTCTGACTTCTCTATCCGGTGCTCCGCCTCTTGTAGTCAGCCGCCCAAGGCCTCCACTGAGGTCTGGACAAGGTCCATACGGCCCCGCAGGTCCTCGAACTGAGCCGACAGCGCCCCCGCTACGGCTATGGAAATTTCATCCACCATCTCTGCTGCGGTCTTAGCCTCCCCCTTCAGCGGTGAGGATTGCTCCCCCCCCCCTGGGCGGCAGGGGGGTCTTCTCCTTCTCCACCCGGCGGCCTCCTTTTGCCGCCATCGCCAAGGCCTCTGCTGTAGTCCACTCAGGGGAAGGGGGAGGTCTCTCTCCCGTCCCCGCTCCACACGCCGGGCGACGAGGGCCTCAGTCGTCGACCTCCTCGGTTCGCAGCACAGTCCCAGATCCGAGCCGCAGGTATCGCCTGGGCTGCTCAGGCCTCTGTACACAGGAGATAAAGTGTGGGTTCAGGGCTCTGAGGCGCTAGATGAAAGGCAGGGATCTCGGTCGGCCGAGCGCTGGAGGGAAGGCCTGGGTCACGGGCACTGATGCACCGGGGGCAGGTACAGATCTGGGGCCCCTAGGTGCCAAAGGTGGGGCAGTACGCCGAAGAAAGAGCGCCAGTCCCGGGTCCCTAGACGCAGGAGGGGGTAAAGCTTCAGTCTCGGGCTCCTATGCGCCGGAGGCCGGGTGTAGGGCACAGGTTACAGGCTCTTCGATGGTGAAAGCAGGGCGCCGGTCAGAGACTCCAGGGTGCCGGAGGCAGGGGGGCCAGGCTCAGTCCTGCATGCCCCAACGCAAAAAGACAAATCGCAGGCTCCCAACTGGCAAAAGGAGGCACGGGTCTCTGTCTCCTATGGAGGGGAGAGGAGGGCTCCAGTCAAATCCGCTCGGTCCTTTGCGGGTCCCCTGGGGCGGGGGTGGAAGCAGGCAAAACAAGGGGCAGCTCACAGCCGGGCCCGATAAGGGATCTCAGCCTCCCCTGGTCTTTCCCGCGTCAGGCAGCCACTCAAGGCACAAGCTGGGGACAAGCTGGAGGCAGAAAGGGGGGATGAGCACCAGCCGTGGAGCCGCGGCCGCCGCAGGGATCCCCCTGCAATCCCGTGCAGGTTGTCTAGATTCGCCGACTGGCCTACTCACCCCCCAAGTGGCACTCACTCCAGCGCGGCGCCTGCAGTGCGAGCCGCGTGGATCCAGGCCGCCTCCACAGATCTTCGGGTGCAGGTGAGAGGGGAGCACCGGATCATCCCTCCGGGCTGCGATCTGGGCAAGGGAGCTCGGGGGGTGTGTGGGAACCCCGAAATTAGCCCCGGTCAGTCATTCAGCGGCGCCGGAGGAGCAAGGGGGCCCAGAGCTCGAGCGGCGTGCGACCGCTCGGGCTCACCGCATCACCGGAAGTCCCCTGTCCCTGGGCTTGTTATTCCTCACCAGCCCTAGCGCTCTGTGCACTCGGTCCAAGCCAATAGTCTCAGGATTTTCCTTTTCTCCTCCACGACTCAAGGCCTCTCTGCAGATAGAAACACAGAAACATAGAAATATGATGACAGAAAAAGACCACATGGCCTATCTAGTCTGTCCTTCCATATCAACTACAATAGTCCCCTTTTTACCTTTAGAGATCCTCTGTGTTTGTCCCATGCTTTTTTGAATTCAGTTACTGTCCTCATCTCTACCACCTCCACTGGGAGACTATTCCATGGATCCACTACTCTTTCTGTAAAGAAATATTTCCGCATATCACTCCTGAATCTATCTCCCTTCACCCTCATCCCATGTCCCCTTGTACCAGAACTTGCTTTCAATTGAAAGAGGCTCTCTCCCTGAACATTTATGCCACGGAGATATTTAAACATCTCAATCATATCACCTCTATCCCGCCTTTCCTCTAAGGTGTGCATATTAAGATCCTTCAGTCTGTGCTCATATGCTTTATAATGAAGATCACTAATCATTTTAGTAGCCACCCTCTGCACCGACTCCATCCTGTTCACATCCTTTTGAAGGTGCGGTCTCCAGAATTGCACACTATACTCCAAATGAGGTCGCACCAAAGACTTATACAGAGGCATTATCACCTCCTTTTTTCTGCTAGCCATTCCTCTCCGTATGCACCTAAGCATCCTTCTAGCTTTTGCCGTCGCCTTTTCTACCCGTTTAGCTACTTTAAGATCATCAGACACAACCACGCCTAGGTCCCGCTCTTCTTTAGTGGACAAAAGTACTTCACCCCCTATACTATATTGCTCCTTTGGATTGCTGCAGCCCAAATGCATGACGTTACATTTTTTAACATTAAATCCCAGCTGCCAAATTCTAGACCATTCTTCAAGCTTAGCTAGATCCCTCCTGTTATCTACACCTTCCTGGGTGTCTACTCTATTGCAGATTTTGGTATCATCCGCAAAGAGGCAAACCTTCCCCAACAGCCCTTCCGTTAT
This sequence comes from Ichthyophis bannanicus, assembly GCA_033557465.1. Classification (NCBI taxonomy): domain Eukaryota; kingdom Metazoa; phylum Chordata; class Amphibia; order Gymnophiona; family Ichthyophiidae; genus Ichthyophis; species Ichthyophis bannanicus. Next base: position 18,543,846 of record CM066035.1, read on the forward strand.
ATCACTAACAAAGATGTTAAAAAGAATCGGACCAAGGACAGATCCCTGGGGCACACCACTGGTACCATCCTTCTCCTCAGAGTGAGCTCCATTTACTTCTACTCTTTGTCGCCTCCCACCCAACCAATTTCTAACCCAAGCAGTATCTTTAGGGTCCATCCCTAGGGTGCTCAGTTTGTTTATAAGTCGCCTGTGAGGAACAGTGTCAAAGGCTTTAATGAAATCTAAATACACCACATCTAGAGCTCTCCCTCGGTCCAACTCCCTGGTCACCCAGTCAAAGAAATCAATCAGATTTGTCTGACAAGACCTGCCTCTGGTGAATCCATGCTGCCTCGGATCCTGTAATCCGCTGGACTCCAGAAACCTCACTGTTTTCTCTTTCAGCAGCGTTTCCAATAATTTACTCACCACCGAAGTTAAACTAACCGGCCTGTAGTTTTCAACCACATCCTTACTTCCGCTTTTGTGTAAAGGCACCACATGAGCCTCTCTCCAGTCCTTTGGCACCACTCCCGACTCCAACGAGGCATTGAAAAGGTCAGTCAGTGGAGTTGCTAGAACGTCCCCAAGTTCCCTCAGTATTCTAGGGTGTATCCCATCCGGTCCCATCGCTTTGTCTATTTTAAGTTGAGCTAGTTTCTCACGAACACAGTCTTCTGAAAATTGTTCAAGATGTCCCTCGCTTCTGTTCCTATTTGTGGGTGTTTTCTGAGGTCCTGCTCCTGGTTCTTCTTCTGTGAACACAGAACAAAAATATTTGTTAAGCAATTCCGCTTTATTATTATCAGCTTCTACATATTCCTCCCCTGCACCCTTGAGTCTGACAATATCACTTTTGCTCTTTTGCCTCCGCCACCCTATGGCAGTTCATAAATTCCACCTAGAAACATGACAGCAGAAAGACCACATGGCCTATCTAGTCTGCCCTTCCATATCAACTACAATAGTCCTCTTTTTACCTTTAGAGATGCTGTTTTTGTCCCATGCTTTTTTGAATTCAGATACTGTTCTTGTACCCACTACCTCTACTGAGACTATTCCACGCATCTACAACTCTTTCCGTAAAGAAATATTTCCACATATTACTTCTGAGTCTATCCCCTTTCACTCTCATCCTATGTCCCCTCGTAGCAGAGCTTGCCTTCAATCGAAAGGGACCCTCCTGTGCATTTATGCCATGGAGGTCTTTAAATGTCTATCGTATTGACGCATCCCGCCTTACCTCTAAAATATACATATTAAGATCTTTGAGTCTGTCCTCATATGCTTCATAATGAAGACCACTAGCCATTTTAGCAGCCACCCTCTGCACAGACTCCAACCTGCCTATATCCTTCTGAAGGTGCGGTCTCAAGAACTGCACACAACACTCCAAATGAGGTCGTACCAGAGATTTATACAGTGGCATTATCACCTCCTTTTTTCTGCTGGCCATTCCTCTCCCTATACACCCAAGCATCCTTCTGGCTTTCGCAGTTGCCTTTTCTACCTGTTTAGCTACTTTAAGATCGTCAGACAATTACGCCCAGGTCCTGCTCTTCTTTTGTGGACAGAAGTACTCCCACCCCCCCTACACTGTACAGCTCCTTTGGATTTTTGCAGCTAAATGCATGACCCTGAATTTTTTAGCATTAAATTTCAGCTGCCATATTCTAAACCATTCTTCAAGTTTAGCTATATCCCTCCTCATGTCATCGACTCCTTCCTGTGTGTCTACTCTATTGCGGATTTTGGTATCTGCAAACAAGCAAACTTTACCCGACAGTCCTTCCGCAATATCACTAACAAAGATGTTAAACAGAATCGGACCAAGGACCTCATCAGGGACACCTCTTATTCAAAGGTGATTCCTCCTTAGTCTATTTTCTAAACACTCCACCCTATAGGCTATCTGTTCCTTCCATCGCTCAGTGGCACTTTGAACTGCTGCCATTTCATCCTTGCTCCTGCACCATGTGCCCCAGCTGCTCATTATGTTCTGCCACTCACTGGCCCATCTCACTGAGCTCCACTTTCAGCTCTCCTATTAACTCACCCAGCTCGATCCGTACCATTTATTTAACATTTCTTATGGGGTCACCTTAGACCAACGCTTAGACATGAAAGCGCACATTAGCAACACGGTAAAAGCAGTCTATCATAAGATCCGGACTCAGACACTTACGCTCCTTGCTAGAACCAGACGACTTCCGGACAATCTATCAAGCGCTGATCATCCCATATTTCAATTACACCAATACGATCCTACAAGGGCTTCCACGAGCCACGCTGTGTCCACTCCAGCTAGCAATGAATACCGCAGCCAGAGTGCTACATGGCGCCCCCAGGCGTGACCATGTGACGCCCATCTTGAAACAGCTCCATTGGCTCCCTATCTACTTCAGACTCACCTTCAAGACCCTACTGCTGACCTTCAAGGCCATCAACGGGCTCTCCTCCACCTCACTCACAGAGCTCGCCCACATGACTCCCCCCAACAGGGCCAGAAGATCTGCAGCAATAAACACACTGTTAATCCCTAAAACAGTAACTCAATGCACCCAGGCAACAGTAAAAAGGGCATTTAGATTCTGCGCACCCAGATGCTGGAATGCCCTACCACCTGACATCCGGGCAATCCATGACCTAATACAATTCAGGAAACTTTAAAACACCACCTCTTCCTCAAACACTACCTAGACGTAGGTGTACCAACAACCATCTCACATACATCAACACACCATCATTAATCTATGATAGGACCTGATGTGAAGCCTATATGTAAACAGTTACCCCAGTTTATCCAAGTTTTAAGCACCTGTTTATTGTAAATACGGAACAGTCCCCTGCACCGTATAAGTTTCTGTTTCATGTAAACCGCACTGATGTCGAATAGCGCGGTATATAAAAGTCTGTAAAAAAATAAAAATAAAATTATATACCGCCTTTCATATCATCAAGGCGGTTTACATTGAACAAACTGAAATTACATTGAACAGGGCATTATAAATTGAAGATAACTATTTTACAGGGAACATAGGCAATGGAGGGTTATGTGGCTTACCCAAGACCACAAGGAGCACCTGTGGGACTAGAAAGCATAGTTGCTCACCTGTAACAGGTGATCTCCGGGAACAGCAGGAATTTAGTCTTCACAAATGGGTATCGTCGGTACCGATGGAGCCTGCGCGGGAACGCTCCCCAGCGTCCAATTAGAAAGCTTTTGGGAGCATCCCACAGCGCCTGCGTGCTGCTCTCCTGCCTTTCCCAACTGCCTCTCTCCAGTTGAGTTTTAAAGCTGAGACAAAGAGAGAGAGGGAAAGAGATAGAGAGAACTCCTAGGGGAGGTGGGTGGGTTGTGAAGACTAAAGTGGAGAAGGGACCTAGTGGTTGGGGCAAGGTACTTCAGGCCGGAAGGTCGGGGGTTCAAATCCCACTAGAGGACAGCAACCTTGGGCCGGAAGGACAGGGGTTTCGAGTCCCACAGGTGCTCCTTGTGGTCTTGGGCAAGCCACTTAACCCTCCATAGCCCATGTTCACTGTAAAATAGCTATCTCCAAGTTATAATGCCCTGTTCAATGTAATTTCAGTTTGTTCAATGTAAACCGCACTGATGCAGAATAGCACGGTATATAAAAATGTAAACTACTAGACTGGATTTTGGGATGTTTATGACTAGACCCAAATACTGAAGGATACGCATTGTGCAAGATAGAGAAGCTCTGGCCTCTGGCTCTGATGGAGCTCGAATTAGCCAGTCGTCTAAGCAGGGGAAGATGAATATGCCTAGAGTGCGGAGAAATGCTGCTACCACAGCCATGCATTTCGTGAACACTCTTGGAGCTGAAACCAGGCCAAAGGGAAGCACCCTGTATTGGTAGTGCTTTCCTTGAAAAAGGAACCGAAGGAACATTCTGTGAGTTGGGTGGCTGAGAACATGGGTGTACGCATCCTTGAGATCTACAGAACAAAGCCAATCCTGACTCTGAAGGTATGGCAGTAGAGTTCCTAGAGAAATCATCTTGAATTTCTCTTTGAACAGGAATTTGTTCAATTCTCTGAGGTTCAAAATAGGTCTGTATCCCCCTGTTTTCTTTGGGATAAGGAAATAGGGGGAGTAAAACCCTGTACCCTGTTGATGAATGGGTACTTCTTCTATTGCCCCCTGGGTAAGAAGTATGGTGACCTCTTGATCTAACAGGCTGATGAGAGAGGTCTGAGAATTGAACTGTTTTACTATTGTTGGAGGGGGCATGCTCAAGAAATGAAGCTTGTACCCCTCTTTTATGATGGAGTGTCTCCAATGCTCTGCTGTTATTTGCCCCCATCTTGGGGCAAAGTGACATAACCTTCCTGGAATGGTGGAAGGCTCTGGTCCATTTAGAGCCAGGAAGGCTAAGTTCTCTAGATGCAAGTCAAAGGCCTTGTGGAGGCTGAGACTGCTGAGGTGGTTGAGGCTTAGCAGTCTTTGCTTTTCTTTGCTTGGATGGTTGCTGACCCTTCCGGACAGGTTGACCTGCAGAGTGTCCCTGCTGGGAATAAGCAGGATAAAACCTTTTCTTTTTGGAAAAGAATGTTTTTTTGAAAGATTTCTTTCTTGCAGGATCAGCTGTGCCCTTGGATAATCTGTCCAAGGTGGAATTGTCAGCATCCAACTCATTGGCCTTTTCCTGCCAATCTTTGCCAAACTGGTTCTCACCAGTACAAGGAATATTGCCCAATTTGTCTTGTACCTAGAGCTCCAAATCAGATGCCTGGAGCCAGGCAATTCTGCGTGCACCTATGGCAATGGCAGAGGTTCTGCTTATGCAATCAAAACAGTCAAAAGCTGCACGGTAGACAAATTTGGAAATATCCTGGGCATGTTTGACCAATGTGAGAAAATCCTGTCTCCTTATCCTCAGGAAGAAGAGGACTCAAAACCTCTAAATCTCCTGTGATTTCCTTCAGGAACATTCCCATATATAAAATATAGGAACTGATCCTGGCAGAAAGCATGGAAGCTTGGAAGGTACGACGTCCAAAAGCATCCAAAGTTCTGCACTCACGTCCTGGGGGATTAGAGGCATGCCTCTTTGCACTCCTGATCCTTCTCATAGCTGACTCCACTACAATAGAGTGGTGAGGGAGCTGAGTTTTTTGGAAACCAGGACAAGGAGGGACTCGATACATAGTGTTAAGTCTGCGAGAATGAGGAGAGGGGATAAGAGGGGTCTCCAACATTCTGAGCATGAGATCATGCAAAATCTCATGGATGGACTAAGTAGCTGCCTCCTTAGGAGCTTTGGGATATTGTAAAATTTCCAGCTCCTTTGCTCTGGGCTCTGTTTCAGGAGCAACAGTAATGGAAAGACCCCGAGCCAACTCCCTGATAAAATCCTGGAAGGAGATATCCTCTGGAGGAGACATCCTGCGTTTAGGGGAGGAGGGCTCCTCTGGAAGAAGTGCCCCCGCATCGACAGAACTGTCGGAATCCTCAGATACCTCTGAGGACTCGAAGTACATTCTGTCCGGATGCTCTTGTAAAGCCCGATACCCGTACCAACCAAAGTCGGTACCGGTGGGCATCGGGTGACTGGGTGCCGGCAATGCGGACACCGATGTCGATGCTATCGGTACCGGTACCACTATCGGTACCGATACCGGTGCCGGAGTCGGTGACGGCTGAACTGTCTGACGCGGTTCCGAGGGTGTCGATGCCGCAAGGAGAGCCGCCAGACTGCGTTCAATAGCCAGGAACCTCCGGCCCAAGGTTGCTGTCCTCTAGTGGGATTTGAACCCCCGACCTCCTGGCTTGAGGTACCTTGCCCCAACCACTAGGACACTCCTCCACTCCGTGGCCAGATTGTTCTTGAGCTCCGATTAAGTTCAGAGAACCATTCTTTTAATTCTCTCCTGGAGATCTGTTGCAAGGTGACAGCTGATGTGCCTGCCCATGTGTCCTCATTCTTCTGTGGCTGTTGTTCAATTCTTATGCTGCCGCCTGTCATCTTGCCTGCCTCGTGGTCTGTGCTTGCTCTGGGAAATGCATAGTCTGAGGTCAGCTGCAAGTTTGCGGGTGATCATTCTGAAGTCCCTGGACTCTCGCCACCTCCATCCTCCAATCTTGCCAAATGATAATTACACTTACCTGGTAATTGTAGTTCCTTGAGTGATGACAGTTCAGTCCTCTACCTCTGGGTTGTGTACCTCCTCCTGCAGCTTGGAGACTGGGCATGTCAAAATCATGACATCACTGGATGTAGTCTGCTGGTCTCTCCCATAAGCCCCAGTGAACTACTGACAAAGCATACTCAACAGAGCATCAAATAAGTAGCCAACATATAAACTCTAATAACCCATAACTAGATGAATAGTCAAAATTTCCCTCCTAACAGATCAAAACTTTGTCTCATACCATTTCCTCCTGACTCCTTCAGAAGCAAAGACAGAAAGGAGGATAAACAGAGAAATAGACAGAGCAGAAAGAAACAAACAGGATCCCACGAAATTCATACATACCTGTAAATGTACAGTTCCACCTACTGACATTCCACTGCCAAAATGACACCATCCCGAGTGGGATTGACGACTGAACTGTCGTCACTCAAGGAACTACAATTACCAGGTAAAGCATAGTTACTCACCTGTAACAGGTGATCTCCGGGAACAGCAGGAATTTAGTCTTCACATATGGGTATCGTCGGTACCGACGGAGCCTGTGCGGGAATGCTCCCCAGCGTCCAATTAGAAAGCTTTTGGGAGCATCCCACAGCGCCTGCGTGCTGCCTTCCCGCCTTTCCCAACTGCCTCTCTCCAGTAGAGTTTTAAAGCTGAGACAAAGAGAAAGAGTGAAAGAAAAGAAAAGAGCGATACAACTCCTAGGGGAGGTGGGTGGGTTGTGAAGAATAAATTCCTGCTGTTCCCGGAGATCACCTGTTACAGGTGAGTAACTATGCTATCTCCAGGAACAAGCAGGAATGTAGTCTTCACAAATGGGGACTCCCTAGCTACAGATGCCACCTCCACTTCCCCCCATGGATCTCTGGCATCAAGGTGGGTAGGAGTTGATTAAATATGGAACAGGTGCTGTAGAACAGCCTGACCAAACAAGGCATCCCGGTGGGAGTCCTTGTCTAAGCAGTAATGGGCTGTGAAGGTATGAACCGAGGACCAAGTAGCTGCTCGGCAGATGTTGACAATAGACACAGAGTGTAGATGAGCCATTGAGGCTGCCATGGCTCTCACATTGTGAGCCGTGACATGGCCTTCCAGAGAAAGGTTCTTACTCTGATAGGCAAAAGAAATACACTGTGCAATCCAGTTGGACAATGTTCTCTTGGAGACTGGAAGTCCTAAATGAGAAGGATCGAAAGCAACAAAGAGTTGGGAGGACTTTCTATGTTGCTGTGTCCTCTCTAAGTAAAAGGCAAGTGCTCTTTTACAGTCCAAAGTATGAAAATTCCTTTCTGCATTTGAAGCATGAGGCCTTGGAAAAAATACAGGCAGCTAAACCGCCTGGTTTAAATGAAAATGTGAGACCACCTTTGGCATAAAGTGTGGATGAGTCCTAAGGACTACCTTATGATGGAACCTCGTGTAAGGAGGTTCAGCAACTAATGCTTGCAATTCACTGATGCGACGTGCTGATGTGATTGCAATGAGAAAGATAACTTTCCAGGAAAGGAATTTCATGGAGGTAGTAGCTAAAGGTTCAAAAGGCGGCTTCATGAGCTGCCCAAGAACCAGATTCAGGTCCCACGCCACTGGAGGTGGCCTAATGGGAGGCTTAGTTAGAAGGCCCCTCATAAATCTCGCTATGAGAGGATGAGAGGAAATAGGTTGTCCATTTAAAGGCTTTAAAGAAGCTGATATAGCACTTAAATGGACTCTTACTGAGTTAGTCTTAAGTCCTGCATTAGATAAATGCAGGAGATACTCCAGTAATGATTCCAGAGGTATCGCAAAGGGGTGAAGACCCTTTTGCGAATACCATATGGAAAACCTTTTCCACTTGAAAGCATAAGAGCGTCTTGTGGAAGGTTTCCTGGAAGCACAAAGGACATCAATTACTTGCTGAAAAAGGTTAAGACCATGAAGGTCTAGGCTCTCAGCACCAGGTCCTCAGATGCAGAGAGTGGGGATCGGGATGCCACAACATCCCGTCCTCTTGAGACAGGAGATATGGAGCAGATCCTAACTCCAGAGATGGAGCTTGAGAGAGATGCAGGAGCAGAGGGTACCACACCTGCCGTGGCCAATGTGGAGCTATGAGTGGCCTTTGTCTCTCTGAAGCTTGAAAAGGGTCTTGGGAATTAGGGGAATGGGTGGAAAGGCATATAGGAAGTCCTGACCCCAATGGAGGAGGAAAGCATCCCTGGCCAAGTAATCTAGATGGGAGTCAAAGACCCTGTGGAGGCCGAGTCTGCTGGGCCGGTTGAGGCTTAGCAGTCTTTCATTTCCTTTGCTTTGGGGGCTGCTGTCCCTTTCGGGCGGACTGACCTGCAGAATGCACCTGCTGGGTATAGGAAGGATAAAACCTCTTCTTTTTAGAGAAGAATGGTTTCTTGTAGAATTTTCTCCTTGCAGGATCAGCTGTAGCCTTGGATAGTCTATCCAAAGTGGTGTTATCAGCATCCAGCTCATTAGCTTTCTCTTGCCAATTTTTGCCAAAGAGATTTTCGCCTGTACAAGGGATATTCCCCAGTTTGTCCTGTACCCAGAGTTCTAGGTCAGATGCCTGGAACCCGGCAATCCTACAAGCACCTATGGCAATGGCAGAGGTTCTGCTTATGCACTCAAAGCAGTAAAATGCTGCACAATTAACAAACTTGGAAACATCCTGGGCATGTTTGACAAGTGTAAGATAATCCTGCCTCTTATCAGGAAGGAGAGGGCTCATAAGCTCGAGATCTCCTGTAACCTCCTTAAGGAACATTCCCATGTATAAGATGTAGGAACTAATCCAGGCAGAAAGCATAGAGGTCTGGAATGTTCGACGCCCTAAGGCATCAAGAGTCCTACATTCACGTCCTGGAGGATTAGATGCATGTCTCTTTGCACTCTTGATCCTTCTCATAGCTGACTCCACCACTATGGAGTGGTGTGGCAACTGAGTTTTTTGAAATCCAGGACAAGGAGGTACTCGATACATGGTATCCAGCCTATGGGAATGGGGAGAGGTGGTAAGAGGTGTTTCCCACATTCTTAACATGAGATCATGCAAGATGTCATAAATAGGCAAAGTAGCCACTTCCTTGGGAGCTTTAGGATATTGTAAAATCTCCAACTCCTTTGCTCTGGGCTCTGTTTCAGGAGCCACTGTGATGGAAAGACCTCTAGCCACCTCTCTGATGAAATCCTGAAAGGATATATCCTCTGGAGGAGACATCCTACTCTTAGAAGGCGGCTCCTCAGAGAGAAGAACTCTGGCATCGACAGAGCTGTCAGAGTCCTCAGAGTCATCGGAGGATTCAAAATATCTTTTATCTGGGTGCTCTTGTAAAGCACGATACCGGTACCAATCGAAGTTGGTAGCGGAGGGGTCCGGTACCGGCCTGTTGATACCGGAGGAAATAGCATGACTCGGTGTTGGTAGCATACTCGCCGATGTCGATGCTGTCGGTACTGGTACCGATACCGGTTGAACTGTCTGAAGCGGTCCCGAAGGCACCAATGCCACAAGGAGAGCCGCCAGACTGCGCTCAATAGCCAGGAATCTCTGGTCAATTGACGCTGCCGATGCCTGGGTGTCGGAACCGGACGAAGCGGACGGTACCCCAGAGCATGGCACCAGTAGTTCTGCCGAGGTTGAGGCCTCGAGAACATCCTGGAGCCCCGATAGTGCTTTGGAAGCCGAAGCCTCTCGCCGGGGCAATTTTGCTGGTACAAGTCCCTCAAAGGCAACGCCAGAGGCATCTCGATGCTTGGAAGGAGATCTACCCTTTGAGGACCCGCCAGATTTATGTTTGGTTACCTGAGATCCATGGGAGGAAGACGAAGCCCTGGAAGACGTCGATGCCACAGATGCTGCATCGGAGGGAAAAAGGGTGCTAAGCTTAGCAGCTCGGTTCTGCCGACCCCTCTTCGACATCATCCCACAGGCAACACACTCTGAGATGGAGTGGTCAGGACCTAAACATTTGAGGGACCACTCGTGAGTGTCGGTGACGGAGATGGTACCGCCACACTTGGAACACTTTTTAAAACCCGAAGCGGGTTTTTCCATGTTGAGGAAAAATTGGGCCTAGTGCCCAAAATGGCACGTGGCACCCGAGAGAAAAAAGGCTGGAAAATCCAGATAAAAGATTAGACTTTTTTTTTTTTTAAAGAAAGAACCAGCGGTACCGGTATAGCGTTGAGGAAGGCAGATGCTACCATAAAAAAGAATGAAAAATATGGGAGAACTGGAGAGAGGCAGTTGGGAAGGGCGGGAAGGCAGCACGCAGGCGCTGTGTGATGCTCCCAAAAGCTTTCTAATTGGACGCTGGGGAGCGTTCCCACGCAGGCTCCGTCGGTACCGACAATACCCATATGTGAAGACTACATTCCTGCTTGTTCCTGGAGATGTGTAATTATCATTTCCTTATTGTTCCTACAATTCAGTCCTCCACCTCTGGGATGTAGCAGAGCAGTGTTCATTGGGAGGGACCCTTATAACCGGCTCGCAAGACTGCTGAACCAAAACAGGCATCATTCGCTGCTAGCACATCCAGGCGACAGTGCTTACTGAAGGTATGGAGAGACAACCAAGTAGCCGCTCTACAGATGTCCCCTGGCAGAACCAAGCTGTGTTCCGCCCAAGAGGCTGCCTGCGCTCTGGTAGAGTGCGCTCGCAATCCCAATGGAACCGAACGACCCTGTACCAGATATGCTGAGGCGATCGCCTTTCTAATCCAGCTAGAAATGGACGCTTTCGCTGCCGCCTCACCCTTGCGAGGACCACCGAACACGAAAAGCCGTTCAGATTTGCGAAAAGGTTCAGAAACTTGCAAATATCATAGCAACACCCGCTTGATGCCCCACAGACGCATGCTGCAATCGGACACGGTTTCCCCCCTTGAGCCAAGGACCGGAAGTAACACCGTCTGATTTAGGTGAAACGGAGAGACGATCTTCGGAAAAAAGGATGGTACTGGATGCAAGACTACCTTTTCTTTCAAAATAGACAGAAAGGGTTCCCTGCAAGACAGCGCCTGTAACTCCGAAATTCGCCTTGCCGAACATATGGCCACTAAAAACACTGTCTAAGGTTAAATCCTTTACCGTTGCTTGAAGTAATGGCTCAAAGGGCTCCTTTACTAACGCTCCTAAGACCAAATTGAGATCCCACGGGGGTTCTACGATTCGACGAGAGGTCCTCGGCACCACTTTCAGGAAGCGCAATACATCCGTATGTGACCCTAAAGGCACATCCTGCACCTTGCCCCATAGCAGGCTAGCGCTGCCAACTGCACTCTCAACGAATTGGCTGCCAATCCTTTATCAAATCCATCTTGTAGAAAGCTTAACACCATGGGCACGGAAGCTGTAGCCACGCGGACTTGCCGCCTTGAGCACCAAACCTCAAAAATATGCCATACACGAACATATGCCAGAGAAGTCGACCTTTTCCTAGCTCGAAGCAACATCGCGATTACCAATCCAGAGTATCCTTTTTTCTTCAGCCTCGCCCTTTCAATGGCCAAACCATAAGCGAGAACTGATTCACCTGAGGCATTCGAAGTGGACCTTGGCGTAGCAGATCTTCCGAGACTGTCAGCATCCAAGGCTCCCCGTCTAGCAGTCAAACGAGATCGGCGTATCACGGGCGTCTTGGCCAGTCCGGAGCTACCAATAGCACTCTCTCGTGATGAGCCTTGATCTGCTGCACTACGTGGCCTATCAGTGCCCATGGTGGGAAGACAGAGAAGACCGAACGCCGGCCACGGCTGCATCAGGGCGTCGAGCCCTTCCGACATCCTTTCCCGCCGCCTGCTGAAGAAGCGACTTGCTTTTGCTGACTGAAAGGTCACCATAAGATCCATGATCGGCGGCCCCCATCTGCGGACTATTAGCGCAAACACTTCCGGATTCAACTCCCATTCCCCAGCATCTACTTGCACCCTGCTAAGGAAATCCGCCGTCATATTGTCTTTCCCTGCAATGTGCGCCGCTGAGAACGCTGGTAGATGCTTTTCCACCCAAGTGAACAGTGTCTCTGCTTCTTCTTCCATGGCCGCACTGCCGATTGATGTAGGCTACCGTCGCGGAGTTGTCCGACAGCACTCTCATAGCCCGACCTGTTACCGCCGCCTAGAATGTCTGAAGCGCAAGATACACCGCTCTCAACTCCAGCCGGTTGATCGACCAACTGCGCTCTTGGAAGGACCACGCGCCTTGTGTGAAAAGATCTCCGCAGTGTGCCCCCCATCCGTCAATAGCAGAAGCCATTCCGGCTGCTCCAGGGGCACCCCTGCTTGCAAGGTTCCGGGCAGTAGCCACCACTGCAGAGACCGCCTGACCCAGAGAGGACAGGGAAGATGCTTGTTCAACGAGTCGGTCTGATGTGACCAGCGACGAAGGAGCGCTCGCTGTAAGGGTCTCATATGGAATCTGGCCCAAGGTACAACCTCCAAAGTCTCAGACATCGTGCCTAGCACGCGAAGATACTCCCCATGCTGATGGCGCCGGAGCGGATCTGAACTTGCGTAGCAGGCGACTCAGGCCCAGCACCTGATGATGCAGTAGAAACACCGCTCCTTGCCAAGTGTCGAACCGTACTCCCAGGTACTCGAGCTCCTGGGACGGCACCAATCGGCTTTGACCGGATTGACCACCCAGCCGAGCCACTGTAAAAACTTCACAACCTTGTCCGTAACCTGCATGCTCTCGGCCTCGGATTTCGCCTGAATCAACTAGACGTCGAGATAGGGAAGAACAAGGATTCCTTCATTCTGCAATGCCGCCGCCGCCACTACCACCATGATTGTGGTGAAAGTCCGCGGTGCCATCGCCAGCCCGAAAGGTAAAGCTCGGAACTGATAGTGCCCCCCATGGAAGGGCGAACCGTAGAAACTTCTGATGGACCTCTCGGATTGGGATATGCAGATACGCTTCCATGAGATCCAGGGAGGTCAAATACTCCCCTTTGCGTACCGCTACAAAAACTGATCGCAACGTTTCCATCCGGAAATGCGGTACGCGCAGACACCTGTTCACGCCCTTTAGGTCTAAAATAGGGCGTAGAGATCCATCCGTTTTTGTCACTACGAAATAAATTGAGTATCGACCCATACCATAATCTGTCAACGGGACAGGTATGATCGCCCCCATGTGTAAGAGACGATCTAGGGTATTGCGAATCGCCATAGCTTTTTGTGGACCTCTGCAGGGAGACATCACAAAGGAATCCTGGACCGGTCTTGCCAATTCCAGCGTGTAGCCCTCGCGAATTATTTCCAAAACCCACTGGTCTGTCGTTATTTGGGTCCAGGCAGAAACTCCCGAAGCCTCCAGCCTATTGGTTAACTTCCTACCGGGACCCGCCAGCTCTCATTGGGGTTTTCAAGAAGCTGTAGTGGACGTCGCTGCGAAACCTCTACTTGCTCCCCGAAATCCACGAAACCCCTGGGCTCTTGAAGCAAGTCTTTCTCTCTGGAAACCACCTAGATGAGGAGTACGGAATCTTCTAAAATCCCTAAACTGACCCCGATAGGCTGGAGAGGACTTTCCTGGCTTAGGCTTATCCTCCGGAAGTCTACCACCCTTAGACTCCCCTAAATCCTTAACCAACTTGTCAAGATCATCTCTGAACAGTAACCTACCCTTAAACGGAAGCTTACTGAGACGCGATTTAGAGGAGTCATCGGTCGCCCAATTCCTTAGCCACAGGGATCGGCGTGCGGCAACCAAGGAAGCCATGCTATTAGCTAGCGCTTTGATCAAGTCATAATGCACATCCGTCAAATATGCGGTTCCTGACTCCAACCGATGCAATTCTGCAACACCATTTTGATCCAGCTGAGGGGACTGCCTCAAGTGCTGAGACCATCTGAGGCATGCTCTTGCCACCCAAGCTCCACAAATGGAAGCCTGAACTGCTTCAATAGGCCATCCACTTTCCTATCCTGTGCATCTTTTAACGCCGCGCTACCTTCCACCGGAATCGTGATCTTCTTGGTGACCGCCGACACTACTGCATCAATTCGTGGAGAACGGAACCGCTCTTTGTCCTTAACCGCTAAAGGATAGAGTCTGTTCATAGTTCGAATGCCTCTGAGACCTGACTCCAGCTGATCCCACTTGTCCTGCATCATCTTGTCCACCACCCGGTGGACGGAGACCACTTGCGCTTGCCTCACCGCTTGGATGATAGGGTCTTCCACACTAACCTCCTCAGTCGATGGTGCTGCCACCAGATTCAACATCTGGAGGGATTCCATCATAAGAGCTGCCAGCTCCTCCTTCCGGAACACTCGAATGATCTTTGTCTGATCCTCTGGTTCCGGAATTTCACCTTCTTTAAAGTCATCCATCTCTGCCTCAAGATCTAGCTCAGCCTCATCCATTTCATTACCCTCCATGTCTGAGGGGGACCGCTTGCGAGGCCGCGATCTCTTGAAGTCTTGAAGGACTAGAAAAGGGGACTGTTACTTCTGGAGAGAGATCTGCAATTGTGAGTATATACTTCTGGGAATTTTCTGAAAGGAATTCTATTAAAGCTAATTAATCTGTGAACCCAATATTTTTTGTTAAATCAGTCAGGGCCTAGTAGCAGCAGTTTAAGTTTACATTTAAAACACAGAAGAGAGCTTTCTGGTTAAATTTGGAACCCAGCAGAGAGCTTGTAGTTTAAATTTCATAAGAAGTTAGAGCCTAGCAGCAGCAAAGACCTATAATTTAAATCAAATAAGAATATAGCTTACCTCAGCAGCACAGGACAGGGTACTGTGTAGCAGCCATCTTTTAATAAGTGTTATTTCCCTCCCTCCCCACACCCACCCCTGGGATAATCGTAGCTTTATAGGTACTTACACATCTTAAAAGACAGGAGATGCTCTCAGGTGAAGCTCGTTACCCATATCAGTCATTCACTAAGGACCTGAGATTAATTAAGCTTCAGGTGAACAAGGTATATTAAACCTATTAGGTACAGTTTTATTGGTACAAATATCCATAGCAACCCTCAGTAAGTAAAGAACTTAAAGATATAAACAAAAACTTAAAATTAAGATGCAGACAGCAGTCCAGCAGCGAGATGGGGGCTTTCCAGTCTTTTGCACTGAGTGTCACATGTATGATTTTCTCCCAGTTGGTGAGAGGTCTTACGTGTGCACTAGGTGCAAGGAGCTCTTTGCTCTCAGGGAAGAAGTCCGTTCTCTAGAGGCTAGAGTAGCAGACTTGGAAAACATAAGACAGACAGAGAGGTACATAGACGAGACCTACAGGGATATAGTCCTGAAGTCCCACCTCCACTCTGGCAGCATCCCTGTTGCCATGGAGGAGAGAGGTCACGTGACAGGAGAGCATCACCCTGGTGTGGCAGGAAGTGATCCTGTAACTAGGACCTGTCCTCCAGGTGATGGAAAACCCTCTCGCACCAAGGAAATTTCTCCAGGACCATGTGCCCATGAGGAAAGGGTTAGGACAGCCGTTACAGTTGGTGATTCGATCATTAGGCATGTAGATAGCTGGGTGGCTGGTGACGTCAGGATCGCCTGGTAACATGCCTGCCTGGCGCGAAGGTAGCGGACCTTACGCGCCACCTAGATAAGGTCTTAGATAGTGCTGGGGAGGAATCTGCTGTCTTGGTACATGTCGGTACAAATGACATAGGAAAATGTGGTAGGGAGGTTCTGGAGGCTACATTTAGGCTTTTAGGTAGGAAGTTGATATTCCAGAACTTTCAGGGTAGCGTTCTCCGAAATGCTTCCCGTTCCACGTGCAGGACCCAAAAGGCAGGCAGAGCTCCGGAGTCTCAATGCGTGGATGAGACAATGGTGCAGAGATGAGGGTTTTGGATTTGTTAGGAAATGGGGAACATTCTGGGGAAAGGAGAGGCTCTTCCGAAGGGATGGGTGTCACCTTAACTGGGATGGAATCAGGCTGCTGGCATTAACCTTTAAAAAGGAGATAGAGCAGCTTTTAAACTAGATAATAGGGGAAAGCTGACAGTCGCCCAAGAGCGGATGGTTTGGAAGAATGTATCCTTGCAGGATACTACCAAAATCAGAGCAGAGAGGTTCCAAAAAAGAGTAAAGTAGCCCAAATGCCCTCGAGTATGGAGCAGACAGAGCTTAAAGATCCCAAATTACCCATGTCTACCAATAGCCAAATTAATATGAATAAATACAGTCTCTAAAATGCTGGTATGCAAATGCTAGAAGTCTAAAAAATAAGATGGGAGAGTTAGAATATATAGCACTAAATGAGAGGTTAGATATGATTGGAATATCAGAGACATGGTGGAAGGAGGACAACCAGTGGGACACTGATACCTGGGTACAAACTATATGGTAATGATAGAGCTGATCAAATTGGTGGAGGGGTTACGCTCTATGTTAGAGAGGGCATTGAGTCAGAAAGGATTAAAGTTTTGCAGGAAACAAAATTTGCTGTAGAATCTCTTATGGATTGAAATTCCATGTAAAAAGGGGAAGGCGATGGCAGTGGGGATGTACTATCGACCGCCTGGCCAGAATGAACAAATGGATGATGAAATAATCAAATAAATCAAGGAAGCTAACAAAAGTTACAGCACAGTAATAATAATGGGTGATTTCAATTACCCCGGTATCGACTGGGTCAGTGTCACGGCAGGACATGCTAGGGAGATAAAGTTCCTAGATGACATAAATGACTGCTTCTTGGAGCAGCTGGTTCATGAACCAAACAGAGGGGAAGCCATATTAGACCTAGTCCTTAGTGGAACACCAAATCTAGTGCAAGAGATAAGGGTGTTGGGGCCACTTGGCAATAGTGATCATAGCATGATCGCCTTTGATTTAATTGAGGAGGGACAGTAAGGAAATCCACAGTACTACCTTTTAACTTTCGAAAGGGAGACTATGATAAAATGAGGAAAATATTAAGAAAAAACTAAAAGGAGCAGTTGCAAAGGTTAAAGACTTACTTCAAGCTTGGGTGTTGTTGAAAAATACTATCTTGGAAGCCCAGACCAGCTGTATTCCACGCTTTAAGAAAAGTGGAAGGAAGTCCAAAAAACTGCCAGCATGGTTTAAAGGTGAGGTCAGAGAGGCTGTTGCCAAAAAAGCATCTTTCAGGAAATGGAAAAAAGAGCCAAACGGCGAAACCTGGAAACAACACAAGCACTGGCAAGTCAAATGCAAGGCATTGATAAAGCAGGCAAAGGGAGAATTTGAGAAGAAGCTTGCTGCGGAAGCAAAAACGCGAAATAAAGATTTTTTCAAGTACATTTGTAGAAAAAACCTGTGAGAGAGTCAGTTGGTCCATTAGATGATAGAGTTAAAGGGACACTAAGAGGCGACAAGGCGATAGCGGAGAGACTGAATGAATTCTTTGCTTCGGTCTTTACTGAGGAAGATGTAGGGATGTTACCCATGACTGAAGTGGTATTTAAAGGTGCGGAAGAATTGAAGGAAATATCGATACATTGGGAAGATGTATTACAACTATTAGATAAACTGAAAAGTAGCAAATCACCTGGGCCGGATGGTATACATCCAAGTGTGTTGAAAGAACTGAAATATGAGATTGCAGACCTGCTATTAGTAATCTGTGAACTATCATTAAAATCATCTCTAATACCTGAAGATTGGAGGATTGCCAATGTAACACCAATTTTTTAAAAGGGTTCCAGGGGTGATCCGGCAAACTACAGACCAGTGAGCCTGACGTCAGTACCGGGAAAAATGGTAGAAACCATCATAAAGAATAAAATTACTGAGCATGTAGATAGTCATGGCCTAATGGGAGACAGCCAACATGGCTTTAGACAAGGAAGATCTTGTCTTACTAATCTGTTATCTTTTTTTGAAAGTGTGAATAAACAGGTGGACAAAGGTGAGTCGGTTGATATAGTGTATCAGGACTTTCAGAAAGCCTTTGACAAGGTCCCTCATCAGAGACTTTTGGCAAAACTAAAGAGTCATGGGATAGGAGGCAGTGTACTACTGTGGATCAAGAACTGGTTAAAAGATAGAAAGCAGAGGGTTGGGCTAAATGGCCAATTTTCCCAATGGAGAAAGGTGTACCCCAGAGATCTGTGCTGGGTCCACTGCTTTATGACATATTCATAAATGACCTGGAATGTGGAACAACAAGTGAGGTTATCAAATTTGCAGATGATACAAAACTATTTAAAGTTGTTAAAACCCAAGAGGATTGTGGAAAATTGCAAGAGGACCTTGATAAATTGGAAGACTGGGCATCAAAATGGCAGATGAAATTTAATGTGGACAAGTGCAAAGTTATGCACCTAGGGAAGAACAACCCAAACTATGGTTACACGATGTAAGGTTCCACATTAGGAACCACCACCCAGGAAAAAGATTTAGGCGTCATTGTGGATAACATGTTAAAACCCTCGGCCCAGTGTGCAATGGCGGCCAAGAGAGCAAATAGAATGCTAGGTATCATAAGGAATGGAAAATAAAAGAAAAGATATTATAATTCCTCTATATCGTTCCATGGTGAGACCGCACCTTGAATATTGTGTGCAATTCTGGTCGCTGTATCTTAAAAAGGATATAGTGTTATTAGAAAAGGTTCAGAGAAGAGCCACCAAAATGGTAAAGGGGATGGAAGGATACTCCTATGAAGAAAGACTAAAAAGGTTAGGGCTCTTTAACCTGGAAAAGAGACGGCTGAGGGGAGATATGATAGAAGTCTATAAATTAATGAATGGAGTGGAACGGGTAAACGTAGATCGATTGTTTACGTTATCAGAATATAGAAAGACTAGGGGACATGCAATGAAGCTACAGGGTAAACTATTTAAGACTAATAAAAGAAAATATTTTTTCACTCAACGTGTAATCAAACTCTGGAATTTGTTACCGGAGGATGTAGTAAAGGCTGTTAGGGTAGCTGGGTTTAAAAAAGGTTTGGACAAGTTCCAGGAGGAAAGGTCCATAAACCATTATTAAGAAGGGACCCAGGATATCAATGCTTGAGCCAGTACAAGCATTGCGGAACCTGTGTCTTTTGGGGAAACTGCTAGGTATGTATGACCTAGATTGGCCACTGTTGGAAACAGGATACTGGGCTTGATGGACCTTGGTCTGACCCAGTATGGCATATGTTCTTATGTTCTCTTTGAAGGTCTTGGAGAAATGCTACTCTTTTCGGCCAGCTTAGGCTGCTGAGTAGACGCAGGTTGCGACAAGGCGTCCCGCAATTTACCCTGACGCCGCATGCAGAACGCCTGATGCATTATTAACACAAAGTCGGGGCGGAAGTCCCCAAGCTGCATTTGTACGCCAGGACCGGCATCTCAGCTGGCAGTCCAGCCTTAACCTCCTGGGTAACCCCCGAGATAGAGGCCAACAGGGACTCCACTTCAGGTCCGGCCGTCGCAAGCTGTGGCTCCAGGCCAGCCTTAACCTCCATCTGCTGCTCTATGCTCGTGGACACCATAGCGCAACCTCTGCAGATCCCAGAATCCGCGACTGTTCCCTTGCGAGTACCGCAGAGCATGCACTGGGGGCGGGACGCCATCTGTCAGGCACCCTCACCCTCTAGGAAGTCCCGGAGTCCCCTGCTCTTTCCTGTTTCTTTTTTTTTCTGAATGTCCGAGAGAGCAAAGGCTAGGAACAGGGAAAACAGAGCTAGTATTTCTCTACTCCCTCTTCCCCCCCCACAGGAACTCTCTTATAAAATAATTAACCTTCCATACAGACCGAGGGTTCTCCGAGGCGCTGAAGGGAAAGATTAGAGCTTGCAAATAGATTTGAGCATGCCACTAAACAAACAGTAACCCAGAGCCCCCTGATAGGAGTTACACATTAAAATCTCCTCCGGAGTTCTTGCCATGCTCACAAAATGGCCAACGGTGCTGCCGCGAGAAAAAAGGCGCCAAACGCGAAGCGGGAGCCACCGGCCCTTTTTCTGCACGGTCCCCGCCCGCCGGAGCATTGCTCAGCCCCAAACTTTCACAAAAGAAAGAAAGGACTTACTGATCTTCAACAGCGCTCCAGCCTGCGCGGTTCTGCTCAATGCTGACACGAGCAGAAAACCACCAGGCGAGCCTCCCGTCAGTGTGCTGAAGCGCAAAGTAGAATTTCGGCTGACTGCACAGCCGGAGGATGCCCCTTCGGTCCTGCAGCAGAGCTCTCACCCGTCCTGTCCAGGGGGAGAGATCTGAATAGATGAGCCCACAGCCCCGCACAACAGGCAGACAGGAACTGACACCAGAGTAAAGCTTTTCTCCTTTTTCTTTTTTTTAAAGGGACAGTATTAAAATAAAATGTAAAGGGCAACAACCAAAATTAAGCTACACTATTGCTCCTTATGTGTTCCTCAAGTGAACCCAGCACCTAGGCTCACTACGTCCTCCTGCTGCATGGAGACTGGACACACTGGGGCTGATGGGAGAGACCAGCAGACTACATCCAGTGATGTCATGATTTTGACATGCCCAGTCTCCAAGCTGCAGGAGGAGGTACACAACCCAGAGGTAGAGGATTGAACTGTAGGAACGATAAGGAAATTTCTGTTCCAGGGAAAGGAGTTTTACTGTGATTTACAGGGAATAGCAGCAGAGCTGAAAACTCATGCTACCATCGTGCTGGTTGACCTCACTTCCTCCTGCCATAGCTTTTTACAAATTTGCTGAACATCTTTGGAAGAAAGAGTGAGACTTCACTAAACAGCACAGAGCAAGAGAGGATGAAGAGTAATCAACTACCATAACTGATAACTGAAGTAGAAGAAATGGGCTGTTGCGAGGAGGTTGTGCTGAGGTGGACTGTTTTGTATGGAAAGATTTTTTCGCTGTGTCTGTAAGGTCTGTACAGGGGGCATTTGAACTGCGCAAGACTGCTGCGCAGAGTGTCCATGTGCTTCTTCCTGACCTGAGGAGATACCAAAATATTCCAACACTGCTTCTCCAGTGCTTTGGAAAGGGTTGACAAAATCACCTCTTGCCCTCAGGTTTTTCAGGCACTTCAGAAGTCGCTGTGCTATAAACCTGGAAACCTCATGGAGTGCACGCTCTAGTTTCAAAAATCTCCTTGGGTGGTTAGAGTCGCTCCGTGGAGTCTCAGCTTGCATGCACAGAGCTCAGTTTTATGTGCAGGATCTTTCCTCTTGAAGGTGGCTTTTCTCAGCCACAAAGTGATCAGAGAGGCAATTCAGACAATCAAACACAATTCTTACAATCTTACTGATTGTGGTCTGGACCCAAGAATAGAAGACACCTAGAAAGAGTAGTTACTCACCTGTAACAGGTGTTCTCCAGGAGCAGCAGGAATCAGTCCTCACATATGGGTGACGTCGGCGCCGACGGAGCCCTCGTGCGGAGCATTTCCCCAGCTTTCACAGAAAGCCTTTGGGAATTGCAGCGCGCATGCACGGTCCCCTTCCCGCCCAAGGGTGCCATCTTGCTCAGTCTGATGACGTAGCTAAAAGACAGCAAAAAAATTTTGCTGTCTTTTAGGAGGATCTGGATAAATTGGAAGACTGGGCATCCAAATGGCAGATGAAATTTAATGTGGACAAGTGCAAAGTTATGCACCTAGGAAAGAACAACCCACACTATAGTTACACGATGCAAGGCTCCACATTAGAAACCACCACCCAGGAAAAAGATTTAGGAGTCATCGTGGATAACATGTTAAAGTCCTCCACCCAGTGTGCAGTGGCGGCCAAGAAAGCAAATAGAATGCTAGGTATCATAAGGAAAGGGATGGAGAATAAAACAAAGGATATTATAATGCCTCTGTATCGCTCCATGGTACGACCGCACCTTGAATATTGTGTGCAATTCTGATCACCGTATCTTAAAAAGGACATAGCGTTATTAGAAAAAGTACAGAGAAGAGCAACCAAATTGGTGAAGGGGATGGAAGGCTACTCCTATGAAGAGGCGCTAAAAAGGTTAGGGCTCTTTAACCTGGAAAAGAGACGGCTGAGGGGAGATATGATAGAGGTCTATAAATTAATGAATGTACTGGAACGGATAAACGTGGATCAATTGTTTACGCTATCAGAATATAGGAAGACTAGGGGACATGTAATGAAGCTACAGGGTAAACTATTTAAGACAAATAAGAGAAAATATTTTTTCACTCAACGTGTAATCAAACTCTGGAATCTGTTACCGGAGGATGTAGTAAGGGCTGTTAGTATAGCTGGGTTTAAAAAAGGTTTGGACAAGTTCCTGGAGGAAAGGTCCATAAACTACTATTAAAAAGGGACCCAGGATATCAATGCTTGACCCAGTACAAGCATTGTGGAACCTGTGTCTTTTGGGGATATTGCTAGGTACGTATGACCTAGATTGGCCACTGTTGGAAACAGGATACTGGGCTTGATGGACCTCGGTCTGACCCAGTATGGCATGTCTTATGTTCTTATGTCTTAAAATTAGCAAAAATAAATTATATGACTGCAACTCCAAGGGGAGGAGGGAGGGTTGTGAGGACTGATTCCTGCTGCTCCTGGAGAACACCTGTTACAGGTGAGTAACTACTCTTTCTCCAGGACCAAGCAGGAAGTCAGTCCTCACATATGGGACTCCCCAGTTTAAGGCTACAGGAGACGCCAAGCGGAAAAATGAGCTCCCTCTAGCTCGTCAGCACAGAAGGAAGGAATCTTCTCTGAGAACGCCCCCGACTGGTAGCCCAACAGCAGGGCTGGAGGGTAGGAGTTGCCTAAACCCCAAAGAGATTATGGAGTACTGCCTGTCCGAAAGCACTGTCCCTGCGGGACTCCCTCTCAAGGCAGTAATGGGCCGCAAAAGTCTGGCTTGAAGACTAAGTAGTGGCCCGGCAGATGTCTGCCAACGGAACAGAGCGGAGATGAGCCACTGATGCAGCCTTCGCCCTGACACGATGAGCCATGACTCGACCCTCCAATGAGAGGCTGGCTGCCCCATAAGCCCAGGCGATACAGTCAGCGACCCATATGGACAAAGTACGCTTGGAGACAGGTAGCCCCAACTTATTGGCGTCAAAAGAAACGAAGAGCTGAACAGCCTTCCCATGCTCCTGCGTACGGTCAAGGTAGAAGGATAACGCCCTCCTACAGTCCAGGGTATGCAAGACCATCTCAGCCCGGTTGGCATGCGGCCTGGGAAAGAAGGTCGGAAGAACCACCTCCTGATTGAGGTGAAAAGGTGAGACATCTTTAGGAAGAAACTTAGGGTGAGTCCGTAGGACTACCCTATTCCTGTAGAACCTAGTGTAAGGAGAATCAGACACTAGTGCCTGCAGTTCACTCACTCGCCTAGCAGAGGTGAGAGCTACCAGAAACAAAGTTTTCCAGGAGAGAAAACGGAGAGGGCAGGTAGCCATAGGTTCAAAAGGCGAACAAGTAAGCCGCTGCAAGACCACATTCAGATCCCACTCAGGGGCCGGTGGACGCAAAGGAGGCTTAAGCAGAAGGCCTCTGAGGAAACGAGCCACCAAAAGGTGGTTGGAAAGAGGCCTGCCGTCCACCGGCGAGTGGTGTGCTGCGAGAGCACTAAGGTGAACTCGGACAGAGTTAGACTTAAGGCCCAGATTGGAGAGGTAGAGCAAATATTGCAACACTACCGCTACCAAGCACGAGAAGGGATTCTCACTGTGCTGAGCACACCATGCGGAGAATCTACGCCACTCAAGAGCGTAGGATTTCCTGGTGGATTGATGCCGAGAGGCCAAGACTACATCTTCCACCTCTCGAGGTAGTAGGAGGGGAGCGAGGACTACCCTTTCAGCAGCCAGGCCATTAGATGAAGGGACTGGAGGTTGGGGTGCAAGAGAGTCCCCTGATCCTGAGACAGGAGATCGTGTTGAAACCCCAGAGGAAGAGGTGTGTCCACCGCCAGCTGTAGCAGAAGCGGGAAACAAGGTTGCCTCGGCCACCTGGGGGCTATGAGAATTAAGGAAGCCCCATCCCTGAGGACTTTGAACAGCGTTCTGGACACTAGTGGTGTGGGAGGAAACGCATACAGTAGGCCTGTGGACCACGAGATCAGGAACGCATCCGCTGCTACTCTGAGAGGATGCGGTTGTCTGGAGCAAAATCTCGGTAGTTGCCGGTTCAGAGGACTGGCGAAAAGATCCATGGTGGGAAGCCCCCACTTGAGAAAGACCTGCTGAACCACCAATGGGTTCAATCGCCATTCGTGTGGTTGCAGGATCCGGCTCAGTCTGTCTGCCAGGCAATTTTCCTGACCTGGGAGGTAGACAGCCTTGAGAAGGATTCCGTGATTGACAGCCCAAGAGCACAGTCGCTGTGCCTCCTGACAAAGGAGGAAGGAGCCTGTGCCTCCTTGTTTGTTCACATAGAACATGGCAACTTGATTGTCCGTCTGGACCAGTACAGACTGGTGAGATGTGAGGTGGGAGAAGGCTCTCAGAGCTAGGCGTATTGCCCGTAGCTCCAGGACGTTTATCTGCTGAGCAGCCTCCCAAGGGGTCCAGAGACCCTGAGTACATGCCCCTTGGCAATGTGCTCCCCAACCGAGAAGAGGGGCAGAAAACCACTCAGAGCATCAGATTTGGAAGATGAAGCCACCATTGCAGAGAGAAGACTAGGAGGTTGGAGACCTGCACTGAGTCCGCTAGGCCCCCTGAGGCTTGATGCCACTGAGTGCGAAGGCTCCACTGAGCAGGTCGCATGTGCAGGCGGGCATTGGGGGGTGACATGAACCGTGGAAGCCATATGGCCGAGTAGTCTCAGGAATTGCCTGGCAGAGACCAGGGAATTGCTGCGAAACCGGCTGGCCAGATCCATCAGCCTGTGGGCCCTGTCCAGAGGCAGAAAAGCCTTTGCTTGAAGAGTGTCTAGTCTGGCCCCTATGAACTTTAAGTTCTGGGACGGGAGCAAAGTGGACTTTGCGAAGTTTATGACAAACCCCAAGTGCTGAAGCAGAGCCACAGTGCGAAGGGTGGCCTGGTTGGCCTTCTGGGAAGATTGGCCCCTTATGAGCCAGTCGTCCAGGTACGGAAACACAAAGAGACCCTGAAGCCTCAGGTAGGCCGCCACCACTGCCAGGCACTTGGTGAACACCCTGGGAGCGGATCAGAGGCTAAAGGGAAGCACTCTGTACTGATAGTGGTTTCCTCCCACAACAACCTGAGATACTGTCTGTGGTCTGGATGGATAAGGATGTGAGTATACGCATCCTTTAGATCCAAGGAGCATAGCCAGTCTCCCTGCTGGAAGTAGGGCAGCAGGATTCCAAGGGTAAGCATCTTGAACTTTCCCTCTGCAGGAACTTGTTGAGGTTTCGCAAGTCTAGGATGGGTCTGAGGCCTCCTGTTCGTTTTGGTACCAGAAAGTACCTGGAATAAAAGCCTTGACCCCTCAGGTTCCACAGCCTGATCCTTTAGTAGACCTGACAACTCCTGAAGGAGTAGGTCCCTGTGCAGAGGGAGTCTTGGAGGCTCCCCTGGAAAATAGGAGGGAGGTACCTGGTGAAAATGGAGAAGATAGCCCCTTTGGACTAAATGAAGAACCCAGGTATCTGTTGCGACGGCTGACCACCTGTGGGCAAAGTGGGCCAGCCGGCCTCCTGTGCTGAGAGAAGCCAGCTGAGAAGAGGCGGCTATGCTGTTTGAGTCAAAAAACCCCACCCTACTGAGCAGGGGCCGGTGTTGGTGGCTTGGGGGTCTTCGGCCTACGGGGCCCTTGACCCTGCCCCTTGGCCTGCTGACCCTGTTGGGGAGCTGCAGAGACCTGATAATGAGGGTACTGTTTGTAGGCCGATGACTTCCTCGGGTAAAAGGTCTTTTTTCCTGAGCCCTTCTTTTTCTGAGAAGGGGCAGAGGTTTTCCTGGAAAGCCTAGTCCGGGTCAGAGTCTCGGTCTCGAGTTCTGCAGCCTTTTCAGCCATGGGCTTGCCAAAGAGGTTTTCACCTCGGCAGGGGACATCGACCAACTTGTCCTGGACCCATGGCTCGAGGTTGGATGACTGTAGCCAAGCCTGTCGGCGGGCACCGATGCCGGCCCCAGCTACTTGGGCCGAAGCCTCGAAGCCATCGTAGGCTGCTCGAGAGATAAACTTCGAGCACTCTCGAATATCGGTGGACAAGGCCTGGAACCTCTGCAAAGGTTCCTCGGAGAGACCAGCAGAGAACCCGGCAATCTCCTTTGCCAGGTCTCGGAGGTACATGCCCATGTAGAGCTGGTAAGTCTGGACACGGCAAGCAAGCATAGAGCCCTGTAAGCACTTCTTACCGAGGGCATCCAGGTTCCGGGCCTCCCGGCCGGGAGGCACCAAGGAGTGCATCTTCTGACTTTTCAGTCGATGCATGGCCGATTCCACAACCATGGAGTGGTGTGGCAATTGTGCCTTTTGGAACCCGGGGCTCTTGCGGACTCGATAGATGGAATCGACCCGCTTGCTTAACACCGGCGTCGAGGCCGGGGTCTCCCACATGCGGAAGAGTAGCCGCTCCAGCATCGGAGGAACCGGTACAGTAAAGGCCTCCTTCGGGGGAGAGTCATACTGGAGGGCCTCGAGCTCCTCGGCTCGAGGCTCCTCCTCGGGATCCGCGGGGAAGGCCAAGGCCTTGGCCATATCCCGCACGAAGTCCGAGAACCGGGTATCCTCCGGTGGGGACTGTCTCCGAGGTTCGGACTCGGGTGAGTCCGAGGGGACACACCGAGTCCGATGGGTGTCGGGTGACTCTTCGTCCTCCGTCTTCCAGCCCGACTCCTCGGAGGAGGAATCGAGCGGCTCCAGTCGGGCGGGCGGGCACCGATGCCCTCCGCCCCGACGCCGAGGGTATCGGCGTCGACGACCTCGGCCCCGAACGGGAGGTCGAGGGAGACCGTGGCTGAGGATTGACTCGAGCCCGCATGGACTCGAGGATCGGCTCAGCCTCCGGGGTCGACTTGGACGTCGAGGTCCCGGAGGTCGGGGCAGATGCACCGGTGAGACCGGCGATCAATGCCCGCTGCTGTTCCATGAAGGCAGTGAAGCTGCTCTCCAAGGCCGTCAACCTGAGTCCGAGCTCAGGAGACCCAGCAGCCCCCGACTCGGACCCCGATGGCGTCGGGCCCGACGTCGGCTCCCTCGGAGGACAGTCAACGAGGAGAACAGCACTTATGTGTCCAGGAGACTCCATCTCGACACGAGGATGCTTCGCAGGCCTCTCCGACTCCGAAGACCCGGGACGGCTATCGGGGCTATGCGACCTGGCCCTCGAGGAACCAGGAGTGTCCACCGACGCCGCCCTCGCGGGTTTCTTCTTCCTGCGATGTTCCCGCGAAGGAGACCCCCGCTCAGAGGAACCCCGATGCTGCTCGGGGCCGGAGTCCCGAGACGTCGAGGCCTCTGACGAGGTCCGGGCCCGGCCGGACGCGGAGTCAGAAAAAAATTCTATCCCTCTGGTGCTGCCGACTACCCAAGGCCTTTGAGGACATTTTGCCACATGGACCACAGATCATCGGGTCATGATCGGGTCCGAGGCAACGGAGGCAGCAGTCATGTGTGTCGGTAAGAGACATAAGTTTCTTACACCGATCACATTTCTTAAACCCGCTGGCAGCCATCGGGGGAAAAAGGGCCCCTGCTAGGTCAAAAGACCCGTCTGCCAGGGAAAAAGAAAAAAGGCGCGAACGCCAGTCACAAAGGACAAAAACCGAAAAAGAGAGAAAGGACTCGATACCGGCGTATCGGTCCGAGCGGGAAAAGGATCCGGCGTCGAACCGGAGAAAAAAATAGAAAAATAGAGAAAATCAACTTTTTCCTCAGGGAAAAACGAACTACGTCCTTCGGGCTCCGCGGAAAAAAGAAGACTGAGCAAAATGGCACCCTTGGGCGGGAAGGGGACCGCGCATGCGCGCTGCAATTCCCAAAGGCTTTCTGTGAAAGCTGGGGAAATGCTCCACACGAGGGCTCCGTCGGCGCCGACGTCACCCATATGTGAGGACTGACTTCCTGCTTGGTCCTGGAGAATGAGGGTTAACATTCTGAATTTTTCTGCTGCACTTTGTCAAGGATCAAAATCCCAACTTTGATGACATTTAAACAACTGAAAATAAACTTAATAGCAACGCCAGAGAAAAATCTGATTTGTAGCAATTTGAAGACTTTTAAGGAACAGCTTTGTTTTGTGCTCTTTCGGCAGAGCGAAAAGATACACAAAACTGAGGAGCAGAGACCCTTGCGCACAGGATGGGCTGCACATACTCAGAACTTTAGTGTAAAATTCTGAGCTATGGAAGAGCAGCTCCATCCCAGTGCTGTTGAATGACAATGACCACTTGTGCACCTGACTCAATCCTGCCTGTTTATGGAAAAATCGTGATCTACCCATCTACCCTACTACCAGTCATCAGTTCAGTTGCCTACCTAAGCTTGGGATACTCTTCATTGAAGTCTCTGCTTTTCCGTGTGGTCCAGTCCCGAATCTTCAGAACTTTTATAACAATATCATTTCCTTGCCACCGTCCTTTCCAGAGCTGCCAGAAAGAACAGGAGATGAGATTAGTGGGAAAAAGTAATGGAATGTAGAGGGTGGAAGAAACAGAGCAAACAGAAGAGGGAGGGGGGAGAGAAGATGAGATGGATTAGGAAAAAATGACTTAGTCCAAAGTATATTATGTTATAGACTTTCATAGAGGTTGGAAGATATGGAAATTACACTTACCTGGTAATTGAAGTTCCTGGAGGGTCCAGTTTAGTCCTCCACATCCGGGTAGTGCACCTCCTCCTGCAGCAAGGAGACTGGACCAATCAACTCTTTAGAACTGTAGCCTGCTTACTGCTGGAACTCCCATGAGCCCTCCAGTGAACTAGTAACAAAGCAGACTAAAGAAAACACAGATTAAAGAAAGAACAGAGAACCAGAAAAAAATTTTGATAAAGGCGTTGCAGGACCCCCTCCCCAAACGAGAGGGCTGAAACGCTGCACCTTTCTTCAATTCCCGGTCCCGAGCCCCGACCGCCAGTGCCGGAAGCCGAGAAAACAAAAAGCGAAGACCGAGAACCAACTGGATAGTTTTTTTTTTTTTTTAGTAAATCTTGTAGTGGTATGTATTTCTGTAGAAGAGCCATCAAAGAAAATGACAACATAGCAGAACGGACAAAGCGCGCCGCTAAGACTGACCCAAAAAGAAAGCACCGGGTGGGAAGGAGGACTAAACTGGACCCTCCAGGAACTTCAATTACCAGGTAAGTGTAATTTCCATTTCCTGAGCGGGTGTCCAGTTTAGTCCTCCACATCCGGGATGTAGCAGAGCAGTTAACAACGGGGGGGACCTTGACACGCGGCGCGCAAGACCGCCGACCCAAAGCTGGTATCCCTAGCAGCTGCCACATCCAACCGGTAATGCCTACTAAAGACATGGAGAGATGACCACGTCGCTGCGCGACAAATGTCCAGTGGCGATACGAGACCATGCTCCACCCAAGACGCGGCCTGCGCCCTAGTGGAATGAGCCCGCAACCCCAAGGGAACAGTCTTCCCCTGCATAAGATAAGCGGACGCGATCGCTTCTTTAATCCACCGAGAAATGGAGGCCTTAGCCGCCACTTCCCCCTTGCGCGGCCCGCCAAACAACACGAACAAGCGATCTGACTTTCGAAAAGGCGCGGACACCTTGAGATACTGACGCAGGACCCGATGCACATCAAGCTTATGAAGGACGGAACCGGACTCTGTAGACGACTCAGGAGCCACGACTGGCAAGACCACGGGCTGATTCACGTGAAAAGGCGACACCACTTTAGGTAAGAAGGAAGGAACCGTGCGCAAAATTACCCTATCGCTAAGAAAGGATAAAAAGGGAGGTCTACAAGAAAGTGCCTGAAGCTCAGAGATACGACGCGCTGAGCAGATAGCAACGAGGAACACCGCCTTCAACGTCAAATCCTTAACCGAGGCACGGCGGAGAGGCTCAAAGGGCTCCCGAGACAAAGCCTGCAGCACCAGGTTCAAATCCCAGGGCGGGAAGACCACCCTGCGAGCCGGACGTAAGCGAAAAACCGCTTTGAGAAAACGCCGAACGTCCATATGCGAAGCAAGAGGAACGTCATGGATCTTGCCGCGATAGCACGCCAGAGCGGCAACCTGGACCTTCAACGAGCTTGCGGCCAAACCCTTGTCAAAACCATCCTGCAAAAATTTAGAATGAGCGCAACAGAAGATGTCGCGGCCCGGACAGCATGCCGGGAACACCAATCCTCAAAGATCCTCCAAATCCGAACATAAGTGAGAGAGGTGGAAGGCTTACGCACTCGCAATAGCGTGGAAATAACCGCTGGGGAGTACCCTTTCTTCCTCAACCGAGCCCTTTCAATGGCCATACCGTAAGCGAGAACCGATCCACCTGAGGCATGCGCAGAGGTCCCTGCACCAGGAGATCGACGAGGGGAGGAAGCCGCCAAGGCACGCCGTCGAGCAACCGTACCAGATCCGCATACCACGGGCGACGAGGCCAATCGGGCGCTACCAACAAAACCGTTCCGCGGTGGGCTTCGATGCGTTGCACTACTCTGCCGATCAGAGCCCATGGCGGAAAGACGTACAGAAGCTCGAACTCGGGCCACGGTTGGAGAAGCGCGTCGATACCCTCGGACATTCGCTCCCTTCGCCTGCTGAAGAAATGACTCGTCTTGGCGGATTCGAACGTCGCCATGAGATCCATGATGGGCGGACCCCACCGACGAACTATCTGGGCAAACACCTGAGGGTGCAACTCCCACTCTCCGGCATCTATACGCACACGACTCAGAAAATCTGCCATGACATTGTCCTTTCCAGCGATATGCGCTGCCGAAATGGCCAGGAGACGACTTTCCACCCAAACGAACAGCGCGTCCGCCTCGACTTCCAGAGATACGCTGCCCGTGCCGCCCTGCCGGTTGACGTACGCTACCGCCGTCGCGTTGTCCGACAGAACGCGAACCGCTCGACCGCGGACCAACTCCTCGAAGGCTTGAAGCGCTAACCGTATTGCTCTCAGCTCGAGCCGGTTGATCGACCACAGGGCCTCCTGCGCCGACCATGTCCCCTGTGCAAACTGCCCCTGACAGTGGGCTCCCCAGCCGGAGAGACTCGCATCCGTGATGACCGTCAACCAGAGGGGCTGTTCCAGGGGAGCTCCCGTGTGAAGCGATAGCGGGGACAGCCACCATTGTAACGCCAGCCGAACCCGGCGGGGACACAACAACCGGCGGTTGAGAGAATCCGACTGATGGGACCAATGACGTAACAGAGCACGCTGCAGAGGCCGCATATGGAAGCGGGCCCACGGAACCACTTCCAGAGTCGAAGCCATGGTTCCCAACAAGCGGAGATACCACCAGGCCGACGGAGCGGGGTCCGCGAGGAACGCCCGCAGGAGCTGACGCAAAGACTGGGCACGGCGAGCCGGGAGAGACACTATCCCCGTGGCCGTATCGAAACAAACACCCAGATATTCGAGATGTTGAGTCGGCACCAGTTCACTCTTGGACACATTGATCACCCAGCCAAGATTCTGCAGAAGACGAACAACCTTGTTTGTGGCCTGTAAGCTCTCCTCCGCGGACTTCGCTCTTATCAACCAATCGTCGAGGTAGGGGTGTACCAGAACCCCTTCCTTGCGCAAGGCCGCCGCGACTACAACCATCACCTTGGTGAAAATGCGAGGCGCGGTGGCCAGGCCGAAAGGTAATGCTTAGAACTGGAAGTGACCCCAGGGAAACGCGAATCGGAGAAACTTCTGATGGTCGGGTCGGATGGGAATATGCAGATAGGCCTCGGTGAGATCTAGAGAAGTCAGATACTCTCCCTTTCGTACGGCGACAATGACGGACCGGAGGGTCTCCATCCTGAAATGAGGTACCCGTAAACAGCGGTTCACGCCTTTGAGATCGAGAATAGGCCGGACAGAGTCGCCCTTCTTTGGCACCACGAAATAAATGGAGTAACGACCGAGACTGCGCTCGTTCGCCGGAACTGGGACTACGGCCCCCAGCGCTAACAAGCGTTGCAAGGTTACCCGAATATCTAGTTCCTTCTGCGACCCCTTGCAGGGAGAGAGAACAAAGGAATCTCTTGGAGGGATGGCAAAGTCCAAGGCATAACCGTCTCTGACGATCTCTAGGACCCAACGGTCCGAAGTAATGTGGGCCCAAGAGGGGAGAAAGTCCCGAAGGCGTCCGCCGAGAACTTGAATCCCCTCCGGAGCCCGCCTCCCTTCATTGCTGCTTGCGACCAAAGGAAGAGAAAGCACCGGAGGAAGCGATGGAGAAACCTCTGCCAGCCCCCCGGAAACCACGAAAGGGCTGAGTCCGAGACGCAAACCGACCTCGCTGGGAATGCCAAAGGCGGGTCGATCGAAATCTCCGAAAATCTCGAAAAGAACCCCGAGGCGCTGGAAAAACTCTAACCGACTTAGGCTTGTCCTCCGGAAGACGTCCACCTTTGGACTCACCCAAGTCTTTCACCAACTTGTCCAAGTCCTCTCCGAATAGCAACTTACCCTTAAAGGGAAGTCTGCTAAGGCGAGACTTGGAGGAAGGATCGGCGGCCCAGTTACGCAACCAAAGGGACCGGCGCGCAACCACCAACGAAGCCATACTATTCGCCATGGTATGAATCAAATCATAATGGACATCTGCCAGATAAGCGGAACCCGACTCCAGGCGAGTAACCTCAAGCAACGCCTGCTGGTTAAGGGAAGCATTCTGACGCAAGCGCTGAGCCCATCTCAAAGAAGCTCTAGCAATCCAGGCCGCACAAATGGAAGCCTGCAGAGACAAGGCATTCGTCTCGAATGCTTGCTTCAACAAACCATCCACTTTCTTGTCCTGAAGGTCCTTCAAGGCAGCACTGCCTTCCACCGGAATGGTGGTCTTTTTGGTCACCGCAGATACTGCCGCATCAACCCGAGGGGACTTGAATTTCTCCTTATCCTCGTCCTTCAACAGATAAAGACGATGCATCGTCCGGATGCCCTTCAAACCCACGTCTGGATGGTCCCATTCGGTTTGTATCATCTGAGCTACCACCCGGTGAACAGGGAAGACCACCTGAGAGTCCCGAACCGCCTGAATGAGAGGATCCTCCAACACGTCGGCCTCCCCCGGAGTCGGCGCCGAGAGATTGAGCGTCTGAAGGGCTTCCGTGATAAGAGGAACCAACTCTTCCTTACGAAAGACCCGAACAATCCTAGCCTGATCTTCAGGGTCTTGAATCTCACCCTCTTCAAGGTCATCTACACTGCCCTCCAGATCAGCCTCCAGCTCAAGGTCTGGTACCTCAAAATCGTCCTGCACTAAGCCAAGAGAAGGCGACTTCCTAGCCGCCTTGGAGGGCGGCTCCGGCGGCAGTCAGACAGGCGGCAGGGAGACGAGAGCTGAGGGAGAGGACTCAGGCCATTTGCCCAACTGCCCCAACTTGAACGCCTGATGCATAATGAGTACGAAATCTGGAGAAAAATGCGTCAGCGCAGAAGAAGAAGAATCCCCGTGCTCAACAGAGACTCCGGAGCCCGGAGCCTGAGAGCCAGTAGCTACAGGCGGCAACAGAGGCCCCGGAGAAAGAGCACCTTCAGCAGACAGCGGAACCACCAAATGCTCAGCTGGAGAAAGGGAGTCCCCTTGATTTTCTGCGCTAGCGGAGACTGCAGCACAGCTGGAGCAGAAACCAGCGGCAGAGACGGACCGCCTACGCAAACCGCAGACCAGGCATTGAGGTTTGGAGGACATGGTGAGCGGCAATCAGAGCTGAAGCTGGGGAAGGAGAATACCAGGGTACCCCGAGATAGCTGAGAATGCAGTGAGTGAGCAAGGGACTGTTCCGTGCCTCACAGGCCCCGCGGGCTTAAACGCAATTTATTTTTATTTTTTTTTTTTTTTACACGAAAACAAAAAAGGGACAATTATAGCATGCCCAAC
The DNA here is from genome assembly GCA_033557465.1 of Ichthyophis bannanicus. Lineage (NCBI taxonomy): Eukaryota > Metazoa > Chordata > Amphibia > Gymnophiona > Ichthyophiidae > Ichthyophis > Ichthyophis bannanicus. The sequence goes on from CM066035.1 coordinate 18,577,812, forward strand.
AGTGAAGGGAAGCAAAACCGCCACCAAATTAAAGCAATTGGGAGCCTGCAAAGACAGTTACCGCCAAAAGAAAAATTTCAAAATGGCCGCCGCGACTCGAGGCGCGCTGAAGAAAAAAAGGCGCCAAAAACACAAGCAAAAGGGAAATAAAAGAAAAATCCCGACGAGCAAAATACCCCGATGAGAGGAACACTTACCCTGAAAGGAACCAAAAACAAGCGTTCACCCCGGTGCTCAATCAGCCCGAAGGAAAGCCGAGAGCCGAAGTGCTGAAGCACAGGCAAGCACCGGGCTGCAGCCGGAGTGCCTGACCGCGAGTGCAGGGAAAAATGATGAGAAAAAGTGCCGCGGGTATACTGATCCTGCCCCCGAACTGTCCTGGGGGAGCGATCAGAGCAGCCGGTATAGACTGCAAGCCGGGAGCCAGGGGAGAAGAGCAGTGCTGTTCAGCCTCTCCACCGCGGAAATCCCCATGTTCTAATGACACTCGCAACCAAATCCTCACTGGCTGTCTTTTTTTTTTTTTTTTAAAGAGACAGTAGCAGAGGAAAAAGAACTTAAAGTGAAGTAAAGGAAAGTAAGTGAAAACTGGAAAAAAACACAAGTAATAACAAGAAGTGAGCCTAGCTCCAGGCTCACACCACCTCCTGCTGCAAGGAGACTGGACACACTGGAGGGCTCATGGGAGTTCCAGCAGTAAGCAGGCTACAGTTCTAAAGAGTTGATTGGTCCAGTCTCCTTGCTGCAGGAGGAGGTGCACTACCCGGATGTGGAGGACTAAACTGGACACCCGCTCAGGAATAGGTTTACATTCTCACCTCTCCCGCTGATCAGGAGTTCAGTATTAGGGACAGCTCCCGCTGATCAGGAGTTCAGGATTAGGGACAGGAGTTGAAGGATTCAGAGAGATGTTCTCACCTCTCCCGCTGATCAGGAGTTCAGGATTAGGGACAGGAGTTGAAGGATTCAGAGAGATGTTCTCACCTCTCCCGCTGATCAGGAGTTCAGGATTAGGGACAGGAGTTGAAGGATTCAGAGATGTCCTCACCTCTCCTGAGTGGTTCTCATTGATTTTATGGTTCAAAGTTAGCTGCTTGAAGTCAATTCCTGCATGCTTGTTCAGAGTCCCGTTTCCTGGAGAAAAACTCAGTATGAGATAAACACTGATAAAAGTCTCTCAAATACTGTTTTTCATTGATTTAGCTTGTGCCTTTTCAGTAGTAGTCTAAGGTGAATTACTGAATATTCAGTTACAATAAGTATTTACCTTTCCCCAGAGGATTTACAGTCTTTTGAGGGGGGGGGGGGGTATTCAGTGGGGGCAGTTAACATGGTTCAAGTGGCTAGCCGTCATATCCAGGCCCTGGCACTGAATATGGAGAGATGACTGGCAGCTAACTGGGCAGCGGCAATATAGCGTAGTTACTCACCTGTAACAGGTGTTTTCTGGAGACAGCAGGAATTGGTCCTAACATATAAGTGATGTCAGCGCCGATGGAACCCACGCAGTAACCTCTCCCCAGCTTTGGGCTATGCATAGTCCCTTTTCTGCTTAAAGGTGCCATCTTGCCTCAAAATGATAACATAGCTCAAAACAACAAAAGAAAAGTAACTCCAAGGGGAGGACGGAGGGATGTGAGGACAGATTCCTGCTATCCCCAGAGAACACCTGTTACAGGTAAGTAACTATTCTTTCTCCAGGAACAAGCAGGAAGTCAGTCCTTACAAAGGGGACTCTCCAGCTACAGGCTACTAAAAAAAATCTGTAAAAGCCACAGGTGACCAAAAAAAGATGAATGGTGAGAAGCAGCAACACAGTCAAGGAACAGCAGACCCACAAGTGGCCCCAAGAGTCAAGAGAGGAACCAGTCTGACAGCAGCCTGAACACACCAAAGGGCAGGCGTTGCCTTAGACCCCAAACAAATGATGATGTATCGCCTAGCCGAAGGAGCTGTTCAGGCGGGACTCCCTCTCCAGGAAGTAATGAGCTGCGAAGATATGGACCGAGGAACAAATGGCGGCCTGGCAGATCTCCAACAAGGGAATGGAGCGCAGGTTCACCACAGACCCACCATGGCCTGGATGCTGTGTGCCGTGATATGGCGCTCCAGCAAGAGAACAGCCTGCTTATGGGCGAAAGCGATGCAGTCCACCACCCAATGTACAAGGTATGCTTACAGACTGCAGTCCCCAGCCGATTTGGGTCATAGGAGATGAAGAGCTGTGAGGAGCGATGGTGGGCCTAGGTATGCTCCAGATAGTAGGCCAGGGCCTGCTTACAGTCCAGTGTGTGGAGAGCAGCCTCTGCCCTGTTAACGTGAGGCTGCAGGAAGAAGATGGGGAGCGCCACCTCTTGATTGAGGCACCACATGGGGTGCGTGCAGAGCACGACCATGTTCTTATGGAACCTTGTTTAAGGTGGATGGGCCACCAGAGTCTGGAGCTCGCTAACCCTGCAACCGGAGATGAGCGCCACGAGGAAGACCATGTTCCAGGAGAGATACTTGAGGTGGCAGGAGCTGAAAGGCTCGAAAGATGGCACTGGAGGTTTAGAGAGAACCATGCTGAGATCTTACTCTGCCACCGGGGAGTGGACAAGTGGCTTGGAGAGTAGTAGGCCCCTCAGGAAGCGAGTCACGAGGGGCTGCGCAGTGTGCCAAGCGTGCGCTATGTACGCTAACGGAGTTAGACCAGCCTTGCCTGGGACAGGTGAAGCAGGTACTGCAGCACCAGCAGGACAGAACAGGAGAAACAGTTGATCTGCTTCTCTGCGCACCACATAGAAAATCTCCACTACTTGTAGGCCCAGCAGGCGGCAGTTTTGCGGGCGACCAGGAGTACCTCCTCCACCTCGCTTGAGAGACTGAAGCGGGCCAAGGCTACCCTTTCAGCAGCCAGGCAAGTCAGAATCAGGGACCCCAGATTGGGCTGCAGGAGAGAGGCATCCTCCTGTGAGAGCAGGCCCGGGGTGCGCTGCTGCGGAACTGAGGGCACCTGGGAAAGCAGAGGAGCAGGGGGAACCACAGCTGCCTGGCCCACTGAGGGGCCACCAGTATCAAGATGGCTCTATTGATGTGGACCTTGAAAACGGTCTTGGTGATCAGCAGCGTGGGCAGGAAGGCAGAGAGGAGGCACTCTGTCCCCAAAAGAAGGAACGCATCTGCTGCCACCCGCAAGGGATGTGGTTGCCTGGGAACAGAAGCGGGGCAGCTGAGCATTGGCTGGGTTGGCGAAGAGGTCCATTTGCGGGAGCCCCCAAAGAAAGAAGAGTCAACTGGCCACAAGGGGGACCAGCCACCACTCCTGCAGTTGGAGGACCTGGCTGACGTGGCCTGCCAGGACATTGTCCTGGCCCAGGAGACAGACTGCCCACAGGAGCATCCCGTTCTTGCTGGTGAAAGAGCAGAGGCTCACCGCCTCCTAGTACAGGAAGGACGATCCCATACATCCCTGCTTGTTGATGTAGAACATTGTCACCTGGTTGTCGGTCTGGATCAGCATCACTTGATGCCGTAGGTGGTGGTGAAAAGCCCGGAGGGCTAGTGCTATGGTTTGGAGCTCCAGGAAGTTGATCTGCTGGAGGCTCTCTACCTGCGACCAACTGCCTCGAGTACGGAGGTTGTCACAATGGGCTCCCCAGCCCAGTTTGGAGGCATCCATGGTACGAGCCCTCTGGGGGGTGGGGGCCTGGAAGGGCATCCTGGCCTGTAAGTGGTGGATCTGTTGCCACGAGTCGAATTAGTCTGCCAGAGGACAGGTCACAACCACACTGTCCCGCAGGTGCCCCGTCGCTTGAGACCACTGGGAACGTAGGCCCATTGAGGGGGCCACATATGTAGGTGGGCATCTGGAGTGACATGTACCGTGGATGCCATGTGATCCAGCAGGGGAAGCAGGAGGCAGGGAGATGCTAAGGGGCGACCCTTGACATTCCTTGTACTTTGAGGCACTGGGCACTGTCTAGAGGGAGGAAGGCCCTGGCCTGGACAGTGTTCAGCAGTGCCCTATGAACTCCAGGTGCTGTGCTGGATGGAGATGGGCCTTTATGATGAACCCCTGGTGTTTGAGAATGAGGATGATGTGGGCCGTCACCTGATGAGCTTCGGCGGCAGTGCTGTCCTTGATGAGTCAGTCATCCAGGTAGGGGAAGATGAACACCCCTGGACATGCAAGGCGGCGGCAACCACCGCTAGGCACTTGATGAATACCCTCGGGGCAGAGGCCAAGACCGAACGGCAGAACCCTGTACTGGTAGTGGCAGCCTCCTATCATGAATCGGAGGTACTGCCTGTGAAAGGGATAGATGAAGATTGGCTATGCTGCTTGGTTCTAAAGGATGCATATATGCCTGTCTTCCTGCCAGAGGTATGGCAGCAATATGCCAAGAGAGCATTTTAAACTTCTCCCTTGCCAGGAACCGGTTGAGGTCCCACAGGTCTAGAATGGGCCAAAACCCTCTGGTCCTTTTGGGTACCCGAAAGTAGCGGGAGTAGAACCCTTTTGCCCCTGAGGTGGAGAAGAACAGGTTCCATCACCCTGACAGAAGACCTGAAAGTTCCTGCTGAAGCAGGTCCCAGTGAAGGGGAGTCAAAGGGGATTCTCCTAGAAAAAATGGCAGGGGCATCTGTTTGAGGTGGAGGAGGTAACCCTCCTTCAGCACGTGTAGGGCCCATGCATTGTTGGTGATGGTGGACCATCAGTCGGTGTAAAATACCAGATGCACTCTGTATGCTGCAGGGCAGGATCTCCTGGAGAAGAGAGGCTATGCTCAAGGAGTCAAAAGCCACCACCAGGTTGCACCGGAGGCGCAGTCTGGAGCTTGGGGGTGTTGGGCTTATGAGGGCTGTACCCTGGTCCCTTAGCCTGCTGGCCCTGTTGGGGATCTGGGAAGTCCGAATATTGAGGGTAGTTTCCATATGGCTTCTTCCTCGGGTATAGGGACTTTTCACCAGAGGCTTTCCTTCGGGAAGGGTCAACAGTCTTTTTGGAGAGCCTGGTCCTGGTTATGAACTCGGACTCCAGCTTGGCGGCCTTGTCTGTCATGGACTTGCCGAAGAGGTTCTCTCTCCGGCAAGGGATATTAACCAACTTATCCTGCACCCACTGTTCCAAGTCGAAAGACTAACCAGGCATGGCGGTGGGCACTAATGCCCACCATGGCTACTTTAGCTGCTGATTTGAAGCCATCGTGGGCCGCCTGAGTCATAAATTTGGAGCACTCTTTGACCATGGAGGTCAGGGTCCAGAACTGCTGAAGAGGTTCCTTTGAGAGACCAGCCGAGAACTTGACAGTTCCCTCGCCATGTCCTGCAAGTACATGCCCACGTACAGCTGGTAGGCCTAGATATGGCTGATGACCCTCGAGTCCTGGAAGCACTTCCTGCCCAGGGCATCCATGATGTGGGCCTCTCTGCCCGGAGGCACCGAGGAATGCATTTTCTGGCTTTTGAGCCTACACATGGCCGACTCCACCACCATGGAGTTGTGAGGCAGTTGAGCTTTTTGGAAGCCAGGGCTCTGGCCTACCTGGTACATCGAGTCCAGCTGCCTGCTCATGATGGACCCCGAGGCCGGAATCTCCCACATACAGAAGAGCAGGTGTTCCAGGATGGGGGGAATGGGCACCATCCATGCCTCCTTAGGGGGAGCTTTGTACTGGAAGATCTGAAGTTCCTCCGCCCAAGGCTCCTCCTCTAACTCTGTAGTAAAGGCAAGGGTTTTTGCCATATCCTGGACGAAGTCCAGAAAGGTCAGGTACTCGGGTGAGAACCAGCGTCAGGCTTCAGGAGAGGAAGGGTCCAAGGGCACATCACTGTGGAGTGACGGGATTCGTCGCTCTTGGTCTCCCATTCTGACCAAGAATCTGAAGAGATCGAGGGTCCTTTGTGCTTCAGACTCGAGCCCCAGCTCGGATGGCCTGGGACCCCCCAAAGCTTCTACAGGAGCCCCAGTCGGCACTGGCAGCAGAAGCAGAATTCCTCCTTCCTCCTGCTCTGTGCTGTATGGCCCAATTGGGAGCCGCCTGCACAGCCGCACAACTGCTGCCTTCCTCAAAAACTGGCTTTCCTAGGCGCACCCATGCCAAAGGGCCCTTTGGCAGGGCCCCAACCAGATCCTCTACCATACACAGACTCCGTCTACCATCTACAATCAAGATTCCAGCTCCAGACAGTTCTTACAGACCCGACACCAAACAATAGCAAGCCTACATAGCCAAGACGACCGTGGACTCACAGCGATACACTGACACATCTGCTGAACTAAGAAGCTACAAAGAGAATTCTTAACACAATTCACTGCCACCCTTGTGGCCTCACAAGGAACAAGGCACCAAACCCAATCTACAGCAAACAAAACAGCAGCACCAACCAGCTGCATCAATACAAAATCAACTACATCACAAATGCAACCAATAGGCACGATCCTCAAGTACCACCTCCTCCTCACGCTACTCCTAACCGACCTGGCAGCCCCCACAGGAACTAGGTCACACACCATGTCAGCCAACCTTCATCCACCTTTGTCTCCAGTGCCTGCTACCAACCTAATGTACCAGCAACACAGATCCTACTCTCGCAGAGGACACAACCTAACGCAGCTATAACGTGCAACCTTTCTTCACCCCACTCCCTCAAACCCCATCATTGCCTCCCCTATTAAATTTGCCCTAATCAACACCAGATCAGTCAGAAATAAGCTACATACCATCAATGACTACATACAAGCCCATAGGATAGATATCATCGGCATAACAGAAACATGGCTAACGGACACGGACCAAGTTATATTAAATCAAATCACCCCACCTGGCTTCACAGCATACAAGTGCCATAGAGCCCACAAACGAGGAGGTGAAGTGATGGTACTAGCAAGAACCCACTTCAGATTCAAGACAACCTTTACCAACGACTGCTGAGAACACCACCATCATCATATTCAACAAATACCTGAGTCTGTGCCTCACATACCGGACACCAAATACAAAAAACAATGAATTTTCCACCATCCTGGAAACCATCTGTGCAAATGGATTGCAACACAAGCCACTTATTGCCGTTGGTGACTACAATCTCTGCTCCCTAATTAGCAAAGAAGCCAACATATTCCACAAGGCAATGCTTGCACTCAACTATACCCAAAAAGTGAACACCCCCACTCACCAACATGGGACAAGCCCCGATCTGATCTTAATCCTAATTCAACTCATGGAACAGCATCTAACATCAGTGGCAACAACCACCCCTATCCCCTGGTCTGATCACTACGCAATTACATTTACGGCCCTCATCGGGACACTTCATAACCAACAAGAACCATGGCTCCCAACCAGGAGGTTTAAAACCTTTGACAAGGAAACGTTCCTACAGGGAATCACTCCAAAGCTCCTACATGACCATAACAACCTGGACCACCCAGTAAGAAACGTGGATTGCAATGAAGGAACGTAAAAAATGTAACCCTTATTAAAAATTATTGTTATTCCTCTTCAGCCACTGGCCCAAGAGGAATAACAATAATTTTTAATAAAGGTTACATTTTTTACGTTCCTTCATTGCAATCCATGTTTCTTACTGGGTGGTCTATTTGCACGTGGTGTCGTGCTTTTTTTGTTGGACATAACCTGGACGACATCACTGAAAACTGCAACTCAACCATCTTGTGATCACAGAAATAAAACGCACTTGTGTTCGCAAAAGACCTAATGTTCCATGGTACTCATCCAATATCAGAAAAGCAAAAAGAGCATTAAGGAGACTCAAACGGAAATGGAGACGCAATAAAAACCAGGACACCCTTCAAGAATACAATCGACAAATAGGCCCAGGGAGCTCTTCAGTATTGTTCGAAAGATCACCAAAGACAACAAAGCAGCAGGATGCCCATCCCATCGATTCCCAGCAGTTTGAGAATTTCTTAATCAGCCAGCACAATAACTTATAACAAAGCCAAGCACCCAACTCAGCCAACATGGCCACTACCACACCCAAAGAAATCTGGGATGACTTTACAGTTTCCTCACCCACACAAATCAAACAAATCATCACTTCACTCAACACCACAACCTCCACTACCGACCTGTTCTGTTGCATGGATCAAAGACACAAAGGAGCAACTCAGCAAGAATATACAACATATGGTAAAACTTTCATTACAACAGGATTACATGCTTCCCATCTTCAAATAGGCCACCATACGTCCAGTGCTCAAAAAGAACATCCTTGATCTAACGGACCCAAAATCATACTGACCAATCTCAAGCCTGCCATTTATCACAAAGTTCCTCGAAAAAAAACATACAAAGACAGCTATAGGACCACATCGACCTGAGCGCCCCTCTAGACACACAACAGCACAAGTTTAAGCCGCAGAACAAAGTTGAAACTCTGCTAACATTATTCGACAACCTCATAAAAGGTATAGACAGCACAAAAAATGGCTTCCTGCTCATTTTCATGGACATTTCAGCTGCCTTTGATACAGTATCCCACTCCACAATGATACAATGCCTATAAGAAATCAGCCTACGCAACACTAAGGTGGTTCAAATCATCTCAATAACTGTTCCCAGCAAGTCAAAAGTGGCAAAAACAAATCTACAAAATTTCACATTCCGCATGGCATACCCCAGGGATCCGCACAGTCCTCCATCCTCTAACATTTACATCCAGCCAATATGCAACATCAGACACCACAAAATGCTCTACCACTTATATGCAGATAACATCATGGTTTATGCTCCCATCAACATTTTGGATCATGACCTCTCCCCGATAACCAAATGCCTAGAGGACATGATCACATGGCTCAACAACCCACTCAGTGAATTTGGGACAAGACAGAAGCAATGTTCATCACTAGAAGCTCTGTTTTCACCCCCAACATACTACCAACATCCTCAATAAACATACTAGTGAAAGTAGTAATAAAATACCTGGGTATTACATTGAACAGCAACTTCACCCTTCAATCCCACATCAGCAAAACTGCTAGTAAGACATACCACAGGCTCAAGCTCATCAGAAGGCTCAAACCCATCCTGGACAACAATCATTTCTGGTCAGTATGCCAAGCAATAATCACTCCCATACTAGACTATGCAAACTTGATCTACCACAGACTACCCAAACATTGCCGTCATCCTCTCCAACTGGTACAAAACACAGTGGCCCGAATCATCACAAATACGACAAAAAACGAACACATCACCCCAATTCTCCAACAGCTGCACTGGCCAGATCCAAAACAACTTTAAATATCTTCAAAATCTTCCACAACCTTTCGGTCTCGACCCTTCAGAGCATTCTCAGCAAAGACCACAACACAAGATCTAGGCGAATCAATACGATAAACTCTCCACTCCTGTAGCATATCAACGATCCACCCAATCCACCACCAAAAGAGCTCCGTCCCTTGCCGCGCCCGCACTGTGGAATGTACTTCCCGACTCAATGAGAACCACAAATGACATCAAGGACTTCCAGAAAATTCTCTTCTCTTCCAAGAACACTATGGACTCTCCCAATGCCCATAATCCCTCCCCCTCCCCTGTATACTAGCGCCCCCATATACCTTATAATGTAAACCACTTTGATTAAAGGAAAAGGTGGTATATAAAACTCTATAAATAAAGCCTTTGCACTCAGATTTGAGTGCGCTGTGCGGGGAACTCCTCGGCCCTAAGTGGGACAGGGACCGGGACCGGTGCCGAGAAGTTATCTCGAGGCTGGTGGTGTTCGAGGCTTGGCTCCACCTCTGGGAAATTGCTCACTGTGGAGGGACCGGTAGTCAGGAGTGATGATCTGGAGGAACTGGGTATCAGAGCCTGCAGTTAGGCCATGAAGGCAGACAAGCTGTGTTCCAAGGCTGCCATTCTGGCCTCGAGGCCAGAAGGCTCCGCAGTCACCGGCATAAACACCGAGAACCTCGGGCCCGGTGCAGGAACCGTCAAGGGTGTGTCCTCAATGAGGATTGCTTCAGAAGACTGAGATTAATCCCTGGATTTCGATGGCATTTTATCCCGCCGGGGCAGTTTCGAGGTCTGCTCCTTGCCATCACCCTTGGCCTCGCATTCAGGCTCCAAGGCCAGGGGCCATGTTACTTCCCCAAGGCCCTGGACTTGTCACCTGATGCCACCAATGACATCCGGCTCATCAAAGGGCATCCCTCCTTAAGGGAGCCCCAAGCTCGATGCCCCATGACCTTGAGACTCAGAGGAAACGCAGTCGCTATGTGAGGCCAAGGCCTCTGCAGCACCCTCAAGGGCACTGGTCCCATGGACAACTCCAGGGCCGAGTTGGTCTTGTGGAAAATTGACTCATGCTGCTTCTTACGGCCTCCGAGGTCCTTGGGGGGGGGGTCATCTGCTGGCAGAGACCACATGCCAAGACATCATGATCCAGCCCAAGGCACTGAAGGCAACAATCATACGGATCCGTGCGTGACATTATTTGCACAACAATTGCAAGGCTTGAAGCTACTGATTGCAATGAAAATTAATGGTGGGGAATACGGCCTCTGCAAGGTCAAGCTCTCTTGGCCTGGACAGAAACAGCGTGAAAACTCATGCACTAAGAAAAAACCTCGAGAAAAAAAAAAAGAAACCCGAAAAAAAGCGCAACGCTGAGACGAACAGACCTGGGAGACGAGAAGAATACTGGTATGCCACTGTAGAAGGAATAGATTAACGATGAAAAAAGAGCAAAAAGTCAACTTTTTCCAGCGAGAACAGACACGTCCAATGGGCTCCGCCACAAAATGGCACCCTTAAGCAGGGAGGGGACCACGTATTCGTGGTGCATCTCCCAAAGGCTTTCTTTGAAAGCTGGGGAGAGAGGTTACCACATGGGCTCCATCAGCGCAGACGTCACCCATATGTGAGGACTGAGACTGACTTCCTGCTTGTTTCCAGAGAACGAGTCGCTGCCCAGTTAGCTTTTGCAATGAAAATTAAGTCAGCCTTTGTTCTACCTTACTTTCGCCGCTTTTTCATACCAAAGCAGTGGCTCAATATTGCTGCTACCCCGAAATGCCCCAATGCTAAGCGGTTAGCATCAGCGTGTGCAGAAGCAGCACCCAGGGATATTGAGCCGCTGCTTAATATCCTGGATAGGAGATTAACATGGTTAGCAGGTCTCCTAACCGTGTTAGGGACTGATATTCAAAAGGATTACGTCTGTATTTGAGGGTTAAGTGACATGATCAAGGCCACAAGGAGCATCAGTGCGATTTAAACCTAGTTTTCCTGGTTCTAGCCCACTACTCTAACCACTAGGCTGCTACTCTATTCATGAGAAAGAAACAGAGAGGAGATAGCCCTCCAGTAAAACAGCTATAAAAACCGCTCATACAATTCTTCTAGTGATGTCTGGGATCACTCGTTCACAGCTATGCAGAATGGCATAGAACACTAATATAGAAACCCTACACCCTGGGACAGAGGGTGAAGCAGTTAAGTGCACAGGTGGTGTTCTCTTCAATCCTCCCTGTTGAGGGTAAAGGCCAAGGCAGAGAGGCTCGCATCCTGGAGATGAATGCATGGCTGCGTGGATGTGTCATCGAGAGCGTTTTGGTTTCCTAGACCATGGAATGCTGTTCCAAGGGTTGCAGAGCAGAGATGGCATCCATCTGTCCAAGAAAGGTCAACGCATTTTCGGTAGTAGACTGGATAATCTACTGAAGAAGGCTTTAAACTAGATTCGTTGGGGATAGGTGAAGAAAGCCCCCAGGTAAGTGAAAGCCCCCAAGTAGGTGATACATTAAATACTTTATGGAAATGGGTAACAGGGGTAACATATGGAAAGCAGTGTGTATAAATGCCCGTAGCTTGGGAAATAAGATCCCTGATGTTGAAGCTTTGGTGGGAGTGGCTGACTTGGATTTAGTGGCAGTTACAGAAACATGGTTCACAGAAAACCATGAATGGGATGTAACTATACCTGGCTATACTTTATTCAGAAAGGACAGGGTAGGAAGAAAGGGAGGAGTGGCGGCACTATATGTAAAAACTACTATTAAAGCTTTGGAATTACAGAGCTTAAAAGGGAGAGAGGAGGAATTGTGGGTTAAACTAGAAAGAGGGAAAGAGAAATCTATTTGCATTGGTGTGATATACAGACCTCCCTCACAAGAGGAAGAGGTGGACAGAGAGTTAATTGAAGACATACGTAGCATTGCTAGGAAAGGGGAAGTGCTACTAATAGGAGATTTCAATATGCCAGATGTTGATTGGCACATTCCTGCTGCAGTATCATCTAGAAATAAGGAGATCCTGGATTCTCTACAGGGAGAACTATTCAGGCAATTGGTAACAGACACCACACGTGAAGGGACCATACTGGACTTGGTGCTTACCAATGGTGAAAGTGTTTCTGATGTTGTAGTGGGAGATCATTTTGCATCCAGTGATCACCAGATAGTGTGTTTCAGTATTAGGACTAGGGCTGTTAGAATCCATTCCAAGGTGAAGATCTTAGACTTTAGGAAGACTAACTTTGCGAAGATGGGCCAATACCTCAGGAAGTCGTTAGTGGGAAGGGAACAGCTGGGGGATGTAGAAAAAACAGTGGGCAACACTGAAAGGGGATATTTTAAGGGCAACCAACCTTTTTGTTAAAATGGTAAATAAAGGCAAAAGGAAAAGGAGACCGCTATGGTTTTCTAAGGAAGTAGCTGAAAAAGTGAAGAAAAAGAGGGAGGCCTTCATGAAATACAAGAGATCACAGACAGAGGAAGACAGGCATCTGTATTTGGAAAAACTTAAGAGAAGCTAGCAAAGTAGTCAAGAAGGCAAAGATTCAAAAGGAGGAGGAAATAGCCAATGCAATAAAATGGGGGGATAAGACATTTTTCAGATATATTAGTGAGAAGAGGAAGGGCAAAAGTGGTATTGTCAGACTCAAGGGAAACTACAGACCGGTGAGCCTGACGTCAGTACTGGGACAAATGGTAGAAACCATCATAAAGAATAAAATTACTCAGCATGTAGATAGTCATGGCCTAATGGGAGACAGCAGCATGGCTTTAGACAAGGAAGATCTTGTTTTACTAATCTGTTATGTTTTTTTTTGAAAGTGTGAATAAACAGGTGGACAAAGGTGAGTCGGTTGATATAGTGTATCTGGACTTTCAGAAAGCCTTTGACAAGGTCCCTCATCCAGAGACTTCTGGTAAAACTAGAGTCATGGGATAGGAGGCAGTGTACTACTGTGGATCAGGAACTGGTTAAAAGAGAAAGCAGAGGGTAGGGCTAAATGGCCAATTTTCCCAATGGAGAAAGGTGAATAGTGGAGTACCCCAGGGATCTGTGCTGGGTCCGCTGCTTTTTGACATATTCATAAATGACCTGGAAAGTGGAATAACGAGTGAGGTTATCAAATTTGCAGATGACACAAAACTATTTAAAGTTGTTAAAACACAAGAGGATTGTGGAAAATTGCAAGAGGATCTTGATAAATTGGAAGACTGGGCATCAAAATGGCAGATGAAATTTAAAGTGGACAAGTGCAAAGTTATGCACCTAGGGAAGAACAACCCAAACTATGGTTACACAATGCAAGGTTCCACATTAGGAACCACCACCCAGGAAAAAAAGTTAGGCATCATTGTGGATAACATGTTAAAACCCTCGGCCCAGTGTGCAGTGGCGGCCAAGAGAGCAAATAGAATGCTAGTAAAAACTGTTAGTGTAGTTGGGTTTAAAAAAGGTTTGGACAAGTTCCGGGAGGAAAGGTCCCTAAACCATTAAGAAGGGACCCAGGATATCAATGCTTGACCCAGTACAAGCGTTGTGGAACCTGTGTCTTTTGGGGAAACTGCTAGGTACGTATGACCTAGATTGGCCACTGTTGGAAACAGGATACTGGGCTTGATGGATCTTGGTCTGACCCAGTATGGCATATCTTTTATTTTCTTTATGTTCTAAGGGTGTAGGGGGGGAATATGTAGAAGCTGATAAGGATAAAGCAGAATTGCTTAACAAATACTTTTGTTCTGTGTTCACAGATGAAGAACCAGGAGTAGGACCTCAGAAAACACCCACAAATAGGAACAGAAGCGAGGGACATCTTGAACAATTTTCAGAAGACTGCGTTCGTGAGAAACTAGCTCAACTTAAAGTAGACAAAGCGATGGGACCGGATGGGATACACCCTAGAATACTGAGGGAACTTGGGGATGTTCTAGCAACTCCACTGACTGACCTTTTCAATGCCTCGTTGGAGTCGGGAGTGGTGCCAAAGGACTGGAGAGAGGCTCATGTGGTGTCTTTACACAAAAGCGGAAATAAGGATGTGGTTGAAAACTACAGGCCGGTTAGTTTAACTTCGGTGGTAAGTAAGTTATTGGAAACGCTGCTGAAAGAGAAAATAGTGAGGTTTCTGGAGTCCAGCGGATTACAGGATCCGAGGCAGCATGGATTCACCAGAGGCAGGTCTTGTCAGACAAATCTGATTGATTTCTTTGACTGGGTGACCAGGGAGTTGGACCGAGGGAGAGCTCTAGATGTGGTGTATTTAGATTTCAGTAAAGCCTTTGACACTGTTCCTCACAGGCGACTTATAAACAAACTGAGCACCCTAGGGATGAACCCTAAAGTTACTGTTTGGGTTAGAAATTGGTTGGGTGGGAGGCGACAAAGAGTACAAGTAAATGGAGCTCACTCTGAGGAGAAGGATGTTACCAGTGGTGTGCCCTAGGGATCTGTCCTTGGTCCGATTCTTTTTAACATCTTTGTTAGTGATATAGCGGAAGGGCTGTCGGGTAAGGTTTGCCTCTTTGCAGATGATACCAAAATCTGCAATAGAGTAGACACCCAGGAAGGCGTAGATAACATGAGGAGGGATCTAGCTAAGCTTGAAGAATGGTCTAGAATTTGGCAGCTGGGATTTAATGTTAAAAAATGTAAGGTCATGCATTTGGGCTGCAGCAATACAAGGGAGCAATACAGTATAGGAGGTGAAGTACTTTTGTCCACTAAAGAAGAGCGGTACCTAGGCTTGGTTGTGTCTGATGATCTTAAAGTAGCTAAACAGGTAGAAAAGGCGACGGCAAAAGCTAGAAGGATGCTTGGGTGCATACGGAGAGGAATGGTTAGCAGAAAAAAGGAGGTGATAATGCCTCTCTATAAGTCTTTGGTGCGACATCATTTGGAGTATAGTGTGCAATTCTGGAGACCGCACCTTCAAAAGGATGTGAACAGGATGGAGTCGGTGCAGAGGGTGGCTACTAAAATGATTAGTGGGCTTCATTATAAAGCATATGAGGACAGACTTAAGGATCTTAATATGTACACTTTAGAGGAAAGGCGGGATAGAGGTGATATGATTGAGATGTTTAAATACCTCCGTGGCATAAATATTCAGGGAGAGAGCCTCTTTCAATTGAAAGCAAGTTCTGCTACGAGGGGACATGGGATGAGGATGAAGGGAGATCGATTCAGGAGTGATATGCGGAAATATTTCTTTACAGAAAGAGTAGTGGATCCGTGGAATAGTCTCCCAGTGGAGGTGGTAGAGATGAGGACAGTAACTGAATTCAAAAAAGCATGGGACCAACACAGAGGATCTCTAAAGGTAAAAAGTGGACTGTTGTAGTTGTTGATATGGAAGGACAGACTAGATAGGCCATGTGGTCTTTTTCTGTCATCTTGTTTCTATGTATCTCCAGGAACAAGCAGGAATAAGTCCTCACTTATGGGTACGTCGGTACCGACGGAGCCTGTGCGGGAAGCTCCCCAGCTTCCCAGAAGGAAGCTTTTGGGGCCTCCCACTGCACATGCGCGCTGCCTTCCCGCCTTCCTGACCAGCTCTCCTCAGTTTCTCTTTTTCCGCGGAGCCAGCAGGTCGTGTTCCTGTCACCGCTGAAGAAATTGTTTTAGTTTGTTTCTTTAGACCGCGTACCTGCCTTCCCCATACCGAAACCTGTACCGCCGGTCTCTCTTTTCTTTTCTTTAAAAAAAAATAAATCTTTATCTTTGCACAACTTGGTGACTTCGGTTAGGCCTCAGGCCTACACAAATTCTCCTCATGGAGAAACCAGCCCCTGGTTTCAAGAAGTGTACCAAGTGTAGTGCTGTTATTTCTGTCACAGACACCCATGAATGGTGTCTTAAAATGTTTGGGACCTGACCACTCCATTCCGGACTGCCCATCCTGCTCCCAGATGTCTAAACGTGGTTTGCAGAACCGGGCCAACAAATTCCATGTGCTGTTTGCTTCAGATAATCCAGCATCACAGTCATCCAGGTCTTCCTCTCCGGATGGATCTCAGGTAACCAAACCTTCTTCGGGCAGGTCCTCAAAGAGCAAATCTCCTTCAAAGCATCGAGAGGCTCTCACTTTTGAATCTGAGGATCCTGCCCCAGCCAAACAACCCCGGCGGGAAGCTCTGGCTTCGAAAGCACTATCTATGGGGTTACAGGTTGACATCGATGGCACGGCCTCGACTGATCACCTGTTAGACTGCTGTGGGGTACCGGCCCATACCGGTACCGACATCCAGGCAGCAGTGGCGTCTATGAGCAATACTGTTCAGACCATGCAGCAGGCCATGCTGGCTTTTATTACAGCTGCGACACCCTCGGTACCGCGTTCAGCGGTACCGGGTCCGGTATCGTCTCCCATACCGGAACCGAGACCATCGACTTCCGAACGCAGATCGGTTCCGCATGCCGGATCCGGGTTTTCACCCGATACCGATCCCATACCCGGTACGCCCGATGTTGATACCGATCGGTATGCGTATCGTGCGTTGGAAGCAAATAGAGAATACTCTGATTCTTCTGAGGATTTTGACTCCTCTGAGGACTCTGATGAGCTGTCTCTAGTTCTTCATGAAGACCCTTCTTCCCCAAAGAGGAGAACGTCTCCACCAGAGGATTTGTCCTTTCAAGACTTCATTATAGAGCTAGCTAAAGGACTTTCTATTACCACATCCTCTGAAAAAGAACCTAGGTCAAAGAAATTGGATATTTTAGGATACCCTAAGGTTCCTAAAGAGGCAGTCACCCTGCCTATCCATGAAATCCTTCAAGAACACTTGATGGACTTATGGGAGGCTCCTCTAACGTTGTCTCCTTACTCTCGTAGGTTGGACACCATGTACCGGGTCCCTCCTTCTCCTGGGTTTCAAAAGACTCAGCTGCCTCACCATTCCATTGTGGTGAAGTCTGCGCTGAAAAAGATTAAGAGCACCAAAAGGCACTCTTCTACCCCTCCAGGGCGAGAATGTAAGACCCTAGACTCTTTTGGCAGGAAAGTTTTCCAGGCTAGTATGCTTATAGCCAGGATTAATTCTTACAGTCTGTATATGGGCATGTTTCTCAGGGAACTTGCCCTAAAGGTACGGCATTTTGCCTCCTTTATCCCTGAGGATAGAAAGGAGGAGTTCATTTCTCTGGTGAAACAGCTTCTAGATGTTTCTAAGTTCTCCAACAGAGCAGCTTTTGATTCCTTTGAGGGTGCCGGTAGAGCTTCGGGCATTGCTATTGCAGCCCGACGACTTGCTTGGCTCCAGGCCTCTGACCTAGAACCCTGGGTCCTGGATGGCTTACGGAATCTGCCCTGTACAGGTGAGAACTTATTTGGTAAGGACTGGCAAATTAAAGCCACTCAAATGGACGCAGAAAATGCTACATTAGATAGACTTTCTAAGTCTACCTCTACCCCTGCCAAGAAAAAGTCTTTCAAGAGGCCTTACTACAAGAAGGCCAGATTTTCTACAAATACCGGCCAACAATCTTCTCAGCCTCGCTTTGCTGCTAAACGTCAGCAACCTAAACAGGCAAGGTCAAAGCCTGCAGCGTCTGCCACTCCTCAGCAGGCTCAACCCCCTCAGGGGTTTTGACTTGCCCCTAGAGAACTTAACATTTCTGGCTCTAGAACAACCAGAGCCCCTCACCATTCCCGGAAGGTTAGCTCACTTTGCTCCCAGATGGGGGCAAATTACATCAGAGCACTGGACCCTCTCTATCATCAGAGAGGGCTACAAACTTCATTTTTCCAACCTTCCTCCATATACCATGGTGAGGCACTTCAATTCTCCCCCATCTCTCCTGGGCCTGTTGGATCAGGAAGTCTCTTCTCTCCTTGCCCAAGGGGCAATAGAAGAGGTTCCTCTTCTTCAACAAGGGACAGGATTCTACTCCCCTTATTTTCTCATAACAAAGAAGACAGGGGGATTCAGACCTATCCTAGATCTGAGAGAATTGAACAAATTTCTATACAAGGAGAAATTCAAAATGCTTTCTCTAGGCATTCTCCTTCCATACCTTCAGAGTCAGGATTGGCTTTGTTCTCTAGATCTCAAGGATGCGTACACACATATACTCATCCACGCATCCCACAGAAAATATCTAAGATTTCTGTTTCAGGGAAAACATTTCCAGTACAGAGTACTTCCCTTCGGTCTAGCCTCTGCTCCAAGAGTGTTCACCAAATGCATGGCAGTGGTTGCCGCATTTCTAAGAGGTCTGGGAATTTTTGTATTCCCATATCTGGACTGGCTCATCCGAGCTCCATCTCAGTCAGAGGCCCAGATTTCCCTGGACCGCACAAGGTACATTCTGCAGTATCTGGGACTGGTGATAAACCTTCCCAAGTCTCAACTTACCCCTACTCAGTCTCTGGAATTCATAGGGGCCCAGTTGGACACCACCACTGCAAGGGCCTACCTACCTCAAGTCCGGGGCCAACGTCTGGTGTGCTTGGCCTCCCAAGCTCAGTCCAGCAGTCACTTGACAGCCAGAGAAATGCTGCGACTTCTGGGCCACATAGCCTCCACGGTACACGTGGTGCCCTACGCTCGTCTTCATATGAGAGCAGCTCAATGGACCTTGGCCACCCAGTGGACTCAGGCATTAGGAGCGCTCTCCGACCAAATACTCACCTCAAAGCGTCTGTTTTGGTCCCTCCAATGGTGGATGTCCACCAAGAATCTGTTGTTGGGGGCCCCCTTCCAACCTTTGTTGCCCCAAACAATCCTCACAACAGATGCCTCCCAAACAGGGTGGGGAGCCCATCTTCAACACCTCTCCACTCAGGGTGCTTGGTCTCCACAAGAGACCACCCTTCACATCAACCTCCTGGAACTGCGAGCAATCTACTTTGCCCTCAAAGTCTTCCATACCCTCCTAGTCAACCTGACCGTCCTAGTCCATACAGACAATCAGGTGGCCATGTTCTACATAAACAAACAAGGAGGGACAGGCTCTCTGTTCCTTTGCAACGAAGCTCTCAGATTATGGGCCTTCGCCAGAGAGCATCAAATTCATCTTCTGGCAGTGTATCTTCCAGGGGTTCAAAACTCTTGGGCAGACAGACTCAGTCGAGTTCTGCTTCCACACGAATGGTCCCTACATATGGACCAGATAAACAGAATCTTTCAGGAATGGGGAACCCCGGACATAGACTTCTTTGCAAGTCCGTGGAATGCCAAACTTCCCCGGTTCTGTTCCAGGACTCCGTGTCAGAGAGCTCAGGCCAACGACGCCTTTCTCCTACATTGTGGTCAGGAATTCCTATATGCCTTTCCACCCATTCCTTTGATTCCCAAGACTCTGTTCAAACTCCAGAGGGATCACGGATCGATGATCCTCATAGCTCCACGCTGGCCACGCCAAGTGTGGTTCCCTCTACTTCTGCATCTCTCCCAGGGACGCTCCCTGGACCTGGGAGCTGCACCAGACCTTCTCTCTCAGGAGGAAGGGACTTTGTGGCACCCAAACCCCAAGTCCCTACACCTCAGAGCTTGGTTACTGAAGGCCTAAGCCTTCATGACTTCAATCTTTCTCAACCAGTGAAAGATATCCTTCATGCCTCTAGGAAACCCTCCACGAGGCGTGCCTATGCTTTCAAATGGAAACGCTTTTCCATTTGGTGTGCTCAACAGGGTCTTGACCCTCTAGCACTTCCTTTGAATTCTCTACTAGACTATCTCCTGCATTTTTCTAATGCAGGCCTTAAGACGAATTCAGTAAGAGTCCATTTGAGTGCTATTACAGCATCCTTAAAACCTATAAATGGACAACCTGTCTCCTCTCATCCGCTTGTTGCAAGGTTCATGAGAGGCCTGACTCTAACTAAGCCTCCCATCCGACCTCCTCCGGTAGCATGGGACTTGAACCTAGTTCTGGGTCAGCTTATGAAGCCACCTTTTGAACCGTTGGTTTCTACCTCCTTGAAATTTCTTTCCTGGAAGGTCCTTTTCCTTATTGCAGTCACTTCGGCTCGCCGTATCAGTGAACTACAGGCCTTAGTGGCTCATCCACCTTATACCAGGTTTCATCATGATAAGGTGGTCCTTAGGACGAATCCCCACTTTATGCCCAAAGTGGTCTCGCCTTTTCATCTTAATCAAGAGGTATATCTACCTGTCTTTTTTCCAGCTCCTCATGCATCCAGTGCAGAGAGGAACCTTCATACTTTAGATTGTAAAAGAGCTCTTGCCTTTTACCTCAACAGGACTCAGCCACATCGAAAGTCTTCCCAGCTTTTCGTGGCTTTTGATCCTTCTCATTTGGGACTTCCAGTCTCCAAACGTACATTTTCCAATTGGATTGCTCAGTGTATTTCCTTTGCTTACCAGAGTAAAAATATTTCTCTGGAAGGCCATGTCACAGCTCACAATGTGAGAGCCATGGCCACTTCTATGGCTCATCTTCACTCTGTATCCATAGATCAGATCTGTCGAGCCGCCACATGGGCCTCGGTTCATACCTTCACAGCCCATTACTGTTTGGACAAGGACTCCTGCCGGGATGCCTTGTTTGGTCAGGCTGTCCTCAAACACCTGTTCCATACTTGAACAACTCCTGCCCACCTTCCCAGGATGGATGCCTGAGATCCATACGAAGATGGTGAACCCTTGGAAGGGGATCTCCCAGGCATCTTAGCTAGGGAGTCCCCATAAGTGAGGACTTATTCCTGCTTGTTCATGGAGATAGCACAGTTACTTACCTGTAACAGGTGATCTCTGGGAACAGCAGGAATTAGTCCTCACAACCCACCCACCTCCCCTAGGAGTTGTATCTTCTATCTATCTTCCTTTCCTCTCTCTATTGTCTCAGCTATAAACTCGAACTGAGGAGAGCTGGTCAGGAAGGCGGGAAGGCAGTGCACATGTGCAGTGGGAGGCCCAAAAGCTTCCTTCTGGGAAGCTGGGGAGCTTTCCCGCGCAGGCTCCGTCGGTACCGACGTACCCATAAGTGAGGACTAATTCCTGCTGTTCCCAGAGATCACCTGTTACAGGTAAGTAACTGTGCTTTACACCTCTGGCTTGGTAACACATACTCCCCCAACAATAAAGGCTACCGAGTTCAAGCTCGGGTAACTGAACTTCAGGAGCTTCCTTGTTAAAACAGGGCCCACTAAGTTATTATGCTGCCTTCCTATGATGCCAAAGATTACGAAGCAATGGTCAATAGCGGACAATGAAAGGTCAGAGTGATGAGGAAAGGTGAACTCAGTTTCATTACACTGTTCTTTCACAGAACTGGTAGAGATGGTGTGACTCAAAGTGACTCTCCATTGAAGCAGAAGGGATTCATGATAAAGAACACATGAAGGGAGATAGATTTTCTGGTGGGGGGAAGGAAAGCTTTCTATCTCCCTTCATGTGTTCTTTATCATGAATCCCTTCTGCTTCAATGGAGAGTCACTTTGAGTCACACCATCTCTACCAGTTCTGTGAAAAACAGCGGGGAAGGGTATAAGAAACATGGTATCTCATCAAACCCCTCTAAAC
This sequence comes from Ichthyophis bannanicus, assembly GCA_033557465.1. Taxonomy (NCBI): domain Eukaryota; kingdom Metazoa; phylum Chordata; class Amphibia; order Gymnophiona; family Ichthyophiidae; genus Ichthyophis; species Ichthyophis bannanicus. Next base: position 18,599,551 of record CM066035.1, read on the forward strand.
TGCAGAACAAAGAACTTGAAAGACTGTGGATCAAAGGCAGGGAATGCTTAGCTTGATACTTACTTGGTCTGGTCCGGGTTGTTCCCTTCCAGAAGGTGTCTTTATATGGGATCTTACCGAGACTCTGCCCCATCTTCTCTGCACGATCTATAAAAAAAACACCTCTATAAATTTGAAGGAAAACACAGTCTGCACACCTCAGCTCCTGGACTCCCCTCACCCCTGCAACTTCCAAAGCAGTACCCTACCACCACTGGCGTAAGTTACAATGAGAGGCCCCCAAGCAAAATTTACCAAGGGGAGCCCCTTGTCAAGGTGGCAGCACCATTTCCCCCTTTGTGCAGTGGGCCCTCCCCATACGGTGGCAGCAGCAGTGCAGCAAACTTACTTTATCATGTTTGCTGAGCTCATGTAAGTTAGCTGCCAGGAACATGGGCCCGGCAGCTGTTCCCCGCTGGGCTGAAGTCTCGCAGCAGAGAACAGCTGCTGGGCCCATGTTCTCCACGGTGAGCTTGCAAGAGCAAGAGCAGAGCAGCACGACAAACATATCAAGCTTCTGTAGCTGTCGCTTTATGGGCCCACTTTCTGTCTGGGCCCCCACATTGCAGGGGCTGCTTGGGTGGACTTTACTCAGTACCACCTACCACCACCCCTTTCCTTCTCACTGACACTCCTTAATCCCCAGACCTCACTCCCACCTTTGCCTCTGGCACACAGCAAACCCCAGATGCCTTCCCACTACCACCCTCCCTGACTGGCATACTGCTGCAGAAGTGATCCTGTAGCTAGGACCTGTCCTCCAGGTGATGTAAAACCCTCTCGTACTGTGGAGGTTTCTCCAGTGCCAGGTGCCCATGAGGGAAGGGTTAGGATGGCGATTCGATCATTATGCATGTAGATAGCTGGGTGGCTGGGGGATGTAAGGATCGCCTGGTAACATGCCTGCCTGGTGTGAAGGTAGCAGTCCTCACATGCTACCTACACAAGGTTTTAGATACATGTTGATACCAGTGACATAGAAAAATGTGGGAGGGAGTTTCTGGAGGCCAAATTTAAGCTTTTAGGTAAGGAAGTTGAAATTCAGAACTTCCAGGGTAGCATTCTCAGAAATGCTTCCCACTTCATGCGCAGGACACAAAAAGGAAGCAGAGCTCTAGAGTTTCAATGTATGGATGAGACAATGGTGCAAAGAAGAGGGTTTTGGATCTGTTAGGAACTGGGCAACATTCTGGGGAAGAGAGGGGCTTTTCCAAAAGGATGAGTTTAACCTTTGTTGTTGTTAAGTGCCGTCGAGTCAGAGTCGACTCATGGCGACCCTCTGGATAGCTATCCTAAATTGTGTTCGGTCTTGAGTCAGGCGGCTCATTGTTGACAGACTGGTACCCGTAGCTGCTGTTATTGTATCAATCCATCTCATTGCTGGCCTCTCTCTTTTGCGCTGACCTATCTTGCCAAGCATGATGTCTTTCTCTAATAATCTCTCTTCGCATGATGTGTCCAAAGTATGAAAGCCAAAGTCTTGTCATCTGAGCTTCTAAAGAAAGCTTAGGATTGATCTCCTCTAGTACCGACTGGTTTGTTCTTTGGGCAGTCCATGGTATACACAGCATTCGCCGCCAGCACCATAATTCAAAGGCATCAATTTTCTTCCTGTCTATCTTTTTCACTGTCCAGCTTTCACATGCATATGCTATTATCTGTTATACAGTTTAAATGTATTATACAGTTTAATTGTATTATAGTTCAATAATTGTTCCTGTTATATTGTAATACATTTTTGTTACACAATTATAATGTAATATAGTTTAATAGTTTAATAATCTTTCTGTTATATTGTAATTCACTAATCTGTTCCATACAATTCATGTTATAATGTAATATAGTTTATAATGTTCTATGTATCTGTTTTGACTTTTTGTTGTAATGTAAACCGCTGCTGATCCTTGGAAGCAGCGGTATATAAAAGCTGTTCAAATAAAGAAAATAAATTATTGAAAATATCATGGCTTGAACAAGTTGAATCTTTGTATGGAGAGAGACATTTCTGCTCTTGAGAATCTTATCTAGGTCTTCCACAGCCATTCTGCCAAGAGCAATGCGTCGTCTGATTTCTTGACTGCTTGTTGCTTCTTTATTGATAGTTGATCCAAGTAGGTTAAAGTTATTTATTTATTTATTTATTACAATTTCTTATATACCGCACTATTGTCAGCGCGGTTTACATACAACAAAATGACCATAACAAACTGCTTGGCTTCACATAGAACAGGAGTAACAACTTGGATAACATGTTTATGCTTTACAGAGAACAGGAGTTGCAACTTGGATAACACAGGGAATGCAAACTGAACTAAATACATATGTACAAGGAGATCGAGTCTGAGAATTTAGGGTGTACATGTGTGTACATGTGTGCGATAGGGTTGATATGTTAACTTGAGGAGGTAAGGGAGAGGCAATTATGTAGGGGTTGGGGTTGGGTTAATCTGGTAGTACTGAGTAAATAAATGGAGTAAGTTGTTCACAATTTCAATTTCTTCTCCTTCAACGATGAACCTGTTGATTATGCCAGTTGTCATGATGTCAGTTGTCATCATGCGAAGAGAGAGATCATTAGAGAAAGCACAGTTACTTACCTGTAACAGGTGATCTCTGGGAACAGCAGGAATTAGTCATCACATATGGGTACGTCGGTACCGACGGAGCCTGCGCGGGAAAGCTCCCCAGCTTTTCAAATGAAAAGCTTTTGGGGCCTCCCACTGCACATGCGCGCTGCCTTCCCGCCTTCCTGACCAGCTCTCCTCAGTTCGAGTTTAAAGCTGAGACAATAGAGAGAGAGGACAGGAAGATAGAGGAATAGAGAGACAACTCCTAGGGGAGGTGGGTGGGTTGTGATGACTAATTCCTGCTGTTCCCAGAGATCACCTGTTACAGGTAAGTAACTGTGCTATCTCTAGGAACAAGCAGGAATAAGTCATCACATATGGGGACTCCCTAGCTGAGATGCCTGGGAGATCCCCCTCCAAGGGTAACCATCTTCGGATGGATCTCAGGCATCCATTCTGGGAAGGTGGGCAGGAGTTGTTTAAGTATGGAACAGGTGTTTGAGGACAGCCTGACCAAACAAGGCATCCCGGCGGGAGTCCTTGTCCAAGCAGTAATGGGCTGTGAAGGTATGCACCGAGGCCCAAGTGGCTGCTCGACAGATCTGGTCTATGGAAACAGAGTGGAGATGAGCCATAGAAGTGGCCATGGCTCTCACATTGTGAGCCGTGACATGGCCTTCCAGAGAAATGTTCTTACTCTGGTAAGCAAAGGAAATACACTGAGCAATCCAGTTGGAAAGTGTGCGTTTGGTGACTGGAAGTCCCAAATGAGAAGGATCAAAAGCCACGAAAAGCTGAGAAGACTTTCGATGTGGCTGAGTTCTATTGAGGTAAAAGGCGAGAGCTCTTTTACAGTCAAGAGTATGAAGGTTCCTCTCTGCACTGGATGCATGAGGAGCCGGAAAAAAGACAGGTAGATATACCTCTTGATTAAGATGAAAAGGCGAGACCACTTTGGGCATAAAGTGGGGATTCGTCCTAAGGACCACCTTATCATGATGAAATCTGGTATAAGGTGGATTTGCCACCAAAGCTTGCAGTTCACTGATGAGGCGAGCCGAAGTGACTGCAATAAGGAAAAGGACCTTCCAAGAAAGAAATTTCAGGGAGGTAGATACCAATGGTTCAAAGGGTGGCTTCATAAGTTGACCCAGAAATAAATTCAAGTCCCATGCTACCGGAGGAGGCCGGATGGGAGGCTTAGTGAGGGTTAGGCCTCTCATGAATCTTGCAATAAGAGGATGAGAGGAAACAGATTGTCCATTTATAGGTTTCAAGGATGCTGTAATAGCACTTAAATGGACTCGTACTGAATTCGTCTTGAGGCCTGCATTGGAAAGATGCAGGAGATAGTCTAGTAGAGAATTCAAAGGAAGTGCCAGAGGGTCAAGACCCTGTTGAGCACACCAAATGGAAAAACGTTTCCATTTAAAAGCATAGGAACGCCTGGTAGAGGGTTTCCTAGAGGCATAAAGGATATCTTTCACTGGTTGAGAAAGATTAAACTCTTGAAGGCTTAAGCCTTCAGTAACCAAGCTCGGAGATGTAGGGACTTGGGGTTTGGATGCCACAAAGTCCCCTGCTCCTGAGACAGAAGGTCTGGTGCAGCTCCCAGGTCCAGGGAGGAGCCCTGGGAGAGCTGTAGAAGGAGAGGGAACCACACTTGGCGTGGCCAGCGTGGAGCAATGAGGATCATGGATCCGTGATCCCTCTGAATTTTGAACAGAGTCTTGGGAATCAAAGGAATGGGTGGAAAAGCGTACAGGAATTCCTGACCCCAATGCAGGAGAAAGGCATCGTTGGCCTGAGCTCCCTGACACGGAGTCCTGGAACAGAACCGGGGAAGTTTGGCATTCTACGGACTTGCAAAGAGGTCTATGTCCGGGGTCCCCCATTCCTGGAAGATTCTGTGTATCTGGTCCATATGCAGGGACCACTCGTGTGGAAGCAGAACTCGACTGAGTCTGTCTGCCCGAGAGTTTTGAACTCCTGGAAGATATACTGCCAGAAGATGAATTTGGTGCTCTCTGGCGAAGGCCCATAATCTGAGAGCTTCGTTGCAAAGCGACAGAGAGCCCGTCCCTCCTTGTTTGTTGATATAAAACATGGCCACCTGATTGTCTGTCTGAACTAGGACAGTCAGGTTGGCAAGGAGGGTGTGGAAGACTGTGAGGGCAAGGAAGATTGCTCGCAGTTCCAGAAGATTGATATGAAGGGTGGTCTCTTGGGGAGACCAGAGTCCCTGAGTGGAGAGATGTTGAAGATGAGCTCCCCACCCTGTTTGGGAAGCATCTGTTGTGAGGGCTGCTTGGGGCAACGAAGGTTGGAAGGGGGTCCCCAACAACAGATTTTTGGAGGATGTCCACCACTGGAGAGACCAAAACAGACGTTTTGAGGTGAGTACCTGGTCTGACAGCAGTCCCGATGCTTGAGACCACTGGGTGGCCAATGTCCATTGAGCTGCTCTCATATGGAGACGAGCATAAGGTACCACATGAACCGTGGAGGCCATGTGGCCGAGAAGTTGCAGCATTTCTTTGGCTGACAAGTGATTTCTGGACTGAGCCTGGGAGGCCAAGCTTATTAGCCTTTGGCCTCGGACCAGAGGGAGGTAGGCCCTTGCAGTGGTGGAGTCCAATTGGGCCCCTATGAATTCCAGGGACTGAGTAGGGATGAGTTGGGACTTGGGAATGTTTACCACAAGTCCCAGATATTGAAGAATACGCCTTGTGCGGTCCAGAGAAATCTGGGCTTCTGACTGAGATGGAGCTCGGATGAGCCAGTCGTCCAGATATGGGAAGACAAAGATTCCCATGCCTCTGAGAAATGCGGCTACGACTGCCATGCATTTTGTGAAGACTCTTGGAGCAGAGGCCAGACCGAAGGGTAGTACTCTGTACTGGAAATGTTTTCCCTGGAACAGAAATCTTAGATATTTTCTGTGGGATGGATGGATGAGTATATGAGTGTACGCATCCTTGAGATCTAGAGAACAAAGCCAATCCTGACTCTGAAGGTATGGAAGGAGAAGGCCCAGAGAGAGCATTTTGAATTTCTCCTTGAATAGAAACCTGTTCAGTTCTCTCAGATCTAGGATAGGTCTGAAGCCCCGTGTCTTCTTTGTTATGAGAAAGTAAGGGGAGTAGAAACCTAACCCCTGTTGTGGAGGAGGAACCTCCTCTATTGCCCCTTGGGCAAGGAGAGAAGAGACTTCCTGACCCAACAGGGTCAGAAGAGATGGGGGAGAACTGAATTGCCTCACCATGGTATGGGGAGGAAGGCTGGAGAAATGAAGTTTGTAGCCTTCTCGGATAATAGAGAGGGTCCATTGCTCTGATGTTATTTGCTCCCATCTGGGAGCAAAGTGAGCTAGCCTTCCAGGAATGGTGAGGGGCTCTGGCTGTGCTAGAGCCAGAAAGGGCAAGTTCTCTAGAGGGAAGTCAAAACCCCTGAGGGGGTTGAGCCTGCTGGGATGTAGCAGACACTGCAGGCTTTGACTTTACCTGCTTAGATTGTTGTCGCTTAGCCGCAAGGCGAGGCTGAGCAGATTGCTGGCCAGTATTCGTGGGAAATCTGGTCTTTTTATAGTAAGGCCTTTTAAAAGGCTTCTTTTTGGTAGGGGTAGAAGTAGACTTGGAAAGTCTATCTAGAGTGGCATTTTCTGCATCCATTTGAGCAGCTTTAATCTGCCAGTCTTCCCCAAATAAGTTCTCACCGGTACAGGGCAGATTCCTGAGGCCTTCTACAACCCAGGGTTCTAGGTTAGAAGCCTGGAGCCAAGCGAGACGTCGGGCTGCAATAGCAATTCCCGAAGCTCTGCCTGCAACCTCGAAAGAATCAAAGGCTGCCCTGTTGGAGAACTTGGAGACCTCTGAAAGTTGTGTCACCATATAAAAGAAGTCCGCCCTTTGATCATCAGGGATAAAGGGGGCAAAATTCTGTATTTTTAGGGCAAGTTGCCCAAGATACATGCCCATATAAAGGCTATAAGAGTTGATCCTGGCTATAAGCATACTAGCCTGGAACATCTTTCTTCCAAAAGAGTCTAGGTTCTTACATTCACGCCCTGGAGGGGTAGAAGAATGCCTCTTAGGACTCTTTATTTTCTTCATAGCAGACTTCACCACAATGGAGTGGTGAGGCAGCTGAGTTTTTTGGAACCCAGGCGAAGGAGGGACCCGATACATGGTGTCCAACCTGCGGGAATGGGGAGACAGTGTTAAAGGAGTCTCCCACAAATCCATCAAGTGTTCTTGAAGGATTTCATGGACAGGCAGAGTGACTGCCTCTTTAGGAGCTTTTGAGTATCCTAAAATGTCCAATTTTTTGATCTGGGTTCTCTTTCAGAAGATGTAGTAATAGAAAGTGCTTTAGCTACATCAACAATGAAATCCTGAAAGGATAAATCCTCTGGGGGAGACATCCTCCTCTTGGGAGAAGAGGGCTCCTCAGGAAGAGTAAGCTCAACAGAGTCATCAGAGGAATTAAATTCATCAGAAGAAGCTGAGTACTCTTTCTGTGCTTCCAATGTACGATATGCATACCGATCGGTATCGACATCGGGCGTATCGGGCATGGGATTGGTACCGGGCGAAAGCCGGAATCCGGTATGCGAAACCGATCGACGTTTAGAAGTCGATGGTCTCGGTTCCGGTGTAGATACCGGAACCGGGGTCGGTACCGATGAAATCGGTACCGAGGGCGTCGCAGCCTTAATGAAGGCCAGTACGGCCTGCTGCATGGTCTGGACAGTACTGCCCATAGACGCCACTACTGCCTGGATGTCGGTACCGGTATGGGCCGGTACCACAGAGCAGTCCAACAGGTGATCTGTCGAGGCCGTGCCATCGATGTCAACCTGTGACCCCATGATTGCTTTGGAGGCCGGAACCTCCCGCCGGGGTTTTTTGGCCTGGGCAGAATCCTCGAACTCAGAACTGAGAGCCTCTCGATCTTTAGAAAGAGATTTGCTTTTAGAGGATTTGCCCACAGAAGTTTTGGTTACCTGAGATCCATCCGGAGAGGAAGACCTGGATGACTGTGATGCTTCTGAAGGAAACAGCACATGGAGCTTGTTAGCCCGGTTCTGCAAACCGCGTTTAGACATCTGGGTGCAGGATGGGCAGTCCGGTATGGAGTGCTCAGGTCCCAAACATTTGAGACACCATTCATGGGTGTCTGTGACAGAAATAACAGCACTGCATTTGGTACATTTTTTGAAACCAGGGACTGGCTTCTCCATGAGGAGAAACTGTGTAGGCCTTAAGGCCTAACACCGGGTACCAAGCTGTGCTGAAGAAAAATAAAAAAGTCTTTTTTTTTTTTGTATATAGAAAGAAAGAAAGACCGGCGATACCGGTATCGGTATGGGGAAGGCAGGTACGCGGTCTAAAGAAACAAACAAAAGTAACAAATTCTTCAGCGGTGACAGGAACACGACCTGCCGGCTCCGCGGAAAAAGAAGAACTGAGGAGAGCTGGTCAGGAAGGCGGGAAGGCAGCGCGCATGTGCAGTGGGAGGCCCCAAAAGCTTTTCATTTGAAAAGCTGGGGAGCTTTCCCGCGCAGGCTCCGTCGGTACCGACGTACCCATATGTGATGACTTATTCCTGCTTGTTCCTAGAGATAGACATTATGCTTGGCAAGATAGAAGGTCAACGCAAAAGAGGAAGGCCAGCAATGAGATGGATCGATACAATAACAGCAGCTACGGGTACCAGTCTGTCAACAATGAGCCGCCTGACTGGAGACCGAACACAATTTAGGATAGCTATCCAGAGGGTCGCCATGAGTCGACTCCGACTCGACGGCACTTAACAACAACAACATGATCTTTGCCTTCTTTACATTAAGGTGCAGGCCCATTTTGAGACTATGCTCTTTGATTGTGAGAAGCAAATGTTTCAGATCATCTTTACTTTCAGCCAGTAATGTGGTATGATCAGCATAGCAAAGGTTGTTGATGAGTCTTCCACCAATCTTCACACCTCTGTTGTCTTCATACAATCCTGCTTCTCTGATGATCTGTTCTGCATATAAATTAAACAGGTAGGGGAAAGTATGCAGCCTTGTCTTACACCTTTGCTTATTTTAAACTATTGTGTTTCTCCTTGTTCCATTCAAACTGTTGCTTCTTGATCAATGTACAGATTGTGCAAGAGTACGATCAGGTGTTCTGGTATACCCATGCTTCTTAATGTGGCCCAGAGTTTCTCATGGTTTACACAGTCAAAAGCCTTGCTATAGTCGATAAAGCACAAATAGATATCCTTTTGGTATTCTTTAGTCTTTTCAAGGATCCATCTCACATCCGCAATGTCGTCTCTCGTTCTCGCCCTTTCCTGAACCCTGCTTGCACTTCAGGGAGTTCTTGTTCCAGGTATGGCTGTAGTCTCTTTTGAATAATCTTCAGTAGAATCTTGCTGGCATGTGGGATCAGAGCGATTGTGCGATAATTTCCACAGTCAATTGGATCACCTTTCTTTAGTATTGGTATAAACCAAGATCTTTTCCAGTCAGTTGGCCATGATGTTGTCTTCCATATTTCTTGGCAGAGCCTTGTAAGTACGGTAACAGCTGCATCAGATTGCTGTAATACTTCTATGGGAATGCTATCAATGCCTGGTGTTTTGTTCTTTGATAAGGCTTTCAATGCTGCTTCAACTTCTTCTTTCATCACCAATGGTTCCAGATCATAAGGTACAGGTTGAAACGGCTGTTGGTCCACTTGATCTTTATCATATAAAAACTCTGTATATTCCTTCCACCTTTTCTTGATCTTCTCAGCATCATTCAACATAGAACCTTGAGCAAACTTGTAACATTCCAATTCAAGGCTGGAACTTTTTCTTTAACTCTCATAGCTTTAGGAAAGCCGATCTTGTTCTTCCTCTAATAGTTTCTGCTTCTATTTCCTTGCATGCGTCGTCGTAGTACTTTCCCTTGTCCTGTCTTGCTGCACGTTGGAAATCTCTGTTGAGTTCTGTTATTGTCTTTCTTTCTCCTCTGACTTTAGCTTCCCTGCGTTTCTGGGCAATTTTCAGAGTTTCTTCCGTCATCCATTTTGGCCGTTTTTGCTTTTTCACCTTTTGTAGAGACTTCTCGCTTTCTTCCAACACAACCTTCTTGATGTCATTCCATAACTCTTCTGGAGCTCTGTCATTTGTATCTAAAGCAGCAAATCGATTTTGCAGGCAGTCTTTAAATTCCAGTGGTATATTCTCAAGGTTCTATTTTGCTGCATTCATGAGTGGTTTGCTTTTTCAACTTTAGCTTGAGTTTGCATACTAGTAGTTGATGATCTGTACCACAGTCAGCTCCAGGTTTTGTCTTTGTTGATGTTATAGAACTTTTCCATCGTTGACTTCCACAGATGTAGTCAATTTGATTTTTATAAAATCCATTGGGTGATGTCCATTTGTAAAGTCGCCGCTTGTGTTGATGGAAGAAGGTGTTTGAGATGAATAGATTGTTGTTCTTGCAGAATTCTATCAGTCTTTCTCCAGCTTCATTTCTGTTGCCAAGTCCATATTTTCCAACTACTTTGCCTTCTTCTTTGTTGCCAACGTTTGCATTCCAGTCACCCATGACTACCAGGATATCCTGTTTGCATGTTCTGTCAATTTCAGCTTGTACTTGTTCATAGAACTCTTCAATTTCATTCTGTTCTGCAGCTGCTGTTGGGGCATATACTTGAATTATAGTTGTGTTGATAGGCATTCCTCATAGACGAATAGAGATTAAGCGTTCACTGACTGCATTGTATTTCATTACAGTTCTTGCAAGTTTCATCTTTATTATAAATGCAACACCATTTCTTCTTTGTCTTTCATTTCCAGCATAGTAGACCATGTGATCATCTGATGCAAAGTGCCCGATGCCAGTCCATTTCAGTTCGGTGACACCCAACAGATCAAGTTGTACACATTCCATTTCATTCTTGACCACCTCCAACTTCCCTTGGTTCATGCTTCGTATGTTCCATGTTCCAATGCCTAAGACATCTTTACAGCTTCTGACTCATTTCATGCGCAGCTATATCAGCAGTCATATGTCCCAAGGGCTTTGATCCAACCACATCATAAATGCTGGCTTTACTCTGAAAAGTCTTCAGCTCTTCCCCAGTGCCTTCCGACCTGGGGGTCTCATCTTCCAGCACTATAGCACAATTTGTTTTGTTGTAACTATCCACTGGGTTTTCATGGCAAGATACAGAAGTAGATTGCCGGGCCTTTCTTCCGCGCTGTTTAAGTTTGGTGTTGTTGCCGTTGTCACAGAAATATGATCCTCCGCCGTCAACACTATCCCATTCTGCTGCTGCCCAGATGGGTGGTTTGTCTTGGTCTGGCACTTCAGCTGAGACCTGTCCATCTTGGGAGACCCTGCCAGTAGTTAAACTACCGATAGTTTAGCTCTCAGCATCACTGATGCACACAAGCCCTCACAGCACGACAAGCTGCAAACCAAGTGAGGGAGTTTCACCTTAACAAAGGTGAAACCAGACTACTGATATTAACCCTTAAAAAGGGGATAGAGCAGCTTTTAAACTAGCTAATAGGGGAATGCCAGCTGTTGCCCAAGAGCACATGATTCAGAAGGATGTATCCTTGAAGGATACTAGCAATAGAGGGAAGTTAGGGCATCCTGATAGGGAGGTTCCAATAAAGATAAAAGTAACCCAGATGTCTAAGTACAGAGCACACAGAGCTGAAAGATTTCAAATTACTCTTGTCAACTTATAACCAGATTGTTAATATGAATAAAATACAACTTCTAAAATGTCTGTATGCAAATGCTAGAAGTCTAAAAAAGAAGTTATGAGAGCTAGAATATAACACAGTAAGTCAAAGAATAGATGTAAATGGCATCTCAGAGACCTGGTGGAAGGACAACCACCAATGGGATAGCATAGTTACTCACCAGTAACAGGTGTTCTCTGGGGACAGCAGGAAATCGGTCCTCTCTTATGGGTGACGGCGCCATGGAGCCCGCACAGATCCACTCCCCAGCTTTCAAAGAAAGCATTTGGGAGTTACATTGTGCATGTGTGGTCAGCTTCCTGCCCAAGGGTGCCATCTTACCTCAGTATGACGACATAGCTTAATCAGGCATATAAGGGGGGAACCCCCCCCAACTCCACGGGAGGAGGGAGGGTTGTAAGGACAGATTCCTGTTGTCCCTGGAGAACACTCGTTACAGGTGAATAATTACACTTTCACCGGGAACAAGCAGGAAGTCAGTCCTCACATATGGGACTCCCATGCTACAGGCTACCGAAAAATCCCACAGAAGCCACGGGTGACCAAACAGCAGATCGTAAAGCACAGCAGGGAGCACTGGTTGGCTGAAAGTCCAGCACTGCAGCAGCAACATCGAAAGTGTAATCCCCTCTCAGGTAGCCTGAACACAAAGGGCTGGAGGAAAGGAGTTGCACCACTCCCCAAAGAGGTGACGAAGTACTGCCTGGCCAAAGACGCTATCACACCGTGAGCTCTCTTCCAAGCAGTAGTGTGCTGCAAAGGTGTGAACAGAGGACCAGGTGGCGGCCCGGCAGATCAGTAAGGGCACAGAGTGTAGGTTGGCCACAGAGGCTGCCATGGCGGGCACGTTATGTGCTGTGACATGATGGTCCAGACAAAGCCCCGCCTGCTGGTAGCCAAAGGAAATGCAGGTGGCTACCCATCGTGAGAGGGTGCACTTTGAGACTGCATCCCCAAGACATCTGGGGTCAAAGGAGACAAAGAGCTACACTGACTAGTGGTGGGGCTGTGTCATCTGAACATAAAAGGACAAGGCCCTCTTGCAGTCAAGCACCATCACCTGATTCAAGTGGAAGGCAGAGAACACCTTTGGCAGGAACTTGGGGTGAGTCCGAAGGACAACTGTTCCTGTGAAATCTAGTATAGGGAGCATGGGCCATCAGAACCTGCAGTTCGCTCACACGCCTGGCAGAGATGAGTACCACTAGGAAAACGACCTTGCAAGACAGGCACATGAGATGGCAGGTAGCCAAGGGTTCAAAGGGGGGAGCCATCAGATTCCCCAACATGACATTAAGGTCCCACGTTACTGGCGGCAGATGGATTGGGGGTTGGGACAGGCGTCCTCTCATGAAACGGCCCACCAGAGGGTGCACTGAGATGACATGGCCATCCAGTGGTGGTGAGCTGAAATAGCAGAGGTGCTCTCTGAACATGTTGGATTTGAGGCCAATCCTGGAAAGATGCAAGAGGCATTGCAAGACAACTTGCACCATGCAGGAAAAGGGGTCAAGACTCCCATCCGTGCACCACAGCGAAAACCTGTGCCATTTAAAGGCATATGCCCAACATGTGGAATCCTTATGCGAGGCCAGCAAGACATAAGAACATAAGATATGCCATACTGGGTCAGACCAAGGTCCATCAAGCCCAGTATCCTGTTTCCAACAGTGGCCAATCTAGGTCATATGTACCTAGTAGTTTCCCCAAAAGACACACATTTTGCACCTCTTGAGAGGCAGTGGTGTGCTACAGTTAACCTCTCAGCATCCAGGTCACCAGGGCAAGGGTCGGGAGGTTGGTATGAAGATGTGTCCAGTTTTCCTGTGACAGCAGGTCCAGAGAGCTCCCCAGTGGCAGTGGGTCCCTCCAGGATAGCTGCAGGAGCAAGAGGAACCATGGTTGCCTGGGCCACCTGGGAGTGATCAATCTGACTGAGGCTGCCTCCGCTTGTATCTTGAAGAGTACCTGGGGAACGCATACAGGAAGCCCCTGGACTAGAGGAGGAAAGCATCTGCCACTTTCGATCCTCGGGCTGGCCTTCAGGAACAGAAGCGTGGCAGTTGCATGGCAAAAGATATCCTCCAGTACCACTGGGTTCAGCTGAGATTCGTGGGGCAGACAACCCGGTTCAAGCTGTCGGCCAGTATGTTGTCCTGGCCCAGCAGGTAAAATGCAGAGGGAGATGTCCTGCCCATGCCACCTTGATTGTTGAGGTAGTACATCGCCACCTGATTGTCCGTCTGGACTTAAACCACCTGTCCCATCAGATGATCCTGGAACACCAGCAGGGCACAGTATATTGCACTGAGTTCCAGCAAGTTGATCTGCAAGGCACTCTCCCATGAAGATCATGGGCCCTGTGACTGCAAGTGATTGCAATGGGTTCCCCAACCCAACTTGGACACATCTGTCATGATGATGTGCTGCACTGGAGAGACTTGGAAAGGCATGCCGGCTCTGAGGTTGAGGGGGTCCTGCCACCAGACAATGGAGGGCGCCAGGGCAGGTGTGACCTGGATCCTGTCCTCCAGGTGGCCAGAATACTGTGTCCACTGGTCGCTCAGCATCCACTGGGCCTGTTGTATGTGGAGGCAAGTAAAAGGCATGACGTGGACTGTAGATGCCATGTGCCCCAACAGGCGGAGCGCATCTGTCTGATTGTCACCACTGAGCAGCCCTGAACTTCCCATTCCAGGACTGAGAGGCGTCATGTGGTCCTGCAGGAGGGAGGCCCATGCCTGGGTGGCGTCCAGCAGGGCACCGATGAACTCCAAGTGCTGGGTTGGCAGCAGGTGAGAGTTTGGGAAGTTGATCACAAACCCTAGGCACTGGAGCAGTCCTATGGTGCAGTGAGCTGCATTGCCCACCTATTCCAGCGAGCTAGTTCTGATGAGCCAGACATCCAGGTAGGGGAAGATGAATATCCCCAGGAGACTGGGGCAGGCAGCAATGACCGCCAGGCATTTGGTGAACACCAGAGGAAACAAGGCCAGTCCGAAGTGGAGCATCTTGTACTGATAGTGTTGGCCCCCAACAACGAACCGGAGGTACTTACAGTGTCTTGAATGTATCAAGATGTGGGTGAATGCATCTTTGAGATCCAAGGAGCATAGCCAATCTCCCTGCAAGAGGTAAGGTAGCAAGGTTCCAAGGGATACCATTTTGAACTTTTCCTCGACCAGGAAGCGGTTGAGGTCCCACGGGTCCAGAATGGGCATGAAGCCCCCGTTTTCTTGGGGACAAAGTAGTAACTGGAGTAGAACATCTTGCCCTAGAAGGGCTGGGGAACAATCTCTACCATATGGACCTCAAGCAGAGCCTTGATTCCCTCTGCAGGAGCTCTTTATCTTTATTTAACACTTTATATACCGCCCTTGTCAGGACGTGAGAGCGGTTTACAATAAAAAATATATATGCTAGCGCCATAAGAAGAAAGGAACACCAATTTTAAATAAAGGAAAGATTGACCAGAGGGGTCACCGACAGACAGGTAGAAGAACAACAACTAGACAGAACTAGTAGGAGGGAGGTCGTAAGCCTGCTGAAACAGGTATGTTTTCAGTAAACTTTTGAAATTGTGGTACGAAGATACCAGTCGGAGTGAAGATGGCAAAGCGTTCCAAAGAGAGGGTCCGAAGAAAAAAAAATGCAGTGTGACGCGTCTGTTCTAAATGGGCCTGTGAAGGGGAGGGGAGAGACAGTCGATTGGCATGCCTCTCTGTATAAGGGGTCCATAGGTATTTCCCCTGGGAAGTAGGGAGGACGCAGCTGAAAGAAGCGGAGGTGGTACCCCACCCAGATCACCTGCAGCACCAAGGCATCTGTGGTGATGTCCGGCCATAGCTGTGTGAAGTGAACCAGCTGTCCTTCCGTGAATCTTGGGTCTGCTATGTCCTGGGGGAGGGATGCTATGCCCTAGAAGTAAAACCTCCCCCCCTGCCCAGGCTGTGCCTGCGGCGCTTTTTGAGGGTTGGGGGCTTTTGGCTTACAGGGGCTGTGCCCCTGTGCCTTGGCTTGCTGATCCTGAAGGGATAGCCTGGTAGGCTGGAAATTAGGGGTATCCCCTCATAAGCCTTTTTGGTCTTCGGGTGGAAGGACTTTTCTCCCAAGCCTTCTGACTGGAAAAGTCAGCAGTCTTCCTGGGCAGCCAGATTCTGGTCAGGAATTCTCTCTCCACCTCGTTGGCCTCCTCTGTCATAGGCTTGCTGAAGAGGTTCTCTCGCCGGCAAGGGACGTTGGCCAACTTGTCCTGAACCCACTGCTCCAGGTCGGAGGACTGTAGCCAGGCAAGGCATTGGGCACTAATACCCACCACGGCTACACGAGCCACCGACGAAGCTGAAGGATCTGCGAGATTGTAACTTGGAGCACTCTTTGACGAGAAAACTAGGGCCCTGAAGCACTCAAGAGGTTCACCTGACAGTTCAGCCGAGAACCCTGCGAGCTCCTTCGCCAGGTCCCTCAGGTGCATGCTCATGTACAGCTGGCATGCCTGGTTCTGGGCTGTGAGCACGGAGCCCTGGAAACACTTCTTCCTGCCAAATGCATCTATGGTGTGGGTCTCTCTGTGGGGGGCACTGAGGAGTGCGTATTCTGGCTCTTTATGTGACGCATAGCTGACTATCACCAAGGAGTTGTGAGACAGCTGTGCTTTTTGGAAGCCCAGGCTTCGGCCGACTCGATACTGAGAATCGAGTCAATGGTTAATTGGCAGAGTCACTGGGGTCTCCAACATCCGGAACAGCATCTATTCCAGGATGGGGGGTACGGGCACCGTCAGTGTTTCCCTCAGGGGAGCCTCGTACTGGAGGATCTCAAGATCCTTGGGTACCACCACAAAGACGAGGGGCTGGGACATCTCCCTCAAACACCAAGGCGGCAAGATCCTCTGAAGGAGACCACTGACGATGGTGTGGCGGGGACAGGTCAGAGGGGATGTCCCAGTGAAGGATGGTGTTGGGGGGTTCCCTCATCTGTCTCCCAAGCCAACGCCGAGAAGGAGGAATCGTCGGGCACTGGGCGCTCTCTGGACAGACTTGGTGTCGATGACTCCTGGAGTCAGTACCCCACTGCAGCGGCACCCGACGACAAGCCGGCCTCAAGTCGGACGCTAATGGATGCAGCATCGATCGAGCCAACTTCAAGGATGGTTTGAGTATTTTCAGGGACGTCCTCGCAGAGGACGGCCTTGTGGCCAGTGCTGATGATCCAGAGATACTGGTCACTGGGCCCTGCTGCACCTCGAGGAATGCAGAGAAGCTGTGTTCCAGGGCTGCCATCCTAGCTTCGATGCCAGTTGGCTCAGCAGCAGCTGACTTGGGTCGAGGTCAACAAGCCCGGAGCCAAATCCCTCATAAGGGGAATCATCAATGGTGTTAGCATCGGGAAACTTGACTCAATGATCCCCCGATGCCAAGTGAGTCTCCTCCCACCGGGGCTGCTTGGAGGGCTGCTCCTAGCTGTCGCCCTGAGCCAGAAGTCTTACCTGTTGGTCTGCGGTAGGACCTTGTCTTCAGCTTCGACAATGTCCTGGACCCACAGGGAAGGTCTTCGGAGCATTATCCCTGGTCTGAGTCTTTGTGACCCTGGGATTCCGACTGAGCCCGGAGTCTACGGATGTTGGTGTCAACGGCAGGGATTCTACCTGCGATGCCAATCCCAAGGCAGACTTGCCAAACAGCTCCCCCTGCTGCCTTTCACACTCCTTGCGGGTCTTCGCTGACATCTGTAGGCAGAGTGGGCAGGTAGACATGTCGTGGTATCCCCCAAGGCACTTAATGCAGGTATTATGGCGGTCCGTGTGGGACATAGTGTAGCTGCACTTGCCACACTGTTTGAAACTGCTGACCGAGGCCAAAGCGGGAAAAACGACCCCCGCAAGATGAAACTCGGAGTCTCGGTCAGCCAGGTGACGAGCAAAGACCCGCACGCCAAAAAAAAAAAAAAGGAATTAGAAAACATACAGAGAAAAGCCACCAAAATGGTAAAGGGGATCGAAGAAAACCCCTATGAGGTAAGGCTTAAAAGGTTAGGTCTCTTCAACCTGGGAAAGAAGTGGCTGAGGGGTGATATGATAGAGGTCTATAAATTAGTGAATGGAGTGGAACGGGTAAACGTAGATTGATTGTTTATACCATCAAAAAGTCAAAAGACTAGGGGACATACAATGAAGCTAAAGTCCCTGTGGAACAGCCTGACCATATGCGACTCACCATCCTCCTCAGGTGGGGAGATATCCCCATCCTCCTGGCTGGAGTCCCCTGCTGATGAGATATCCAGGGCCTCCAGCCCCTGGTCTCTGCCATCATCCTCTGGAGAGTCCAGGTCCCTCAATGCCCATGCCAAAGATATGGATGGGCGAAAGGCATCCAGGTCTACGGCCGTATTCCGAGAGGGTTTTCTACTGCCTTTTGAGTTAGAGGAGGGTGCCAATTGAGACAGAGGCGGCAAATGAGCGGAGCCCAGACCCCCTCTACATATGGCCCACACTTATTGAAAATGCCCAGCAAAATCCGCTGGGCTTTTTCAAAAAGTGTCCGCTGCAGCTGAGAATGGTCCTTCACTTCCTGAGGGACCAGAGGAGGAGGAGGAGGAGAGGAATCCCTCTTTTCCACAGGGCTGACCAGTGTAGACAGCAGAAGCAGGGAGGGAGGGGGGAGCACTAAAGCTGCACGGGACTGAGGGTGCTTTACTGACGATCTAGTGGCTGCAGGAACCACCAGGACAGCAGAAGATTCCCCCAGGTTGGTAGCGCAAGCGGAGCACAGCTGATCAAACAAAAGGCAGTGTTGCTTGCCGCTGCCAAGACAGCAGGGGAGTGAGGCAGGCTTTGGAGCAATAAACACGCATGTGCGTGCACCAGAAAGCAAGCCCATTATCATTGGGAAATAGGAGCATGCCCAACTGTGCCAAAAACTCTCCCAAAGTTGCACGGCCAGCTAGCGCCAATGAAGATCCTGCCACAGCTCAACGAAAAAGTTGCAAAGCTTCTCCTCCGGGCTCCACACTGTCAATCTTCACCTCGAGCCAGGAGAGGCGAGGCGGGGGGGGGGGGGGGGGGAAGGATCAGCACACATCCCATATTTCCTTAAAGGGCCAGCTATACCAGTGGAATCCAAGATTTCCTAATGGGCCTTACTTCTTAATTCAAAGGAAATAAAAAGGCAGGGATAAATAGAAAAGGGCAGCAGCAGAAAGGGACAGTGTTGGCGGCGGAGGATCACATTTCTGTGACAACACCACCACTAAACTTAAACTGCATGGAAGAAAGGCCTGGCAATCTACTTCCATATCTTGCCATGAAAACCCAATGGAAAGTCACAACAAAGCAAATTGCACTATTGTGCTGGAAGATGAGACTCCTAGGTCGGAAGGCACTCAATTGGTTACTGGGGAGGAGCTGAAGACATTTTAGAGTAAAGTCAGCATTCATGATATAGTTGGATCAAAGCCCTCGGGACTTCAGACTACTGATGTAGCTGCACATGAAATGAGAGTCAGAAGCCGCAAAATGTCTTACATATTGGGACATGGAACGTATGAAGAATGAGGTGGTCAAGAATGAAATGGAATGTGTGCAACTTGATCTATTGGGTGTCAGCAAACTGAAATGGACAGGCATCAGGCACTTTGCATAAGATGATCACATGGTCTACTATGCTGGAAATGAAAGACAAAGAAGAAATGGTGTTGCATTTATAATTAAGAAGAAACTTGCAAGAACTGTAATGAAATACAATGCAATCAGTGAATGCTTAAAATCTATTCGTCTACAAGGAATGCCTATCAATACAACTATAATTCAAGTATATGCCCCAACAACAGCTGCAGAAGAGAATGAAATTGAAGAGTTCTATGAACACGTACAAGCTGAAATTGACAGAACATGCAAACAGGATATTCTAAGTCATGGGTAACTGGAACGCAAAGGTTAGCCACAAAGAAGACAAAATGGTTGGAAAATAAGGACTTGGCAACAGAAGTGAATCTGGAGAAAGCCTAATAGAAATCTGCAAGACCAACGATCTATTCATCACAAACACCTTCCAGCAACACAAGTGGCGACTGTATACATGGATTTTACCTTATGGATTGTAAAAAAATCAAATTGACTACATCTGTGGAAGTCAACGGTGGAAAAGCTCTATAACATCAACAAAGACAAAACCTGGAGCTGACTGTGGTGCAGATCACCAACTACTACTTTGTAAATTCAAGCTAAAGTTGAAAAAGAGTAAGCCACTCATGAATGTAGCAAAATATGACCTTGAGAATATACCACCGGAATTTAACGACTGCCTGCAAAATCGATTTGCTGCTTTAGACACAAACAGAGCTCCAGAAGAGTTTTGGGATGACACCAAGAAGTTTGTATTGGAAGAAAGTGAGAAGTCTCTACAAAAGGTGAAAAAGCAAAAACGGCCAAAATGGATGACCAAAGAAACTCTGAAAATTGCCCAGAAACGCAGAGAAGCAAAAGCCAGAGGAGAAAGAAAGGCAATCACAGAACTCAAGAAGGATCTATGTTGAATGATACTGAGTAGATGAAGAAAAGGTGGAAAGAATATATAGAGTTTTTATATGATAAAGATCAAGTGGACCAACAACCGTTTCAACTTGTACCTTATGATCTGGAACCATTGGTGATGAAAGAAGAAGCCGAAGCAGCATTGAAAGACTTATCAAAGCATCAAACATTGATGGCATTCCCATAGAAGTATTACAGCAATCTGATGCAGCTGTTACCATATTTACAAGGCTCTGGCAGGAAATTTGGAAGACAGCATCATGATCAACTGATGTCAAAGATCTGTTTTTATAACAATACTAAAGAAAGGTGATGCAACTGACTGTGGAAATGATCACACAATCACTCTGATCCCCACATGCCAGCAAGATTCTACTGAAGATTATTCAACAGAGTACAACCATATTTGGAACAAGAACTAACTGAAGCGCAAGTAGGGTTCCGGAAAGGGTAAGGAACAAGACATCATCACGGATGTGAGATGGATCCTTGAAAAGACTAAAGAATGACAAAAAGATATCTATTTATGCTTTATTGACTACAGCAAGGCTTTTGACTGTGCAAACCATGAGAAACTCTGGGCCATATTAAGAAGTATGGGTATACCAGAACACCTGATCGTTCTCTTGCACAAACTTTACAGTGATCAAGAAGCAACAGTTCAAATGGAACAAGGAGAAACAGAATGGTTTAAAAATCAACAAAGGTGTACGGCAAGGCTGCATACTTTCCCCCTACCTGTTTAATTTATATGCAGAACAAATCATCAGAGAAGCAGGATTTATGAAGATAACAGAGGTGTGAAGATTGGTAGAAGACTCATCAACAACCTTTGCTATGCTGATACCACCACATCAATGGCTAAAAGTTACTACTATTACTATTTAGCACTTATATAGCGCCATGCACGCAGTGCTGTACAGGTATACATACAAGAGACAGTGCCTGCTCGTCACAGTCATGCTCGTCAGAGCTTACAATCTAGTTGAGACAATACAGAGCAAGTGTCAATTCGGTGCAAAGCACAGTATGGTCTTTACAATTTGGTCATGAAAATTGATGGGAGTCAGGTTGAGGTAAGAGAAAGAAGTCAGGATCTGAAAGCGACAGTGAAGAGGTGGGTCTTCAATCTGGATATGAAGAGGGCCAGGGAGGGTGCCTGGCACACAGACCCAGGTAAGCTGTTCCAGGCGTAAGGTGCAGCAAGGTGAAAACAGCGAAGTCGGGAGTTAGCGGTGCGAGTGAAAGGCCTAGATAGAAGTGATTTGTTAGCAGAGCGAAGTTCCTGAGAGGGGGTGTAAGGAGAGAAGAGATGAGAGGTATTGAGGGGCCGCAGAGTGAATGCATTTATAGGTCAGCATGAGAAGTTTGAACTGGATGCAGAATTGGACAGGGAGCCAGTGAAGCGACTTGAAAAGAGGAGTAATGTGGGCATGGCTAGGATGACGGAAGATTAGTCGAGCAGCATGATTTTGTATAGATTGAAGGGGGAAGGAGATGGCTAATGAGAAGACCAGCAAGGAGTAGGTTGCAGTAGTCAAGGCAAGAAGAGATTAAGGAGTGGATAAGGGTTTTGGCAGTCTGTTCAGAAAGGAAGGGGCGGATCTTGCTAATGTTGTAGAGAAAGAAGTGGCAGGTCTTAGCTACGTGCTGGATATGTGTGGAGAAGGAAAGAGAGGAGTCAAAGGTAACTCCCAGGTTGCAGGCTGAGGGAACAGGAAGGATTGTAGAACCATCCACGGAGACTGAGAAGGGGGGGGGGGAGGAGAAGGGGAGGAGTTGGGGGGGAAAGACAAGAAGTTCAGTCTTGGACATGTTGAGCTTCAAGTGGCAGTGACACATCCAGGCACGATGTCAGAAAGGCAGGCAGAAATCCTGGTCTGGATTGCTGGAGAGATATTAGGTGTAGAAAGGTAGATTTGGGAGTCGTCGGCATAGAAATGGTACTGAAAGCCATGGGAGGAGATAAGTGCGCCAAGGGATTGGGTATAGAGAGAGAAAAGGAGGGGGCCCAAGATGGATCCTTGGGGTACACCAACATGGAGTGGGGTGGGAGAGGAGGAGGATCCACCAGAACACATACTAAAGGAGCAATGGGAGAGGTAGGAGGAGAACCAGGATAGTACGGAGCCCCTGAAACCAAGCGAGGAGAGGGTGGTGAGGAGAAGATTGTGGTCAACAGTATCAAAGGCAGCAGAGAGGTCGAGAAGGATGAGTGGAGGAGTGGCCTAGTGGTTGGGGCAAGGTACTTCAGGCCGGAAGGTCGGGGGTTCAAATCCCACTAGAGGACAGCAACCTTGGGACGGAAGGACTGGGGTTTCTAGTCCCACAGGTGCTCCTTGTGGTCTTGGGCAAGCCACTTAACCCTCCATAGCCCATGTTCCCTGTAAAATAGTTAACTCCAAGTTATAATACCCTGTTCAATGTAATTAAAGTTTGTTCAATGTAAACCGCACTGATGCAGAATAGCGTGGTATATAAGAGAATGTAAATAAATAAATAAATAAAATGAGGACTGAGTAAAGGCCCTTAGATGTAGCCAGGAACAACTTGTTGGAGACTTTTATAAGAGCCATTTCAGTGGAGTGTAGGGGACGGAAGCTGGATTGTAGTGGGTCCAGGAGGGCCTGGGAGGTGAAGTCGAGGCAGCGGCGATGGACTGCCCATTCTAGTAGTTTAGATATGAAGGGAAGGAGGGAGATGGGTCGATAGTTAGAAGGACAAGTGGGATCAAGAGAGGGTTTCTTGAGGAGAGGTGTGACAACGGCATGTTTGAAGTCTCGGGGACAGTTGCAGTGGATAGCGAAAGGTTTAGAATGTGAGAGATGGGGGGACAACGGTGGGGGAGATGGGATGTAGGAGATGGGTGGGGATAGGGTCAGTGGAACAGGTGGTGGGTTTGAAGGAGGAAAGAAGGAGTGCGGTTTCCTCTTCGGAGATCATAGAGGAGGAGGAGAGGGTAGCAAGGGAAGTATGGATGGGAGGGGAGAATTGAGGAGGGGGAGAGGTAGATGAGGAAGTGGGGAATTGGAGGGTAATCTTGTGAATTTTGTCGTGTAAGTAGTCGGCTAGGGTTTGGGCAGAAAGGGAGGGTGGGACCGGAGGCACCTTGAGGAGAGAATTGAGAGTATTAAAGAGGCGGTGAGGATCAGAGACAAGGGAGTTAGTCAGATGGATGTAGTATTCTTGTTTGGCAAGTGCTATGGCTGACTGGAAGGAGCCAAGCATGAATTTGAAGTGTAGAAGGTCTTCAGGGGAGCGGGACTTGGTCCAAGCATGTTCATCAGAATGGGCACAGGTGCGTAAATAGGTTGTGGATGAGAGCCATGGCTGGGGAGTAGAATGCCTGACAGGGCATGGTGTGAGTCGGGCAAGAGTGTCAAGAGCCGAGGATAGTGCAGCATTATAAGAGGAAACTGCTTCGTCAACGGATTTGGAGGACATAATGGAGGAAAGGTATGGAGAAATGGTGGAGGAGAGAGTCAAGGGATCAATATTATGAAGGTTTCTAAATAGGTTGGGGGAGACAGAACGAGGGGGAGACAGCAGAAGCTGAAGATTAAAGGTTAAAAGGTGATGGTCCAATAAGGGAAGGATTGAGTTGTGGAGGTTTGAGGGAGAGAAACTGGAGAAGAGTATCAGGTCAAGGTAGTGGCCATGCAGGTGGGTGGGGGCAGTGGAGTAGAGTTATTTATTAGAGTCTCTTTTATACTGTGCTATTCAGCATCAATGCGGTTCACAATGAACAATAAAATACACATTTCCGATGGTACTTTGTGTTTACAGTTGAACAGGTAATGCAAGGGCGAGGAACTTTAAAGCATGGGGATCGGAGGGGTTATTGATGTGAATGTTAAAATCGCTAAGAATAAGAGTGGGGGAAGAGGTATCCATGAAGACGGAAAGCCAAGAGTCAAAGTCAGTAAGGAAGGTCGATTTGGATTTGTCGGGTGGACGATAGATAACAGCTACTCGTAGGGGGAAGTGGTGTGAAGAGGCGAATGGAGTGGACTTCAAAAGAGAGGGAGGAGTGTGACTGAGGCAGCAGGAGGGGGTGAAATTGGCGAGAGAAAGTAGAAGCCCAACACCACCACCGCGGCTAGTGGATCGAGGTGTATGGGTGAACTGGTAGCCTCCGTGGCAGAGAGCAGCAGTGGATGCGGTATCGTCTGGGAGGAGCAAGGTCTCAGTTAGGGCAAGAAGGTGTAGTGCGTTAGAGATAAAGAGATCATGAGTAAAAGGAAGTTTGTTAGAGACTGAGCATGCATGCCACAGGGCACATGAGAATGGGAGGGTGGAGGGGGAAAGGAGAATCAGCACGGTTTACAATAGGAACAAACAAGAGACATTCCCTGCTCTTCCGAGCTTACAATCTACAGTAATACAACCTTAATGGGTACAAAGACGTCTAATCCTAACTTTAGAGGGTATAAACTACAGCCCTTTTGGGTACAAACATGTCTAATCATAACACTCTAACGGGTATAAAATGGGTAGCACAAGGGTGAGCAAAGGGTAACCCAGGAGTGAGGTGAGACGGGGTAGAGCAAGGTGAGTGTGGTGAGAAGGTGTACCAGTCTCATATGGCGGCACATATTCATTGTTGTGCGCCATTTGCTGTTTTCCTTTGTGTATTTATGTCGTGAGTCCTTCCTTGTCTGCATTTGTGTAGCTAGTCTCGGGTGGGCAGTTGTACATCAGTTGGAAGAGATGAGTCTTCAGTGCCTTCCTAAAGGTTGTTAGGTCCAGGATAGCATGTATGCTTGAGGGTAGGGCATTCTATTACATTGGTGCAAACAGGGAGAGGGCGCGGTTCTTAGTTGACTGGATACAGGTCCTTATTGTTGATGGGGTTATGAGAGAGTTGACCGAGCACGTTATCCTCGTCCTGGTCTCTGGCGTCCTTTGTATCAGTTCTGATAGTGAGGTTGCCGACATTGTATGCATGGCCTTGAAAGTGAGTATCATTGTTTTGTAGGTCAGGCCACTAGCTATGGGGAGCCAGTGAAGCTGAATTAGAATGGGAGTGATGTGGTTGTGTCTGGATGTGGATAGGATTGTCTGGGCAGCCGTTCATGGCGAGTTGCAGTGGCTGGAGGGTGCGCTTCGGCATACCATGAAGGATGATGTTGGAATAGTCTAGATGAGGGAGGATGAGTGCTTGAGCCACCGATCAAAAGTCCGAGGTTTCAAGGAGCGGACGTAGGTGTCGGAGGGTTCTTAGTTTATGGTAGACTGATTTGGTGATGTTCTGTGCGTGGGTCTTCCATGACAGGCGTTGGTCAATTATTACACCCAGATAGCGTACCTCCTGTTTGGGTATGAGGTCGAAGTCTTTCACTTTTAGGGAGAGTGGTGGTGTAAATTTGGTGTCTTTGGCTATGAATAAGACCTCAGTCTTATTGGTGTTGACCTTCAGGTTGAGTGTCATGAGCCATTCTGAGACTGCGTTGAAGCATTCAGCAATGTTTGAGTAGTTTGGGTTGTCGGTGCTGAATGGCGTATATAATAAGACATCGTCAGCGTAGATGTGGTACAGTATGTTGAAGGATTGTGTGATGTCACAGATTGGCTGTATGTAGATGTTGAAGAGTAGGGGATGAGAGGGGGCCCGAGAGGGACCCCTTGTGTTTGTTGGAAGAGTCTGGATGCCTGGCTGTCTATTCGTACTTGTTGTCGATCGAATAGGTAGGATTTGAACCAGTTGAGGGCTAGGCCTCTCACACCTATTTGATAGAGTTGGGTGAGCAGCAGGTTGTGGTTGACAGTGTCGAAAGCTGAGGCAATGTCCATGAAGATGAGGATGAAGCCTTGTTTTTTCTTATTAAGGCTATAGGAAGGGGGTGGGGGAGACAATTTTGCTACCATCACAGTGTGTTTTGTTGACATTACTCTTCTTATGTGCTGCCTTGTTACAATTTTCTTTATTCTTATTTGAATAACTACTAAACAATTAGTATAAAGAATTCATCCAAGAAACTTTTATCTCGATTGCACTCAATCTGAAACGTTCACCTCAAACTGCTAACCCAATGTAGCAAAAAATCTGTACGTGATGGAGCAAATTGGTTACCAGATTTGGATTCAGCGCACCAAAAACGTAAAAATCAATCGAAACATTAGAGGCAGTTTAAAAAAAATTTTTTTTAGTGTACCTGTGTAATCTGTGAACTATCATTAAAATCAAGGATATTATAGTGCCTCTGTATCGTTCCATGAATATTTATTTTATTTATTTATTTAGCTGTATTTATATACTGCTTTTCACCGGGTCAAAACGGTGTTACATAGGGGGTGGGGGAATTAAGTACAAGGGTAGGGCCATCACCGGGGAGGCAACATTGATGATTTTGACATAGGACAGACTTTGGACATAGGACAGACGTTGGACATAGACAGGTTAGGGTAGCTTTGAGTTAGAGGTTCATTGTGGGTGAGATCAGGGGTTTGTGGGTTTTTCGGTGGGATTCGAGTTGAGGTATTCCTGGAAAAGGATGGTTTTTAGCTGTTTTCTGAAAGATAGTAGGTCGGCATTGTTTCTGAGATAGCTTGGTAGAGAGTTCCATAAGGATGGAGCATAAAGTTCAAAGGCTCAATTGAAGGTCCGTTGCGAGCATTTGGGTCTTTTGTGAGGGACGGTGAGGGAAATGCTGGAGGCTTGTTTAGTAGATCTGCCATGGGCTGGACGAGCCAGTAGGGTGCGAAGCTGGGTGTCCTGTGTTTGATGGATAGCTTTGTGGGTGAGTAGGATGGCTTTGTATTTTGTCCGTGCTTCGAGGGGGAGAATGTGTAGTTCTTTCAGAATTGGGGTTATATGGTTGGTTTTCTTTGCGCTCTGAATGATTCTCGCAGTGGTGTTTAATGCAGTTCGGAGGGGGTTGGTGTGTGTGGCTGGAAGACCATGGTAGATTATGTTGCAGTAGTCCAGGTGTGGGAGTGTCATGGCTTGCATCACTGTTCGGAAGTCTTGATGTTCCAGGAGGGGTCTGAGACGTTGCACTGTTCTTGCCTTATGAAATATAGTTCCGGAGGTTTTAGTGATCTGTTGCTTTAAGGTGAGGGCTTGGTCAATAATAATGCCCAGGTATCTTATCTGTGGTTGTATTTGGATGCTTGTAGTTCCTATGTTGAGGTGTGTGGGTGGTGTGAAGTCTGGGTCCTTTGTCACTATGAGGGCTTCAGTTTTCTTTATGTTGATGGGTAGGTTGTTTGTTTGTAACCAGTCAGACACTGCGGTGAAGCATGCTGATAGGTGGGTGTTTGTTGGGTTTGTGGTTGTAATGGGGGCGTAGAGCATGATATCGTCAGCATAGATGTGGAAGCTGACGTTGTGGGTGCGTATGACTGTGCAGAGTGGCTGGAATTAAATATTGAAGAGCATGGCTGATAGTGTGGATCCTTGGGGTACTCCCTGGTGTTGTTGGAATGGGGGGGAGGTTGAGGCGCTGGTGCGGATTAGTTGTTGTCTGTTAGTTAGGTAGGATTGAAACCACTTCAGCATGGTGTCCTTGATCCCAATAGTCTGTAGTCTGTGTATGAGGATGTTGTGGGAGATGGTGTCAAAGGCTGCAGATATATCGAGGAAGATCATGGCGTATCCGGAGTGTCTTCTTTAAGTTCCTGTGAGGAGGGTGTTCATCAGCGTGGTCATGAGGGTCTCGACTCCATGTAGCGGGCGGAAGCCGTGTTGAGGGTCCAGTATGTTGTTAACATCCAGGTGTTCCTGAAGCTGCTGCTGGACGATCTTCTCGATTATTTTGGCTGTGAAAGGTAGACTTGCTATGGGTCTGTAGGATGCAGGGTCGAGAGAATCCAGGTTTTGCTTTTTCAAGGAAGGTCGGATGATCGTGGTTTTGAGTGCATCTGGCATGTGTCCTCTGGAGAAGGATTCGTTGACGATACGGGTTAATGTTGTGCTCAGTTCGTTTTTTGATTTTTTTATCCAGTCAGTGGGGCATGGGTCCAGCGGTGAGGTGGTGGTGTGGAGGCAGGAGATAGTGATTGAAATTTCTTCGCGTGAATATATTTTTTAAAATTTTATATTTTATGTGTTCTCCAGCACAGTCTCACAACTCATTTCAAACCTTCTATAATATAACATAGCAATTCGCATTATAGCATTGATAGTTTCTTCAACTTATTTTACTCTATGGTTTTCCAGTTTGCGTGTGTTCTAATCCTCTCCTCCCTTACCTTCCCTCCCCTTCCCCTTTATCCGATTTCCTTCTCATTTATTTATTCATTTGTTTGTTATTTATTTGCTGTATTTAACTCCTTTATCATTCCCCCATACCTGATTTACCCCTTCCACCCTCCACTCTTCATACCATTGCCACGTATTTCTGTATTTTCTGGTAGTGTGTTTTCTATACGCTTCTGTTGCACATAGGCTCCGTATCTGTTACAATTTAACCACCACTTCTTTTAACGATGGTATTTCTGTATTCTTCTGCGATCTGAGAAGGATCTGTACTATTATACAGTATCCTAAAAATGTTGCTAAATCCTTCTCCCATCCCCTCATTTAGGGCTGCCATAGCTGGTGTTAAATTAACTTGCATTTTAGTAATGTCTTCATATAATCTCTCTACCTTTCTCCAGTATGTTTGGGGCAGCTCCAAAGCATGTCTAGCAGTTCTCTGTTTTCCCCACATCTCTTCTAACACTTGCTTGAACTTTCCGGATAGATAGCTTTTAATTTAACTGGAGTCCAGTACATCTTCAATCTAACCTTTAGGCTGTTCTCCAGGAGTGGTATCCCAGGTGCTAACATGTATGCTTTATTGTGTATTTCTTCCCATCTATAGAAAGACTAGGGGACATGCAATGAAGCTACAGGGTAACCTATTTAAGACTAATAAAAGAAAATATTTTTTCACTCAACATGTAATCAAACTCTGGAATTTGTTACCGGGGGATGTAGTAAAGGCTGTTAGTGTAGCTGGGTTTAAAAAAGGTTTGGACAAGTTCCTGGAGGAAAGGTCCATAAACCATTATTAAGAAGGGACCCAGGATATCAATGCTTGACCCAGTACAAGCATTGTGGAACCTGTGTCTTTTGGGGAAACTGCTAGGTATGTATGACCTAGATTGGCCACTGTTGGAAACAGGATACTGGGCTTGATGGACCTTGGTCTGACCCGGTATGGCATATCTTATGTTCTTATAAAATAATCTGTAGCACCCGAAGATTGGCGAATGGACAATGTAACACCATTTTTTAAAAAGGGTCCCTGGAGTGATCTGCGAAACTACAGACTGGTGAGCCTGACATGAGTACCAGGCAAATCGGTAGAAATCAATATAAAGAACAAAATTACTGAACTTGATTTAATGGAAGAGAGCAAACATGTATTTAGCCAAGGAAGATACATTTTACTAATCTGTTATATATTTTTTGAAGGTGTGAATAATTTATTTATTTCACATTTAGCGTAGTTACTCACCTGTAACAGGTGTTCTCCAGGGACAGCAGGAATCAATCCTCACATATAGGTGACGTTGGCGCCGGAGCCCTGCACGGAACACTTCCCCAGCTTTCAGAGAAAGCCTTTGGGAATGCTACCACACATGCGTGGTTCTCTTCCTGCCCAAGGGTGCCATCTTGTTTAGTCAGATGACATAGCTTAGGTAAAGGTGAAAAGGTAAAGAAGGTAAAGGGGGCAACTCCCAGAGGAGGAGGGATGGTTGTGAGGACTGATTTCTGCTGTCCCTGGAGAACACCTTTTACAGATGAGTAACTACACTTTCTCCAGGAACAAATAGGAAGTCAGTCCTCACATATGGGACTTCCTAGCACCAGGCTGCCGGAGACTGAACGATGACAGCACCAACAGCTACCAATAGGAAGTCTAAGTTGCAGAGGGTGAGTCCCTACCAAGAGATTCTGCAGACCCCAGCATTTAGTATCACATCACTCCAGTAGCCTGAACACAGAAGGGTCAGAGGGCAGGAGTTGCCTATACAGATTACTGCCTGGCCAAAGGCACTGTCCCTGTGGGTCTCACTCTTTAGGCAGTAGTGAGCTGCAAACATATGCACTGAAGAACATGTGGTGGTTTTACAAATTTCTGTCACCGGCACTGAGCGGAGGTTGGCCATCGACATGGCCATAGCCCTCACACGATAAGCAGTGATCTGGTGCTCTAGGGAGAGGCAAGCTTGCTTATAAGCAAGGGCACCTAGCAAAAGGCCTGTGAGAGAGTCAATTGGACCATTAGATGATAGAGGGGTAAAAGGGGCAGTAAGAGGAGACAAGGCTATAGCAGAGAGACTGAATGAATTCTTTGCTTCGGTCTTTACTGAGGAAGATGTAGGGATGTTACCCAAGACTGAATTGGTATTTAAAGGTGATACTGCAGAGGAATTGAGAGAAATATCGCTACACCGGGAAGATATATTACAACTATTTGATAAACTGAATAGTAGCAAATCACCTGGTATACATCCCAGAGTGTTGAAAGAACTAAAATATGAGATTGCAGACCTGCTATTGGTAATCTGTGAACTTTCATTAAAATCATCTGTAATACCTGAAGATTGGAGGGTCGCCAACGTAACACCAATTTTTAAAAAGGGTTCCAGGGGTGACCCGGGAAATTACAGACCGGTGAGCCTGACGTCAGTACCAGGGAAAATGGTAGAAACCATCATAAAGAACAAAATTACACAGCATGTAGATAGTCATGGCCTAATGGGAGACAGCTAACATGGCTTTAGACAAGGAAGATCTTGTCTTACTAATCTGATCTGTTTTTTTTGAAGGTGTGCATAAACAGGTAGACAAAGGTGAGTCGGTTGATATAGTGTATCTGGACTTTCAGAAAGCTTTTGACAAGGTCCCCCATCAGAGACTTTTGGCAAAGCTAAAAAGTCATGGGATAGGAGGCAGTGTACTATTGTGGATCAGGAACTGGTTAAAAGATAGAAAGCAGAGGGTAGGGCTAAATGGCCAATATTCCCAATGGAAAAAGGTGAATAGTGGAGTACCCCAGGGATCTGTACTGGGTCTGCTACTTTTTGACATATTCATAAATGACCTGGAAAAGGGAATAACTAGTGAGGTTTTCAAATTTGCAGATGACACAAAACTGTTTAAAGTTGTTAAAACCCAAGAGGATTGTGGAAAACTGCAGGAGGATCTGGATAAATTGGAAGACTGGGCATCCAAATGGCAGATGAAATTTAATGTGGACAAGTGCAAAGTTATGCACCTAGGAAAGAACAACCCACACTATAGTTACACGATGCAAGGCTCCACATTAGAAACCACCACCCAGGAAAAAGATTTAGGAGTCATCGTGGATAACATGTTAAAACCCTCCGCCCAGTGTGCAGCGGCAGCCAAGAAAGCAAATAGAATGCTAGGTATCATAAGGAAAGGGATGCCTAGGGTGAGAACTTACACAATCTTGACGATGCATATATTCATATGATTCTTGCAAGGTATTGTGGGTATTGTAGTTCATTCACTCCCAAACACAGCTGATGACAATAATTTGAGTTGTGAAACCAAGTGGTAAGATCAATAAAATACTTCTTTTATTGATGGGGTTTAATTCACCCAACACATGTATGCTTGATAGCACTATAAATGAGGTTACTTGCTTGCAGTGTTTAAAATGGATAACAAAAAGTCACAAAGTAAACCAGAAAACAACCTTCAGCTTGTCAGGCAATTAGCTAATGTTTTCTTAGCAAATAATTACCAAATACAAAGGCACAAAGTAAAGAATAAACTTTGCTGGTTAGGTTAACTTCTGCTTATTTTCCACGTCGATCTCAGCAGGGATTCTCCCTTGCTCACACACACAATCAGGTGCAGCCCTAATTACTATCCATGGACCAGCTGAAAGCCTTTAGCTGGCTGGCTGCTACTGTGTGAGCCCAAATCCTGCTTTAAGAGCTGTTTGCAGTGGAAATAAAGAACAAAGTTAGGTTTCTTTGTGATGGCTGATGTGTTTGCTCATAGAAAACTAGCAATAGCATTTAGATAAAGAACAGTCCATG
The DNA here is from genome assembly GCA_033557465.1 of Ichthyophis bannanicus. Classification (NCBI taxonomy): domain Eukaryota; kingdom Metazoa; phylum Chordata; class Amphibia; order Gymnophiona; family Ichthyophiidae; genus Ichthyophis; species Ichthyophis bannanicus. Next base: position 18,631,453 of record CM066035.1, read on the forward strand.
TAAATAGTTTCATCTGCTGTATTTCCCCCTGCATCAACAAACATAGGGTCAATATCATACATTGGCACAGATGAGTCTTTCATTAAGGCACTCTCATGAGAATGCTTATTCCCTTGCTGCCATTCTCTATTATAGATAGGGTCTGGATCAGTGTTCATACCTGAGCCTCTCCTGCTATCATTATTCTCTCTGTATAGCCTGGCCAATATGTAATCCAATTCTGATGTCCAGCCTTCCAATCTTGATCCCTGGACACTGGATCTTCTCTCACATACCTTCTGGCCTTGGTCTGAAAGTCCCTTCCACATGCAGTCTTCTCTCTTCCAGATAGCCACTGGTGATTCCTATCTCTGCCACTCCATTCCTCTGGCTGAATCCAGTCCAATGGACTCTGCTGGCTTTTGGAATACCTCCCAGTATGAGTACTGCCTTGGAATCTCCCAGACCTTCCAATGGCCTTTCTTCTCTTCCTTCCAGAGAGTTTCCTTCTCTCTCTATCTGCTTGGCTTGGCTTCTGTTTCTCCAGGTGATACTGGTGCTTGTAGCCATTGCTGAAGCTCTCCCCTCTGTATCTCTTCCTGAAGCTGTTCTTCAAACTCTCCTTGAAGCTCTTATCTGAAGAATAAGCTCTATTCTTATCCTGTTCTAATGTGTGCTGCTCCCTAACACAGCGCAGCTGTGTTGAATCAGGCCCTGCCCTTTGAGATGAGTGCTTAGGGATTACCTCATAGCTCTCTTGATTGCACACACATTCTCTCACTTCAGCCCCTCTCATGGCTGCTGGAAACCTGGTGCATTCTGGGACTGGTAGTCTTTTATGTGAAAACTCTGTTTTCTTGCTTCTACCAGAACTGACAGGTTGCTTGTTCAGAGTCACATCATCTTTTCTATAGCTCCTACCTGAGCTATGATAAGCTTCCTTATCACAGTACGTATGACCTAGATTGGCCACTGTTGGAAACAGGATACTGGGCTTGATGGACCTCGGTCTGACCCAGTATGGCATTTCTTATGTTCTTATGGCAATACAGTCCGCCACTCAAGTGGGCAGGGTTCGCTTGGTCACAGTTAGCCCCAGTCTGCTGGAGTCATAAGAGACAAAGAGTTGAAGATCTTTGCAATGGCCCTGGGTCCTCTGTAGATAGAAATTCAGGGCCTTCTTACAATTCAACATATGCAGAACTGACTGCCTTATTGGCATGAGGTCGTGGGAAGGTGGTGGGGAGGACCACCTCCTGATTGAGGTGGAAAGCCACCACCATCTTCGGGAATAACTTGGAGTGCGTGCGAAGCACAACCCTGTTCGTATAGAACAGGGGTCTCAAACACGCGGCCCGCGAGAGAACTTTGTGCGGCCCGCGATGCAGAGGAAAGAAAAAAAAAAACCCCAAACAAACCCCTGGCTTCTGCTGCTGCCACCGCCGTGGCAGCGGCAGAATCAACTGTCCCGCGGCCCCTTCCCGTCTGCCCGGCAAAGCATCTTTAACATCTTGTCAGCTCCATCAGCGGCAGCTTTCAGGGCCGCGAAGGGAGTAGTATTTCCCTCTCGCGGCTCTGTTAAGCCTGCCGGGGCTGATGGGAATTCCCATCAGCCCCGGCAGGCTTAACAGAGCCGCGAGAGGGAAATCACTCTTCTCTTCGCAGCTTGAAAAGCCCGCCGCTGATGGAGCTGACAAGATGTTAAAGATGCTTTGCCGGGCAGACGGGAAGGGGCCACGGGACAGTTGATTCTGCCGCTGCCACGGCGGCGGCAGCAGCAGAAGCCAGGGGTTTGTTTTGTTTTTAATTTTTAAATTTACTTGGGATGATGGGGGGAGGGGGGGGGTTAGGACTGAAAATGGGGTGATGGGGGGATAGTACTGAAAATGGGGTGATGGGGGGGTTAGGACTGGTAATGGGCAGATGGGGGTTAGGACTGGAGATGGTCTGATTGGGGGGCTAAGACTGAAAATGGGGTTATGGGGGGGCTAAGAATGAAGATGGGGTGATGGAAGGGTTAGGACTGGAAGTGGGCTCTTGGGGGGCTTAGGACTGGTAATGGGCTATGGGGGGGCTACAACTGGTAATGGACTGGGGGGGGGGTGCTAGGACTGGAAATGGGCCGAGTAGATGGGGGAGCTTGAACTGCAAATAGCTGATGGAGACAGGGTTTTGGAATGGAAATGGGCTGAGTGGAAGGGGGCTTGGAATGGAAATGGGCTGATGGGGAGGGGGGCTTGGAAAGGAAATGGGCTGTGAGGGGAGGGAGCTAGGACTGGAAATGGGCTGATGATGCGGGGACTAGAAGGGAGCGGATGCTGGGTGGGGCAGGAGCTAGAAGGGAGCTGATGTTGGGGGACGATTAGAATGGGATGGAGCTGGGAGAGTGAAATGGAGAGGGGAAAAATATTTTGTGTGGGAGGGAAGAAAAATCTACAATTGGCCGGGTATTGGGAGAGTAAGTGGGGATTGAGGATGGAGGGGTAAAATTTGAGTGGATGAAATAGGAATGAGGAAAGAGCAAAAGGAGAAAGATTAGTATGTTAAAGCAGATGTAGAGAGAGAATGGAAAAAAAAACTAGGAGAGAAGAAAGGACAAATGGACAGCAGACAATGGAGCGTTAGCAGAAGACACGAAGAAACCAGAAGAAAGTGGCTGGAACAATTGCAACTGAAAAAAAATGCACAAAAGGTAGAAAAATATCTCTTTATTTTGAATTTATTAACTGAAATATGTCAGCTCTTGGAAATGTGCATCTTTAACGTCTGCACTTTATTTAATACAAGAGGAAATTAATTTATAGTTTTATTTCTACAGTGTTATACATTCTAAGTTTGGCTTTTGGAGTTCCCAGTTTAATTATTGTCTTCCTGTTTCTAAATTGTGATTCCTTGTTTGATGATGGTGTATGTTCTGCATGTGTAACTGAGCTGAGGTATTCTGTTTATGTAATTCCTATTTGACATTGCCACTTGTTCTCTTTCCCCAGTACGTCATGTATTGTTATTCTCTGAAATGTATTGATTTAATATTTGCAGTGTTGCCTTTTGATAGTTAGGGTATGGTGCTTTGTGAGTCCTGGTAGTGCTGTTAGGATATGGCAGGTTTGCTATGGGTTCTAAATGGGCAGTGTTTGTAGTAGTTCCTAATGTGCTTGGCGGTTGGCACTGGTTTATAGTAATGTAGAAATCTTTTAGTCTTTCTTTATCCATACACTCATTAAGAGGCATGTTTACTAAAAGTTAGTGTATGGTAACATTATGCAAATATTTATGCAAATGACGCCCCTTATGCAAATGAGGCCCGCGTCTTGTGCGGCCCCCGGGTTACTCTACAAGTCCTCATTTGGCCCTCAAAGCAATTTGAGTTTGAGACCCCTGGTATAGAACCTGGTATAAGGTGGAACTGCCACCAGGGCCTGTAGCTTGCTCACTCTCCTGGCCAATGGTGGTCTAGTGAGCTGTGGGAGCACACACTGAGATCCCACTCTGGTGAAAGTGGGCGGGGGGGGGGTCTTTGATAGCAGAAGGCCTGTGAGGAACCTGGAGACCAGGGGCTGGCTTGAGAGGGGCCTCCCCTCCACAGGGTGATGGTTAGCTGCTATGGTGCTGAGATGCACCCTGACCGAATTAGATTTCAACCCTGAACGGGAAAGATGCAGCAGGTACTGAAAACGGCAGGAGAAGGGATTCTCATTCCACTCTCCACACCACAGAGAATTTCCTCCACTTGAAGGCATATGGTGGAGGGTTTCTGGGAGGCCAGGAGGATCTCTTGCACTTCGTCCATGAGACTGAAGGGGACTAGTGCTAACCTTTCAGCATCCATGCAGTTAAAATTAGGGATGCCAGGATGGGGTGGAGAAAGGCGCCCCCCTCCTACGAAAGAAGATCTGGTTGATGGCCCAGTGCCACTGACAGGGAGAGTAGCAGGGGGAACCAGGGCTGTCTGGGTCACCTGGGAGCAACCAGGATTACTGTGGCATGGTCGCTCTGGATCTTGAAAGGGCACCTGGCTATTAGAGGGGTTTGTGGGAATGCATAAAGCAGGCTCCTTGACCATGAGATGAGGAAGGCATCTGCCGACACCCTGCTGTGGTTTGGCTGAGGTGAGCAGAATCTGGGCAGCTGTACATTGTTCAGGGAAGTGAACAGGTCCAGCCAGGGTCTGCCCCAGAGGCAGAAGAGCCTCTATGCCACCCTGGAATCCAGACGCCACTTATGTGGGTGAAGATTCTGGCTGAGTCTGTCCACCAGGAGGATGTCATGGCTGGGCACGTACCGCTCTCAGGAGCATACTATTTCGCACTGCGAAGGAGTGGAGGGCAACCGCCTCCTGACAGAGGGAGTAGGAGCCCATGCCTCCCTACTTGTTCACATAGAACATTGCAACCTGGTTGTCAGACTGTATGAGGATCGAGAGGTTGCTCAGGAGGTAGCAGAAGGCCTATAGGGCCAGGAAGATGGTCCTGAGCTTGAGGAGGTTGATTTGTAACCAAGATTCGTCTGGGGACTAGTTGCCCTGAGTGCAATGGCCCTTGCAGTGTGCGCCCCAGTCTGCCAGGGAAGCATCTGTTAGGACCTTTTGCGATGCTGGTGCTTGGAAAGGCATCCCCGCCCTGAGATGTTGTGGGGACTGCCACCAGTCGGTGGGTGACCCTTACCCTGTCTCTCAGCTTGTCTGAGGCCTGTGTCCATTGGGATCTGAGGCATCACTGGGCTGCTTGCATGTGCAGCAGAGCCAAGGGTGTGAAATGAACTGTTGAGGCCATGTGGCCTAACAAGAGAAGGAGCAGGCGAGTTGGCACCGATCTGCAGCTTTGAATCTTCTCCGCTAACTGCATCAGGCAACGGGTCCTCTCTATCAGGAGGAAGGCCTTGACTTGCAGAGTGTCCAGCTGGGCTCCTTTGAACTCCAGGTCTTGAGCTGGGGAAAGGCTGGACTTGGGGTAGTTGATGACAAAGTCCAACTTCTGCAGGGTGTGAATTGTAAGCCTCGCGGCTTGGCTGGCCTCGAGGGCCGTGCTGCCTCTGATGAGGCAGCACGGCCAGAAGAAGAGCGGAGCTCATGAGGAGGGGGAGGAAAAGTAGTGAGGAGCAATCGAATGAATGCACTTATAGGTTAGAAGTAGATATTTGTATTGGATACGGAAGCAGAAGGGAAGCAGAAGGGAAGTTTATTGTCGGATACTGTTTGTTTTATGTAAACCGCGCTGATCGCAAATAGTGCGGTATATAAGAAATGAAAATAAATAAATAAAATAAATAAATAAATAAGCCAATGAAGTGATTTAAGAAGAGGGGTTATATGAGTATAATGGGACTGGCAGAAGATTAGCCACGCAGCAGACATTTGAACAAACAGAGAAAGATAACTGAGGGAGACCAGCAAGGAAACTGGGGAAGTTTTGGGGAAACTGCTAGGTACGTTTTGGGGAAACTGCTAGGTATGTATGACCTAGATTGGCCACTGTTGGAAACAGGACACTGGGCTTGATGGACCTTGGTCTGACCCAGTATGGCATATCTTATGTTCTTATCTTATGATGAGCCAGTCATCCAGGTAGGGGAAGACGTGGGCCCTCTGGAGGCACACATGGGCGGCTACGACCGCCAGGCACTTTGTGAAGATCCTTGGAGAGGAGGCGAGGCTGAATGGCAGTACCCTCTACTGGTAGTGCTGCCCTTCCACCACAAATCTCAGGTTCTGTCTGTGGGAGGTATGGACCAGGATATGAGTGTACGCGTCCTTGAGGTCCAAGGAGCACAGCCAATCTCCCTGGCAGAGATAGGGCAGCAGTGTCCCAAGGGAGAGCATCTTGAACCTCTCCCTCACCAGGAACATGTTCACGTTGCGCAGTTCCAGGATGGGCCAGTTCTTTTTGGGAAAAGGAAATACCTTGAGTAGAACCCCTTGCCCCAAAGGTGTTGGGGTACAGGCTCCACTGCCCTGTCCCTGAGTAAGCCTGCGAGTTCTGCAATGATCAAGGCCTGGAGGAGGAGAGGCCAAAAAAGCACGGTTCCACGTGCACAAAGGACCCAGTAAGAAACGTGGAATGCAATGAGAAGACGTGAAGTAATAAACCTTTATTTCTTTGTTCAACTTCAGCCACCAGCCCGACACTGGCTGTGTTTCGTGAAAGCCTTCCTCAGGGACAAATGATGGCTGTATGTCGTATAGAGATACTATTATAAAGTGCTCTTTCTCTGAGAACACAGGAGAGCCTGTACAGCAAGTTGCATTTAAAATCAGTGTGTTCTTAAAGTGCCACAGTGCTAATCATAACAAAACTGCAGAAAAACGCCACTGCTGAAGTGATAGAAAAGCGGCACCGTCTCGCACGAACTCTTTTGATTTCGGAGTTCGTGCGAGACGGTGCCGCTTTTCTATCACTTCAGCAGTGGCGTTTTTCTGCAGTTTTGTTATGATTAGCACTGTGGCACTTTAAGAACACACTGTGGGCTAAGGCAGAATTCCTGGGGGAGGAGAGGCCATATCAGGGGAGTCAAGCGCCTCCCACCAGTTGGTTGGGAGCTGGTGTCTGAGGCTTAGGAGCCTTGGGCTTTTGGGGCCCATGCCCCTTGCTTTTAAGCTGTGAAGCCTGTTGTTGCTGCCCCGAGTAAGGCTGGTAGGGCCCAACCTGGTGATAGCGCTTTTTCTTCAGGAAAAAGGGCTTTTCCCAGAGGATTTTTTCTTGGGGAGGGTCGAGGTCCTCCTGGACAGCCTTTGCCGGGTTACTACCTCGATTTCAGCTGCCTTAGAAACATAGAAAAATGACGACAGAAAAAGACCACAAGGCCTATATAGTCTGTCCTTCCATATCAACAACTACAACAGTCCTCTTTTTTCCTTTAGATATCCTCTGTGTTTGTCCCATGATTTTTTGAATTCAGATACTGTTCTCATCTCTACCTCCTCCACTGGGAGACTATTCCACGGACATCAGCTTCCTGAACAAGTTCTTGTCATTGCAGGGGACATCCAGCAGCTTTTCTTGCACCCACTGCTTGAGGTCCGAGGTTTGCAACCATGCCTGGTGCCGGGCGCCGATTGCCACCTTGGCCGCAGACTCGAGCCAATCATAGGTGGTCCTAGAGATTTGGAACAGTCCCAGATGCCCACCGCCAGAGACTGAAACCTCTGCAAGGGTTCCCTGGCGAGGCCCGCAGAGGACCCCGAGCGTTCCTGGATCAGGCCTTTTAGGTACATTCGCATGTACAGTTCGTGTGGCTGAATATGGTACCCGAGCATGGTGCCCTGATAACACTTGCGGCCCATGGCATAGAGGGCCCAGGCCTCCCTGCCGGGAGAACTGAAGAGTAGGTCTTTTGGCTGGCTCTTCAGTTTCTGGATGGAGGACTCCACCACCATGGAGTTGTGGGGGAGTTACTGTTTATGGAACCTGGGGCCCTTCCGAACACAGTAGATAGCGTCCAGGCGCCAACTGAACACCGGCACAGAGGCTGGGGTCTCCCACATCCTGAGGAGTAACCTCTCGAAGATGGGTGGAACTGGCACCGTTAGAATCTCCTTGGGAGGAGACTCATATTGCAGGATCTCAAGTTCCTCGGTATGCGGATCTTCCTCCAACTCAATCTGGACTGAAATAGCCCGGGCCATGTTGCAGACAGACATGAAAGGCTACGTCCTCAGGCGGGGAGTGGTGCCGAGGCTCAGGGGAAGTGGGCTAGGAGGGGGGGGGGGGACATCACTGTGCCAGAAGGTCTCCGGAGAGGCCTTGTCCTTGGTTTTCCATTTGGATCCCGAGGGCGTCAAGGAATAGGCCTCGGGGGCAGCCCCGAGGAACCAGAGCGCCCCCCCCCCCAGAGGATCTGGGGTTGGACTACTGAAAACTCATTGGGGAGGACCGGATCCCTGAGGAGCGTGACAGATCTCTATCGACGCTGAGGGCTTACCTGAGACCGATGGCGCTTGGTGCCCAGCTCGACTCCTGGGGACTCCCGAGGCTGGGGCCAATGATGCTGGAAAACCAGACATCAATGCCTGCTGCAAGGTCAGGATGGAGGAGATGCTCTGCTCCATGGCCACCATTCGAGATTCGAGGCCTGAAGGCTGTGCAGCCTTCGGTGTAAACACCGAGGGCTTCGGGTCAACGCCAGCACTACAGAGAGTGCGTCCTTGAGGAGGACTATGGGTTCATGGGTCCTGGCATGGTCTCTGCCGGCCGAGGACTCCTGTCTTGAGACTGAGGGCGCTGCTTGGAGTTGCCTGAGTCCCGCCGCTGGACTTTGCCAGGTTTCATCGGAGACACCTCAGCAAGCTTTGGTGCCTTTTTCTAGGGAGGGTCCAGAGCACTGTTCCCTCTAAGCTGTGCGCGTGTGCGCGCGCATACACCTCGCCGAGCGAGCGCACATACCTTACAACAGAGCGCACAAAAATTACGGTTCTGATTCTGATAGAAAACAACACAGATGTCTTAAAATTTAAAAGTTGTTGTGTATTTACGGTTTTCACAAGATCTACAATATTTTCTAGTGCAATCAATGTGGTGTGCATACTGTATTCTGATGTATAGTCAAATTTTAAAGTATATAACTCAGAGTGTCGTTATGTGGCGCACAAAAATTTAATCTTCCTTCAAAAGCCGCACAGTTGATATTTTATGCGCACACAGCCTACAGAAAATTAGAGGGAACATTGGTCCAGAGCCATACCGGAAGAGCCACTGCCGCAGGACTCAGAGGATACCTGGACCTAATGGGAAGTGCCAGCTTTGGGGCTTGGAGATTGGGAAGTTGGGCAGAGTCAGATCTCTGGAAACAGCTTCCCCTGCAACTGACAGCTTTTTGTTTGTTTTGGGGGTCATGGCCTGGCACTGATCACAGGTAGAGTTGTCGTGGTCCCGGCCCAGGCAGCAGAAGACAACACATGGGTATCGGTAACTGAAATAGTCTGACTGCAGCGGTTGCATTTCTTGAACCCACCGGGAGTCATGGTGGGAGAACACCCGGCTGGGGTCGATGAATCCCGGGTGAAAAATGGTGTGAAAGCAGGTCGAGGAGGAACCTTGTGGAAAAGGAAAAGAGAGCTGAGGATGGCACCAAAGGTGCCGGCTCAAGGAGGGAATGGAAACTGTATGCAAACTGAAGATTTTGAAGGAATTTAAAAACTTTCTGGGGAAGTAGAGGACTACGTCCATTGGGCTCTGCAGAAAAAGGAGACTGAACAAGATGGCACCCTTGGGCAGGAAGGGGACCACGCATGCGTGGCAGCATTCCCAAAAGCTTTCTCTGACAGCTGGGGAAATGCTCCGGGTAGGGCTCCGTCAGCACCGATGTAACCCATATGTGAGGACCACCTTCCTGCTTGTTCCTGGATAGCGTCTATACCACTTTCCATGGCAAAGCGGTTTACATTGAATGCCACTAAAGTACATTGAACGGGTGTTCAACTAAATCATAGCGAGGATAGTGGTAGGGGGCATAACTTATTTATATGCAAGAGGTAGAACTGTACATAATGTATGCTAAGAGGATTGGGGGGAGGGTCTACATGACAGGTCCAAAGAATTCTTAGAATAGGTGCGTTTTCAACTTTTTCCGGAAGTCAGTTTGGTCCTGGGTGGTCTGTAGTGTAGTTTGCAGTGAGTTCCACAATGTAGGACCGTAGTATGGGAATGCCCTTTGGTATACTGTTTTTGAGAACTTTTGTTACTTTGAGGGGGGATATTGAGAAGATTTAGGTATTGTCATCGTTGTAGTCTTGTGTCTGGGTTCTTCTGAATGAAAGGCTGTAGACAGGCTGCAGTATGATTGTGCATCGTTTTGAAGGCAGTCATGATTGCTTTGTATTTTATACTTGCTTTTATTGGGAGCCAGTGTAGGCTCTTGAGTACTGGTGTGATGTGATCGTATCATGAGTTTTTGGTGACTAGTCTGGCTGCTGTATTCTGTGCGGTTTGCAGAGACTTAAGTGCTAGATTTGGGAGGCACTGCAGGACTGAGTTAAAATTATCCAGATGTGGAATGATATCGAAGAGCGCGGTATATAAGAGAAATAAATAAATAAAACAAACAAACAGTACGGAAGTGATTAGAATCTAGCAGTGGGCGAAGATTGTGTAATATTCTTATCTTGTGGTATATAGCATAGTTACTCACCTGTAACAGGTGATCTCCAGGAACAGCAGGAATTTAGTCTTCACATATGGGTATTGTCGGTACCGACGGAACCTGCGTGGGAACGCTCCCCAGCGTCCAATTAGAAAGCTTTTGGGAGCATCCCACAGCGCCTGCTTGCTGCCTTCCCGCCTTTCACAACTGCCTCTTTCCAGTTGAGTTTTAAAGCTGAGACAAAGAGAGAGAGAGAGAGAGAGGGAAAGAAAAGAAAAGAGATACAACTCCTAGGGGAGGTGGGTGGGTTGTGAAGACTAAATTCCTGCTGTTCCCGGAGATCACCTGTTACAGGGGAGTAACTATGCTATCTCCAGGAACAAGCAGGAATGTAGTCTTCACATATGGGGACTCCCTAGCTACAGATACCAGGGAGAGACCCCAGAAGTTGTGTGCCCCTGTGAAAGGGCTCCACTTCCCCCCATGGATCTCTGGCATCCTACCGGGAATGGTGGGTAGGAATTGATTAAGTATGGAACAGGTGTCGTAGAACAGCTTGACCAAACAAGGCATCCCGGCGGGAGTCCTTGTCTAAGCAGTAATGGGCTGTGAAGGTGTGAACCGAGGCCCAAGTAGCTGCTCGACAGATGTCGTCAATAGACACAAAGTGTAGATGAGCCATTGAGGCTGCCATGGCTCTCACATTGTGAGCTGTGGCATGGCCTTCCAGAGAAAGGTTTTTACTCTGATAGGTAAAACAAATACACTGTGCAATCCAATTGGACAATGTTCTCTTGGAGACTGGAAGTCCCAAATGAGAAGGATCAAAAGCAACAAAGAGCTGAGGGGGCTTTCTATGTTGCTGTGTCTTTTGTAAGTAAAAAGGGCTCTTTTACAGTCCAAAGTATGAAGATTCCTTTCTGCATTTGAAGCATGAGGCCTTGGAAAAAATACAGGCAGGTAAACTGCTGGTTTTAAATGAAAAGGTGAGACCACCTTTGGCATAAAGCGTGAATGAGTACTAAGGACTACCTTATGATGGAACCTCGTATAAGGAGGATCAGCCACTAATGCTTGCAACTCACTAATGCGACGTGCTGATGTGATTGCAATGAGAAAGACAACCTTCCAGGAAAGGAATTTCAAAGAGGTAGTAGCTAGAGGTTCAAAAGGCGGCTTCATGGGCTGTCCAAGAACCAGATTTAGGTCCTATGCTACCGGTGGTGGCCTGATGGGAGGCCCCTCATAAATCTCGCTATGAGAGGATGAAAGGAAATAGGTTGTCCATTTAAGGCTTGAAAGAAGCTGAAATAGCACTTAAATGGACTCGTACTGAGTTAGTCTTAAGTCCTGCATTAGATAAATGAAGGAGATACTCCATTATAATGATTCCAGAGGTATCGCCAGGGGGTCAAGACCCTTCTGCGAACACCATATGAAAAACCTTTTCCATTTGAAAGCATAAGAGCGTCTTGTGGAAGGCTTTCTAGAAGCACAAAGGATATCCTTTACTTGCTGAGACAGGTTAAGACCATGAAGGTCTAGGCCCTCAGCGACCAGGCCCTGAGATGCAGAGAGTGGGTATCGGGATGCCACAACATCCCGTCCTCCTGAGACAGGAGATCTGGAGCAGATCCTAACTCCAGAGATGGAGCTTGAGAGGTATGTAGGAGCAGAGGGTACCACACCTGTCGTGGCCAATGAGGAGCTATGAGAATCATATGGTCTCTGTCTCTCTGAAGCTTGAATAGGGTTTTGGGGATTAGGGGAATGGGTGGAAAGGCATATAGGAAGTCCTGACACGAATGGAGGAAAGCATCCCTGGCCTGAGAACCCTGAGCCAGAATTATGGAACAGAATCAGGGAAGTTTGGCATTCAACGGACTTGCAAATAAGTCTATGTCTGGAGTTCCCCAAATTTGAAAACCTTTTGCTAACTGGTCTGCACAAAGAGACCACTCGTGTGGAAGCAGAACTCGACTCAGTCTGTCTGTCCAGGAGTTTTGGATGCCCGGCAGATACACCGCAAGGAGATGATTCTGATGCTCTCTGGCGAGGGCTGTGATAAAGAAGCTTATCATAGCTCAGGAAGGAGCTATAGAAAAGGTGAAGTGACTCTGAACAAGCAACCTGTCAGTTCTGGTAGAAATATGAAAACAGAATTTTGCCATAAAAGACTACCAGTCCCAGAATGCAGCAGGTTTCCAACAGCCATTAGAGGAGCTGAAGTGTGTTCAATCAGGAGGGCTATGAGGTAATCCCTAAGCACTCATCTCAAAGGGCAGGGCCTGATTCAGCACAGCTGCGCTGTGTTAGGGAGGTTCACTCATCTAAGCAGAATAAGAGTAGAGTTTATTCTACAGATGACCATCTTCATGATCACCTTGGATATCCAGAGAATTGTCCTCAGTATCCTGAGAATCAGCTTGAGCTTGATCATCAGTTTCATCTGAAGGATCATCAGAAGCAGAAGCCAAACCGGACGGACAGAGAGGGAAAGAGACCCTTTGGAAGAAGGAAGAGAAAAGCCTTTGAGAGGTCTAGAAGAGTCCAAAGCAGTACGTATACTGGGAGGTATTCCAAGGGCCAGCATACACCATTGGACTGGGGAAAGCCAGAGGAATGGTGCTGCAGAGCTAGGAATCACCAGAGGCTACCTGTGAGGGAGACGGCTGCACGTGGAAGGGACCCTAAGACCTGTGCCAGAAGGTATGTGAAGAGAGATCCAGTGTCCAGGGATCTGGATTGGAAGGCTGGACATAAGAACTGGACTACATACTGGCCAGGCTATATAGAGAGGAACTCTAGCAGCAATGGAAGCTCAGGTATGAACACTGATCTATGCCCTAGCTATAACCTTGAAAGACAGCAGGGAAACAAGTATTCTCCTGAAAATGTTCCATTGAGAGATTCATCTGTGCCAATCCATGATATTGAACCCATGCTTGTTGAACAAGGGGGAATAATAGCAGATGAGGATCCTGTTTATATGGACTGCTCTCTATCTAAACTCCGTTGGTAACTTTCTGTTATAAAGTACAGCAACCATCACAAAGAAATACAAATTTGTTCTTTAATCTACTCAGAAAAGCTCCTGAAGCAGGATTTGACCCACACAGTGGAAGGCAAGCCAGCTAAGGGGTTTCAGCTGGTAACTGCTAGCAATTAAGCCTTACCTAATTGCTCGTGAGCTAGGAGAGAATCACTTCTGTATCTATGTGGGAAGTAATCAGAAGTTAACCTGAAAAGAACAGTTTGTTTCTTGCTTTGTGACTTTTCATTTGTTGTTTTCCTGATTTTAACTTTGTTTTTCCAAGTTAACACTGAAAGCAAGTAACCTAATTTATGTGCTACCAAGCATATCTGTGTTGGGAGAAATAACCCCATAAATAAATATCTTATTGGCTTTACCCAAGAGCACAACTAAATTATTGTCAGCAGCTGTGTCTGGTGTGAATGAACTACATTGCCCACAATACCTTGCAAATCATATAGATATATGCACTTGACAAGACTGTGAAGATTCTCACCCAGGCAGCCGTCTGACAGGGCTCATAGTCGCAAAGCTTCGTTGCAAAGTGACAGAGAGCCTGTTCCTCCCTGCTTGTTCAGATAGAACATAGCTACTTGATTGTCCGTCTGAATTAGGACTGTCTTGCATCTTAGCTGGGTGTGGAACACTCGAAGAGCAAGGAAGATTGCTCTGAGCATCAAGAGATTGATGTGTAGATGGGTCTCCTGTGGAGTCCAGGTGCCTTGCGTAGAGAGATCTTGCAGGTGAGCTCCCCAACCCACCTGTGAGGCGTCTATTGTTAGAGTGACCTGGGGTGGGGGCTGTTGGAAAGGGGACCCCACCAACAGGTTTTGGGTAGACTGCCACCATTGTAGGGACAAAATAAGGCAACTTGAGTTTGCTATTTTGTCTGATAGGCAGCCTGATGCTTGAGTCCACTGAGTGGATAGTGTCCATTGGATTGCTCTCATATGGAAGAGAGCATAGGGAACCACATGCACGGTAGATGCCATGTGGCCTAGCAATTGTAACATTTCCCGAGCAGGGAGATGAGTTTTTAACACTGCTTGGGAAGCTAACTGCACAATGCGAAGGCAGCGGGGCTGTGGAAGATAGGCCCTTGTTTTCCTGGTATACAGCATAGCTCCTATGAACTCTAGAGATTGAGTGGGAGTTAGGTTGGATTTTGGGATGTTTATGACCAGGACCAAATACTGCAGTATACGCATTGTGCAAGCCAGGGAAATTTTGGCCTCCGACTCTGATGGGGCTCGAATGAGCCAGCCGTCTAAGTAGGGTAAGACGAATATTCCTAGAGTGCGAAGAAATGCTGCCACTACAGCCATGCATTTCGTAAACACCCTTGGTGCTGAGGCCAGGCCAAAGGAAGAACCCTGTACTGGTAGTGCTTCCCCTGAAATAGAAACCAAAGGAATCTTCGGTGAGTTGGATGGATGAGAACATGGGTGTACGCATCCTTGAGATCTAGAGAACAAAGCCAATCCTGACTCTGAAGGTATGGCTGAAGAGTTCCTAGAGAAATCATCTTGAACTTCTCCTTGAACAGGAATTTGTTCAATTCTCTGAGGTCTAAAATGGGGAGTAAAGCGTAGTTACTAACCTGTAACAGGTGTTCTCCAGGAGCAGTAGGAATCAGTCCTCACATATGGGTGACGTCGGCGTCGATGGAGCCCTCGTGCGGAGCATTTCCCCAGCTTTCAAAGAAAGCCTTTGGGAATGCAGCACGCATGCTCGGTCCCCTTCCTGTCCAAGGGTGCCATCTTGCTCAGTCAGATGACATAGCTAAAAGACAGCAAAAATTAGCAAAAACGAAAGCATATAACTGCAACTCCAAGGGGAGGAGGGAGGGTTGTGAGGACTGATTCCTGCTGCTCCTGGAGAACACCTGTTACAGGTGAGTAACTACGCTTTCTCCAGGACCAAGCAGGAAGTCAGTCCGCACATATGGGACTCCCCAGCTCCGAGAACCCCAAAGCTGAAAAATAAGCTCCCTCTAGAGCCTCAGCATGCGTGATAAGAATCTTCTCTGAGAACGCCCCCGAACGGTAGCCCAACACAAGGGCCGGAGGGTAGGAGTTGCCTAAACCTCAAAGAGATTACGGAGTACTGCCTGTCCGAAAGCACTGTCCCTGCGCGACTCCCTCTCGGGGCAGTAATGGGCCGCAAAAGTCTGGCTTGAAGACCAAGTAGTGGCCCGGCAGATGTCTGCCAACGGAACAGAGGTACTGACGCAGCCTTCGCCCTGACACGGTGGGCCGTGATTCGACCCTGCAAGGAGAGGCCGGCTGCCCTGTACGCCCAGGCGATACAGTCTGCTACCCAAATGGATAGGGTATGTTTGGAGACAGGTGACCCCGGCTTATTAGGGTCAAAAGACACGAAGAGCTGAACAGCCCTTCGATGCCCCTGCATACGGTCAATGTAGAAAGACAACGCCCTCCTACAGTCCAGGGTATACAAGACCATTTCAGCACGGCTGGCATGCGGCCTGGGAAAGAAGGTCGGAAGAACCACCTCCTGATTGAGGTGGAAAGAGGAGTCAACCTTTGGAAGGAACTTAGGATGAGTCCATAAGACCACCCTATTCCTATAGAACCATGAGTACGGTCTATAAGAAACCAGAGCCTGTAGTTCACTCACACGCCTGGCCGAGGTAAGAGCCACCAAGAATGCCGCCTTCCAGGAAAGGAAGCGTAAATGACAGGTAGCCATCGGCCAAGTTGTTGCAAGACCACATTCAAATCACACTCAGGGGATGGTGGATGAATCGGAGGCTTGAGCAAAAGCAGGCCTCTGAGGAAGCGGGCCACTAAGGGGTGGACCGACAAACTAGCCCTCCACCCTGCGAGTGGTGCACGGATAGAGCACTGAGTTGGACCCGAACAGAGTTGGATTTAAGGCCTAGATCCAACAGGTGAAGCAGATACTGCAGCACCATTGGTACCAGGCACGAAAACGGATCCTCTTGGCGCTGAGCACACCAGGTGGAGAACCTATGCCACTTGAGGGCATAAGATTTCCGGGTGGATTGTCTCCTAGAGGCCAAAACCATCTCCTCCACTTCCCTAGGTAGAAGTAAGGGGGATAGAACTACCCTTTCAGCAGCCAGGCCATCAAATGGAGGGACTGGAGGTTGGGGTGCAGGAGAGATCCCTGATCCTGAGAGAGGAGATCGGGTTGCACCCCCAGAGAGTGGAGTGTCCACCGCTAATTGCAGAAGGAGTGGAAACCACGGCTGCCTCGGCCATCTGGGGGCTACCAGAATCAGCGAGGCCCTGTCCCGAAGAACCTTGAATAGGGTTCAGGCCACTAGAGGCGTTGGAAGAAACGCATACAGCAGGCCCGCAGACCAAGAGATTAGGAAGGCATTTGCTGCTATCCGCAGAGGATGAGGTTGTCTGGAACAGAACCTGGGCAGCTGACGGTTCAGTGGACTGGCAAAGAGATCGATGGTTGAAAGACCCCATTTTAGGAAGATCTGCTGGACCACTAGGGGATTCAAATGCCATTCGTGAGGCTGTAGAATCCTGCTCAACCTGTCTACCAGGTAATTTTCTTGGCCAGGTAAACTGCCTTGAGAAACATGCCATGCTTGACTGCAAAGGCGCACGGGGCCTGTGCTTCCTGACAGAGAAGCCTGGACCCTGTGCCTCCTTGTTTGTTCACATAGAACATGGCTACTTGGTTGTCTTTCTGAATCAGGACAGATTGGTGAGAGAGGACATGAGAGAAAGTCTGCAGAGCTAATCGAATAGCTCGCAACTGCAACAGATTGATCTGCTGTGTGGCCTCCCAAGGGGACCAGAGGCCCTGAGTGCATACCCCCTGGCAATGTGCACCCCAACCTTGAAGAGAAGCATCGGTCGTCAGCACCTGTGCGTGTGGTGGTGCCTGGAAGGGCACCCCTTTGATCAGGTTCGGGAGATGCAGCCACCACTGTAGGGAGGCGGCTAGTAGTTGGGACACTCTCACTCTGTCCCTTAAGTCTCCTGTGGCCTGTATCCATTGAGCTCTGAGGCACTATTGAGCAGGCCGCATATGCAGATGTGCATTTGGAGTTACATGGACTGTGGATGCCATGTGGCCCAAAAGTCTCAGGAAATGTCTGGCCGAGACCAGAGATCCCCTGCGAAACTGCTGTGCTAAAAGCATCAGTCTGTGAGCCCTGTTCCTGGGCAAATAAGCCATTGCTTGTAGAGTATCCAACCTTGCCCCTATGAAGTCTACGTCCTGTGAGGGGAGCAAAGTGGACTTTGCGAAGTTTATGACGAAGCCTAGGTGCTGGAGAAGAGAGACAGTGCGAAGAGTGGCTTGTCTGGCCTCCTGTGGAGAATGACCCCTGATCAGCCAGTCGTCCAGGTATGGAAAGACAAAGACAAAGTGGAGTGGAGGAGTAGCCTAATGGTTGGGGCAAGGTACTTCAGGCCGGGGTCAGACTCCCAAGACGTCGAGGCCTCTGACGAAGTCTGGGCCCGGCTGGACGCAGAATCAGAGAAGATCCTCTCTCGCTGATGCTGACGGTTCCTCAACGTCTTCGAAGACATTTTGCCACATGGGCCACAGATCATAAGGTCATGATTGGGCCAGGGGCACCGGAGGCAGCAGTCGTTTGTGTCGGTGAGAGACATCAGTTTCTTACTCCGATCACACTTCTTGAACCCTCTACTCAAAAATTGGACCAACTCCAAACCCAAACAACCTAGACTAGTCTATATAACAATTGAACCTAACAACAACCCCAAGCAACCACAACCAACTTATACTCAGAACTACACAACACTCACCTGCCAACTGATCAATGCAAGATCCATGAGAAACAAACTACCAATCTTTACAGATATCATCAATGATAATAAAACAGATATTGTCTGTATAACAGAAACATGGCTCAAAGATACAGACTCAGTATTCATGAACCAACTAAAGTCAGCCGAATATGAGATCTTCCATACCCACCGAACAAATAAAAAAGGTGGTGGAGTGCTAATAATAATAAGGAAAAATCTTAACGCAAAACTAATTTCATCCAACAATATTGATAATGTAGACACACTAACTATAAAAATTAAATCCACAAAAATATGCCTAATATATAGACCTCCTGAATACAATACAGACAACACTGATAACCTAATTGAACTACTGGCATCATCCACGGACACAAATCCAATAATACTAATGGGTGACTTTAATCTCCCTTCTACACCCAACAACCAACCAAACCATTTCACAGAAGCAGTAAGCAATTTGGATTTCCACCAAATAATAACAGAACAAACACATAATAAAGGAAAAACTCTTGACATGGTATTCCTACCAAACTCACTCCACAACCTATATAACCCCAAATCACTCTCAAACATACCAGTCCCCTGGTCAGACCATTACCTTCTAAAATTCAATATCACCATCCCTGACAACATTCACACTAAACGAACACAACCCCCACAAAATAAAAGATTTAGAAAGTTTAACGAAGAATTCTTAGATCAAATAATTCCTCACCTCACCCTGACTCCCACAAATTTGGAAGAAACTATCAAAACCTGGAACAAAACTATCTCACTGGCAGCAGAAAAAAAACCTAATCTGTCTCAACATAATAGAAATGACAATATAACTGATAAAAAAGATGCCCCATGGTTTAACATGACACTTAAAAATCTCAAAAGACAACTAAGAATGGACGAAAGGAAATGGAGGCAAAACAAATCACCAAACAACTCATGAGAAATACATAAATACCCTTCATACATATAAAGTAACAATAGACAATTCTAAAAGAAACTACTACTCTAACTTACTCAACAATTCAATTAACCGACCAAGAGAATTATTCTGTATAATTCAGAAACTAACAAACAAAACGTACAATTCAGATGAAATATCCATAGATATAACCCCACAAGACTTAGCTCAATACTATATTAATAAAACAAAAATACAAACAAATAACCCCCCAACAACACACACAGATATGAAGCAAACAACCCCCGATAACTGGTCCAACTTCAGCCTGATCTCAAAGACCACACTTAAAACAACCATATCTAACATAAATACAACTACCTCATATCTTGACCCATGCCCAGTTGACTGGATAAAAAAGACACTCTCAATACTCTCTCCCTTCATCCTCCCTATGGTTAACATATCACTAGACGAAGGATATTTACCACCATCCCTCAAACATGTCCAAATAAGACCAATACTTAAAAATAAAACACTAGACAAATTATCCCCAAAATCATACAGACCCATATCGAGCATTCCCTTCATGGCCAAACTTATTGAAAAAATAGTTCAAACACAACTACAGGAATACATTGATACATTGAACCTCCTTGATGAACACCAATATGGCTTCAGACCTTTCCATGGAGTTGAAACACTGCTAACAGTCCTTTATGACACCTTACTAAGAGGAATCGATGACACAAAACAAGCCTTCATCCTAGTATTCCTCGACATCTCTGCTGCATTTGACAGTGTAAACCACATAATTTTATTTATTTATTTATTTATTTAACAGTCTTTTCTATACCGCCCCTTCCAGAGATCAGGGGCGGTTTACATTGAACATTAAACAGAACAATTGTATACTTCTGTATACATTTACAAGGAACATTATGCTTTAACTATATACAGGTGTACTTACAGGGAACATATTTTGAACATTAACTATGACAGAGCTTTTCAAACTATTTACAATTTATTTACATGGAACGCATCTTAGTTAGTTACAGTAGTGAAATAGTCAACTGTTTGAGTGGTTCATTAGCGTGTTGTGTGGGGTTAGTGAAACTTCCTGTGTTAGTCATTTGTTCTGTCTTGGGTACAGTGTATGTGTTTCTGTGATTGTATTGGTGAGGTTCTTTGTTGGTAGGGGATTTCAAAGTGTTTTGTAAAGAGGTAGGTTTTTAATTCTTTTTTGAATTGGAGAAGGTCTTTTATCATGCGGAGTGTTAATGGTATTTCATTCCAGAGGGTGGGGGCAGCAAAGGAGAAGGCCCTGTCACTTGTTGTCGCTTTAGTTTTTCTAAAATTACATAACTATGCTTAACAGACTTCAACAAATAGGAATTACATCCACTGTCCATAACTGGTTCAAATCCTACCTATCAAACAGAACCCAAACAGTAAGAATTCTTAACCAGACATCTAACACATTCGACCAAACACAAGGCCTCCCACAGGGATCTGCACTATCAGCACTTTTGTTTAACATTTATCTACAGCCAATCAGCAATATCTTTAAACGTCACAGCGTTCATTATCATATTTACGCTGACGATATAATGTTCTACCTACCATTTAAAATCCCACACCCTCCACTACAACAGATAACAGAGTGCTTTAAAGAACTAACAATATGGCTCAATGAACAGAACTTACACATTAATTTCTCAAAAACTGACGTTCTATATATTACTAAAAACCAAACATACACACCCCCAAGCACCATCACACTTGATAACCATGAGATCAACATAAAAAAAGAAATAAAATACCTGGGTGTGATACTTGACAATAAACTTAACATGGATTCTCACATAAAATATCTAACAAAAAACATACACTACAAACTTAAGACCTTGAAACAACTAAGACCATTAATCCACTTACAAGACTTCATAACCATAATACAAGCCATCATCACCCCACACTTTGATTTTGCAAATTTAATCCTTAATGGCATCACAAAGCAAAATATTAAAAAGTTACAACTAACTCAGAACATAGCAGCAAGGATAATAATGAATATAAGCTCAATTGAACATATCACACCGACATTAGCCGAACTCCATTGGCTACCTATCCACAGCAGAATAAAATATAAGATATTACTTACAACATTTAAACTAATAAATAACTTAGCGCCAACTATACTCAATACACTCATCAAGATAGAAATAGATAAAAGATCACAAAGAAGTAGAAAGCACAGTTACTTACCTGTAACAGGTGATCTCTGGGAACAGCAGGAATTAGTCCTCACATATGGGTACGTCGGTACCGACGGAGCCCGTGCGGGAAAGCTCCCCAGCTTCTTAGAATAGAAGCTTTTGGGACCTCCCACTGCACATGCGCACTGCCTTCCCGCCTTCCTGAACAGCTCTCCTCAGTTTCGAGTTTATAGCTGAGTCAACAGAGAGAGGACAGGAAGATAGATAGATAAAAGATACAACTCCTAGGGGAGGTGGGTGGGTTGTGAGGACTAATTCCTGCTGTTCCCAGAGATCACCTGTTACAGGTAAGTAACTGTGCTATCTCCAGGAACAAGCAGGAATAAGTCCTCACATATGGGGACTCCCTAGCTTAGATGCATGGGATCCCCTGTAAAGGTTCGCCATCTTCGTATGGATCTCAGGCATCCATTCTGGGAAGGTGGGCAGGAGTTGTTTAGGAATGGAACAGGTGCTTGAGGACAGCCTGGCCAAACAAGGCATCCCGGCGGGAGTCCTTGTCCAAACAGTAATGGGCTGTGAAGGTATGAACCGAGGCCCAGGTAGCGGCTCGACAGATCTGATCTATGGAAACAGAGTGCAGATGAGCCATAGAAGTTGCCATGGCCCTCACATTGTGAGCAGTGACATGGCCTTCCAGAGGAATGTTTTTGCTCTGGTAAGCAAAAGAAATACACTGAGCAATCCAATTGGAAAGTGTACGCTTGGAGACTGGAAGTCCCAAATGGGAAGGATCAAAGGCCACAAAAAGTTGAGAAGACTTTCGATGTGGCTGAGTCCTATTAAGGTAAAAAGCGAGAGCTCTTTTACAATCCAGAGTATGAAGGTTCCTCTCTGCATTGGATGCATGAGGAGCTGGAAAAAAGACAGGTAGATATACCTCTTGATTAAGATGAAAAGGCGAGACCACTTTAGGCATAAAGTGGGGATTCGTCCTAAGGACCACCTTATCATGATGAAATCTTGTGTAAGGTGGATTAGCCACTAAAGCCTGCAGCTCACTGATGCGGCGAGCCGAAGTGACTGCAATGAGGAAGATGACCTTCCAGGAAAGAAATTTCAAGGAGGTGGAAAACATTGGCTCAAAAGGTGGCTTCATAAGTTGACCGAGCACTAGATTCAAATCCCATGCGACCGGGGGTGGTCTGATGGGAGGTTTAGTGAGAGTCAGGCCTCTCATGAATCTTGCAACAAGAGGATGAGAGGAGATAGGTTGTCCATTTATATGTTTCAAGGATGCTGCAATAGCACTTAAATGGACTCTTACCGAATTCGTCTTGAGGCCTGCATTGGATAGATGCAGGAGATAATCAAGAAGAGAATTCAAAGGAAGTGCCAGAGGGTCAAGACCCTGCTGAGCACACCAAATGGAAAAACGTTTCCATTTGAAAGCATAGGAACGCCTGGTAGAGGGTTTCCTAGAGGCAGAAAGGATATCTTTCACTGGTTGGGAAAGATGAAAGTCTTGAAGGCTTAAGCCTTCAGTAACCAAGCACTGAGGTGAAGGGATTTGGGGTTTGGGTGCCACAAAGTCCCTTCCTCCTGAGACAGGAGGTCTGGCGCAGCTCCCAGATCCAAGTAGGATCTCTGGGAGAGCTGTAGAAGTAGAGGGAACCACACTTGGCGTGGCCAGCGTGGAGCTATGAGGATCATAGTTCCATGATCCCTCTGGAGTTTGAACAGAGTCTTGGGAATCAAAGGAATGGGTGGAAAGGCATATAGGAATGCCTGACTCCAATTCAGGAGAAAGGCGTCCGTAGCCTGAGCTCCCTGACACGGAGTTCTGGAACAGAACCGGGGAAGTTTGGCATTCCACGGACTTGCAAAGAGGTCTATGTCCGGGGTCCCCCATTCCTGAAAGATTCGGTTTATTTGGTCCAAATGTAGGGACCATTCGTGTGGCAGCAGAACTCGACTGAGCCTGTCTGCCCGAGAGTTTTGAACTCCTGGGAGATACACTGCTAGCAGGTGAATCTGATGCTCTCTGGCGAAGGCCCATAGTCTTAGAGCTTCGTTGCAAAGCGACAGAGAGCCCGTCCCTCCTTGTTTGTTTATGTAAAACATGGCCACCTGATTGTCCGTCTGAACTAGGACAGTGAGGTTGGCTAGGAGGGAGTGGAAGACCTTGAGGGCAAGGTAAATTGCTCGCAGTTCCAGAAGATTGATATGAAGGGTGGTCTCCTGTAGAGACCAAGTGCCCTGAGTGGAGAGAGTTTGCAGATGGGCTCCCCACCCTGTTTGGGAGGCATCTGTTGTGAGGGTTGCTTGGGGTAGCAATGGTTGAAATGGAGCCCCCAACAACAGATTCTTGGTGGAAGTCCACCAGTGGAGGGACCAAAACAGACGATCGGAGGTTTGTATTTGGTCTGAGAGCGCTCCTGACGCCTGAGTCCACTGAGTGGCCAGGGTCCATTGAGCTGCTCTCATATGAAGACGAGCATAGGGCACCACATGCACTGTGGAGGCCATATGACCCAGTAGGCGTAGCATTTCCCTGGCTGTCAAGTGAGTGCTGGACTGAGCTTGGGAGGCCAAACTCAGGAGGCGCTGGCCTCGAACATGTGGAAGGTAGGCCCTTGCAGTGATGGTGTCCAACTGGGCCCCTATGAATTCTAGAGATTGAGTAGGGATGAGTTGGGACTTGGGAAGGTTTACTACCAGTCCCAGATACTGCAAAAGGCTCCTTGTGTGGTCCAGGGAAATCTGGGCCTGTGACTGAGTTGGAGCTCGGATGAGCCAGTCGTCCAGATATGGGAAGACAAAGATTCCCATGCCTCTTAGAAATGCGGCTACGACTGCCATGCATTTTGTGAATACTCTTGGAGCAGAGGCTAGACCGAAGGGGAGTACTCTGTATTGGAAATGTTTTCCCTGAAACAGAAAGCGAAGATACTTTCTGTGGGATGGATGGATGAGTATATGTGTATACGCATCCTGTAGGTCTAGAGAACAAAGCCAGTCCTGACCCTGGAGGTAAGGAAGGAGAATGCCGAGAGACAGCATTTTGAATTTCTCCTTGAAGAGAAATTTGTTCAATTCTCTCAGATCTAGGATTGGTCTGAATCCCCCTGTCTTCTTTGGAATGAGAAAATAAGGGGAGTAGAAACCGGACCCTTGTTGAGGAAGAGGAACCTCTTCTATGGCCCCTTGGGCAAGAAGAGAGGAAACCTCTTGACCCAACAGGGTTAGGAGAGATGGGGGAGAATTGAATGGTCTCACCATATGATGGGGAGGAAGGCTGGAGAAATGAAGTTTGTAACCCTCTCGAATGATAGAGAGGGTCCATTGTTCTGTTGTGATTTGTTCCCATCTGGGAGCAAAGTGAACCAACCTTCCGGGTATGGTGAGAGGTTCTGGTTGTGTTAGAACCAGAAGTGGCAAGTTCCCTAGGAGCAAGTCAAAACCCCTGAGGGGTTGGAGCCTGCTGAGCTACAGTAGCTGCTGCAGGCTTAGCTCGTGCTTGTTTGGATTGCTGACGCTTAGCAGTATAGCGAGGTTGAGAAGACTGCTGGCCAGTATTTGAAGCAACTCTGGCCTTCTTATAGTAAGGCCTTTTAAAAGACTTTTTCTTAGTAGGAATTGAAGTGGACTTTGAAAGTCTTTCCAAGGTGGCATTTTCAGCATCCATCTGGGTGGCTTTGATTTGCCACTCTTCCCCAAATAAGTTCTCACCTGTACAGGGCAGATTCCGTAAGCCATCTAGAACCCAAGGTTCCAGATCAGAGGCCTGGAGCCAAGCAAGACGTCGGGCTGCAATAGCAATGCCCGAAGCCCTACTGGCTCCCTCAAAGGAATCATATGCTGCCCTATTAGAGAACTTAGAAACCTCTAAGAGTTGTTTCACTAGGGAAAGGAATCCCTGCTTTTTATCCTCAGGGATAAAGGGGGCAAAATGCCGCACCTTTTTGGCAAGTTCCTCCAGGAACATGCCCATATAGAGACTGTAGGAATTAATCCTGGCTATAAGCATACTAGCCTGGAAAATTTTCCTACCAAAAGAGTCCAAAGTCTTACATTCCCGTCCTGGAGGGGTGGAAGAGTGCCTTTTGGTACTCCTAATCTTCTTCATTGCAGACTTCACCACAATAGAGTGGTGGGGCAATTGAGTCTTTTGGAAACCAGGAGAAGGAGGGACCCTATACATGGTGTCCAACCTACGGGAATAAGGAGACAAAGTCAAAGGATTTTCCCAGAAATCCATCAGTTGTTCTTGAAGGATTTCATGGATAGGCAGGGTAACTGCCTCCTTAGGGGCCTTTGAGTATCCCAAAATATCCAGTTTTTTGGATCTGGGTTCCTTTTCAGAGGATGTGGTAATAGAAAGGGCTGTAGCCATATCTAAAACAAAGTCCTGGAAGGACAAATCCTCTGGAGGGGACATTCTCCTTTTAGGAGAAGAGGGCTCCTCAGGTAAGTTGAGTGAAAACTCAGCAGAATCATCAGAGGAGTGAAAATCCTCAGAGGAATCGGTGCTTTCCTCTAACGCACGATACGCGTACCGATCGGTATCGATATCGGGCGTATCGGGTATGGAACCGGTATGGAGCGAAAGCCCATACGGTACCGACTTGCGTTTAGAGGTGGACGGCCTCGATACCGGCATGGCGGACGATACCGGTATCGGGCCCGGAACCGCTGAAAGCGGAACCGATGGCGTTGCAGCTTTAATGAAAGCCATGACGGCCTGCTGCATGGACTGTACAGTATCGCCCATGGACGCCATAGCTGCCTGGATGTCGGTACCGGAGTGACCCGGTACCCCAGAGCAGGCTAACAGGTGATCTGTCGAGGCCGTAGCATCGATATCAACCTGAGACCCCTGAATTGGCGTTTTTGGAAGTTGGACTTCCCGCCGGGGTTGTTTGGCTGGGGCAGGGTCCTCAAGTTCTAAGCTAAGAGCCTCTCGATGCTTTGAAGGAGATTTGCTCTTTGAGGACTTGCCCACAGAAGGTTTGGTTACCTGAGATCCATCCGGAGAAGAAGACCTGGATGACTGTGATGCTGTATTCTCTGAAGCAAACAGCACATGGAATTTGTTGGCCCGGTTCTGCAGCCCACGTTTAGACATGTGGGAGCAAGATGGGCAGTCCGGTATGGAATGGTCAGGCCCCAAACATTTCAGACACCATTCATGGGTGTCTGTGACTGAAATAACAGCATTACATTTGGTACACTTCTTAAATCCAGGGGCTGGCTTCTCCATGAGGAGAAATTGAGTAGGCCGAGAGGCCTCTCTGAAGTGACCAAAAAGCTAAAAAATAAGAAAAAAGAATTATAATTTTTTAAAGAAAGAAAGAAAAGACCGGCGATACCGGTATCGGTATGGGGAAGGCAGGTACGCGGTCTAAAGAAACAAATAAAATAACAATTTCTTCAGCGGTGACAGGAACACGACCTGCTGGCTCCGCGGAAAAAGAGAAACTGAGGAGAGCTGTTCAGGAAGGCGGGAAGGCAGTGCGCATGTGCAGTGGGAGGTCCCAAAAGCTTCTATTCTAAGAAGCTGGGGAGCTTTCCCGCACGGGCTCCGTCGGTACCGACGTACCCATATGTGAGGACTTATTCCTGCTTGTTCCTGGAGATACACTAACACAATAGCAGTACCAAAAGACTACACAAAAGCAAAAAAACAAACCAACATGACAGCATTCTCACACTCAGCTCCTACCCTCTGGAATAACCTTCCTGACAACATTCGCTCACTATCAGACATAAAGGAATTTAGAAAAAAACTGAAAACCCATTTATTCTCATTGCATTACAACCAAGGATCAGAGACTGGCCAGATGACACAAAGAGACGCAGGTTAACTACTACAATTCAAACAACATATACCCATGTGCCTGAAGCTTATATAAAGTATACAACCACACGCGACATATGATACAATTTGTATATATTTACTATGTATATATGTTATAATAGTTTAATAATTTACTGTTTAAACTTTATACTGTTATCTGTACCTAGTTCATCTGTTCTATGTAAAATGACTTGGTATGATACTATCCATACCATATAACATACTGTTCATTGTAAACCGCACTTGATACTTGTGAAAGAGCGGTATAGAAATAAAGCGTAGTTACTCACCTGTAACAGGTGTTCTCCAGGAGCAGCAGGAATCAGTCCTCACTTATGGGTGACGTCGGCGCCGACGGAGCCCTCGCGGAGCAATTTTCCCCAGCTTTCAAAGAAAGCCTTTGGGAATTGCAGCGCGCATGCGCGGTCCTCTTCCCGCCCAAGGGTGCCATCTTAGCCAGTCAGATGACATAGCTAAAAAAGACAGCATAAAAATTTGCAAAAAAGTAAAGCAGACGATCGCAACTCCAAGGGGAGGAGGGAGGGTTGTGAGGACTGATTCCTGCTGCTCCTGGAGAACACCTGTTACAGGTGAGTAACTACGCTTTCTCCAGGACCAAGCAGGAAGTCAGTCCTCACTTATGGGACTCCCAAGCTCAAGGCTACCGGAGACCTTAAGCACAAAAATGAGCTCCCTCTAGCTCAGCAGCACAGAAGGAAAGGATCTTCGCTGGATTATTACCCACCGGTAGCCCACATCCGGGATGGAGGGTAGGAGTTGCTCAGACCTCAAAGAGATTACGGAGGACTGCCTGTCCGAAAGCACTGTCCCTGCGGGACTCCCTCTCGAGACAGTAATGGACCGCAAAAGTCTGGCTCGAAGACCAAGTAGCGGCCTGGCAGATGTCTGCAGCGGAACAGAGCGGAGGTAAGCCACTGACGTGGCCTTTGCCCGAACGCAGTGAGCCGTGACTCGACCTTCCAAGGAGAGTCCGGCTGCCCCATAAGCCCAAGTGATACAGTCCGCAACCCAGATGGACAGAGTACGCTTGGAGACCGGGAGCCCCAATTTATTGGGGTCGAAAGATACAAAAAGCTGAGCAGCTTTACGGTGCTCCCGCGTACGGTCAAGGTAGAAGTTCAGAGCCCTTCTACAGTCCAGGGTATGGAGGATTGTTTCAGCTTGGCTGGAGTGTGGTCTGGGAAAGAAGGTTGGAAGTACCACCTCCTGATTGATATGAAAAGGGGAGACCACCTTTGGAAGAAATTTTGGGTGAGTCCGTAGGACTACCCTATTTTTGTAGAACCGAGTGTAAGGGGGATCAGACACGAGGGCCTGCAATTCACTTACGCGTCTAGCGGAAGTGAGGGCTATCAAGAATAGTGTTTTCCAAGAAAGAAAACGGAGAGAACAGGTAGCCATAGGTTCAAAAGGCGGACAGGTGATCCGCTGCAAAACCACATTCAGGTCCCAGTCAGGCGCTGGCGGGCGCAGAGGTGGTTTAAGTAGAAGAAGACCTCGGAGAAACCTCGCTACAAGAGGGTCGCTGGAAAGAGGTCTGCCGTCCACCGGCACATGATGTGCTGAAAGAGCACTGAGGTGAACTTTGACGGAGTTGGACTTAAGTCCCAGATTAGAGAGGTAGAGCAAGTACTGCAGGATCACCGACACCGGGCAGGAGAAGGGATCCTGAGACTGTTGGCCACACCAAACGGAAAAGCGACGCCATTTAAGGGCGTAGCATTTGCGGGTAGAAGGTCGCCGAGAAGCTAGGACGACCTCCTCCACTTCTGCCGGCAGGAGAAGGGGAGCGAGGACTACCCTCTCAGCAGCCAGGCCATCAGGTTGAGAGACCTGAGGTTGGGGTGTAGCAGAGACCCCTGATCCTGAGTGAGGAGATCTGGTTGTAACCCCAGAGGGAATGGATCCTCCACCGCTAATTGCAGCAGGAGCGGAAACCACGGCTGTCTGGGCCAGCGAGGGGCCACCAGGATCATGAGGGCTTTGTCTCGGAGAACCTTGAAAAGAGTCCGGGAGACTAGCGGGATGGGAGGGAAAGCGTACAGAAGGCTCCCCGACCATGAGAGTAGAAAAGCGTCCGCCGCAACCCGAAGGGGTGTGGCTGACGAGAGCAGAAGCGAGGAAGTTGCCGGTTGTGAGGACTGGCAAAGAGATCCATCGTGGGGAGGCCCCACTTTAGAAAGAGCTTCTGAACTACCAAGGGATCCAAACGCCACTCGTGCGGCTGAAGGATCCTGCTGAGTTTGTCCGCCAGGTAATTCTCTTGGCCTGGGAGATAAACTGCCTTGAGGAGAATGCCGTGACTGACGGCCCAAGAGCAGAGCTTCTGTGCCTCCCGGCAGAGGAGGAAGGAGCCCGTGCCCCCCTGCTTGTTCACGTAGAACATGGCAACTTGATTGTCCGTCTGGACAAGGACGGACTGGTGAGAAGTCAGGTGGGAGAAGGCCTTGAGAGCCAGGCGGATCGCTCTGAGCTCCAGGAAGTTGATCTGCTGAGCAGACTCCCACGTGGTCCAGAGGCCCTGAGTGCGTGCCCCTTGGCAATGCGCTCCCCAGCTCAGGAGGGATGCATCTGTTGTCAGCACCCGGGCCGGCTGAGGTGACTGGAAAGGCATTCCGCAGATCAGGTTCGGCTGCTGAAGCCACCACCGGAGAGACGAGATCAGCGGCTCGGAGACGTGCACTAGGTCTGCTAGGCCGCCTGTGGCTTGTCGCCACTGCTGGCGGAGACACCACTGAGCAGGCCGCATATGCAGGCGGGCATTGGGGGTCACATGGACGGTGGAAGCCATATGGCCGAGTAGTCTCAGGAAGCGCCTGGCGGAGACCAGGGGCTGGCTGCGAAAACGGTCGGCTAGGTCCATGAGCCGTAGAGCCCTGTCGAGCGGTAGGTACGCTCGTGCCTGAGGAGTGTGCAGCCTTGCGCCGATGAACTCGAGATCCTGTGAGGGGAGCAAAGTGGACTTTGCGAAGTTTATAACAAAGCCCAAGTGCTGCAGAAGAGTCACCGTGCGGCGCGTGGCGCTGGTGACCTCCAGAGCGGACGCTGCTCTGATGAGCCAGTCGTCGAGGTACGGAAAGACATAGAGGCCGTGAAGCCGGAGATGGGCCGCCACCACCGCGAGACATTTTATGAAGACTCGCGGTGCGGAGGACAGGCCAAAGGGCAGTACTCTGTACTGGTAATGAATTCCTGCCACCACAAACCTTAGGTATTGTCGGTGGCTTGGGTGGATGAGGATGTGCGTGTAGGCATCCTTTAGATCCAAGGAGCATAGCCAATCTCCCTGCTGGAGGTAGGGCAGAAGGATTCCAAGGGTAAGCATCTTGAACTTCTCTCGCACGAGGAACTTGTTGAGGTTGCGCAGGTCCAGGATGGGTCTGAGGCCTCCTGTTCTCTTTGGTATCAGAAAATACCTGGAGTAAAAGCCTTGACCTTTCAGGTGGTGGGGCACCGGTTCCACCGCCTGTTCCTGTAGAAGACCTGCTAACTCCTGAAGGAGTAATTCCCTGTGCAGAGGGGGTCGTTGAGGTTCTCCCGGAAAAAAGGAGGGAGGGACCTGGTGGAAGTGGAGAAGATAGCCTTCTCGCACGACTTGAAGCACCCAGGCATCTGAGGTGATGCTGGACCACCTGTGGGCGAAGTGAACCAGCCGGCCTCCGGTGCTGGGAGGAACCAGCGGGGGGGGAGAGGCTATGCTTAGTGAGTCAAAAACCCCCACCCTGCTGAGCAGGGGCTGGTGGAAAAATAAGAAGAGGACTCGAGACCGGCGTCGCGAGTCCGGCGGGAAAAAGACCGGCGTCGAACCGAATGGAAAAAAAGAGAAATTCTGAAGAAAAATCAACTTTTTCGCGGGGACACGTCTGTAGGGCTCCGCGGAAAAAAGAAGACTGGCTAAGATGGCACCCGTGGGCGGGAAGAGGACCGCGCATGCGCGCTGCAATTCCCAAAGGCTTTCTTTGAAAGCTGGGGAAAATTGCTCCGCGAGGGCTCCGTCGGCGCCGACGTCACCCATAAGTGAGGACTGACTTCCTGCTTGGTCCTGGAGAATTGTTAAATAAATAAATAAATAAATCTAGCGGGGTGGAGGAATCTATGAATTCCTGTAGCTGTATTTGAACTGCTCTTTCCATTATTTTTGCTAGGAAGGGAAT
The DNA here is from genome assembly GCA_033557465.1 of Ichthyophis bannanicus. Lineage (NCBI taxonomy): Eukaryota > Metazoa > Chordata > Amphibia > Gymnophiona > Ichthyophiidae > Ichthyophis > Ichthyophis bannanicus. The sequence goes on from CM066035.1 coordinate 18,662,482, forward strand.
ACTGGAAATGGGTCTGTAAGAAGTGGGTAAGTTGATGTCTGCGGAGGAGTTTTTTTAGAACAAGTCTAATGGTTACGGTCTTTAGGTTGGTCTGAATGAATCCCTGAAAAAGTGAGAGGTTAAGTATTTTGAGCAGGGTGGATGTTAATTTCTTGTCATCTTTATCCATGAGACGGAACATGGGTCAAGTGGAGAGGTCATGGTATTGAGCATTGTAAGTAATTGGTTGAATAGCTCCTCCAAAACTGGTGTGAATGTGGTCCAAAGCTGTGGGTTCCTTGGTGTGCTCAAAGGTGTGTGGATCAGTGTCGGCGAGTCTCTCTTGGGTGTGAATATGTCTTATAGATATATCGCAAAGGTTTCTGGGTGCATCTCAGTGTATTGTGGGGATGAAGGTGCACATGTGAATTTTGAACAACTCTCTGGATTTGTTTAAAGATTTGAGGATCAAGTTAAGAGTGATACTCTCTTTTATGTTTGTGTATTAGGTTGTTATATTTCTCCTGCTTTATGGTGTATTCCTTTTGGTGTGTTTGGTCTCTGGTACTTCTCCAGCAGTATTCAATCTGTTTTAACTCGTGCTTGTTGTTGTTGTTAAGTCGGTCGAGTCGGAGTCGACTCATGGCGACCCTCTGGATAGCTATCCTAAATTGTGCTCGGTCTTCAGTCAGGCGGCTCATTGTTGACAGACTGGTACCTGTAGCTGCTGTTATTGTATCGATCCATCTCATTGCTGGCCTTCCTCTTTTTGCGTTGACCTTCTATCTTGCCAAGCATAATGTCTCTCTCTAATGATCTCTCTCTTCGCATGATGTGTCCAAAGTATGAAAGTCGAAGTCTTGTCATCTGAGCTTCTAAAGAAAGCTTAGGTTTGATCTCCTCTAGTACCGACTGGTTTGTTCTTCGGGCAGTCCATGGTATACACAGTATTCGCCGCCAGCACCATAATTCAAAGGCATCAATTTTCTTCCTATCTGTCTTTTTCACTGTCCAGCTTTCACATCCATTTGATGTTATTGAAAATACCATGGCTTGAACAAGTCGAATCTTTGTATGGAGAGAGACATCTCTGCTCTTGAGAATCTTATCTAGGTCTTTCATAGCCATTCTGCCAAGAGCAATGCGTCGTCTGATTTCTTGACTGCTTGTTGCTTCTTTATTGATAGTTGATCCAAGTAGGTTAAAGTTGTTCACAATTTCAATTTCTTCTCCTTCAATGATGAACCTGTTGATTATGCCAGTTGTCATGATCTTTGTCTTCTTTACATTAAGGTGCAGGCCCATTTTGAGACTATGTTCTTTGATTGTGAGAAGCAAATGTTTCAGATCATCTTCACTTTCAGCCAGTAATGTGGTATCATCAGCATAGTGAAGGTTGTTGATTTGTCTTCCACCAATCTTCACACCTCTGTTGTCTTCCTACAATCCTGCTTCTCTGATGATTTGTTCTGCATATAAATTAAACAGGTAGGGGGAAAGTATGCAGCGTTGTCTTACACCTTTGCTTATTTTAAACCATTCTATTTCTCCTTGTTCCGTTCGAACTGTTGCTTCTTGATCAATGTACAGATTGCGCAAAAGAACGATCAGGTGTTCTGGTATACCCATGCTTCTTAATGTGGCCCAGAGTTTCTCATGGTTTACACAGTCAAAAGCCTTGCTATAGTCGATAAAGCACAAATAGATATCCTTTTGGTATTCTTTAGTCTTTTCAAGGATCCATCTCACATCCGCAATGTCGTCTCTCGTTCCTCGCCCTTTCCTGAACCCTGATTGCACTTCACGTAGTTCTTGTTCCAGGTATGGTTGTAATCTCTTTTGAATAATCTTCAGTAGAATCTTGCTGGCATGTGGGATCAGAGTGATTGTGCGATAATTTCCACAGTCAGTTGGATCACCTTTCTTTAGTATTGGTATAAACACAGATCTTTTCCAGTCAGTTGGCCATGATGTTGTCTTCCATATTTCTTGGCAGAGCCTTGTGAGTATGGTAACAGCTACATCAGATTGCTGCAATACTTCTATGGGAATGCTATCAATGCCTGGTGCTTTGTTCTTTGATAAGGCTTTCAATGCTGCTTCAACTTCTTCTTTCATCACCAATGGTTCCCGATCATAAGGTACAGGTTGAAACGGCTGTTGGTCCACTTGACCTTTATCATATAAAAACTCTGTATATTCCTTCCACCTTTTCTTGATCTTCTCAGCATCATTCAACATAGAACCTTGAGCATCTTGTAACATTCCAATTCGAGGCTGGAACGTTTTCTTTAACTCTCGTAGCTTTAGGAAAGCCGATCTTGTTCTTTCCTCTATAGTTTTCTGCTTCTATTTCCTTGCAAGTTTTCATTGTAGTACTTTTCCTTGTCCTGTCCTTGCTGCACGTTGGAAATCTCTGTTGAGTTCTGCGACTGTCTTTCTTTCTCCTCTGGCTTTAGCTTCTCTGCGTTTCTGGGCAATTTTCAGAGTTTCTTCCGTCATCCATTTTGGCCGTTTTTGCTTTTTCACCTTGTAGAGACTTCTTGCTTTCTTCCAACACAACCTTCTTGATGTCATTCCATAACTCTTCCGAAGCTCTGTCATTTGTATCTAAAATAGCAAATCGATTTTGGCAGGCAGTCTTTAAATTCCAGTGGTATATTCTCAAGGTCATATTTTGCTGCATTCATGAGTGGTTTGCTCTTTTTCAACTTTAGCTTGAGTTTGCCATACTAGTAGTTGATGATCTGTACCACAGTCAGCTCCAGGTTTTGTCTTTGTTGATGTTACAGAGCTTTTTCATCGTTGACTTCCACAGATGTAGTCAATTTGATTTTTATACAATCCATTGGGTGAAGTCCTCCATGTGTACAGTCCGCCGCTTGTGTTGCTGGAAGGTGTTTGAGATGGAGATCATTGGTCTTGGCAGAATTCTATCATTCTTTCTCCACTTCATTTCTGTTGCCAAGTCCATATTTTCCAACTACTTTGGCTTCTTTGTTGCCAACCTTTGCGTTCCAGTCACCCATGGACTATCAGGATATCCTGTTGCATGTTCTGTCAATTTCAGCTTGTAACTTGTTCATAGAACTCTTCAATTTCATTCTCTTCTGCAGCTGTTGTTGGGGCATATACTTGAATTATAGTTGTGTTGATAGGCAATCCTCGTAGACGAATAGAGATTAAGCGTTCGCTGACTGCATTGTATTTCATTAGCAGTTCTTGCAAGTTTTCTTCTTTATTATAAATGCAACACCATTTCTTCTTTGTCTTTCATTTCCAGCATAGTAGACCATGTGATCATCTGATGCAAAGTGCCCCATGCCAGTCCATTTCAGTTCGCTGACACCCAACAGATCAAGTTGTACACGTTCCATTTCATTCTTGACCACCTCCAACTTCCCTTGGTTCATGCTTCGTACGTTCCATGTTCCAATGTGTCAGACATCCTTTACAGCTTCTGACTCTCATTTCATGCGCAGCTACATCAGCAGTCAGACTTCTCGAGGGCTCTGATCCAACCACATCATAAATGCTGGCTTTACTCTGAAAAGTCTTCAGCTCTTCCCCAGTAGCTAGTTGAGTGCCTTCCGACCTGGGGGTCTCATCTTCCAGCACCATAGCACAATTTGTTTTGTTGTAACTATACATTGGTTTTTCATGGCAAGATACAGAGTAGATTGCCGGGGCCTTTCTTCCACGCAGTTTAAGAGTTTGGTGTTGTTGCCCGTTGTCACAAAAATGTGATCCTCCGCCGTCAACACTGTCCCATTCTGCTGCCTGCCCATATGGGTGGTTTGTCTTGGTCTGGCACCTCAGCTGAGACCTGTCCCATCTTGGGAGACCCTGCCACTAGTTAAAACTACCGATAGTTTAGCTCTCAGCATCACTGATGCACGCCAGCCCTCACAGCACGACAAGCTGCAAACCAAGTGAGAGAAATTCGTGCTTAGCTATTTTAATTTTTCTAGAGTACCAGAGCCTCGAGTGGCTTTTCTCGAGGCAATTTCTCCAAATGGGTTATCTGTGAGAAGAAACCTGAGCCCCCGACGACGCCATTAAGGAGAAATGAAGATCTTTGTTGGGCTTTTATTTTGATGACGGTTGAAGTGCAAGGAGAATTAAGATAAGTACAGTATGTGTTTGCTAGTTTGTACTATTTACAAGCTGTTATTGAGCCTTTGCTTTGCTATAGGCTCAGTCGAATATGGAAGGCTTATGGACTCAGTGAAAGTTAGTCGCTGTATCCGAGGAGACTAAAAGAGAAAAGAATGGAGGCGTGCTTTAATTGTTTTTGGAGATGCTTGTGACTGGATAATTTGTGTCTTTACAAAATTGATAAATTAATAAAATGTGAATGAAATTCCATTCTTTGCTTTAATGATTGCTTTGTTGATTAAAAAAATTCTTTTAGCTATTTGAATTATATTATGAAACAATTATTTAAATGGTAGTTTTTTTAAGATCTGTGATGCGAGTATCTCGCTTTCCCCTATGGTAATTGTGTATTGCTGCATGGTGGGATATGAGCCATCCTGAGGTCTTTTTCTCTTGATTTAAAGATATATTTAAGGGTATACAAAAAGAGGATATGTTTGGTTGTGTATAAATAGCTAATGAGCTTTATATGGTTGCTAGTATAAGAGTATCTAAGGTGCGGTTCTGTGTGTTTTTTTTATTATTTCATCCCTTATAACAGTTTTTTGTTTAATCAGTGATTAGTTTTGTGCATACCATTAAAGTCGTGAACCTCACTACTAAGCCCGGGCATGGGGATTACGAGCTCAGTCACTCAAACTTATTCCTAAGGCTCGGCGTAGTACTTGCCTCGTGCCAAAAAGAGCCTCCTGCTGGAGTTCGTAAGATGTAACATGTATGGGTAGTTTGTCAAGAGGTGCTTGGCAATATTTCTGTATCTTTCTGCCACATTTTCTTGGTCTCTGACTGCATTTCCTGGTATTTCAGGATCTTCTGACTCCCCGGTGCAATTCACAGAGTAGTCGCTTGGAACTAACACCTCTAATCTCCAGGAACAAGCAGGAATGTAGTCTTTCACATATGGGTATCGTCGGTACCGACGGAGCCTGAGCGGGAACGCTCCCCAGCGTCCAATAGGAAAGCTTTTGGGAGCATCCCACAGCACCTGCTGCTGCCTTCCCGCCTATCCCAACTATGCCTCTCCAGTTCTTCGTTTTCCACAGAACCGACAGGTCGCACATCCTGTCACCGCAGAAAATTTCCCTTCTTATTCTTTTTTGTGGTCGCGTCTGCCTTCCCTCGACGCTATACCGGTACCCGCCGGCGGTTCTTTTCTTATTTCTAAAAAAACCAAACACACCCCCCCCCTTTGTTTCTGCAGTCTTTCTCCAGTAATGTTCTTTTCGGGTGCCACGCGCCATTTTGGGCACTAGGCCCAATTTTTTCCCTCAAAATGGAAAAACCCGCTTCGGGTTTTAAAAGGTGTTCTAGGTATGGCGGTAACGCATCTCCGTCACCGACAACCCATGAGTGGTGCCTCAAATGTTTATGGTCCTAAACCACTCTAATTTCAGAGTCTGTTGCCTGTGTGATGATGTCCGAAAAGGGCTCGGCAAAACCGAGCTTGCTAAACTTAGCCCCCTTTTCCCCTCCAATGCAGCCTCCGTCGGCATCGACGACTTCCTGGGCTTTTCATCTTCCTCCATCCATGGGATCTCAGTAACTAAACATAAATCCTAAATCTAGCCTGTACTCAAAGGGTAGATCTCCTTTTAAACATTGCGAGATGCCTCTGGTGTTGTCCTTGAGGGACTTTCAATTCGGCAAAATTGGCCCCAGCGGGAGGCTTTTGGCTTCCACAAGCACTAACGGGGCTCCAGGATGTGTCTCAAGGTTTCAACCCTCCGGCAGAACTACTAGTGTCCATGTCTCCTGGGGTTTCTGGCTGCTTCAAATTTTCCGGTCACCGATACCCAAGCAACTGGCAGCGTCTGATAGACCAGAGATTCTTGGTCTATTGCAATGCAGTCCTGGCGGCTCTTCTCACGGCCACGCCGCTCTGATGCCCCGGAGACCGCATTCAGACAATTCAACCGACATCGGTAGGTATTCTAACTGGGACAGAGTCCATGCGTCTCTATCCAGCATCGGCAAGTCAGTACCGGACCACTCCCAATGCCGACTTTGATTGGGTAAACCGGTACCAGTGCCTTCCAAAAATCACCCCCGGATTGGAGATACTTCAAATCCTCGGATGAGTTCTGAAGACCTCTGAAAGCGTCTGCCGATCACCAATTACTTCTTCCTGAGGATTCCTCTATCTCTCCTCAGCATAGGAAATGTCCTTCCACCAGAGGATATGGTCCTTGTCAGGATTTTATCCGAGAGGTGGCCCCCCATGTCTTTCCTCACAGTGGCCTCCTGAAAAAGAGCCTAGGGCAAAGGAATTAGAAAATCCAACAATACCATAAGGCTCCCAAGGAGACAGCTACCTTACCTATTCATGAGATCTTGCATGATGCTTATGGTTAAGGATGTGGGTTAACACCTCTGACCACATCTCCTCAGATTCGCGAAAACTTGACACCATGTATCGAGTTCCTCCTTGTCCTGGGTTTCAGAAGACTCAATTACCACACCCCCCATTCCATGGTGGTGGAAATCAACGCCACGAGACCAGATCAAAGAGTTGCAAAAAGGCATGCATCTATTCCTCCAGGACGTGAGGGTAGGACTCTTGACGCCTTTGGACTTCGATCCTTCCATAATTCTAATGCTTTCTGCTAGGGATCAGTTCCTATATCTTGTATATGGGAATGTTTCCTTAAGGAGGTCACAGGAGACCGAGCTTAGAGCCCTCTCTCTTCCTGATGATAAAAGGCAAGCTTATCTTGCTCTTGTTAAACATGCTCAGGATGTTTTCCAAGGTTTGTGAATCGTGCAGAGCCTTTGACCTGCTTTTGAATGCCATAAGCAGAACCTCTGCTATTGCCATAGGTGACACGCCGAATTGCCTGGATCCGTATCTGGTACTTGGAAATCTGGGAACAGGACAAACTTGGGGGAATAATAACCTTGCACAGTGAGAGAATCTCTTTGGCAAGAATTGGCAGGAAAAAGCTAATGAGATAGATGCTGCACAATATCACTTTGGATAGATTTGTCTATAATCTACAGCTGGATCCTGCGAGGAAAAGATCCTCTAAGAAACCATTCTTCAGCAAGAAGAAAATGTTTTAACCCTCCTCATACCCGAGCAGGGACATCGACCAACAACCTAGAGCAACAAAGGAAACCAAAAGCAGCTAAGAGCCTCAAAACCGGCTCAGAGCAGACTTCAGCCCTCCACAGGGCTTTGGACGCCTGTCTAGAGAACTTTGCCTTCCTACGGCCGCTGAACGCAGCCCAGAGACCCTCCACCATCCCCAGGAAGGTTTATGTCATTTTGGCCCCCAGATGGGGTCCAGATAACAGCAGAAAATTGGACTCTGCTATTGTAAGAGAGGGGTACAAGCTTCATTTCCTCAGGCATGCCCCCTCCTACAATAGTAAAGACAGGTTCAATTCTCAGACCTCTCTCAACGACCGGTTAGGTTCAAAAAGTCACTATATGCTCCTTGCTCAAGGGGCGAATAAGAAGAGGTAACTCCATTCCCCCAACCGTGGTACAGGGTTTTATTTCCCCCTATTTCTTCCTTTATTACCAAAGAAAACGGAGGACACAGACTCCATTCTAGACCTCAGAGAATTGAATCAAATTCCTGTTCAGAGAGAACTTCAAACTAAAAAAAAAAGAAAACAATTTCTCTTAGGAACTCTGCTGCCATACCTTTCCCCCCAAAAGAAAGGTTTTCAGGATCGGCTTTGTTCTCTAGATCTTACAAGGATGCGTACACTCATGTTTCTCATCCATCCAACTCACTGAAAGTTTCCTTTCGATTCCTGTTTCAAGGGAAGCACTCCTAACCAATACAAGGTTCCTCCTTTTGGCCTGGCCTCTGCACCAAGGGTGTTCACAAAATAGCATGGCTATGGTAGCAGCATTTCCTCTCCACAACCCTGGGAATATTTTGTCCTGCCCGTTAGACGACTGGCCTCATTCGCACCCCTTCATCAGAGCCAGAGGCCAGGGGTTGCTCTGGCCCCCTCGTCACATATCTTCAGTATTTGGGACTTGTCATAAACTTCCCAAAGTCCAACCTTGCTCCCCACTCAATCTCTAGAGTTTATCTAGGAGCTCTTCTTCGGGATACCAGACAAACAAGTGCTTACTCTTTCCACAGCCCTGCTGCCTTCGCATTGTGCAGTTAGCTTCCTAAGCATGACTAAAACCTCACCGCACTGCTCGGGAAATGTTACAGTTGCTAGGCCACAAGGCATATCCACCCGGGGGGGTGGTGTATGTGGTTCCTTAATGCTCGCCTCGCATATGAGGGCAGCTCAGTGGACCTTATCCACTCAGTGGACTCAGGCGTCAGGTTGCCTGTCAGACAAAATAGGCAAACTCAGATCGCCATTATTTTGTCCCTCCAATGGGTGGCAGTGTCACCCCAAAAACCTTTTGGTGGGGTCTCCTTTTCAGCAACCCTACCCCAAGCCACTCTAACAACATGATGCTTCACAGGTGGGTTGGGGAGCCCCACTTGCAAGGCCTCTCTACCCCAGGGTAACTGGACTCCACAGGAGGCCCTATCCTCCCATATCAATCTCCTGGAACTCAGAGCAATCTTCCTTGGCTCTTCTTTCGAGTATTTCACACACAGCTCAGCTACAGAGACAGTCCTAGTTCAAACGGACAATCAGGTAGCCATGTTCTATGTGAACAAGCAGGGCGGACAGGCTCTCTGGTCGCTCTGCAAATGGAAGGCTCTCTTTGCGACTATGGGCCCCTCGGCCAGAGGAGCATCAGATTCATCTCCTTGTGGTGTATCTTCCAGGCATTCAAAACTCTTGGGCCAGACAGAACTCTGTCGAGTTGCAGCAGCTTCCACACAAATGGTCGCCTCCATGCCGACCAGGTGGCCAAAAGTTTTCAAATTTTTGGGGAACCCTCGGACATAGACCTCTTTGCAAGTCCGCTGAATGCCAAACTTCCCGGTTTCTGTTCCAGAATACCCGCTCGGGGATGTCAGGGCCAGGGATGCTTTCCTCCCCCATTGGGGTCAGGACTTCCTGTATGCCTTTCCACCCAGTCCCCTAATTCCCCAAACCCTGTGCAAGATATCAGAGAGACAGAGGTCCATATGATCCCTCATAGCTCCACACTGGCCATGGCAAATGTGGTACCACTCTGCTCGACATCTCTCTCAAGCTCCACCTCTGGATTTAGGATCCGCTCCAGATCTCCTTTCTCAAGAGGAACGGGATGCTGTGGCAGCCCAATCCCCCGGCCTGCATCTCAGGGCCTGGTTGCTGAAAGCCTAGAACTTCAATGTCTTAACCTTTCCCCAGCAGGTAAAGGATATCCCTTCATGTTTCCAGGAAACCTTCCACAAGACGCTCTTATGCATTTAAGTGGAAGAGGTTAACCATATGGTGCTCGCAGAAGGGTCTTAACCCTCTTGCTATACCTCTGGAATCGTTACTGGATTACCTCCTTCATTTATCCACATGCAGGGCTTAAGACCTAATTCAGTTGATAGTCTCATTGTGAGTGCTAATTGCAGCTTCTTTCAAGCCTCTACATGGACAACCTATTTCCCCTCTCATGGCGAGATTTATGAGAGGCCCTTCTTTTAACGAAGCCTCCCCTTAAGCCACCACCGATGGCATGGGACTTGAATCTGTGTACTTGGGCAGCTCATGAAAACCGCCCTTTGAACCATTAGCCACTACCCTCTTTGAAATTCCTTTCCTGTAAAGTTAGCTTTCTCATTGCAATCACATCAGCGCCCTTGCATCAGTGAATTGCAAGGCCCTGGTGGCTGATCCTCCTTATACAAGGTTCCATCATGATAAGGTAGTCCTTAGGACTCTTCCACACTTTAATGCCAAAGGTGTTTTCGGTCCTTTCATTTGAACCAAGCGGTTTACTCAAAATGCCCCCCCTGTATTCTTTCCCCAGGCCTCACGCCTCAAATGCATAAATAACCTTTAATACTTTGGACTGTAAAAGTGTTTTGGGCCTTTATTTGCAAGACACAGCAACACAGAAAATCCTCAACTCTTTGTTGGGCGTTGATTTAGTCCATTTGGGACTTCCAGGCTCCAAGAGAACTCTGTCCAAATGGATTGCACAATGCAGATCCTTTGCTTATGATAAGTAAGTCTTCCTCGTCAAGGCCATGTCACCGCTCACAATGTGAAGAGCCATGGCAGCCTCATCGGCTCATCTTCACTCTGTCTATCGACGACATCTGTCTAGCAGCTACTTTGGGGCTTCGGTTCATACCTTCACAGCCCAATACTGCTTAGATTAAGGACTTCCGCCTGGATGCCTTGTTTGGGCATAGTCTGTTTTCTTCAACACCTGTTCCAGACTTAATCAACCTCCTACCTACCATCCCTGGTAGGATGCCAGAGATCCATGGGGGGAATTGTAGCCCTTTCACAAGGGCACACACGGTTTGGGGCTATCTCCCCTGGCATCCTGCAGCTAAGGGAGTCCCCATATGTGAAGACTACATTCCTGCTTGTTCCTGGAGATAGCATAATTTACTCAACTGATAACAGGTGATCTCTGGGAACAGCAGGAATTTATTCTTAACAACCCACCCCCCTCCCCTAGACAAGTTGTCTCTTTCTTTCCCTCGCTCTTTCGTCTGAGCTATAAACTCCAACTGGAGAGGGACCCAGTTGGGAAAGGCAGCAAGCAGGCGCTGTAGGATGCTCCCAAAATCTTTTCCTATTGGACGCTGGGGAGTGTTCTTCGCGCATGCTCCGTTGGTACCAACAAACTTGCCCACGATGATACCCATAGTGCAGACTAAATTCCTGGGCTGTTTCCCGGATATGATAGCGTATTTACTCACCTGTAACAGGTGTTCTCCAGGAGCAGCAGGAATCAAGTCCTCACATATGGGTGACGTCGGCGCCGACGGAGCCCTCGCGGAGCAATGTTCCCCAGCTATTTCAAAGAAGCCTTTGGTAATTTGCAGCGCGCAATGCGCGTTCCTCCTCGTCCCAGCCCAAGGGTGCCATCTTAGCCCAGTCTGATGACAATACGCTAAAGACAGCATCAAAATTTGCAAAAAAAAAAACTTAAGCCAGAATGATTGCAACTCAAAGGGGAGGAGGGAGGTTTGTGAATGACTGATTCCTGCTGCTCCTGGAGAACACCTGTTACAGGTGAGTAAACTACGCTTTCTCCAGGACCAAAGCATGCAGTTCAGTCCTCACATATGGGACTCCCAAGCTTAAGGCTACCAGGAGAACCCTAAGCACAAAAATGACGCTCCCCTCTATCTCAGCGGCACAGAGGGAAGGAATTCTTGCAACTGAATTATTACCCAGCGGTAGCCCCCATCCGGGAGGGAGGGTAGGCAGTTGGCTCACTACCTCGAAGAGATTTCGGAGGACTGCCTGTCCGAAAAGCACTGTCCCCTGCGGGACTCCCTTCTCGAGACAGTAATGGACCGCAAAGTCTGGACTCGAAGACCAAGTAGCGGCCCGGCAGATGTCTGCCAGCGGAACAGAGCGGAGGTAAGCCATTGACGTAGCCTTCGCCCGAACCCCCCATGAGCCGTCGACTCGCCCTTCTAGCGATAGTCCGGTTTTTTTTTTCTGCCCCATAAGCCAAGAAGCGATACAGTCCGCAACCCAGATGGACAGAGTACGCTTGGGCCAAGACCGGGAGTCCCCAATTTATTGGGGTCAAAAAGACACACAAAGCTGCGCAGCTTTACGGTGCTCCCGCATACGGTCAAGGTAGAAGTTCAATGCACTTCTACAGTCCAGGGTATCGTAGGACCATTTCACACTCGGCTGGAGTGTGTTCTGTGGAAATAAGTTCGGAAGTACCGCGACCTCCTGATTGATGTGAAAAGGGGAGACCACTTTTGGAATAACTTTTGGGTGAGTCCGTAGGACTACCCTATTTTTGTAGAACCTCGTGTAAGGGGGATTACCGACCACTATGGCCTAGCAGTTCACTTACGCGTCTAGCGGAAGTGAGGGCTATCAGGAACATGTTTTTCCAAGAAAGAAAACGGAGAGAACAGGTAGCCATATGTTCAAAATGCGGACAGGTGATCCGCTGTAAGCACCACATTCAGATCCAGTCAGGCGCTGGCGGGCGCCGATGTGGTTTAAGTAGAAGGAGACCTCAGAGAAACCTTCGCTACGAGAGGGTCGCTGAGAAATGAGGTCGGCCGTCCACCGGCACATGATGTGCTGAAAGAGCACTGCGGTGAACTTTGACTGAGGTTGGACTTAAGTCCCAGATTAGAGAGGTAGAGGCAAGTACTGCAAGATCACCTACCCGGAGCAGGAGAAGGATCCTGATACTGTTGTGTACACCAAACGGCAAAGCGACGCCATTTAATGGCGTAGCATTCAGTTGCGGGTCGAAGGTCGCCGAGAAGCTAGGACGACCTCCTTCCCCCTCTGCCGGCAGGAGCGGGGAGCAAGGACTACCCTCTCCTCAGCCAGGCATTAGATTTAGAGATCTGAAGGTTGGGGTGTAGCATAGACCCCTGATCCTGAGTGAGGAGATCCGGTTGAAACCACAGAGGGAATGGATCCTACTGCTAATTGCAGCAGGAGTGGAAACCACGGCTTGTCTGGGCCAGCGAGGGGCCACCAGCTCATGGAAGGCTTTGTCCCTGTAAACCTGGAGAAGAGTTCGAGAGCCTAGCGTTATGGGAGGAAAAGCATACAGCAGGCTCTCCGACCCTGAGAGTAGAAAAGCCTCTGCCGCAACTCGAAGGGGATGTGGCTGCCCGAGAGCATAAGCTAGGAAGTTGCCGGTTGAGAGAGACTGGCAAGAGATCCATCGTGGGGAGGCCCCACTTTAGAAAGAGCTTCTGAAACTACCAAGGGATCCAGGCGCCAATCGTTAGCGGCTGGATGATCCGGCTGAGTTTGTTCGCCAGGCAATTTTCTTGGCCTGTGAGATAGATTGCTTTGAGAAGAATGCCGTGATTTACGTCCCAAGAGCAGAGCCTCTGAGCTTCTCGGCAGAGAATGAAGGAGCCCGTGCCCCCCGCTTGTTCACGGTATAACATGGCCACTTGATTCGTCCGTTCTGGACAAGGACGGACTGTGTGAGAAGTCAGGTGGGAGAAAATGCCTTTAGCGCCAGACGAATCGCTCTGAGCTCCATGAAGTTAATCTGGTCTGAGCAGACTCCTCCCCGCGGTCCAGAGCCCTGAGTACATGCCCCTGTAGCAAGAGTGCTCCCCAACCCAGGAGGGACGCATCTGTCCTTCAGCATCTTGAGGCCGGCTGAGGTGACTGAAAAGGCATGCCGAGTACCAGGTTCGGCCGATGACGCCACCACTGTAGAGAAGAGGCCAGCGGCTCGTAGATGCTCACTAATTTCGGCTAGGCCGCCTGTGGCTTGTTGCCACCTGCTTGCGAAGGCACACCATGGAGCAGGCCGCATATTCATGCGGTGCATTGTGGGTCACATGGACGGTGGAAGCCATATGTCCGAGCAGTCTCAGGAAGCGCCTGGCGGAGACCATGGACTGGCTGCGAAAACACGGCCGGCTAGGTCCATGAGCCGTTGAGCCCTGTCGGCTAGGCAGGAAAGCCGCGGCCTGAGGAGTGTTGCAGTCTTGCGGCCGATGAACTCGAGAATCCTGTGAGGGGAGCAAAGTGGAAAACTTTGCGAAGTTTATGACAAAGCCCAAGTACTGCAGAAGGAGTCCACCGTAGCGGGTGTGTGGCGTCTGGCTGACCTCCGAGTGATCGGACGCTGCTCTGATGAGCCAGCATCCTCGAGGTAACCTGAAAGACCGAGGGCCGTTAAGCCGGTCAGATGGTCCGCCACCCACCGCGAGACATTTGTGTGAAGACTCGCGAGTGCGGAGGACAGGCCAAAGGGCCGTACCCTGTACTGGTACTGATTTCCTGCCACCACAAACCTTATGTATGTGGCAGTGGCTTGGGTGGATGAGGATGTGCATGTAGGCATCCTTTAGATCCAAGGAGCATAGCCAATCTCTCCCTGCTGGAGGTAGGGCAGAAGGATTCCAAGGGTAAGCATTTTGAACTTTTCCCGCACGAGGAAC